>OZ014493.1:25270894-26520894 GCA_963966045.1 Xestobium rufovillosum | reverse complement strand
CTATATTTATTATTCATCTCTATTAATTTTATTTAGGGTTGTCAATAGGACAGTGCTAGAAAAATATAACATTTTTTAATAAGACAGCTTATATAAGTAGGCAGTTTACATTAATTTATTTTTTAGAAAGTTATCTGTTTTGAATAAAATGCTGCAATTAATTGTCAAATAGTTTATTGATTAATATTTTTACATTTTCCATAGTCATGCAACTAAAACATTTTATCAGTCAGAATATAACATCGCCGAATTTATTTTCTCCTTTATGTCCTGCATTATTGTTTTGGGGAATTTTAAATACATTTCATACAGAGCAAAATCATCCTTAAATTTGTCTTTAATGCAATGAATTATTGTTTTCTCCTCACACATTAATTCTCGATCCGTTAAAAATCGTGAACACTCAGTAGTGAATCTGTCCAAACTCATGTAACTCTTTCGTACGATATCACCCACGCGCAAATACTTGATAAAATAATTTTCTAAATCGAAAATTCGTTTCAAAGTATCCTTTGTAAAAGAGCAGGTTTCATCCATGCAAGCTTTATTGGGCCGTATTTCGTCACATGGATTGAACAAAATAATATTTCTCTTCGGTAGTAGAAATACATTATAATTCTCCAAACTGAGGATATTTATTGACCATTCCACAGTAGCGGAGGATATTTCAGCGTCCACACTCAATATTTGATGTTTTTTTTCAAATAATTCTTGGAGCTGTGTGAGTGTGAAAGATAACACCCCATGTACACTGCAAGCTTTCTTTCTTTTTATTCTAAGCATGGATTCCATAGTTAACGGATTAATGCCCATATTTACAAATGTCTCATTTTCTAAGTCAATAGGTAGCGTTTTCTCTGCTATTAAGTTAAACGTTTCATTATATCTATGCTCAGCCTCCTGTACCATAACATCGAAGTTCCTCCAAGTACTAGGTGATAGTTGAACTTCTTCATCCGCGACTGCTTCCATCTCTATTTGTTTTATAGAATTTCCACCAGCTGTCACATTACTCTCCATTTGACTCGCTTCTTTGCAGACTAACGAACCTCCACCTTGTTCTAAATCTTTCAATTTATTTTCAAAAATACACCGCCTAGTTTTAATTGCAGGCGAGTCCGATGTACCACTTTCGCAAGAACTTACTTCAAGAGATCGCCTCATACCCTTCGGATAATCATCTATTCCGCATCCATAATATGAACTGTTTGAAATATGTACCCTATCACATTTAGCAGCTTCCATCTTTCACAACACTATTCAAATCGCACCTACTCACGTATATCACCGGCGTACAAGTGATTGCTGATATTTTTAGCTCTCCTTAAATATTACCCTTAAATATACGCCCTATCCCCGCTCTACAACCAATATTTTTTGTTTTTTAACTTTTTTCAAACCGATTAGCAGCTGCATGAGTTAACATCACCTGTTCACCATATCCAAAGGTATATAAATTCTACGATAACTTGTTGAGACCTGTCTAAACTCACACACCTGCCCTGGAACCTTAAATATACCCCCTACCCCGCTCTCCGACCTACCTTTTTGTTTTTGACTTATTGTATAAACCAGCTCGTCGCAATTTCCGTCGACGAAGAACAATTATTAAAGGCTACGGCGATCTATGGCAGATCGATTTAGCAGAAATGCAGCCGTATGCCTCGGAAAATAAAGGAAATCGCTATATATTGGTTGCAATAGACTGCTATTCTAAATACGTATGGACGCGAGCAGTGAAGCAGAAGACTGGTGCTGAGGTGAGCAAAATGATGAAAAGTATTCTTCATGATGCTAGTTACGCACCGAAGAATCTACAGAGCGATAGAGGTAGCGAATTCTATAACCGACATTTCAACTCTTTAATGGAGCAGAATCGAATCAAACATTACTCGACATATAGTTCGAAGAAGGCGGCGATTGTGGAGCGAGTGATCAGAACACTTAAGACCCGGATTTATAAGGAATTTGCAGTAAGGGGCAAGCATAAGTGGTTAGATATTCTACCCGACATAACGAATGGATATAACAATGCCATGCATCGTACTACGGGAATGAAACCAGCTGACGTTTCTCCTAAAACTCTTCTAAAAGTCTACGATCACCCGAAAATTGTACCGCCAAAAAGCAAATATCGTGTTGGAGACATTGTTCGAATTAGTAAATATAAAAGTGTTTTCGAGAAGGGTTACACTGCCGGATGGACCACTGAATTGTTCAAAATAGCGAAAATTAATATAACAAACCCCGTTACATAGGAGTCAGAGACATGAATGACCAGTCGATCAGGGGATGCTTCTACGAGCCGGAACTGCAAAAGACTCGGCATCCAGATACGTACTTAGTGGAGAAAATACTTCGACATAACAGAAACAATGGCAAAATTTATGTTAAATGGCTCGGATTTACGAATCAGCATAATTCATGGATCAATAAGTCTGATATTGTCTAATTATGTTATACTTACCTCATAATAATTTATATCATATAAACTTACCTTGTATTTGGGAATAAAGTTCTTACAGATTTCAAAATTTTCCTTTTGTTTTATATATTATCTAAGTTAAGAAGCTATGGAAATAAAACTGCAAGGTTTCACATTTTTCGTATTTATTCCTATTATTATTTTACAGCAACATACAGATTGATAAAATAAGATTACAATTTTGAATATTCTTTCATTCCCTGCTCACATTATCGTTAATTTTATAATGCCCCCAGGCTAAAGTTCTGATTCCATCAGACAGAATAAACCTTTTGTCATCGAAAGGTGATAGAGCAATTTTATTTATTTGCTGCGTATATATAATGTGCTTTATGGATTTGAAGATGTTTTGCCTGCAAAGCTGGATTTTCTTATTCAGAAGACAGTCCAAATAAGCTTGATGCTTCAAACGTTTAGTCACACAGCTCTTAACACCTTTGGCCCTTTTTAACACGCGGTTACCCACTACATAATCATAGAGCTTAGCTCTAAGCCCCACGAATTCAGATATTGTCTCACCCTTTGTCTCATCCTTCATTAAACCTAAAACGGCTTTATTCACCAGTGGTATTCCATACGGGTTATCCGGAGAGTAGTTACTTGTATCAAACTTATGAATATTAAGTTTGATATCGTTGTAGATATTTGGCGTTTGGATTTTGTAAATTAGTGAGTCCGTATCCGTATAGAGTAATGCAGCCTTTTCACCATATTTTCTCTTGATAAAATCATAATGGAAGTCGTACATCGTCGTTTTGGAAATATCTAGTACACTGAAACCCACAAATATAGGTTTGTTATATTCAACTTTTACGGGCTTCAATTGGATGGCCACAAAGTTTTCGTTAAACACAGACACACTATGAAAATTTGGTTTTGCAATTAGACATTCGGCACCCCTCTTCTGCTTGTTATTTTTCCAAATATTAACTAATTTAACGTTGACTCGTTTCTCGACTGCCTCCATGCATTTTCCAAAAATTGCATTATTCATTAGTTTATAGAAACTTTTAAAAAATTCGTTGGAGGCTTGTTGCCGCTTTTCGGTGTTGAGGTCGATATAAGGCTTTAACCAGGCTGACTGGTTAAATTCTAAAATTCGGTGAATTTTAGTTACTATCAAACCATGTTGTATTACTTGATACAAATTTCTATAATGGATAATATAGCTTTGTTTATCGAATAAATTGGGTATTAATTTCTTCTGCCGGCTGGTTCCATTGGGTGGGATGATATTTTCTGGACAAAATGGTAACTCATTATGCGCGTCGTGGAGATGTTTCGGATATGTCAAGTCAACTTCTAGAAAAAATCCTTTTGCACTAGTCTCACTGCAGCAATTTGAGTTTATGTTGAATTCAACGATTTCCTCCCTGGTTAGCCAACGAAAGCCGGAATGTGGTAAATATTGGGATAGGGATAATCCATAAAGATTATTAGCATCTAAATAAATTAAGTAGCTGGTATCTTGATCCGGCTGATATTTATAGTTGTTAGAAGAGGTGATTGGAATGTGTTCATTATTTGCCACTGCTCTTCGTTCAACACACACCGAAACGCCTCCTCTGATTGATTTTCGAACGAAATGCAACATATCTATATCCGTTAGTAGCTCTATACGAACTTTTGTAAATTTCAACATTGCGGAGAATGATAAACCAGGGCAAGTGAAAAAATTCGCCGCTTCCAAATTGTACGTTTCCATACAAAGCGTTCGGAAAGATTCGAATACATCGGTCAAAAGCAGTACATCAGTCTTCAAGTACAATTCAGAATAATCCCTTAGATTGGCACAATTAAAAGTTTTCCAAACGTTCTGCGCGTGTTCATACGATGCATCATCTATTCCCGTTTCAGTCAGATCATTATAAAATCTCTCTTTTGATGGAAGTTCTTTCGTCATTTCCAGAATTTCATAGGATTCGACAAAACTGTAAGGGAAGACGCCTTTCTTCATTACCAACTGAAAGTGAAGAGGATTGCTGAAGAACCTACGGGTCTCAACAAACTGATCTTCTTGCAGATTATTTGCGAGTGACTCCAAGCTGCTGGCCATGAAACGGTAGGAGTCTAAAAATCTGAGATCGATACTGGGATGCCTTATCCGATTACCACCCTCCGAAATATTATTTTGGTGCGATTGTTGAAATTCACTCATCTTTATTCTAGCCGAAAACGAGATGTACTTTTCTTTAGTTTGAGGTATAACGTGAATTTCCTCCACTGCAGCGGCCAGTTCTTGAATAAAGAGATGGGTGTCATAGTTGCTTAAATTATGGAAAAATACCGGCACATGTCTGGATGTTCTATATTTCAAATTACACTTCCCATGGGCTGCTCCTCTGTATTCTCCTATATAAATGAAAAAGTGTAAATTGCAATAATGTACCCAATTTTATTAACTCATACCTGTAAAGTGATTGTGATCTGCACATTTAACTTCAGACTTGCTAATATCCATGCCATCGCCATGACTGCTACCGGTAAATTTTTCCCCGCAAATAAAACAATTCGTCGCTTCATCATGCATACGCTTCTGGTTATATGTTAATGGCTTCATGGGTTTAGAGTTTACAAAATAGTCTCTGTATATACGCTTCACGTCTTCAATCAACCATTTTATAAAAATGGTGGCACAGTCTTTTCCAGTGTATTGTCTGAGAACTGATAATGTTTCATCATAATCACATTTTATAAAATAACAGAAATTAAGTGGGATGTGCATCGTTGTGTTTACTGTATATTTTACTTCAGGATTTGCCTGACATCCATATATGGGTCTAAGGATGGATTCAAAATCAGCATACACAACGAAAGGAACTTTAACCGAGTGCTGATATTCCTTGAAGTATAGAAATCTATTTTCGGGGTCGGGTAATACAGTACATACTTTACTGCAATCTCCTCGACTGAGATGCCCTCTCCACTTTGCCTCATCATGGAAAAATATTAAGCATCCATCACATATGTAAATACGTCGTTCATGTTTAGTTAGCTGACTTCTAACCAATCGAGACAAATTTTTTATCCAGCAGTAGTGTCCATCAGGCCCACCACCCTCTCGTTCTATATACAGCAAATTAACGTGAGTCTGTCGGCGTTCAGTGCAGTGATAGATCGGTCCTATTATATTGTAATTATCGCCCTTTCCGCTATTATCACGTTCTAATCCAAATACATTAATACTCAGTCCAGAGTTTTGCCGTTCAAACTTTGATATATCCTTAATTTGAATAGGAAATTGCATTCCATCGAAATTAAGATTCTCGAAATATTTTAAATAATGATTGCATCGATGTGGTGATATTTCAACCTGGTATAAAGCCGAAAGAAGGCGAATCCAAAGCATCGCATGTCTAAATTCTGCACATTAATTACGGATCGGGTATCTCGAATCTTCCGCGGTAGTGGTATATATGACGAAGCTCGCAATGGATTAAATAACGCAATATTAACCTCCATATATAGAATGCCGGCGAGTGCCCAACCGGAGTCCTTCTCCTAATTAAGTGGGATGTAACATAACATTAGAATATTACAGTAAAAGAATTGTTTCAAACTTACATGAAATTCTTCGCTTTTGCGTTTCAGAATCCCCACCAATTCCATGTACAGCTCATTTAAATCAGTAGATACCGTGACTACCATATATTTCGTATTAAAGGATTTTATATCAGAGACATTGTGCCCGGACATCATTTCTTCCTCATCGCAATTATCAAGTTTCGAGGTTAGTATATAATCTGCAAATAGCTCGAAATTGACTTTCAAGGCACTTTGAAATTCAGAATTTTGTAAAGATTCCGTGATCAGCCGTAAAGCCTTGCTTCTATTAATTTCGAAAAAGTTATTTATATCTACAGTGTGCGAATCATCTGCGATGAACAATTTATATGAAGCTATTCGGCCTTTAAACGCAACTCGAATTAAGTTAACCCCCGGCTCTAAGCCCACTGTGCAATTTTGTTTATGTATTATACTGCGGATGTGCGACGCGTATTTATGTTTCTCAACATCCACATTACAGTGCTCACATCTTACAAAAACAGGATTTTTCATTTGTTTAGGGGTTTTTTCTCTAACACAGGTCGAAGTCGATGCCATTGACTCGTTCGCATCATCATGTTTCACTTTCACGCGCTTGCTATTCAATTCTCGTTGCTGATGTCGTTGCTGTTGTAGGGAAATAGCATTTGATTCGGGATGAACTTGATTCATATGCCGTTGTACATTTTCTTTGTATAGAGATGACATTGGACAGTAAAAACACTTGTGGATGGTTACACAATCTTCAGCAGTAGAGTGTTTCAAGCGTCTGTGCTTTGTCAGACTGTCCTTTCGACTGAAAGTGACCCCACAGAGATCACATTTAAAAACATTTCTGGGAGGATCGCAACTCATCTCAATATTGAGAAGATATTTCGTTGGAATTTAGTGGTGGTGGAGGAGGGAGGAATGCGGGGAACTGCAGTTGTTGCGGGAAGTGCATGAATGAAAATAGTATGTAACTGAATTTTTTCTTAACATTCAAATGTGAGCACCTTAAAATAGATAATATGAGAGAAAGAAATATATTTTCATAAATTAAACCAGGCCTTGTTTCGCTAAGTTTATTAGCGTGAGGGTGAGTTCAGATGGGACTTGACAAGTTGTGGTTCAATAAATACACTTTTTGTTATGTTTGAATAATAATTTCCAGAGCAGGTATGTGAGTTTTAGACAGGTCTCGACAAGTTATCGTAGAATTTATATACTTTTGGATATGGTGAACAGGTGATGTTAACTCATGCAGCTGCTAACCGGTTTGAATAAGTCAAAAACAAAAAGGTAGGTCGGAGAGCGGGGTAGGGGGTATATTTAAGGTTCCAGGGCAGGTGTGTGAGTTTAGACAGGTCTCAACAAGTTATCGTAGAATTTATATACCTTTGGATATGGTGAACAGGTGATGTTAACTCATGCAGCTGCTAATCGGTTTGAAAAAAGTTAAAAAACAAAAAATATTGGTTGTAGAGCGGGGATAGGGCGTATATTTAAGGGTAATATTTAAGGAGAGCTAAAAATATCAGCAATCACTTGTACGCCGGTGATATACGTGAGTAGGTGCGATTTGAATAGTGTTGTGAAAGATGGAAGCTGCTAAATGTGATAGGGTACATATTTCAAACAGTTCATATTATGGATGCGGAATAGATGATTATCCGAAGGGTATGAGGCGATCTCTTGAAGTAAGTTCTTGCGAAAGTGGTACATCGGACTCGCCTGCAATTAAAACTAGGCGGTGTATTTTTGAAAATAAATTGAAAGATTTAGAACAAGGTGGAGGTTCGTTAGTCTGCAAAGAAGCGAGTCAAATGGAGAGTAATGTGACAGCTGGTGGAAATTCTATAAAACAAATAGAGATGGAAGCAGTCGCGGATGAAGAAGTTCAACTATCACCTAGTACTTGGAGGAACTTCGATGTTATGGTACAGGAGGCTGAGCATAGATATAATGAAACGTTTAACTTAATAGCAGAGAAAACGCTACCTATTGACTTAGAAAATGAGACATTTGTAAATATGGGCATTAATCCGTTAACTATGGAATCCATGCTTAGAATAAAAAGAAAGAAAGCTTGCAGTGTACATGGGGTGTTATCTTTCACACTCACACAGCTCCAAGAATTATTTGAAAAAAAACATCAAATATTGAGTGTGGACGCTGAAATATCCTCCGCTACTGTGGAATGGTCAATAAATATCCTCAGTTTGGAGAATTATAATGTATTTCTACTACCGAAGAGAAATATTATTTTGTTCAATCCATGTGACGAAATACGGCCCAATAAAGCTTGCATGGATGAAACCTGCTCTTTTACAAAGGATACTTTGAAACGAATTTTCGATTTAGAAAATTATTTTATCAAGTATTTGCGCGTGGGTGATATCGTACGAAAGAGTTACATGAGTTTGGACAGATTCACTACTGAGTGTTCACGATTTTTAACGGATCGAGAATTAATGTGTGAGGAGAAAACAATAATTCATTGCATTAAAGACAAATTTAAGGATGATTTTGCTCTGTATGAAATGTATTTAAAATTCCCCAAAACAATAATGCAGGACATAAAGGAGAAAATAAATTCGGCGATGTTATATTCTGACTGATAAAATGTTTTAGTTGCATGACTATGGAAAATGTAAAAATATTAATCAATAAACTATTTGACAATTAATTGCAGCATTTTATTCAAAACAGATAACTTTCTAAAAAATAAATTAATGTAAACTGCCTACTTATATAAGCTGTCTTATTAAAAAATGTTATATTTTTCTAGCACTGTCCTATTGACAACCCTAAATAAAATTAATAGAGATGAATAATAAATATAGAAAAAATGTTAATACCTTTGATTATTTGAGAATTTACTCTATTTGTTGAATTCAATCAGCTGCGTCTGTTTGTAAAGACCCCCGATTCTTTGCCCATCCCTTTAAAGATGAAAATGTATCCACCCTCGTTCATAGTTGAAATTAATTGTTCATTAAAATAACTTGTTAAACGTTTAGGTATGAAAAACCGCTAAACTTTCCATCCCGTCTTATAGCGACATTACGATAGCTCGCCCATAGCGCGTCTCCACTAACTTAACTGATTGAATAGGATATTGTTTTTCTATTTCCAAACTACTGATTGATTTTTTCTCCAGTAATGGCGAAATTGCGGAGGCCTGATTTAATTCACTTATTTGACTCATTTTGTCAAGCTTACATATTATTCAAAACAGATAACTTTCTAAAAAATAAATTAATGTAAACTGTCTACTTATGTAAGCTGTCTTATTAAAAAATATCATATCTTTCTAGCGCTATCCTACTGACAACCCTAAATAAAATTAATAGATATGAATAATAAATATAAATGATGACGAATTAGAAAAAATTTTAATACTTTTAATTATTTGAGAATTTACTCTATTTTTTGAATTCAATCAGCGGCGTCTGTTTGTAAACACCCCCCGTTTTTTCGCTCATCCCTTTAAAAATGAAAATGTATCCGCCCTCGTTCATACTTGAAATTAATTGCTCATTAAAATAACTAGTTAAACGTTTAGGTATAAAAACTGCAAAGCTTTCCACCCCGTCTTGTAGCGACATTACGATAGCTCGCCCATAGCGCGTCTCCACTAACTTAACTGATTGAATAGGATATTGTTTTTCTATTTCCAAACTACTGATTGATTTTTTCTCCAGTAATGGCGAAACTGTGGAGACCTGATTTAATTCACTTATGTGTTCCATTTGGCAAGCTTTATCAAATTTAATTAAAAATAGTGTAGGTACTCACAATAAGGAAAATTCGAAAATTCAGTCACAAAAAAACACACGCACTAAAATGAACAATTTGGTGGTGGTGATGGATAAAATGGGGTAGGTAGGTACTGCGTTAATTGGAAATGTTTTTCCAACGTTTGGTAAACTAATGGTTGATAGTTAATTTCAGAATCTTTTTATAGAGAACTGGGATCAACAAAGTGGGGGGGTAGCGTCATTCCCACGCATTTTTTTGCCACAATATCCGCCGTTGATTCGCCCCTCCTTTCTAAATATCAAATAGGTACAATTAAATATGAAGAGCAGCTGTTTCTAAGATTATCGTAGAAGAGTCGTTAATACTTAAAAAACAAAATAATCATAAACGCGGCTAGTCATTTATTAAGCAAAAATTCACGGAAAAATTGCTGTTACGACATTTTTAACCCCATCGCTCCATTGATGTCAAAATTCTTTCTTTCTTTCGGAACCCCAATTGTTCTAAAATATACATCCTACGGCGGTGCGTAATACTTATATTTATTATGCGGAAAAAATAGTATTATAGATTGTTTATATTATCAGAGCAGTAATTACATTTCACATAAAACTTATTCATTAATTATCTAAATAGTATTATAAATTGTTTATATTATCAAAGCGGTAATTACATTTCACATAAAACTTATTCATTAATCTAATCTAAACCATTAATATTTTCTTCATCACTGCTGTAGCCATCATCGTGACGATCAGGGAGCGAATCCGTCGATGCATCCTCGTGAAACACTGTTTCATGAATTACATATGCCATGTATGCATCAAATGCAACGCAATTGTAAAATACGTCGAACCCGTTAACTTCAATACGCCTAGTGGCATAATAGGTGAACACTCCAGATGTATGTGGAAAAAACACCGCGTTTAATACTCGCACTGCTGGATGCTCCCTTCGACGTGTAGGAAATAACTTGAAAATCGGCATCACATTATCTCCCCGTATTGGTCTAATAAAAGGTGTCGGATTTTGCGAATAATAATACTCCATAATTATTGTCGGTTTTAATAAATAAAGTACTAGTCATACATATTTGCAAACACAATATATATAACATAACTTGATATGGTTGGAGGGGGTGTGTGCACTTTTACATCTAACGAGAAAAAATCGCTGTCAAATAATGACTCTGGTTCAAACTATTCAGCAATCCTAATATAATCCGCAATGATTCCTTGGACAGTATAAAGGAGCGGCGACTACAAAGCTCTTTTTTATAGACACATATGCACACAGTTTCTCACGGAGCCCTTAAAAATAAAAAATTCCATCCTTCACATAATAAAACCCTACCTAATTCGCTTGAAATCATTTTCATAGATAGCTTTACAAATTTTGACAACAAAAAAATATTTAATTGAAGGTGGGTGAAATCTATGAGAATAGCGTCTCAGGCATCGTTGGCGAAATGTAATACGCGAGATTAAGAAGGAAAAAAACGCATTCTTCTAACCAAAACAATATAAATATGTACTATAAAGACTCTAGATACAGTCCTTTTTTAATACACAACCTGTTTGGAATTCCATTCCCACATCAGAAAGTTAATAATTCGAACATCTTTTATTGTGGGAAACGGCCTGCCGGGGCGGAGGGTTTAAAAGGTTCTATTCATATGTTACAATTTCAATTTTTTTGTATACAGCTTTCCATTGTCAGTGACAACGAATTGCATTCTTCTTTAATATAGTGCATTCAGATATACTACATAGGATTCAGGTGCAGTTCTGTTTTTTTTCATACACCACCCTCATTTGCCACACCTGTTTGAAATTCCATTCCTTCAGTAGCGAGTTCATAATTCGAAAATCTTTTATTGTGAATGCCGCCTACAGGGGCGGGCTTCTGAATAAAAAAATTGCATTGTATTCCGTATTATTGCCCTCTATACCTTGAAAATGGCGCAATAGTTTGATAAAAGAAGTAGGTACTCTGATTGTATATTGAAAAATTATAATAGAATAAGATTAGAGAGGGAGGGTGGCACATTTCCAGGTGCAGAACCGAGAAGTTTAATATAAAGGTCTGACTGAAGGAAACTTCTTCATTTACTGTTTAGTTCGATACCTTCGCGCAAAATTTAACATTGAATTTAAAAAGTAATGGATTCCATTGCAATGGTTAAGACAGTGTTAATAGTAGATATACGAGGTTATGAGTATGGTGACAATGATGAATTTATCGTGAAAGAGTTAGCCGTCATCACTCTTGGGAGTGGGCGAATGGCTCATTATTTATTTAAAGCTCCATCACTCCAGCGGGAGAGGCACTCAGATGGGAGCGTGGAATTGGGAGAGCTCTCCAGAATATTAGAAAGGATGTGTTTTACGGCAAGCCTGGAGGCTATCATTTGGACAGTGGAAGAATCGGTGGTCATCGTATGCAAAGGCATCCAAAAGAAGAGGTTTCTGCAGAGGCTATTACCAGCCTACTACATATACGATGTCGAAGATCTTGTGCTGCATGTCGATACATCGTTACCTCCACCGCCAACATTTATGGAATCATCTATAACGCTCTGTTTAGAACATCCGGTCGTCCACTGTCAATGCGCGTTAAGCAGTGTTCATAGAATCCGACAATATTTGACGGATATGAATTTTCGCTGTTGTTAAGTGTGAAATGAAGTTTCCACATTTACAGCTTTTAAGTAGGTAAATAAAGCAGGAATATTAACGATTTAATGTTATTATTATAATTTATGAATGCATATGAGCTATTTAGATTTACATTTTACATGAAATAAAAAGATAATATTTTTTCTTTCAATTGTGTCGTTTTATTAAATATAAGATGGAGTTTCCAGATTTTCAACATTTTTCACAATGTAAATAATTTCAAAGGCAAGCAAAATAAACAAAGTTATCCATCCATTTCACATTTTCTTTACCATGTATCTTTCTGTCAGTTACAATGCTCTTTTCACACCTCTTATAATTCTCCTTAAATAAGCCTGTTAACCACTTGACTGGGGCGTCGTCACTACCTGTCGGAGGTTGAGTTGAACACAAAAGAGCGGTCAGGTATATAATCCTCTTCGGCAGACATCGAAAATAATACCTTTTCATGCAATTACGACGTTTTATTAAATGTGAAATGGGGCATTCTTATTCTTACTAAATAAAGGCATATAGCCATCATGGACAGCAGTACATAATTAAAATATTTATTATTAATAACAATTACCAACAAGTTGTTGTAGTTAACCCACTCTAGCCGGGGAAAATTTACACATAGCCACAAATGGCGGAGGCGCCGTACAAGATATTCATAAGAATCTCATCATAAACATTATTATTAATAACAATTGGCGACAACTAACTAATTATATGCATGAATTACGGCCTCGCGACTCCGTAATACACACCTAATTAAAAAATCGGGAATCGCGAGCGCGGACCAATTAATTAAAAAACGCTAATGAAACCGCTAATGACGCCCTCATTAAATGCGGCGGAGGTGGCCGCTGAACCTACATAACCCTACTACTGTCAATGTACTCTCCTGAGTAGTTTTCAGTTGAGTTCTATGAATCATACAACTCTTCATTCAGTCAAGGCTTCTCGGTATATATAATGAGAAACACGAAAAAGTGGGCGATGCTTCCCGTTTTTCTGCTCGAGGTGATTTAAATAAATTATGTAACGACCGGAGCTCCTTGTGTGGTGCAACAATTTATCGCAAATCTTATGTCAAGGTTTCAAAATGGATGCAAAGTTTATTTTTGAAATTAGACGCGGCAGTAAGTTTATGACAGTGACACCGATTCATGCCGTGTGAATTAGAATGTTGGACGGCAGATGATCAATTCCTGTACTGTTTGAAACAAGAAGTTTGTCCCCATTTCCAACACATACATGTTGTATTTGAAAAATTATGCGTTTTCTCAACGTTCATCGACACCTTTCAAATTGTTTCACATCAACTATATTGTTATATTTTTGTCTGTGGAATGAAACAACACATAACCTATTGACAAAATGTGAATTTTATACGAAAACTCCACATTTCAGAATAATCCTCCTGAAGCTTGTGGGCAGGTTACTATTCTAACCAGGCGTTGAAGTCTAAATGTGAATGCGTAAGTTCCCATTAATATTCCAGATAGATTCTGTTCTATTGCAAGTGCTGCGCTATGCTTTGTATCGCATTTTTTATTTTCATCCCTTAAAAAATATGCGAGAGATTTATAACTGCTATTTTGAATTATTTTGGCAATCCACAGGTTAATAACAAAATTAAGAAAATAGAAAATGTTATTTTCCCGGCTACCTATTTTCTTATATAAGTATTGACACTAACTTATCGTTAACTCAACTTCCTCTTCCACTTCTTCATATCTTCTACAATATCCTATAGTAATAATGGGCGCAATTAGCATAATATAGTTATGATATTGCAGAAACGTTGCAAGTCTTGAGTCAATTTTTGTACCTTTTCTAGGTACATAAATTATCTCCTACAAAATTCTAGTACTTCACATGTCCTTCGTTTTGATCTTTATTTTGAAACACTGTGCTAGAGCGAGGCAGTTGTTTACGTTTAGCTTCCATTAACGCTATCACTTCTATGTCATGTAGTAGGTACGTAGGTACGTAGGTACCTACTACAGTGTATGGCTTCATATACTGTATGGCTTCATATACTACAGTGTGTCACCCTTTGGATGAAGCTACCTCGATGTCGTTATGGTTGCTTTTTAAACGAATTGATTTCATTTGTTATACCAAATTATGGCGATAAGTTGCATTTTCTCCTGAAATATTTGACCCGTGTTTTTTTCCTCGGCCAACGTTTTAGGCATCTAAACCATAATCAAAATTTAGACGCTGATGGCCATTTAAACCTTTTAAACCATGACGTAAGCTGGGATCTGCCGAAGAGAGACGATCAGAAAGTTTAACCCTTGTGGTAACGTAAACTAATATGGCAGTCCTATAGTTAAACAGCGTTGTTAAAATGATGTGTTTGAAAAGATGATTGGTGCTTAGCTGTAAGCACAAACCTCAATAAAATATATTTAAGAGTGCCTGCTAGTTATGACGACCGAATTGGAGTGATGCGACTTCGTTGGGTCTAAAGAAAGCGCATCACAGCGGTTCGGTTGTCCTAAATTGATAGTGGTCCCGCCTAGAGTACGTTCTTGCAGGGTGATCACTCCGTCTGTTCGGCGGCTCAAGTATACCTATAATTTTGCTAAAATTTCGCTAGTAACCAACCGGGAAATTGTCTGAATCGGCTTTAACAAAACTTTGCCACATTTTCCGAATAAAATGCGCAAACTGACACAAGTAAAAAATAACATAGTTAAGACAGTCGAGGCATGCCATGGGTGGGCTTAGAATTATTGAAAACGGCCACCCATTCAAACGCAAACCGCGACGAGCACTGCCTAGCTTTCGTCACTGAAAGCCTGACAACATAGAGCGGCGCAGCTATGTTACTTCGCCAGTTAATTATGAGTAATTTTCTTCTTTTCCTAAAAAGGTAGCTGTTGTGGGATCACCAAACGAACTTTTTTTGTTAGAGGTATCAGCATCTACCTTCATAATTTAGCATTCTTATTAAATTCAAATATGACATGCAAATTAAATTTTAAACTTGTGTGGAGTAAATAATCTTTATACGAACAATAATGTAGGCAATGCGTGGACGCAAAATACGGTGCAATTTATTAAATCCTACGTTAAGTAAGAAAGGCAAGAGATTATTGCCATTTTCTTCGATAAAAATAATTTTTAAACCTTGTAAACAAATTGAAAGTGCACTTACTTACAAAGAGGTCACGATTTGCATCGTCGTACATTTTGCTTCCGGTGTTACAGCATTTGACGCTTGCTTCTGGCATTAACTGATATTTTTGCAAATCAGACACTACACATTTCTTGTCTTTTGTGTTTAACCAAATTTCCTTTTATGTACAATTATGAATGTTGATTCTGTTTTAATCGGGTTGTCTATTTATTCGCCCTCTTCTTCACCAGCCCTTGTCGTTCCAATACTCAACATAGGCCTGTTCTTGATTTCTCCATTATGCCTTCCAATCTCTTCCAAGCATGTCATCCAACGGTCTTTTGCGCTGTCACATGGTTAATATCTAGCGTTAGTGTAAGATAGCGTTATAAACTCTATGACCAATTTGAATTTATTGTTTCAGGTACGTACCTCATCTATTCTAGACCTTGGAGTCTTCCCACTGAATGAAGGTAAAAATGTAACAGTATTTTTTTACATAAATTATTATAGTTAGAGAGCAATTTTGTATAACGCTTGGAGGCTTTCAACTGAGCAACATCGTTCTAATGGACCGTTGTTTGGTTTTATTATTGCGCGACACGGAAGCAGTTCCTTGAAATTTGAATACCCACGCATTTATGAAATTCATTCACCGATTCACTCAACTGGACCTCGAGTTTATCGACATGCTGAATTATTAAGCTGATTATGGGAGTGGATCGTAAAGAATTTTCGGCTTGTCTTTTTATCGCCTATTACAGTTCTCTTAAAATTAAATTGTTTCTGGTAGATGGCTGAAATGTGGCTTTCAACGCCTTCGCAGATCTGAAAAAGAATAAATTAAAGGAATAAGTAGCTATATTATTAACATATAATACCCACAGAATAATACATTAGTGCGTATCTGTATACGTAAATTGGATTTATTTGTACAGAAAATAGACAAATGTTTGTAGAAAATGGTAAAATTAATTGCTTTATTCAAATTAAGCTTGGCCTTTTCGGAACTGCCGTTACAAGTATGAAGATAATTGTAAAAAGCAAACATCGTGCACTGTGATTTTTCTTGTGAAAAATAAGCCAGCCGAAATTTGGTATTTTTGAAACTTTCTTCTTAGTATACATTACATAGAATCTGTCACTAATAAATGGCCATTATGAATTTCGTACTCCTTAAATATAGGTATCTGTTCAAATAATGAAACAATAGTATGCATAATTTAATATTCATTTTCGTTGTAGAGGTTGTTCATATAGCTTTTGGAATAGGTAGTCGCCCTCAAATTCATCTTTAAATATAACCGCGTCTAAAGCCTAAACACAAAATTATTTAGTAGAAATAATTTAAAGGCAAAAAACCTTTTCGAAATATAAATTATGTATCTAAATAACTCACAAAATAATGTACGCAGTAAGACATCCAAATTCATCTTCCATTTAGAAAAACAAAGTGAATTATCGTTCAAAGGAAATGGGAGACTTCTAGATAAAAACGTGAACACTTAACTGAGGTCCGGACGAACATATTTTTTGATCTCTTGAAGTTACTGACAGCCGACGGAAATTTTGGCGAGCTTGACGTGAACAAGATAAACGACACCTCGAACGTCACTGATGTACGCGAGCTGTTCGCGTAAACATTTTGCGTACAGGCTGCTGGAGGACCTCGAGCTGTTCGCGAACGCCGGTGGATACGCACCTTAACCGAACGACTCATTAAAATGAATGCGTTTATGTGACCCGTCCTGTATACTGTATAGTCGATCTGTGAAATTTTTGAGTGGAATTTATGACCAATATTTCCCAATATTTTCATTGCAACATAAAAATATTGTTTTATTCCGCATTTATAGTTTCCTGTCTAAATTCTCTTTTAATGGTTGTTTTAATCAGATGCATCCCGAAACACTATTTGAGCACATAAAAATCCTCTAGCAATAGTATTTTATTGGCCATTCGTATATTAAATTAAAGTAAAGACCGTTGATTGTAGGAAATAAACGAATCCCATTACCGTTTTATACACATTTAATTCGTTGCTCTACGCTAACCATAAATCAACACACCCGACCGCTTAATTATTCCAAATGCAGAATATAAATGATATCTTAGCGAGTATACCTGCCGGTAATGATGATGTGCAAGAAACTTGTGTAAATGCATTTCATGCGTGCGAATTGCAAGTAAAGAAACAGGATTATTCATAACCAATATTCTTAAGTAAACATAAAAAATATACATTAACGGCGACTCGAGAAGTGATATTACATACTTGAGGTATTGCAAAATTGAATTGTTGTGGTTAATTTAAGGGTGTGGTCACGTTCAATGTACTCTCTCGTAACTGTGACCAATGCGTTAAATATGTAGCCGTCTGATGGCTTGTCGGGTTCCGAATGTTGCTCAGGATAATTGCTTTTAATAATCATGAGGCCGTATTCTGCTTTCCTGCAGCATTTATCGCAAAACCATGGCTTAAACAACCGTCTAGGTGTTATAGAGTTGAAATTTACAGAATTATTGAGATCACTCACGTATGTTAGATTTTTGTTGGAAAATTGCTTTACTTCAGGAAACAGGTCTGGAGTAGCGCAATTTTGTTAACGAAAGAAGACAATCTGGAAAAGAATACAATATGGTGAACCTGTTTATAACTAATGGGCACTTTAGTGAATGATATTGAACAGAAGGAACAACTACCCCGTCAGGCATTGAATTAGACTTTTTGTATTGACATCACAGAATGCTACCCTAGCTACCCCCAGATCACTGGTTTCAATCTTGAAGGGATTCATCAGTATCTACAGTGCCCCCATTACACACTTGGACAGTGCAATATAACTTCCATACTTATAATATGGTCCAAAAATATTCGGACTCAAGGAGTTGCGGAGTTGATAAAATAAAATAATTTATATTCATTTTTCAATATAACCACCCTTTTTTGAAAGCACTTTTCCCAGCGTCTAATTAACATTTCAATACCCTATACAAATATTCCGGAAGTTTATGCTTAAACTGAGTTAAAACCGCGAACTAATTAATTTTTTTTCCACAGATAGGATTTCACTTTCGAGAATAGATAATAGTCACTGGGGGCTCAATCATGACAGCGAGCAACTGCAGTTGTGTGACTGTGAACAGGTGCTTATTCTGCAACAGTCGCACACCTCGGGTGAATTTTCCACGGCGTTTTTCGTTTATTACATCCCACAATTTATGCACTAATGTGGCGTAGTAAGCTGCGTTTACTGTAGTATTTCGCTCTTCAAAATCGACGAGAATCACTAGGTCGACACCATTCCATCGAGTATTTTTTAGACAGACGATCTTTATATAATACCACGGACTCATCTCCCGTAACAATCGACTCAAGAACTTCCTTCTGTTTTCCGTGACAGAATTCCAAATATTGTCTACAAGCACTCGACACGTTGACGTCGTTGATGCACTTGCATCGCAGAGAGATGACCATAAAAAATCCGAAGCATCGATGTTTTGGAGAGACTCAACTTGCAGTAATTTCTTTTCGCTTCAATTTCCTGACTCCAAAAACTTCCTCTTATACAGCGGCAGTGTTTTCTGGAGCCACCGTATCAACAGGGCGTCCTTGACGCGGCCCAACTTCATTCGTTTCTCTGTTCAAACGGCGCTGTTTGGTCCATTCTTTTATATTGGAATAAGAAGGGAAAGAGTTGTCATAAACAGCATCCAAACGTTCTTTAATTTGTGCTGGAGTATTAGATATATTTTTTACTAGAAATTTAATGACAGCACGACATTCGATACTCGAGTTTCAACACTTAAAATTCACGACACACTTGCTGTTTGAACTAATCATTCATGGGCCTTTCACGACACACTTGCTGTTTGAACTAATCATTCATGGGCCTAGTCAAACGCTTTTTGGAGAAACCCCTCGGACACGTTGATTTTTATTTTCAAAATAACGCCTGTAGGGATTGTTTTCAACTCCTTACCATCAAGCCTCTAAGCCATATAACAACCCCAACTTTAAAATTTCAAATATGAAGATACCCCGTGTTATACTTCACTTTAAAGCATTGCCAAAATCAACAAAAAAATGGTTAATAAATAATAATAAATAACGGAGACATTCAACAAAATTGAGCCATATCTTTAATTTCACTATTATGAAGAACGAAACTCAACAAAAAAAAATTATAACAGTTATTTAAAATGAGCACCATTCTGAACTTGATAACAACCTGTTCGATCCTGGATAGCATTTGTAGTTGAAGTAATTGTGCCAGGCGGAATTTCGCGAATAACCTCCCTTATTCTAAGATCAGTTCTTCAATGCTTCCTGGGCGACTCTCGTAAACCCTGCTTTTCAGGTAACCCCATAAATAAAAATCTAAATGGGTTATGTCGGGCCATTCTACTGTTCCTCGCCTTCCTATCCATATGTTTGGAAACATTACGTTCAAAAATCTTCTAACATTTTCAGCATAATATGCAGGAGCACCATCATGTAGGAACAAAACTATTAAAGCCGGCAATAATTCGAATTGTAACAAAATTCAAATGCACATCTCCGTTCACATTTGTTTCGAAGAAATATAGTCTCAAAATTCTGTCACCAATTATTCCTGCCCAAACATTCACTTTTTGTGATCTTTGCGAACGGGTCTCTTGTATACAATGAGGATTTATCCCAGTATCTTGCAGTTTGTTTGTTTGTTTATGTTGCCATTATGTAAGAAGTTTGGGTTATCATTTATTATGTTCGACACTGTTTCGCAAAATTCCAGTCTTCTGTCGGCATCATCAGGTAGAAGCTCCTGAACTTCCATGTACTTTAAATGGAGACCATTTTTGTTTCTTTGCATAACGATGAATTGTTGATTTCGAAATTTCGTATTGCTGAGCTAATTTTCTCATCGAATTAATTAGGGTTTTCGTTAAATCGAGCATTACTCAAATCATCAATACATTTTTTGGGTTGGCCTGATCTTTGCACATCTTTTACAGAGCCCGTTCATATTTGTGCTAAATTTTACTCACTGATTAGAGATTGCGATTTTCAATGCACTTGTCAAACACAAACGCCCAGCAATAGTTTTTAACTCCTTGTTACAAGATCTGCATAGATACCCTTCCGAAAAGATTTTTGTTGAGTATTTCCGTTATTTATTAGCCAAATTTTGAAAACTTTATTGAATTCGACGCAAAAACTTCTTTAAAACGAGGTATCACACGGGGTATGTTCATTTCCAAAATTATACTCACTTCTTCGTCTAACGAGTCCATTCCGCTGTCCAAGCAAATGTGTTTCGCAAAAAGTCGAAAGTCGAAATCCGCGCTTCTCTTGTGTAAAATTAAGTGTCCGTTTGCGGAATTCGATGCATTCTGAGCACTCGCTTCTTTCTCGACCTATGCCACCTTGCGCCCTGCAATTAAATATATTAAGACCAGTGTTACACCTGATATTTTAGACTTCTTATTTGATGAATTGAAAAATTACTACGCGTACTACCAATATAACGATTTATTATTATAACTTGACCGGTTTCAGAATTCACAATGAAACCGGTCAAGTTATAATAATAAATCGTTATATTGGTAGTAGGCGTAGTAATTTTTCAATTCATCATGAATTTCTACCAAATAGTAAAATCAGAAAATATTGACTTCTTATTTGACATGGTAGTTCTAATATTATTGCCTCCAAATCTTGAAGCAAACTCGTGCAATTTACAAACACATCTGAAATAGATGCAACATTGATTTAAGAACGGACGGATAAAGGCAAATGAAATAAGTCAGTCAGTACCACATTTACCATTTATTGGGCAGGAGTTAAAATACCTCCGCCTCCAACTGAATCAAAAATTGATTTGATAACATCGAAGACGCAACTCATTAATAAAACTAAGGAAGATTGTAGGAAGAAACTCAAAACTTACTGCAAAACAAACTATTAATTTACAAAGTAGATTTGAAACCATTTTGGGCATATGAAATCCAGCTTCGAAAAGCGGTGAGCATATCCAGGTTTAGCATTGTTTCTAAAAAATTCACAGCCTTCGCAGAGATGCAACCGGGGGAGACATTGAAAATGACGAAGCAGACTGTAACCCTTGTGCATTTAAGATATTTCCGCATACCTACGTTATAGCGTGTTAAATAACTTGCGCGGATTGCAATCTCTCACACTAATGTATGCTCGTTGCTAGCCAGAGAAGAGAACAGGGAAGAATGAGCGGTCCGCGCTGCCAGCCGCTTGGCTTTGAACCGCTGCGCTGGCGCTCGAGGTATCAACGCGTCACGTGGTGTGGCAAATGAAGCATTCACGCTTTTCGTGTTTTTTATCCCTATATTGGATACTAATAACATTTTCAATGTTAATTCAGTATTTCGTGTATTAATAAACACGTCGTGGCATGTTCCATAAATACAACGATACAAGAGAATATAAGAATTCTCTCAGTGAAGGAAGATGGTCAAAAATTGAGTGTGAACTATATTGAAAGTACTAAACTAACCGTCACCTAGACTTACCTTTCTGTGTTTGTGAACTTCTGTGAGGATACCAGGCAAGTAAATGATTGGAATATTTTTTTCTTTAGTAACTTCGTAGCGCCAACAACGTTTTAATTGCCATGCATAGGAAATGTCCATATCCATATTTACTGCTGTTCACCGCAAAAGATTAATTGCTGAATCTCATTCGCTTGGTCCTTTGTTTTAATGATAGATCATAACGGGTATTATATCCAGTTGCAATCATACTTACGGTTCATTTTTCTGTGGATAAATGAACTATAGATACTCATCAAGGAGGATTTATGTACGTCTGACTATTGCTTCCATCGCCATCGCAAGTTTTTGCGTCAGAAACCAATTTATTAATTTCTTATTTCTTGAAGTGATCGGGTAAAACAAAAACAGTAAATAAAGATGCTTAAAGATGCTCACAAAGGCTGACAATTTGATACTTGCAAGTTCACTTATTATTGGTTAGAAGTAAACCTACAAGCTCTGTAATTTTACCTGATTTGAAGGGACAAAGATAGAAGTCACAGAAATGAGATTCGTAAAAGAACTAATCATTCAGACATATTTTAAAGGTCAGAGTAATAGAAGAGAAGAATGGAGAAGGATATAAGAAAGGAAACAAGGAGTGAAAGGGAAGACTTCTTGACTACACCCTTCATCATGGAAGAAACAATGCTATAAGGTACACAATGTGTAACTCTTGTGGCGAATTGCTTGCCACATTGCCATTCAAAATTCGCACATAGTATATTTCAATAGACCAAATTAGGCACCTCTAGCATGCTCAGCCGTATAACTGTTATTATTACAATTACTAACCATAAAAGTTCATATAGTGAACAATTTATTGATTGCCTTGATAGTTTTTAACAGTTCAGGAGGAAAGCGCCAACAATAGTCCATGGAGCTCTGGTTAAACAAGCTTGTAAATGTGCATAATTAAGTTGGATTCAATTTTCGGCACCGGTAATTGAGAATGACTAATAAATGTGAGAAATCTATATGCAACCATTAAGGTCATTTGCGTATTGTTTTCATAAGTATTGTATAAATAATTATCCTACCAGTTCAAAGTGTATTAACCTTGGTTGTTGTCGTCTTTATTTGATGCTTCCTTGTGGTCTACAGAAGTATGTACATACCTAAATATTTAATATAGGAAAATAAAGACAGTTCGATTGTTGTAATTACTTACGAGTCCCAGTTTCCTGAAAGTAGGACAATCCAATCGACACAGTTCCAAGTCCTGTAAATAAATGATGTTTCATTTCTACAGAACTATTTTAACGGTTTCGATAGCACATCGATCTTCTGGACAAAAACAAGTGTTGTTAAAGATAGAAACTATGTCGTGTAATGAGTTTCCATGAGTTCAACGTAAATTTTATACAACACCTTTGTAAAAATAAATTCAGCAGAATAGCTTGCAGCACCAACATAAGTTTTCAGGTTGCAAAGGAAAACTGAATGTTTCTGTACTATAAAATCTGTTCGGTTAGGAGATGAAAGAGCGACGTTGGGCTACTGGAACACTCGAAGGGAAAGAGGTTCAACTCGCGATAGCATAGAAGAATTAGATCTCGATTTATTACAGGATCTCGTAGCTCGTTTTTAATATTTGAGAAACACTTTCGCCACCATTTTGGGATTGTCCCTATTTATCGTTAGGTACCCCAATGCTATTTCGTGCGTGTTCTGGTTCACTCTCATCGTAGATATAGGTACTTGAAGGGTCACCTTTGGCGCATTGAATATATTTTCCTTCATTCGTTCTTGTAGAAGAATGTAACAATAAAAATGTCCTTGCTCTGGCGCCATTTATACTTTACTCTTCCTGATTTATTCAGACGCCAATTATACAATGACGTTCTCGGTTCGGTCCGTAAATATACAGCTGTATCCCTCGGTAACACGTATTGGGACACACTGTATATTTATGCGGATCTGATCGTTCGCTTATGAACTAGTCTTTCATTGTATTTACGGTCAGGTCGGTGGAAGATAACCCTTAGCTTTCAGTCGCAGAAGGGTGGGTTCTCTTACTGTTGCTAAACGTTGCTCAAATAGCAAGGCATAAATATAAATGTACTATATTAATTTAACTATTTACAGCAAATTTAAAAGGGTAAAACGGAATATATACAAGATATTTACATTGCAATAAAAAACGGTTCTCGCGGTGTATCCTGTAGTATGCTAGTGGCCTGTCGTGTGATCAAAACTGAATTATTACTGGTGTTTCGGAGTCTACGTAATAGCACCGAGGTGCGCAGACTCCTAGCCGGGTTTCGGTGAGAGATTATCGTCGCAGCACCAGGGTACAATCTCGTTGGGGGAGCGTCGCTAGCTTTTCGTCGCAAATAAGTAATCAGTTCTCCCTTAGGATTTCACCAGGGGCCCCCGGTTACAAAAGGTGCGATCGGTTTCTGCCGGTATGTCGTCCCGTTACAGACAAAAGTCACACGGGAATTCCAAATCGATCTAACCTTCACCAGTAGGCGCCCCTAATTCCTGGGCTTGAACACACTGCTACTTACGGGTTACGAACAAGATATGTAGACGAGCCAGGTTGTGACTGGGTAATGTTTAATTGTTGATATCTCAGCGATAACATTAATTAAGCACCGGGCACTTACTTAAAGTTTACAGGACGGTTACTACCAGTTGATTACACGGCGAATTCGGAATGGTCAATCAGTTACTATTAGTTCGAATGTCGGCGGCCAGCATCATCTCGGATGCTGGGAGTACTAGTCCCAACTGATAGCCTTCCTACTTCTGGCTCATCCACTTTTATTAAGCTGGGAGGGGGGCTTCGGCGGCGGTTGATTTCGAGATTTCTAGCAGGGAACAGTAGTGACGGATGCAAAATACGTGACTTCACATTGGTACCGGGCGCAACTACCATTTGCGCTACCTTCCATCTCGCTTGACTGCTGTCTCGTATGGCGCGCTATTGCTTCTCCCACCTGTGTCTACGAACACAGATGACGTACCTATCTTCTAGATCACGGCGTGACGTCAGAACGTCCAAAGTAAACACTAATCAATTCTTGGTTACTCCAAGTGTTT
The DNA here is from genome assembly GCA_963966045.1 of Xestobium rufovillosum. NCBI lineage: Eukaryota > Metazoa > Arthropoda > Insecta > Coleoptera > Ptinidae > Xestobium > Xestobium rufovillosum. Next base: position 26,495,729 of record OZ014493.1, on the reverse strand, counting down.
ACTTTTCTTCAAATCGTGTTCATTGTATACTTACCTGCGATTGAAATGTTAGCAAAGATTCGTTTTCGCGACCTAGTATTCACGTTATTGTAGTTATATTCATACTGTAACGTATTTCGCAATTAAGAATACCAGCAAACAATTACTAGTCTAAACAGTCCACAATACACAATACACAAATCTTCTTTAAAAACACTTCTACAAACAACGGTTGATCACGACCCAAAACGCCCGGGTATACACTAAAACTCGAAAAGAAATTGCGCACGTACCGTCACCAAAACGCCAAATACACTATACGCATGTACTGTAACACTTAACACGTATACTCGCCCGAATATATCGCCTTCGGAATCTATCGCCGCTTGTGGGGCAATTCGTATCAATACGTATCCTCACGGAGTTCCTTCGATGGTGGGTACGCACTCGTAACAAAAGTCGAGAAACAAGAACAGAGGGGCTAAAGAGCTGAATCATTTTATATCCCTTATTATACCAAATATCACAATAGTGTACTTTATAAAAGAGGCTGTTTGAGACCAAAAAAGTTTCCCATGTCACTTTTACAGGACAAGAATTAATAAAATATTCTCCAAGTGCAATCTAAACTTATAATTTACATATTTCTTTTTTTAGTAGGTACCTACCTAACGGGACAATGGAAAAGTAGTTTTCCGCTTTTCGGTTTGCTGAATTGGTTTCCTTTAGCACTTGTACATTTCTTGTGCGTATGAAGAGATAAATTAGAATAGAGCCATCCATGTTTCAAGTGAGAACAAATAAAACGCGGACTAGCTACATATATGTACACTATAAATAATATTGTACAATTTGAATGTTCTTTGGCGAACTGTTACAATTAGAAATCCTAATTGCAATACCTATCCGTTAATGAATATTAACGGTAGACATGCTCGTCAATGTGAAAAGGTCTTTTTTTTATTTTCAGCACACCCACGTCCCTTTTTCGCTCGTAAAATTACCTATTCATTCGCATCAACGTATACTTCAGTCACACTCTTCTTTATGATTTCGCCGGCTAAGTTCAGTCTTCAATGGCAACATGTAATTGCCACACAAGTTCATTGCAAAAAAAAGTAAGAAAATGATCATGATTAGCAAGAACTAATTTATGCCTTTTGTTGATTGCGTATTGTTGTCGTGTGCTTTACTCATATCATTCCGCAAGCTATAGTCTTGCACTGTTCGTCGTATTGTCTTCTAATTGATCGTTTTGTTGGCCAGTACTCGCAGAAATAGCCACGCATATGGTATGGGAAAATTTGCTACGGTATACAAAGATATTGCCAAACGGGTTTTTTAGAATCGTGTTTAAATCTTGGGCGTCTGCGCAATTTTCTTTTCTTAATGTGCACTAGCTAACTTGGCCATTGGCAACCATATCATTCGGCAGTTACATCCATCACCGACAAACAACACTTAGTGAGGACAAGGAAATGATAGTGTAATGAAAAATGTCCCTTATGGTGTATCCGCACCTGCAAGTTGATTATGTACCAAAAATTTTTATAAGGCAAAATTAACCGAGTATTTAGTTAAACTAGTTTTTGTCAGGGACTTGAACAGTAACCGTAACAAAACTGTAACCGAACCGTTACCGCATACTTTTTGCGAACCGAAACCGTACCATTAACCATAATTTAAGGCTGCGATATATATCAGCTGTTAGTCTATAAAGTGCTGCCACCTATCGCCCAAAAGTGTGATTAGGATTATGCAAAATATACTCACAATCTATTATGATTGGTTTCTATCACAGCTGCAAACTCTTCCGACGGAACCTCTACACTCTACAGCTTGGAGTTTTCAAGGTTTTTAGCTTTAGCGGCAACCAAATGAATCTGGGAGGATTAGTCGGCGGTTCTATCTTTAAATTATTATTTTCTATTTAGAAATAAGAGGATAAACTGAAGCGCCACCGCCATCTGCATTGCAATGCACCACACCACTACTACTGTCAAACGTCCAGTTTACTGTGCAAATCGCCAAAATATTCACAAAATGGAGATATTGCAAAATAATTTTCATTCCAACACGCCGGCTGAACCAAGTAACGTATGAAGACGTTCTTGGTCGAAAATGAATAACGACGGTTTTTTGACGGATTTTTCAATAATTTGAGGGAGATTTCTTTAAGGCGAACGAAAAGTATTACTATAAAAGTAGTGCGAGTCTCTAAGTTGATCCTTTATTGATAAATCTTTTTGTTATTTAACGCCCTATCCACTTTAATTTCAGAATGGTGTTGGAATAAAAATGTGTCTACATGTCCCGTTTTTAGTGCTCAAATTCCGCACCCTTAAGACTGACACTGGAACCAAAACCGAACTGAAAATCGAAATTCCGATCGGATCTCGAACAGGAACCGAGCCAAAAACCGAAATTCCGATCGGAGCCCGAACCGAAACCGAAATTAATAATCAAAAAATACATCCGGTGTCGCGCTTTTGTTGACTGACTGTTTTTTTCTTCAAATTGCTAGGCAACAAAATTTCGTTCGAAGGAGAAATTTATCCGGAAAAACAAAAACCTCTCTTCTATTTACAGTCGAATATTAACGAAGACATTAAGTCATTGGCGCACCAGTATCTTTTTCGTGAGCCGATGAACTTGAAAGGACGATAAACGATTTGTCAGTGTAGAAAACGAAATCGGAAATGAATGCAAATCAGCTTTTCAGGAGACAACAGAGAAAATCGTCTGCCTAAATATTTCACAACCCAACATCAGAATTAATGAATTCTCATCTTATAGGTGCAACTATAATTTTATAATAAATTTCCTCTTGAGAGACACATAGCAAGGAAACGCCACCTACACGCACACACCAGTACGTGCGTATTTAAAACTGATACTTGGATAAATTATGTCAAGTCTTCACGTGAAATCCGCATTACAAATTATGCAAGCTAAATAATTTAATTGTCAGCAATAAATTTCAATTATTTCACTCTGTTGCAGGGAGCGCCCAACGCTCTACGATTTTGCTCGATTGTCTTAATTTTATTTATTGCATGCAGAGCAGAACACTTGCATACTGAGATAAGTAAATACCATCCTGCTTTACTTGAAGACCGACACGCTAATTTCTTAATTTTATGTTGTAAATATTTTAAACAGATTTGAATATGCACTTTCCCAAAACCTAGGGATATTTAAAAAAATTGAAAGAAAGGCACCAAGAGGAAAAGAAATTTAACCGAAGTGTAGAAATAACTAATAATTACGTAGTTCCGTGGAATTCTTTATGAACTCGAGGATTTCTAACAAAAAAAACCTTTAAGTTACTTATGTCACCTGCGCCGTTTAGGACATCTTCACATTTATATAACATACTCAGAATCAGATAAAAAGTGGCGTTGATTGCCCCCAGAACAAAGTTTGCGTTCGATTGATATAGCTTTTATTACAAAATGCAATTCTGATGTCACCGATTTTGCTTTTCAAAACATAAAGGTTCCAAGTCTGAACTGCATATACAGGGTTACAACTAATTCAAGGGCCACTATGGGAATATTTGAAACCATAATACATACAAGGTTGGTCAAATGGGATAAAAGTTGCGTAATTATGGGGACATCTCACACACATTTACAGATCTCGAAAATATTTCATGGATCACTAGATATAACAAGAAATGTGAAATTTGCCGATTTCTTTAATCTTAAATATCTTTTTTGCTATTAAAGATAGTGATCTGAAATTTGGTACCGTTGCATAAGCAAATATTCTACATCTAATAGTAGTCATATAATCTTCCTAAGCCTCCTAGTTTCTTCAGGGTGATAGTCAATTTTTGTTTTCCTTATGGGCGCCATATTGGTTTTTATTCATATTAAATAGACAGAAAAAATCTGAATACAATGATACCAAACACATTATAAAAACTTTGAAGAAAAATGCATATTAATAGATGCATATTAATAGATGTGATGGTAATAAAAATTTCGTTTGCAAAAAAAATATTTTCATCGTAAGAGATGTCAACTGATAACAAAAAGCAGTGTAATTGTCAAAATTCCAAAGCCAAGTTGAAAAAATGAAAAATATCATTTTATCTATTAATATGCATTTTTTCTTCAAAGTTTTTATAATGTGTTTGGTACCATTGTATTCAGAGCTTTTCTGCCTATTTAATGCGATTAAAAACAAATATGGTGCCCATAAGAAAAACAAAAGTTTATTATCACCCTACAGAAACTAGTAGGCTTGGGAAGATTATATGACTACTATTAGATGCAGAATATTTGCTTATGCAACGGTACCAAATTTCAGATCACTACCTCTAATAGCAAAAAAAAAAATTAAGATTAAAGAAATCGGCAAATTTCACATTTCTTGTTATATCTAGTGATCCATGAAATGTTTTCGAGATCTGTAAATGTGTGTGAGATGTCCCCATAATTACGCAACTTTTATCCCATTTGACCAACCTTGTATGTATTACGGTTTCAAATATTCCCATAGTGGCCCTTGAATTAGTTGTAACCCTGTATATTACAGGATGATTTTAATAGAAATTAATAGAATTTTAATAGAAACCTACTGTCAGTGATTTTCATAGAAAATGCTTTTTGTGAACTGGTCCAGATCGTACTGATAGAGATGCGTGAAGTTGGATTGACCCAACAAAAATATGGAGCATTACTTTGCTTAAAGAATTAGTGCTCGATTTGTGCTAATTTGTGCTGCGGGTCTCGTAATTTGTGCTCTTTTAATTGCCGAGTTATTGGCAAAATTAATTGGGTCAATCCAACTACACGTGGTTTAACCCATACGTAATATTAAATTCTTAAGACAGCAGGCAATTAGTGCCCTATTTGTGCTAATTTGTGCTGCATGTCCCGTAATTTGTGCCCTTTTAATTACCGAGTTATTGTCGAAATTAGTTGGGTCAATCTAACTACACGTGGTTTAACCCACACGTAAAATTAAATTTTTAAAACTGCAAGTAATTAGTGCTCAATTTGTGCTAATTTGTGCCGCAAGTCCCGTAATTTGTGCTCCTTTAATTAACGAGTTATTGGGGAAATTAATTGGGTCAATCCAACTACACGTGGTTTAACCCATACGTAATATTAAATTCTTAAGTTAGTAGACAATTAGTGCTCTATTTGTGCTAATTTGTGCTGCAAGTCCCGTAATTTGTGCTCTTTTAATTACTGAGTTATTAACGAGAACAATTGGACCAATAAAACTCCGCGCGGGGACGAATTCATAGGTATAGGTAACTAAATTAATAGAAAATTGCTTCTTAGTGTGCATTGATTTATGCTGCATGTTCTGTAGTTTGTTCTTTTTGATTACTGATTTACTATGGAAAATATAATTAATATTATATTATTATTATCACCAGTATTGTACGAAACACATGTTTTGTTAATACAATTTCATTTTCTAGAAGCTCCGCTAATGCTGCTTACAATAATATTTAAAATAGTATTTGTCTAATATTATCTATTTTTATTGTACATCTTAAAAAAAACTACGCCATTTCGGCCACTTACATGGTTTCAGAACTTAAGGTTTACATTTACATTTCGAGAAAGAATATTTGAGTTTTAATTTTTTGCATCCACGGAAGTATGTCAATTTATATTAAATAGGCTGTTTCATAATATTTTAAATAACCATTTTTATTGGACGGAGTGTTTGCTCACATGTATGTTATGTTGCAACAAACGCAGTTCTTCATAAGCTTTCATTTCCACTAGGGTTAATCTACTTGTCCTTATACAACCGGAATAGTGATTTGGTATACAGGGTGTCCAAAAAATAGCGGATAAACTCGTCAGTACGTTGTTAGGAATGGTCACTTCAGTATAGGAAAAATGCAAAAAAAAATCTAAGTGCCGATGCCGTAGTTTTCAACAGAAAAAGGTTCACAATGTCTGCCTACTCAACTCCTGCTACTGCCATTATGTTATCTGATCTTAAACTATGAGGCATCGCTATTATCATTTCAAAACACAAGGGAACATTTAGCTTCATTTACTTGAGTGTATCTGGGAAATTACAAAATACCAATTTTGCATTTTTGGGGCAGTGGAGAATTGCTGCAATACATGGCAACAATGCATTCATTAATGAATTATTTCAGTAATATTAGGTGGCCAAAACGAATTTGTCTTAATGTCAGAATTGAAAATAATAAGTGATTAACGCCCGGTTTTTCAAAGAATCCAACACCGGATTAAGTCTGACACTTCGTTGCTATGATACCGGCTTTCTGATTGGTTGTAGCATTGCAACAAAGCCGGTGTCAGACTTAATCCGGTGTTAGATTCTTTGAAAAACCGGGCCTTATGAGACTGTCAGTTCAAAAGTGGTACGTGGTACGTGGTACCTAATTTGTATTGTACCTAATTTGGATACTTTAAGTGTTTGGGACTAAAAAATGTAAGACTAATAACTGCCTTGTTAATTAAATTCTTTGTTCTCTTAATGTGTTTATGTCTTTTACTTTCTCTGGCCCTTATTCGACGAAATAATTTGGAATTATGATGAAGTTACCTAAATTCATGACAGATTTACGTGACAAGCAATCAATTTGCCATAGGTAACTAGGATGGTAACTAAGATTAAATAAATTTCGGGCAATGTGATACTTGATATTTTCTTTAAATCGTACATTGATATGTTGCAAGATTTATTGCTTTTAAAATCGAAGTAAACGAGTCACGGAAGCACAGAGATTTTTTAAAATATATTTTTTGTCATCCAGACAAATTGTTTCAACGTACCGTTGAGTTTATCCGCTATTTTTTGGACACCCTGTATACATACATTACTTTTAGTTCTAAATCTGTTACGCAGGTATGTCAATTATGCAATATATTTATTTTTTTCTTCGACTGTGTTTAGTTATAATGTAAATGTAATTATTCTCTAATCTGGGAACGCAGTCAGTTTTATACAAATCTGTTGTTTCTCAAGCATTCGACAACATTTTTATTGTCTTCCTCAGGAACTATAATCGTACATGAACCACGATTATTATTAAAATAATAATCGTCATTTAGTGTTATATTAAACTACACTTATTCACAATTTTATTATATACTTGCAAACTACAATAAGTTAATGGTATGTCTTAATTTATAATTGAAACACATAGGTATGCATAAATAAATGAGAACTATATGATTCGGTGATGGTATAACTAACTATTAATTTCAAAATTTGTTTTTCTTTAATTTTGTAAGCTAGTTTTAGGAGATAATTTACACTACTTATCTGCTAAAACTACCTTCCGAAATAAAAAAATCTGCATTTTGAAATTAATAGTTGGTTACCATATCACCGAATCTTATTTCTCATTTTGTTATCTGCCATTTATAAGTATGTGTTTCTATTATAAATTAATATATAAGTACCATTCACCCATTTAGTAGTCTGCAAGTATTATAATTTTGTATAAGTGATGCTCGTAGTATAATAAAAGTGGTTAATGTACCATTGTAATAGTTAGTTCCCGACGAAGACAATAACAATTTTGTCGAAAGCTTGAAAAACAATACATTTAATTTATACATTTGATTGCATCCCAAATTAAAAAAATACATTTAAATTATGCAATATACATACAGAATTGTTCCCTAAAGAGTTCATTCGTAAAATCATCTGTTGTAAAAAGTAACAATGGGTATTGCTATAGGGAAGGCTATTAAAAATCGGAATTGTGATTTATGACAGGCACAAAAAGGCATACCTACCCACTTCTATACTTCGACAAACACTCCAAAAATAAAAGATTAATTTTTAGTAACTTAGTAACTGGAAGTTTGCTTACTTCCCAATAGAAGTAGGAACATGCACTCGAATTAAACCCAGATTTCCTCATTTTCAACATTTTCAACATTGCAACTACATATTATGTAATTATTACCTACTAACTTAATAGTTTTGTTTTAGATTTTCTGCTAAATAAATTATTCAATGTGTATGTACGAGTATACGTCAGCGAGATGGTCGGATGGGCGTTTCTCAAAATTTCTGAAAATTTGCACACATGTTCTAGGCTATTGTTATTCTAAATAAAATTTGTAGGTAGGTATCTATTCTCTTATATTAATTTTTTTTTCCCATTTTCGAATTTCTGGAAAGAATTTCGCACCCTTTAAGTATAAAATATTCGATATCTAAAATGCAGTAAGTAGTTAATTTTTCTACAAAACTACATAGAATACATACATGGAACGCACATACTTATATATTCTCAATAACCTATTCCAGGGTGCCCGAGATATTGAGTTTATTTTAACAATCTGAAATCGTAAAGAATTGCTTATTTCAAATGAAACAATCTCAATATTATTTTATTTTCATATTCTATTGAAAATTTTATTGTACATACAGGGTGTCCCAGAACAACGGGGCATATAGTTTGGATTTCGGTTTCATACGAGTACCTTTTTTCAGAAAATTGTTTAAGGGATTTTAAAATGTCATTGCAAATTCGTTAAAAGTATCCAAATGAAAGTTAAGGGGTGAAAAGAATTAGGGGCGTTCCACCCCCGGCTTCCTACATTCCTGTTCCTAGATGTCATTTGATCACAGATACTTGCTTACTATGTCTAAAGTCCAAATTTTATAACATTCGATATAGCAGTTTGAAAGTTACCAGCAAGAAACCTTCTTCAGAACTTTAAGGGCGAATAGCTTCGAAGGGAGTGTTATTTTGACCCAAACTATATTATCCAGAAATATTGCCCCGTTGTTCTGGGACACCCTGTATATGCCATAAGGAACAATTTAAATGGGCAATATTTAAAATGAAATGAGAATTTGATTCGGTATTCCAGCATTAAAATTTTGTGGTTTTTACTTCTGTCAGGGGAGGTTAGACTTTTTTATATTAATTATCAAGAAGGAATCTCAACACTCGTCCCATGTGAGAGCCTGAGAGCTATTAAAATTTTCCGGGCACAAATGCCGATTACCGATATAATAATGCTCAAAATATTCAAAAGTAATACCTACGCGTTTTAATTCACTGCAGTTTCTGAGAATCGTGGAATTAACCGTAATCACCCTATATTATAATAGAGTGATGATCTGAAATCTTATAAGTACCTACATATAATAATTGTATACGAAAGTGTTTCTCATAATGTAAAGAAACAGTCGGCTTTTTTACTACCTGCATCTGACCTTCTGGAAGTTCTACTGGAATTCAATAGGGATATTGACCAAAATTTAACAACCTGGGTTTGACTGTAAATATCCGATTTTCATTTACCTAACTGCCAGACAGCAATAATTTATTTCTTATAACCAAAAACAACAACTGTACAGGGTGTCCTATTTTCATTGTGATTTGGGGGTTTCTCATAGAAGCAGCAGAGATAGAGCCTTGGAGTTTTCGCGAACCTGAGCTACTTTTTTGAGTATAATAGAACGCCGAAACCTGAATTTCGATATCGTTTTTAGTTTTCGAGAAAAAAAATGTTGATTTTTATCGATTTTCAAAAATTCTCTCCAATTCTTTTTGTACTAAGCAGACTAAAACTGTTATGATTGACTCCTATAGAACTTTTTCCAAGAAATTCAGTGGCGTACGTAGTTTTTATAGGGAGCGTATTTTTTGAGTTATGACATAAAAATGAATTTTTTAAATGGAAACCACAGCAGGTTCTGGTCTAGTTCGAAAGATCTTTTTTAAGCTATCAAAATATATACCGTGTGTAACAGGAGCATGGTACACCCCCTTTTTTTATTTATTTTTGAAGATACATTTTTGCAACTTGGCACATCGTATGTACTGAGTAAACGTCAAGTTTTGGCACAAACAAGGAAATTTTCGCACTTCCGGTTTTGGCGGAAGTGGGGCCTACTTTTCATTTTCAAATGGGGCAACCTGTATATTCTTGATTTTTTGGACTCTACATAATTTTCTGAATGCATGTACCATGTTTCATTTGTTTTTAAATTTTCAAAACCCCCTTGCAGGTTTTAATTTTCGATGGACTGTAATTTCAGTTGTTCTTATCCTAGATGCAAACTGGTTATATCAGAAGATTCCTTATTAATAGTAGCCTCGAATAGTACCTTGGAACCTTGGTACCAATATGGTTCCATTTGAAAAAAAATAGTTTTGTCCAAAAAGTCATTTGGAGAACTTTGTTTAAGCACGAATCACATTATTTAGCATTTTCAACGCAATTTCTTTTTTTATGGCATTACCTGGGTCTATTAGAATAAATTGGAACAGTCATGGCACACTTAAATGACAAAATTAAAATTAGATTTTAAAAAGCCTCAGACTTGAATTGTCGTTTATGTGGCATCATTGCATTCAGAAAATTATGTAGAGTCCAAAAAGTCAATAGCATACAGGTTGTCCCATTTGAAAATCAAAAGTTGGAACCACTTCCGCTGAAACCAGAATTGTGAAAATTTCCTCGTTTGTGTCAAAACTTGACGTTTACTCAGTACATACGATGTGCCAAGTTTCAAAAATAAAGAAAAAAAGGGGGTGTACCATGCCCCTGTTACACACGGTATATATGTATATACTTTTATATTGTTATTTCAACAAACGGCAACGATTTTGGTACTTCTTACCTTTAGAAAATATAAGATAGGTAGGTACATCCAAGATACCTGTGATTTTATGTTAGCAACTTTTAATAACAACTGAAATAAAAGCAACAAAAACAGAAAAACACAAAACAAACAAAAACAAGAAAAACATCAAACAACAAACAACAAACAACAAAATTATACGAACTGCTAAAATTGATTGCCATGCTTTTCAACACATAATCTACATCTTTTAGTTAATAGATTGATGGCATTAATTAAAAAAATAGGATGGGCTTGCAAATATCGAAAAGCTGCATCTGTTGCCTCTGCTATCTCGGCTTGATTGTTGTATCTTCGTATGTATATTTTTTCTTTTAAAAATGCCCAAACAAAAAAGTCTAATATACTCAGATCCGGTGATCTTGCAGGCCACAATATAGGTCCATTTGTACCCAACCATCTACCCGGAAAATTATTTTCTAAATAATTTCTATTGCAGAATTGTGTGCAGGGGCACCATCTTGTTGGAAATATACCCTGTTTATGTTTATTAACGGAACATTTTCCATTATCGCCTCTGCGTTAATATTCAATAAATTAATGTATCTCAATCCCGTTAAGTTTCCATCAAAAATTTGGTATGCTAGTTGACCACCCAAAATAAAACACGAAACGTTAAATCCAAAACGTCCTTGCCTCTGACGTTCAAAAGTTTGATGCTGCTTTGTATCAGACCAGTGACGCACATTATGCCTGTTAAATAATCCTACACTGCTTATGTGAGTTTCATCTGTCCAAATGACATGGATTTTCTTGAATTTTATTAAAGTACCACCTACAAAAATTAAGCGTTCTTTCTTGATCTCCCGGGAAGAGATGGTGAATAATTTTCAATCAAAAAACATGTGTTTCGTGCAATACTGTGAATGATATAGTAGTAATGATTTTCCGTGGTACCTAAATCAGTAAATAAAAAAGACCAAGTTATAGAACATATAACATAAATCAGGGTGAATTAAGCAGCAATTTTCTATTAATTTAGGTGCCTCTAACTATTACGGATGAGTTAGACGTGGAGTTTTATTATTCGACCTATTTTCGTTAATAACTCTGTATCTAAAAGAGCACAAATTACGTGACAAGTAGCACAAGTTAGCACAAATTGAGCACTAAGTGCCTGCTAAAATTAGAATTTAATATAACGAGAATAGGTTAAATTGCATGCGTGTAGTTGAATTGACCCAATTAATTTCGTTAATAACTCAGTAATTAAAAGAGCACAAATTACGGGACTTGCAGCACAAATTAGCACAAATAGAGCACTAATTGTCTACTAACTTAAGAAATTAATATTACGCGTGGGTTAAACCACGTGTAGTTGGATTGACCCAATTAATTTCGCCAATAACTCGGTAATTACAGGAGCACAAATCGCGGGACTTGCAGCACAAATTAGCACAAATTGAGCACTAATTGCCTGCTGTCTTAAGAATTTAATATTACGTGTGGGTTAAACCACGTGTAGTTGGATTGACCCAATTAATTTCGCCAATAACTCGGTAATTAAAGGAGCACAAATTACGGAACTTGCAGCACAAATTAGCACAAATTGAGCACTAATTGCCTGCTGTCTTAAGAATTTAATATTGCGTTTGGGTTAAACCACGTGTAGTTGGATTGACCCAATTAATTTCGGGAATAACTGGGTAATTAAAAGAGCACAAATTACGGGAATTGCAGCACAAATTAGCACAAATCGAGCACTAATTGTATATAGAAAGTAATGCTCCATATTTTTGTTGGGTCAATCCAACTTCACGCATCTTACTGATAGCAAGAAAACAAATGATTTATAAATTCAAAAAGCAATAATAAACCTTATAAGCTGACTACAAAATTGATCCATCCATTTCATGTCGCTGTATTACCGTGCATCCACCACGCAACCACGCATGCGAAACTTTTCTAGTCTACATGTATTAGAACAGTACCACAGCGCGGGACCGTGGTACAAATGATATTTTTCGCTATTTACAGGTGAGCATCCACTACGGCTAAATTAATATACCAGAAGGGTGAGTTTTTTCATTATAACTACTAGTCTTTCAAAAGTACTGTTTTTTTTAATTCAAAGTCGAAAAAAACATTCTTTTTCAAAAAAAACCGGTTCAAAATGGAAAAGTTCATCATCTCTGCTTTTTGAATGAGAAGGCACTAATGTTATAATTAATTTTAAAATATTTCGTAAATTGATGCATAGTTCCGTACACCATATCTTTAGGCACCTCCAATATGAAACTAAAACTGTTTGGGTAAATCCCTAGTGCCGGTAAGATCGAGTATTGAGTCTTTTGCAGTCTGCAGAATATTTTTTCGTGACAATGAAGAGGTCGATAGATGTGAAGACTGAAGACAATGACGCTGAAGATAATGGTGCTGGCTCTGACGAGATGAAGTTCGTGTATAATAATATTCTCGCTTTTATAGCGTCTGGCGACAGTGTACGAGTAAGCATGTTAGAGATGCTTAATTTAGCCTCCGCTTATTGAAGTACTTGCACTTTCCGGCAATTTAGAAGGTAATGGGACAAGCACTACGCCTTAAGCCGTCTATTATTACCCGAAGTTTTACCCTAGCTAGGCACCTACTCATTTCCTTAGGCTGAGTCGACCCAGGAAAGCTGGCAGATATGTAGCGACTACGCCCGCTGTATTTGAAGTCTACCACTAGACCACCACGCCTTCATACATACCTATTCTATTATAAATTTTTAATTATTATTTGTCAGAATTACTTCTCACTTTTCACTTTTCTCGTTTTCTTATTTGGTAACATGAATGGCACACATTTTTTTTGTTTCGTTATTAATTTGCCAGAATATAATGTTGTTTTCTCGTTTTGCTTTTCTTTAATTTAGTATAACTTTTGTGCAAACGATCAATTTCTGAAGAAACACATTTTTTATCCAATTTTTCCACTTTTTCGTTTTACCAGGCTTCTAGGAAAAAAACTGACGTTTGTTTAGAAAAAAACTTGTTTTTTCCGAACCGTTAAAACACTAATTTCTACTCAGGGATTTTGGAAACTGGCAGACGTAGAGAGGTTAGATACAGTTTTTTGAGCTGAATAAATAGGCAATTTAAAATTTTTGAAAATTTGCATAGTATTAACAAAAATCGATTTTTATGTTATATAAAAATATTTTTTCATGTTCGGAAAATAATGTAAACTTACTTCTTTTTAAATGGAAACCATATGTGACTATGGTACCGTTAAATTTGTAGGTTACTTTTTGCGATTTCCGCGTTACACTATATTAAATAACTATTTTAAAAAATAAAGGATTTATACCTAAGCATTTTTCAATTTTAAATTTTAAAGGCAAGTCGCTCGTCCATGAAAAACAAGAGACGCTGCAGAAACAATCATTAAAGCTGTTATAAATTTTGACATTTACTCTATAATTCCCGCTTCGTGTATGGTTTCTTTAGAAAAATGTGGAATTTTCTTAATTGAAATTTGTAAACCGTAATTTTGTAAAAAAAACGATGTTACATTGTTTCTTGAACGCGACTGGTATTGCATGACCTTTGATCGTTTGAGGTATTAATAAATTAATAAATTCCCTATAAATTAATAAATTCCTACACTATACTGTTTGGTACCTATTTTGTTTTTCAATCCAGCAAGAAAATATTTTTAAATTTTTTAAAACCTATTTTTTTATTGTATACCAGACAAATTTTTAAAAGTTTTAAAGTGCCTATTTATTAGGCTTAAGAAACTGCATTTCTTTCCCCATTTAATCTACCTTCTATTTCTGTCACTCAGGGATGGAAAAACCCCGGGTTTTTGGGCAAAAATCCGACTCACCGGTTCAAACCGGTTTTAACTATCTATGTTTCGCGCAGGTTTTAACCGACAGTATTCGTGTATGCATAAATCAAGAGTTAAAACCAATTCCAACTGGTTTAACCGGTTTTGTCTCGGTCGCAGGTGCCAGACTTAGCTTTTGTTTTGCAGCTTACTAAGCTGAGCTTAGTCTAGTTTTATAATTGGATGCAGGGGTGACTGTGACTCCGTGACGTGTAGTGAGTTTCATTTGTGCCAAATAAAATATCACTAAGTATGAATCTTTAATTTCTTTAACTATTCGTTGCACTGATGCTACTCATAATTTAATTCAAATATTTATTACTTTTAAATCGTAAAAATTCTAGTGCCGCCAGAGTTTGGGAGATGAGCCTATTTTACACAGATGTTAAAATGTTTAATAAATGTCTTCTTGGGAACGAATTTTAAACGCAGCTGACCTTAAACCCCATTTTAAAACAATGTGTGAGAGGATTATTGGCATGAGACTTTCAAAATGCAAACAAGACTAATTTGAGTGACTTAAAATGCACTTGACCTTGAAAATAAAAAAGCTACCGCCCACGCGGAAAGTGTTTAATTCTTCTTCCATTGTATGGTAATTATTTCGCAGCATTCTTGTGCGAAATTTACTTCCGAAAGTATAAATTGCCAATAAAGTAGGTACAAGAGATTATTTTTATAATTACAGACCATCTCGCGTCGATGTTCAACGATTTCAGCTAATTTATTTTGATAACGTGGTCTTCGTTGACCCACATTTCTGCATTTGCAGAACTGCCCTATATGGTAAGAAGGAAAGATTTTCTTTCTGTTTTAGATTTTGCTTATTAGGAGAATTGATGTCTTTGGATGACTGTAATTGAGTGTAGTGAGTGGATATGGAACATGTTTCTTGTTTCTTCTATACTAACATTTTGTGGTCAGTTTGAAAGTCTCTAATATTTTTTGTTATTGCAAAATTCAGCGTAGGTAAATGACCTCCTACTTTCTTGTACACAAATTTTTCAGTTCTCAATCACTTCAGGCGTGGTTTTAATTATCTACAAATGCTCACCTATTTGTAACATTTTGCAAAAGTGAAACATGAATATTAGCATTTAAGACTATTTTTGAAAAGTCAATTTTCACTTCGTCATAATAATTCTGCGGCAAAATTCAAACCTTTCAGCCGATTTTAAGGGAACTGAAACGCGTTTGCTACTGGTGGCAGTATAGAGAAGGCTGAGTGATATAACTTTTTCCAATTCTTATTTCTGTTACATTACATAGTAGTAACTGTGTTCTGTGTAGTGTAATCCACATCTGCTCTCTGCGGTTGTTGGCCTACAAATCAAAATTTTGGTTAGTAGTTCTGGTCGTGAGCCATGTTTAACGTAGACTGTTTAACTTAGCCTGTTTAACGTAGCCAGTTTAACGTAGGTACTTACTAGTGCAGTACAGTACAGTTTAACGTAGGTACTTACTAGTACCTACGTTAAACTCCGGTCAATCGCGATCATACGCATGCCCAGTTTTTACAATACTACGTGTGACGTCATTCATTTCGGTATGAGTGCATGACGTTATTAATAAATTGAACGCTTGCCAAAAATGTATGCCTACCAACCGAAAATTATTTGTCCTAAATATTCAACAGTTTAGTTAGAACTATCGACAAAACAAAGAGTAATTAATCATGAATTCTTTTAAAGAAGATTTCAAGAATTTGACTAGGCAATATGAAGCAAGTGTAAAATATAAGAGGAAACCCAGTTTGTTTTTAATTTGTAAAAAATCAGTGAATCGTTATTTTAACCTGGAAAATTGTCTTAAAATGCCTTATAATGTTAAAAATTGGGGACCATAAGTCACAAGTGTAAACGATATACTTGAAAAATAAAAAAAAGAATTGGCTAACTTACTACATTTTCGATGTTTGAAAAAAGTGTGGGTAATGTGGAAACACCCTAAAATTACAGAAAATCAATGTGTAAACACATAAAGATGTTGGAATATTGAACTTTAAGCATTATATTCTTTTTATAATAGATATGTTTTTATTCATAGAAAACGTTATTCGTCGATAAAAAATACAACAAATTTTTTTAATTGATTACAGAGTTACATATGTTTCCAAGTTACCTGCACTTTAGCCAAACTGGATTTTACGAGTTAAGTCAAGAAAACGTTAGCTTATGATTCATTGAAATCCAACAATACCTTCCCTATAACTCCCTTTCCCAGTACTCTGATACGCATTACGCTACCTCTATGATAAGTTAGACTAAATAATACCACAAACTTACCTCCAAAAACTTCACGAAAATTACGAAACAGAAATCGACGCACCACCAATAACTGCAATGCCCGACTGATTCCTAGCGCTGCGCCGTGACGAATAGGAACGAGAGTAACTGTTCACTGCAATCGCCGCTAAAGTGAAGCTCTCTGAAATACTTGCCGTTTCCACATTACCCTCATGTTTCCACATTTGCATCCCCTCCTCTAACAATCTGCAATTGAGAGTTTATATGTAAATATCAGTTAATCACATCGTCGCATTTCTTTGTCGTAATTTGTTAAATTTAGATTTGTATGTTGGTCTCCTCCTTGCTTGGGTTAGTAATGCTAAAGCATTACACATTACCGAATTTTCGGTACTTATAAATCGCTTGTTTTAAGAACAATTTTTCCTACGCTTTTAAGGAAAACATGGGGTTGAATCTGGTAACGTCTTATTTAATAGCTTAACAGTACAGAATGTACTGATTATCTTCTAACACGATTTTTCTCAGTACCACTTTACTTTCATTTCCTTGTAGAACATGGAAGTAAACATGATAAATAAGTAATTTAAATGAGCATATAAGATATAATAATGCTGAAATTTGCACAATGCGTGTTTTTAGACCACAGCGGATTAACAGAGGAAGAAGAAGAAAATAAGATAACCAATCACTGATGAACGTCCCCCACAGTATCCGTGTAGGTACATATTATAAAACAAAATTTTTATTTCCTTGTTCCACAAAGAAATGGAAGTACATATTCTGTTACTGTCGAAAATTCGTGTTCACATTCTTATTGTGCTACTCTCAAAATATTGAGAAATGTAGTTTTTAGCATGTCGTCTACGCGCGTTATGTGGGTTCGTCTGTCCGAATTGATACAGGTAATTTTATGAATTACAAGATCACAGCAGATCGCAAGTGAAGAAACTTATACAAAGCAAGCTATGCATTTACATAAATGTTAAAGTTATTGCTGCTCAGAGACTGACCTCCTGCGTAAGAGAGTATATTTCCGCAATTTCATATCGTCGTTCATTAAATTTAACACGTCCGAGATCATTTATTTGCGTTTCTGATAGTTGGGAGTGAAACTATTATAGATGAACTTGATCAAACCAATAAATAACAGAGATCGATAACCGGTGCAATTACTTTTGATTGTACAGGTTTAAAATTTATGGAACTCTCTATTAAATATAAAAACTTGTTCCCACTAGTTAACTGAACAATAGCTGGCAGTATAAACAAGGATTGTCAAAACCTAATTAATCCGAAAGATCGTACATGTTGTTATAATTTGATGGGCGTAGAAATGGAGAATAAAAACGTTGTGGGAAAACTGGGTGACTTTCGTTAGCCATTTTAATATGTGTAACACATATTTTAATTAAATCAAAAACGTAATTGCCCCGTTAAACTTACGTATGGTGGTCACCTCCGTAGATAATTAAAGTAACTTCATCTAACAAGCGTCTGTTGTTTATTTATTAGTTTTTGCACGGTGTCTTTTTGGAAAATTTGTATTTTTTAATATGCTTAACGGTTTTCTAAAACAACCATCCGCATTAGAACTAATGAGCTTGAAATTACCTTCGTTAAAAGTAGAATTACTATAATAATTAATTACGACACGCGTGCTACTTATTTTTAGATAATTTATTAAATTTATGAGTTTTTTAATGTTTGTTGTGGGAGACCACGTCTAACGGCACACTTTCACAGTCAATCAGCTCGGCTAATCTCTGATGCGTCTCATCTGCGCTTAGTCCTAACCTCTAATAATGTGTCCGCTGGCCCAGATGGCTCAGATAATGTGATTCGCTAGAATAAATGATGAGATTTAAGTAACTTTGATAGATCATGTGTTTTGTCTTAAAATTTATAGATAAACTGTTCTTTCTAAATGCAATGATCCTCCAGTCAGATGCAAATTCATGTTGATTTTACCTCTACTCTTTAACGAAATTTCGTTACCAAAAACTCCACGTATTTGGTCAGCGACCCGGTTCTTGGAGATAATTCATCTAATGTTACGACGGTTATTCTGTTATAGTCTCTGTAATATAAAGGGGAGGCTTCGAAAAGTGATGATGAACAGGAGAACTGGACCAATATTTTTTTGGGAGGAATGATAATGAGATCACGCATGAAGATAACGATTGGTAAATGGGTTTCCTGGACTGACTAACCACAACAAATAAGAAGTGCAACTTTCTATCAATTTCAACCTCTTCGGTAAAACGAATGTTGGGGTAATGACTACTGAGATGGTTTAGGAATATTAATCTAAGGTGGCACACATTTGGATTTAAGACTATATATAAGTTTCAAGAGCCTCTTCCTTAAAATACTGTATGAAGATGTTAGCAACCACAGAAGACAAGGGAGACTCCATGGCTGTACCTGAGTTTTGTTGAAGGAACGTCCGCGAAAAACTGTGAGAAGGATCATGTTATTCGTGGATGGGTTTTGTAAGGTGTTCCTATTAGGCCGTTTTTGATATTGCAGTATTTCTTAAAATTCCTCATTTTAAGAATCACTAACGAGCAAGGTGCCAATTTTCCTTAAAACTTCTAGAAAGTCCATTGGTTGGGATCTACTTGAACATATCAACTGTTTTACTTTCCATGCAATGAACCCGAGAACATATACTACCTATTCCTTTAGATAAACAAAAATATAATTATATATTTGTGTCCATTATGTAGGTAAATTGAAACTCATGTTTTATAAATATTTAATTGAATTAAAGGGAGAAATTAAACCATTAGAGGAGGCCAGGCATAGTAGCAACTTTATCTGACACAGAGGCTCATAATAATTCCTTTGCCCATTAACAGAAAAGTCGGTATAATAGAGGCAGAAACCGTCGGTGATAAATTAAATTTAGTAGGCGTGTTAAATTATAGCCACCCGAGATGGCGGTAGATTGCGAACAACAAAGCTGTGTGCAGAAATGTGCATGTAAATTTCTAATTGCATCTGATGCTGTTACCGATAAGCCGATGTCTTTTTATACAGTTTTGTCTGAAATTGCGCGCACAGGTAGCAAAGATTTCCGACTTGCTACATCGGTATCTACTTTTGCTTATAATATGTTAGTTGTTTTGTGGAAAAATTTACTTTCGAGAGCACTGTAATTAAAACGGCTGCGTTATACGAGAAAATTTGCTTCGTAGCAATAGTACCCAGTAGAAGTTTTTGCTTCTTACTTTCATTACTGCCACTATAGTTTGCATTACCAGGTATATAAATCTTATTTTTTAAATATGGGCGGTACATATTCTTTCCGGAAAAGTAGTCAGATGTCTCAGTATTTTAATTTTGAAGTTTAATTATAATATTACGGACACGGCTGTCTAAACCTAAATTCCTAACAATAATCTAACCGAATCCGCAATCGAAGAATTATCGAGCCATTGGAGCTCTCTGGCCTCGGCTAGGCGGGTAGTGGGTCAAAGGATGAAAGACAAAAGAGGTTCTCAAAACGAAGTCCAGTCCTGGAAATGATTAGGGCGCCACCTAGCAAAATCTCTAAAGTACTTGAAACTATTCGCAATAAGCTAAAGTTTGACAAGCTTACCACTGTAATGGGGGGAATTCCTCTCAACGAGGGGGTGTTGAGCAAAATTCCAGTTTCTCACCGGTTAAGCTGGGTCTCACTATACAATATCTATCTATTTTTCACTAAGAAACCAGTTTCAACTACTTGGCCCTGATATAAATCCCAACTATCTTAGCTATGCTATAGGCATAGGCTATTACCAGGTGCCAACAATTCAACACCACACTATCGAATTACCATTTAATGATCTTCGATAATTCATTCTCAGAGGCAGAATTTTCCCTGTATATTATAGGCTTAGATACGAATATTCGAGAACGTCAAGCTTCCGGTTTTTTATGCATTTCCGGCTTCCAGATGCGGGGAAAATCACAAGAAAACTAAACAGTAAATTTTACCTATATTTCTAAACTTAACCATTAAAGCAATATAGCTTATAAACAAACATTGCGAAAACTT
The DNA here is from genome assembly GCA_963966045.1 of Xestobium rufovillosum. Taxonomy (NCBI): domain Eukaryota; kingdom Metazoa; phylum Arthropoda; class Insecta; order Coleoptera; family Ptinidae; genus Xestobium; species Xestobium rufovillosum. The sequence continues at coordinate 26,475,011 of OZ014493.1, read as the reverse complement.
TAACTAGAAGCTTATTTCCGTAATAACTAAGCAAATTACAAGAACAAAAGTTTTACTCCCTGATTCTACGCTTATGGATGAGAAAAATCGCTAACTTTGAATCTAATATATTTATATGAAGTCAAAATGACTCTTCCAACAAAGTAGGGGTGCAAAAAGGGTTGCCTACCAACCGGGCGGCAAAATACAATAAAAATCGCTATTCTGAAGGTCGGAGAATTTCCACTGTAAGAATAATCCTAGTCGAGTAGTGAGACTTGTTCAAAAGTCTTATTTCTTCTCCTAGAAAATTGACTATGGGCTTAAAGCGTGGTAGAGTACGTAGCCTTGAAGATGTCTCAGTTTTGCTACAGATCTGATCTAAAAATTTCAACTTGTCGTTGTTTTTCAATTTATCTTATTATTGTACTGTAAAGGTTGTCTTACTTTTACACTAGAAATGAATTTTACTTTCCAAAATGTTCTTGTATATTTTAGATATATCTTAGTATTTTACAATGCGTGAAGTTCAAGAACTGTAAAATATCACATTTTTTAAATTATTTGTTCTACTATATTGCGATAAATGTAGCAAAAGTTTTTTTAATTTGTTGCCAATCAACGTGAAAAATATTGCGCCTCTCGAAAGATTTCAAAATTTAGAAGCACCTCATTACTGCCGAAATAAATTGAACACAATGAAAAGCGAAAACAACCCACTTCAAGCATAGAACCCGGGCCGACTAAATCACTAAGGCGATAATTTATCCATCTCGTCGCGGGAGGGGCTTCTATTTTTTTAAAAACACGTACATATGTATTTCTTCTATGCTGTACTTCGCTTATACTACCATTCTCCATATATGTCAGACGGAGTCGCATCACCCCAATATTATGTTATAGAACGACAATAGAACTTCGAGTGAAGTAGATACAGCAGAGCTAGTGGTTATCTCTCCCAGGCGAAATGGGCTCGCGCGCTAATCACCATTTTTTTCTATAATATCATTGTTATTATAAATGGATGCTTTTAATAATTTGTTCCTTAGGGATTCTAACTAAACGAGCATTACGATTGTGATTAGGCCCCTAAAGTTCTTTCTAATTTTTGCTTATCGTGATCTGCTTGATGGGCTCCAGTTTTCTTCTCTTACATTTGTGTAACATTCATTTTATCACATTTGCAGCATTACCTACCATGTTTCTGAGTAATTTTTCGCTTGGAACTTTCCGTCAAAATGTAATGTACCTACCGGTAATGTACCGAGAAAACTGCTTGTTCTCACGTATTTCCATATAATTCCAGTTTATTTGTTTCTGTGGGAAATAGATTAGCGTATTATTTCGCTATCGACCCAAGCAATTTTCTAAGAGTTCTTAATAGAAGTACATTAAGGATAATGTTTATTTATCAATAGACCATTATGCAAAACACACAAGAACTAATTTGCAATAAAGTTCTGCGGTTTCGCGTGCAATTTCCTGCGGTATCTGAATTAGGAATCGGAAAAATCAAAATTGCCAAGAAGATACTACCTGTGTGGAATTGTAAATCAATAACAACTGCAATAGTTCCTATCAGGTATGTTAGTTTCAATAAAATTTCACTATGCTAGTAAAATGAACCTGATTTTTTTAATAGCGCTTGATGCTTGCAGGCGAGGACCATTTAACATCTCGGTTGACTCTCGAGACAATTTGGAACCTGCCCATACTCTGATTTCGTTATTTATAGCCGAATGAAACCGCAATTAGGCACCGGGAGCATTTAAAAATCCGTAATAGGTTTGTGTTGTGAATGAGTACACCTGCAACAAAATGGGTTATTGTACCCGCGAGTGGGAGAGTGAAGATTGTTGTTATTTTTTCCTGGGCCAATGTCACGGTCACGACTCGCGTTCACCTGAATGAAAATGTAACCCATAATTACAATTAACTCCGTAATAGTAGAACTTTTCTTTTTTAACTGAGTTACTTTCGATAATTGAAACCTTGCTATTATTTTTTTGTAAATCTTCTCACTTATATGGACACGTTCTAACGTTCTGCCAATCAAAAACTAAATTGTTGTGTAATTTTCAGAGTGATCCTAGTTTTTGCTATTTATCAAGCCTGTTATTTTCACTTGCATATTGTGCATTGTTAAATTTTCATAAAATTTGTTCAATAGGCACAATGGTGATTTAAGTACAATTCGAAACCTCTTACGTGCCCAAGGATGTGTTGGTTGAATTATGTCAGTTGCAAATTTAAGCTATTAACAGCGTCGTGCCCCAAATTTGCAGCCCGCCATTAGGATTTCTGAAAAGAAATTCAGTCTTCAAGTCGTCTTCCCTTTTTCCTATAACCCCGCCTATAACATTCAGACCCTTCTCAATTCCTATTTTGCAATCACAATTTGGTTGCCTGTCAGCAATTTGATTTAAAAAACTGTCATCTCAAAAGCGGTCCACCTGGCGGCGTCGCATTTTTTTTCATTAAACTGAACATAAAACAGAAATTTATCCGGAAAAATAAAATCCTCTCGTTTAATTACAGTGGAATATATTTTTATCTTTTAGCATTGTTTTGCTCGTATATATGAACTGCCAGTTTGCAATTTGTTCCTTATACAGGGTGGCCCAAAAGGTATAGTCATAAATTTATGGGTTTGCAATGTTTAAGTAAATTTTTATCGTTAATCTATCTGATCTCTCTCAATGCAAACACGTTGTGCCTACCATTAAAGTGTGCAAGAACTGGCCATCTATAAACCCGTCGATAAACCTAGATATATCTACGTACCTATTTATTACAATTAGGTAATTCTTAATTTGTCAATTTATCTTAGATTTACCGCAAACGGAGTTAAACCAGGCGGGAGTTAAACCAGCCTTAATATATTCATTTTTAATCACCGAACATAAATAAATATAATTTTCAGTAGGTTATAACCCGCATACATTCTTTCTTAACACAAATATTTTCAAATAAAGAACTTTCAGCTTTCTTCGCACTAGTTGACAGCTACCGGTTACTTTAACGGATATGTAAATATTTCGCCACTAAAAAAGATTAGATGTTTGTGCTTTATTGTTCTTCTTAGAGCCAAACTTTCAAGGCCTCACAATCAAAGTGAAGAGGTACCTGCTCAAGCAGCATACCAACAAGTACATTACTGCATATTACAATGCTGATGTTGTACTAACCAGAGTGACTGACTGTCAGTCACACGTCAGATCTTGAGAAATTCTTTCCCTTGTAATTCTATTCAAAACGCGCATATGATGCATGTGTCTGTTTACATATTGCGCCATTGATATTACAGCTTGTATATGCAGACGAGTAGTCGGCATTCTAAGGCTTTTGTTCTTATTATAAAAAGTCGTTTTTTAGTTCTTTGTCTTCATCTGGCGGTAATGTACGCGGTGAATAATGGAAATCCTGGTTAGATTTCCAGGTAAAACATAGTCAAGTTTAAAATATCTTAACAACTATCTATAGCAGTTGCTGGAAATACTGAAATGTCTGTCGTTTGAAGCACCGGCTAGGGATAAATCTGATGACAATCTCTATAATATTTTCGCACAAACTAACAAACTGAAATGCTCGACAGCCTCACCTGTTTCGCCATGAGAAATTTTAAGAACTGCTGATTACAAAGTCCCTTTGCCGAGGCATGAATGCGCACAAACTGAAAGTGGGCGAGGATATCTGCGTAGCAATTTTCCATGCATTAAAGGAATATATATATGCATGCCATGAATGACCCATATATGACCTGCAAAAATGTTTGTACAGAAGTGTTACGAACTATTGTTCTGTGGTTAATTTACTTACTGAAAAGATTGCAAACGCAAATGTCGACACAAAATTCCAGATTAACTTAAAAAAAAATCTGTGATAGGTGTCATTAGCACAGTTTACAAACAGTCTTTATCACAAGCTGAGAACCATGAATATGTATTGTTGACGCAATGCAAAAACATAAAATGCTTTAGGGGAATTTTCGCAGACTCTGGTGCTGAAAGAACCTTTACTTTTATTTAATTATGTGTAAAGGAAAGTTCGGATTTAGATGAAGCAGAGGAACGCGTGAGGCTATTCTAGCTTTACGAGTAATTGTAGAAACAACCCAGTAAAAAACAATAGAAAAGGGAAAGGGCCACTACATAGGATTTGTAGATTTAGAATAAGCCTTCGGCAACGTAAAATGGGGGAAGATGTTCGAAGTGATGAAATATAGGGACGGAAGAATTATAGGTGCATAATCTCTACAAAGAGCAAACGGCAGATATAGAAGTTAAGCAGGAAAGAAGAGAACTAGATGTCCGGAAGGAAATGAGACAAGGATGTGCGTTGTCACCTCTACAGGTTTCAATTTATATATCGAAGATACTATTAATATTGTTAAGGATAGAACAGCCCCAGGGATTAAAATATATAGCGACAAACTATTAACTTGCTCAGATTCGCGGATGATATATATATTCATCTGAGAAGAATTAGGAACGGCTCCGAAGGAAATGGGAGCAGTTTTGATAGAGGGCTACCTTGTGAAAGTCAATGAAAAGAAAACTAAAATGTTGGTATGTTAGGGGGCGTGAAAATAGGGCTAAAACTAAAATGCAAATAGGAAATAAGAAGATAGATGAAGTCGCAGATTTCTGGCATTTTGGAAGTCAAATAACTCGCTATGCTAGGAACACTAGAAATATAAAACAAAAAATAATAGCGCAGGGTGGAGTTGCGTTTAACAAAAAGAAACAACTGTTAATACTCGGGAACGGTTAATGTAGAAACTCGGAAGAGACTCTTAAAGACGTATATAGCACGGCATTGTACGGGTGCGAAACAATGTAGGAGAAGCGTATCGAAAGAGAAAATATTTGCGTGCTTTTGTGTTTGGCGCACCGTCCTAACCTATATATATTTCGAAGCACACACACAAATTTGCAACGTAAATATTTATTGGCCTGGACGCGACTTAAATGGTGAAAACGAAGTGAATAAAATTGCCAGAAATAACAATATGGGGACCTTTGGATCGAGTTGTCAAAAGCCCTGTTCAATAGATATACCTGGCGTTCGATATCTTTCTGGGTGTTGCATTAGCCACTGGATAGATAATGTTGACATGTGATGTATGAATTCATAAGTACCTAAGTACTCTGTTTTTAAATTATATTTCAATTCATTTATTTTAGAATTCTACTTTTAACAACATACCTATATCATTTTGTGATCAGAATTCGCTCTTCGCTAAGAATATGAAAGACCCCGGCAAAGGAAGCATGGTTGCACAGATTGCATTATCTGATAAATTTCTGAGAAAAGCACGTAGATGGTAATAAATAAATGATCGACAAAACAGAACAAGGGAAAATTTATGAACACTTGTCCCCTTAAAATGGATAAATAGGAAGCAAAGCAAAATAATTAACAATCTTTTTTCCGCCTGTGGACGTTGCAAACCAGTTGCAAGTCGCAGAAGCCAGTCACATTCTTATTACTGTAGATACCATCTGCAAACAGGTGTTAAATTCCACTCGCATTGTTTTAAATTATGCGATCTGTCGCCTGATATGCATCCAATCTTTGTAACTCAAAATTCTGCTATTGCCTGGGCGGTATTGGCTGTAAGTTACAATGAATTTTCTTAAATTATTCGTTTATTATTTCAAGAAAGCGAATTATCGGATTTTTCAAACAAAATATCTTTTTATCTCCCGCGCTGAAATAAACGATGTAACTTCAAGCGAGGTTTGTAAAAATACAAATTTTACATTTGTTGTGAATGACCAGAGTTATCTTTACGTGACCTTTTATTTATGAAGTGCAATGTTTCCGGATTTTAATGATCATTAAAATTTTTATTAAAGAAACAATGATAACGACATTAATAAAAAATGTTGGAATTTTTTGTAGTTGTAAAATTGAATACATTAATGTCATTCGGAAGGTTCTTATCAAATTTTAATATACTGTTCATGAATTGACTTTTTGAAGACATTTTATGTGAAGATTGCCTATATCCTGTTTATTGAACAGATGCAGTAAATGACATTTGTGGGAGTGACTTGATTGCGCAGTACAGATTGCGCAAAAATCAGCTTCACATGCTGCAAATTAGAAGACGTTGGGGAATTCAAAAATACCTAGTTTAAAACTGTTGAAGAACTTGAACAATAAATGTTACGAAGATTTCAAAAATGTGAAATAAAAATATAATAATTACTTCGAAAATTTTTAGGTATAACAAAATAACACATACCTGACAAAAGTTTATTTATTATTAGTACATTACCCTATTTAAGTCAAGTACATTACCTGCCGCTTTTGCAGTAAATGCGACGTTTTCGGTCTTGATGTTGTCACTTGGTTTAGTAAGCCAAAGAGTTGTCAGGGTTTTGATGAGCATAAACTTTATAAATATTTAAAATTCGCTCCTTGCCTTCAACTGGAAAACAGGACCTATGGCTGGCAGCTGGCAACTTTTTGACGGAGAAAGTAATTCTTGCTTAACCAAAATCAGTTAATACTTAATGTTATTCGTATTTCCTAATGTATTCACAAAATTTAATGAACTAATCAATGCAATTACCTATTGAAAAATGCTATATTATAAACTGAATGGGTATAACAGTAAATTCAGTGACAACGTCAAAATGACAGATCGGTTTAGTTCAGTCAAGTTATTTATCTAGGAGTAAAGCTGTGTAAAATCGGTCTACCAATGGTAATTTTCTATTCAAATTTAGCGCTCATTTGTGGGAGGAGTTTTTACTGAATCTGTTCTATAAACAGAATATAGAAACCAATAATTATTGTCGTTAGTGTCCTTCGGTTGCCGGGCAACGACCAACTGACTGCCAAGGACATTAGAATACGTTGATATTAGCCATGCCACAGGGTAATTTTGGTTCTGTCATAAAATCGAAAAAATCGGCTTTGGTAATATTATTATTTAAGGTTGCTGCCGAAAGATTTCAGTTCAATGGTATTGCCGAGGGTATTGCAAAAAGATATATCCATACATATTTTAAACAAAATGTTAAACAAAAAATTCACGGCCTTCTCAAAGTTGCAACCGGGGGAGACATTGAAAATGAGGAAGCAAACTGTAACCCTTTTGCGTTTGGGATATTTCCGCATACGCGATAGCGTGTTATAAGTATTCATAAAACACCTGCGCCGATTTATAATAACTGCATTCCTGTTGAGGCATTTTCTAACATTTGCGACGCTAGACGGTCCCACTCTGAATGAAGCTTACTCAGACTGAGCGGTCTAGCGCCTGGCGGCCAGGCACCCAGCGCTCAACTTTAACCGCTACCGCTCGGGCCTCACGCGTGACGTACATATGTGACAAATGTAGCACAATATTTTTGGTAAATATCATACCCATACTAGGATACTAATAACATTTTCAATGTTAAAATATTTTATAACTAGTTCCTAGAGTAACTTTCAAAATGCACCTGGCGAAGATGAGAGCTCCAAACTCATGTACAAAGAAATACAGCCGCTTGCTGTCCTAAATCTAGAACGATCTGACGAAAATGTATTACTGAAAATATAGGAACAATTCACTTACATAACTAATAAAAAGATAAGAGTAATATGCAGTGGAAAGTTCTGACTTATTAAAAAATGCTAATAAATGCATTAATATTATAAAATGGATATCTGTTCGACCTCGGGGCATCATTTCTACAATACGCATATTTTTTCAAATAGGTTCATGTATAATAATTATATTCTTCATAAGGAAACACTTTCCCTAACGTTCACGATTTTGTAATATATGCAATTATTTAAAACGACCGAAAGGACTTTTCTCAATATAAAAATGATTGAAAATTGTTGCTTATCACGACCTTCTTTCACACATTAAACGTAAGATACGCGTGTAAAATAAGTAAATTACAGACATGAGTTTTTATTGCTAAGTGAGTGGAGCAACTGATGCCCAATTTTACATAAATCAGGGCTTAAACATAAAATACAACTTAAAAAATGGATTTATGGGGTTTTGAATTATACTAACAATCCCAGACCTTGCTTTCATTCAAACCAAATATTACGTACTGCTTCACTAGTTTTTCCGAAATTTCTCTGTATCAGTAAAGTACACTGTTTCAAAAACTATGCTGTATGTGCAAAGGTCACCATAAACCACCTCATACTGAGATTTGATTAGGAAATTCAAGATTGTAACAATATACAGGTTGTTCCATTTAGAAAATTATCAGAATTAGATATCCTGAAGAAGAATGTAGCTTATCTTTGATTCTCGAGCCAAACCATCGTTGTATTACTGATATATTTACATATATTGGTGATAACGGCGATGTGCAGACAAAAATAGATTCCAAGGTTGACAGAGACCAACCCACTCAAGGTAACCAATTAAAGTGATGATGGTCGCGTCGTGCCAAATTTTTACGAAGAGATGTTCATGGTGGAGGTGGTAACCTGAGGTCCGACTTCCTCAGTTGATAGCTCATTTGTTCGGAGTCACCACTGAAGTTGAAACTTGCTTGAATTATTGACAATTCTTGGTTGCCATAATTGATCAAGATTTCATATTGGTTCTAGAAATAATGTTGGCGAGTCGATGATGCTTGTTGGACTTACGGGAAACGGTTCCCTATGTTGCCATTGTGTAATGGAAACTTCCCATTGATTGGCTGTGTTGATCTTTGTTGCTGCAACAATCGGTTAGATAATCCGTACGTTTCTGTGCATCTACATAAAATTGCTTGTATATTGTAAATTATGTTATTTGCTGAAATATATTGTGGTCGTTGCCGGAAAACGGTATAGTGGGCAAGTATAGTGGTGCCATATGTTATGAACTTTACGGGTGGGAATTCTAATACGTGGACTCGTAAAGCGCAAATCTTCGTTGAGAAATATCTAATCAGAATTTTATACTCATGTAACTCAGTATTTATAGACAGAACTTTATATATTCTCCAGACATTTACTGCCAATATCCTGTAGACCCGAGGACATCAAGGATAATTTCGCATATTCAATAAAACAACAAAGTTTTAATGCAATTCGCTTAGAAAATTTATAATCAAACCAAATATTATGTATAGCGTGTGTTTGTCTATTAGCATGCACAAGAAAAGGGTTTAATTATCTTTATATTATGTTTTCTGCATTTACAGAAAAAGAAAACGCAGAACTCCTTAGGGCGCTACATAAAATCAAAATGTTAACACTGCACACGTGTACCATATTTATTCATTCGTCTGCGTACTTCTAGTACAACATGTAGACGTGTGTTTCCATATATTTCAATGGTCAATAGATGTTGCTCTGATAAACATATCTTGCTGAACTAAAATAGGCCAGTAAATACAAATTCGCGGAGGATATAAAAACGGTCTTTCTAGAACAAGCTGACAGATACGTTACATCTAAAATAAATACACGCATTCAATAGCCACTGCGCTATACTAGTTAAGCATTAAAATTTGTCCGAGAATATTCAAATAGAACAATTCAATTAAAGTCATTCTAACTGAGGAATAAGTGCTTGCTGAGGTAACGAAAGCTCCCCTTTCTGAAATGAAACTGAAATTTTTCTCCTCGTTTTTCTAATCGAACGCATTAAATGCAATTAGCTGTAGTTTTTAAAATGGAAATATTCTGGTTCTCAGAAGGTTGTTTCTCGAGTTGTCGTTTTTTGGGCGAGAATGTGCACATGGTTTTTTGAAAGCAGCACAAAAAGAACTTTTTAAAATCGGATTTTTGTACACTTGGTTATCGGGTATCTAAAGCTGCACTGCTTTGCCCATTCAACCGAAGTTGGATCTCTACTAACAACGAAGTTGCCGATGCTTGTTAACGCTTAGTGTGGCACACTGTATATATCGTAATAAATTTACGCAATCACTCATTTACATGCTCAATTACATGCTCAAATTATTATTATGTTCCTGTTTTAATACTCCATAATATAAGCGTAGAGGGCAACGACGTTTCTTATAAACAACAAAACATATCATCGAGATGCCTGCAGTAGTCGGCATGCTGTCTGTAATCTTAGGAAATTGTTCACCCAGAGGCTTACATCTTTTCTAATGTGGATGTGTTTTACTTTTTGTTGTTTCTTGTACTGGAAATTCTGCGCAATTACGTTCGCTGTTGAGTGAAACGGAAATGTAGAAAAGCGAAAAAACAGTGGATTGATAACAAATGTAAAGAAGTGGACGATAAGTTCGAAGTAGGAAAAACTGACGTATAAAATAATTAGGAGAAATTTCAGAGAAATGGGATCTAGGAGCAAGAACAATAGAAACGAGGCAGGTGACATCCTAATCGAAAGAGAGGAAAAGGCAGATAGGTGGAAGGGATATTTGGGAATCTTATATGCAGGACAAGAACTAGGAGATATATTAGAAAAGGAAATCGGTGTAGAGAGGGATAACCTAGGCTATCCCATAATAAGGGAAGAGTTTGAGCTAGCATTAAAAAGTTTAAAAAACAATCAAGCAGACGGATTGCAGGCAGAAATTTTAAAGTGTGCAGGTCAAGAGGTAAGAAAGCGTTTATTTAAACTAGTTAGCCGTATATACGAGTAGTGTTTAAAAAAACCGTTTTTTAAAGCCATGGAAAAAACCGGAAAACAGAGTTTTTTTTCAAAAAACCCGGTTCGAAATGGAAAAAATTCATATTCTCTACTTTTTGAACACAAAGCATCTACTCTATTAAGTACAAACTACAAAGTTTTTTTAAATTAATGCATAGAGCCCCGTGCGTCGTAATTAGGCACCTCCAGTTATTAATGGAAATAAAACAGCAGCACTACATTCAGTAGCAGCGTCTGCAATTCAGTCCTCGTGCATCTCAGAAAGATAATCAATTTTTGTTGCAAACACATTCATAAAGCAGCCTATTTTGTGGATCCTCGCTTCAGAGGAGAAGGCCTTTTTGATGAGGAATGCTTGAATTCCATTGAGGTAATAAAACAAATTTCAAATCATCTCAATCTACAGGCAATTGAAGTTGTTCCTAATGCGGCAATGTACAAGTCCAAAATAGGGTTTTTTGCAAGAGCTATTTTGTGGGAAGTTGCAGCAAAAAGTGACTGCAATCCATTAGTGTGGTGGCAAGGTCTTTGCACCAACCAGCCCTTGCAACCTGTTGCAACACGTTTGCTTCAGCGAGTACCCAGTTCCTCTGGATGTGAAAGAAACTGGTCATCATTTGAGCACATACATTCAAAAAGGAGGAACAGACTAACAAATGCCAGAGTAGAAAAACTTGTTGCAGTTCGCAGCAACCTTTATCTTTCGGGTGAAAATATTGCACTCAAAAAGAGTGAAGGGGCTAGTAGTGAATCTGCTGATTGTGAGTATTATCGTAATATTCAACAAACGTCACTGGAAGTGCAGCATGATGAAGACGACGAATTAATAAACCAAGTTATTGAAAATGAAATTGAAGAGGACGATAGTTGTGAAGATGAAGCTGAAGAACCAGAAGATAATATTTCTGATTCTGAAGATGATTAAGACACATCTTGGCTCAGGGAAAAAAAACGAAAAAACCGATGGTTTTTTTGAAAAAAAAAAACAGTTTTTTTCATGACCGTTAAAACACTACGAGACATGTGAGATTCCAGAAGATTACAAAAGGAACATCATAGCCGCTTTGCCAAACGGGAAAGGCGCAGATCAGTGCGAAAATTTTAAAACTATCAGTTTAACTTCCCATGCACGCATCAAAATTTTAACTAGAATTGTGCAAAGAAGGATGGAGAAAAGGGCGGAAGAAATATTAGAAAATTTAGAAAAAGCCTTCGACAACGTAAAGTGGGGAAAGAAGTTCGAAGTGCTCAGAAAGGTAGGTATGAAATAGAGGGACAGAAGAATAATACATAATCTCTACTAAGAGCAAACAGCAGTTATATGTAGAATATGAGCGGGAACGAAGAGAAGTAGATATCCGGAAGGGAGTGAGACAGGAATGTGCATTGTCACCTCTAGTTTCAACCTATACATCGAAGATGTTATTAAAATTGTTAAAAACAGAACAGCCTCAGGGATTAATGTACAGGATCAAATTTTTAACATACTCAGATTTGCTGATGATATAGCAGTGTCAGCATCTAGCAAAGAAGAATTAGAAATGGCTTTGAATGAAATGGAAACATTTTTGACAGAGTGCTACGGCATCAAAATCAATAAAAAGAAAACAAAAATTTTGGTATCTAGAGGGCGTGAAAATTAACCTTCTAAGACACGAAGGAATAGTTAGCGACACACTAGGAATAGGAGATAGGAATAAAAAGAGGTAGGAGTAGGAGTAGATTAGACTAATGCTCTCAAATATTTAGGGATGTAGGATGTTCTACTTTTAGGGAAATGCGTAGGATAGGAAAGGATGAAGGTACGCGTCCAACCAGCCTCCGGACTGAGAACCTTATGATGCTGAGTGAAACTGTTCTTAGAGATTTTAAACTTCGAGATTTCTTACCGAAACTGATTTAGAATTAGTGATTATTAATTAATAGTGGGCAATTAAGACGCATTCTGCAGTTAAAGGTTCATAATGTGAGAATCAACAACTTTGTGTAGATACTGCTCGCTCTACACTGCGTATTGGACTTTGTTTTTGTCCATCATACGAGACAGCCACGATGGGTTCCATACTTGCCACATATTGTACCTAGAGGAACAATTCCAGGTTGTTATTTGTTTAACTGGAAGGGTTCACACAGTGGTCGAAAACTTTGGCGTCGTCAAGAATATGAAGTTATCTTCATAAGGTATTTTTACTGGTGGGTAGCTATAGCATTAGCAGTCTGTAATGTCTTTAATGGAAACTTCAAGCGTATAAGTTTTTTGTGGTAGGGGGCTGCAGCATTAATATTCCGTAATGTATGCCATAGAAAATTCACTATACATATAGACGATGGGAATCGGCAAAGCAATTATATATTATTCTTATTCCTTGTCTTCTTTTAGTGGGTATAATTACTAGCTTTTTGTCGTTTGAGGCGAATTGTTTACAAGTATTCTGTTTAACGTTTTAATGCCCCTTTCAAAACGTAAACAGAATTCCGGTATTTCACATCTCGCCATATAAAGAATTCAATGAATTGAATTATTTATTTAGAATAACCACCAGCTATGGTATTTATATGTACACATACGTGTAGATACACATACACACACAAAAAAAGAATGAACTGAACATCCAAACAGCCGAAGGCTACGCAGTCAGAAGTTATTCTAAAAATAAGATTCACTCTCGACCAAAGTATAATGCTCCACACACAGGTACTTTAGGCGGCCCTGACCTCGCGTAAGGTAATGCGTCAAGGCAAGGGCCCGTCTACGTGGTAGGTCTTCTATTGGACACAGAAAAAAGTGGAATCGCTTAACATAAAGAAGGATGGTACTGCTGTGGCATTGAAATCTTGACAATTCATTCTTTGGGCGCTGAACATGATTATTTTTATTACTTATTCATTTATTAAGTCATTAAAAAGGTATTTGGTATACATATATTATATACAGTATGTGTATTTTTAGTTAAAATATTGTTATGCATATGCAGTGTTTACAGACTGTCACGTGCTTTATTATTACTCCGACAGTTTCAAATAACAGGTGGTAATAATCAGGTGGCCGACACAGATTTTCTGCGACTCTAACTTAGGGAAATAACTGAAAGAGTATACTGCTTTTAGGTGGTTTAATTCCTCACGTAATACAATCTAATTGTGGTCTAATTTGTCTTCTTTCATAATAATTTTGTTAACAGTATTAAGAACTGTAATCGGTACATGAAGTACGCGAAGTAGATCTTCACAACACGGGTTTAGATCTTTGACTAAATAGTTCCGGTTGTTCCTCTTGAAGCTGTATTAGGCCTTTTAGTGATATTGGCAAAGGAATCAGGCAAACTCACTTAGCCCGTTATTTCTCAACTTTTGGTGATGGTCAAAATTCTGAAAGCTATGAGACCAGAAAGGAAGCGTTATGGACCGGAAGAAAACACAGTAATGTAATGCAGACAAACCACTTTTGGTAGCAGATTTTGAAGGGAAACTCCGAGGGTTGTCGATAAAATACAAACCAATAGAAAGAATATTTTCGATTTAAATATGAATGTTCTTATCAGATGGAAGAGGAGACATTTTGAGCAAGAAAATAGTTTGATCCAAGGTCATAATATTTAAAGAGCCCCAGACTATTGGCTCCGGCTGTCGTCTTCTGAAGAGAAGAAGTGGTGCGACATAACACCGACACAGCGATACAGGAATGGAAGGTGAGAAAGAGGAAAGGGATTCAACACGTAATGATTAAGGGTAGAGATATTCCTTAATCAATGGACGATAAAACACATGGAAATCGCTTTTCTTTATTCGTTTTTTCGGCCGACTCGTTAAAACAGATGAGATTTGGTCTATTGTCAAGTTTTTAAAGCACCACAATGCTGTTTAAACTGTAAATGTTTCTCAGTGAAAGAGCCCAGGCGTGAATTTAAAACTGTTCTTTGCGATTTTATCGCGAAATTAATACCTCATCATCCATTAAAAATGGAGAAAACATTTGTCATCAAGATAAGATTTAGCGATCCTTTAAAATTCTGACAGGAGAACTACGAAAATCTTAGACGGGTCCTATGCAAATAACACCAAAAAGACGTCTAACGACAAGAATTAATAACATCGGCGGTTTGTAAGTCGTCGCTGTCTTTTATGAATTTGCTCTCAAAAGGATATAATTTAATTTATTTAATCAGGACGGAGAATATAAATTAATAAGTGTCACGAATTAGACACAGTGCATCGGTTAAATTCATTATGTCTGAACTGGAATCTTCGGTCTCTAATATTTAACATTTTGACCTGTAAAATTAAAATTGTTTAAAACCGTTGTGCTTGCTGCTGTCCGACTTGTAGGAGACCGCCATTTGTCCTGCTATAATTTATGAGACAGTTTCTTGTAGCACGTGTCACAACCAACTATCAGTTTCTTGTAAACAAATATTACAATGTGCACGCGCTACGTTACATGTCAGAGTACGAACAGGCTAATTTAGATTAATAAAATTATTGGATAATAGCAAACACCGAGTTCTTTGGTTGAAGGCAATACGTTCAATGAACTGGCCTGACAAACGTTTGATTAATTTATTACGTTTTCTTGAGCTGTTAGATTACTTAGTTCGTTAAATCTATGTCTTTAATTTGGAAGTAAATTGACGACCGATAGACGTGCTGAATTGACTGCATATATGTACATTAAGCAATAAATTCTTATTGCATAAGTCTTACAATAGGTACCTAAATCAGACATGGTCAATCTAAAAAGTTTACAATTTAGATAAACCAGAAATACAAACCGGTAAATAATTAAATGTTTTTTCGTGAATTCGTGATAGGCTGATATTCATTGAAATCTACAGAAGAGCGAACCGAATGTCAAGCGAACGCCAAACACCGAAAGTGAATTTAGCGAATATGTGAGCTGAGTATAGATAAAGCGAAGGAGCCCGTTTTCTGCATGCAAATTCTACCTTAAGAAAATTTTAGTATGCCTGAAAATTACCACAGTTGGTGTGCTTTACAATATACTACAACGTTACTGTCTCTTTGTTTTTATTCTCGGACGTCACTTGTAGAATGACGTATCTTAATCCTTCTCGGTGCTTCTGGATTCGGACCCTTAGATATACAGCTGTATCCCTCGGTATCACTTATTGGAACACAGTGTATATATGTTACGGGCATAGTGAGTAATCGGGCAATGTTAACAATGCCCGGGCAACGTGGACCAGACCTTACCGGACCTGACCGGACCGGACAGCGGGCATTGTATACATTGCCCGGGCATTATTAGCATTGCCCTACTTTCTCACTTTGCCCGTAACATATATACGGGGATCTGGTCGTTCGCTTATGAACAACTTCTTTCGTTGTATCTGGTCGGTATGAGACTTATTCGTTGCTACCCTTAGCTTTCAGTCGCAGAAGGGGTTGGGTTCTCTTACTATTGCTAGACGACGGTTAAAATAACAACACATAAGGAAATTATATCGGTATTCTATTACTGTAGCTATATACAAGATAAAATGAAATAATAAGCAATATTTACAACAAAATCGGTATTTATATGAAATTAAATCGGTTTTCTTTATGAAAATTAAATCTGTTTTCGCGGTGTATCCTGATTGGGCACGACACAGGCTCGTCGTATGATCAAACTGAATTACCATCGGTTTCGTGGAGTTTACGTGATAGCCCCAGAATACAATCTCTTCTGGAATATCGCCGGGATATACGTATCGGGGAAATAGACGGTATTACAGATGGATTGTACTAAAGGCCGCCGGTTCGGCCAGGTGTGATCGATCCCCGCCGGTATATCGTCTCATTTGTTGACTTATGTCACCACGAGATTGCCGAATCGATTCAACCCACACCAGCAGACTCCCTTAGCTACTGCTGTATCTATTCTCTCGCTACGCAAAGCTGGATCTACTCCACTCGCAACTAGGTTGTGTTTGATAGTTAATATTACTGCAATACCAATTATCATTCACCGGGCACTTACTTAAATTTATTTATTGCATATCAGTTAATCACACGGCGAACTTAGGTAGGTTCAGTCAGTTATTTCTGTTTCGGATCGGAGCGGCCAGCATCATCTCAGATGCTGGGAGTACTGGTCCTGACTGAGGGCCGGACGGCCAGGTACTGAATTTCTTCTTGGGAATCTCCACTTTTATAAGCGGAGAGTGGGGTCTAGCTTCGGCGGTTCACTTCCAGATTTCTAGCGGGAGGAGTAGTGCCGGATGAAAATACATGACGTCACATTGGTGACGGGCGCAACTACAATCCATCTCGCTTGACTGGTGTCTCGTATGGCGCACGCTTGCTTCTCCCACCGGTGTTTACGAATACAGATGACGTACCTAACTTCTGGACCGCGGCGTGAAGTCAGAACGTCCAAAGTAAACCCCAATCAATTTTGATTATCCAATGTGTTTACTTTTGCAACGTTACAATACTATCCAAAGTTCCCTAATTTCCCTGTCGGCTTCATGGGATTTTATGCGTTTGAACTCCTGGAACGTTGTATAAGTGTGACACCGCACTGGTATTTACATTTAGAACAAACGGTTGTATTCGAGACTCTCAAATAGATGATAATAATAATAAATTTATTGCCATGCCTACATAATCATAATAAATGTTTAAATTTCAAACACCAAATAGCATGGCAAAGGACATTCAAGTTCCAGAGAAAATGTATTCTCTGGTTTTAATCTTCCATGCCAAATGAAAGATGATGCATTAGTCTACGTCGATACCTCATGGCATCCGGTGCCACAGTAAGCGCTCAACTTTATTAAAAAAGAACACACCCTGAGCGTAAGAAAATTTGTAACATTTTCACTCTTGGGTAGTTGAACAAGAGAAGTTTAGCGATCGCTTGAAGTTTTCAAATGCAAATTTCTGCCCGCGTGTTTTGCAAATAATACGCTTGCTGCAGCTACACAGGGTGTTATGCAGCATGAAAATAAACTACTCTAAATGATATCCTGTAGCTTCCTCTTTGAGGCTAAAACATTGGAAAGGGGCTCCTAACTCGTCCGGGGGGTAAAAGGTGGAACATGGCTTGTAACTCTCTGGGGCTACGTTTTAGGCCAAATCCTTATATAAACTTTTTGACCTCTTTTGATGGGTACTACTCGCTGTAGAAATTTTCGGCAGTATTTTTTAACACCTGCATTTTAAAAACCGGCGCTTCCATTCCTACATCTGAGGCACAGTGAAATAGACGAAATAAATATAACGGAAATAATAAAGTTAATAGCCGTACACATTTGTGCAGAAAAGGTGCTGGATGCTATCCAAAACGATAACGTGAAAATTCCGTGGGATTTCACCAACTGTTTTAATAACTTTCGTACAGTTTTAGCGTGCAAGTCTCCAAGTAAAACTTTTAAGGCAACACAACCATTGCGTGGTTTGACTCAATTTGTAACATCATTTTATGTTGCCGAATAGAATCTGTGGAAAACCTTTCAGCTATAAATCAACGTACATGAAATAAATAGCAGGAACTCTAGTTGAACTAGATTTATATTTAATTCATTCACAACATGTAATGCATAGAAAAAGGGTTTAAGTTTAAAAGTTCTTACTTACAAATACAGAATGTAACTGAAGAGACGCTAACAAAGGGAATTAAATGCTGAACAAACAAAAATGCAAAGGAGGACAACCATTTCTCGTGTTTTTCAATATGGGAATTATCTGGTTGACTTCTGGAATGGTACTAGGTGTCACACTTTTGCTTTTAAGAAAAAAGCATAGAAAGATAAAACTTGACCAATTAATCGAAGATCAAGCTATCAAACCATTGCTAATCAAGTCTAATTCTTAACCCGATTCATGTTTCCTACTATATTAATTACTATTCTAAACGCCTACACGATAAATATTCTTCAAAGGAGATGCTTTTACACGCATTAAAATATTGACACGTTAATTTATGTTCCGTGGAATATTTAATTATTCTTGTCAGCGTAAATTTTAATTTTAGTACTGAGTGTAACAAGTGGGCTTCTTTTATCATTATTACAAGACTACATGATTTGTTGCATCATATGCACTTAAGTCATCCTCAATATTATTGATGAAAGAAATAATACTTGCACAATGAGAATAACAATGATAATCGGTCGTAAATGCCAACTAAGTAGGTGTAAGGTAAATTTAAAGAATTTTTAAATGGTTTCATTTGATTAGGACATTAATAGTCGCTTAGAAAGGAAAATTTGGATATTTCACACACGCAAAACGTGAAGGTCGTTTGCTGAATGCTTATTATATCAAGTCTTCGCGATTAACGTATGCTACCTTCATTTCGTTAATTTAATTATCTAATAAATTTAAAAAAAATGGTTAGAAACTGAACATTATTACAAATGCCAAAATATCGATAAAATTTACATGTTGCCAAAGAAGTACGTTTTGCTATTATAGGAAGAATGTCCACTGAAATGACAGAAGATAGGGTTTTGCATGCGTCTTTCAGTGAATGAAATATTCTGTGAATATATTATTTTTAAATGTATATACGACCATCAGTTTTCCAAAAATATTTGATTACAGACTTGGATACATGTCTAGAGAAAATAATTCGATAAGGGTCCGCAGAAACTAATTCTCGTTAGCATCCTTGTGGTTATCGGATAACGTCTAGCTGACGGCCAATAGGAAAAGTTTATATTAGCCACACCTTCGCGTAGATTTCATGACGTATTATTTTCTCAAACCGAGAAATTTCAACATTGAGACTGAATGTTCCGCATCATGCGGCAAAGCCATAATTATCACCCTGTAATAAATATAATATTAAATAAATAAATAATATAAATAAATATCTTTCATTTATAAAAAGAAAATTTTAAGTCTTCTTACGGACTTCTTCATGTAAGACAGATCTTATTTGTCAGATGATGGATTTTTACAAACCCAATAAAACACTATAAATCTCGTGAAATTTTCAGTCCACGGGAATTTAAATTAGAATTTACAATGTAAATTTCCGGGTCGCAAAATTCATTGCTCCTGGCGATCTTCTGATAAAGCCGATCACGGACGGCTTTGCGCCATACCACAATCACAACTTTGTCTTTTTTCACTTTATAATCTGTAATTTGCATAATATTTCTTTACTTCGATTAAATTTTGATCGCTATCACGATTTATAAAAATATTGAACGGAATGTGGAAGAGAAATTTTTCACTTAAGTTCTTCGCGAAAATCAGAGCACAGCTGACGAGCAACTTATCAAGTGTCTTCGCAAATATTGTGTGTATCTGGAGCGCATTAATTTGAGTTTAACACGTTTAATGAGTTACCGAAATTTCGGCTTAACTGACGGAAGCATGAATTCATTTCCCCTTCATAACCTCATATCCTGGTAGGTACACCAGGAAATACTAATATTCTTTTATTGATGACATACTAGTAATTTTTTGCAACTTTAAATATTGGTTTAATTATTTTACGACTAATTCGAGAGGAGTCCTGAACTAATTTTTCAATTCCTCTACAAAGAGGTGTAGGAAACTAAATTTTAGAATGCTCCTGACTTCACTCTTGTAAATGTATTATGAATGCTTGTCTCTATTCTGCCCGTGCCCCGTCTTTGAAATATTTAGTCATGTGATCGTCTATGTGCGTTTTGTTTGCCACTATCTAACCATTGTCAGACACCAGATTTCCAACAGACGCCAGCAGTTCATCGTGGAAAACACTAAAATAAAGAATTATACCATATTGATTCTCTGGTTCTTTCACAAAGGGGTGTCATTAGTAGGTAATCATTATTTAGACCGATTTTGATTAACCCTCCGTGTTTAGCTAACTCACTGAAAGCTGCAGGGAGTGTCGGAAGGTAGAAAAAGGGAAGGCCACTACTTCTAGACCTGAAATGGCTTCAGCATACAGTCAGCTTGAGTATGAGATACTAAGGACCGCACGGCATGTCCAATCCAATCGTATACAGAGTAGTGATAAAGTTCCGTACAAAATGCATAATTTTGTTATTTAGTGCTTTTTTGAAAATCCTGAAACACGTCTATTTTAGTGTTTAAAAAGACACCCTCATACACAAAAATTGTATTTTTATCGACAATCGTTTCTGCACTATGACGTCGTCATATCTTTTACAATTGACAAGCTCCATTGTTATCTTTGGATTTGGATAGGTCACTTCCAAAATTATAAACTTTACAAATTTAAGATCTAGTGATTTCGTTAGAAAACGAAACAATGAACTATCAAGCAGTGTTAAATCTGATGATCGTGCTGGCCATTTCATCGGTCATCGTCGTCCTAATTATGTAATTTATCGTTAGGAAAATTCAGTACTTCTGCTCCAAAACGGGGAGAAACTCTATCTTGTTAGAACCAAATATCTTTGTGGTGCACATCTCTATCTTCATTGTTAGGATAAATAATTGCAAGAGCCTTAACTCAAATCGCAGAAAACCCAAATATCGACGACAGTAATTTTTTTCGAAAATGTACTGTCTCAGAAGACGACGCCCCCTCATTCCTGCCCAAACATTTACTTTTCCTTGCCTCTTACTATGAGATTCTTGAGTTCAATATGGATTTCCTTGCTACCAATATCTGCATTAATGCGGAACTCTTGGTTAAATAACAAACTAACTTCCTCCTTAGTTCTTAATCTATCGCCGTATCTAACCATAAAATTTTTCATCCTATCGAGATCATTTAATAAACGAGTCAATTTATTTCTCCAAAAAATTGTTATGTGAGGTACTGATGTATTTTGCAAGGTCTTTAATTTTGGAAGTGACCTCTTCAAATCTGAAGATAAAAGTTGGGGGTTGTCATTTAAAAGAAAATATGATGCCGTCATTGCGCAAAAGGTATTGTAGATAAAAATTAATTTTTTGTCGGAAGGGGTCTTTTAAAAAATTAAAATTGCCGTGTTTCAAGATAAAAAAATAACAAAATTGTGAATTTTGTGCGGAACTCTGTATAATAAAAGTGGGATGACCGTCTTTCACAACCTCGTCAAGATCGAATTAATTATTGGTTACTAAATCAAATCTGTAATAAACCCTTGGTAATCATACAGTTTCCGGTAAGTATGACACAGGACCGATTAATATTACAATGCAACATTATCACACTGTAAACGAGAGTTAGTCTAGCGCCACGCATCGGAGTGAAGAAAAGTTCTATTACCCGTTTCACCTGAGAACGTACAATTTTATCAAAACTGCGCAACAGTAAGGTATCACTCCTCAGCTGCGGTATCAATGGCGCACTATCTAAGCCAGAAACTGTTAAAAATAAAACGCCGCGACCGTCCGACACTGAAGCTAGAGAAAAATGGACGGTCGCGTCTTTGTTACTTAGCAACCGCGGTACGTCCAGGAAAACTTGTTTGTGTGCATGCTACGTCACTGTCCGTTCTTCTGTGAAATGCATAATAACGCTAAACGCTAAAGATAAAGCACTAGTCAACTCTCTTAAGAAAAAGCTTTTCTACAAATAAAGTACCTACCTACTTGTTACTCGCTTACTGATGCTTGCTTTTAGGTCAATCATCTTTTTGATTACATTGTTATTATGTAAAAAAGCGTTATTTCCTATGAATTCCTACTTATATTGTTTTAAAGGTCATATCATTGTTTATGACTTATATTTTAAGGAAATGCATAAACATTTGACATTGATTGAACTTGTGTAGAAATGGTAAGTGGGTACCTAAAATTAAAATTAAAACAATATCCTACAGGTGTTAAGAGACCACATTTACTCGCAAAACAAAATTCTTTTGCAGCTTACATTTTAAACAATGTGATGCACATACTGTAAGTACATGCATATAATATACTGAAGGTAATAAAATATTTTAGTGTACTTAGATTTAATGAATGGAAATTTCTCTTTCATTGTGAAACTCAAGAACGAAGTGAGTAGTACTTGGTGCGTATTTTATTACGAAATTAATTTCATTATTCTTGTTTTGCAGCAACTTATAATTATTATTGTAATCAGTGGTGTAATTGATGGCGTCTGATAAACGTTAAAGTAACTGATATGCAATTAAGATAGTTGACTGTGAAGTGCCTTTTCCATGTTTTCAACTACACATTCAATCAATATAAAGAAAATTACAGTAATAACAGCTTAATTATAAGCTGCAAGTCGATGGGCATCTTCAAAATATTAAAGGTAATGGAGAAATTATTTAGGAACTAAAATTTAACTGTGCCAAAAATTACATGCATTGCTTTTTGGTTTTTAATTCTCTTTGACTTTATTAACACTGGAAAGTAAAATGTAGCTGAAATAAATAGTATATTTTACAACAAGAGATGAGAACGAAAAAAACGAATTCTATCTCGAGTAGGAAGTGCTATTTTTTCTACACATATTATATGATTCAGTGTATTCACTTTCTGAGTCCATAATAATCATTTAAAAATAATGCTATTAAATTTATTATAAACGAACAGTCACAATGTAAATTATTAATTGTTTGTTTAGTCGTTGCTATGGTAGGTAACATAGATACATAGGCTCCTAAATGAAAGTGTTTCTTTTATCCATTTTTAAAACCATAAATTTGACATTTTCATTTTCACTTCTAGATATCAAAATATTTTCATCTCTAGAGTAAAAAAATGTTACTGTCATATAGAGTAGAGAAAAAAATATTTTTTCTACACATATATATGTATGTATATGAAAATAGCAATCCTTCAACTGTTTACTCTATATGAAAATGACATTTTTTACTCTAGAGATGAAAATTTGTTTAAAATGGTTTTAAAATTTGATAAGATATAACTTGCAATACATTGGTAAACAAAAAGTTCGACATCGAAACAAATAAATTAGGAGATCGATTTTTAGATTCCCGTACTTGGGACAAATAATTCAGAAATAAGGAACTAGTCAACTTGTAAAGTGAATTATTATGCTTGGAATCGAACGACGAGTTTATAGAGTTACAGAGGCTAGAAGACGAATTGACGATTCAAGAAATTTTGTGAGACTAGTCGTTAAGGGAAGCGTTGAGAAGTGTGTGGCATCATATGTACCACGGCCAACAACAACCAAGACGTTACCTACTGTTATCGGGTGAGAGGGTGAATGTGAATACATTGGAGAGGATTTCTTCCAACTAATATTCATAATAATTATAAAAAGCAAATTTTATAACGTTACCATTTTAATTTTGTTCGTCAATAGATCAATAAATACATTAAACGTTTAAAATATACTTTACGACTTACGAGCTTGACTCAATAATTGTATTTCATTTTATAAGGAACTAAAGTTATACTTTTGTGGCGAATCCGTAGATGAGCCACAAAAAGCACTTTAGCTCCTCATAAAATATGCTATTTTTTCGGCAAACGTCGATACACTTATCTAAATTCCAATAAACATGATTATTTTTCTTGCAAAAAGAGGAAAAAATATCAGTAGTGACATTTATTATTTATTTTATTATAGATTGCTTTGGATTAGCGTCAGTAAGAAAATTTTGACAGCCTTTTCAGTAAAAAAACTTTTTTCTGACTCTTGATTGCTAAGCACATAAAAAGTGACAGTTTAGTGTCGTTCATAGAGTCGCTAAAGCCATGTTCTTTTGAAGTTTGCCGAAAATAATAATTATTGCCAGTGTATACGAACTGTCAAGTCATATTATAATGATAGTTAGGTTGGTCT
Source organism: Xestobium rufovillosum (assembly GCA_963966045.1). NCBI lineage: Eukaryota > Metazoa > Arthropoda > Insecta > Coleoptera > Ptinidae > Xestobium > Xestobium rufovillosum. The sequence goes on along the minus strand of OZ014493.1, from coordinate 26,450,775 downwards.
ACTACTGGAAAGTTAATATGGAAACATCGATGCCCTGTAAAAAATAATCGAACTGACAATAAACAGTGACATAAAGGAATGAAATAAGTCAGAATGTTTTGACATTTAGACCACAAAACGTCTTGCGCAGAAGCAGACGAAAATAAAATCTCGAACGGCATACCCGCATCTTCTTCCACTACGTTTAAAACTTGCTCGACCAGTCAAATTTAACAGTTTGCCATAAAAATAACAAACATATGCGATTGCTTGGTTAACTGTAAAACATGGTTGGTCCATTACTCATCTTTTGGGGACCACTGGCACTGATCTTAGTGACGTTAGTATGTGGAACTCTGCAGTATTTTGCATCAAACTAGATTTTCTGAAATTGCCACTGCGAGTGTAAGATTAATTTACTGTCAAGCTTTTGCAAATTTTTTGATTACGTATCCGTTTTGCTACTTTTTGCTTTGAAAATGGTAAATTATGGGAAAAATTAAAATAATCAATACGAGTTGCCGGATTTGGAACATAAATCAGAAACTGAACATTTGTGGCCAAGTTTTGCAAATTGGAAATTAAACTTGAAGAAATCTGAAAATTTGACCTTTGAGACCTATTTGGGCATTATTATAAATTATAACTTACGAACGATTTTCGAATTCACTGATTCCTATATTACGACGAACATATAATTATTCGAAACACAAAATAAGTAGTAACAAATTGAAAAGTGTTTTTTGGTTTTGTTGAAATATAAAAGTGGATAATTATTTTATACGTTCATGGGTAAAATTGATTGAAACCATAATTACATTTAATCGAAAAATGTGTACTTTCAGCAGTAGCAACAAAACTAAAATAATTTACCTATACCTTCGTCGCGAAACACTTCATATCTCTTATCTAAGTCACAGCCTTTACATATTAATCGGAGGCAACATTATATTGACGAAGAAAACAACGAAAGAGACGAAAACTTATTTTGTCATTTACTTCCGTTTTAATGAGCTAATGCTATGAACTGTCACTTTACTGTTGATGAGCGGTCCTCAACTAGTTTATCTACTTGCGCAGAAGGCGACTAAAAATCGATTCCAGGAGTGGCTAACCAACCATCTTCTGTATTAAACCAAGATGCGATTGCTACGGGCAACATGTTCATAAGCCGTCTTTTCTAGGGATAATAAATACTGTACAACCCTCGCGAAACGTGTAATGCAACACAGTAAAACAAAAAGGTAAAAAGTGGAACGAGCAAAAATATAATATCAAGAAAGTCTTTCTTTTACACTTTTTAGAACTGAATCAGTGTGCAGTAATTAAGGAAATGTCATTATAAAATAATTGTATTAAAAAGGTTCCGAAACTTGGGAATACTGCTTTAATTTATTCGTCCGTGACCTAGTATTTGTTCTAGGTTATCAACAAATCTGCAGTAAATTTGCAGGAAACATTTCGCACAGTATAGGTATTAATTTAAGAATTCGCACGTTTTTTTCTTAATGAGGGATTAAGTTGTTTGATGCTAATTAATACTATAGACTTTAACTAGATCGTTTCATCCTCTTACTGCACGTGTTTGTCACACATTTCGGTGACACTGAACTTCCTTGTAAGTCTTGTTAACAAATACCATAATTTTCTAAGCAAACAAATGAAAATTCTGCATTTGGTCACGATTGACTTGGACAGTGTTTCGAACCAAGTTGCAAGAATTGGAATTCACTAGTACTTTTGGTGTATTATTAATTATTACAGAAGACATATATGTAAGTCGCGTGTCGAATAAATTTTTAATAATATTTGTGGTTGTGTATTAATGTGCATACAAATTGTGTTTATAGGTTCATAAATATACTATGTCTTAGAATTGTACTTATTTTCAAATATTGTTTATAGCCCATTAAAAAGAAAATTAGTAACAGGAGATACGACTGAAATTAAATAACAACTCATTAAAATTAACGAATTCCTATCCGAGTGTGTGTCTAATACTCATAGCCTTATATGCAGTTAATAAATAGAATGCTAATGCACGCGTTCTCTCCTAAAGGAAATAATATTGTAAAACCACAGTTTTATTAGAAATATTAATTATCTCCATAATAATAATGCTCTTATTGCATCTCGGAATCACGCCAGAACTCGGCGTCAATAATTTATTGTAATGATAAGCTTTCAAGCATTTCTTGGAATACGGAAGAATTTATTCATTACTAGCATTATTTTGATAAGCATATTATTTTCAGTAGTCATTGCCCCGAACAAATGATTGCCTTGTAAAACAAAGAAATAGCATATCGTTTCGAAGAAATTACAAACAAAGCGTTTGTATTTAATCAAGTTTTCTACAATCTACAGCATGTGTTGTATTATGCTGTGTGCCTCATAATATAAGTAGTACGTACACTACACTGTTCAGCAGCTATTTTCTTCGGAATAAGCCAACCACTAACACTGTCTTCTAAAACGGCTTCTAAAACCGCAATTATTCCTAGCTATTTCATTATCAGGTGATACAGGCGTTAACATTTTAGAAAATATGAGCAGGAAAATAACAAGAAAAGCAGATTTTCCGATAAAAAGGTTGCGTTAACTGATAGGGTGATATCATAAAGTTCTCAGGCCGAAGGCGGGTTGGACGCATACCTCTATCCTTTCCTATCCTGAGCTATCCCAAAAGTAGAACATTCTACATTCCTAACTACACTGCCGGACAAAAAAAACGGACACATGTTTTTATTTTTATTTTGAGGCCCTACAATATTTTTATGTTACTTAACTTACGCAAATAATTAACGATTGCCCTACTAGTGAGGAAAAAGAAAGTTTTAGCTGAATATTGCACCTTTCGTAAGACTAAACAGCCCAAATCAGCATTTTGACTCTTCATGCATCTTTGTTGACACATCAAAATCTTTTACCTTATTGGGCTGCTCTCTATTTTCTATTGGTATTTTGGTGAAATTTCATTCGTAAATGTCAGCTTTCAACATTTTCCATACAATGCACCCCAAAATTTGTTCACAAATTGTTGCTTTAAGTCACGATGGCTGAAGAGTGCGGTATATTGCTCAAGTGCTGAATATACCCCGTAACACAGTGCAAAATGTACTCTTGCGATTTCGTGAAACTCATGGGTTTGTAAAGAAGGTCGGATCTGGTCGTCCACGGACTGCGAACCATCAAGATGTCCGTTTTCTCCATGTTGCTGCGCTGCCCGATCGAGCATTGCCATCATCTATTCTTGCTGGACGGTTAGCCGAAGTTCGAGGAGTGCCAGTTTTAGCCAGAACAGTTCGGAAAAGGCTAAACGAATATGTTTTGACTTCAGGAAAGCCAGCTACGGGTCCCCTGTAGACCGTAAAACATCGCAGAGCATGACTTGCATTTGCGCGGCAATATGTAAATTGGGACGAACATAAATGGAGGAACGTGCTCTTCGCGGACGAGTCAAGATTTAGTGTCAGGTCACCAGATGGACGTGAAAAGGTGTGGCGAAGACCAGGGGAGAGGTACAGTCAATGTTGTATATCTCCCAGGGGCAGTTTCAATGGTGGTAGCATTACGGTGTGGGCCGGAATATCTCTGAGGGCTCACACAGAATTGATTTTCATTTAGAATGACTGCACACCGATACATTGTTGAGTGCCTGGAACCCCATGTCACACCATATATGCCATTTATAGCGGACAATTTTTTGTTTATGGATGACAACGCCCACCCACACACAGCAAGAATTGTTACCGAGTACCGTGAAGAGGTTGGTATTGGACGTCTCCCATGGTCAGCCAATAGTCCAGACCTGAATCCCATTGAACATCTGTGGGATCAGCCGTAGCCGACTACGGATCAGCTTGGGAAAAGGATTAGACGTCGCCAACCCCTACCAGAAACATTAAATGGTGCTTCAAGAAGAATGTGAACAAATACCCCAAGAATCTATTGATAGCCTCATTTAGGGCATGCCACAACGTTTAAAGGAAGTAATAAGGGTTCGTGGTGGTAACACCCATTATTAGTTTGGTTCTACTAGTGTGCTTTTCCTTTTAATATTTTTTTTGTTTGTCTTTTCAAGTTCTTAAGTAACAGTTGATCGCTAAAAATACTTTTGTTAGGTTTTTGTTGACGAATCATTTTGTTTCTTGTTTTTTATTTATTGTTAAGATGAAAAGAATATAGTTAAATATCATTTCAAACCGTCCGTTGTTTTTTATTCACTAAAATAGTAATTCTGAGAGTGTCCGTTTTTTTTGTCCGGCAGTGTATTTGAGAGCAGTAGTCTGATCTGGACCTACCCCTCCAACCTACCGTGCTCAGAGTGGAGATATATATCTACTTTAAGGGATATTGGGCACTTTGGAACTTTCTTGAGATAAGAGAAAATTTACTGACACGAGTGTCGGAAAGTGCAGATGGAAATGAAATACGTCATCAAGTTATTGTCCCAAAGTCAAAAATTGTGGAAATACTCCGAAAGGTGCATGGTGGTGCTGGGGGGGAACGAAGAAAACATTTGCCAAACTGCGTGAGAGGTTTTATTGGTTGCAAAGCCGAGATGATGTTGAAGACTGGTGTCGCAGATGTGCGGAATGTAAGTCCAGTAAAGGACCACAAATTCGAACCAGAGATCGTATGCGTCAGTATAGTGTTGGCATGCCATTTGAGAGAATTGCAATCGACGTGGCTGGACCATTTCCAAAAAGTGTGTAAGGAAATAATTATGCGTTGATTGCAATGGATTATTTTAGTAAGTGGCCGGAAGCGTTTGCTCTACCAAATCAAGAAGCAACAACAACAGCTGAGGTTTTAGTGAAAAATGTTTTCTGTCGATTTGGTGTTCCCCAGGAATTGCATTCTGAGCAGGGGAGGAAGTTCGAATCAGCAGTATTCCGGAAAACATGTGAGTTGATGGTGTTCAAAAATCCAAAACAACACTATTGCACCCGCAATCCAACGGTATGGTGGCACGATTCAATAAGACATTGGAAGATCACTTAAAAATATTTGTGCAAGAACACCAGGCCGACTGGGACCAATACCTTCCCATGTTTCTCCTGGCCTATCGGGCTGCTAAACATCAAACAACAGGCAAGACGCCTGCAAGAATTTTATTTGGAAGAGAGTTACGTACCTAAACTAAAGGTGACAACGCACATATGCATCTGATATGCTTCTGCAACCCAGTTTACTCGGGTAAAAGCTGTCAGTAGGACACAAAATGGCGGTCGATCATGCCTGGTGCACTAGGTGCTCTACTTAGAATTTATTTTTGTGACTTCCAAGCATGTTATTTACCTAACGCGTTGAGTTACGAACACGGGGTTTGAACTTTTGTTCTTAGATATTTTTTATTTGCAACATAATGCTAAAATATATTTTTAGTGCCACCCCTTTTAAGTAAAGGAGAGTATTTTAAAGAAGAATTGAATGACATAAAGCATTCTTATATCAACCGATCGATTTTTTTCGTGATAAACGCGAATTTTGAGGTACCACAAACTCTTTGTACAAAAATAAACAAAGGTAACATGATTGATGGAATACAGTATTGCACCGGTCGATTCAAATTCCCATGGCAACTGACTAATGATTTTAAACGTGGACGTAAGCGCTATATAACAAAGTTACTAAACACAATATTACAAAACATGTTGAATTTTGTCTTACTAAGTGTGGGCAAAGCTTTAAAGAAGCAAGTTAGTAGTGCCTTTTTTGGAAGGTTTCCGTATTTCTTGACTTGGACATTTGGGTGAAACAAAAAATTCGTGTAGTTCAATTTTTGTATTCTAAATATCGAAATTTTGCAATATTATTCAGAATCATTTTGTATAGCTGAAGAAAAAATTCTATGAAGGGAGGTTGTTTACAAGAACTAAAAGTTGCATGGACGTGACCCAATCAAGTTTTTTCTAAAAGTTTATAAGGCAGGAACGTTTCTCAATATATAATAAGATCCGAGACCCCTAGTTTTTTAGACCGTATTGTAGAAGTGACTTTCAGCTACCTACTTTTTGGTCTAACTGCCCATTGTCTTCGTCAGACTTCCCATTAAATGATGATGATTTGGTACAAGACCTGATAAAAAGGGTGCGGAAGTCATTCCCATTATAAGGCGATCAAAATCCAAGTTGCTTGAAGCGCCTTGGTGTCCTGTGGCCCATATTGCAGTCATGGGCAACCATGCAGCTTCCTTGGCCTGTTCTTGGCAGGTGCTGAAGCCCAGTAAACGATAGAGGCTGAAACTCAATACAAATAAAGGTTGCAATATGGTACAGAGATTTTATTAGTGGAAGGTCTTTTAAAATTTGGATTAGCAGTTACAGATCCCATATTTTTACGTAGAATCACATACAGTCTTAACCGATTCACCTCGGCTTACTTTCATCTTAATGAGTAAGGTTATTAAAATTAATAGCCCCAGAAATTATTCAAAAGCATAATTTTTCTATAGGAACATTTCCATAACATTTACCAAATAGACGTTTTCTGCATTTCATGTAGGTATGAAATTGAATATATTATAACGGTATTAATAACGCCCTGCCAACATTTAGCTGTTGAAATTTGTCATTAATCACGCAATAAAGCGTTTTAACCCATAAACTGTGATTATACGTGTTCGTTATTGCGCGTAAGAGTTTGTAAATCAAAAGGTGTCAGCGTATACCAGATGAACCTGATGCGTTGCAGTGCTTATGACGATGATGCGTTCCAGTTGTTACACCTGTTTCAGTTAGCAAGTTTATTGTCTCGGTACTCGAATTACCCACTTTCTTACTATAGTTTTATCGATTTTGCGATAATTGCCACCATTGGGTCGCCCACGGGAATCAATTATTAGATTCCTTACTTAACTTGATGTGGCTATAAAGCCTGGTTAATTTCATGGATTATTTGAATATGCTATTGAGTAATTTATAGCAACGTGCTAAGAAATTGACATTTCCTTACGATCATTATTTATGGCGTGGTAGGCGGTGGAATATTTTTTATAGATGGTACCGTTCTTCCAGTCACTTCTATCCATTGTAATATACACTGAAAAAAAATCCGTTCATAATATTAATAAACGTCGTTTATTAACTCAAAGTTCATTGGCTCAATTAATTTTTCATTAATATTACGAAAATCGCTCTGTCCCTTTTTGATGAGTTGATAACCGTGATCATTGATATTATAAATTCCGTTTATTAAAAGTTGATGTGGCAAATCATTGTCACAATGAAATTTTAAATTGGCCCAACGTACATATTCATTATATTAATAAATTTATTTATTAAATCAATGAACAGAATTAATAACACAACTTCATAATATTGATGTATAAGTTTATTAGTAAACAAACGGGTAAATTGTCTCAATGTACACTTTTATTGGTCAATAAACGGGTACATTGTCCCAATGTCCGAAATATTTTGCTTATCTGACCGTTCCTTGAGCCAATGCAGTTATTATACATTGTCGCAATGAACGAACAGGTAGTCGAGCAATGCCGATGTGTTCCGATAGGAACTTAGCTCTCTTCGAAGTTTTCTGTTTGGTTTTCGTTGGTTTCCGTCGTTTCCGTCGTTTCCGTTAAGACAGCTCAAAGAGCGTCAGTTTACGTTAGTGTGCGGCGTGTTCGCTGTGATTTTTGATTTCAAAGTCTGTGTCAAGGGGGTGAATTTGATGTGTGTGTTCAATAAATCCGGTAAGTACACTACACCCTCTCTCCTATTCCTATTAATTTAGGAAATATGTTGCTTGCAGAATTTCCTAACATCCGAGCTTATTTAAATTTGATGGTTTGCCAGACCGGAACTAAGTCGCTGAAAATGTACGGGTACACTATCACCTTAAACATCTCTTTTAGATTATTCAATAATTATTAAATGATTGCGACCGATAATTTAGTATGTATTCATAGTGTTTTCTAAAATTTACTCTTTTTAATTCTTATTTAGTTGTATTTATCCAAAGGTATCTTTATATTTATTATATTATTTTTGTTTAGAAGAGGTCCGAAAATATGTACGTAGGTACTAAACATAAGATTAGTTAGTTGGCCGTTGGGCGTCTCTTTTATTGTAAAATGTAGCTGGTTACATATGTAAGTCAGATATATCTATAGAAACAACATAAGTAAAAAAATAAAAAGCAAACAGTTCTCTAGATATCAACTTCAAATGGTATTTTAATTATTACGTTTTTATTTTAAGTTTTTCTATAACCTCGAACATACCGTGTGTCCCCGGATTGAGTTTACAAGAGGAAAAACTTTTTTAGTTTTGATTTCTCAGAAAAAAATATTCTTTATAAAAAGTTTTGCTTGTTTTCAAACCAATAATACACCCATCAAATTTTATTATGCCCCATTGGTAGTATAATTATTACTTCTTTTTCGTAAAAAAAAATTACTTAATATTTTAATTGTGTAAAAAGAAATTTTTCTAGTAGGCTCATTTTATATTGAATGACATTAATAAACTAATAATTAGTTACAATCTGTCATTACCAGTTAATTAAATCATTAACAATATGTTAATACTCGAGCAAAAAATATGTTTATACTTGGGCCGCCCAGCAGACGGAGTGATCACCCTGCAATCATGAGCTCTAGGCAGGACCACTATCAATTTAGGACGACCGAACCGCAGTGATGCGCTTTCTTTAGACCCAACGAAGTCGCATCACTCCAATTCGGTCGTCATAAATTACTATTGGCCCCGCTAGAGCACGTTCTTGCAGGGTGATCACTCCGTCTGTTCAGCGGCCCAAGTATAGTTCAGTGTTACGGTGTGGGAAACCAAAGTTACTGCCACGTAACTGAGCAATTTAATGAAAAATTGGTTAAATGAACAATTTGGGAACAAATGGATTGGCAGAAATGGTCCAGTTTTGTGGCCTACAAGAAGCCCCGACTTGACGATTTTGGATTTCTATTTATGGGGACGCTTGAAACAGATTGTTTACAAGCAAGATTTGTCGAACAACGTAGAAGTTTTAAAAATTAGAATACGGAAAGCTGTAGAATCATTAACAATTGAAGAAATCAGGAACAGTTTTAATGAATTGAGGTTAAGATTAGAATTATGTGTAGAAAAGGGTGGAGAGTTAATCGAATAATTTTATTTTTACTTTTTTTGTTGAATTATTATAATTAGATTCTGCCATACTTAATATTATGACAATTAAAATAAAATAAGCCTACTAGAAAAATTTCTTTTTATACAATTAAACAATTAAACAAACCAACAATTAAACATTACCCAGTCACAACTTGGCTGGCCTAGCTTATCCGTACTTAATGAGTAGTAATATGTTCAAACTCGGGAATTAGGGTCAGTGAAGATTATATCGATTTGGCATTCTCGTGCGACATTGTCTATGACCAGGACGACATACCGGCGGAAATCGATAGCATCCGGGTAACTGGCGGCCCCTTGTGAAATGCCGAGGGAGAACTAATTACTTATTTCCGACGTAGAAGCTAGCGGAGTCCCCTAACGAGATCACAACCTGGTTACTGTTACGAAAATCTCTCCCCGAAGCCCGTCTAGGAGTCGGCACCTTTTATTGCTACTACGTATACTCCGAAATACCGTAAAAGTTCAGTTTTGATCATTCGATGAGCCTATCGCACTATCAGGATACTCCTCGAGAACCGCTTTTTATTTCAATGTAAATATATCTAGTTTTTACCTTTTTAAAGTGCACATAGTTAAAGAAATAGAATTTGGTTATATTTTGTTTATGCCGTATTATTTGATCAATTATTTGGTCAACGTTTAGCAATTGTATGTAATAGGACCCGCCCTTCTGCGACTAAGGGCATAAGGGTGAACAACGAATAAGTCTTCCACCGAACAGACCGTAACTACAACGCCGAACACGTTCATAAGCGAACGTGCAGATCCTTCTAGATATACAGTGTGTCCCAAAAAGTGAGACCGAGGGATACAGATGTATATTTAGGGGCCCGTTGTGTAAGTGACGTGCGAAAAGAGGAGACAAAGTAATCGTTGTAATATGAAGTTTATCCGCAGGAGTAATAAATTTAAGTTTTATTTAATGAAAAGCAGTTACTTGCTGTCTTTACAAGGGAACTTCTACAAAGAGAACAGTATGATTCGTTGCTGTAACTGATGTTTGCATGATATAGGCGCGTCATCAATTCATTTATTTTGAACATCACCCATTGCATCACGGCGGAAATTCGCCTTTCTGGGTCTTTTAACTTCTACATTTCCCCAACAAAGCCAAGGAAAACCTCGATTGCTCAGAAACATTGGTCGAAATCCTGTTTTGTAGTACGGTGTCATAAGTAGCAGACAGGGCCGCAACTCCTTCCTAGTGATTTAGAATTCCTCTTACACCTAGTATAAAAATTTCGGGATCATAGACAAAGGTATCTGAAGAACTGTAGCAAGCAATTTCACTAAATTTTTTTGGAGATAAAAATAATAGTAGCTAGAAACACGAAAAAGTAAATTGTGACAGTGTGAACGTTTATTTTTCACAAATGTAAATTTCATCTTGCTTACCCAAGTCGTTAATGATTAAAATTAACTCGATCAATCTGTTTACACATGAACAGCATTGGTAGTCTGTAATACGGACTAATCCTACAATTTATTTCCAACCACATCCTCAACAATTTACCTGAGAAAAAATTCTTACAAATTACCGTGTTCCGCTTACTACAGCTATTTGTGTCGAAAAATTACTCGTGTGCATATTATGCACTTAAATGGGCAGTATCCCGGGGTCATATACATCATGCAAGTACTAGTATTTTGTTCAAATTACTCCTAATATGAGGAGGCAATTAAAACGAAGTTCCGTGAAAATAACTCTCATTTTCAAATAATAATTTGCACGCCCTTTCATAATGCTATGGCTCGTGAAGCATAATGATTCCCTACTAACCTTATTAAACGGGTTTATCATGCACCTTACATCAGTTAACATGTTATGTAGGTTATGGACTAAATTATTAATATAGTCATTTTTAATCACGCATTGGGCAGGGATTCTTACTTTCATCTTTGGTGTCGTGCCAGAGGAAATTTTATTGCTTCGTTGAAAGCATATCGCTATAACAATACAATATAAATAAGTCGCACTACTTTGATCAGCAGAGGCCAAGGAGCAAACCAAATTTCGTTTCAACTGTAACACTCGTGGCTCAAGCTTGATCTATTTCGGAAATCAAACTTTTAGATATAAATCTTCCGTTAATAGATATTTCTTGCTCACTAATAATTATTCTACCCGTTTAGTTTAAGAGAAGAACATGAAAAAATTAATTGCAAAATACGACACGGAAACAAATTAAAGAAACTATTAATTTAACTACTTGCACTAATGTGTACATCGGAATCTGGTATACAAGAACATAACAGCGGTAAGAATATGTATTTACAAACCAATCCACATAATTTGTATGAAGCTATGTTGTCAAAGCTTCGGGTCAGTCGAGTTACTAGAAAATCGACAACTATGCTGTCTGCTTCAGTTTATTTTTGTTGCATAGGTTCTGATGGCCCACCTTGCAACTGTCTCGATGGAAACCGCTTCACTCTGCTGGATGGCATACAGAATGGAAGAAGAGCTGACAGAGGTGCAGGTTGTCAAATCCACAACACCTTCGTTAACTTTAACGCCCGTCTTTGCAATCTTGCGAATGCACAAATCAAATATCAAATCACTATCTACTAATTGGTAGTCTATGTACATAACTGAGGTTTACCACTACTATGCTTTCTATCAATTTATAACACATTAAGTCACTGTCTTAAATGCATGTTCGGGAATTACTTCCCATCATCAGAAGAAATTTGTTTCTAAAATTTCTTCTGACGATGGGAAGTAATTCCCGAAAGCGTATTTAAGACAGTGACTTTATATTATATTACAATGTGCAGGAAGCCCCCAATTATTGCTTGCGCCCCCTCTGTCTCCCCCTCCATTTATAGGCGTTGTGAAGGTAAAATGAGATAGATGGATCGATAGATGACTTAGAGAAGAGATCTCTTCTTCCACATTTTATAGACAGTCGCGTTGTGACGAATAAAGAACGACAAGCAAATACCATTCAGTTTATTGTATTGGATCTACAGGTACTTACGTGTGCAACTTTACTCGATAAAGTTTAGAGTGTTGTCAGCTGTTTTGTTACAGCCCTTGGTACCTACTAGACAAAAATGAGCACATTGGGCATCATTATTAAGCACAAACACTCGTTAATACTCGAGCACTATCGAGGGAGTTAAGAATAACAATTCGCACCTTCAAGATTTTTATCAGCTGGGGGTAATCGCATTTAAGTGCTCCAAAAAATTTCAGCTTGTATTACTTTTTCACCTATAAAAAATTAATTATTTAAACATGTAGGTATTTTAATTAGAACGCCCCTTGTGCCAGCTTGTATGAAATAAAATTCTGGACCACTCACGGCATTTCCGTCGAAATCCAATGCAGTCTAATCAGAGTGAAGTCTGTCGACGGAATACGTGTATACTTCGGCGCACTTCGCGCGCGCTATTCCTGAAAAAGCGGAAGAGTCAAATACGCAGGTTTGATTTCAGCGAAATCCGTCAGCGCAGTGCGTCGACGGAGTCCGTCGGCCAACTTGGCAACGGAAAGTTCTTTACTCTGTTACAGCAATAATTATGTTATTTACCTTTTGCTACCATTGCGACGTTGCAAATTTCGTATTTTTGCTTGTAAGGTTTAAAAATCGAGTCTCCCATATGCATATTCTCATATTTATTCAATTATCTTGCCGAATTAGACTCGAACGCTCCGCCCTCGCGGTCGTATTGGCTGATAGTGTTTTCGTCAAATTGCTTTGCCACAAAATTTCGGTCAAAACAAAAACTTATAGGGCAAAATAAAAAGCTCTTGTCTAATTCATTCAATAATTTACCTAATTAAACTTTTGATGAATTAATTTGCTCTTCACATAAAATTGTCCAATTTGTGCCAGTATAATTTTATATTATTTTAATTTGCTGGAATTCTGGTATAAGGTGAATAATAAATACAGTTTTATAGTTTGTCCAGATTTATTTGTAGAATTAAAAGTAAAAAGGTGACATAAAATGATTTGTCGATACAAATTTTTCTAAATAATAAAAATAAATAAATAATAAAAATAAATAAATAATAAAATAATTACTTGCAAAGCTTCCCGTATAAATAAATTTTATTATTTAGAAAATTTTGTATTGAAATGGTAAATCACTTTTTCTTCAAACGTCAGAAAAACATGACATTTCGCGACTGTATATTTGACCTTAACGTTCGACTTTACTGCCAAGGCAGTACAATCTACTTTTACTGTCATCAAAAGCTAGTTTTACTGGCGCTCGTAAGCGCCAAGCACCAAATTAAAATAATCTTTACATAAAAGTAAATGTAGCGACCATTGCAAGTGTAAATGTAATAAATAAAAAAAAGAATTGGATATCCAGAGCCGTATTTATTTTTTTCCACAGTTGCGACTGAAACTTCAAAAATATTTATGTGTGGCACATCGTAGCATTCAGGTTACCGAGTAATATCAAAAAATTCTATTAAACGATCAGGTCCGTATTTAATAAAATAAGTGACCCAAAAGCGAAACATTGAATTTTCTTCGACAACTTGTTTCATCTCCTTGTCTTCTGTTTGTCCCTTCTTTCCCAAAATGAGTAAATCACCTGATTGCTAGAAACTATTGTTATCCAATAACATAACGGCTGTAGCGCGCCCCTGTCCTTTTTTGTCTGTGTTTGAAGTTTAATGTGTTCTTCGTGTCCGGGAGTGTACTTTGTGCGCACCGACTACCGTGATGGCGCCGAACTACTAGCACCAACTGGAACGGCGACCGGCGAGACGCGCCAGTAAGAAGTCAGTCGGCCGCTAGTTGCGGAGAAGCGCGGTCTTGTTCACAAGCTGCAAGCGAATTATTTATGTACGCTACCAATATTTGTGAAGTATTGTTTATTTAAAAATGCTTATGGTCCTATGTTGTACGTCGTACCAATAAAGAAAAGGAACCCAACACCCTGAGTCTCATTAAAGTGCTCGCTGCATTTTTGGCGCCCAAGTAGAAGCTAGAAGATACGGCGTATATACAAAGTTCATAAGAAAAGAAATAATACACTGGTTGTTAATTGGACATTTGGAAAGGACAAATTCTGGTCATCGTCAAATTTATTTGCAGTAAATATTGCAAGCAGAAAATCTGTTCGTTGGTCCAACGTTTTGGAGGGAGGTTAGGTACCGGTTTGCGTGCTGCAATCTTTCAGTCGTCGATTGTGGAAAAGAAACGGGGACTGGATTGTTATCGGTGAGACAAAATAAGTACTTATAATACCTATTGTTCTTCGGGGTATTTATGTGTGTTGTCGAGTTTGGAGATACTGCGTATTAAACATTTTTGCTTCTATTTTTATGTGTAACATAATTTTGTTGAATGCTCTTGTTAGGTTAAGAAAATTTTTGTATAACTGTTTGTAAGAGAAGGAGGGTTAGTAATATAGAAGTCAGTGGCGTGGAGAAAATGAGTAAGAAGGGTAGAAAGAGTAGAAATTGTGTTGAGGAGGCGGAATCTTCCACTAGGCTAGACGGTATTGAAAATATGTTGGCGCGCTTAGCTGAAAACATGGCAAATATGCAAGAAGCGTTTTTAAAATTAAATGTAGGTAATGAAAGTAAATTGGAAGATAAGAGTAGGACTACTGACACTGAGCGTACGATTATGAAGGTGAGTGACAATGATAGAAAATATATTTCCCTCTGGAAGGATTTAGGGGGTCATAATTTAATATTCAATCCTAATAGTCAAACACACCCTGTCGAATTTATGAGAAGGTTGGTCAGGCTATTCGATGATGCGGGGGTACCGCGCGAAAAACGGGTATATTTGGCAGTTAATTGTTTGCGCGGGTCGTCATCCGATTGGGCGGTAGCAAAGGAGGATGATTTTCAAACATTTGAGTGTTTTTACGACTCATTCATGCGTCGTTATTGGAATTCGGAAGAAGAGAGGAAGACGTACCAACAAATTAAGTACGGGAAGTATGAACGGGGTAGTCGAGCAGACTATTTTTTGAAAATGATGCGGCAGGCCACTTATTTATCAAATAGGTTAGGTAATACCGAGCTGCTAGAGCTTTTAATAGATCATTTCGAACCCGAAGTACGAAGGGGTGTACTGAGTCATGGAATTAATGACGTAAATGACCTTGAAGTGTTTTTGAGAAAATTTGACGAAACTGACGAAGATCGCGGACGTAGGCCAAGTACGGGGGGTGCGAGATGGCGTCAAGTAGAGTTAGAGGGTAGGCAAAACGCAGAACGAAACCAACCGCGCAATGAGCCGCAAAATACAAATATCGTTAGGAACAATGCAAATAATGCGCCGGAACAACGGGAACCGTGTTCCAATAGCCGTGTTAATTTGATATCAGGTCCAGACTTCGCAAATGTCGAAGCAGAGTTATTGTCGGAACCAGAAATTAGTGAGGTTAAATCCGTCGAGTGGCCACAGATTTCTGTATTAATAGGGAATGAAAAGATCGAAGCGTTAGTGGACTCGGGTAGTCAGTTTAACTGTATCTCCGAAATGTTCTTTGATCGAATAAGGACAGGAATATCTGATATTCCAGTATTTCCGGTTAGTGGGTTATCCATACATGGAGCCGTAGCGGCAAAATCGAGAAAAATAAAGTTTCAAGTGCTTTTGGAAATTGATGTGGGCGTCGGTGTTATGATGGAAGTGCCGTTTATTATTGTTCCTACTCTGGCAAAATCATGTATTTTGGGGTGTGAGTGGCTACAAACTAATAATGCCAGGTTAGATTTTCAAAATTCAAAGTTGCAAATCGAAGTGGGGGGTCATATGCGATCCGTGAAGTTTTCCAAGTCTCGGTCTAAGACGGGAATTTTCTCAATATTTTATGATGGCGAAGATGAGCGTGAGATTCCGGGAGAATATCACGTGGCGCGTAAAATTTATTCGCGAGAAGAGCGTAACCAAGTAACGGAATTGTCGAGGGGTTTCGACGAAACGAGTAGTCGATCTTTTTCAGAAATTTTGGAAACTCACAAGAATATTTTCTCAGACCAACCGGGTCTGACGAATGCTTACATTCACGTTATTGAAATGCGGGACGATACTCCTTTCTATTTAAAATCGTACCCAATTCCGCACGTGCATAGGGACGCTGCACGAAAACAAATTCAGGAAATGGTAGAGTGGGGGGTGATAGAAGCTGCCAAAACGGAGTATATAAGCCCTCTAGTGGTCGTCACGAAGAAAGATAATACGGTTAGGGTGTGTCTAGACGCACATCACCTTAATTCTAAAATGAAAAAGGATCACGTTATACCGCCTAATCCTGCGGAATTTTTATTTGCATTTTCGGGAGTCCAGTTTCTAAGTACTCTTGATCTTACCGCTTCCTACTGGCAAATACCTATTAGTCCCGAATGTAGGAAATATACGGGGTTTCAATTTGAAGGTAACACGTATCAGTTTTGTGTGCTCCCTTTTGGACTAAGTACATCTGTTGCTAG
The DNA here is from genome assembly GCA_963966045.1 of Xestobium rufovillosum. NCBI lineage: Eukaryota > Metazoa > Arthropoda > Insecta > Coleoptera > Ptinidae > Xestobium > Xestobium rufovillosum. Next base: position 26,434,239 of record OZ014493.1, on the reverse strand, counting down.
TTTCATACGGGGTTTAAATATAATTCTTGGTGATGATATTTCGTCATTCGCCATCCCGTACGTTGATGATATCCTCATCTGGTCAAAGACCTCTGAGGAGCATTTGAAACACCTCGATTTAGTTTTTCATAAATTTTCCGAGGCAAATTTGACTGTCAAGTTGCGAAAGTGTAAGTTCGCGAGAGATAGGGTTAATTTTCTTGGTCACGTACTGACCCCAACAGGTGTTAGTATGGACGCAACGCGTGTAGAAGCTATACGAAATTTCCCGCGTCCAAGAAATCTTCGAGGTTTGAGATCATTTTTGGGCTGTTGTAATTTTGATCGTAGGTTTGTGGAGAGTTATTCCGATATCACTCTACCATTGATTCATTTGTTACGAAAGGATGTTAAGTGGAAGTGGACAGAGGTTGAGGAAAACAGTTTTATACAGGTAAAAGAGGCCTTCTTGAATGCCGTATTTCAAAGTCATCCTGTTATGGGACATAGGTTTTTCATACAATCAGATAGTTCGGGTTATGGCCTGGGTGCCTGCCTGTTTCAAATAGATCCAACCACCACGAATAAAAACATAATCGCTTTTACTAGTCGTACTTTAAAAGGTAGTGAATTTCGCTATACCGTTACAGAAAAAGAAGCGTTAGGAATTTTGCACGCCTTGAAGCAATGGCGCATGTTTGTATTAGGCCAGCCGTTGACAATTATAACCGATCATAAGGCACTCTCATTCCTTTTGAAATGTCGGTTATTGAATTCACGTCTGTCTAGGTGGACATTATATTTACAGGAGTATAATTTCGAAGTAGTCCATTGTAAGGGTAAAGATAATGTGTTGGCCGATTGTCTTTCGCGTTACCCCATTGACATGGATCCAAAACAGTGTGAACCTAGTCGGGTCGATGTGGTAGAAATATTCATAGTAGCCGCCAATGAATCATTTAATTTGGCATCTGAGAATATGAAAAATTTGATAAATGATCAGCAGAATGACCCTTTCTGTAAAAAGATTTTATCAAGATTATATGAGAAAGTTAATTTATCTGTGCATCGGTGGTACGTAGAAAAAAATAATATTCTGTGCCGACGATCGGATGATTCTGGTGAAGGGTTGAGGGTTATTGTACCTAAATCCCATGTTATACCTTTAATTCGGCAAGAACACGAACTTCACGGTCATTTTGGGTCAAATAAAGTTTACTGGACCTTGCAACGTTATTATTTTTGGCCAAAAATGAGGTCACATATCCGTATGGTTGTGGGGGGTTGTCAAATTTGTCAACAATCAAAAATTTCTCCTCACCTTCATGGTCCTATGCACACTGTGGTGGTGAATCAACCAAATAAATTGGTATGTTTGGATCTAATCGGGCCATTGCCAAGATCGCGCTTTGGTGCTACTCAACTGTTAGTACTAATCGATGGTTTTTCTAAGTTAGTAACGTTGTATCCATTAAAGAGAGCTACCACTGCTGGTATTTTTAAAAGGTTAAAAGATGATTACTTTGTTCACGTCGGAAAGCCGTCTGTGATTCTCACAGATAACGGAATCCAATTTGCGGTTCGCTGGCAAAAGCTTTTGGAGTTGGAAGGGATTAAGGTTCATAGAACAACTAATTATTTTCCGCAAGGTAATAGTACCGAGCGTGTTAATCGTGAGATTGGACGTATCCTGCGTCATTTATGTTATCAAGTTCACACTCGATGGGCTTTTGTTTGTAACCAAGTAGCTCTATACTTAAACGAGACCATTCATGAGGGTACTCGATATACTCCCAATGAAATTCACTTTGGAATTACTCGGGATGAACAATTATTGAAAGGTTTGGGGCTGACGTTGTGGCAGTGTCCCGCTAAAGGGGAAATCTTAACGTTAGCTCATGAAAATCTTATTAGCAAAGCCGAACGTCGACAACGTAAACATAATCAAAAACACGTTTGCGTACAGTTGAACATAGGTGATAGAGTCTGGCTGAAAACCCACCCAATGTCGTCTGCTGATGACAATAAAATTAAAAAGTTCTTTTTACTATTCCGAGGTCCTTACACCATTCAACGAATAGTAGGTGCTAATGCGTACGAATTAGTGGATGATAATGGAGTAAGTGTAGGCAAGCATAATGTTTTTAATTTGAAGAGGTATGTCCCAGAATGTACTACCTTAGTTTAAGTTTGTTTAATATAACAGTTCTACTTTTTCTGTGTTGCTTTAAATTTCATTCAGTATTGTTATTTTGATATTTTTCAACACTCCTTCTCGAAATTTAAAGGGGGGGTAATGTAGCGCGCCCCTGTCCTTTTTTGTCTGTGTTTGAAGTTTAATGTGTTCTTCGTGTCCGGGAGTGTACTTTGTGCGCACCGACTACCGTGATGGCGCCGAACTACTAGCACCAACTGGAACGGCGACCGGCGAGACGCGCCAGTAAGAAGTCAGTCGGCCGCTAGTTGCGGAGAAGCGCGGTCTTGTTCACAAGCTGCAAGCGAATTATTTATGTACGCTACCAATATTTGTGAAGTATTGTTTATTTAAAAATGCTTATGGTCCTATGTTGTACGTCGTACCAATAAAGAAAAGGAACCCAACACCCTGAGTCTCATTAAAGTGCTCGCTGCACGGCACAAACAAAAAGTGTTCAAACCTACACGACAACCGTACACTTTGTATTATTCATATGCAAATGCAATTTGTACGTGTTTTTTTCGCGGGAAACTGGCTGATACAAAGATAGTAACTAGGTTTATGACATTTGTATACTACCGCATGAAGCATGACTTCATTTAAATAATTTATTTTCAATATAGATTACATTTTGCATACCTGCTTTTGATATATGGTTTGTAACATGTGACAAGCCGATGGGGAATTATTTTGCGGACCTGTATACGAGTTTTGTAATACAGGAAATATCCAGTCTGTATGCTATCAAAATGCGTGGGTATGTTACATATCTGCAATGAAATATACAGGTAATAGATAATGGTGTTTTCTTCGCACCAGACTGTGATTATTGTATTTCAACTGTTCCTTCTGTAAATTAAAGTTCTGTTGCCTGAATAAATCATACTTACAATTTACTTCCTCCATCTAAACAACTATATTTTTACAGTGTGTTTTTTATTTCAGAATGACCACTCGTCTAATTCTTGCACGGCAGAGGGATGGCCATTATCCCTTGGACCAGCTGGGATAGTCGTCCACCTTGGGTCTTTGGAACCCTCCTTAATAAGAAATAGAGACTGTTACATCTGCATTCGAAATCGTAGCGCACCCGGGTTAGAGGTTGCCTTAACTTGGCGTAGATCAGCCATAACCTACTGCCAAACGATAGCAGAATTCGTCAATCCTTTGAATAATTTCGATGATATAATGTGTTCAACGTTGTGGTCCACCATGGACTTGGAAAAGTCGGATACTGTGGAAGATTGTGACGGATTCGATCTTCCAGAGCTTTTGCAGAACCTTCTTGTTTCTGTAGAGCACGCGATAGAACGCGTGCCCTTAGATGAACTCATGTTTCCGTGTCCTCAGTGTCTTAAATATTTGCCCTTGGATAGGGCAGATGATGATAGTGTTCAGACGTGTTCGTGTCAGTGTACGTGTAAAGGAACTGAACAAACTGTTGTTAAAAAAGACTCCTCGATGCAGACCAGCCCTATGTTCGAATTTGCTGGTTCTATTCCGCATATTGACAGCGACGAGGAAGACGATAAGCTCTCTGTTAAATCTGGTGAGTAAGCTTCTATTTGTATTTAGCGTTAGAAAGTTCACTTGCTTTCAAAGCTAACACATTCGAGCAGTTTTAGGAGTGAATTTGAAAATTCGGAGTTTATTTTTTCGCACAGTTAAAGCAAAGATTCTTATTCCATATTTTTATAAATTACCGAACCGACAGGGAAAGACGGAGATAGACGCGAATACTTTAGAATAATCTCATACGCGTCAAAAATTTCAAATAACATAGAAAATGTTATGTATTAGTATCATAGTATGGGTATGATATTCGCCGAAAAAATTGTGTTGCATTTGCCACATACGTCACGCGTGAGAGCCGAGCGGTAGCGGTTAAAGTCGAGCGTCTGGCCGCCAGGCGCTAGACCACTCAGTCTGAGTAAACATCATTCAGAGTGGGACTGTCTAGCACCGCAAATGTGAGAGAATGCCACAACAGGAACACACTTATTATAAATCGGCGCAGGTGTTTTATGAATAATTGTTTAACACGCTATCGCGTATGCGGAAATATCCCAAACGCACAAGGGTTAAGTTTGCTTCGTCATTTTCAATCTCTCCCCCGGTTGCTCCTTCGCGAAGGCTGTGAATTTTTAATATACAGTGCTAAACGATTAATATGCACAAAGATATACTTATATGTAGACTTAGGGTATGCACAGTATGACCAATTACCGTAAAAGGTGGCCAAAATTCTAAAACTCGCAAGGAAGCTGACATGTATGGAAAAGATGTTCAAAAATTAATCGTAAAAGGGGTTGTTTTCTAGGGTCTGAAAAAAATTATGTCGACATATGAAATTGAAACTTGAAATTCTTGTTGAATAATTTAAAAAGTTCTTTAAAAATTTGAGTTTATAAAGAGGGTGTTTTATAGCGGGTGAATGGAATCATAATATTCTAAAAAAAATTTTACCTATCCACTGTGGCAAGAGGGAAAGCGTTAAAAATTACAGTCATGGAGGATTTGTGATACAATAATAATAATACTATGAATAATGATAATAAAAATCTTTATTGCGCAAACAATATGGCCAGGTACGCAAAAATGCGAAAAACAATTCGCAAAATGCACAGTATTTACAAAGCCAAAAGCAATAGATAATAATAAATCATGAATTGAAACTAGAGACTTTTATTATTGGATTCGAGAATGCAAACAGTACGTATACGTAGACACATCTCATATACAGAGTGTCATAGAATCGAAATTACAAGTTTGGGGTCGTGATTCCTAACGAAAATTTTAAGGCAAGAATTTCTGTGAACACACTTAGAGTTGCGACCCCCCATCTTACCCTCCCTAATAGGAAGCCTATGGATCTTGTTTTGAATATGGCCGCATCATATTAGGACTGGTGGGGGGTGATTTTGAGTACGTATGTTCATATAAACGTTCGTCAGGAATCAGTACTCCAAAACCAACCTTTATGTTTGTGAAAAAAGGACAATTAATAAATGGGCCCTCCAAAATGAGACAAGTCTACTGTATTGCTTTGTTTCATCCACCACGAACTACCTCACTGACAAAAAATCATTGAAAGTTTTTTAAAATAACAAATATTGGCAACTAAATTTTTTGCTTCTATTACAAAGAACACTAAAAACATAGAAACTGCATTAACTTCATAGTTTCTAAAGTATAGGTAAAAGCTATTAAAATTTTTTAATGCATGTATCTGCATATCTTTATTTAACTGGTCCATAATGTAATTTTCAAAAATACACCAAAATAATTCGTACATGCTATTTTAAACTTCACCCTCACTCCGCCGCTGCAAATGAGACACAAGATCTCGCACTTTGGGTGCCGGTAACTTCTAGTTTTACCGGATTACACTCTTCAGAATTATACAGGGTGTTAAAAAATTACTGTCGAAAATTTCTGCAGTGTGTAGTACTCACCAAAATAAGTTAAAAAGTTTATATAAACATATGGCGTAAGATAAAAAAAGCTATGGGGCGACACCCTCGCACCTACCCCTACATAGGATGCCAATGATTTCAATAACCAGGAATGAAGCAGCGCATCTCATTTACCTTGAAAAACTAAGTAAATACCCAAAATTGTGTCTGTTTATCATTTACCGTTGTTCAACCAATAGAAAAAAATCAGTTTCATCTGAACCACTTTAAGGGGTTGTAACTCCCTACGCTTATGTTTTAGGCCGTATGTTTGCATAAACTTTTTAACTTATTTTGGTGAGTACTAGACACTGCAGGAATTTTCGACAGTAATTTTTTAACATCCTGCATTATCGTAAACTATAGAATTTTGTTTAAAATAAACTCATTTAAGTAACGTTTACAGGAAATTCTTGAAATTCTTGAATTTAGGGGGCACGAGAATAAAGCTAAAATAGGAGAAATCAGAGATATCGTGGATGTAAAACGTGAGCGTAAGCGTAAGCGAATAGGAAGAAATTAGAAGCATTTAGATTGTGATTCTGCTACATACACGCATGAGGAAGGTACAAGGTAGGTACTCTGGGTCACTGGATAGATGAGATAAACAATGTGATGATATTAGAAGGAATTAGGCACTGAATAAATATATCGTAGATAATAAAAGAATAGCAGAAATATATAGAATGGAATTGATACCTTCTGAGATGCGAAGAATTAGTTCGTGACTATGTACAGACTGTCCTATTTTCGTTGATGTGATTTGGGGGTTTCTCATAGAAGCAGCAGAGATAGAGCCTCGGGGTTTTCGCGAACCTGAGCTACTTTTTTGAGTATAATAGAAATCTTAAACCATAATTTGGATATCGTTTTTAGTTTCCGAGAAAAAAAATAATGTTGATTTTTATCGTTTTTCGAAAACTCTCTCCAATTCTTTTTGTACTAAGCAGACTAAAACTGTTACGATTGACTCATATAGAAATTTTTCCAAGGAATTCAGTGGCGTACGTAGTTTTTTTCTAGGAAGCGTATTTTTTGAGTTATGACAAAGTTAAATTTTTTTAATGGAAATCATAGTAGGCTTTGGTCTACTTCGAAAGGTTTTTTTTAAGCTATCAAAATACACTCATGGACAAAAATATGGAATATTTTTGATTTTATTTATTTCTCGGGAAACTTTGTTACGAACAGCTGCGGCAGCATTTTATATTAGATACTGAGGCATCTCGTAAGCCTGGCAATAACAAGCAAGTATCAGAAACTGTCATTGTGTTCTAAAAATCGAATTAAGTAAACCTCGTGTTCACACCTAACTTTTAACTTTTCCAAGTAGGTAAGTTTACTCGTCAACCTATAGGTGTGCAGAGGTAAAATTTAACATTTGTTGATTATTCTGTAGCATTACTGTCTTCAATAATGCCAGCAGTTCGATGTTGCACTGAAGTTGAAGTAGCAAAGGTTGTAAATTTGTCAAATGTTGGTTGGAGACAAAGCCATATTGCAGGATTTGTTGGAATAACTCAGTCTGCGGTTTCAAAAATTTTAAAAGGCACAGATAAACTGGAAATTTCAAGAAGAGCCCTGGCCAAGGTCGGAGACAGTATACAACTCGCCGGGATGACAGATTTTTAATCTTGCAGTCACTACGAGATCATACCTTAACATCAACTCATTTAAAAAAACAACTTTTAAATGCGAAGCAGGTTAATGTTAGCTCCAAAACAGTTCGGCGAAGGTTGAAGGAAGCAAATTTGAAAGCGAGACGGCCTGCTAAAGTCCCTCGACTCACTCAGAATGCTAGGGTTCGCAGACTACAATTTGCTAGAGCATATGGTGACTGGACGATTGGCCAATGGAAGAATGTTATGTTTACCGACGAAACAAGAATCGTACTGTGGAAGCCAGATGGATGTAACCATGTGTACAGAAGAATTGGAGAAAGATATTCCAACTGTGCACTAACTCCAAACGTCAGTTTTGGAGGAGGTGGGATAATGTTTTGGGCAGGCATTGTTGGGAGGGTCGTACAGAATTTGTAGAAGCTTACAATTACGTTGAAAACATCTTGTCGGAACATGTTGTGCCATACGTTGACTTCATTGATTACAACAGATTCATCCTAATGCATGACAATGCACGACACATGCTGCTGCAATTGTAAAATTTAAAAATATTCCATATTTTTGTCCATGAGTGTATATATCCTTTTATATTGTTATTTCAAAAACGGCAACGATTTTGGTACTTTTTAAGTTTTAACTTTAGAAAATATAAGATAGGTAAAGTCTGTAAAGTTAGAGACTGGGCCCGGACAAGATGGTGGCTGCGCGAAAATGTAGCGGGAAATATGATTTTGACAGAAACAGTGGCGTACCGGCGTGTATGTGAAATTTATAATTTTTTAACAATGAATTCACAAAAGTTACATTCAAAACAGGAAAATTGGCATTTTAAGGCATGAAAAACTCGCGAAACACATTAAGAACTTGAAGAAAGGGGATTTCGTCATACAGATAAATTATAAATGTGACGTTTGGTGTGAGGTTATGTCATTTACGAAATCGGCATGTTTATGTGCAAATAATCTTAATTACATAATTATTATAGTTGAAAACAGGTTTTTGAACAAGTTGTTTACTTATGTGACAAAAGAAAATTAGAATAAATCATAAAGGAAGCCGAATAATCCAATTTACTATTTTTCAGCACTGGAGATAAAGAATTGCTAAATAAACTTATTATTCTGTAATTAAAAATTTAGAGAGTTCTATTAACTACCAAAAATAAATAATTGGAATTCACATATATTAAGAACTAAACACCTTCAGAAACCCTTCAAAAAATAAGAATCCTTGGTGCTTGAGGTATGTCATGTCGCACCACAAGGTCTAATGATAGAAAGTCCTGGCATTTGTCCTGCTGGAAGGAGCTTCGGGCAGGACAGTTGGACAGAGCCGCTAGTCCTGCTAGCAGGACATTATTTTTAAATGGGATTGTCCTGTCGACAGTACGTGCGCGACTTCCAGCAGTACGGACTCAAATTTCATAGGCGACGTAACAATTTTGCTATTTATTAAATAAAACAACTGCTGAGAAACATTTTTATTCATTCTCGTACAAAATAACTTGAAAAACATTAAAAATATAACACTGCACCCGCGATGCTGATTGTTTTCTGAATCTGCGTAAAATAGGAAATTTTAATCTAATTAAATGAATTGAAAACAATAGTGTTGAAAATACGTCCTGCCAGCAGGACACTACGTACTGCTGGAAGGACGCTTGGACACTCTATCAACTAAGGGTTAATCACTTGGTAGTGGTTGTACTCCTAAATCCTCGTCTTCGTCGTCGTCTTCATCATCATCATCATCATCACCATCATCTTCAGTTGTGACTTGATATTCTTCTTCACTCTCCTCATCAGATGATCCTGTGTTCACAGTGAACTTCAACGAATCCATTGCATCGTCCATCAGATGCTCTTTCTCCAAGAAAGTTTTTTCCACTTTTTGCACATGGCCACATATATCTTTCCACTCTTCTGAGCTAATATTTGAAAATTTTCCACGTGCTAATTCCTCCACATCACCTAATTTAAAAGTAACGTTTCTGCTAGCTACCCAGTTCTTTACAGTGGCCCATATCTTCTCTATGGGGTTCAATTCCGGGTGGTAAGGGGGGAGTCGTAACACTCGGTGACCATGGGCTTCAAGAAGCTCATCCAATTTGTATTTCTTTGGGAATCGATACAAATTTTGTTTGATAAGACCATAAAGCTCAGGTTTTGTATTTGAGCCATCAAAATGTATTTGACGTTCTTCAAGCCACTTCACCATCTCACCTTTTCGGCTCGCAGATGTCAGGTTTTTTCCACCAGGACATTGTGATATGATGCATTGTCAATCACAAGTACACAATTAGGCGGCATGTTGGACAGTAATTGTTTCTGCACCCATGTCATGAAATTGGCATTATTCATGTCATCGTGGTAATCTCCTGATTTAGAACCTAGAGACAATGTTTGGTTACATTTTGATATTAAAATTACTTACGTATGTGTTACCTGATCGAAAAATGAGCAACGCATTGGGAATGAAACCATTTTCACCTCCGGCATGTACAATAATCAGCCTTTGGCCTTTAGAAATCGGCTTCTTTATGTTTTTAGTCGACTCATCATACCACCCTTTCGGCTGGACATGGCTGCTGTGTATATACGTTTCGTCCGTATATATAATGATTCGGCCTTCTTCCCGGTATTGCAGAATTTGTTTCAAGTATTTCATCCTTTTCAGGCGAATGTCATGGGTTTCCATTAAAATCTTACGGTTGTCTTCTGTCTTTCGCCACCTTAAATAGAAATAGAAGTATACAAGGTGTCCCACTCAAGCAAGCTCACTATTGCTATCTGTTGTTATAAAAGTATTTTCTGAACATAAACATTTAATGAAACAGAAATTTGAATATACATGTAGTAACGGCATCTGAAACATTTTGACTTTGCATATAAGTACAAAAGCAGCCATACCTAAATCCAATAGATTTCAGAAAAACCCATAGCGACTGCCTCGAGCCAGAAAAAGAAAGTTCAGAATCTTTAATCTTCTGTAGAATACCTGGAATATAAGGTGATATTAGGCTAGATAACATGATAGGTAGGTATTTAAATGTAGCATTTGTTATTTCACGAAAAAGCAGTCATTGCCATTTGTTCCTAGAATAATTTGTTCAAAAAGCCCCTGATTATTGGGATTACTTTCTGTTATTGCATACTTCATTCGTGTTTAGATGAAAAATATACTATACACATTCAAAACACATCGTGAAATATAATGGTCTGAAAAATAATTGGGTTTCAACAGAAAGTAAGTTTCTTGAAATTTATCTACAATCGAAGTCGGAATCCAAAGCATTCCATTTACTAAAATGCAAGTGTGATTCATACTTTCATAACTTGGCTACGCAACAGCAGCACCCAATTGGTTTTTTGATATTAAATCCAAAAAATACACGAAAATATCTTTCTTATTACCACGTTCCCTCTATTTATGAAAAAAGAAGTTCAGCAAACTTTACAATGAATCACCCCGTATTTGACAAGTAACAACTGCCAGCAGTTGCAATGAAAACACACCTTAACGAAGTTTTCTTTTTTATAATGGTAGTTACTTACAATTCAGAGAGGGATTCCTTTTCTCCAAAATAAAAAAATTATGTATAATTTCCCGTATTGTTTCCGTTTCTCCCACAGAAATCAGGCCGAGTTTACGCTTCTTTCGCGGTCATTCCTTATGCTGTGTAGCAAAGGAGGTGCTAGGCTCAGCTTCTACGCTTTTCGATTCCTTCAAAATCTGTGTTTCTCGAAACACCTGTTGCTTCTATAACTCTTTGCCTTAAACACACAATTGGATCTTAACAATAATAAAGCTCATTATGAAGTAGGTACCTACATACCTGTAATTCTTTAAAGGAATCCTAATTCCATTTTGTGCTTCTTCCCGCATAAACTTCATCACGTTACTGATAATTTCACGGCCTTGGCTATGAATTACCATGCTGGATTTGCCAATTTTTTGGGGAGACATTTCTAACCTACAAACGTCAAAAATTTCAACTTGGATTTAATGTGTAAAATTACTTTGATTGTAGTACCTGGATAACAGATACTATCGACGATTTTTCAAAAGTCTTTTAAATAACACCGAGATGACAAAATAAGCAGAATAATCTGCAAACACAAAAAATGTTAACCTTCAATTCAGTTACACGAATTTGTAGTCTTAATTACCTCGATCAACTCCGTTTTTCGAATAAAGATGATAGTTTTTTAGTCTTTTAAGCAACACTCACAATAAAAACGCAAAATAAAACAGAATATCCACTAAAAGATCACACTCAAACATAGGTCAACAAAACAACGTCAACAATGGACGCACAGTAATCTTGAAGTTTTTGAGGGCGCCACTGGATTTACGAGTTCCGCCTCCGGCCGAAAACAGGTCTATTGCGCTGATCACGTGACAGCCCAGTCTTTAACTTTACGGACTCTAGGTACATCCAAGATACCTGTGATTTTATGTTAACAACTGAATAATTATCTGTTGACATACATTAGCAAAAGTTGCATGCAGCTAGTTTTATTAATATTATATACATAATGGCACTTTAAAATTATCAAAATTTCGAAAAATATGACATAAATGTCGTGAGAATGTAAATGATTCAATGGATCTATATCTCAACAGGTACGCAAAAAAATTCCTAGTTACCCATTTCCAGTATAATACCTATCCATCGATTTATTAAATTTAGATACCCAGAAAGAAGACAACCAAGCAAAATGATGTTTTCGAGATTAAAATCAAATTTAATTCACTATGGGTCATTCAATAAACCTAGAAACAAAATTTATAATAAAGAAAATAGGGAAGAGGAAGAAATAAATGTTTTATCGTTGGTTGAGGCGACACCAAAAACTTCTTGTCGCAAAATCGAATCACAAGTTGGTGTTTCCAAAACAAAAGTTCAAAAAATATTGAAAAAGGCAAATATAGGCCATATAAAATTCAAATTATTCACCATCTCCTCCCGGGAAATCAAGAAAAAAGGCCTTAATTTTTGTAGGTGGTACTTTTTGGGCGGTCTGTCATTTGGACAGATGAAACTCACATAAGCAGCGTAGGATTATTTAACAGACATAATGTGCGTCATTGGTCTGATACAAATCAGCACCAAACTTTTGAACGTCAGAGGCAAGGACGTTTTGGATTTAACGTTTCGTGTTTTATTTTGGGTGGTCAACTAGCATACCAAATTTTTGATGGAAACTTAACGGGATTGAGATACATTAATTTATTAAATATTAACGCAGAGGCGATAATGGAAAATGTTCCGTTAATAAACATAAACAGGGTATATTTCCAACAAGATGGTGCTCCTGCACACAATTCTGCAATAGTTAGAAATTATTTAGGAAATCATTTTCCGGGTACATGGTTGGGTACAAATGGACCTATATTGTGGCCTGCAAGATCACCGGATCTAAGTATATTAGACTTTTTTGTTTGGGCATTTTTAAAAGATAAAATATACATACGAAGATACAACAATCAAGCCGAGCTAGCAGAGGCAACACATGCAGCTTTCCGATATTTGCAAGCCCATCCTATTTTTTTAATTAATGCCATCAATCTATTAACTAAAAGATGTAGATTATGTGTTGAAAAACATGGCAATCAATTTGAGCAGTTCCTATAATTTTGTTGTTTGATGTTTTTCTTGTTTTTGTTTGTTTTGCTGTTTTGCTGTTTTTCTGTTTTTGGTACCTACTTTTATATCAGTTGTTATTAAAAGTTGCTAACATAAAATCACAGGTATCTTGGATGTATGTACCTATCTTATATTTTCTAAAGGTAAAAAGTACCAAAATCGTTGCCGTTTTTTGAAATAACAATATAAAAGTATAGGTATATATTTTGATAGCTTAAAAAAATACCTTTCGAACTAGACCAAAGCCTACCATGATTTCCATTAAAAAAAATGTAACTTTATGTCATAACTCAAAAAATACGCTCCCTAGAAAAAATTACGTACGCCACTGAATTCCTTGGAAGAAGTTCTATATGAGTCAATCGTAACAGTTTTAGTCTGCTTAGTACAAAAATAATTGGAGAGAGTTTTCGAAAAACGATAAAAGTCAACATTATTTTTTTCTCGAAAACTAAAAACGATATCCAAATTCTGGTTTCAGATTTCTATTATACTCAAAAAAGTAGCTCAGGTTCGCGAAAACCCCGAGGCTCTATCTCTGCTGCTTCTATGAGAAACCCCCAAATCACAACGAAAATAGGACACCCTTTACATTGTAGTGATTATTTGTGTCCTGCGAGATGCTAAGAAAAGCAGTACAAAAGTAAATATCCGTATTGTCAAAAAAGGATTTTTCTGACACAGAAAAACCAAATGAAGTTCTCGGATCGTAAAATAACAACTATGTGGGTATCATTTTGTCTACTGGTTTATTATTGAATATCTTATTTCTTCATGTTTATAAATAGAGGTTTATACATAACGTCTTCAATATAAGACCATTATAATTCAAAATTATTTTACTTCAGACAAATTTTTCAAAGCTATCTATAGCCTAAATAGGGGAAAAATAGGTTATTAAAAATAGCCATTTAACTGTGAAACTAGAGAACCCTAATGGATGTGTGTTCTATTGTTAGAAATCCATTTTACGGAACTATAAAGAACAGTTCCTGCTGTTTACAATATCTTTTGTTTTCAACGAAAAAATAGAACACAAGACATTCACGATATGGTTTTGCAATATTGACCCGCTGTCATGGTCGCTGTTTGTGTTGTGATCTTTTATCAGTTGAACTTTATTGTTCACCACTAGAGTTCTTTCGAAATCGTTCCGTCTTGTTAAATTATCATACTCTGTATATTACGTAGTTGTAATGTAATTAAACCGATATATTTGTACTTACATATTTGATTCTTGTATTTCCTCGCATCAATTTTTTTGTTTGTTAATTATTTAATTTTTTTATTATATTATTTGTTTTTTATACTCTTGTTCGTGAAACGTGGACTGATGAAAAAAAATGGTTGCTCATTCCAGTGTGCAGAAATCTGCAACAAAGGCTACTTGTTCTTTTTTATTTGAATTTTAATTGGGAACATCTTAAATGGCTAATTGATTCGAGAAATTTTAGAAAACGTCTGGTCAAACATATTTACACTGTCGTGGGTGGCAATCAAAATTTGAATTTAACCAAGAAATGCTTTTGATTTTATGGAAACCTTTCACATGCTTTCGAATCATCTTACAACCACCTGTAGGGCACGGATACGCAACACTCTCCGGAAGTTTTTGGATTGCCAACGATAGCATCTTTATTAAAACATAAACTGGTTATGAATTATGATCTTGCGTTTAATGTCTGTTTAAATATTTTAAGTATTGAGTGGACGAAAGTAATTTAATTAGTTAAGTTCATTCATTTTTTAGTGTTCGTAATATACTTCCGACGTTTTAGTTTTATTACAAAATATGTATATTACATATATGGTACATATTAGTTACTTTCATAATTTATTTTATATAAATTACCTCAGTTAAATAAGCGTAGGATTATTAATAGAGTAGTAATAATGCAAGAATGTAATATTTCGTCAATGTCTTTTACTTACTTTCTTCAGTTTAGGCTCAAAAGTTGGCAAACGCTACATTAAAATTATGGTTTGAATATGGACTATTCCATTCTTTTTACAAGTGTACAATTTTTAGTTTGTGTATTTGATTGCCACATAAACATTCGCCAAGTGAAACCATAGAAGACCCCTCACGAAAAATGTACAAGCGCAGACTGGGATCCGAACCTAGGACGTTTCACTTGCCGAGCGAATGCTCTTCCAACTGGGCTTTCGGCACTGGACACATTTATGGCGAGAGAATGCATAACAGTCAAAATATAAACTAGCGCAGGAGACCCCTGTCCCGAAAAAATATGAACATGCACCGTATCCCAGTTCAGCCCGATCCAACATTTCAAAACTTAAACGGCCTGTTCAATAGCTTTTACTCTGATAGATTTCCAATGGGTTACAACAATGAAGGAAAAAAATTAAATTGTTTATTATGAATAAAAGGAGTAGCCAAAGTGCAAAGCAGAACATAGAAGGGTTAAGTCAAGAACAAAATTGTGTCATTGTGTGAACTTCTTAGATAACAAATGACTGAACATTCTTCAAATAATGCAGCAGGAGATGTATCAATCATTGCTTTCGGAAGTATTTCCCAGAATATTTGAGTGATTGATCATGTCTTGTAACATTTAATGTGTAACTCATTAATTCACTTTTAAACGCTTCCCGTGAATCAAACAATCTCAATTGAATTCCGATGGCTTTAAAACAGAGAGTCAAAATAAGAGTAGAGAAGACAGTAAGACGGATTGATTATTCAGTTCAGTTTTTACAATGTCATTACTAGACAGCAACTACACAGTTATTATGTCACACGCACGCCTATTTATATGGCAGCAATATGATGTCCATCTGTGTAAGATGTTGACCGTAAAGCATAATAATAATAATATTTTGTGCAACTCCAAAGTAAAACTTTATACACATAACACAATACCTACCATCAAATGAAAGAAGCAAAGAAGAGATCGAAGTTTGCCAAATACCAACAAGTGTAAACTCGCAGTGCTGGTAATTATTATAATTAAATCTCACGTGTAGAGAAGAAACTTACTAAAAGCAATTCCGTTTGTACAAGACTGTCTTCTAAGTGAGACAAAACGAAGCTAAATAAAACTAATTGAGCAATAAATAAGAAAGACATTCGGTAGCGTCCACTGCTAACATGTAACACCATAAGTGCGGTAGAAAATTAGTTTACTTAACTAAATTGTCAATAAACAGAATGTCTGGTGCGTTAATTGCTGGACGGTCGATGAGAATAAGTGCAAGTTCCCCAAACGTCCTTCTTTGTTGTTCAACTTTTCTCACCATGACTGAATTGAGTGGTCGAATGTAAAATAGGAAATTAAAATTATTCAGAAAATGATGTTTCTTCGTTCTACTGCAAATTATTCATCATAAGCAGTTTTCATGTTTATATAATTATTTCAGTAACTTATATTATAACTGATTATAACTTGTTGTAACTTCTGTAAATTCATCATAGCAGATATGGAAGGAATATTTATTGCCCGATACAGAAAATCATGGAACTAAGTATAGCGTGTAGCCAACTCGCTTTGTACATGCACAAGCAATGACTTGTATCGACTACTGCCTACATTAAACGATTCAGATAAACACATGTTATTACAAATGACATTATTATTCTCTAGCTTATACAGGAATCCCATTTATTGAAACAGATAATGACTAAAATGATTTTATAATGGCGTGAATAGAATGTTAAGAAAACATGATTAACTGAAAGGAGCATATGTTTCAACACAAACTGTAGGCTTGTAGTCGACTTGCAGTATTTGGTTTTCAGTATATTAAGCAATTGATTATTGTAAATTAGGTAGTTAATTTTGAAATAATTTCGGATGGGAAAAGTTGCAAAATAAAGATATATTTATTTCAAAATGCCTTACAATTTAGTCACATTTTAAAAATAAAGTGAATAATTTCAGTAACGCCCATTGATTAGAAAGGAATATTTAGAAAACTTGTATGTCGTCTCGTCTCGTCTCGTCTCGTCTCGTCTCGTCTCGTCTCGTCTCGTCTCGTCTCGCCTCGTCTGGTCTGGTCTGGTCTAGTCTCGTCTCGTCTTGAGTGTTCAAGGCGAGATTGATTTTCAGTCTCGTCTCACCTCTTCTTTGTGAGACGATATTATAATCGACAGCCCTGACGAGCCTCTCGAAGGGTCTCAAGTATAACAGCAACTATGCCAATATGTACAATTATTGCTAACATGATTTTTTAGAGTAGCGATGGAATAATAATTATTATTAAATTAGAAAAATGTAAAATCCAAACAAATTTTTGACAAATTTAT
Organism: Xestobium rufovillosum; assembly: GCA_963966045.1. Classification (NCBI taxonomy): domain Eukaryota; kingdom Metazoa; phylum Arthropoda; class Insecta; order Coleoptera; family Ptinidae; genus Xestobium; species Xestobium rufovillosum. The sequence goes on along the minus strand of OZ014493.1, from coordinate 26,417,069 downwards.
AAATAATATTTTCTGCTGATATGCGTATTACGAGTCACTATACGTTTCTTCTGTAAGCATACTCAAATTCAAATGAATGTGTCGTGCATATCGGCGTGCACACACAGTTCTATGTTCGATGTTACTATTTACCAACATTATTAAATATTATCTGCAACGGTGAGACTATACAACATATTACGAGTAAATTCTCTAGGGTGCGTTCAGATTCAGAATTCAGATTGAACGTCCGACAACGTCCTGACTTTTATATGCGTTCATATCAGAAATACTTAGTATAAAAACACGTTTCATTATAGGCTCCTTTGGAAAACTCGTGCGATAAACATGGGCCTTATGAAATTTGTTTTTTAATAGTAGGTATATTACGTAACGAGTATGGAAAGTAGTAAATTTCGTGCGAGTGTAAAATCGACTCATGTACACTATTTTTACCGCTAACGTGAACGCAATTTAATATTTTTCCTTCCTCGTGAATACGAAACAGACCACTTTGCTGACGGAAACATTTTAAAACAGACCCCTTAGCTGTCCTCGCACCAGACACGCGCATTTTTTGCAAAAAAGATAATTGAAAAACGCGAGAAAAAACCTAACCTCAAAACTAACCTCTACGGGAGCCGATCCCACTCGGCCCGAGAATACTAAACTACTAGTTCTATGCGATACCTCCCTACCTACCGTCGCTGCTGGATGCAGTTTCGACTAACGAAATACTTAAACGTAAGTGTAATATAACTGTGATAACGTTTCGGGTGTATATAATTTTTTAGTTTTGCGTCCTCGCTTGCGTGGAAGTAGACACTACCATTTTTACCATGACCTCTTAAGAAAGTAAAATATATTCGCAAAACAGTAAATTTATTTTTTTAATGATTTTTTATCTATGTTTAGTAAATGTCAAAATTTCTATGTGGCCTATTAACTATTAGTATACCTATTCGAATAGAATAATTTCGACCGAGTGACAATTTGATTTGTTCTCTTGCCCGCCAATTCATAAATGCCTAGTTCGTACGTAAAATATTTAGGTCTTCCATCGAGAAGCCATTAAAATGTTTAACTACCATACCTTTTAAGAGATTTTTCTGGTAAAAAATTATTATATTTTAAGAGAGGCGACGTGATTGTAAACGTCAACATTTGAAAGCTGCCTACTACATTTGAATATACCCGTTTGAATATACCCGTGCGCTTTTTATTTATAGCACACAGCTACGAGCATAGCACACGGGTGGACGCAATTATCAACTTCCGCGCCTGCTTAGTTGTATGCAACGTGTGGCTTTCGTAGGGGGTCGTGTCGTGGGACTATTACTATACTATTCTTAATGTGAACGCAAATAAAAAGTCCAGACGTTCGCCGTCGTCCGACGCTCAATCTGAACGCACGCTTGGACGGAAAGTGTACAGACCTAACGTATGCGAAAAATACTATTTTTTATTTTTACAACCTTTCTACGACGAAGCCCAGGCGTATTTTTTTACTCTTTTTGGGGAGAAGGGCGTTTTTAGTCAGTCCTGCCAATTTTCCGATTTAGGTCGTGGAAAACTTGGTTTTGATGATAGAACCGTCAAGTAAAAGCTCGAGCAAAACTGGTGACGTTCCACTTAGACCGCGTGGTGCGCAGGGGTCGAAATCGGCTATTTAGAGTACCATCTAGGTTTCCCGACAGGGGAGATACCGGAAAATTACAAACGGAAAATCTCTAAAAATGAAGAATTTGTGCGAAAATTTTGGAACGATTGTTTTAGCTTTTCATGCGTCAAGAAATTTGTCCGAATTATGGCAATAGAGAATGAAGAAAAGGGCCAAGAAAGGACTTGAAACAAAGATCAGCACAGGGCGGAGTCGCTTGTAACAAAAAAGCAACTGATTTGAACTTTTTGGAATATCAAGCAAAAAATTGCAACCAATGAATTTAAAGACCATTCTTCAGAATCAATTTCTCTTTACTTCAAAATTCACAACCTACAGTAATCACTAAAAATCAAATAAGGGCGTAAGTTGTCCATGCTGTTGACAGACAAATAAAATCTAGAATTTTATTACCTGTACCGTAAATCAGCATTTCGGTCGACTCGACTGTCCCAGTAGCGAAAGTATTTCACATCCATGGCCTACTCGAGGAATTACATTATAATTTAAACCCATACACTGTTAGGAGCGTGGGTCGATCACCATTTAATCATTTCGTCGTAATGCGTTGGTGTCCACTTGCAATATGCATTCCTATTGCATAACTACGTTTTGGTTTTTTCCGTTATTCTAGTTAATATTGTATGTATTTAGGGCAAAATATCTACAAGAGTTCGCACCTGACAAATTGGAACTGTCCAACGAAATCTGAAGTTGCAGTTAAATTTCATTATTTAACACTACTTAGCCAGCGGGTGTTGGAAATTTGAGGAATGGGGGTCAAGTTCATTCTTTTTTTAGTGTATTAAATGAATGCAAATACAATATTGAGGTACGCTACTAGGCCCCTCGACCACTCTAAATGTAGTGCTTAAGAGAAATTAAAATCGAATACAAAAACATGGGAATTTACCTATATACATAATAATTAACCAGAAAAAAATATTTGTTGATAAACAAAAGTATTTCTATTTGATTTAATTTCTAAATTAACACGCTACAACAAACGAATACTTGTGACCTAATAAAGCAGTTCCAGTAGTTCACTTAGTACTTAATAAGGAAGGAGATTAGACGTGACAAAGTAGGCTTAATGTCTTCAGTCGAGTTCAGCTTCCCCAAAACGCACTGACATACTTTACAATTAGTTGTTAAGTGCAACAAATAAAAATTTTAATGTTAATATCGGTCTTTGAAAAGCAACTTGCACAACTAATACAAATGAAAGTAACGTAACACATAACATAACCTATATCCTTGACTAATTCCCACGCTTAATTTGGCGCGAGTTGTTCTCCTATTTCTACATTTTTTTCATTTCCAGTATCTCTCGTGAGATCGATTTCACAAGTAAAAGTCCACTGTCACCTGCATGTATTTAATAGGGAAAACGCCTGAAATGGATTATGCTACCCCGTCATACGCTGAACTTAATAGGAACGTCTGTCATATTTGGGCAGGAATTAGTAATAATAGGTAGTATTGCATTGACTTTTACGGAACAAACGACCTTTTAGATTAGTTAATAGTAGGTAGCGCTGAGTTTAGAACAATAACATGCGGGATGGTTTTAAGTATTGAATTACTCAATTCGTAATTGCAACTTCTTTTGTTATAGTTTGGCAATAGTTTGTCTACTTGGTGCGTCTTAATTTTTTATTTGGTGAGAGCCAACTGTATTCAGAAAACACTAGCGTAGATAGTGTAAATGTACTTATACAAATCACAGAGTTGCCTATATGCCATAGTAATAAAATGACCCAAATTGAAACTGCCCAAGGCGTAAGGGAGCATGCGCATAGTGCAAACACACGTTCATTAGTACGACAACACCACAGAATAACCAGAAATATATCTCTTTGTCGTTGTCGTTGGTATTGTAAAAACGATTTCAATGGACACCCGCCATTATCTTGGGTGATGCAAGTGAAACACGAAACAATCTGAGCTTTTTCAGTAAAAACAAGATAAAGGATGAGTTAGTCCCTCAACATAATGAATGCCGCGATGCGTACAAAAGATGCGCGTACTATCTTTAACTTCATGACACATTATTATGTGACATCTCTGACAGTATAAACAAATAGTCTAAGATCCCGATTAAGGTCAACCTTCACCCATCTGTTTTCCTAATGAAAGGTATTTTTTATCAAACATAATATGTAAACAAACAAATCGCGGATGGGTTGCCTAATTATATAGGTCAAGACTACCCTTAATTAAAAATAATGTTAATAATTTTTTTATAATTCTTCTGAACTCCTAAACGGCTGGACCGATTTTGATGAAATTTTTTTGTGTGTTTGAGTGGGTCCCTGGATGGTTTACATTCACAATTGGACCCGGTAGGTGGCGCTGAAATCGGGCATGACAACGTCTGCCGGGCCCACTAGTAATAGTAATAACAGAGTAAATACTTAAAGAAATTAATACAAATTTTATAAAACGACAACAAATAGTTAATAACACATTATTCTAGTAAAGAAGTATTTTGTTTTAAAATTCTGATGTTATTATGCATATAAATACAAAAAGTTATTCAGCATCAGATTCATCAGAAGTTGCAAGATGATACTCAACTACTGAGGAATCGTTATCACTGTTTGTCAAGTGTAATATATCGCAAACTTGTAAGAGCGTTGGGTCCCCAACGAACCCTGTTGGTTTTAAATAGCCATCCATGAACCAACCGCAGGACGTAGTTTGACACAATCAGGATCAGTTGCATTAAGCCACATAGAACTGATGTATATTGTACGTAAAAATTTTTGTTTTAGCGATTCCCAGCATGGTGGAATCATATTTGAGTCATAACTTTTGATCTTTTTCATAAATTGTTCATTGTCTTTCTTAGACAAATATTTTTTTTTGAAAAATGCGATATCTGGCATCATTTACACTAGTGCAGTGCTTGATGCCATACAGCAGAGCAGTAAACTCCTGAACAATGTCCATTTTAACGATAAGTTGAGTATCATCTTGCAACTTCTGATGAATCTGATGCTGAATAACTTTTTGTATTTATATGTATAATAACATCAAAATTTTATAACAAAATACTTCTTTACTACAATAATGTGTTATTAACTATTTGTTGTCCTTTTCTAAAATTTGTATTAATTTCTTTAAGTATTTACTCTGTTTACTCTGTTATTACTTGTATATTACTAGTGGGCCCGGCAGACGTTGTCCTGCCCGATTGCAGCGCCACCTACCGGTTCCAATTGTGAATGTAAACCATCCAGGGGCCCACTCAAACACACACAAAAAATTTCATCAAAATCGGTCCAGCCGTTTGGTAACATACACACGTACAGAAGAATTATAAAAAAAATATTATATTATTTTTAATTAAGGGTAGTCTTGACCTGATATAATTAGGCAACCCATCCCCAATTTATTTGTTTACATAATATGTTTGATAAAAAATACCTTTCATTAGGAAAACAGATGGGTGAAGGTCGACCTTAATCGAGTGATCTTGTACTAAAACATAGAGCGCATGCTCCTTTACGCCACAAGAGTCAAAACTTTTTTTCGTAATTGGCTCATTTTTCAACATGCAAGTAGGAGGGATCCTTTACCTATTTATAAATCGGCAACTCTGATACGAATACAAATTCGAGTACAAATTTATCTACCAAAATCCAATGTCGTAGTGACGTAGTGAGAAGCTGTAGAAATAACACGAAGGACAGTAGGCCAACGGATCTCCTTTTTGTATAATAATAATACTTTATTGTCCAACAAAAACATTCGATGAAAGGGCAAGAATATTTTTAATTAAGAAGAACTAAAGTTTAGTTCAATTTCTCGTTAGAAACACAACCGTAAACCACCGTGGAAGGTTCAGTCTCAATACTTACAGACCTTTCATTGGGGGTATCAACGCTACTACACTTACACAACTGCGCGAAACTACCTGTTCGAGAACCATCAATCGGTCACATCCAGTTTACGCTTGCAATACAAGGAATTTACAAAACATGCCGGGGATCTTTGCCTTGGAGATAATTATTTGTGGCAACCGTATGGTATGTTTCCGTCGGCACTCTCGGAGTAACGCCGAAACAATTCGCCTTTTAAACCAGCGAATTCCATTGTGCCCAAGACGCTTTCTGGGTTATATTTTGGTTGCGGCGTCCTGACGTTTACATTCCAATGGACAAGGTATGCCAGATCTTCTGATCTTCATCATTCCTTTGATCAGGTAGGTACCACGTTGTTATATCTTCATAAAGTACAGCAGATAACCAAAACATATTCTTCCTTCTCAACGCAATTTTTCTCATTACCACATTCTCATTCCTTCGATGACAAGACTATATTCCTTCGAAACCAGTCGCAACATTTTTACTGGAGCTTTACAGGATTTGGCTTTCATTCATTCCTCAAAGTTAACCGAGCTTTTTTGGTGCCTAAGACAGTTCACCTTTTTGAGTTTCTTGCACCCATTTTGTGAATGCTCCGACCTGTCGATTTTTTTCTTGACCACCACCACCACCTTCTAAAATTTGTTGTTGATCTTCATTGTGCTGACGAATTTCTTTCATGGGCTTTTTCCAGGAATCATTGTCTAGCTAGCCCGAGTTCTTCCATGCAGATACTTCTCTGGGGCTGCAAGGTAAGCCAAATGTTCTAATGTTACAATATCGGCTTAGAACTGTTGCAAGGTTTCGAAGGCTCGTTGAACTCTTCCTCTTAAATACTTTAGGATAAATTAACGTAAATTATAAGTTATCTTTTAAAGAAATTTTGAATAAATTTTGGAAAAATGGTTTTAGAACTTATAGTCATCGAAAAATTTGAAAAGTGTAACATTTGGTGTGGTCTCTAGCAAAATTTAACATTTAATCGAGAACAAGTAAGAACATTTTCGGATTCATCATTTGGGACTTCAATTCTAAATTTATTGTAATGTTAATCTGTAATAATGAGTCGAAAATGCTCGCACGGATGTTACAATGTAAATTTAATAAGCATTACTAAATAAATAAAAATAAATAAATAAGTCATTTCTTTTTGAGCTGCTCACATATTTGTTCTTATTTTTTCATCTTGAGCTGTTCCTACGGTTTCTAAGATACTGCGTCTTATAAATTGTCGAACTACTTCTTCTTATTCTAGAACTGGGTCAATAACCACGTGTCTACTATACTATATAAAAATGAACTAAAAAATTACCTGAAAATTATTTATTCTTTCAGGAACGTGTATACATTTCACACTACGTAGGTATTTATTTTAACGTTAATCTTCTTCATGGTGAAGAAATTAGTAAACATATCAGCGCATTTCTATCACCAGTCTCCAATCAAACAGAATCCGTGACTGTTAGCAAAACGAATAAATACGTTAATGCCTTATCGTATCAATCAAAAAAAAACTTTGTATCTGTACGTGCATCATGCTAATTCCATTAGCGTCACTACGTCGTTTTGTTTATAATTCGATTGAACAAATAGACTTCAATTATTTATGTTACGGAAAAAATGCTCGTTTCACTTTTTCGTGCGTATCGACCACTCGAATTTGCATAATTCAAGTAAATAAAAATGCCGATTGTCTTGTATATCGTTTCTGTCAAAAACGAAAGGTAAGATAATGATTCCGTTGACGAGGTTTGGGGGCTATTTTGAAACACAATAATGAAAGCAGGCCCCAGGAAGGAAGAAAGTTAGTTTTTCTTGCTGATTTGTAAAGATAATACGAAATACTTGAACATAGGACTCAAGTGGTACTAAGCTTGACAATAATGTGGTATACCTATCAATATAAGCATTCAAAATTGAAAAGGAAAAGGCGTAATAATTAAGAATCGTATCTGTTCTTATGCAGCGCTTAATTAGTTATGTAAATTAAATGAAGCTTGACAAAGATGATCATCAAATATCAGTTTTATTCTTTATGCTTACTTGCAGAGAAAATAAGGATATCAGCATACTGAACGTGACGGCAGTGCCTAATGCTCTGATTTTGCTAATATATGCGGTACTTGCAACTATCGATTTATAAATTTACGAAAGAACCATGTCTCTGGCAAATACCCCGCCAGGCATTGAATTGAATTGCAGAACAACTCTACATCGGTGAAATGTACATAATTGGCTGCGCACAATGGGCTAATTCAGCAAGGCTGGCATTGAAACCCCACCGTACGAGAGCGAACAAAGCTCTAGGGTTGCTGTGTGTGTTTTGACCATGCAAGTTTTACTTGATCACCTACATTAATCTGATGCACTCGCTTCTAGCGTTAATCCAAAACGAGTTATCTGATCCCTTCAATTATGACAGTCAACTCTACATACGTTGTAACCAATAAGTCGACACATATCTAGCGGATAATACAAGCTTCAAAAGCAGATCAGTCACACAGGGAAAAAAATAATTCTGGTATAAAGAAAAAGTCGAAGGAAGTCGGCTTGAACATCGACACCGAAAAAATAAAGATCATGTTGAGTCGAGTAAGAACGAAAGAAATGGTCAAACATGACAATATAAAAGGCGAATTTATAGGAATTTGCTTCGAAAATAAAGTAGATTTTGCCTTGTCATCGGTTTTTAAGGCCAAATAGTCAAGTTTACCCACCGAAATCGCATTTAGGTCTAGACTGCTATAATCAGACTCACCTATCACAAAGATCAACAAGTACCATTAATTCCTTACAGTGAAAATACTGAGAATTTTAGATTTAGTGAATCAAAGTGGGGTCTGGAGATTCTGCACAATTTAGAAATTTACCACCTCAACAAAAAACTGTAGTACCTCTCGGTATGAGGAAACAAAGAATTTTAAAAGGAGTTCTCAATGGAAAAATTTGGAAAGAAGAAAAAATGCAGGCCAAGGAAAAGACGGGAGGATGTAGTTACGGAAGATGCCTAAAACCTATTAGAAGTAAGATTCAGAAAAGGGGTATAGGTCTACGAGAAGTGATAGAAGTTAAACTGAAGGAAGCCAAGGCCCCAAATGGACGGTAGTACCATAAGGTGGATACTGATAAATAAAGTTTATGTTTCAGTTACCTCGCCCTTCTTAAATTTGAACGGAACAAGAGCCTTGAAGTAAAACGATTATACCACGTGTAACAGGAGCATGGTACATCCCCTTTTTTTCTTTATTTTTGAAGATACATTTTTGCAACTTGGCACACCAGTAATAAACGTCAACTATGAATTCTTAATAAGTTAACTCCACACGCCAAAAGACAGTAACACAGTAATTAAATTCGATACGTGTTTTGCTGAAAACGTCAGCATCCTCAAGAGTTGAAGATTAAGATAAGTAATTTCTACAAGTTTCACCATACGGGCGTAAGAGCAATAAATTAACAAATTAATCCATCTTTCCAAACAGTATTATACGCAGCTGTGAGGTCTAACAGGATATCCTGCAGTGTTGTGATTTCACTGGTATCCATGTTCTCTTGTTAGTGCTAGAATCATTGGAATTTCGGTGAACTTTTGAAAGCCTGCTTGCTCCACAGGAAGAATTCCTTGGACGCATCAACAACTACATTTTTCACATTTAGAAGGAATGACTGAAGCATTCAAAAGTAAAGCCACACTTTCGAATTTGTTTATGGATTCCGGAAATATGCCATCATGCATTGCGGCCTTTGGTTGATGTGCTGTAAATTTCCGTTCTTACACAGCAGCTCAAACAGAAGAGTAAGGTCGAGTCGGAAGGACCAATGTGGCCATATAAACTGTATATAGCAGTAATTAGAAGTGCCCAGAATCATGGCTTAATAAAAAGTAACTGTTAACTGTACTGTTTTTCAGTGTTATTTAATGCAGCAAAATTAGTAGGTATTCCTTTCCAGGTGTTACTTATAACTCATCAATATTTCTTAAAAAAAGTTGAGTTGCTAAATACAATGTTCGAAGAACTCTTCCTAGTTGAGGAAATTATATCGTTCGACGATAATAATTGTACTTCTTGACAGCAAAATTATTCTGAACAGAATTTCGCTTAGAGACATTCAGATTAATCTGAATACGTCTAGAAGCCTTGATTCACCGGAATGATAAATTGCAAGCGAGAAAGAACAATTTGTTTCAGTTATTTAGCTTGTTTTATCTTTGCACGCCTATCACCGACTACTTACGAGTGCATTTCATGTGTTAAAGCGATTTTATTGCAAAATTGTGTTTGCTAAAGGCGGTGGATATTACGAAATGACGAATAGGATAGTTTTGTTACATTATGTTGCAGCTAATACTCTGTCATTGAACGTCTTTGTCGGTTGGAAATGAATCCTTTCCCCTTATTAATCTTAATCAATTACGATGGTCACGTTCTCGTGACGAGCCCAGTCAAAATTTAATGATCATTTAGGCACATTTAGTGAGGTAAACGAACTAGAAGCTTCTCCTTATTTTCAAATATCTCGCTTCTTGCTTGCCAGGACACTTTATTTTGCCCTAAATATATTTCCCTTTTCTCAAACCCTTTGTAATGTTGCTAAACTATCTATCTACGGTATCTTCATCAAGTGTTGCGACACATTTCATTCAGCCAATGCGAATTCGTGTTGGTTTTCGATGCCAAATCAGCGCATCGGTTGTAGGAGTGGGTGAGCAAATATACGTAACGTAGTTCATGGAAACTATTACTTGATTACTAAGCCCTCTAGCATCAGAATTTTGCAATTGACAGTGGAGCAGAAAGATCGGGTCTTAGAAAAATTCAATTTTCTACTGCACCAACTGCTTCGGAAATATTTCGATGTGACTCAATTAGAGCGTTCCTTCATGAATAAATTCAGCTCGTACCATTCCATAATCCTCTTACATCCGAATCACTCGCCTATTTTAAAATAGGTAAAAGAAACTTAACAACCCCTGATAATTTACGAGTTTCTCCAAGCATATAATCTTGGGAGGCGGTTAAATAGTAAATTTTGTTAGTTATATTATAAAACAGTTAAGAAAACGGATTAAATGTAAAAGAATGTCTCAAAATTATTTGACTTAGGCACTTAAAGAAAAGATGGTGAGTAATTAGGAATATGTTTGTCACCTGATTTCTAGGGAGTGGTTGTAACATGGTACTTTATTAAAGCTATATTAGCAGGAGAACTTACCGGTACTGCTAGAAATTCATCACTGGGGTTTTAGAGCCAAGACTCACTCATAATTTTCGAGAAGTAAGGGCCTGAAGGCCGGAATTATCGTCTATTGCAGCTTAGAAGCTTAAACAGTCTTCTATATTGAATATTTTTAAAGACCAAACTCATCTCAGAATGTTAGAATATTCCAGTTTAGTCAGCCGGATTTTGTGACGGAAATTGAACATTACTTACATACCATAATAAGAAATTGAATATTGTTAATACTGCGTTCAGATATTTTCACATTCTATAATTATTATTTGTTCTAATTTTGATAGGTATTTATTTTCTAAACCAAAACATATAGGACACTAGTTTATTAAACAGTTTGTACTCAGCACCAAATTTTCTATCTTTGGCTGACGTGTGGCGGTTTACTTTCGGAACACCCTGTGTGCTATGTCAACTGGCGCAATTGAAGATATTTTCACACGAGCAGAACTAATTACAATCATTAATCCAAAATTAAGAACAGGAAGAGTAGGTACTTTTTCGCATGAATTATGGATATAACCGCTTATTAGCTAACGCGAACCGACGGCGGAAAAATTAAAACTGTTTAATTTCGCGTTCAGCACTTAACGACGAGTGAAGAACACAATGTTTCGGCTGATGAAGATCACAGTGATGTTGGGGGCCGTTGACCGTTTTACGGACACCCAGAGCATGTTTGTTCTATTAATTATTTCAAATGGCACGCAACCGGCTACCTGATTAATTGAATATTATCTACTAAATATGAGCATGTCTAATGGAAAAGAAATGGAGATGACCAGTAGCAGGATTCGTTTTATGGAAACTGTGCTAGTATGGACTATAATCATTTCATATCGATGCCCGCTGCGGGATTCTCCGTAGATCGTTCGGCGTTTTCTAGCACACGTTTGTCATTACGGACGGACCGGTGCACTTCCAAATATGGGGGAATAGCTTAAACTAGACCTTCTTTTAGTCCCGATCTTCAAATACTCGTAGGAACAGTCGTAAATCTGGTTTTGAGTTGTGCAATGATTGCTAACGTCTGTCGTATGTAGGTGCAATAGTAAAATGACGGAGCACTTCATTGTCAGCCAAAGTTATGCATTTGTAAGATGCAAAGATACATAGAGTGATATCAAATAGCATATATTCTCGTTAAGAAAAATGTATAAATCATGTCAGAGACTGCAGAAGCCTTCCAGTAGCAGATAGAATCAGTTATTCTTATATTCAAGCTTTTTAAGAAACGAAATGGAAGATAAGTTAGGAGTAGGAAATATTAAGGAAGCATACAAAGTAATCGGGAGAAATTTTGGAGAAGCAAAAACATTAGAAACTAGAAAAGGGCGAACGAAATATATTTGGTTAAGTTAAATGCTGCGCAAAATGCAGGAAATCAGTCAAGTTGGTGGTTGGAGAAGTTGTATGAGAATCATTTTTTTATGGGGATGTATTGTTTAACGGCATTATATTTTTTGAGTTTGTGGACGACACAAATATTCCTCCACGCATCTGCTCGCAGGTTCTTTTTATGATTCTGTTTGTGACAAAAATTCCATAATAATCGATGATTATGATAATGTTCCAATAATGAGCGACGCTGTCTATACTATTATAACATGAACGGCTCACAATGAGGCATCAATGAGTATCGCTAAAACAAACGAGCATCGCTCACATCGCGGCTGCCTCGCAGCAATCCCAGATCGTCCCAGGTTGCCTCGCGAAACAGCTACTTCGTAAATTTCATCAGCACACAATTTATGACAGATAACAGGAATTTAAGACCTTACAAATGAAGAACAAATTGAAGGGGCTTTGGAATCAATGAAATCATCTGGTCCACGAGGAATTCTTGTGAAGCTTTTACTTTATGGTATAGTTAAAATACACGATATACATTTTAATTAGCCTTAACCAAACATTCCTGGATCTTCGGTCTCCTCAAATGGGGGTGCTGTAGTCCTTTACAACTCTACTTTGGCTAGATTGATTGACTATATGGAGTTGAAGTCATCGAATCACAAGCCGGGGTGGGCGCTTCTTTATTTTCGTAATCTAAAGAGTGCATCCTACACTACCCCTATATTATACAAAAATGGGCCAAAAACCAATCTAAATAATTATAGGTGAATTTAATTTGTACGCAATAAAAATTTGAGGGAAGAGAATGTGAAGATTAAATGAAAAAAATCGCTTTTTAATGAGAAGATCCTATCCAACTTTGACTGCTGTTTAAAAATAAGAAGAAGTATACAGGGTGATTCATAACATATTGGGGAGATTAAAAGTTTTTACAAAAGCTCAAAAATTGAAAAGTTACATCAGTATAAATTCAAATTGATTATGAAGCATTTGTTAAGAAACAATAGGGGTGTAATTTATGTTTCAAACTTAGATTGGAAATATTTGAAAAACAATTTGATTTCAGCGGTACCCAAAAAGTAGATATACATTTTTTAAAGAACTTTAAACTAGGGCTGTGCCTACCCGGAATTTTTGGAACCGGGTACCCGGTTCTATAAAATCCGGGTACTCGGATGCCCCGGGTAGCGGGTATTAAATCGGGTACCCGGGTATCCGGGTACCCGAATCCGGGTACCTACCCGTCAATCGTCAATTCCCGGGTCCGGGTAATCGAATTCGCAAATACTCAGGCACGGGTACCAGAATCTCCCGAGTAGCGGGTACCCGATATACGTGGGTAACCGAAATCGCGAATACCCGGATCCCCCTAGGTAGCGGGACCAAAAAATAGTGAATACCCGGTTCCGAATACACGGTTTAACGGGTATCCAAATTTACCGAGTAGACCCGGCTATAAGTAAGAAAATTTTCCCATAAAAAGCGAATTCTATCTAGTCTTCATATTCTGTAAGTTGGACCTTATGCATAATTTTATATCACATATTAAATCACCCTTATTTTAGGATTTCAACATGGTAGGTTTAGGCAAGATGCTATGGTTGGTGTTACCGCGGTGCCGAAAATTTGCTCTTTCGGATTTTGCGCCTGGTTTAAATAATAAGCACTACTTGCATCTAAATAATATAAATAAGGGTTATTTCGTAAATAAATAATTACACTGGTGCAATCTTCCTACCAATTTTCTTTACTAACGCGTCGAATGTGAAAAGTTGAAACGCGTAAAAAATCGTCCTAGAAAAACTGACAAATTCTTTAGTTTAATGCCCCTTCCCCACATAAGCTTTATAGATTCTAACACCAAAAGTATTTTATGAACTGAGACATTGAGCAATGTACAGACTTAAATTATTTCACTTACAGCAACCAACTTGAGTTTTCCACAGCACGCTTGGAGCATGGTGTTTATTTATACCGTGTGTCCCGGGAATTCTGAAGCATCCTGTTTAAAATGAGAAATCTGAAAATTGCGATTTCTATGTCCCCAACGTGTTTTAAGGATATTCCGAGTATCAGGACACATACAATGTGGACCAGAGAACGTTTTTGTGCAATAATTTTCAAAGTTTAACAAAAAATATCAATATTTCCGAAAATATATCGCGTTGGAATCAACTTAGTTTAAATATTACTGTAAAGAGTGCTACGGCCATGTCGCAATGGTTGAGTGAGTTTAATCGCGGCACCCCCGACATTGCGTCCAGCGTACGGAGGTTCAAATCCACCTGCGCGGCGTTTACGTGTTTTTACTTGTATTGTTATTTAGAATGAGCGGCGATTGATTTCAGTAAAGATACCTAATTAAACGTTTTATAATTTTTAATTAAACTGGAAATGGACTTATTAGAAAATTATTCACATTATTAAAAGGCTGTAGCATTGGAACGATAACTAGAAAATTTATTAATTGTGTTTGTGCTTTGTGTTCGATTCTTAAAGGAATAATTATTTGCAAATAATGGAGAATTTACGGAGGGAATTTTTACTTGGGAGTATTTACCGACAGCTAGCGAATGTGCGTCGGGAATATTGCAATAGGCTGGGCTACTGTCTGGTGCAAACCATCCCAATAGGTCCTTTTCAGGACCGCCACAAATATTTATTCGAGGGTTGATTTCAGACACGATGATTGCGTAATAGCTGTTTTTTATCAATGCCCGCAGCGCAAATAAACGCAGTTATTGTTGCAAATTAAAATGAACAAAGTTTTAAAACCTTTAAGTAAATAAGTAACTAATTTTCTAGGTAGGTACCTTTCGTTCCAATGGTACAGCCTTTTAATAATGTCAATAATTTTATACACAACCGGGCGCTATGTCAACTGGCGCAATTGAAGATATTTTCACACGAGCAGAACTAATTACAATCATTAATCCAAAATTAAGAACAGGAAGAGTAGGTACTTTTTCGCAGGCCACTTTAAATGCTTTATTTTATATTGGAGTAATCATCCTGCAATCATGAGCTCTAGGCAGGACCACTATGAATTTAGGACAACCGAACCGCAGTGATACGCTTTCTTTAGACGCAACGAAGTCGCATCACTCCGATTCGGTCGTCATAAATTAATATTGGCCCCGCTAGAGCACGTTCTTGCAGGGTGATCACTCCGTCTGTTCGGCGGCCCAAGTATAGGGCTTAAAGTGTCATTTTATTGTTGACAACTATCATTGTTTCAACTATATTGCGGGCTTTTTTATGCTTTAAGTACTGATCTAGTTTTTACTCAGGCAAGTTCATTGTCGCTGCCTTAGCCGCTACCACAACTTTCGGTGGAGTGCAAGAACTGAAATCTTCATCACTTTCCATTGTGAAATACATAATTAAAACACTCCAAAAGTTATTTTGTATGTAACAGTACTTAGGTTAGCGTAGGTAAACGATTACATAAATTTACAATATGGCTGTCGTTGCTTACGGCGCCTCTATGGTTATTTGAATGAATTCTTAAGTTGGGAATAAAATCAAGTAGCTATCTGTCAGTGTGACTTTACTTTTATGCAACGCAAAAATTTATCAAAAATAATTCTTATGTAGTACTTTTACAAGAAGTAAGATGACCAGTTGTGCATAAAATTTTGTAGGCATCTCGGGCATAACTAGCGTTTATGGCCAGACGCGGGCGGGACCGGGTTCCCGGGCGGGACCGGGTAACCGGGCGGGACCGGGTAACCGGGCGGGACCGGGTACCCGGGCGGAACCGGGTACCAGGCCGGGTATCCGGGTAGACTTTTACGGGTATTAAATCCGGGTAGGGACCGATTTTTGAAACGGGTACCCGTCGATGTCAGAACCGGGTACCCGGGTACCCGGTTCTTAAGCACAGCCCTACTTTAAACCACTATTATTTTTGTACAGGTATTTGGTTTTTCGTCAAAAGTTAATATTATGCAAAAATGTTTACTTTAGTCTCCCCTAACTGCCCTTTCAATCTCCTCCGTACGATATAAATCACCCTGTAAAGACTGATCGTGATTGCCATTTATAAACTTCATTTCAATTTAAAAATTCACTGGTTTGAATTGAATTTATTTGTCTCTATTCACCACCACCGTTAGCATAATTCGAAACACAGGATGCTAGGAGCATGATGGGGCTAAATACTGGTCTACTTACATTTTCACGCGCTTTAATAGACTGTTAAACTTCATGCAAAGCAAGCAACAGGCGTAACTCGGTGACACACGTCTTTAAGAGTCTCTTCCGAGTTTCTACATTAACCGTTCCCGAGCATAACAGTTGTTTCTTTCTGTTAAACGCTCTATTCTTTGTTTTATTTAGTGCTCCTACCATCTCGAGTTATTTTACTTCCTAAGTAGCATAAATCCGCGACTTCCTCTATCTTCTCATTTCCTATTTCTATTTCAGTTTGAGTTCTCTTTGCAAACCCTCTATACATACCAAAATTTTGGTTTTCTTTTTATTGATTTTCATGCCGTAGCCCTCGGTCAAAACTGTTTCCATTTCATTCAAACCCATTCCTAATTCTTCTTTGCTAGATGCTGACACTGCTACATCATCCGCAAATCTGAGCATGTTAATAGTTTGACCCTGTACATTAATCCCTGAGGTTTTATGTCCTTAACAATATTATTCGCATCTTCGATATACAGGGTGTCCCAGTAAAGGTGGGAAATATCTCGGATGCGTATAGATTACACGAAAGTAACGCCCCAAGTTCATTTAAAGTTTTCTCCTACAACCATCCCCTGCCGAGATATTCTCCCTTAAATTGGAGAAATAAAAATCATTTTTTTACATAAAATTTTTATTTCTAATTGTATTTTGCATTGTCACCTCTAGTTTTCAACTTATATATCGAAGATGCTATTAATATTGTTAAGGACAGAACAGCCTCAGGGATTAACGTACAGGGTCAAACTATTAACATGCTCAGATTTGCGGATGATATAGCAGTGTTAGCATCTAGCAAAGAAGAATTAGGAGCGGCTTTGAATGAAATGGAAGCAGTTTTGACACAGAGCTATGGCATGAAAGTCAATAAAAAGAAAACTAAAATTTTGGTATGTAGGGGATGTGAAAATAGAACTAAAGTTGACATACAAATAGGAAATGAGAAGATAGAGGAGGTCACGGATTTCTGCTATTTAGGAAGTAAAATAACTCAAGACGGTAGGAGCACTAAAGATATAAAACAAAGAATAGCGCAGGGCCGAGTTGCGTTTAACAGAACGGTTAATATTGAGACTAGGAAGAGACTCTTAAAGTCGTATGTATGGAGTACGGCATTATACGGGTGCGAAACATGGACAATAGGGGAAGCGGATCGAAAAAGAGTAGAAGCGTTTGAAATGTGGTGCTACAGGCGCATGATGAAGATACCGTGGATAGATAAGGTTAGCAATAGGGAAGTATTAGAAAGAGTTGGGGAAAAGCGAAAGGTATGGAAGACAATAAAGAGTAGGAGAGATAGGATGGTAGGACACCTTCTAAGACACGAAGGAATAGTTCGCGACATACTAGAGGCAGAGATAGGAATAAAAAGAGGTAGGGGTAGGCCTAGATTAGACTACTGCTCTCAAATAGTTAGGGATGTAGGATGTTCTACTTTTAGGGAAATGCGTAGGTTAGCTCAGGATAGAAAAGAGTGGAGGTACGCATCCAACCAGTCTTCAGACTGAGAACCTTATGATGATTTGATAATTTTATTGGTGACGTACGTAGTGATTGAGTGTCTATAAAATAATGCTGCCCGTTTTTTGATAGTGCATCAGGGAAGCAAGGGGTGAACTACCCCTTACCTTCTGCATGTTTTTTAAGGGACTGAGTATTTTTAATTTTTAACCGCATTTTTTGTTCCTCGAACATTTTGATAATAAAAATTCACAGACCTCGCATCTTACGCAAGTATCATAGGCGTATTGAAAATACCGACACAACTGCTTGGTTTCTAAAATGTCCAACAAAAGTGATGTAAGCCGTTTCAAGTTGGTATATTATTGATACAATAAAATAAATGATTTATGACAAGCACAAGGCACATAGTCAAACTGACGCAATACGGAACAAAATAGTAACGCATCCGTTTTGTACAGTTTGGACTTTTATCGTTGATTGAGAGAATTCTCTCAATCAACGCTTTTATTGCAACGCCGTACCTTAGTTTACATCTGGCGATCTGGCTATCGCTCTCCATCAAATTTATTAGCGGCCTCGACTGCGCGCGCCGCCAACAGAATCTGTCGCATGTCGATACATTTTTCGTAAGATGAGTCCCATATACATGAGCCCAGAAGTATTTTCAATACTAAAAGTTACTCTTGTTAGGTTTCGATAAAATGAAGTTTTTTCGAGAAAGTGAAACTCCACGAGCAAGAGGCACAGTGTTTCTACGATTTTCGTCTTTATTTTTTCTGGTATTATTTTCAAAGATATCAA
This sequence comes from Xestobium rufovillosum, assembly GCA_963966045.1. Lineage (NCBI taxonomy): Eukaryota > Metazoa > Arthropoda > Insecta > Coleoptera > Ptinidae > Xestobium > Xestobium rufovillosum. The sequence continues at coordinate 26,398,514 of OZ014493.1, read as the reverse complement.
AAAATCGAAAGCTCTTTCAATAAATTATTTCTTAGGAATTTTTTAAATATGATTTGACCCTGCATTAAGCTATTTCTTTGAAATTCATTAAAAATTGTCCAAGTCCGTATTAAGAAAAATTAAAATTGCCGATGTAGACAACAGACGAAACGTCGTACAAAAAGAATCTTAACAGTTTGCGAAAGGTAGTGAAAATTTACATTAAAAAATTGCTTTCGGTTTTTCGAATGCCAGAAAAGATGAAAACGAAAATCGTAGAAACACGGTACCTCTTGCTCGTTGAGTTTTATTTTCTCGAAAACGCTTCATTTTATCGAAACCTAACAAGAGTAACTTTTTATTAGCAAAATGTCCGGGGAAACAAAATATGCGGTTAAAAATCAAGCCCCTTAAAAAATATGAAGGTAAGGGGTAGTTCACCCCTTGATCCCTTGATGCACTAACAAAAAACGTGTCTCATTATTTTATCGACATTCAATCACTACGTACGTCACCAAGAAAATTATCGAAATACAATTTAAAATAAAAATTTATGTAAAAAAATGATTTTTATTTCTCCATTTTACGGGAGAATATCTCGTCAGGGGAAGGTCGTAGGAGAAAACTTTATATGAACTTGGGGTGTTATTTTCGTGTAATCTATTCGCACCCGAGAGATTTCACACCTTCACTGGGACACCCCTTATAAGTTGAAAACTAGAGGTGACAACGCACATCCCTGTCTCACTTCCCTTCCGGATATCTACTTCTCTCCATGCCTGCTGAAATTCTATAACTGCCTTTTGTTCTTTGAAGAGATTATGTATTATTATTCTGTCCCTATATTTCATCCCTACTTTTCTGAGCACTTCGATCATAATAATGATAATAATATCGTCTTTATTGGCACAGCATGTATATAACAAACTATCTTCCCCATTTTACGTTGTCGAAGGCTTCTTCTAAATCTACAAATCCTATATAGACACTCTTTCCCTTTTCCTACTTGGGATATAAATAAACGCCATGTTCTTAGTGTCCTGTGTTTCAAAATATGCCCACCGTTAGGAGTAGTTCCCTCGTAAGAACAAAATGCAGCTTCGCCACTACATCTTCCAGCTTTTCGATTTTCGATTTTCTCATTCGCACGGAAGGAGATGGTAATATATCTGCCAAAGTTTAAACAAAACTCGAGGAAGATTATTGTTATTTTCACGACAATTAAACTTAAAATGAAAATTAGAAGCTGATGTGAAGACACGCAACTGGGACTCGAACCCAAGTTGCCCACTTTCCGGGCAGGCGTTCTAAGCACTAAACTACCGCGGGCCGCATAATCATCTCTCGCACAGCAGTCGCTCTAAAGGCTTTTGATGCAGACTAACGCTAGACCAAGTCTCCGTGTCGAGAATTTATAAGGACGAGTGCCGCCTGCAGCCGAGAGACAGAACCTGGCAACCGCCAGTGAGTTGGAGGGAAATATTATAATTTTCAGCTTATACTCGCTGTGAGTGGAACATGTTTAACTAGAACCTGTACGAAAAATGTGACGGCACGCAACTGGGTCTCGAACCCAGGTTTCCCACACTTCGATGGTAGTTTAGTGGTTAGAACGCCTGCTCGGAAAGTGGGAAACCTAGGTTCGAGTCCCAGTTGCGTGCCGTTACATTTTTCGTATAGCTTCTAATTAAACATGTTCCACCCACGGTGAGTATAAGCCGGAAATTATATTTCTCTTAAAATGAAAAGTTTGTTTTTTTCTGCTATCCTTACAATGTATTTTTCAAATGTATTTCGTTGTTTTCGGTATATCAACCACATAAGGACGAAATAAATTAGAAATCAAAATACCAGCATAGGTACAGTGCGAAGTATTCTAATTTCGGTAAGTATCAGAAACTGCTTCTATAACCATACGTTCACAAGATGATCAAAAGATTTCTCTTTTGAATTTGTCAAGAATTTTTCGAATTGCAAAAATTTGCGATAAATGGTTCCCAGACAGATGTAGAAATTATTTGCTCATTCAATGTCTTCTTAAACTGACATGCGGTATGAATAAACACTGAAAAGTAATGTCATGAAGGAAAAAACTATTGGGAGCCTATTAAAAGTTAAATAAAACGTACTAACATGCGTTGACATCAAAGGCCAATCAATTAGGAAACGTCAGAACTGGTATCACTGCAATTTGTTTAATCGCAGAAGTATAATGATCGATGCAATTAATTTTAGTAGAAAGTACCCAATAAATAAAAAGACAGTTAACAACGAGGTGTTAACTACAAAATGATACTAAACATTATAACGCTATCTAGTCATTGTATAGCAGACTTTGTACTGTTAGCAAGTTAAACCAAACCCATCAAAATAAACGGATATCGTCATTTTTATAAATCAGTCGCTCCTGAACACTGCTCTCGCTAAATTTCCCACGTTTGGGTGCAGCTCTCCGGTTCTTTGTTGCAGCGGTACACTGCAAATGTTTTCTTAGGATTTCAATTGAATAAATATGTTAGTTTTGCGCAGAAGTTCAATATTTGTATAGTTCTTTAATAGGATGCGGTCAATTTCTGAATGATTTTATTGATTTGAACGCGGTTAGATGTTTACTGCTCTGTCATCGAATAACGCGTTTTGATTTAAAGTTTGTGAGGTTAATAAATAGTGGGGCTAATGTTTAATATATTAGTGCAATTAAGCGATTTAAATTTGCAGTGAGAGGCTTTTTTTGCCTATATAAGCGTGGCGTGTTGGAGTTAAAAATATTGTTGGCATTTGCCGAAAGTAGTTGCTTTAATCTTTAATTTCAGTTTCTCATTTTGGTTCCTCATATGTGTGGCTACTGAGACACATACTTTATGTATTTTGTCAACAAAGCCTGCCGTAACCAACATGAATTTAATTGTAAAACACACATAATGATCTTAGCAAAGAAAGTTAATGGCAGACTGCTTTCCGTTTTTGCATTTTTTACGAGCGCCATATGGGATCTAGTGATTCTCATGTACAATCCTAAGTTTTAAAGTGTTTCATTAATAGAAAAGCGCAAGAAGAAAGTTTTTTTCTAGTGTTCCACAAATATGTTTTTAAAAATATTTGCCGCGTCTTTTTTCCTGTGCACAATGTACACAATGAGTCAAGTTTGAAATCACTCCCATATACTAGTGACCCCAAGAACTCGAATGTAATGCTTTCACGTCAATCAATCTTTTATAAAAGGCAGCTGTTTAATTTCGTGGTGAATAACTTGAAGCCCTTAAACAAACATGTTAAAACACTGAAGTCAATCCCTTTTATTGGAACCTTCTGCTATTGACTTGCCGAAACATAATACTGTTCTGAATTTTGAGTAGCTACAGATGCTTGTGAACACGTGCGGTTGTTTAATTAACTAATTAATAGTTACCCTGTAGGAAATAAATGGTTTAATTGTGTTGCCAATGTTGTGCACGAAGAATTCGTTGCTTATGCTTTTTTTGTTTCAGGGATGTCAAGTAAAAAGTTTCAAGAGATAATGAGACCTGCGAAAATAACGGATTTACCTGAAAAAATTCTTATGTCTGGCATAAACTTACCTGGTAAGTAATCAGACACCTTTGCTATACATCTGACCGTATACAAGGTGATTCATAATTGTGTTGCAAAAAAATTACAGTAGGGTCTCGGAAACAATGCGTAATTTTGTGTCGCTCAGATATACAAGATAAGAGGGCGGCTACCACCCAAAGTCGCAACCAGTAACTTGTATTTTTTCTACTTTTCCAATGTTAAAACAAACCAAGCCTTCCTTTTATGAATATATTATTGTATTCCAGTGGAGATAGTGCCTACTCAAAATTCTATTCCTGTAATACGAAATATACTACTACTAACAACTCATTGGCCGAGGACCATTAATCGAATGTTGAGCAAGTATAATTTTCTCCATAATAATAATATAATAATATAATTCAGAAATGGCTAGCTTTCAGAGATTTAAACTTCGATGAATGGAATTACCCAATATTAAAAAATTAATACCCCAACAGCTGTTAAGGCTGGGATTTATCAGCTGTTAGTCTATAAAGTGCTGCCACCTATCGCCCAAAAGTATGATTAGGATTACGCAAAATATATTCACAATCTATTATGATTAGTTTCTATCACAGCTGCAAACTCTTCAGACGGAACCTCTACTTGCTCTACAGCTTGGAATTTTCAAGGTTTTTTGCTTTAGCGGCAACCGAATAAATCTGGGAGGATTATTCGGCGGTCCTATCTTCAAATTATTATTTTCTGTTTAGAAATAGGAGGATAACTGAAGCGCCACCGCCATCTGCATTGCAATGGCCACACTACTGCTACTGTCAAACGTCCAGTTTACTGTGCATCTCGTCCAAATATGCACAAAATGGAAAAATTGCAATAAAATTTTCATTCCATTCCATTCCATTAACTTAGACAACCCTACTTTCTAATTACGATAAATATGTGTACAAATAGTAAAAAAGGTGTGGAGTTTATGATGGATTTATGACAGATTTTTCAATAATTTGAGGGAGATTTATTTAAGGCGAACGAAAAATATTACTATAAAAGTAGTGCGAGTCTCTAGGTTGATCCTTTATTGATAAATATTTTTTCTATTTAACGCCCCATCTACTTTAATTTCAGAATGGTGATGGAAAAAAAATGTGTCTACATGTCCCGTTTTTAGTGCTCAAATTCCGCACCCTTAAGTTCCTAACCGCAGTTTTTCTATAAAAAGTATGAGTTCCTAGATAAGAGAAGCTGTGGCATTCTCACTGGTTTGCTGAGGCTTCCTTTGATACCAAATTAAGGTTTTGTGTGCGATTTATTTTACAGAAATTAATAGCTTTTGAAAGCAATAGATCCATCTTTTCTTGGGACAGCCTAAACTTCTTGTTGCTTTGGAAGACATGCATCATATTTACATTGCTCCATCCAGTTTCTTCGGCATCTTGTAACGTAACCACGTTGCAACGTCACAAGAGGATCCGCCGCGACTAAAACCCTAATCGGAGATGGTAGCGGGTAAAAAAAAACAGTACAATAAATGGGCGCCAAGGAGTTTTTGGCTGATCCTCTGTAGCCGAAACGTAGAATCCAAGTGACCACAAACTCCTAAAGGTCACTGGAAGACAACAGTGAGGGTGTATAGATAACGAAAAATAAAACGTAGTCAAATAGTTTAAATGTGTAATGAATAATAAAATTATATTAAACAGAGAACAAATAATGATGGTTAAACAAAAGTAGCAATAAACAAAATTAATTTTCAAAAAACAACGTAAGCAAGCTGATCCGAAATCAGCCACCCGATACAAACGTTCCGCCCAACCAAATGAATCAAAAACAGGCGCGGATGACGCGACAAATCCGGTAGACGCTTGAAGCTCCACACGCGCAGACGCACTGACGGGCCTATCGCACGCACACTAACTACAAGAAATGACTTGGCGCAACGCGAGTGTCGGCCGGACTAAACTAAACTAAACAGATAAAAAAATAAATGATCAAAGATAATAACTGAATGACAAAAGAAAATAAACAAAGCAAGTAACTATATCTTAAATAAAAAAACTAAATGAACTACGCGCGACGATATAAAAAGGATAAATCTAAATCTAAATGTTACAAAGTAGGTACATGTGTTCTAATGACAAAAGTGTTGCCACGAAATGCCGTGACGGGCGCTACACAAGATTCAGCCGCAGGATGAATAACTTCCAAACGTACTGGTGACAACTATACTAATCTGACCTTAGCTTAGAGATGATAATTGGTCAGCTTCATCGCCTGTGGGAGCTTGCGGTTCAGAATACGCCCTGGTATACCTGCGCTCTTCCCGATTGGTGAGCTGCGACAGGAATGCAATCCAAAGCGATACTTAGCAAGAAGGAGTGCTCCCAAAAAAAAACCCTAAAATGCCACAAAGGAAAAATTAGAATACAAAAGAAAACATAAAAAAATTGCAGGTAAATCACAAATTGAATTACACAAACGAAGGAAAAAAAAGAAAGGAGCCAAGGCTTACCTGTGAGCGGGGTTTCTTTCTAACTCTCAAAAAAATTCACAGAGCACAGTCGAATCCCGAAATGGGTGCGGAGACGGAACAAAAGTCACTACTAAAGTACCTTGTACAATCCATACTCCCCAAAAATAGCTAGAAGAAAATAATCCCCGAAGGAACACAACACGTGTATAAATTATTCAAATAACCAACCGCACTCTGCCGTAGCTTCTCTGCGAGAGATGAAAGAATCGCGTACCGAGCCTAAGCAAGAAAATTTTGGAAAAAAGTAGGTAAGAATAAATTCAGGGTCAAATACCTTGAAATATCGAACAGATGACAACGAAAATATAAAAATATCCTCGACCAATATTAAGTGCGGAAATAAGACAAAATACAGAGAATAATCATCGAGAATAACGTGAGAGGAAATCCAGGAGAACGCAGCGGTAAACGAAAGAAAAATTCAAGAAGCTAGACGGGAAAATACAAAATAATTAGCACAGAAGAACTGCATTCAAAACAGTTTAAGCAAGTCGATAAATTAAGTTGACAGAATACACATACAGTGTGCATGGCATTAAATGACCGTCACGGTAAATATTCTAAAATTGTTCACTAAACGCGGAAATTCGCTAGATCTTCCGAATTTGTTGCGATATATCTGCGCCCCAGTTTGACACGTAACAATCTCTCAATAATAAATTTATTATGCGCTTGTTATTTTAGTTCCTTGCGTTCGCGAATAAAATGAATAGTTATGCAAAAAATCACTTTCTCGTATGAAATTTACTCACTAAAAATTTAGGTAAGTTTAAAAGTCACTCACTATGCATCACCATCAAACAAATTTGAAAACATAAAGCAGGTGAATGTTTCAAAAGTGAATGTACACATTTAGTATTTTAGAAAGCCGGTAACGACATCCGTAAAAACCGGTATTTTGCAAATTCCGAAAAACCCGGGCTTCTAGCTAGACCAGGTAAAACCATTGGTGATTTGCGAAGGTAAATCAAGGACGTAAATAGTGCTCGTATAGTTATATTTGACTATTTTACTAGTATTATTCATTAATAAATACTTTACCTATTTCAATTTCAAGAATTTTTCAAAACTGATGAAGTCGGGTCGTCGACGTTCCAACAGAGAAAATAACACTACAAGATTCGGTATAGTATTTCACTTACTATTTATAGTTTTCCTTGAAGGGACAACTGGACACTAATTGAATTTGTTGGATTTTTTCTTTTAATAGGTATCTCAGTAAACACCAACTTAACAAATTACGTCTTGAAAAAAGTTAAAAATTTATAAAAAATAATTGTTTAAATGCTTCCAAATATTGTCATATAGCATAATTCCAAAAACATATTCTTTTTCTGTACCTGCCAAATTAAAATTTCCATTCATAAAAAGCAATGCTGAAGTAAACCGCAGCGTTAGCAAAAATGTTTAACCTCAGCCGTGCGAACGCGGTATAGGGAGTCGCGTCTCGGGTCTGCTAGAAGGTGCAAGTGACACTTCCGCCCAGCCTACAAAATGTAAGTAATTTTAAATTTGTAACTAATTAATTTTGTCTTTGTTATTTTTGAATTTTAATTGTTGTGCTGCGTTTCCCGTTCTTTTTGGAACGGTTAATATTTTATGTGTCCGGGTGGAGAAAGGTTGTCGAAAATACAAGTTTTTGATGAGATTAAAAGGTAAATTGAGGACTGGACATTCGGCTTTTCTTTAGTAACCCCTTTTTAAAGATCCCGTACCAAGAGAACATTCCCCTAGCAAACCCAGATGCGACAATATCAACTTTTTCAAAGGAGTTTTTTCGCGCGCTGATGGAATAAGGCAGTTCAGAACACGTGACCCTGTCACGCTTATATTAGCAGTAGTTTTTGAAGTTTTGTTGCTGATTTTACGCGTATTTATGGAAAAATTGTAATATGGGTGGTTACAGCGAATACTTGCAGTTTCTATTATTCGAATTTGGTGATGGAATTCTGGATGTTATAACGAAAACAAAAGGACATTGAGATATATTTTTGGAATCAACACAACATTGTTTTTGTACCAAGTACCTACAGCTAATAAAGTTTTAAGAGGTTAAAAACTTTTGCAAGTATAGAACCTGCTTTGAGGTGGCTCTGACCAGAGAAAACTGAAAACATTTTGTAACAGGTGCAGTAACCGAAATAATAAACGACTATCTGACCAAATTTGACTATTTTTGAGTAGTGTGTATTGAGGTTTAAAGCTAACTCGTATTATCCCATATCGAACGCAAAAATTTGCGATGCCTGTGATATAAAGGCACTTACAAACCATAATTCAAAAAATAGTATGGTTTGCTTTTCAGTTCAAGACACTATACCTAATATACACTGCATCTCTGTTGGACTGACTGCCACAGACCCTAACAATGCAAAAATGGAGTATCTTTGTTACTTCATATCGAACCACCATGAAAATCTATACTAAATGCAAATATTAAATTATGCTGTAGCCAGAAATAAATAAAAATCATCTAAGTAAGTGCACACATTCCATTATTAGATTATGTTTAATTAATTGCTCCAAATACGTAAATATAATATTGAATGTCTTAGTTTCACACCGCCTAAAGAAGTAACCGTAAACACAACATTACACAAAATGTTGAGCTCTTGTGGTACAAAAACTGTTGAAAACTGAATCAGAAAGTGTAACTTAAACTGTCAAAATACATTTAATGGCTCTTAATAGCGTTTATCATCTCAAAAAATGCATTTTTATACATTGTTTACATACGACATACGACTTATTCAATATTTGCCCCACGCCGCCGTATTGGGATTGATTTGACACATCGTTGGACTGCCTAATCTGATAATGCGAATAACCTACTTCCCGTCAAAACCGCTGTGTTGTCATATAATTCAGAGCCAAGTTCAAAAGCGTTTTTAGTTCTTCAGTTCCGTTTTCTCACAATAATTTTAAGTGGTACAGTCATTATGTTTTGCAAATGTTTATATACAATATAAATAATTCGCTACTTAATAGAAAAGTAGAAATAATGATTTCAAGTTACATATGACAATATCGGATGCACGCATGACTTCAAAATAATGTGCATGGCAAAATTATTCATTATTTTTTCTGCCTTAAAATGAAGCACAGAGAAAAACGCAAAAATAGGGGTCGAATATTTTCATCCAAATTTTCAATATTTCAAATAAAAAAAGTCGTCCAGTTGCCCATTGTTCTTTTTTCTAAACATTTTTGCTATATTGCATATTTTGTAAAATCCAGGAAAAGCCGATTTTTCAGGTTCAACGGTTGCTTCCTAAATTCTGTGGTATCATGCGATTCTCGCGTGCGCACAAGGCACAAATAAGTTTTCCTGCACGTACCGCGGTTGCTAGGCAACAAAGAGGCGACTGTCTATTTTGCTCTCGCTTCAATGTCGTTTTGGTCGCAGTTTTGATGATCGAATCTTCCGTTCTCCTGTGAAACGATCAATAAAATACACGTTTCGTGGTCGTAATTATTGGCGGCGGTTACATTAAATGTTATGCTCGGTGCCATTGTTACAACATTATTAACTACATTTCTAACTACAGTTATGATTAGAAACTGCAAGACAAGAAAAAACGGAGACTCTCGCAAGCAAAAACAAAAATCATCTTCATCTTTGTGAGAAATCAGCGAGACACGAGTCCGAAAATTGTCTTGCCTTGTTTTGCAAGACAAGACAAGAAGCAGCCGTGCAAGACATGAATTCTTGTCTTGTGAAACACTACCTGCGACACTCACTAAATCAGCCTGAGTTTTCGTCAAAGTGAAATTTTCGGAACTTTAAATTAGCACAGGAATGACCATAACTTTATGAAACTTTAGGCGTGTCCCCTTTCTTTTAGTGTTAAGTGTTTAAAATGTTTCGATTGTCTTTAATTTGTCTGATTATCTTGGAAACATAAATATTTATTGAATTTCTTGGTGAAATTGAGAAACATTTTCCAATAGCACAATTCTTACACTCGGCGAATCCGCCCGCACTCGGATGAATATAAAATAGGTACCTACTATTCTGTATGTCCATTCGTTTAAGAACATTAAAAAAATGAGCCCCCTGCTTTTGTTCTTGAAGCCGAGGGGAGTGAGGGCCATGGGGTAGCGGAGAGCCTTTGTAATGATTTGCTCAAACTTACTTTACAATCGAACAGACGAATATATCACAAACAAACTCTTAGACTGCAATTACCGCTGTTGCTTCAGTTTTAAATAATATAAACTAGATGAACCCGTGGGCTACGCTCCACGATTTTTACGTAGTGGTGAATCGGTGTAGTAATTATACTTAAAACGTAGGTGCACCACAAAATATTTCCATAGAATTTGTCGAGGGGTGGATCACTCATTGTAATCCTCGTACACTCTATCAGTAATCACTATTGTAATCACTTGTAATCTCTGCAAACACTGTAATCTCTTATCATCCATGTATTCCATGTAATCCGTTGTAATACTCTGTATTCCCTTATAATCATGTTGTAATACCTAGTAATACTCACCATAAGAACATTTCATGTGATTCCGAGGTTAATTTTCCTATTTATACGAGGGACACTTTTTATATTCGCGGAATGAATAAGATAGCTGTGGAAAAACAAGAATTTCAATTGTTTTTATTAATTGTCAATTATTTCTGGCTAGAAATATCAAATTTCAACCAGATAGTATTAATAGTTGTTGCAGTGTAGTTAAGAGATTAAGTTAATACATCATACATGTCGAATATCGAGTTTCGTGCCGTTATTAAATTCCTCACAAAGCAGGGGAAAAGTGTAGATATCATTCTAAATGAAATGAGAATTGTTTATGGGGACACCTGCCCTGGTAAAACAATGATTTATAAGTGGTCGCGCTTATTTAAACAAGGTAGGGAATCCTTGAAAGACGATGAACGTCCTGAAAGACCAAGAGACGTGACGACACATGAAATGGTGGTGAAAGATGAACTTGCCATTACGGAAAATGGCCGACTGAAACTGAAGGAGATCGCAAGAATGTTCAACATTTCCGAAACAACTGCTTTCAAGATTGTTCATGAACACCTTGGGATGGCAAAGGTCAGCGCGCGATGGGTTCCCCGAAACCTCACACCTCAACAAAAACAATAAGGCGTTGATTGTTGTAAGCAATTTTTAGAGCTCTGTGGGGACAATCAGGCAGATGTTATCGCCAGGATTGTGACCGGAGATGAAACTTGGGTCCATTTTTATATCCCTGAATCAAAAGAAGAGTCGAAGCAATGGCATGTAAAGGGTGGTCCTGCCCCAAAAATTCAAAGTCCAGCCGTCGGTTGGAAAAGTGATGGCGACAATTTTTTGGGACTATCAAGGAATTCTGCTTATAGATTACAAGCCTAAGGGAGAGACCATTACAGGAGCATACTACGCGGACATTTTAACCCGTTTGCGAAAGGCCATAAAAGAAAAAAGACGAGGAAAGTTGGCAAAATGCGTCCTCGTACTCCACGACAATGTGCCTGTTCACAAGGCTCGCGTTGCCATGTCTGCTATGGCGTCGTGCAGCTTTCAAAAAATTGACCATCCACCATACAGCCCTGACCTGGCTCCCAGCGACTTTTTCTTGTTCCCGAACCTGAAAAACGACCTCCGTGGAAGGCATTTTGAGGACGAAATGTCGTTGCAAGCTGCCGTAAACGAGCATTTTGAAGGCAAATCAAAAAATTATTTTTTAGAAGGTTTACATAAATTAATAGAGAGATGTAATAAATGCATTGCTGTTCGAGGAGATTACATTGAAAAATAAAAATATAATATTGGGATCTTGCTGGCATGCGCGAGTGAGTAGTCGTTAATGCTCAGCAACAGTACCCGCGGTTTGGCTATGGATGGGTGACCCATTTCTGCGCTGTGGCTAGGGCGCGCCTTGGATCACCTATCCAGCTTTACCTAATGAGGTTTTCCAGGTTTTCCTCATTCTCGCACTAAATGGTGGGTAGAGTACTAACAACTGTAGGTCGTTCCTGTGACGCACCTGCGGCCAATAGTAATATGCCGCCTCCTCCGTCCCGCACAAGCTATATGGTTAGCTTCTGGGGCTAACCTTAGGGTTAGTTGGAGTGAGTAGAGATATATTATATATGCGTCACTTTATACCCCATTCCGCGAATATAAAAAACGCCCCTCGTACCTATACCTAAACAAATAATTCTCTTTGTTTTGTCCGAGATTTTGCCAATGAAGAAATAGAATTCTAGTGTAAAAATTGAGGCTATATACAGGGTAGCCATGAATGAAGTAGCATAAATGGTACCAGTGAATATAGAGGTCAAAATAGGTCTTTAGAACCAAACATTCCTCTAACCAAAGTTGCACCTGTGCATAGTTACAGCCTCTTAAAAGTTACCGAAAAGATAACATTTTTATTTATAAATCAAAAATTCTTTAACACACAGAGTTCATACTACTTGGTACAGACACTTGTGTATTGATGTCGCATATTATGTATTAAAATTGTTTAAACTTGTTCATAGTTGATGCAGCAATCGACAATATCTACCAATCCACCATGTTTTCTCTATAACTTTTCTTGTCCTATTCGGTATGTGTATTAATTTTTCATTTGGGCAATCATTTTTGTGAAAAACGAATAAATACTTACGAAGTGATTTAAATGTTGTGCGGTTAAGCAAGCCGTTTTACCAAAATCGTAGGTTAGGTACTTTGGCAAAAAAGTAATCTAGTTAAGTAAATAAGTCAAATGCCACAATTTATTGGATATAAAGTTATAATTATTTATTATGTACCTGTTTAAAGAGCCTATTCTTGCCAAAGCAATCTGGCTTGCTTCGACATACAATATTTAAATCATTGCTTAAGTATTTATGCGTTTTCCACAAAATTTATTGCTCAAATCAAAAACATTAAAGTTACAAAAAATATGCAATTTGAATAGATGTATTTATTTATAAAAAGTTTCAAAAAACTTGTGTGTGTCAGCTACGACGTTTACTCCTTACGAACGATTATTTTAAATTCAATCACTTCATAAATAATTTATTTATTTATTTATTTATCTTCTCGGCAACATTTAAGAGGCTGTAATTCCGCAAAGGTGCAACTTTAGATATAGGTAAGTTTGCTTCAATCGACCTATTTTGACCTCTAGATTCACTGGTAACATTTATGCTACTTCATTCATGAACACCCTGTATAAGAATCAGCGTATGCACAGCCCAAGGCACAGCTGGGCACAGCCTTAATTAAAGAGTTTATTAATTTTTTCGTTGCGAATTTGGTGTTTTCGAGGTGTTTTTTAAGAATGTTATTGTTAATTTACTATTTAAGCATTAAAGCTGTTCATTTTAACTTTCTAGCCTTTTTCAAGTTTTAAAAATTCACTTGTATTCCCTTGTACTCTCCCGTAATCTCCTGTAATCTTCTATATTCGCCCCAAACTTCTGTAATCTATTGTAATATTTGTAATCATCTGTAATCATCGGTAATCACGGATTACAAGTAATCGTCGTAAATATTTCTTCGAAGTGATCCACCCCTCGGAATTTGTTAAATAATTAATTGCGTTTAATTTAATACGGCAAAAACCATTCAACCCCAGGTTGAACTACGACTGCGAACAGCGCTGAGCAGATCCAAGCGTCCATCAGAATGATGCCGATGCAATTTTCTTATTTGCGTTAAAGAAACACCTGATCGAGTGCACGACCTCACCCTAGGCGGCCTACCCTCACCCATACGATCTCCGCCAGTTGAAAAGAGACCGAGCGACCGATATCCCCACACGTATTTAAGTGTTGCGCCAGTTCGCTTTTAATATTACGATAGCTGAATCCCTTCTTTTCATTGCTGGATGGGCATTATTTTCACGGGGTCGTTGTACTAGCAATCCGCCGGGCCCGTGATCGATGCTTGTGGCGGATATTTTTTTTATTATGTTCTTCCATTTTATATTTTTACACAAAAGAATGTCAGGTTATTTCCAACTGAGCCGAGGCATTTAGGCCAGAGCGAGTATGCGTCGTATGCTATAAATAAACAATTACAAACTTCGTTTGCTATTTAATGTACCATGACTCGCAAGTGGGAGCACGGATGGTGCTGCCGGAAGACGCTTCTTGAAATTGCACCTTAAATACTAACTTATGCAACATTTTGTGTCATTGTTGAGCGAACTTGTAATTACTACAGTTTACGAATTCGCTAAACAATAAATGGGACACCGTTCAAAGAAAATATCAAATTTTTCTAGACAATATTCAATTGCGCACAAATTATGCAATAATCTTAACACGCATATTTGTGTTCAAATTATTTGTTTATTTTATTTTATGTAAATGGGTGTAATTTTTATTACTAACCAAACCAATATTTTTAGTAACTTTGCAACAACTTGTATATTGCATTGCTAAACATAATAGACTCGATTTTATAATATTTTACGTCATTTGCATTTCTTGTATTACTTATACAATATTAAGTAAGTAGGTCAGATCTTTGTAGATTCCGCATCTTGAAAATGAGATCTAATATATGTAAACATATAAGAATGCAAATGTGTAGTAAAGGTGTAAGAATTAAGTTAGGTATTTATGTTTCGATCTTAACAAATGTATTATCTGAAAAATAAACAGTCTAAACATTGAAAACGGCCGTGATTGTGCTTTTATAGGAAAAGAAAACGAAGAGAAACTCGTGGCCATCGAATCCAATACTTCAGTTTCATTACTATCGCTGTTTAAGAACAAAGAGATGTATGTATCGTTCCCGAACTAGTTCACTCACTAATATGGGGAACTAATAATATGCTTTTTCCTAATCTGCATAAGAAACCGGCGCAGTGCAATGTCGCGCATTTTAGTTTATTATCTGATACGTACAAGCAAGCGGTCTGCTTGCGCTGTTTTTAAAATAGCCTTTCAATTACACCACGCAGATTGCAATCGAACGTGTGGTCCACGATGTTACATTTACTTGAACTGGATAAATTGATCGTTAATTTTTAGTTAGTTCCTACTATCCTACCAGTCAGGTTATTTCGTACGGGTATTTATGAAGTAACGGGTTGCAATTCCGGAAGGTTAACTTTCTTGGGATATTGGATAGGTATACTTTGTCCGTCTTCGAGGCAGCAATTCAGAACGTGTCTAGGAATAAATGAAGTATCTGGCCACTGGCGAACCACTCTACTTGCATTACATATTTTTATGGCTATGTAATTACGGACTTTTATACCGCAGACAGTGTTTACTTGGTCTTTTACTGTTGTAAGGGCTTATTTGAAGTAAAGGAATGATTAGTTTTCGGTACTTATACCTTTAGGAAGCGGTGTCAGAAATGCAAGTTGCTGTTCGTCTTTGGATGAATAATAATACACTAACAAGAAATTTCTTCAGACAAGCTAACAAATAACTAAAGGTTATACTGTCCATTGTTGTGCTGAATCTCTCTCTTAAGAATAAACAGTCAAGAACTACTAGAACGTGTGCCTCTACGTGCCCGGAAAATGTGGCTTATGCACAATGGCGCACCTTCATATTTTATACAAACAGTTCAAATCAGCAGTTTCCTAGACAGGTACAGAGACTAAAACTGGTTTTCTTTGTATTTTTCTTTAAACAAAATGCACACGCTGTATAAGGTATGAGTGCCAGTTTTTCAGTACAAAGTATTTGCGTTGTATTTGATGCTTAGATTCCAGTCTCATTCTCCGAAGTATTCAAATGTAACTAAAATACTCTCTAGCTAACTGTAATAAAATAACATACCAACCAATAATTATATTTTTTTCTATCATAAAGCAGCGTAGGTAAATCTTTTATTATGTTATAACCAAGCACTGTAGGAAGCTGAAACGTTGCAAGTGGTTTACAAATTGATTAATTACCTTATTATATAGAAATATTAATATACCCATCGGCTCTAGCTTTGTGCATGATGAACCGTGCTGGCTCACATTGCAGTTCTAAAATAAATCAAGAATGCAGCGCTAAAGAATCGGTACGTCGCCGTTCGTGTGGTACAAACGCATGACACATCTGACCCAGAAAACGGACTCTGCTTTACGACTACAAAAAACGTATTTGCAGACTTGGATGGTAGGTAGATGCCATCAAATAAATTCGCTATGCGGAAACGGCGGCGCTTGTGTCAGAGTTCACTCACACCCATTGCGGAGTGTCCGGATGCGCCGCCACGGTAAATAATAAATGAGCATTTCAATTTTGACTTATTCTAACTGTGAAACTCGCGTTCTACTTGTTATTGGTACACATACACTGGGAATTTACCTTTTCCAATCGGGTACGAAATATGTGTGAATCACGCAGCCAATTATTTTAAATGTAATTGCAGGCACTGGTGTGTAACTATTAACGATATATGAATTACGATGTTTAATAAAATTGAACTTCGTTATTCTAATCCGCGGCATAACTGTAAACGCGGTCGCAGTGTGGCATCTTACATTCCGGAATTTCTGTTGCTATTGCTATTGACATTTCTTGCAAATTGATTGTATTCAATGACTATTATACAACTATAGAGAGCCTATTTATTCCTTAATTGCTTAATATCTCTAGACAGCGAACATTAAATTAATATTTTTGTTACCGTCCACTACAACGCACGAACCGAAAACAAGACACCTGAAAGTAGAAACTAGCTATGATTTAATTTAATAAGAAGGATTAATATAATAGCCTATGGACAACTCTGTGATTAATTTTGTTATTCGTAATCAACTAAAAGTATTTCCAAACCAAAGGCAAAATTCCTCGATTCATAATTTTGGTTTATTTCAAAAATAAACAAGAGAAAATCGCTAAAGAAATTTGACAAGATCTGCCATGTAATGGCAATGCAATATAAATCGTTGCCTCATTGGCTGTTGTTAATCACTGGTAGATCACAGAACGTGGGCAGATTTAGTACTCACATTTGTGTTTACATTTGTAAACACTGAAATGTATTAAGATTTAGCAAAAGTATATTTTTTAATCATTGTAAAATATAAGTACATTATAGTTAGTGAGTCTTGTGGAATTTATATTTTTTAGAATAGTTTTCTTTCATGGAGTAAGTGTTCAGCTTATCTGACCAAAGATAACATCATTCAGATTGATGATTTTAGTCATATTATAGTACCCAGTAGCACCTGTGTTCCTCTATACATATTTTGACAACATTTTAGCTACTGCTAAGAAAAGAGGCGTTAGGAAATAAAGAAAGGGGGTGAAATAAAAAGATTTATATATCCCTCGCGTTGATGTGGCGTGTAATTCCAATATTCAATGTTCAAAACTATCAAACTAATAAAACTGTAGGAGCAAGAGGAAATAATTAAATAGTTTCATTTCCTTTTCTTTTGTCTGCTCGTCTTAGCAAGAAAGTTATTTTATGACACCACAATAAAAATGGATTGATGTCCTGCCTGCTGGTAGATACTTGTGAATTTTTTTGAACGGCATCCAATATTTTTAATTTTTAGAAATGCCATCATTTCTGCACGTTTGGGGATATCCATACAAGCGTTCAGATTTATGATGAACTTGGGCATCGAATATTCCGCTCAGAGGCTGCATCAAACAGACTTTAAATACAGCAAAGTAAATCTGTATATGAAACGACGAATTCCATTTATTTCAATTTCCAAACCGATTATTTGTTTAACTGAAAGCAGAAATATTTAGTTCGACCAATCGAGATGTGTTAATGTAAAAGTAATTATTTCCTTAGTCCAAGCCGATGCCAGTGTTAAATTAAACACTTTTAACTTACTTCAAAAAGACATGGTTTTCACTCAAACATTGAATTGCGTCAATCATTTTTCAAAGTATTATTCATTTCTTCATCGTTATATACTATTAAACTAACTTTTTTTTAGTTACTTTAAAACCCTATACTTTTTGTGCACTCTCCATTTAAATTATCTAAAGTTTGCTCTTACTTTTGAGAACCTCTGCGACAAGTATACAGTGTTGTTTTTCTTCTTGAATAACACCTCCATCAAAGTAAGGCGCACCCGCGTTTATTATTAACTTTTCCTTATTACTACTTACCCAATCAGATTACAACATAATAGTAATAGCGGAATGGCGTTAAACGGGATTTTTTAGACTCCACCCGGTCTTCCTTTTCGTGCTCGACTAAACACCTCCACTTTGGAATAACTTCATGTTGTATCAAAAACTGTAATTTCATTAAAATAAATTATTTTTTACAAAGTATAAACTTTTGAGTTCTTCAAATTAGCAGCTTTTTTATTAAATGAAACAAATATAAATCCATCTGCGCGAATGCTCTTTTGAATATGCAATCCTAAATAAATTATTAATTAGAATAAAGGTTATTTATTTTGCAACACACTATGAGTGACATTAACTAATCACGTTACTCTAATAAGTTGTGGCCAGTCCTTAAATCACATAAAGTGTTACCCAATACCAAACCTACCGCTAATTAATACCTCTGTAACATACATGCATGTGTGACAAAGGTGCTTACTACTTTCAGACTTCAACACTCCATGAAATTTAAATGTTATGATAATGTTACGACTGATCCCACTGTGAATCTAATTGACTGTACAAGAGAGATTAAAAGATAACTTCATTTGTAAGTTCGTTGGATGCAGAAGTAGTTTTTCAGATGATTTCCTCTCAAGAAAGCTTTGAATATAATATTGTTACTGGTCGTTGAACCAGGCTAGACGTTTGCTATTTTAGTGATCCTATTACTCTTTATGGCATATCCCAAATCGCTTGGAAGGAAAATGATTGCATCTTGAATAGAAAATCTGCACCACACTATTCAGAAATATAGGTATGAAGTAGGTATATTATCAACGTAAAACTTGATTAAATTAAAAAAGGACATTTAATAATTATACAGGGTGTTCCAATAGTGCCGCGACGAAGTTTTGCACTTTTATTATGCATTTTACAGAAAACAGTTATATGAGAGGCTCCTCCTCATTTTTAGTTGTCCATACTTTAAAATTATTTCCATTTATACACGTTCCATTTCTTCTGCACAGCACCTAACTTAATTTTTTTAAATGAATACCTATATTTGATTGCACTTTTAATTCTTTAATTGATTCTGCTATAAAGTATAAGATATATTTTGCCTCTTATGCATATTTTTTACGTTACCGCCATTTCTTTAAAGATTTTGACAGCGATAGAGGGATTTTGAAAATAATATCTTGGGAATAAACAAATATTTAATCGTCCCTAATATGCAAGCAAAAATAATTATTTTTTTGTATGCAATAATTTTTTTTATTATACAAAAACACCTCGATAATATGGAGCACTTTAGAAGATTAAAAAAACATATTATTTTCACATTGTGCCTGCACAGTTTCAAAATACTTACGTAGATGTAATCTAAAGTTGAAATGCGTCTTTCAAATAAAAACCACCCTCAAACATCTAACCATTAGGAAAACACGTGCAACTGACATATTGTACCATGACCATTTCTGTTGAGAAATCAAAATTACTACTCTTAGTTTGAAAATGTATTATTTTCGTCCTTGATGGTTTTGAAAATGTGATTCAACGTTCAACAATATGAAAATATAATTTTTTATGATGATTACTCCTAGATATTGTTTTCGTCTTACTTCGGCATTGTTCAGTCTGAAAATACATATTTAAGTTTCAAAATTCCCCTACATCTGTCAATTTCTTAAATGCCGGTAGCGGGAATGGAAAATGTGCATTTCAGGCAAAAAATATATTTTACAACCTCTGAGTAGAATCAGTTAAGGAATCCATAACTGCAATCAAATACAGGGTGTTCCCTTTAAAAAACAACGTTAGATGCTGTACGGGAGAAATGAGACAACCTGTATCAAAATAATTTTAAAGTATGAAGAACTAAAAATAAGAACGAGTCTCTCATATAACTTTTTCCTTTAAAATGTATAATAAAAGTGCAAAACTCCGCCGCGGCAGTGTTGGGACACCCTGTACAATTACTACATAATTATCAAAATCAGCAAACAGGTACTTCTGTCTGTCTGTCTGATAAAGGTGCCCCAAAAAATTAGAGATCCGATCATTAAAAGGATGTTGCAATACATATTCTTCATTTCTACATCAGTAATTAGTTCAGATAATTTGGCATGCAGATTACTATAATTAAAAACAGGCATGCAATTTGGAGATCCCATTGGCATTCATCGCCTCTTTTCTCCACCTTTTTACTCCCTTCTTCTTTATTAGATGATTTACTGTTTACTACCACGTCTATGGGGGTATCTTCTGTTCATGCCGCCCAGGTCTCCCTTCATTATTTCGGTGGTGATCCTGGTGGTCTTCCATTGGCTGGTCCGTGATGTCTGCCTATTTCAGTTAGTGCTTTCTCGTTGGCCTTGCTTTTTGCTTACGTGATTATTCAGTTCTTTCCTTCTGGTTTTCGTTAACACTCTAAGTGTACATAATGTAACATTGCATTGTTGTCTTACTTCTCAGCTGGGTATTCTCTCCATTTTCGTTTTCTCTATTATGGATCGCAGTATATTCATTTCTGCTATTCTCATCAATTGCTTTGTTCTTGCTGTATCTGGACGCGTCTTTACTCTATATGACATTACTGGTGACACCATGTATAATTATGTATAATAAAAACTCTTTCTATTTTACATAAAATTTAAACGTTAACCCACTACAGCGATTCCCCCACGCGCGCACGACAATGTCATGAAAAGAACGCACCAACGGGACCCGTGTTGATAAGCACAGAGTTTGTTTATTATCATTGTCAAACCAAATCGAGGTAAAGGCCAATATGTCTGATACTTATCCGAAGATTTAGTAGTTTTTGGAACTGTATAAGTCGAAGAAAAAATTGTATTCTAATAGGCTAAAAAATTACAAGAATGTAACCATGATCTCAAATTTCACATTCTGGCCAGGTTAGTTTCATGTAGTGCACATAGTTCATATTTTTTACTTTGAACTTTTATAAAAAATTGGTCTTGCATGAGGTATGAAGAACCGGATCACCAGATCTAAAGTGGTCTGACCCGACCCGCATCTTTCACTTTTTCCACATCATTAAGGCTACACCATGTGTTGCATTCTTAAGAACCTATTGTAGTAGAGCGATAGTAAACTATAAAAAGCGAGGAAATAAATGAAGCAACCTGTTGTTTCATATAAAACCAACTCGTCTTCTAGCTCAGTTTTACTCTTTTCTTTGTTCTTCGCATTCATTGTCACCCCACCATCTCTGAACCCGAAAAGATCGGAAATAAGTTCAAATTACATTTTCTGAGCGATTAGCACACTAATCTATACTTTGAAAACTTTCATTACACAGCGACACAGCGAGTTCCTACCTGGAAATCATATTTTCATCTCTAAGAGAACCCCCGCTCTCTACTTGGAGGCAGACGGCTCTTCACAACCCATCGGCTACCGTACAGCTGTGCCCTAGATGGTTCAATTTTCCTATGAATTTTTTGAACTTGTTCGGCGGAAATTATGTTTTTCGTGACAGTCCCTTGTCAATTTTTCCGGTCGTGGAAAGTAGTATCAGTTTTTACCCATTGTTTTTCTTAATTTGCTGTCTCATTTTACGGTTTAAGATTTAACGATTAGAAACCAGCAGTTCTTCTCTGAAGCGCAGTTTATTATATCGGTAGATTCTGACATTACTGCGTAAAACCGAAGTCCTGTTCCAACCTAATAAAATAATATTAGCACGTAGAATGTGGGTGCAATGAATGAACGATAGATCTATGGAAATCAGCGCGGGTCATGCATAGTTAACAGGTCGTGAGAAACCGGACCGCGCGTGTCCGTCCACAATAAGGCCCATGTGTGTTCTTGCACCATACAAAAACCACCTTGTGTTGCAGCTCAAGGCTCCAAATGCGATTGCTCTTCGGGTGGTATAAGAGAGAGAATTTCGCGTAGGACGCACTTGCTGACGGCCCTGCATTCATTTTCTCTTATCAAACTATCTCGACAATGTACAGAAACTGTTGCAATTTGTTTTTATCGCCAATGGTATGTTGGTGATCTTTGGTTGCAGCTTTCGCTTTCATTAGTTGACCTAAAAGTTTTTTTGTCATACACTGTAATATGCGTAGATTAAAGTAATTTATAGTAATAGTGGTCAATGTTGGATATAAGTAACTGTGGAGTACCTATAGCAATAAATTATGTTTTGTTTAATAGTAAATCAATTTTATGTATCAGCGAGTTACTAAGCCTTATAAACATGTTTGCAAGTGATAGTAAAAATTGAATTCTCTTTTGATGAGTTCACTTTCGAAATAATCACATCAAAATAATTTGCTTATCTAATTATAGTTGAAGGTTGTAGCACATGCAATGTGACAAGTGCTAACAATTACGAGAAGCGAGTAAACATAGTGATTGTAGTGTCGCCAGCACTCGTAAGTAAACAAAAACAAAACAAAGTTGACGTTTCGATACTGGTCTGCCACTACACTAGGTATTTGCACAGTAGAACTTCCCATGCTTCACACAAATTAGACAACACTTGAAACTAAAGCAACCGAAGACATTCAAATATGTACGACATTCTGCTGTTGCCAATAATTGATCATTCTTAAATAAATAAATTAATTTTAATGATTGAGCTGGCAAGATTTGCATAAACGCCACTTGTATATCAAGTGATTTACCTACTGAAATCGCGTAATCCTTCTTAAATAATTGCTCGTGTAATACTTAAATAATAAGATGCAAGCAAATAATTAATAAATTATTATTTATCTAAAGAAATTTGTTTTGCAAATTTTTTGTTCCGAGTAAGTTGTGCGTTTAATTAGTTTTGCATATTTTGCGTCCACTACTTTCTTATGAAACTGGAGGTGATTAATTGGCAGTTGAGTTCGTATTGATGTTTTTATCAGCACCTTATTTAAATTTGACAACAAAGCAAATTTAATAGTTAGCAAAAACTGTGGAAGTGACTGTTTATCCAATTAAAAACAGCACATCGCTAATTATTTTGTGATATAATTATGTCGGTCAAATTTCATTTCCTCTTGGGGCGGTTTTTGTTTCCTGTAATAACAATATCCTTAATTGGTTGTATGGTTTAATAACAATTCTATTTTTGGCGTAATTGCGTTACAAACATTAATACGCATTATGATTTCATTCTTTGGAAAGCTCTAAATTTGTTGCGCACCTTTGCGTTTTCGGAATTAACCCTAGAAGACTAAACATATACACAACTTACACAAATACTAAACAATCGTAAATTTTACGTAGTTTTATTTATTGATTATAAAAAGCAAACAACATTTATTTTTAAACTAATAACTGAACAGGAGTTTTCTATAGATACCTGTCAAACAAAATATGTAACAAAAATATTAAAAAAATCATATCAGTTTGCACATTTTGGCAACAGGGCACACGATGTTCTCCACAGATGGCACGCTTACAGCGTTGGCAAAAATTTGTTGTCATCCTACGAAGACGTGATGGGCAAAAAGCGCAAATGGCTCCTTGAACAGGATATTCATTTGGCACATCGATTTGTAAAATATCGCATATATCTTGTTTGATTGGACGTTGCAAAGTTGGGGTGTGAACACGCAACTCTAGCCAAGGCTTCACAAGCGCGTCCTTTAGATCAAGCATATATGACATTCTAGATACCGCTTTTGAACTATTTTTGATTCTATTAGAATTATAAATTACAAAAGAATTTGATAGCAGCAATATTTATCATATCATAAAACACGCACATTGGCCACTTCCTGGTTTTTCGGCAACAGTTCATGTTGGAACACATTTGATCAAAAGTATCGACCCCAAAGCAAAAGCACCAGCTTCTTATTTTTTGACTTCGACATGTATGAAACAAGTGTTTTTTTGTTATCAAAGCAAAACATGGACGATCCCGGCTTTCTACCATGTGTTGCTGTCATGTCGGGCGGTATTTCGGTTTTATTTTTACGCAACGTGCCAACTACGGTCAGTTTATATGGAGCTTCTAGGATTTCATCAACTGCACCAACGGAAGTAAACCAATTATCCATGGTAACATTCCTGCTACTACCCTGTATACTTTTGGTCAAATTCTTGATGTAGTACGTACTTAGAGGCAATCCTTCCGTTTTAGTCCCTTTTCCCAGATATGGTTCAGCATCGATCATATATTTGGTTGCCACGTCGCATAGCATAACAATTTTTATGCCATATTTGGCTGGTTTATTTGGGATAAACATTCGAAATCTGCATCTCCCTCTAAATGCTAAAAGTTGTTCATCTAGAGTTGTATAACTGCACGGAGTATATGAAGTTTCGCAGATATTGATCATCGTGTCCCAAATATGACGAATTGGAACGAATGGATCATTCTTTTTTCGATCACTTCTTGTTTCTTTATTGTCAAAACGCAGGCAGTCCAGCAGAAATAAGAAACGCTCGCAACTCATTGTTGCCCTGTATATGTTTCCCGATATTTTTGAATCAAACATTTGCTTGGCATTCAGATGATTATTTTTCATGGCACCGGAAAAAATGAGTAGCCCTATTAGCGCAATAATTTCCTCCTTACTTGTTGCAGCAATCGTTGCTGTTTTTTTAGCATAATTGGCCGATTTCAGTCTAATTTCTGTATTTGTGTAGAGAACAATTGTATCTAGTATTTCATCAGTAAAGAAATGACGAAAGCAGCTGAAAGGATTCAGAAGGTAAGCGGCAGGTCCTTTACTTCCAGGTACAAAATGAATTATATTTTGAGCTGAAATTCTTCTTTGCCTGTTTGGCTCTGTAGTAGACCACCTATGGCCGTTTTTACCTTTTAGTGATACTTTATTTGGCTTTATTATGCTAGTAAGTGATGATAATGGCACATTGTCGTCGGATTCACTATCAGTGTCTGAAACATATGTTCCCTGGTTTGTAAAATTTTGCGTAGGTTTAGAAACATCATCTACATTATCATCAGAATCTAAGTTTTCCTCATCGTCTGAGTTAATTTCTTCTCTTTCTAAGACATCCTCATCACTTTCACTACCAGATGCTTGAATTTCGTCCATATCAGAATCTTCCCCTGCCATAATTTTTTCCGCTATTGCTTCTAATTCGGCTTGCGTTAACGGTCGCTTATCTTTCCAAGACATGGTTGAATTATAATTTATTAATATTTCCCTAAAAGTTCATGGAATAATAAGTATGTCTGTTGTTTATTCAGATTTATTCTTAGACGTACCTCTAAAAATATAGCCTGGAATACTAAACACTCGTTTAATCAACGACGCAAAAATGTAACGGGTATACTAAACACTCGTAAAATCAACGACGCATGTTCAAACTATACGGTTAACGTTTCAATTTGAACTAAATCATTGACACTGCTGCATTCGGATGTCAAATGGAGTAGCTATACGAGAACACGACAAGATTAGCCTACCGGAAATAGCCGAATTTACAGATTCGTAAATGTGCAGTCGTAGATTTTACGAATGTTTAGTGTTCTAGGGTTAAGGTATTAGTTGTTCATATGAGAAGACAATGACGTAGCGTTTTCCTGGACGTACCGCGGTTGCTAGGCAACAAGGACGCGACCGTTCATTTTCCGCTCGGTCACGGCGTTGTATTTTACATAGCCTCTGCCTTAGATAGTGCGCCGCTGGTGCCAATATACATTCAATATAATCAAGACAATTCAGTGTAAAATGTCTGAATTCTGGCAAATTTGAAAACTGAATCTGACTAATTTGCAAATAGCAAAATTCCTACCTTGATAATTCCAAGTTTCGGTGTAACACAATAAACACATTCCAAGTTAAGTAACTACGAAGTTTTCCGTATTACATGAATGTGCACACTATAACGGCTGAATCCTGGGTGGCTCCCTGCAGTAAGATATTTTCTCTTTACTGCGCTGAAACAATTTGATTACACCAGTAGTGACGTAGATATAATTCCAAACAGACCTCCGCTAATCTGTAGCTACTTTCCATTCCGTTATCTTTATACATATTGGTTAAACGTGCTTTGTCGGAGGGTAATCGCGGCGCGAAATTGTGCACTTAACCTAGTGATCTAAAAAGGTTGGGTTCTGAGGTGTTGGGAGTTACAATTTTTGCGCTCTTTCAGGTTCGCCGTCAGCTAGGGATCTTCTCAACAACAAAGCGGCTTCCAGTTATTTGATATAAAAAAATTGTGTCCATTAAAGCTGCATTATGCATTTTACGTGACGTTCTGACGTTATGTATCAAACATGTCTTACTGCAGGGAGTCGGTCGACTGAAGCCCGTCTCCCCCGCCATTCTTGCCTTTACAGTCCCGTATTTGAAAGTAGCGATCCCTAACCGTGATGTATAATAACAAATACTATCGGTAACTAACTTACTATTGCTGTTGTGACAAAGCATAATTAGACGCCCTATGGATCCAACAAACTTAGTTTTAGCCTTAATTGTTTTGTTCTGCTGAATCAAATAAAATATCGCAGCGCCTAAGAAAAAAGAAGCATATAAAAATACGTCACGTGCGTCAATGAACCGAAGGAAAGCTGAGAGGGGGCACAGAGAACGCGCGCTAACAGATTGGAGGAGCCCCGTCTCCGAATGGCCGTTCACGAAGGATAACTGAAGAAATAATAAAACCCCATGTCAAACGGAGATGAAAGGCATTCTCATACCAGTCATTTTCCGATTAAATTTGTGAACTATAATTGAGACTATCTGACTACCTGTCATGCGTTGCGTGCTGTGCTGTTGTACACTAAGTAAGTGCCGGTATTTAATTATTGTGGCTGTGAGGCTATCAATAATGAAACATACGTTAATTGATCCGGTGTAGAGGTATAATAGGCTGGTTAAGGCTTGTTCTGAAATTCTACGAGGGTAGTGGATGTTCAAACCAAGAACTCTCACAAGTCGAATGAATTTTGTTGCGGTACGAATAGCACATCTCCATTCAACCGATGCAGTGAGCGATTAAACATCCCGTCCGGTTGAGTTTCAGAGCGATTATATAAGTGCTTACGTAGAAATTAATGGCCATCCTATTAAGGGATCGCCGTGAGTGGCTATAACGTATATTCCCGATCTACATTCCGTCTGGATTGCACATCCGTGCGGTGACGTAAATCCTGACACCGAGTACACAGTTTAAATCATCCTACGGGACGACCGGCGGTTACCAGAATACCGTCATGGAGAGAATCGCTTGCCATACCTGGTCCCAAACCCAGTATTCGTTTGGGTATCGTCATAGTTCCGTACATCCCATTTCCGTACAAGGCGAAATCGGTGGCAGTTCCGTACGCGATGCACTCGTCTCGCGATTATTTGTAATCGGTAGTTGCGTACAGGGACAATCCGTTAGTGACCGTATACTCGGGGAGCATTCTAAGAATCTCCTGGGTTGTTTACGAAGGTACCTGAACATAGAATTTTGGATTTAGTCCCATTTCGTGCGTTCCCGTTCCCTGCGTCCGTATACTCGGAGAGCATTCTAAGAATCACCCGGCCAAAAAGTGGTGTTGCCCGTCACTGAATACGGCCAAAAAAGTGGTTCCACGACCCACTATTTCCGGTCTGTGGGCAAGCGGAGTGAGCGGAGCGTTTAAGTCTCCCGCCCCCCAAACAAAAACATTAACATTTTTTGAAAACAATAAGAGATAAATTTTCATCGACGCACGAAACGGGAACGCACGAAATGGGACTAAATCCGAAATTCTATGTTCGGGTACCTACGTAAACAACCCGGGTGATTCTTAG
The DNA here is from genome assembly GCA_963966045.1 of Xestobium rufovillosum. Lineage (NCBI taxonomy): Eukaryota > Metazoa > Arthropoda > Insecta > Coleoptera > Ptinidae > Xestobium > Xestobium rufovillosum. The sequence continues at coordinate 26,370,760 of OZ014493.1, read as the reverse complement.
AATGCTCTCCAAGGGATTGTACATGCATGTAACTACCACTATTCCTAATGACAGTTTCTTAGAAATGATCCCCAGTATCGCGACACGTGCATCGTGTACGGAACTGCCACCGATTTCGCCTTGTACGGAAATGGGATGGGATGGGATCTGAATAATTACCGACTAGACTTTACCGCAAAAAGATCAAATTTAATTTCCTGTGAATATTTTGTATAATACCGTTTTACTCGTTGATTGAATGTACCTACATAGTTAAATTATTAGAATCATTGTTATTTGTTTTCCGCGTATTTATTGTTTCCTCCATATAGCATTAGATGTATAAATGAAGCAATAGAGAATCCAGCCTTTCTCAGACTGAAGCGAAGGGCATACCTATATCGACGAATAATTTCCCAGCCGACCGACCGAGATGCAAAAATTCGATCGTTAAAAAGCTAACGACCAGAAATAATTAGGTATACAGTGTGTCCCAGGACATTCGTTGCAATGTACATAAATATACCTACGATATCCACGAGAATGATTTACAGGGTGAAAATATGCAATTTTGGATACCTACAATTAATTAACTTAATAACTGAGATTCAAACAGAATGACCTGTTAAATTCCAAATTTATTATAGCTTCTAGTAAATCTTTAACCCTGCTCCGTACATTACTTCGTTCGGCGTTCCGTTGTCGTTCTGTAACGTATACTTGGAGCGATCCCGGTCTCCGGTAGGAATTATGAAGAATGGTAATATAAGCGAAGTACAGTATAGGAGAAGAAATAAGTATTTTAAGCACCAACTCGCGGTAGTTACTGTGATTCGTTTGGTCCGGTTTGTATGGTTATAGCAGTTAATGGTTTTCGGCTTCCATTTATTTTGACAGCAATGAAGTACTTTTAAATAATATTTTGAAATCGTTCGAGAGACGTAAAATTTTTCTTGTTGATTGGTAACAAACTACATACTGAGATATACGTTCACTCTCAAATAGGGTAGTTTTATGAAGTGGATAACACAAATTGTCCTAATTTCTGGTATCAAACTGATTTTCCATAATGTAATATTGAAAAAATGTTTATTTCTATCACAAGCTGTAAGCAGAGTACCAAGATCTGCAACTCTCTTAAGTTTCGTTCTTTATTTAACCATTTAAAATCTAGATACTAAAATATATTTAAAGAATGCCATGCATGGGCCAAAAGAAAGGTCGCTTTCAATCTCCATACTTTTAATATTCTTGGTGCTATAACCGATCTTCTTTGGTCAAGCAACCGGCGTTATCATTCTATTGAATAGATCCCAAATGTTCTCTCAATCGAATAAACATTTTTATGCTTTTGTGAAGTTCCTTTCTCGTAGCATTTTATCCTAGTGTTTCCTTTTAATGTTGTCACATATTACTATTATCGGATTACAATTTTTCCATAATTTGTTTTTGATTTGTTTCAGGAACGACTGACTTAGATGAACGACCCATACTCCTCTGTTATGCAGAATGTATTGCAAGAGCTGGCCTGAACAAATATGAAATAGCTAAATTATTCCTGTATTATTCCACAATTACGCAGTAAGTACCAACCTTTTATTGCATCGATCTCATTTCCTTGTTTGATCTTAACATTCACGCCAAACAAATTCTAACTCTTTCGAGAAATCGTCTTTAGACACACATGTGTAAAGTACACTCTGTTTTACATACGGTGCCAAATAAATACTAGAACTCAACCTCGATTTTAAAGCAGCTTGAATTGTGCAACAATGAAATGCATGGGTTTGTTATGCTAAATGTAAATATTTACACGCGGTCGTTAACCATGTCATTCATAAAAGAGCATGGCCTTCCTAAGTAGTAAATTTGAACGTGTAGAGAGTGGATCTACAGTGCAAGTGATTTGGGAAGCACGATTCTTCACTTGATTGTTGTATTAAGAAATATTAATGATCTTACTAGTGAACTATTGCGCAAGCCCTTTGCTTCTGCTGAATAAATCTTTGTTTATATTCCTCATTGTGTTTTGAGCAGGAGCGAGAATTGAGGACGTTTACCCTTCCGGTTCTTTCATTAGCTCAAGTACCTACATCGCTGTATTCAATTAGCGGGTACCATTATTACATTTAACTGACCCTAGCGAGCAACGTTTTGCTTACTGAACATGTTCTGGAATAAACGGTTCATATTTTCTCTGGATTGAAATATTACGTTTATCACAGCATCTACGTAGAATAAGTACCGAGGTGAGTCACTTTTTTGTAGCAGGATTTTAGTAATAGATGGAAGACCTTCTCTCAAGAGAAAAGTTCCTATAAACATAGGTCTTAGAATGCTTCATTTGTGAGATACAGGGTGTTGAAATACACATTTTGTTTTAACTTTTCCTTAATATAAAAATAACTGCTTGAATTAAAATCGTGATATTGCGGCATAAGACTAAGTACTCGAGTACAGATAGTTCAACATTGAAATCTATTATTCAATGTTTCCAGTGGCGTAGATGGAAGGGTACCCATGAGTATTATTTTTATTGAAAAATATTAACCATTTGGAATTTGGTCAGTTTTTATTCGAAAATATGGAAGAGCATGGATAAAATGCAGCGTTTCCAAGATAAAGTGAAATATTTGTAATCAGTCAGGAATTTATTTAATATTAGGTGTGTCAAATTTAATGTGAATCGTAAAGAAACAGTGAAACAACTAATAATAACGATAATCAAAAATAAATCAAATAACAATATTTTAAAGCATTTGCCCAAAATGAAAACCATTTTGAGCAAAAATTCATTTAATATCTACGTCTGTGAAAATTGGGTGCAAGTATTTTATCCCAAATACGCTGCTCAAAATTTCCTAAGGAACACAAATAAATTTTCATTGTATGATTTTTATCCTACAAGTCAAAGTGAGTAGGTTACACTATTTATTTTATTAGCTTGTCTAGTACAAAATTGGCTAAAAATAAATTTGTAATGTTTTGCATTATTTGTTTAATAATGAAAATGAACATTTTTCTACGCCTATTTAATTATATAACAATTATTAGTATTTTCTTTGTGAAATATCGTACCTATAATTCACTGTAGTGAATTATGGATTCATAATTCACCGTATTCGGCCAATCACAAATATACATTCAATAATCACCGTTTCCCTGATCCAATGATATTTTGTATCGACCGCGATCAACTCTTGCTGAAGCTGTCAATCTACTTGGGTGACAGCCAATTGTATTGCCATATTACTTTTACGTTTTCCAACGTATGCACTTCGTACGAGTAGGTACCGATTAATCCGTGCAAATTAACAATTCAACCACTACAACTGCTAATCAGAACTTAACAATGGAAGGGACAACTCCAAATTTAAAAATATTACTAACTGCACAAATTTCAATATATATTATCATCCTAGAAGTTCATTTAATGGAAAATAAAAATTAATGTATTATTATAGTGTTCCATTAAAGTGATAAAATTTATTCAAATTTATTTGTTTAATAAGTATAGAAAAAGCATAGTATTATATTCGCGGTTATGACCATGATTCACTCAGATGATTTGCGCCACTCGCCTTCGGCTCGTGGGCTCAAACTTCATCTTCGTGAATAATGGCTGTCATAATCGCTCATATAATAATATGTACTATAATAATTTAAGAATTCATTATTTCTACTTTTCTGATAAACCGGTAAATTATTTAATTGTATACGAGAAAATTAAACATTTGCAAAACTTGATGGCTGTACCATGTGAACGTTAGCTGTCTTGATGCCACCTTACGGCTTTTGCATAACCTTGTTTACTGCTTGCTTGCTGTTTTGACAACTGAATCTGAAGTGAAACTAGACATTGACAAATGAAAATGGCAAATATACTGTAGCTAAAATGACTCGTTTTCATTGGTAGCATCTAGGTAGGAAAAGGTTTTTGCGGGTTTTTGCATTGTTTTATCGTTTTTCGGCGATGCGTCCGACATATCGACTCTTCTTCATGAATTTGACAATACGGTGTCGACGCACGCGAAATATGTCGTAACTAATTTCATTCACGCACAAAAATATATTTCGAAAAGTATAAGTATACCACTAGTTTATTATTTTGAACCATTAAGCAACTGAATAGGAGGTTGAAGAAACACAGCAACCTTTTATTGTAATAATCAGGTGCTTTTAATATTTCTTGTAGTTATAGTTACAATTTCCACTATTAATTGTCTAATAGTGGTCGGTTATTATCCCCTCGAATTGATTGAAATATGCGGAAAACAGTAATAGGTTCTAAAACCTCTGCATTTTACCAGATACCTTCTGAATATTCCACTTGCTATGCTTCCCCCAAAACTTTCTCGATGTAAAGTTTGCACTGTGACTCTAAGTTTCGCTTGTGCAAGTACCGTAATGGAGCCATTGCAAACTCGGAATACAGTGGCTTTATTCAATTAAATAAAGCCACTGTAACTCGGAAGGGACAAGGGCGCCATCTGTTCAAAATCTTAAAGCTTTAATTGTGGATAATGGCCTAGCACATTGACGAATAACATCTATGTTTAAGCGCTGTTCACGTACCTTCCTCATAGATACATTGTTTTATACTGGCATGCCATAAAATAATTTGCCTTGTAATTCAAAGATATTAAATGGCCGTTTCAAATAACGTTGGATTTTACTTCTCCTTCCGCACCAAGCAATACCAAAACGATAAATGCGACACCGTAAGTGCATTAGAGGTAGTAACTGTGCAGATGTTCGGTATAAGGAGTCATTTGGTCACCTGTCCAGCGATTTACATACAATTGTCACGCAGAATAGAATCGAAGATTGCAACTATATCCTACACGTTTTCATGATCTAGCTGAAGCAAATTCATAATTATACGTAGGCATATGCATACTTCGTTATCTTGTTCCATATCTTCGTCTCTTATAAGGTCATTCGATATTCGCCTTGTAGAGATGATTCCTTGTATTAGACTTCCGTGTACGTTAAGCTACAGAATTTGCAGATTTTCCCGTGTGATACTGACACGAAAATGCTTCATTTTCAAGACTTACAATTACCGCCCATTAATAATAATTACATTAGGAATTGTATTGATTGTACCTGCCAGTGGCGAGCAAACTTTCTTTTTCATTTTGTGCAGTGGCTGGGTGAACCTAAAAATTAAGGGGTGTTCTAGTAACTCAAATTTATCTAGTAATATTGGGACAGCAACTTATTGTAATGTTTGATGTAGACCTTCCAGGACGTTTTGTTTTTACTTATTTGCTAATTTTAAGGCAGAAAAATGATAACTTAAAATATTTTGCCCTTGCCCAGAACGGTAGGAAAAGGGAATATATCGCCTTTATGCCTTTATTGAAATACAATTCCTGAATAAATGAGGAAAGAGAACTTCTAATTTCAGAGAAAAATAATTTCTCCGTTTTCGTAGATAGTTTCAGATAGATCCTCTACCTAGAGAGACTCCGGAATATTACTTATAACTATTCCAGCTCAAACATATAGAGAATATTTCGTATATTTTTTCTAAATTTATATCTTTCTTCGTGACCGTTACCTCTGATATTTTTCATTCTTGCACGAATTCATACAATTATTTGTATATTGTGGATGGTTCATAATTAGTGCTAACTAGGTACCTAAATGAAACTGTTTCGCACCGCCACTGCTTCACGTTCACTCGCAATAAATTATAATTAGACTGGAGACTGTGCACATTAACTTTACGCATAAGTTTCAGAAATTTTCTTTGGAATAATACCACCAACAAGAATACCACCTTTGTAACTTACCTGCAAAATTAATGACTGTAGCTACTTAGTGAAATTTAATTTATTGCTGGTTAACTTTTAATTTCAAACGACTGCTATGTCTGGCAAAATATTAGTCTGCCCACGCAAGGCAGGATTTTAACGAAATAATCCTTGATTTTGTTGCAGTTCTGAGAGTGCCTCGAAAGGATTTACTGTGCTGCTGTTAGCTGAAAACGGAAGTCACGGTAAAGTGCTGGAAACTTTGGATAAAGCCTTGTGCCTATTGGGAAATCTAGTGAAGATTAATAGAATTTTGATTTGGAGACCTGGGTTGAATCAAGCGTCGCAGAAATCGTTGGTCAGTAAAATACAGGTAAGCAGAACTGTTTAGTAAATAACTTTTACGTCTGTGATAAATAAAAAGTATAACCAAACGCAGGTATTGCTCTTTAAAACGGTACGTAGGATGTAAAGATGTAAAGATTCATGCAGTAATAGGTAAAATATGAATCAATAATATTTTGCATGCAGTTTGCAAGTTGCAGCAGTAGTCGTATTCATTCTAGATTGTTTAACTCCGGAACTCGTAATTTGAAAAGTGACGTTTGCCATCCCTTTTCTTCACTCTTTGTAGTAGAACATGATTCCATCTGAGATTTGAAAGAATGCGGAAAATTATGTAAACCTGATATCATTGTAAAGATAAATCATTGTGAAATTGGTCATTTCAATGTTTGAAGACTTCGAACATGAAAAACACAGTTTTATAATTTACTGCAAAAGGTATTCATATCCTAAGAAAACAAAGGGTTAAAGAATTACGAAAAATCACACTGCACCCTTAGACAACATCTGAGACAAGAAACTTATAGTTCCACACTTCCACTTTACTTTTTAGGACTTCTTATTTCCCAATTTAATGGAACTTCTATGCTGGACACCTTATACACGGTGTCCCAACGAAAACTTGTACCCCCGTAAAACTCGGCAAAATAAACGTTTTGACAAAAATCCAAAAACACGTCGATTTTTATATCAAAGTGGACCAATTTTTATGCAATAATCATTCTTGCAACTCTAGCCCTGTGCGGGGGGGGTCTCGACCCCCCCCCCAAATTTTAAATGGGGCGGGTGGTCAAATGATCCATACTTTGGAAGGGTTTTTCATTACTTACACAACCGTATTTGTTTTATTCAATTCGATCAATTTGTTACCGAGAAATTGCTTCTTGAAGTTTCCAAGTTAAAAAATGAATAAATAAAGAACAAAAAGGTTTAAACTATCAAATGTATTAGAATGGAAAAGTAACAAAATCAAGTAAACTAATAAGAATAAAAAGTAAGAACAAAAGAAAATCAGAACAAATGTCAAAATAAACTTATTCGCCACAGTATAAAATCGTGTTTATTTAGTAAATCAAAATGGTTTATTCCAAAGAAGAATGCCGGCTAATAACTCCTGAGGTCTTCCGAAATGTAAGATCTGGATTTGAATCCAGAATGTATTATTTTATGACAATTGGTGGAGGTCATTTCGAGCAATACATTCGATAGTTTAAAACTTTTTGTGCTTTTATTAATTTTTTAATTTGGAAACTTCAAGAAGCAATTTCTCGGTAACAAATTGATCGAATTGAATAAAACAAATACGGTTGTATAAGTAATGAAAAACCCTTCCAAAGTAGGGATCATTTGACCCCCCGTCCCATTTAAAAATTTTGGGTTGTCGCTACCCCCCCGCACAGGGCTAGAGTTGCAAGAATGATTATTGCATAAAAATTGGTCCCCTATGATATAAAAATCGACTTGTTTTTGGATTTTTGCCAAAACGTTTATTTTGCCGCGTTTTACGGGGGTACAAGTTTTCGTTGGGACACCGTGTATATTAGCTTTATAAGAAAACTTATTCATTGCTTTTGTCTTCTCTCGTCAAAGAATTTAAAGATCGTAGTCATTTTCAAAATAAATTATGATTGTAGTTCCAAATTTGGAAGTGCTTGAAAGTAATGTTAAACTACGGACAGAAGGAAAAACCCAAAAATTGTGCTCCTTAAAATGTGTGTTTAAATTATATTCCTCCTTCCGTTCAGAGGGCAATGCCACAAGCCGCCTATTACACCAGGATTTACCCTATGCACCTATTAATTCTTTGAATTAAGTCGTAAGTACCCCACTAAGTTTTCAACATAGGTATGTATGTACTATCAACGCCAAAATTCCTGTTCCACTTTATGGTTCAATTCCCCTTAAAATGCCACAACCAATTATATTCTGAGGTAAAAAAACCTTAGCAGCTGTCCGCCTATTAAAGTTTTGAAGGAGGATCTAAACGATTTTATTTGAATGTCAACAAACGTGTTAGCCTTGCACTAGTAAACAAAGGGCAGCAAAATAGATAGATAATCCTGTTCTTTTAACGAAAAATCACATCGTCTATTGGGGGGGCGGGGCTGACGAAAATATAGCAACGTCCGACATAAGCGATTCGCATCGCAAACTGGAACACCACTTTTGGAATTTATAGTACATACTCGTGTACCTATGCTACATGATATATGTTTAAATAGATAGGTACAGATTCTGTGAGATATTGTACAAAAGCTGAAATAAAATTCAGACGTTTTTTAACATTCAAGAAAATGTAAATTCCGAAATTTCCCATACACCTGTGTGAAAGCGTTTCTGGCTTCCATATTTCCAAATATGAACTAAATACGTGAAAAAGAGAGTTTACGTGATATGTCCCAAAACTGTGCCTTAATTAAGAATAATAACGTCAATTATTTTAGCACAAGTCCATCACTTTTACAAGAGAACTTCCACTGTAATCATCTCACTCGGTACCCAGGTATATAATTAAGATCGTGTACTTTCATGAAGTTCATGTTAATATTACTTTCGAAGACGCAGTTTGGTTTTATTTATTTAATTTCTTAGTATATATTTTTAAATGGGGGGCCACCTGCATAAAAAGCTGGCATGGATTGGAAATATGTAGGTTATTTATTATAAAAGAGATGACGCCATACTTTTTTGGCGTGAATTAACATTTATTACGAAGGTGCGAAATAAACGCTTTTCTGCATTTGGATCAAGAACATTTTTAATGAGAAACATGTGTATTTAAAGTTTATGAGCTCTAAATGGTTTCATTGAAAATGTTTCCGATATGTTTAATGTTTTAGCAACGCCGTAGAATCTAAATCGAAGACGTATATACATAAATGTACATAATATGGGTTCGCAAGTATTTTACAGCAACTGTGATCGTCTTTCGCACTTTTTATTTTTCAGTCATCGCCCTTCATACAATACTCGTATACTCAATACTATAATCGCCTCTCTCACATCATTATCCTAATTTCTATAAGAGACATCCCGTTTTCTTTTTTTTCTACCCGAACCCATTTCTTCCTTGGCCATCTGTCTGGTACCAAACAAACATCGTGTCCACTACTGTACTTTTTCTATCCATTCTTCTTCTAATTTCATGGTTCCGTACACGATCCAATCAAGAAAAGCCACAATTTTTTCTGAGATTATCCATTTCCACTGCCATTACCTTAAAGTTACTTTTCTTTGTCGTGTCCCTCCTTTCGACACCATATTTCAGGATACTACTTACAATTGGGTCATATATGTTATATTTCTGGTTTTGTTTCTAATGTTTTTCGACCATAAGATGGGATTTAGTTTTTGTGTAGTTTGTCTTGCTTGCACCGTCCTGTTCATGATTTCCTGTTGACTGTTGCCTTCATCTGACATAACGACTTCTAGATATTTATAGTTTTTACAATTTTTAATAATATACCTATTCACTTAAATTTGAAATTTCTCCTTTACCGTTTACAACTTAGGTTTGTCAAAATTTAGTTTTAAGCCCCAGGACTCCGTCAGTTTTCTAATTATGTAATCTGCGGCGTATGCATCTACATAATATGGCTATGACTACTTGATCAGTAGAAGTATATGCAGATAATCCTCTTGAATTTTAGCATCCATAAATCTACATTTGCTCTTCCATTCTCTTAGTATTTTGTCGATATTATACCTTTTAAATAGCGATGGTACCATGCGACAACCTTATTTCAAGCCTTTGCCAAATTTAAGGCTACACGATATTTCCTTCACTTCTTTTATTGCACTCGAATGGTCTTTGTAGAGCTCTCTGATGGCATTTATACACTTCGAGTTGATGGGAATTGATACGGTACAAACTTTTGTCAAGGGTACTGTGTCATATGCTTTTTCAATATCCACGAAAATAAGGTGCGTTTCCTGTCCTCTTTCGCAGCATTTTCCAATAAGTTGATGTAGAGTAAATATATTGTAAACACATGAGCTACCTACCAGCTGTAAAGCCACCCTGTTCTTCCACCACAGCTATCTCTTCTTCCAGTCTATTCTTAATGATCTTTCCATACAATCTTCCAATAGACGATGCCACACTTAATTTCTTGAAAACATTAGCTATGAAAACAAGTTTCCACTCTTTTGGTACGGGATATCCATGTATTAAGCAGTCATTGAAAAGGTTTCTTAAATATTTAATCACGCATTCTGGACTAATCTTAACAAGAACTATTGTAATATCTCCAGGACAGGCAAATTTCCCATTCCTCATTTTTCCTTATGCGCGGGTAACTTCTTCCTTTCTTCCTTCCTTCTACTATTTCTTGCTTATATTCATCTCTTCGTTCTTGTAGCACATCCTGATAGTACTCCCTCCAATCGTTCATTTTTCTCATCTGGAATTTTGCCCCACATTTATTGTTTTCTCTCATCGACTTAAGTTCACTCTATTCTTCTCTTGCCTTCATTCTACTCAGACACATATTCACTTCGTCACACATTTTGCTCCAAGGGTAATTTTGCGCTTTAACTATGGCCTTTTCCACGTCTCTGCTTAACCTTGCAAATAGTTTTACAGTGTCAACCATTGTACATATGCTTTTCTTTTCTCATCAACGATTTTCCTCAACTCAGTCCTCTACCAGTTTGAATCATTCAGACCTCGGGAACCTTTTCCAACTTTCTTCACCTAAAGCTTCCATTGCTGCTTCATCTATAACCCTTCCATCCATCCCATGTCCTATTTGGCAGTCACTCTCCATTTGATGGATTCTTGATTCAACAATTCCAGCTTGTATCTTTTCACAGACAGTTTCCCGTTACGTCCATCCGATTTCTTCACTGCGTCCATCCGCTGATTGGAATAATGGAAAAGCAATGATGGTCGGCATCACATACTTTACCTCTAATGGCTCTAATATCCATCATTTAAAAAGAAAATTGTTTTTGGATTATGTAATCAATAGATATACATTGCATATCTTTCTATATTTGTACTGATGGAGGTTGGAATGTTAAGTGGCCTTCACCATTCTCACCTTTGCCTGAATAGAGACGTTTATTATTATTATTGTTATTGTGAAGAATTTGCAATAAAGCAATAACACTGATCCAGCCATCAAAATAGGCTTGATCAGTTATTGTTTTATTATCCCTTTATCCAGATCTAAAACTTAACGTATGCTTAAATAATCAAATGTCTTTGCAATTACAAAAAGCATGTCGTATTTTGAATTAAATTCAATAGACTGATATTAAAAACTATTTAAAATTCTAGTACATCCTTTAAATCCATTCGTGGCCCATCTTTATCGCGAAACAATAAAACGAAACATAAAAGATTTAACGAATTCTTTTTATTATTCGTGACACTTTAAACAAGACGGAATATTCCTGCCGTAACTCATTTGTGAATAGCACATGCGGGAATTTATTAGATAAAACAATGCTCCGACACCTGAGCGTTACAATCAAGTACCCCGAACTATTTAGCTAATAATGTAATGCGGTTTTAAGAAACGATTGGTCTATTGTTATCGTGCATTAATTATTGCAGGTCGTCGTATTAACAGAGGAATCGTCTTTGGCTTCGTACGTTAGTCGAGAGCAGGCGCCCGCTAGTTGTGGTGGTTCCTGCAACCACGATCAACTGGAATGGGTGGAATTCTACAAGCAATTGGAACCATTTTTAAACTCCTGCAGAACAGTAGGACGATTACTGCTTTCTACTTTGGCGCAACTCAGACATGAAGAAGTACCACCAGAAGTCACCAGAAGGTTTCTCAATCACCAATGCAGGTTAGTATATGATTAGCATGTATAACCCCAAATATTCAAATTAGTCTATAACAGGATGTCTCTTAAATACTCCAAAACATTTAGTGTGAATTCTTGTGTAAAAATTAATAAGACTGTATAAATATGTTATCATCAAACTGCAATATTGTACGCAGAACAAGAATATTGCTATAACAAAGTTGCATCCGAGTCGCAGTGCAGATGGCGCTCTTTTAAAGTTAACGGTTAAATTAGAAGTTGCTACTGACATATTCTCTACCAAGAAATTTTTATTTTACTGCCTCTTTACACCATGAGGAATGTCAAACTATATGATTGCCAGATACATTACAGGCATTACAAGTGGCGAGTGGGTGCCAAAGAACCCCAACGCGACATAATTTCTACCGACAGATTTTTCTTTTACTGACTTTTTGCAACATAAGTAAGCCAAAATATCACAGCCAGACATATTAGATACTCACAAGTGGGTGCCAGACGACCCAAACTTGCTTGGAGAGCCATCTGCAACGCGACTGAGATGCAACTTTCTTCTACCCATATTCTTGTTCCTCGTGTTTCATACAGCAATAATTTAACATTGCGACTCCCTAACTATTAAAATCGGTAGATTTTTAAAAAACAGGTAAGAGGTAACACCAGTTGAACTCATATCGTTCTCAAAAGGTGCGAGATTTTACCACTCCGCCCAATGCTCAAGCAAAAAATAGTTCTTAGAAGGTGGATTGGCCGTGATCCTGAGACCCTAATGAAATGATCCGCCAAATCACTGGATCTCAATCCCAACGAATTTTATTTCTGCGATTTTAAAGTGTGTACACCATCGTAGGTACATGCTTTGCAGGTTGTGAGAATCCAAGAATCTTGTTCTGGAGAAAACTATATTTTTATAGTTGTGCCATCTTCTCTTGAAACGTGCTTATTTAGTGATGTGCCAAGTTATACTGAATAATTCTAGATGCTTCGTATTCCGAAGAACAGCTTGCTGATGTTGAGTCTTTTAAATTATTTTTACTAATTTTTATCATAAATAACCACTGGTACTGGGTTAAAAATTATCAGGGAAGCTTCTTTGCATAACATTTTGTACAGTCATTATATGCTTCCTCAAGAATTCCCACTCCTTTTTTGTACTAACATTTTCTATCACCAAGTTAAAAAGAAGTAAACTTTTAAGAAATTATGCATAATGACTGCATCACGATTATCTTATCTCAAAATGCATTGTTATGTTACCTTATCTCAGTTCAGTGTTTAACCCACATAAGTTAGCGTCTACTTTACATAGTGCTGCTTGGGAAATGGAGACAAAGGAAGGGCTGTCTAGGTGCATAAAAATTTAACCCTTCTGCAAAATATTATCAAATATTATTTCCTTAGGCAATTGTCAAAAGCTCTTCAATTGGAATGTCTTCAAAAGTTGCGAAGAGATGGACGTTCAACATTGACGAGTTTAGAAGAGAGATCACAGTGGCTGTCCAGCAGCAAAGACGTCAAAAGGTCAGCCAGTTTTGCTTGCAACTCCTTCTCCGCTGTAGATCGCGTTGCCCAAAGACTGGAGCAGTTGACTCAAGAAAGGAAGGAACGACTTAAGGAATTGGCGAGGCTCAGGACTCTGCAAGATGAAGCTGAAGAGGTAAGACTATTTCTTCGATATACCCATGATTCATTCGTAGAATATGCTTTACCTTACATTTTATTGCTGTTTCTTTTTCGGGTTTTTAAATAATAATGTTTTGATGGTATCTAATCGGGGCACTTTAACATTAAAACCTGTTTACATTATTATGTATTTACGTTTTTCGTGGTTAAACATAATCAGTAATTAATAGTTTGAGAGGTGTAAACACAACTGGGCTTCATACAAACAATTTTATTATCTTGCAAAAGCGTTTTACAAATAGCTTTGTTTTTGTATCAGTTTCTAATCAGCGCCGACTTTTGAGGTTGCTTACCGACTTAGATAATTAACTGCAATAGAAATTTCCGTCAAAAATCTTGCTTTATCGGGTAACGAACTTAGCGTATTTATATGTATAACACAGCAGCCTATTTGTTCTTAATACTTCTTTAGATAAGAAACATTACGATGTATTTAAGCATAAAGAGGGATGATTTTGACTTCTATTGGAGGTCACAATCAAATATACTCTAAGTAATAAAACCTTAAATACCGCATGGACATACTAGAGAACAGAATCGAAGAGAATAAAGAAAATTCAGTTATTTGAAAATTTGGGTAAAATAAAATACAGAAATAAGAGTATCTCGCTTTCCTCAAGGGGTTTTTTTCAAGAACAAAAGCAAACCAAATTCTACAACTTGAATGACCGAAGCTTTTCTAAAATACATCTACCAAAGAAGGGACGCCCACATAAAGAGCTCCGAAGCAAAGTTAAGCCAATATGCAAGATTTTTCTGGAACACGGATCTACGGACCCGTTTCATAAACGGATCCGTTTAAGAAATGGATACCTAAAGTTGCGTCTTAAATCGATGTATGAACGCACCAAGAGCGAAAATGTTAAGAGAAGCAAAGTACTGAGAGCAACGCATTTCACTGTTGCTGATTGTTATCAATATTAATATGATTTCCAAATACATGGTAGAACGTAATCGTCGTAACAAATATATAAACAGTCTTCCATATGCACGATCCTCAGAAGTGTTGCTCCCCGACTTAACCTTTGACGTGATGAGCGCGAACTTTTCTCTCCCGAAAGACGTATACGTGAGCGTTTTCACGTCATACGTTAAATTAAGAAAGGTCCATTACTTTGTATTGAGATAAATGAACAGTTCGTCTGCAGTCGCTTAGGATAAAAATGGCGATACGCTTGGCATATTATGTTTTCAACCCTTCAAAATTCATAGACGGATCTTGCAATGCTTCAAAAACTGGAGTTATAGGCAAGTGACTATATTTACCTAGAAAAAGTTAGATCTTTGGAGCGGCATGATAACGCGAAGGTTTTATGAAATAGTCAGATTCGTGCTTGAACCAAAAACTGGACATTAACCAGAAAACTACTTTTTACTAAATCAAATCAAGCGGCACCTGAGATTTTAGAATCTTTCCGAGCAAATCTGGCCTTGCCTTTAAAAATTATATATCTGAGGAGTTTTTTGCCCTGTAATTCAGCCCACAAGAATTCTTAAGTGTCGAGGAAGTTATGTGAAAGGATTACATGTTCACCATTCAAACTTCTTCTCTTATTTTGTTTCTTCTTTCTAGAAGAGTCGTGATCTCCTAACTTGAGGACTCAAATTCTGTGCGCTGTTTTTCTCTATTCTTTCCCGTTTCTTGCACTTCTAGCAGCTTGATAAACTGTTATGTTGATGGGCTTCTTGATTTCGTCTAACCATCTTCTTGAAGATCTTTCACGTGCCTTGGGGGCCTTTATTTAGGGTGGTATTATCAGCCATTCTGTTGTTTTGTCGTATGGTGTGTTCAGAGAATTTCAATATTCGGTGTCTTACGTTTTGTAACCGCTTCTTAATAATCTCTATGAAAAGTATTAGCAATTAGCCTAGAAATTTTAGATTTTAACCTAGGTAAAATTTTAGTATGGAGTATGGCCGAAAATTCACGCCGCTATTCGAATTGGTGTGCTTAATAATATTTCCGAACTCCCCAAACTTCCTGTATCGGCTTCCTGGAGTTCCCGTCGCTGAAACTCCTGAAACGCTAGAATAAGTGCGGATCATCACCAGAATTTACGAATGGGGTCTAATGGAAGAAGATACCGCAGGCTATCATTCAGAGGTTATGGAACTTTTGACATACTGTTAAGCACACCAAATAGAACAACTGCATCAATTTCCAGCCATTCTTCAAGGTTGTGACTGATTTAGGACTAAAATTCCTGGGCTAAATTGGTCATGTTGTTATTTGGTCGGTGTATAATCACGACTTCCGTTTTACTTTTGTTAATAATTAGAACGTAGTTACGACTGGTCAGTTCAGGAGTTTCATTGATTCTTTACCGCTACTTCAAGCAAGGCGGTATCGTCAGGTAGTTAACAAATCGTAGTTCATCAAAATATCTCGAACATAGCACGGGCTTAGGAATACTTTAGTGTAGATCTGTACGTGTTACGGGGTGGTTAAAACTCTCAGTGGTGTTTGATCGCTTCAAGCATGTGCAAAAGTCTTGCGATTCAAACACTACTTGATTTCTGCTACCTAAGGTTTAACCGCACAGTTTTCCCTTTCTATGTATGGCCCGATTTACACATAATATCAAAAAATATTCACAAGTGAGTGACATTATATGCGACCAATATCATTGATGTACGTTCAGTTAATTTTCATTTAAAACTGTCGCGTCTTTTTGTAATGTCCCGGTATATTTTCCTATACATGTTTCTTGGAATGTACTAATAATCATGGTGTATGCAATAATGCGAAATGCTAAAAAAATTTCAATAATATTATAATTTTTGACATATTGTGATTCATAATAAGGAACTGATTATTTGTGTAAACAAAATGTATGTATTAATATAGTAATGCAGTCTCACCATCTACAGAGTGGATTATTATGCAGTAGGTTACACACAATGCAAATGAATACTAATTTCAGTGCGTCAAGCATGGCATGAACGTCATCATTATTAATTTATTGAAACTTGGTGTTGCAAGATCCACAAAAGGAAAGTTTGCCCTTGCCAAATCACGTTCTACCTACTCCGTACCTACCCGTTCCTCATATGTTTCAATAGTCGTAACCGTCCTTTTGTAAACACAAGTTTAGAATTTCGCGTTTATGGCCAGTGCAATTTATATCACATTGTTTGTTTTCATCGGCCATAAAATTTTCAGCACACGCATATTGCATTTATAAATATTATTAATAAGTTTATTGACGTGTATCTCAACGTTACAGTGTTTGTTTAATAGAATTAGCGAAGGTTTTATAGACACATTATTCGAGACCGCGAATTTTAATCGGCTAATGGTTCTAAAGAAATTTGAGGGATTAGTGCTTTGGGCGGTTTTGAGAACAAGCAAAAACAAAACTTACTTTCATTTGCATTAAAAAGTGCCGACTCTCAACGTAATGTAATGGTGAAGGTCTATGTCCTTCCTTATGCACAAATTGTTAAATTCCTCTTGCTGATATAACGTCTGCTCCCGAGAGTTCCCAGCGACTTTTTTGCGAATTTTCGAACTTCCAGAATCATAGACTCGGTAAAATAACCAGAGATGGTTATTCGCTTTTCTAATAAATATATTTTCTAGTAATTTAAACAATTTTATAAAACATTCATTTTGTTTTCAGAACAAGATAATATTAAACACATTCTGCTTCTGCAAAAATGTAAAATAAGGTAGTGATTACTGATATGTACAAGGTGTCCCAAACTGGACGCGTTCTTATGGGAACACCGCTTGAAGAGATAGACAAAAATTAACCAAGGTGTCCGGAGCTCAAATTTAATGAGAAAACCACTGGCGCAAACAAAACTTTGCTATCTCTTATCGTTTGGCCGCTAGAGGGCGATTCTCAAATTTCGTCGATTTCTTTTATGTGCTATAACTTGTTTATTAATAAAGATAATTAATTTTGGTAAAAACTTTCTTAAGGCACTTTTTTCCGTAGAATCCATTGCAATAGGCAGTTTTTTTACAGGGCGTTTAGATTTTCGTGCGCCACCCCAAACTCATTTTTTTTATATAGACCACCCTATATATTATGAGATTTTTGAAAAGCTCGTAAAATTTCCTAAATTTTGATGTATCACTTGTCATGTTTATCTTAAAAACCATTAGCAACATTTAAAGAATTATTAATTTAATATAATAACTATGAGTAATCTTATCATGAAACTTTAGATCTGTGGTTTTAATCATAACATGTTAGCATCCTATGTTATTTTATTAGTCATGGCAATCTTGATTTCTGTAGGCACAATATTTTAATTTTTAAGTCGTAATGTTGCTAATAAACATGACAAGTGATACATCAAAATTTAGGAAATTTTACGAGCTTTCCAAAAATCTCATAATATATAGGGTGGTCTATATAAAAAAATTAGTTTGGGGTGGTGCACGAAAATCTAAACGCTCTGTAAAAAAACTGCCTATTGCAATGGATTCTACGGAAAAAAGTGCATGAAGAAAGTTTTTACCAAAATTAATTATCTTTATTAATAAACAAGTTATAGGACATAAAAGAAATCGACGAAATTTGAGAATCGCCCTCTAGCGGCCAAACGATAAGAGATAGCAAAGTTTTGTTTGCGCCAGTGGTTTTCTCATTAAATTTGAGCTCCGGACACCTTGGTTAATTTTTTTCTATCTCTTCAAATAAGGGGTGTTCCCATAAGAACGCGTCCAGTTTGGGACACCTTGTACAGGTATGTCCAACTGTGAATTTTCAAACTGATGCGGAATAATGGACCTGCAGCGAGAGAGACACAGAAAACGTCCACTATTCTTAGTTTCTATATTATTTACATATGTTATCTTCGGGCAGAAGGACTTCAGTCGATAGCCCTAATAAATTATTTTTATTATTATCATGTTATCTAAACTGTAACAGGTCCAATGAATGAATGAAGGTAATTGAGAATAGGCACCAGTGCCGACTCCTTCAAAAGATACTCCTTACAAACTTCATGAAGTTAAAAATTTTCTTGCTTGATCTACCTTTTCAGTGACAATTCTCCATTTTAACCGACTATTCTGTAAAATGTAATTTGTAATAAATACACTAAAGTTTATTATGTGCGGTTAATACGGATTAGGCTGGTTAGAACGGAAAAACGTAGTGCAATCATCAAAAAAGGCCGCATAATCCAGAGAAACGGATAACTGAGAGTCGGTTAAGCGAAAGTCTATCGTACAGCCCCATTAAATAGATCAAGAAATATTGGCATGGGCCTATTCTGGATCCGATATTCGATTTGCAATCCATAATCCGGTTTCGGTATTTTTGAGAAACTAGACACACTCTATCCATACTCCTGATAGGATAATCAGTTGTCAGCAATGAGCGGTGGATATGGTGTTAAATTTAAGGTTCGTTTACACCGTGCCGCGCCGTGCTTTTAGCACTGGATAATAGTAAGAGCAAACGCATCAGATTACACTCTTTCCATAATACTAGCAACTTGTTAGTACTTACTAAACACGATGCAAGTAAATGTGCGCACCCTAAAAAAATGCCCACTACTTCGCGCAGCGAATACCTGGGGCGCATTTATGCCGATCCTACGCGGTATAACATTAGAGCTAATGCAACGTTCCCTGATTGGTGTATTTCTGCCGCGCAACAACAGTAAATCAACAGTAAAAGTCAACAAATTAGTGGATGTCTGTCTCGCGTGATGGCGATCCCCTAGCTGTTCTTTTGGACCAGAACCGATTTTTTGGTCAAAATAAAAAAGAGAAATCATTATAACAAAAAAGAACTACTGCGAGGTGCGAACCTTGTGACTTGGGAGAATGACACATCGACCAGTGAGCCACCTAGGTGTGGTGCTAAGCACGGTTGCGAAAATAGTATATTAAGTACAAAATACGCCTGTTGCCGTAAGTATAAAATCAGCGATGAGTGTACAGTTACTATGTTATACCGCGTAGGATCGGCATGAATGCACCCGGGGCTCCCGAGGCGTTTATTTATATCCCAACTAGTTTTCGCCAATGCACAGATATCCAACGTTTCAGCGTGTTATTATTCCCTTTTTTTCATTAGTAATCGCAGATTTTCTTTTAAAAAAATACATTTCCTGACAGGACACCAGACACGACGCATAGAATGCAAAATTCTGTAAATTACAATGAATTGTAGAAGAAAAAGAAAACGGATCTGCTTGGATTCGAACAAAAACTCCCTGTGCATTTTGGTTCTGAGCCACACCTGATGCTTGGCCTTCTTGGCAAAACCTAGTTGGGATATAAATAAACGAGCTCCCGAGGTACTGGCCTAGACACACTTTAGAATGCTACTTCACGTATGTATGTATTTCATGCAATAGCATCTATAATGCACAATTTCAACTTCTGATAAACAGATAAACAAATTTAGAGAGATATGGATATAGAAACACTGAACAGTATTAACAGCACATTCCTCGCAGCTTCTGATAACATGATTTTGCTGTAATCAAATTAGAAATGCTCGAAAATGAATAGGTTATATATTAGTACCGTGATTTTCTCCTTTCTATATTGCTAGCAACCAGCCGAAATCGGCCGCATATCCCCTCCACTAAATTGCCCTGTGTCTAGCCCGGTATCTTGAGAGCCCCAGAATACCTCATATCTTATAATAGCCTTAATACTGACTTCGTGACCGACCACTTTTTCCCAATCAAATCCTGCTCTTCTTGTTTCCTCCAGGTCTGGGCAGACCAGAAAATATTGTGAATCCTGGATTACCCCACATTCGCATCATCGTCTGTGTAGTCTCAGTTCCTCGAATTTAGTGGCTAGTTTGGTATTTGCTTTGCTTCTCCCATTCTTTGCACATGATCATAGCAGTTAAGGTGACGAATGAAATATCTTCCCATCATAGGATGCGTCGCGTCTAATATCTCTCATATCCTATTATTTCTGAAAACTTTTCTAGTTTTGATTTTCTCGCAGTGCATCTTCAGGAGTCTATCTCCCTCCGCTCATGGGTTCTTACTGGTTCTCTTTGAGTTACCTACCATACTGCAAATTTTATGTCTGGTGCTTTTTTATATTTTTGTTCCATAATTGATGGCTTTTCTTCTTTATATTTTTAATTGCTTGACGCGCCCCTAGATATTTTCATTTTTCACATGACCTCTTCAGTTGCTTATTTTAGAACTGAGTCTTGTTTGTCCATTAATACACTTGTATAATATTTGCAATATTTTTACTTATTAACCGGTAGATAAGTTAAAATGGCATGTTGTGTTACGTACGTACCTACTTGTTCCATAAATTCTATATTCTTGACTAAAATTGTTTATTAGCAACTATGCATGTGTATCTAAGACCGGAAATGTGTATCATAAATCCTCTGGCGACTCAGTTTCTGAGTATTTTATGTGCACGTTAAATATGCATTAAAACGAATTGCAAAGGAAGATAAATTTTCCTGAAATCGTGAAAAATTATGTTGCAGCCAAGCTAAGTTAGCAGTCTCCAATCTATTACTACCTTATAATTGCAGGAAAACCAGAAAAAAGCAAATTTCTCGTTCGAAGAACTGCGCTATTTCATTAAAAATATTCGGTATTTTCTACCAAAATATCACAAATTAGTGCTCATTTACTTAGCAATTTCAGGCACATTTCCGAAACAAAATTCTACACGCGGAACAGTTTTGAAAATGTTTCCACTAATTTATAGGAAACAGTAATTTATAAACATTCTGCTCATTTTTTTAACTGCTCCAAAATTTTTCCTGACTAGTTGTATCGCACAAATATTCCAGATCAATATTTAAAATGTTACAAATTCCGTGTAATGCTGCTTCTGTGGAACAAATATTTCGACACATTTTCGACGAATATTGCAACAATTGTTTCATTGAAAATCTATACCAACAGGCATCTCTACATTATCAGAACGGTTTGCAACTTAAGTCCCTATCTTCAATGGCCATAACATTTCAGAAAATTCTTCCACCTTCTTTCCTTTTATTGTAACAAAATATACTTAAATTGAAACTATAGTATGTACCTTTATAACTAACATACAAACTGTAATGGTGGACAATAACGTGCTTACAGGGCGCTAGTTTAAGAGCCCGACACACCAATTTACTAAGAATCTATGGGTTCAGGGGTACGGTGAAGCAATTACAGCTTGAAAAGTACTTCACGTAGTTGAGTGCAATGTATCTAGTATATACCTGCACATATTATGAAGAGTAACAATGTCTGCGGACCTACTAGTCGACTAGTCGGCCAAACTAATACTGAGAACGAACTTGTTACGCGCACTCCCTATTTCGGTATTGGCTGAGTTAGCTGAGCGACTTTGATCAGTAGCTGAAAGACCGGCAAGAGCACGAGCTACGACGAAAAACTCCGAATGCAACGGTACTGCTGTTTACTCATAACTTTTTTGTTTTTCGGTCGAAATTGAAAATTTTATGTCTTCTTACAAGCCAGAAGTTCAGTATACTACTGCCGTTAACCAGATTCTGAGATTTTCTTTTCAGGAAAGTATTATTAGGTTCTATTCTATAAAAAGTAGTTTTTCGCCACTTGTAACATGCGCCTTTATTTATTGTTTTCATATTTTTTAACATATTTCAAAACAACAATGGTAGATTTTTATTTTAAAAATTGTTTGAAAACAAAAACAATTTAATATCATTTATAGTTTTTGAAATATTTACAAACAGGCAAACGTCTACCGCGCTCCTAAAAGTCCTATGTGTCGGGCTCTTGAGAAAGAATTTTTCTGAAGTTGAGTACCTACCATTTATATTAAGTATCATAAGAGATGCCAGATTGCATGTCAACAGTGCTTGGGGAAAGTATAAAAATTGTCAACATTATTGAAACAGATACACAGATAGTTTAATGTACAATAGGAATTAAAATTTTCCGAACCCAAAGGCACACATTTTGTTCTTAATAAAATACTTTATGGGAACATTCGCGGAAAGTTCTTCGGTACATTAGGTTAGAAAGTATGTTGAAACACATACCAAACAATGTCAGATGCACCGTGCTGCAAATTCGAAACATGTTTCGGTTATTTTTCTAAACAGGCAAAGGAACGCTCAGGGCCACCACAGTGGAAACATGTACTGCACCTCCATAACAAAATGTGCATGTGGCGAAACTCGGAAACAGGAACTTTAATTTGGAAACGTTACTGAAAATGTTCCCAAAAATGCTACTAGGGTCACTTATTCATTTTGTAGTAGGTAACTGCTGTATGCAAAGCGCAGTTCGCATGGTATTGTGTTTGAGATCAGCTCTGGTATTTTATGTCGTTCTTCAGTAAAAATTGATTTGCAAAGGTCTTGTGTATTTTCAGAACCTTTCATATTCATAATTATTATTATTATCAATCGCCGAGCTCAGCCAGACCAAATTAGAAAACAATGCTCGCGAAGACAGTCGGCCCACTCACGCTTGCACTTTTATTATAATATACATAAAGATCAGCAGGTATACTTTCTCCCAAAAAGAGAAGCGAAAGAAGCGCGTATACATCACATGCACGAGCTTCTGATAGACGAGCATCACTATCTATGACAATGATCAGAAAACAAACATCATTAGATCGAATTACATGCATATTTCCAGCCGTGCGTATCTCCGTCTGAGCTATGAGAAAAAATTTGGGTTAGCCGAATATTTTTCGCCAGATGTCAAGTACCTTTGTGCAAAAATTAATTAACTTAAAGACTCACTTCCACTGCAGATTTTCTCTTAATTAAGATTTCAAATTCATAAATGAAAATGGATTTGACATTTCAGGGCGGTATTTCGCCAAGGACAACATTCTAAAGAAAGCTATTATCTCGCTTCCTCTTATAGATTATTCCTGCTTCGAGACAATAATTAAAAAACGTTGAATGTAATTAAAGAGATGAATATTAGGATACGCGCTCACGGTATTTTGGGATATTAGACCCCTGCTGTACATGTACATTAGGCGTAGCAGATGCTTATTTATGTCTGCGTCTGGCACTCCCATGGAATATAAGGCTTCCACCCTACAAAATAAAAATTCTTCCTCGTGGTAGGTACATTTGATAAAATTTGATACAATATCGTAGCTCCCTATTCTTGGCATAAAATGAAATAAGATATGGGAGCTCCGAGCTTATTTAGGGTGAATTTTCACAACTTTAAAAATTATGTTATTAAAATAAAACGTGTCTATGTAACGTTTCTGTTTATAGCAACGATTTAAGATCACTCAGTGCGTGGCGTTTCCTACAGGACAGCTAGTTTATTCAGTTCATGTATAAACTTCCGTTGCACTACTTAAAAACTTATTTAGCCAAATTCCAAATTTCCTTCCGTCTTTCTCGGTATGCACCTTGTCAAACAATCCGTTTTATTGGCCCAGTTTTCTTGGTCGTATTCTTGATTAGCTATTTTCGTGTTCCAGAACTAATCTTTCTCATTTCCTCTTGCGTCTTGCCACATTCCGGAAATAACCCAAAATATTCCAGACAATTTTAATGATAACAAATACATAATAAAGGTGACATGATGTCGATAGTTCTACCGAAATTGTGCCAGTGTATTTCATACTAGTCTAGTTTTCCGCGATCTACATTGAACCAGTTACCAATCAAAAATCGATCGATTAAACTGAAAGACAGGGTGGAAAATTTTTACTTGTATCTATAAATGTTTCTGAATGATAAATTGAGCAAGGACATTCGAAAATTGAACTGAAAGACCAATTTCCTCCGAAGTGTTTTCAGAGAAGTATTCTCTGACTTAACACTTCGAGAGCAACATGCCAAAATTTCATTTTCTTTCATGTTTTCTACCAGATATTCTTATGAATTTGATCTTATTCTCATGGTCACTTCTTAAGACTATTTTTATGCTTGGTGGGAGTTCGTTGATTCTTCTCCCGTGTCATATTCGGGAGGCATATACGTAGTTTGCATCGCTGTTTTATAAGTACTTGATTAATCATTCTCAGCGGTTGGTGCGTCGGTACCGTACCGGACTTTTAACTTTATGCGTTTTCGCTCTGTGCGATCGATCCTCGGCGCGGATGTTTCTTGCTGTTTTTACATTTTCTTTTTTAACAAAAAGTATGTTCTTTCAGGATAGGTCCCCGTCAATTAGGCCGAAGAGGGACAGTCACTTAATATAAATATTAAATTTATAATAACGTTTGTTACTATCTCATATTATGTAAACTATGCACATGGTACACAAAACAGAAAAGCTGCCGCTAGCAGTTTGTGTTACCGGAGCGCATACATTCTTATTCTTATGCGTCTGCAAATTGCGTATATGAATTCGGACAGTCTAGTATGTGCAGGCACATTATTTTACAAAATCAAGGCGCATTTAACCAATTTTCCTCGTCGTTTCCCACAATTTTTCCTCAAAGAGTCATTAGTAGTGCGGAATAACACTACCCAGGTTTCCTTATCCCGATGGTCAATGACAATTCCGCCATGACCTTTCCGAAGAACCGACTAAAGATTTTTTCCAGAAAATTTTTAAACATGAGGCTTTTTAGGCCTTGGAAAACTAGCGCGCTTCCATTCCATCAATTTCTGTTGAATTCTGCACACGAGTATCATCCATGGTGACAACACCGTTGGAGAAATCGGTATCGTGTTGAAAATGGACACAGACGTCTAGCTCATTTAATTTATTATTTGGTAACCCATTTAACAGAAATGGAACTACCCTGACTGACAATATATACAATATATAACTTTTCATATTTGTCTATGAAACTAGTTTGGCCGAACCCGAATCTTACTTATAATTATCACTTCGCATCATCGACATATAAGTAGAGTCAGCAGGATCGTTATGAATGAAGTTATACAGATAACAGTTAAGGGATAGATGTATTACCCCATTTTTATTACCAGATCTCCACAGCATTTCTTTTTTATACTACGAGGCATTTTTCTTCAGTGTTAAACAGGATGGATGCGATTGCAGTGTGAGCATGTCAATCAGCCGTCTCGTTCACGGAACTTCCAGCACAGAAAGGTACATACCTACATCAGAGCAACTGCATTAGCAAGGCGAATTCTCTTCTTATTGTTTAGGCGTTATCCGAATTCCGTTGTTCGATTGAGAAGGATGAATTGCAAAGAATTCCTCTCAGGTTTACTCAACATATTCTACAGCATGTCAAAAGAAAACTATTTCAGTATTTTGAAGTGAAAAGATGATTGCAGCAAGTTTATCCACTAATAATAACATACTTATATAGCATAGGATCTAGAAGGTAGACAGAAAGGCAGAAAGGCCAATAGGCCGATGGAATAGTGAGAAGAACATAGCAATGTTGTAACTCAAGTTGAGAAACGAAAGAAGGTTAGAGTATATAAAACTGTACTAAGACCCGACATCGTTGTATTACTTAAGTACATAGAATATTTGATAATAGAATGGCAGGTGGATGACAATGGCGCAACAATGCTGAAATACAATGAGCCATTCATAACAGATGACAAATTACGGGCAATGCAATATCTAGAACACCTCGAAAAGGTGGACAGCAAAAGATTAGTCAAGATCTTAAATCAAGGGGGAGATGGGGAGAATCTGTAATACCAGATGTAAACGAATTATAACTAGAAGACGATTGCAAAGAAGAGAAATTTCCTGTGAACACTTTAAATGTCTAACAGTGAATAAATTTGCAAGTGAAAAGTACTACAGTAATTTAATAATTCCAGACGAGGTAATAGTATATTGACATTCCGCCCCGCGATTGGAAAGTGGCAGTGAAACTACGATATCTTGTCCGTAAATGCAGTTTCCAAAAACTCGCAAAAATTAAGAAGATATTGCATATGCGCGCAAACATGTACCGATACTGAATAAACAAGCATGGTGAATGCGATAAAACGCATGTTATGGACCACCCACAAAGCCCCGGTTACTCTATGAAAGGTTTCACTTTGCAAAATGCGAAGGAATACTAATGAGGAAACTACCGATAGCTATCAATCATTGATGTACTTCTGCATACTTGAATCTGTGTTTATATGGCTATCTTTAATTCTTGTAACCAAACAGGTTAACACGTTAGGTGTGGATCAGTGACAAAATGGAAATGATGTATGGAGTTTCTATTCTGTGTGAATAGATTTGTTGCCTCACATGAAACAACACTGAAACAACAATGAATTGCGTTTGTGATGTTAGGGTACCTAGTAATAATTTGGAGGGGATTTTTCGGTTTAGGTATATTTTAATGTTGATCTTATCGATGATTCGGAGCTTATCCAAAACAATTAAGGGAGTGTATGCACACTGGATTCATAGAAATATGGTAGCGAAAAAATATGAAAAACGTTTCAAAACTGTAAGAATATTTATGTAGTTGCACACCACTGGTCGAATGCATTGAAGTGTATACCATTTTGAAATGACCTGACATTAAAACACTGACCTATCACAAACCTACCGCTATTGACGCAGATGTTAAAATCAACTTATTAAACGAGAATCAATAAACAACTCGTCCAAAGGTAGCGTTCAATAATACCATAATAATGTTTGGCGCATTACTGTTTTTTATTTATTTTTTGTAATGTAAACTCGAAATTCAAGGGTGCACATCTGCACATCTCTTTGAATTTTTTCGGATATGGTTTGAACCATATTTGCTTATCTCATTTTACAGTAATTTTAATCTTTGGAAATAGCTGTGTTATAGCAAAACCTGAATCGAAGTAATTTCTCTATAAAAATTTGTAAATTAAACACGTCATGTTTGCATCATTTACTAAAATTACTACATGGGTTATTGAGCACATGGTTTGAAAATTACGTTAATTATATGTTTTTGTGCAGTCCATTGTGAGCATAACATTAATAATACTTACGTCTCCTGTGTACGTGACCCACCCAAGTCTATTGCAGTTGTACAATTACTTACTTTACCATTGTTTATAGTTTAATTGCCTTGTAATTTTAAATCTGTGGTAGCAGTTGGCATTAAGCAATATTCAAACAGCTTTTAGATTTAATATGTTTAACTTTACCGAGTTATTAATGATCCAGTGAAGAAGTTATTATTCGTGTCCTGTCCAGAGGCACAAATAAAAACAAAACGCCCAAGAAATTAAAATGAAAACATTCACTAGTTCCATAGAGTAGCGCTTGTAGGATTAATAGTTGTAAGATCGCAAGGACGTTACAGAACGGTCCAGTACATGCAAGCATTGCAGCCCACATTTCACCATGTTCGCCCATCACCCTACATCAGTTTGAAATATGAATTCCAAGTTGCTCATCTGTGATCACTGCAAGGTGAGAACTGCTCGAGGAACTGCTCATTCGGTTGTACTTGATGCTCAATTGTGTTAAAGTGGTAAACCTCCTGAAGATCCGCGTCTGCTTGAAGAGGGTGCTACGAACAGGTGCCATGTGTCGTTGATGAGGTAGGCAACCAGTTGGAATGGTTTGTAAAAGCCTCAGTCAAGAATACGCTTAAGTACTTTCGAGAATGAAGAAATACCTGCTTTACTTCGCTGCTTTCGCAGCTGTCTTGCTCGTCTCTAAACGCTGACACAAGATACGGCATACGACGCTGAGCGTTCCCACATAGCGCACGGCTTCTGCAAGCCTCGCTCGCTGAAACAGCATTGGTGTTTGGTGTGTACTCGGCGAATACAAAGACGTTGTAGTTGTAGTCGTGCTGCAGTTTTCTGCGTGCAGTGTTGGAGGAAAGATGGAAGAGCGCCTTCTGATCAAGTTCATCTGACGAGGGCAGACACGCTACTACATATAGGTACCTGCATTTCTGTATACGCTGTCCCACGTGTCCTACCTTCTGCACCTGCCTTTTGTGTTCTACGCCCTGTGTTCTGCGCCTCTGTATAAGCACCATCACCTGATGGTGGTATACGCCGGGTCGTTGTACCATACCAAAACAACCCTTAAGTAAAGTGGTAGGTGTCCGAATGCACACAAAATAGATGGCATGCATACCCGAATGTACCTATTTGTGTGCAAAGTAAATAAGATTGTATCAACTAATTCTACAACCGCTTCCACAACTACTGCGTACTATCACTGATCACTGGAATTCACTCAATTTAGTGACGCAATGTGTACTCTTCCACTCAACTTGCGTGCATTAATTTAATTATCCTGACAAAACAACATGTAATATGAAGGTACACAAAAATATACATGAATGACTTCCGTTCTCGTTTACGAAGAAAATTATGCAAATTGATTCGTTGTCGTACGTTGCTATCAATTTATTATCTGCTTCTTCCTACTGCTGTTTTCCTATATGCACAAAGATAATTCTCAAGGACATCAGGTATTCAGTTACATAAGAGAAAAATGGCTGCGTGAGTCACATACTGAGTAAAAAAAACCCGGCTACAAATTAGTAAAACGAGATTAAGCGGCTGAAGTCTATAAACGACGATTCATAACCTTATGTGTATGTGCAGAATGTGCAGGTCCGTGTTAACATGCAACGT
Organism: Xestobium rufovillosum; assembly: GCA_963966045.1. Classification (NCBI taxonomy): domain Eukaryota; kingdom Metazoa; phylum Arthropoda; class Insecta; order Coleoptera; family Ptinidae; genus Xestobium; species Xestobium rufovillosum. The sequence goes on along the minus strand of OZ014493.1, from coordinate 26,341,749 downwards.
GACTGCTCTTGCTATTGATCCTAGCAAACTGTCCAATATCACAAGAACTAATAAATTATCGATAAAGGGTGAGTCTGGGGAAAATTAACTATGAAATTACCGAATTCAAACGAAAAGTTTGAATAGATAAATAAACTAAACCTCTTGAATGTTCTGGGCAAATAACTTTCCTCATGATAAATCTATACTCTTCTTAGTTGCTTATTTCACTCGTCTCATATTGATTGAATACATACTAAATTCCCTACTTTCACGCTTGGTTTACTTACAGATTGTGTTTTTGTAATAGAATATATTAGCGGCTTTAAATAAACATAAGCAAATTTTTTGCAATAATTTAACAAGTTTTTGCTTTACCGCAAAGAGAATGATAGTGGTGTAATCTACATGTGCGGTGCCACTAATGGATTAATCGTATTTTCACTAAGAGTGCTTTCTTAATCGAAAGTATTTTCCAGTTCCCATTTCCCATCTACACCTAGACGCATTGTCTCAGAAGCTTATCTTTTTAGATTCCTGTGCTATTTATATAATATTTTAGTAGCGAAAAAGAAAAAAACGTGATGATGGCATCTTCTGGAATAAAATATTCCGGAGGTTAAATAGTCCCACATTCAGATCTCTTCTGAAGTATCGATACTTTCAACAGAAAAGTATCGATATTTGGTATCGATACCTTATATGCGATACTTGCCTGGTATCGATACTTTTAGAGCGGTATCGAATAAACGATACCGCTGTAGACACATACGATTTTGACGTTTGAACCGAAGCCGAACGATAGTACAAGCCAGAATGTAGCGCGTGGAGCACTGCTGTGACTTCATAGCCGTGGACGGATCGCTTAGTCGGGAAGCAAGGTGCTCTAATTCGATACCCTCTGCACAACTCGAACACACACAAAAATATGAAGCCGATTCTTATGTAAAATGACCTGCCAGATTCGAATTTTGAGGTCACGAGAAGATCGGGAATTGTGAAAATGCCGGAAAATCGATTTTTCCTGAACTTTCCTAAATCAATTTTCGACTACTTTTAATACTTTTCTTGTTGTATTTCAGCAACGAAAAGAGTTAGAGATCTGTTTTTTTCATGTAATATACATTGAAGTGTGTTGATCATCACAGTGTACTCACGTTGCCTCTAAAACTTTCCAATTTTATGAAAAAAAAATGTTTAATTGCTAGACCACAAATTTGTGTAATGTATTTTTCATGTACTGGGTAAGTAATCTTATTTTTCGGAATTCACATATACATATGAGAGGCCAAATACGAACAAAGGCTCGAAATTATTTTTGGTGGAGAAACGAAACATTAATATTGTTTCTGAAAAAAGTTACGGCGAGTTAAATAAACATAAATAATTTGTGCGCGCTAGCCGCACTGATACGTTGATAGGTAGCGACATAAGTGGTCGCGTTCTTTTATGCATGATAAAAACGTTTTGTTATATTATTAGTAATTTATTAGTAATTGCAATCAGTAATTAATACGTTACTTTGTATATTAAGTTGTGGCAGTGCAGTCTCTAAGATGAAGAGATCTGAATGTCGTAAGTGATGTCATTCAATATTGAAGAGTTTACATTCTGAATCCGGTAGTTTTCTGATATCAGCAATAGGTACTTGAGAGATTTTCTTGAATCAGTTGCAGAGTAGGTACAAATACGAAAGAATATATAAAAAATGTTGGGTCTAGTTTTAGAAGGGCTTTTACTAACAGACTTGACACTTGAGTAAAAGTTAAGCGAAAATTGTGATACTGAAAATCGTTGGAAATCATATCAACGCAATTATCAAAGAAAAAACCTCGAATTTTATGTAACATTGCATCGTCATTAAGTTCTTTCGCTTTCTTAAAAATTTCATTTTGTCTCTCGAAAGTACCAACAAGTAAAAGTTTATGATTATTACCCTTAGGATCACGTGTTTCCGACAATGTTTTCTACTATATTTTTTAGTTTTGTTCTTGATGCGGAGTGCGGCTCATTTAATATATTACATAATGTTTACATACTAATGGAGTTTAAGTTCTGTGGGTTTTTAATGTTAAGCGTTTGTTCAAAATAGGAAAATATGGTATTATACCTTTCAGGTATATTCTCCAATAAAAATTTCAAAAGTCCAATAGTTGTTATTGAATATATTGGTAGATTACAGCATTATTTCCATGCCGCGAACACCGATCGTCCATACCGAGTCGGCTGCTACATTTATCGTTCGGCTTCGTTTGAACCCACCACGAAAGTTTAGTGTATACTAAAAAACAAAAGACAGGTGCATCCATGGATGAACTAACTATTTACCAATTGGCGCCTTTAAAATGCAACCCCATCAATGAACGAGAAACAGGAAAACTTTATTTCCTATGCTTTACAATAAAACTAGAAAGTCTTTAAGTTAGTGTAGCAGTAGCAACTTCCGTGCTAGCGGAACGATTCTTCACAAAAGCTGGAATGCCTATAAATGAATCTCGTAACCGTCTTTTGGCTAAAAGGTTGTCTACGTTGTGACAAAGTAATAATTAAAATCATTCTTCTTTCATAGTACTTAGAAATACCGACTTAGACAACCTTTTTCCTAAAAGATGGTTACGAGATTCATTTATACAGTCATTCCAGCTTCTGTGTTCAAGTTTATTTTTGTTTTAATTTTGGTTTGTAGTCAAAGTTGAGAAATATGTTTTATTTACTGAAAATCTGGAATTATAATAAAATAAATTTACTGTCTCTTTGCCAGTTTTACGTTCTCACAAAACACCCTTAGTAGGCATTTTACAAAACCGATACCGATACTCGAAAGTATCGATACTTTCTCGTGAAGTATCGGGAAGTATCGATACTTAAAGCCAAAGGTATCAAATGATACTGGTATCGATACTTTCGTTCGATACTAGCATCCCTAGCTGGTACTGCTTCGGGAGGAGCAATCACCGATGGAGCATTTCATGAGTCGGAACGTAACGTTAGAAGCATGAAAGAAGTCGGAAAGTTGAAAAATTTTTAAATTGAGATGGATAGGTTAGCATTAGACATAGTAGATATCAACAGGTGCAATGGCCAGAAGTTGGGAACTTCTGGAGCGGAGATTTTAGAGTAATACACACAGACTCTGTGTGATGAAGTGTTGTGATGAAGAAAATAGAACAGATTGTAGATATTTCTTACAGAAAAATGACAGCGTAGTTATGCACACACAGTAGTTGGATCGAGAACTTTGACGTAAATTCACTATGAATTTTTATAAGTTAACCCCACACGCCAAAAGAAAGCATCCCCATCAGGAGTTGAAGACAAAAGCTGGAATGACTATAAATGAATCTCGTAACCGTCTTTTGGGAAAAAGGCTGTGACAAAGTAATAATTAAAATCATTCTTCTTTCATAGTACTTAGAAATACCAACATAGACAACCTTTTTCCTAAAAGACGGTTACGAGATTCATTTATACAGTCATTCCAGCTTCTGTGTCCAAGTTTATTTTTGTTTTAATTTTGGTTTGTAGTCAAAGTTGAGAGACAGCATCCCCATCAGGAGTTGAAGATTAATCTTCAACTCCTGAGGATGCTGTCGTCAGAGAAACACGCATAGAGTTAAATTCGGTTAAATTCGAAACCCGGTAGAAGCGGTAATAATATAGGTATGTACATAATGTATATGCCCACATTTATCATCCAAGAATACTTTTCTTTTATATCTCTCAGGAAACTCATTCGTATATTTTCCTAGATTATCCTATGATATCCTTCTCTAACTAAGGAGCAACCTTATCTAGCCTAAAGAGGCTACAGGATTTGAAGTATCACAAATTTCTTTGGAATTCTTTTAGTTATGAGTTAGTTCGTTTAGTAATTTCGGTACTCCAAAGTTCGACGTTCAGCATTCGCATGGTCGTTCCTCCTTGTTGGTGTTATTTTGTTTCTTACTCTTTAGCTAGTCTCCGCTTTATAACCCGCCCTCATATTCATATACTAGCAAGTATTAGACCCTAGTGAAGTTTTAAATGCTCTATTTGGTCAATTTACCAAATGGCCCTACTTAAATCGCAGCTGGGAAGAATCTACCAACATTCTAGATGAACGCATTTCCCGGTAATCGTCTATGAGCACTGCATTTTTGATGCTGTATTGATTTCGTGTTATATTTTATACTCAAAATAATCCGCAAGAACAACCAACTGCTTGTTCCCTTACTTCTGTCCAGTAACTTCAGGTTAAGTAAAGTCATGTCGCAAAAAATTGATCGTAATAATTTTTCCCTCGAAAAACAGCTACCGCGTCTAACACGTCTACCGCTTATTGGTATGTGATCCACGACCCATCGTGCTGCCACAGCAAATTCCCAATTTTTTTCTAGAGCTTCCACTTGCGTATTTCACCAATCCTTAAATATCTAGATTCTGCAGTTTCCAATAAAGTGCATTTGACAATAAAGTAGGTACCTACCTGTATATTCTCCGCCATGTCGCATTTCCATTTAGATCACCATACTATGCAGACATTTTATTGAATCATCAGTCATCACCATTAAGCTTGCTTCTGTTTTAAATATCCTCTCAAATTCCACCTCAGTTTCCTTCTAGCCTGGCGGTATATTGACAAAAATATAAAAGTACCTTCATGGGTCTCAAATACTTCATGTTCCTTTAATTTCCTACCGAATATTTTGCTTCTGAAATGTCTGCCGACTAAATGATTCAGGAACTCCATGCGTTACCATGATGCTGGTACACAGTATACAGATTCGTAAGAATATGCAAGTTCTTAACATTTAATTATAAAATAATTAAAAGAGTACCTCTACATTAGACTGGTCGGCGTGCAGGTCAAAACGTGCACGAAGCTTTGCGGCACGTAATTACATAAATGAAATCTTCATTGCAGAGATGTTTGCAGCTGAGTGGCGTGAAAATGATGCATTAAATTGAATTAGCATCTTTGTAATCAATCTGTCATCTTCATTATTCATTTTCAAATTAGATGCGATTAAAATTGAATTAGTTTTTGTTCCTATAATTACGCCATACAACGTTTTCTTGGTTAATCCACTTGAGAATTAATATAAGCAATGAAATGTGAAACAAAACATGTTCAAGGGTAACTGCTGGGTAAAGATTTTCATTTGTCGACCACCAGCTTTTGAAAATAAAACGGATGTTGGGAGGGTGGTTTTGGTCCTAAAAAAATACTCTATAAAAAGTTCGCTCTTACGTATTTATCTTTTTGATTGCTTGATGTATGTTTCAGCACAAGGGTTTTAAAGTTGTGTGTATGTTTTCTTCCACAGTTTTTTAAAAGGACAAATGCAGACATCGTCGTTTTGGGTTATCTGGAAATGATCGAATTTCAAAAGTTGCTGTAAAGACAATGTTTTAGAGCATAATTTTAAATAAAAATGTAAATGTTACATTAAAAGCTAAATTTCCTATTCTTCTATTTTCAGTTGCTAAAGTGGATTAAGAAAGTGGGCGAAGAAACTCTAAACCGTCTCAATGTTTTGGTACGCACCGCAGGTGATACAAATAGTGTAAAAGCTGCCGAAAAGGAATTTGAAAGTTTTTATTTCAATGCCCTCGTAAGTAATTAGATATTATTTGTTTGTACTGTTAATAAAGGTGTGATGATTGATTGATTCATATTGTTTTGATGAAGGAAGCATATCTATAATGATTTGTTTATTATTGTCTGCAACCAATGATCTTCTAATAATAGAGTACAAATTTTTTAATTAATAATGTGTCATTAACCGACTTCGAAATAAATTAACAAATACACTTTCATAACTACAATAGGTAGTTTATTCTAAGCCGACACACTTTTGATTTCATTTGCAGAGACAGATAGATAAATCAAGCGACCTGGTAGAAGAAGCAAACAACATAAAAAATGTAAAGGGACAAAGTTTAAAGGAATCTTCAAAGAACCTAAAAGTACAAATGAAGGCTTTCAGTGAGAAAGTTGAAGAAACCAGGGAGTGTCTTGAAAGTGCTTCAAGATGCTTCTGTCTGCTAGAATCTTGTCAGGATATATTAGTCGACGACAATAAGGAAAAAGAAGACTTCAGAATATTAGCTTGTAAGTCAACAAATGAAAAGCTAATTCAAATTTGTAAGGTACGTCGATTGTATGGTGTCAAATCTTGTTTTAAAAAAAATGTATATAATTTCTTATAGGGTGTAAGTAAAGAGTATACACAACCAATGCCCCAACCAGACCGGGACAAATCGTCAGTCTGCAAGAAACCGTCTACCAGTTACCTATCACCAGAAGCCTGTGCGACTAGCACACCAATAAAGAGTCAAAACACACAAATAAGAAGACGCTCTGTCAGTTCTTTGGCCTACATTTACCATTGTAATCACCATGCTGCTGGTGAATCATGCAACTGTTGTGAATCGGACACTGAAAACACAGTTTCGTATAAGTTAAAAAAGAAATACATTCAGACACTACAAAGCTGCTCTTGCAGTGGTCCAGTGATAAAAGACTTTATAGAACGTAAAAATAGTGTTACCTTAGATGGAATTAAGGAAGTGCGGGAAAGTGTAGAAAATTTGTTGGAAAAGAGTGATAATGAGTTTAGTCCTTGTGATAGTGGCATTTCAACGGCAGACAATTCGGTTGGTGAAGATAGTATTTATAAGAAAAAGTTGCAAAGGACATGCTCGTGCCAGTATTACACAGAAAGTTGCGGTTTGTGTGGTACCGGGAGTTCCAGTGCCGGATCTAATCAGGATCACACTGATAACCAACCCGATAATGTCACTGAAGAGGGTAATGAAGGATTTGCTAAAAAGTAAGTGACTACTTTAAAACTGTATTAAGATATATAACAGTTTCTTCTTTTACCGTAGTGGAAATGACGATATTGACGAGGAACATTACTCAGATGAGAGAAGAAAGGTCCCTCCAGTTACTGCCAATAGTCACTTGCACTGTCATGCTTCTAATCTTCACATACCTCTGGAGGCCTTTTATCCAAACATAGATCCCAAAACTCAGAAGTAATTCATTTCAGTCATGTACAATTCACTCAAGATATAACGCGTACTTTTATTTTCCAGAACTCTACTTCTTATTATGAGAGAGATGATTCAAACTGAGCGGGATTATGTAAAATCCTTAGATTATGTAATAGAAAATTACATCCCTGAATTAATGCGGGAAGACATTCCACAAGCATTACGTGGTCAGCGTAATGTTGTATTTGGTAATGTAGAAAAAATCTATGAATTTCACAGTCAGCACTTTCTTAGAGAATTAGAACAATGTGAAAATAATCCATTACAAATCGGTCAGATATTTTTAAAATATGATAGCAAATTTTATTTGTATGCCTTGTATAATAAAAACAAACCGAAATCAGACACCTTGATGTCGGAATATGGTACAATGTTCTTCAAGGTATGTAATTCTAAAAACTTCATAACATAATCTGCAAAAGTAAATCAAATTTATTTTCAGAGCAAACAAATAGAATTAGGAGATAAAATGGACTTGGCAAGTTATTTATTGAAACCTGTACAAAGGATGGGAAAATATGCTCTCCTCTTGCAGCAAATGATGAAAGCTTGCCCTGAACTACCTCCTCAAGCTTCAGAAAGGTCTATTACTGAAATAGATGACCTTAAACTTGCCGAAGAGATGGTTCGATTTCAGTTGCGACATGGAAATGATTTACTCGCTATGGACTCGATAAGAGAGTGCGACGTAAGTTGCATATTAATATTTTCCCTCGCTTCTTGAAATGACGATTGCATATTTTTGGTTGCTTGCAGGTAAATTTAAAAGAACAAGGGCGTTTGTTGCGCCAAAATGAATTTTTAGTTTGGGAAGGACGTAGTGGGAAAAAGTCCTTGCGTCAAGTATTTTTGTTTGAAGAGTTGATACTGTTCAGTAAGGCTAGAAGGTTTCCAGACAGAAAGGTATTTTTATATGCTAAATAAATTGTTATAAAGAAAACTGCTGACATCCTGTATACCCTCATTTCAGAATCTAGACTTATACATATACAAGAATAGTATCAAAATGACAGACATAGGACTAACAGCAAAAATAGGAGATAGTCCAACTAAATTTGAAATATGGTTTAGAAAACGAAAACCGAATGATACATTTACGCTTCAGACTATGTCAGAAGATGTAAAGAAAGCTTGGACAGAAGAACTGTCGCAGCTTCTTTGGAAACAGGCTATTAGGAACAGAGGTAAAGACATGGCAAAACGTTAGCTGACGTAATTGTAAATAATTATTTACAACTTTCCAGAAGCAAGAATGATCGAAATGTCTTCAATGGGCATTGGAAATAAACCTTGTTTGGATATAAGACCAAGTGCGGACCAAATAAATGATCGTTCCATTAGCTTTGCACAGTTGAGCAAAAGTAAGCGAATACATAATAAATTAAAATTGGTTTTGCATGGTTAACAATGTTGTGTTTTTTACTTTATTAATGCTTTTTTCTCTACATGTAATTAACTATTTCATTCTGTAGAAGTATCGACAATTGGTACTATGTCACAAAATACAATGAGAAGAATATGCAGGAAGTACTTATCTCTAGCCTTAGATGATTCGTTAACTAACAGTATAAGTTCGGGAGCATCTGATATTATCGGTAATTACCTATTTTATGTTTTAACACAAACAGTAAGATGCTTGGTGCTTTTATCAAAATTATAACAGAGAATCCTGGCTTATTAGAAATACATCTTGATCAATTAAGCATGCATGTCCACTATCCAGTATTTTCAAATAAAAATATATTATGGTAAAAGATATGCAGGGTGTCCCAGAACAATGGGGCAATATTTCTGGAGCATATAGTTCGGGTCAAAATAACACTTAAAGCAAATAAAAAAAATTTCTAGGACGCCTCCCTTCGAAGCTATTCGCCCTTAAAGGTCAAGTCCTGAAGAAGGTTTTTTGCTGGTAACTATCAAACTACTGTATCGAATGTTATAAAATTTGGACGCTAGGCATAGTAAGCAAGTATCTGTGGTCGAGTGATATGACATCTTCCGTATCTTGTCTAGGAAGCCGGGGGTGGAACACCCCTAATGCTTTTTATCCCTTATCTTTTATGTTGGTGCTTTTAACGAATTTGCAATGACATTTTTAAATTCCTCAAACCATGTTCTCAAAAAAGGTACTCTTTTTTTAAACCGTTAAAACGCCCCGTTTCCGAGAATAAAAATGTATACGAAGACATGGTTTATCATTTTTACCGATTTTTACTATACAAGCCAGGCTATGAAATATGAACTGCTTCATGAAACATGTGAGAAAATGAAAATGAAGTGAAAATGTATCAACAATCTGTTTTGCAAACATACCTAATAGCAGCTACAATAAATTTTTGAAGTGAGCACATTGTAGACGCATACGTTTTTGTGTAGTAAAAATGATAAATCATGTCTTTGTATAATTTGTTTTTCTCGGTTTTAACGGTTTCAAAAAAGAGTACCTTTTTTGGAGAAAATTGTTTGAGGAATTTAAAAATGTCATTACAAATTCGTTAAAAGCATCAACGTAAAAGTTAAGGGGTGAAAAGCATTAGCGCTGTTCCACCCCCAGCGTCCTAGGCTAGATATGGAAGATGTCATGTCACTCGATCACAAGTACTTGCTTACTATGTCTACAGTCCAAATTTTATAACATTCGATACAGTAATTTGAAAGTTACCAGCAAGAAACCTTCTTCAGGACTCGACCTTTAAGGGCCAATAGCTTCGAAGAGGGGCGTCCTAGAAAAAAAAATTATAGATACATACTTTAAGTGTTATTTTGCCCCAAACTATATGCTCCAGAAATATTGCCCCGCTGTTCTGGGACACCTTTATAAGTACACATAATATAACTAAATGTGAAAAAGTTTTTATACTTTTACTTCATTCAAATGTCTATATGAAATACCAAGTACATATGCATTGTCAGTGGCCTATTCATGGGTTTTGTGTAACGTAATTTATTCTATTTCTTTATATTTATCACTATCACACTTGGACAGAAGTTTTAATCCTTGAGGTATATTTCAATTTTGAACATTTTGCTAGCCCTAAATTTACATGCAACTCTATGTAATTTACTAAGTATTTTAATTTTAATAACGGACTTCTACAACATACTGGATGATTGGGTCTACTACTTAGGTTGTTCATTTTTATTGCGAAATGAAGTCAGTTATCAAGAAGCAACACAAATTTCGTATTCATATTAATGTTCCCATGGGTTGGCTGATTTCATCTCGTAACACGATATTGAAATGAATAAAATAGTGATAGTGTTACTACAAATGTTGATCATGGTGCACCAAAACAGTTCGCACTTCAGCTTATGCCGAAAGAATAGGAGAAGCTGTTGAACGTGGTCCACATCAATCAACTCGCCAGTTATTGCAAATCTTGGATATTTCTATGCAAACTGAAGTTTCATCAGTAGAAAATGCAAATTGTTCAAAAACTTTTCCCCTGAGATTTTGATTCCTGAAACAGACTGCACTGCAAACAGCCATTACGTTTTATTGCGCAATGCAATGAAGTCAGTTATCAAGATGCAATTTCGTATTAATTTTCAAGTTCCCATGGGTTGGCCCATTTCATCTCGTAACGCGATATTGAGATGGATAAATAGTAGTAGTGTTACAGATGTTGATCATGGTGCATCAAAACAGGTCCCACCGCAGAAAGTGCTGAAAGAATAAGAGCAGCTGTTGAATGTAGTCCATATTTCTCATCTGAAGACAGCAGATGAAAATGCTGTCTAAAATTTCTACAATACTGAGCGCTAAAGCCACATTCCCTGTTCGCCACATAGCATGCGTAAGCGTTTCCCGCCAATCTATGCTTCACGCAATATGTCATGTGCAGTTGGTAACAAAATTAGGCTGGTATACTGGTATAAGTTTACTGTAGGTCTAGTTCTGATGCAAAAAATGAAAAATCCAACATAGTTGATCAAAAATTACTGAAGACTTGTTGTACTTGAGTAACTGGCTATCCCTCATATATATATTTTTTTAACTTCATATTCTACTTCACCATACAAGAAACATTCTGAAATCCCTCCAGCACTTCACTTTTCGCTTATTGTCAATTTATTTAGTAACTGATATTCTATTGCTTTTTAATACCTACTTATATGGCTATACTTATGTAAAGTAAAAGAAACCGTTAAACAATAAACAAAGGTTAAACAGTACCATTTGAAAGTTGAAACTTCTGAACTAGTTTGAATTTTGTGTCCCTGCACCTCCACCAAAATTGCATGAGAACATTCTTACGTCTTAATATTTCTAAATCTGTAGTCTTATTTTGTAACAGTTAACTTATTTTAAAACTGCATGAATTCTTTATCTACAGCTGCACCTAGATTTAGAAATTCAATAGCAGGACCAACAAGTGAGACTTGTCGAAGTTCAAAACGTCCACATTCAGTAATCTCATTGTCTAGTGTATCCTCTGGAAGCACCAGTTCTGGTGGCTCAGGGGGTAATACGCCTTCAACGCCTATTTTGAATCTCAATTTGGAAACTCCTACTGAAAATTCGAAGACCTATCACAGAACTGGTACTCTGAATAGCCAATGCTCAATGGGTAAGTTCTTTTCTCTTAAATTTCAACAATAAATATAAGTAATATAATATAACTATAACGAAAAATGTTAAGTCTATTGGTAAAGCTGTGTATAACTTTATACACAGATCTCAAAATGAAAAATAATAGTGTGACTTAGCACTTTCTCAGCGATTATGGTCTTTATGCAATGTAGTCTTTATTATAACAACTGGATGTTTCATGTGGCTCTGATGCCATGGCACTTTTTACTGTTCTAAGCTATTGCTCAACTTTTCGAGTATTACTAAATCTTATTTCTTACAGAAAGTGGTATAATTGCTGATATGTCTTTGGGTTCCGACGAGTGTTCTGAAAATGTACAAAGCACGCATTGGCCTCTAGAAAAGTCTGACTCAACACGTTCTAATGCTTCAACAAAATCAAATGTTTCTACTCCCACACAGTCAGATGACACTCAAGTTACTAGTTATCACGTGCCAGAAGATCTACCAGTTAATATTTAATTGTAGTATTTTCATTGGTAGTATTATTAATTATAGATTTAGTTATTTACTGCAGTTTACATTTTGCCACTTCAAAACAATCTTTTTCGTTACAGAATAATTAAATATTTATGTACATACTTATTATTTTTAACTACAGTAATTTATTAATTATAAATTGTGTATTGTGTTTATTGTTTATCATATCACCAGTCGCATGTATCATTGTGCGTAATCAACTATTTTGTACAGACAGTTGCATTTATGCAGATTATAAAGTGAGTCATTTAAGTCGAAAGCTTTTTAGAGCAATATATGTAGTACCTTGAAACTAATTTTATCATTAACCATTTATTGGAGCCATATAATTTATTTTTGTATAAGTTTTTTTTACGTTGAATCTGTAATTTTATTTTTATAACAATTGCATGTGCATGTTCTACTTCGATATTTTCAGGGAATGCTGAGCTGAATTTGCTGCAATGCCTTGCATTTATATTTTTGAAACGATCATATGTACGGAAATTTAAGGTAGTGATACTAATCATATTATAGGAAATATAAAAATATCTACTGTAAAACTGTGTATGATTTTTATATTTAATTGTAGTGAAATTATTAAATATATGTATAAAACTGAAGAATGTTTATTACTGCTTATATTTTCGTGAAAAGGAGGAACTTGTGTTTTGTGGGGTGACCAGACACGTCCTCGGTTTCCCGGGTATGTCCTCTGTTTAAGGTATCCGGGGACGTCTGGGCAGGAAAATCAAACATTTCACCTGAACATATTACATAGAATAACACGGGCGAATGCTTTTACAACAACTTTGAATTTCAAAGGGAGTGCGATGAGTTTTCGAATAGCCTGGTTGGATCAGTTTAAATTTTTTTCAACTTTTACTTGGATGGATTTTATAAAATATGAGATCTTCAGAACTTATAGGCCCATGGCTTATCCTACTACTTTTTCCACTCCATTCTGTCTTGTGCCTTGCTTCTCCAGTCTCCTGACATCCTCCATCTTTTCTTAGACCTTCCTCTCTTCTTTCTTGCCTCTCTCTTCTCATCCAGCATCTGTCTCAGTATACGTTCTTCTCCCATTCTAGCAATATGCCCTAGCCATCTCATTCTCTACGCAAGCACATACTGAACTATGTCTGCTTCCATAAACATTTCTTTCAACTCAGCATTGTTTCTTCTCCTATACTCATCTCCATCCTTTATCCCTCCACAAATTGTTCTTAATATTTTTCTTTCCCAGATTTCTAATTTCCGCTGGTCTTCTTTTCTTAAACCCCATTTCACTTCCATGGGTTACTGTTAGTCTTATAATGGTCCTGTGTATCTGTATCTTCACTTTTCTTCACCCATTCTTGTCCCTCAACACTGTCCGCAGAGCCCCAGCACTACTACTATCTGCCATTATTCTTTTTTCAATTTCTTCTAGTTGGTCGTTGTTTCTTGTAATTTTTGTCCCAAAAAAGTTAAGACTTTCCACTTTTCACACTCAGATGTTCTTCCTCTTCTTTTGCTTTCCTTGCCGTCATGTACTTTGTCTTTAACTCGTTTATCTTTAATTCATATATTTTTGCTTCACTTCCTAGCCGCTTTACGAGATCTTTCAATTCTTCCTTTGTTCCTGCTATCAACGTTACATCATCAGCATATGCTATACACTGGTGTGAGTTCTTAAGCACTCTGCCATCTCTATTTATATCACGGATTCTTATAATTTACTCTAGTAACAGATTAAAGAACATGGGTCTCCATGCTTCAGACCATTGCTAACCATGAAAACCTTCTGACATTGTGCCGTGTATTCGAACTTGGTATTATGTGCTCTCCAAAGTCAATTTTACCGGGGCAATAATTTTCCACGGTACTCCCAATTTTTGCATTGTTCCATCCAACTGTCGCACATTTACACTGCCATAGGCCTGTTTAAAATATGTGAAGGGCATATGTAGGTACCTGAATATTTCTCTCCTCGCATTCACTCTCTATCTCTGTCTCAAGGTAAAGATTTGGTCTACGGTGGATCTGCTCTGTCTAAATCCTCCCTCGTATTCACCAAACAGCCCTCCCAGCCTTTGTGTCAGTATTTTTGCAAATATTTTGTACACATTACTTAACAGGGCTGTCCCTCTGTAGTTCTCACACTCCTGCTTATTTATCTTTTTGTATCATGGGCTTATTATTGCTTGTCTCTCCCATATGTCTTGGATCAGTTTATGTATCCTGTCATGCAGCATCCCCATATTTTATCAATTCTGCTTTTAGCTCATCTGTTCCTGGACTTCTGTTGTTCTTTAATTTATTGTTTTATAGCTCTTTTCACCACGAGGCTTGGTGGTTCTGTTCTTTTCCCATGATATCATCTCGTTTTGGTTGGCATCTTTATAATCTCCATGCTCCTCAGTTACATTCAAAAAAATATTTCCTCTACCTTTCCAGCACTTCGCCGCTCCCACCCTCAAGCTACCTATCCTTGTTATAACAGTACATGATATTAACGCTGGCCTTCTTTCTGCTTTTTCTTACTTCTTTATAAAAATTTCTAATTTCTTTCTGATTATAATATTCTTGTATGTCTCGTATTTGAATTTCCTTATACTTTCTCTTCTTTTCTCTATATTCCTTTTGCTACTCTTCTTTTGTTCTCGTAGCCTACTTTGGTCTCTTCTGTATGTTCAAACATTTTTAGTCTTGCTATATTCCTCTCCACCAGTCTTTCCTTGCATTCTTGGTCTATCCATTCCTTGCTTTGTTACTTTTGTTTATTGTTTGTTTGTTTTATAGTATAGATATTCTGTGCGTTCAAGTACAAAGGCACATTTTTTTAATTCGTGTACTTAATGAAAATGTAAATATTAACATTGTTAGACTATTCTGAGGTTGGTAATTTAAAAAAAAAAATGTTTAAATATAACTACATTAAGAAAAAAAGATGCTATATGAAATTTGAAACAATTATTTTATAATAATTAACCAAAAGGCTTATCCGTCTTAAGAACTGTTGCAATAAACAGCAGTACATAAAGGTGGGTATCCATTTGTTGCATATCTATGTAATGTATCACCATTGCGTATCAGTGGATATGGGAAAGTGTTGCACAGTTGCATATCAAATTATGATACAAAGAATCGCAATGACCCCGATCGCTCATTTGGCGTTTTTTCGCCGTCATTTCAAATGAAAGAACGATACGAAGTAGAGTCGCATTGGGACGGGTCGTGTACTGTTGCAAGTTACAGGTCCATACATGATCAAAACGCCGGTAAGTGTTGTATTATTTATGAATAAATGAATAAACTAGCTGTATCATAATCCCGTGTCTTGAGTTCAAACTCAAGATACGGGATTACCCATATTCAAATATAGGTACACAGTGATGCTACGAGAAAAATTTACACAGTGTTGCATCCTATCGTATCAGTGAAAGAAACGAAACGGTGATATGATACATAGATACGCAACAAATGGATACCGACCTTAACACGAATTAATGAAAATTGTCCAATTTACTTCACTATTTGAGAACACAATGCAAATATAGTCTATGGACTAAGGAAAAGCATTTTATGGTGGATAGTATGATTTCAGGATAGTAGCTGTTCAGATTTTTATGAAAACATTAAAAATACGAAAGTTAGTTTTAGCATTTTAGGCTTGTACCTCCTATCTATCCCGATTATCCGAAATAATATGGAACTGTGGCATTTCGGATCTATCCCGATTATCCGAAACAATGTGGAACTGCGGCATTTCAAATAAAACGGAGGTTAAACAAAATACAGTAATAACACTCCAAAGAGGTTTATTATGTATGTAAATACATATACATCAACCACGGAACACGTACGGTTTTGGCTAGTCTACATATATTACGATTCAATGTGAATACATATGAAAATTCCGTTAAATTTCAGATAATGCAGAGTCGCGCCACTCGCGTTTCGGTTAATACGAAGAATTTAGAAATTAAGATTCTAGCGGATAATGCGGAGTTCGAATAATTGGGTTCCGGATAATCGGGAGTGTACTGTAGTTGAATGATGTACGAGGGGAGGTCCAATAATTCGTGGAATGGAGGGGATGAAGATCAAAGAAACTAATGCTTTCATTTTTCCTTTTCAATATACTCGTATTCCCCCTTAAGGTTAATACATTTATCAGATCTTTCAAGAAGTTTTCTTATGCCCTCGAGAAAAGAGTTTTTTCTTTGACTTCAAAATACTCCGAAATTGCAGTTTTGACTTCTTCATCGTCCAGAAATTTCTTCCCTCGAAGTTCTTTTTTCAAATGCTGGAATAAATAATGATCTGACTGGGCTATAGGGAGGGTGGTTCAATGTTTGGAAGCCACAGATGTGAAGAGTAGTCAACGCAACATTGCTCTTGTGCACTTGGACGTTGTCGTGCAAAAGCAACACCCCTTTGGTCCATTTTCCTCTTCTTTTTTCCTTCACAGCGTCTATCAGTCGTTCCAGCAGGTCAGCGTAATATCTTCCAGTTATTGTGGAACCCTTATCTTTATAATCGATCAGCAGAATACTCTCTGAATCCCAGTTGTCATGATCTTCCCAGCTGATTGCGACATCTTGAACTTTTTGGGGGTGTTGTACCCTTTTTGTGCCACTGCATAGATTCCTGCTTTAACTCAGGCTCATAATAATGAACCGAAGTTTCATCACCAGTGACAATTCGGTTCAAAACTTGGTCTTCATTGTCTCTACAGATGTTCAAAAATTCGGGTGCACACTCGATGCACTGAAGTTTTTGAAGCGGTATGAGCATCTTGCGCTTACTTTGGACATCCCTAGATGATCATGGAGAATCCTTAAAATGATTGTGGGTTGTGGGTGATACTCCAACCATTTCAGCAAGTTGTTTCTTCTTCAAACGGGCATCTTGCACTACAAGTTTCTCAACTTTTTCAAACATTTGTGGGGAAGTGACTTCAATGGGTGGTCCCGAGCGGGAGTCGTCTTTGCCTGAACAGATTATGTCACTTGTAAAACATTATTTTTCCAGGACAGTAGTCGCCGTAAACGGCCCTCATCTCTTTTGCCATAATTTGAGGACGTTTTCCTTATTTTGATAAAAATTTTATGACAGTACGAAATTCAATTTTCTCCATACTTGGAACTTGGCTTGTTTGATTGGCGATATGACAGATGCCAATGACTTTATTAGGCTGAAACTTGGAACATATACTCAGAATGAACTACAGAATCAACCTTTAAGCACACGTAAGCCCACCACTTCCTTTTCCCCTCAATTCCGCGAATTATTGGACCTCCCCTCGTAGAAAAATTATGGAAGTTTGGTTTCTAATCAGATCTATTTTTATATAACCACATGATGAAACAGTTCAGATTCCCGGAATCCAGGGGTTTTGGTTGAAAAATTTTCCTTCGTCCGAGTTTTGTCCTCGTTTCTTGCAGTTAAAATCCTAAGTTAGTCAAAATGGTGTTTTTAAATTTGAACCACCTACCACCAAGGCCAAAGAGACGATTTCAATTTATTTTAAACAAGTCGGCTGATGAAAACATAGGAAACTACATCATTCATCCGAAAATATGGAAACTATCGGATTTTCTCAATGAGAAATTGTGATGCAAAATTTTAAAATCCTGCCTCCCACTATGACCAACTGCCAGTTCCTTTTAAACAAGTCATTTGATTAAAAATAGGGAAGTATGAACACTGTCATCCATGGAACAAACTAGAATTTTATTGAAAAATAAGAAATTGTGTTTGGAAATTTTAAAATCCTTGTCCTCCACCATAAATTACTAAAGTTTGGTTATGCAACCAAACGTACACCAGGAGAATCAATTAACTTCTTTGTTCAACAACCAAATTATGGCCTTGTTCAACAACCAATTATTATACCCATTTGTTTTGTAGGTAATGAAGCGATATTAAAAAAATTTGCACTCAAGTATTCTTAAGCAATGTGTTTATTAAATAATTTTTGATAGCACATACAAAATATGAATAATACAGAACTAATTATTTACAAAAATCTCCTTAATTAACAACATG
The DNA here is from genome assembly GCA_963966045.1 of Xestobium rufovillosum. NCBI lineage: Eukaryota > Metazoa > Arthropoda > Insecta > Coleoptera > Ptinidae > Xestobium > Xestobium rufovillosum. The sequence goes on along the minus strand of OZ014493.1, from coordinate 26,323,640 downwards.
ACATTACATAATTAATTGATGTTATTAACAGATCCATCATAGGACCAATTTTTACTACAATGAGATCATAGATCCCTTTCCTTAAACATCTTGAATCTTACAACATTTATATTTTATGTTTACAATTTACTATACATTTTCTTAAAGCTTCATTAATAACTACAAAATATTGAACGTAATTATACATAATCTCATATCACAATAATTTACATTTTTACAGTACTTTTAAATTACACCAGCACGGACTTTAAATCATTGAATCATTTGCAAATAACGATTTTCTTCTTTCAATGAACTTAATGATGAAGTCATGTCATTTACAATCATATTTGAACTAGCATCACCACACTTAACTAATGGATTTGTAGTGCTACTGACCATTTCACGATTGCCAAACCAAGATTGGCAATTTTGCACATATTCCAAAGTTCGTTGATATGCATCTTGATGCATACCGAATGTTTGTTGCGTTGTAGAACTTCCACTTACACTTTTTGGACCCTGGCTTGAATTCACTTGATTGTTCACAACTGGTGACATCTGCGACTGGCTGACGTCTTTACACTGAATATCACTGTTTACTTGAAAACATTTTTGTGATTGCGAATACATATTTTTCTGACAATTACAAGTACCACATTGTTGATGATTTGGATTTGGCATGCACTGATTATTGTAGGGCGATCGATAACACTTCTTATCCAAGTGGGTACAAGGTCTGGACATTTGTGCTTGTTGTGGCTGATTCATAATATCACTAGGGGCAGGAGTAGCCATAGCGGGTGAAGTTAAAGGTTCATTCATACTTGGCACACAACTATAACCTGGACTTTGCATCGGAGGATATGCATTTGTATTACACATATATCCGTTGACGTGTTTTGCTGGGTGGCAACCATTTGGTACATAACCATTAGGATTACATATCTGATAGCTATGATTACCACATTGACTTCCTGAACCAGTTGACATTGCTGAATTGACATAACTGTTGTTAACTTGTATTTGCTGTGGTCTACAGTGGTTATAGTCTATATTTGTGTTTCTTGAGTGGCACATATTGTGATCATTCTGTACCATTTGGTTTTGATTTTGGCAGATGTTTTGTTGCATTTGCATACTGTGATCCCAATTACTTCCATGTTGAACATAACATATGTTATGATTCATAGATCTGTTATAGCACTGACTTGAAGCCATATTTTGCCCATTGTGCATTATCATTTGACCATTCTGCATGGGTATTTGCCCATTAACCATCATCGGATTCTGTTGGTTCATATTACAATGCTGTGGAGGTATCATTTGAGGATTAGGACTTTGCATTGGAATAGACGGTGACATGACATTTACAGATGGATTCATATTTACTGACTGACATCGTACTGACATAGGTGATTGCACTAAGTTCATGTTCGCAGATGGTGATGGTACCATGTGGTTCATACTAGGAGCAGGTGACATCAATGGATTGTGAACACTTCCATAGTTGGATGATGGTGATGGCATAACTTGGTTGTAATTTGGTGCTGGAGAGGGCATCATCTGTGTCAAGTTACTAGCCGGTGAAGGCACCATGTTGTTCATGTTCGTTGAGGGAGATGGAACCATATGACTGAGACTGGGTATAGGAGAAGGCATCATCTGATTTAAATTCGTACTAGAGGGTGAGGGCATCATTTGATTAATATTTCCAGGTGACTGTAACATGGGATTAACCGCAGATGATGGAGACAAAACATTTGTATTTTGAGGCGAAGAAAGTATGTTGTTGAAATGAGATGGAGAAGATAGCATTTGGTTCAAATTAGAATTGGGCGAGTTTAACACCTGGGCAGAAGGACTTGACAATGGTTTAATTTCATTCGGTCCAGTTTGAGCTGATTCTGTCCACTGAATTCCACTGAAGTCTCCATTCTGTGTATCGGCCACTTGATTTAAGTAATGCACCATTTCGTCTGGTATTACCAATTTATTCTCCACCATTTCCCCTTCACCTACTTCATCTAGTACAACAGCTTGATTTGGATGTATATCACTACCTCTAAGAGGTGATAATGTAACAGAAGCTGGTCTTGGAGGTGGACTTTTCCTGTCTGTTATTGTGTGACATGGTTCAGACATACGTCTTGATTCCGAATTTGTCGTGTTGGTAGATGTTGTAGAGATTACAGGTAAAGTGCTTGTTAACCATGTTTGTTGCAATGCTGTCTGTTGAAGTGACATATTTTGTGTCTGGAAGAATAACGAAAAATGTTAATAGTCATAATTATGTTTTTATCGTCCTATAACTTACCTGTACTACTAAATTACTAGTAGTTTTTGTTGGTGAAGTTTGTAACCTTTGCAGCTGTCCGGCTAAAAGATGGGAAGGTGGAGGAGGTGGTATTGAAGTGCCTCCTGTCGTTGCCGTTGATAATTGGCTAGATCTTCTTGAACTTCCCGCTGATATAGGATCATAGAAAGAACTAGGACCTACTCCTGGTCGCATACTCGATGCCTAAATTTGAAATTCATGTCATTTAACATAGTCCTGTCTAATGTAAAAAATAAATTCGTTATACCTGCGATGCTAAACTGCTCTTCCGACTCATGTCAGCGCTGCGCATACTTCCATAGTACGAACTAACAGTCGAGTTACTATCCCTTCTGATTTGTGCCTGAGTATTTCCGGCAGGTTGAAGCCTCTGTTGAAGATCTGTTAACTGTGTTTTGCTCTGTGGTTGACCAGGGACACCACCTTCAACTTTGAGATCAGTTATTCGCCTATTCAAATCAGTTATTCCAATATTCTTTCTTTGGGCAGATATTGAAGAGTGTGTTGACAAAGGTTTCACTTGAATTCGCGGCTTCATTCTATTCCTTGACACTCGATCACAAACCGCCATTCCACCTCTGTCTGTACCAATTCCAACCATTGCTCTCAGCACTACAGGCAAATCATCAATCTGCAGGAAATAAAATATTTTAGAATTAATAAGTTAAGGATGTGTTGATTACTTACTTCTAGATCTTCAGCATCATAAGGCCACGCAGGATCCTCCATGGGACCATTTCTTTGTACTGTAGAGGTAGTTTCACTAACAAAATCATCGGTACATCCACCAGCAAGCTGTGTGACTCCCAAAGGACTTCCTTGTTGTTGATGCCCAGGAGAATTAATGTCAGACTAAAAATACAACAAAAAAGTATAAGAACTATTTAACGTGAATAATTTTTTTATATTACCTCAGATTTGATACTGGGGCTACTGAGACTTGCCGTTTTATGACTCTGCATGTCTTCACTGCGAGGACTGGAATCCAGACCAGCTGGACCATCATCAGAATTACTATCTAGACCTTTATGTTTTTTATTAGCATAAAATTCTGCTCCGTGAACCGTTTTTACATGTTTCCTCAAAGAACTTGGATCAGTGTATCGTTTTGTACATCCAGGTGCTTTACACACATATGGTTTCTGCCCAGAACAAAGAACGTGTTAACCGAACTGTTTACAACAAATTTGAAATCACAAATTTTTACTTACTAGGTAAAATTTCCATTTGGAAAGCAGACAAAAATTACATTACGTGATATAAAGGGAATTTAAGAAAACAAAAGGCACTTTAATGTTTTGGTCTTTACCCCTTCACGACAAAATTACTGTGTATGCATGTTACAAATCGATTTACCTCTACAATGGCAGGCAGTGCTACATTTATTAATTACACTACGACTGTTTATTGTTTGATATTTGGTTTGCAGGTTTTCACTATTGTGTCTGAAATGACACTGATATGAGTTTCCATAACTGATGCTGAGTAGAGACAGATTTAGATCAACTATCAAATTTGTAAGGTCTCTGAAAGAATTACTTCTTCTTGTCATTACATATTACTATGTAATGACAGCGATGAAGTTGATGTCGAAAGTACTGAGACGGGCGAATGGTGCACAACTGCAGATACGTGTTATGGTGCTGGTTCTTCTTATTTTTTTGAAAAAAATCACGGTTTTATTATTCGGAAGAAGTGAAATCAGAGGAGGACTGTTATAAGGCTCTTCTTTCTAAAACAATAATTTCAAAACTATGTGGACGAATGAATGTGCTATGGTTTTACAGACTAAAACGGAAGGACGGAACTGATACAGACATGTGCACCTTCCTTGGCTATGTATGTTATGTTGATGGCTCTGGTACAATTTCCTAAAATGGAATCTTTCTTTAGAAGAGAAAAAAATTCTTTGTGTTTTCGCACAGTGATATAAGCAGAAGTACGTTTAGATCAATTCTTAAATTTATAAAACTTTTTTATCCTGCAGTCTCTCAAAGAAAGAATCCTATGTCATGCTACCTTTGTTTTTCGCTTATACATATGCAAGAAAATGCAAAAATGCAAGGGGTGGTTCCTTGGATTATTTTATGAACTTTTACGAGCTTCGAAGATTCAGGGTTACAAACATTTTCAAGAAACAATACATTACAAAAATGTCACATGTCAAGCTTATCTACAAGAATGTTGAAAATGACTGCCACCAGCTAGGATGCATAAATCCAATCCTCTCATCACTGACTGACGAACTCGTTCGAAAACACCAGGAGTATTCTTTATTACATTATATCCATCAATTATCCGATTTCGTAAATCGTCTTCATTTTTCACTGAAGCTGTATAAACTAATGATTTGAGATAGCCCCCTAGAAAATAGTCTACAGTTTAAATACTGAAATGTCCGGCGATCGAGCAGACCATAAGTGATTTCCTCAGCGATCTTGAGCAACCACACTAAAAGGGGCTGGTGCTCCATTGTGCATAAACCACATTATACTCCTCGTTGCAAATGTAATATCCTCTAGCAATTCAGGTAGCAATTACTCCAAAAATAATTCACTGTTAAGTCTTGCTGGCAGAAATGCTTGTCTAATTAGGCAATCACCCAAAATTCCAAGAGTTCAATGAAAATTTATGTTGGAGACGATCTTCACGTACCTCGTGTGTGTTCTTTTCGGCCAATACATGATTATTGTGGAAAGTCATTACTGCGTTTTTGAGAAATTGACTTCATCAGTAAAAATAATAATGAAAATGTTTATAACCATGTCTTTGAAACTAAGCGATTTTTGAAAAATCGTGAAAGGTATAATTGTTCATAAAATAACCCAAGGAATCACCCCTTGCATTTTTGTTGTATGTTTAGCAAACACCCTGAATAAAGGGCTCTTGTATTTCAAGCAAAAAGATCATGATTTGGTTTCAAGATGTTTTGTCTTTGCCTCAGCTGCCTAGTGTTGAGAGGATATATTTATTTTGCTTTGTATATTGGAAAAGATACATACATATTACATATAGCGTGCATCATATTCCTGGAATTATTATCTTAACCATGTCTGAGCGAGCCATTGAATTTTTGCTCTAAAATTATTTAGATGAAGGTTGGGAAGTCATTTTAGTTTTAGGTAACTGGCACCTTTTTAGAAATACTTGCATCTCGGGCACAATTCTGATACCTTTTAAAAGTGCACTTCAAAGATAGTTGTGATGTAGGGACCTGCATACATGTGTTGGCGATTAAACCTCAGCTTTTGCAAGTTCATGTATGTGGAAATGAGCATACACAGATACAAGGTCGTGAAGGGGTCAATAATATTTCAAAACATAAAGACAGATTTAACAAAAAATGGTCGCAAACCTCATTGCTGTGTGTCCTATTTTGGTGTTTGGCTCTATCAGAAGCATTACTAAATGCCTTTGAACATCCCGGATATTCACAAGTATAAGGCTTCTCTCCCGTATGAGATCTTAGATGAGTCTTGAGGTTCTCCAGTCTTGAATATGCTTTAACACAGCCTTCGAACTGAAAAATATAAATAAAAGGTCTTAAAATACAAAAATAGTCCTGGCAGCTAGAGAATCCAATCCCAAAAGAAGCAGATAAATCACTGGAATTGGGAGTCCAAATTTCTAATCCCAGGAATCTCGGAATTTTTGATAATTGTGAATTCTTTAAATTTTAAAGGTATGCCGTGTTAGTCACAACAAATAGGTATTATATAGGTATGTCACCCCCCACTGCTGAACCAAAACACTACCTACTACAAAAATGCACAACATGGCAGCACTAGGGTTCAGGAAAACCCTGCTGATAACAGCTTTCAGCATGAAATTTACAGAAAAATATAACAATATGTAAATCCCGAAAAACTTAATTTTCAAAAATGTGCTCCTTTTTAGCTTTTTGAGAATTTCTTGGAAACTAACTATTGAATTACCAAAATTATTGTAAAAATGAAAGCTAAAGGAAAGATTTCCCACTTAGTATTTATCATGGATTTTAATTACTCCTCCACCCTGAGCAGATTTCATTGTGGTTGAATAAAAATTATCCTGTGGAGTTTTATCAGCAAGAAGCAGCGAAAGGTTGCGACTGCAGTCAATAATCTTCGAACTGGAAACTTAACAGAAATTAAATTGCAATTAAAGGATTATGGTATAATAGTATGGGTAAGCACTGTCTTCGATATACAGAGAAGAAAACACTGTTGGATACAGATTTTGTTGTTTTATACAATTTTTGTGCTAAATGAGAAAAACTGGTGATTACTGATAAATCGGCAATTTTTTAAAGAATTATAGAATTAATGGTAATTTTTTCAAAAGATCGTGGATTTGAATGCCAAGTTTCATGTTTTACTAAGTGAAAGTGTCTCTTAACCGAAATTTGTACAAATTTTCAAAACTGTTGATTTCCATTACGACACAAAGCCCTAAATTGATCTAGGGATGACTGGTCTAAATGATTTAAACAAATAAATAAACATACCGTGCATTTATGGGGTTTCTCTCCTGTATGCCGACGCATGTGCACGACAAGCATGTACTGCGCCTTGAAAGGTTTTTCTGCCCTAGAACATCCTTCCCATCGACAGACAAACGACTTTTTGTTTGCATGGATGTGATCATTATTGATGTGCTTTAAAAATAATATTAAAATATTAAAAACCGGTACACGAAAGATGTACTTAAGTCAAACTTACTTTAACTAAATCATCCTGAGTAGGAAACTCTGTACTGCATTCTCTCCAGTGACAATTAGTTTCAATAAAATCACCAGGTTCATCTTTTAAGTCTGCTGAATCTCCTTGTCCTTCGGTAGCAGCAACACACTGACCATTCGAATTAACAGATGGTTCTTTCTTTATTCGAGCTTTTCGAACCGCTGCTGTTTCAGTATCAAGCGAAGTTAGAGTACCTGCTTCAGACTTCTTCCTTCCATCATTTATTATCTACAATAAACATCTACTATAAGCATGTACAACTCAACGCGCATTATTTAAATGAGCTAGGGTAGTTAAACAAATTGTACTGGAAATTATTGTAATGTTGCCAGGAATATAATATTGTAACTTTCTATAGTACTTTTGCAGCACGGTACTCACATCAGTCTTAATGATATTATTCTGTGCAGCCGATACGTGCAAAGGATGGTGTCCAATAGAATACATAGGATGTGGTGGCGCTGGTGCGGGTGGAAGCGGTAATAATGATCCAGCACTTCGCATTAAATGAGCTTGCAATTGTTGCAGATGCATTCCAGGATGCATACTGAGAGCTGGACTGATAGCACCAGCGGATAGATGTCCATAAGAACCACTCGCGCTGGACGATCGTGATCCATTGACGATGGAAGCCAACGAGTTCGGGGAGAAACGAATCATTGAGTTGATGTCGAAAGAGTCTGAATAAGGTGAAGAGGAAAGTGCTCGCTTTCGAGACTGCCGAAGACTCCCTGGGCGAGGGCTGTTTAGACGGGAACCTGTAATTTATATAATATTAGTAAACTTTAGATATCAGCCACAGCAATTCTTCAAACGCACCATCTAAACTGAATGGAAATTCTGTACTGGCTAATGTGGACGCAGGGTGCAGTTCTGTTAGTCCCCTTGCACTCAGGTACTCAGGTGATAATCCTAAACCTGAAAAAAAAATAAAAACTTTAATTGAAAATGTTCCATTTAATGCCCCGAACCAAAATGGCAAATAATTTTTGAGTAGGATAGATAGGAGATTGAATTGGCTTCTTAAAATGTTCAGAATATTGTATGAAAATGAATTAAAATTATTGGTGTATGAAAAATCCTCGATGATCCAAATATTTTTATGAGATCAAAGACTTCGTTTTAATGGCCCAATTTTACGCAATCTAAAAAATGTCGTATTATATTAAATGTTATTAGTCCATTTGCCATTTTGAGGTTTATGTTGTTTATTTTTTACAGCGCGCGGTTTTGAAACTCGTTCAACTTCCTGTTCTCTGTCTTCTTTACAATCTTATACTGTCCATAATAACTTTATATATTCCTGTTGGTCGGAAATAGAACAATTTCTTTATTACCTACACCGTATATTTTTGTATATTTTTTCGAGTAAGCGGCGCCAGACAGTTATAAATTTAGATGGGAAACATAATTACATTTCGTCAACATATTTAAAACAAAAAGAAACGGTAACACGCTCGAACAAGGACCGTTTCTACACAACGCACCATTTACACCGAAACTTATGTTTCCGTTGTAGTTAGAAGTGCCAACGCCCAGAAGAAAGAATTTTTGATGAAGACGGCCAAAAAAATACTGGCAGTGATATTTCTTACGTCGAAACGCTTAAGCGCACGCTGAGATGGTGAGGAACGGCTGTAAAAAGGAGACTGTTCGTCAAGATGAAGGATTGCTATATGAAATGAGATAATTTAAACATCTAAAGATAATTAATGGCCGGAGTATGTTGACGTTTACCAATATGTCAGGTTTATTAAGTGCAGGAAGGGTTTCTCGCGCGTGAAATGAAAAAAAGTATCTATGGCTGCTACTTAAAAATAACTACCAATAATTTTTAATAACTTTTCTTGGTCTATTCACGCACTTGCGTCTCTGGTTTCCCGGTCCAAAATTCCACCATTGTAAAATAACGCCATGATTTACGGAAAAGAATTCCGCAGAATAAACTTATTCGGATGACAGAACAATAGTATATTGTATAACAAGCGCGAAATGATACTCATTTCCCACGAGCAGGCACATGAATAGTTGCCTACGAGTGGGAAAGGGTCAATTCGCGCGAGTTGTACACTATACTTTTTCTACGATTACTTTATTTACTTATTTAAAAAATTTAAAAAACATTTCAAAACATTTGTTAGCAAATATTCATTATCAGGAACTTCTTTGATAAATTTGTTTATTTCTTCTGCTGTAAAAATTTTTGCTTTTTAGGTTGATACCATCCGACTGCCTTTTAAGAAAAGCTGTTAATTTGTTACATTTAGACATATCTTCATTCATTTACTCAACATTTAACATTGACTATTGGCTCCAGAGAGTGATGGACTTAAATTTTTTCGACATTTCTCCGAAATATGCTAATAAAGTATTCTCCGAAAATGAATGTATGTGCTGGTCTTTGCGCCAATCCATGAATTTTCTGTACGAATTTTCGTATTTATTCTTTGATATTTGTGGAAGTATGTACCTACCTAAATTTAAACAGTTTACCTTCGCCATTTCTGTGATACCTGGCGGTGTTAAATTTAATATTTTTTCATTGTCACTATCGCTATTCATATTTACTTCTACTTAAGAATAGTGTTTTCATGTACAAATTGACTGAATTTATGGCGACTTGCAAAGTGACAGTGATGTTTTGTCAAACTGACAAAGCCTCCTAGAGGCGGATGATTCTGTAGGTATGATTGGATATGATTCGCTAATCATTGAATTATATTGACTCAATGACAGTTTAGTAGCCTATGAAACCCGTAGGAAATGAATATTTCCGTACAATTTGGCCGTAGGAAATGAAAATCCGTACACAAAGATGTAACTTTCTTAATTAATGGCGCATATGAAACTTGTACGTTTCTTTATAATCGTAGAAAAAAAATAATCTATAATTCAAAGGTTGGACGAAACGATTATGACGTCCCCAAACAATTGGGCCCGGATATGTTTCTAGTTCATTGGTACCTTAATAGAAAAAGAAAACAAAAATAAGCGTCTTGAAAGAAGGACATTTTTAGGTAAAATTGTAAAATTTGTCGTCTTTTGGTTAATTCCGAGCTTCTTCAAAATGTACTCTTTGGGGAACCTCCAACATCGTAAATATTCATCGCTCATATTGCAGGAAGAGGAAGAAGAAAGGTAAATCAGCAGATTATCTGTCTGAATCTGAACTGTGTAATTTTTGAATTAGGCACATGCATTTCTTACAAGTTTTGACAGATGTAGAGGAATTTTGAAAATTTAGCATGCGTCAGAGAGAATATATAAAAAGAGAGTGAAAGACAGATGTTTGCAGGGGAAACATCGGCCCTCTCGCTAGTAACCACGAAGAATCGCTATTTCCTATTTCTGTTTGTTGCACATTCACCGGCCAATAAAAATTGGAAAAATTAAATCGCTCATGGGCACATCGCTTGGAAACAAAAATGTTTGTTTTTATTTATTAAAATTAACTGTTTTCAAATTTGTGCCAGTTTTTCTATAAATTCGTTATTATATTGAAATTAGAAAATGCAAGTAACATTCGTTACTTGGATTGCTAATTTGATGGCAGTTTATTATCGGTCTCAGTTCCATTATATAATATTGTTTGAAGTTAATAGTCGTAATCAAAATATAAGATGAAATATTAATATACTAATTTCTTAAAATTTATTTATCTGCATACCTATAGAAGATAATAATAATTGCCATACTCGAAAATTGAATTAAATTTCGTACTTTTAAGAATTTAGTGTTTAATACACTTTCTTGTTTTGTTTCCATGTCAATATTTTTATAACTATTACATTATTTCAATATAATTTATCTACTATCAGTACATAATATAAATTTTTATGATATTCATTTGAATGTTCTAATGACATACTTTAGCGCCCTTATGCGCTAAAGAATGCCAAATTGACATTCTTTAGCGCACGCATTTTGCGAAGTGAATTGCACGGAAAATAATACTAAAATCAAATCAAATGAAACTTACTTGTAAACGTTAATTTATTACGAAATTTGCGCAAAATATATTAACAAAGGAAAATGTTGAAGGAAAACATTTCACAGCCACATTGCTGCAATCTCGATGTCCGTGAAAAACTTCTCATTCGCAGAGATGTCAAAAGAATACTGACGGAAGTCAAAATATATAGGTACCGGCCTGCTACTTTTTTGTGGACAACTATTATTTCTCGTTTACTAATTATTTCTTAAGCAAATATGATAGTCGTGGTCACGCTGATAGTAGATAAACCGTTGTAAGATACCTACTCTTATCGTAACTTCATATTATGATACATATCGCAATATGAACTGTTACGATATTTTTGTATCTTAAATAACTACCTACTACGCAGGAGTCTTTTTAGTTTTGGCTTAATACCGATTTTTGTCTATTATGTCTTTATTACTTTGTCATACGTATAAATACGTTTTACATTGCGTAAAATAAAAACTACTACGGTCGAAACGGAAGCCAACGAAGCCTACCTATTATTGCAACCAATTTTATAAACAAGACGAAAAATGGCAGGTAAGCAGATGCGTCACCATGGCACAGCATTCTATACTTTTATACAAAATAACACAAAAGAAAATAAGACTGTAGAATATCCGAAAAAACGGTAATTGTAGGAACTGCGCATATAAAATAAGGCCATATGACAACGTTGCATTTTTTGATAGGCCGGCTAATGTGCAACAAGGATGGGAAGTCTCGGTCTCATTGAGCGTCGCAGTCGCACATAATGGAAGTAGGCCTCTCGTTATTGTTTTGTTTCTGGCAAAGGTGTAATGGGGATTAAGAAACGGAAAATATTAGCAATTAGATATTGGGTGTTCTAAAATGTATCACTTTAAGTTGTTTGGTGTTAACCTTTGCCACCAACAGGAAAAATACAAACAGAAGACGACAAAAAGGATTAAATTCTTTTAAGTTTTAAAAATAGCATGTAACAATAATGTCCTCTGTTAGAACGCTGACAGATGCGAGCTCGTTCAACGGTTTGCTTCATGACGATGTGCAGCATTTCTTGTGACATATCTCGACTCTACTATTTTGTTTTAGATCTTGGAAGGTGGCTGATTTGCCAACGAATACCTAATTCTTCAGGTAATCTCATAAATAAGTTCGGTGCCGTCATGTTCGGTGAAGGTGGCTGGTCAGTTTAAATCTTTAAATCATCATTTCTCGGAAAAAAATCTTGTAAACGGTGTGGCACCGTATGCTGGAACCAAATGCTCTCCAAGCCTACACAAACAAATTCACAGCGTTTATCTTTAACAGCTGAAAGCATTTCCAAGCTCATCTCCGAAGAAATAAGGTTTTACGGTATTCTGGGACGTCACCCCATAGAAAAATTTTACCTTACATGGTACAGGTACAATGAACTCAAATTAACTGCCCTAGGGCTTGCATTTCCCCGTAGCCGTCAGTTTTGTGGACTAATCGTACCTTTGAGTTGAAAGTGGGCTTCGTCTAAATAAAAAATTCACAGACCTCGCATCTTACGCAAGTATCATAGGCGGATTGAAAATACCGACACAACTGCTCGGTTTCTAAGATGTCCAACAAAAGTGATCTGTGCCGTTTCAAGTTGGTATATTATTGATACAATAAAATAAAAGAAATGATTTGTGACAAGCACAAGGCACATAGTCAAACTGACGCAATACGTAACAAAATATTAACGCAACCGTTTTGTTCTGTTTGGACTTTTATTGCAACGCGATATCCCTCTTAAACGGTACTCGCGTTCGCCGTACCTTAGTTTACATCTGGCTAGCGCTCTCCATCCAATATTATTATTAGCGGAATCGACTGCGCGCGTCACCGACAGAATCTGCCGCGTGTCGATACATTTTTCGTAAGATGAGTCCCATATACACGCGCCCAGAAGTATTTTCAATACTAAAATAATGATTTCAACATGATTTAACAGTTTACCAGTATGAAGTGAGACATGTGACCTTAGTTGTTGAACCATTATGTATCTTATAGGGAAAAAGACGTAAATCGGCCTTCCTTATTTTATAGATACAGGGATGATCGTGGGACACACAAATCTGTAGAAAATTTTCTTACGGATGTTCCGAGAGTTTCCTTAACACGCGAAATGTTTCTCAGAAACACTTAAATTTTATGGTCATGGGATATAAAGCCTTGAATGATAAATTTACAAAATTGAGTTATTGAATAAACCTTCCTTATAAACGTAATGAAGGTTTACTGAATTCAGTATAATTGAGCAAATTTTTGAGAGGAAGAGGAGAAATCTGACACATTAGTTTTGTTCATCTTGGACCATTAGGTATACATCTGTGTGACGTATGGCGTGTACCACTATTCAGATGTTTAAAATTAACCCGAGCCGGCCAACGCACACTCTACTCATGAACTGAAAATAGCGAGGGCAATGGTTCATTAAGTAAATCGTCAAGGAATTCCAACACACTTGCATCTGTTTCCAATGAATACAGGAATATTGTTGTTTTTTGATGTATTATTTGCTGTCAAATAAATCCTAGGTTCAACATAATACACGTTTTTGATCTACCGGAAAATGATTTAGTGCTTCCTTTGTTGAACATGAGCGAGACTGACGCGCTGAAAACCTGAAGGACCGAGACTGTGAGTAACATTGTCTGCCAAGGATTAAACTGGTTGGATCTTTTCAAAATATTTATTTTACGAATTTACGCTTACAGAAAGGCACTCTACTCGCTACTAGAAATTTTGAAGATACGATTGAGTCAATAAACATTTTTCAGGTGATAAATGCACACGGATGTAATAAGCACGCAAAAAAGATGTACAAAAATACGTGTGTAATAAAAAAGGAATAGGGCGTTGAAACAATATTTTTGTTAGTTTTTAAAGGTTCTTCAAATAACTTATTTCAATTCGGTCTCTAAAGAAGAACACTGAATGCTATACATGGTTACAAAATTGTAAAAGTAGAAGAAAAAATACTAATTTAAAATAATTAGATTAAAGGTGGAATTTGTCAGCTGTTAAATAGCAATTCTGGACAAACTTCTGTAAAGTGCTGCCACCTATCGCCCAAAAGTGTGATTGGGATTATGAAAAATATAATCACAATCTATTATAATTGGTTTCTATCGCAGCTGCAACCTCTTTAGACAAAACAATTGCTTACAGCTTGGAATTTTCAAGGTTTTTTGCTTTGGTGGCAACCGAAAAAAATCTGGGAGGATTACTCGGCGATCCTATCTTTGAATTATTATTTACTATTTAGAAATAATAGAATAAACTGAAGGGCCAGCGCCATCTGCATTGCAATGGCCACACTACTACTACTAATAAATGTTTAGTTTATTGTGCATCTCGGCTAAATGTAAACAAGATGGAGAAATTGCAACATTATTTTTATTCCAACATGCCGGTTCAACCAAGTAACTTATCAAGACGTTCTTGGTCGAACATGAATAACAAATAATTAACTTAGACAACCCTACTTTCTAATTACGATAAATATGTGTACACACGCCCTATCTACTTTAATTTCAGAATGGTGTTGGAATAAAAATGTGTCTAACATGTCCCACTTTTAGAGTTCAAATTCCGCACCCTTAACAATATTTCAGTTTGTTTTCTTCAAACAAAATAACGACATATTCGGTAAAATTTTCGTATGCAGGTACTGATGAGAAAGGGAGTGATCACAGCTTTACTAGTCTACACCGGAGATGGGTAGCCCAAAGGTGAATTTTCTAAAATTAAGGACAAAGGGCAAAAGAGGAAGAAGATAACAAAAATAGATGCCAATAAAGGTCACCAAAAATATACGAGTACCTACACCGACAACGCTCAGTGAGCAAAAAAAGTCCTTAATACGTTTCGACGCTTTCAAACTGCCAGAGACAGAAATTTAGAATTGTTGACGTTTTGCAATGAGCCACTTAGGACTGGTCAGGTCAGTTAGACCACACTATCTGGATTAGGTCCAAATGATTCCCCACTCAGACGAAATTGTTCCGCCGGATCCGTCTGTGTAGGTTTGGATTTAGCCAGGACGGGTTCAGTTGTAACTACGGGTACCTACCCATCTCTAGCACTTAACTGTTTAGCTCAGCCAATTTTGATTCAGAACGAGGCTACCAGTCGTGGGCGATCCGACTGCATTCGTTCCAATGGTAGATTCGTTTATATGGAGAGATCCACAGCAAACTTCTGCCTCCAATATTTCATAAACGGATAGATTTCAAAAAAGAAAGCAAACTGTTTTAGCCTCACCGGGGAAGAATTAAGTAAGTCTAGTGACTCCGCTCTTAAACTAACCTTCTTGGTTACCTAGGTACTTATTATTTTAAAGAGGTTACACATTAAAGTCTAAACGACAAGAGGGAGAGTTCTAGATCGCAAAGTACCGTAGCTGCGCCTGTACGTGGCTATCCGCTCTCTGACGTCACGTTAATGGCGCTTATTTTCAAATCGGCCATTTTAGAGTATCTGTATGGGGTCTTAATACGTAGTGGTATACCGGGGACAATAGTAACGTTACACGTTACAGTTGTAACACGGCATTTATTTCCAAACCGACATACAGCTGATGCGCAGGAATGGCGACCACAACAAATTCGCTGAACGTGTAGGTATGTGTACCTTTCTTCATAGAAGGTTAGTAGGCATTTAAGCTCTGCGACAAATTGTATCCCAGTCTAACGACAGTTGATTTTGCATGTCTCAAGTAAGTTAAAATAATCTTTAATACCTAGTCTTTACTTTACATCAGCTGATTTTTTAACTGGTGCATTAATGATTACTTCTGATTAATATTTGCACATCACGACTGATTTTTTTCTGAATAGTATTAGAGAAAATATTCTGGTCGCTTCGAAAAGACCGTTAATTCTTCTTGTGACAGTTGGATGAGGAATCATCCAGGCCAGACATCTTCGACATCCCAAGTATTATAAAAACAGCACTACCTCTTGCACTCACCCAAAGCAACATACAGGCTGGATTTAGACGCACCGGTATCAACCCTTTCAACAGAGGCATTCTTACCGAATTAGGCTTCGCTCTTTCATCCGTTACAAACAAGCCAATTTCGGTCATAAGCACTGATCAATCAACAAGCACTGCTCAACAAACTCCAAATACTGTTCAGCCATCCATAAGCGTACCGCAACCATCGAAAAGCACAGCTGAACTTTCCACAAGTACTTCTGAAATATCAATGGGCTCAACTCAGTCATCCACAAGCATATAACCACCATCGACAAGCACAGCTAAACCTTCCACAAGTACTTCTGAACTATCCATTACATTTGCCTGAAATCCTAAAGCTCCACCAAGGAAACAAAAGGGAAAAAGACCAAATTAAAAGGGAATCGACCATATATACAGACATTCAAGAAAAATAAAAAATTATGGTCGAATATGAAGAAAAACAGAACAAGAATTTTAAGAAATTTTTTTATAAAAAATTCACAGATCTCGCATCTTACGCAAGTATCATAAGCGTATTGAAAATACCGACACAACTGATCGGTTTCTAAGATGTCCAACAACTCATCTTTCTGCCTAGGTAAGTAAATAAATGCATGATTTCTGTACGTCAATGATTTTTAACAATATCTTTCTTCGATTCTTGTGCTGCAACGTCTTCTGATCTACTTTCTATTCATACCAATTAGGAACCCAGACTTGCTGGTGTACTTGAGTAACCTTTCTCAGCCGATCATTACTCACTTTGACAGGATATAACACAGAATGCTTGTATGAACGACGTCTTTATCTGTGCATAGTTACGTAGCTTTAATTTCCGGTAATAATAGAATGCTTCCGCCTTAAACATCGTAGTGTCTCTGTTGTCTGTTACTTTCAATAATTTCTTTCTTTGCGAGCCTCGTTTCTTCCTAAATTAAGTTTTCTCGTTTCCTGCCTCATGACTGCTGGAGAAAAATATCTGTATTGTCTTTTAACGATTTAACGACGCTAAACAAAACATACAACACATAAAAGTGTAACTATTTTAAATGTCAACGACGTCAACTTTATTTACAGTTCGTATGAGACATGCTGCTTCTAATTAAACAAATCAAGTTGTTTGGCGTTTTATGCCGGATACATACCAATGTATGCTTTACCCTTTCTTTTTTCTGTCGACGAGAAAATGTTCATCGAGATTTTATGGTCTCCGCTGCACGCCTGGTTCCTGTGTTTATTCAACCCGCATGTTCGGATTACTCCCTTTCATTAGTCGGTCATTGTTAGCACTTACAGGATACATCAACTTGAGCAACGACAGAAGATCCCATTCAATTTTTTTATAAAACCTTGCGCGTGAACAAGTACGCCTTTCTTGCACAATATCAAACCAACTTAAACGGAAATGTCCAAACAGGAGAAGTATATACAGTTGTGAAAATAAGTCAGTGATATTAGTTTTTCAATTTTAATGATTTATTTAAGTAGCGGTCTGTTTATTTGTTCAGGGATATTAAAAGTTACGTGGGTTTATTTTATTACATGTTTGTTTATTTTCGCTCGCGCTACTATGTGTGTATCTTTCTGTCTAGTCGAGCTTCTTGAGATCTGCATGTCTGTCAGTGCACGAAAGCTCATAAGATAATTACGCCTTCCAAAATGCGGAGATTAAAAAAATATTTACTTCGGAATTTTCACACTTTCTATTTAATTTGCAAAAATGAATGACTATAAATATTATGACCTTCACTCAACTCGTAGGTGTTTTTAATATTCTGCATGCATGTATTTTTTATTCTCTAGATTAGTAGCAGCAATAATAAATAGCATTTTCTTCGAAAACCAGGAACCAGGACAATAAAGGATCCTCAAATGGGTATTCTCCTTGCCAAATAATAGAGATTAGGGAAAGCGAGTTGCAAATACAACCTTTTTGAGGAGGAGAAATTTTGCATGAGATACCCACCGCGCCCCTCAACTCGCAGAGAAATCCGTTCCCACACTGCCCTAAGTGTGAGGGCCGCCTTTACACCATTCTATCTACCATCCATATCTTTCGTTTCCAATTATGTGTCTCATGGTTCCATAGGCGTGGTACCATGTTTCTTTCCGATGCAGCAAGGCCCGCCATCATGTTTTCCGAATTGAAAACCTATCCTGTTTTCAGAGCATAAGCCCTTCTGGCTCCCTCCCAAACAAAGAGGGTATGCTCTCTATCGTTCAACCTTCCGCAATTGGTACAACGGTCCAAACTCGCTCTTCTCTGCTGGTAGAGACACTTCCTAAAGCAGCCGTGATCCGAGAGAGCTTAGATCAGGTAAGTCCACTTCTCCGTGAGGTCTGTCTATCCACACCTGGATGTTTGATATTAGACTACAGAGCCAACGTCCGTATGTTCAATTTTCCATCCTCCCTGACATCCCGCAGCAACAATTACGCTAGCTATTACTCTCTCTCTTTTCCGTCATAGATTTCTGCCCTATCCCTGATCAAAAGCTCAACGGGTGGCACGCCCTCCCCCGTCTATTTAGTTCTGCATATAGTGCATGTTCTAATAGACATCCATCATTGCAACCTGGATAGCTTGTTCGTTAACATTTAGTTTCTCGTAACTGTATGCCAGGCACCACCTTGCCTTGTGTTGCCTTGCCTTTATGGCCTTCTTAGATCTGATTGAGATGTTCTGGACAGTAAAATGAATCTGCGGCATTTTCCTTTTCGTTGTAAGGACTGTTTCTGTCTTTTCAGGAGCTATTATTTCATCTGTGCTCTCTCCATCCAATTTGCAAGGCGCAGCAAGGCAATATTATGTACCTAAATTCATTAAGTAATATCTCCTCATTTCCTGCGACCACTGTCATGGCAACGTCATCGACAAAGCCTATTAGCGTAACTCCTTCAGGCATTTTCATTGTTAATAGATCATCGTACAGGATGTTCCACAATGTGGTACCCAGCTCTGATCCCTGAGGCACACCGCTGCTTACCTCTATGTTCTTTGTCCTATCTTCAGCTTTCAGGATGATCTCCCTATGAGATATGTATACTGCTATTATTTCTATTAGACTTTCTTCTATTTCTCACCTCCTAAAATTATCTAGTGTGATTTGACAGGAGGCGCTGTTAAATGCGTTTTCACATCTACCTACGGACAACTAGGTAATTATATTCACATCTAACGTTATTACGTTCTATGTTAGTGTGCGAAGTCTGCGGCTTCTCAGACAACTTGTATTACGTCTCTTGTTCCATCCACCGTTTGTCGACCTTCCATAAAACCTACACTGCTTCTCTGCTAGATCGTCTGTTCGTGCCAGTTCCTCTTTGAGTCTTATCAGGATTACTTGTTCATATAGCTTTCCTTCTACAGCGAGAACATAACTTATTAACCTATTTGATGATGGACTATTCAAAGGTTTATCACCTTTTCGCAGTAATATGATTTCTGCCTTTTCCACTTTTCGGGGAATACTGCCTTGCCAGTTCATTGTAGCCACCCCTCAAAACCTTAGCTGGAAAATTTCTTGGTCTAGGAACTTTATTAAGTGAAACTTCTTTTGTCTCGGTAGAGTGAGTTACTGTGTTGGCAAATGCGAGCGTGACGAAAAGTGAAACGAATGGAGGGGAGCATTTTGAGAAGACGGTCAGAGAATATCGAACGCCCCACTCTTTAGCCACGCGCTCTCTCATGCTTCGTGCTCTTTCTCTCAGGCAAGCGTCAGTAAAGCGAGACCAAAGCGTTTCATTTCTCGTGACGCCGTCCCACTCTTTAGCTACACTCTATCTCATGCTTCGCGCTGTTTCTCTAAGGCAAGCGTCAGGAGGACACAACGTTTCAGTTCTCGTGACGCCACAAAACTCGACTTACCTCGGTGTGTGAGATGAAAGATAAGACGAGTGTGCGATAGAGACACAAAACGGATCATCTGCTTGTGGCTGCAGCCATCCAAATTTCACCAGGCAAGTAGCTGAATTGTATTTGGAAAGAATAATTATCATATCGAAGAGATTGAAAGTTCAGATTTTAAGCAAGAGAAGCGTAGATTTCGGATTTCCTACTTGAATTAGTTCATGAGTATGATTTACGGGAAACAAAAGATCGAAAATCTACAGAAAATCTGCAAGTCGACTGAGGTCAGAATGATTATTTCTTCTGGATCTAATTGGAATATACCCATCTCCTGTTTTCCTCGGTTTTGAACTTTGGAAATGCTATTACAGTATTACGGTTACAGTTTCTTCTTCGTATTGTAATAATCATCCATTTAAGGCAAATTTTTTATGCATCGCCAACTCTTCTCAAATAAACACAACCAACAAAATATTTAGAGCCACCGTAATGGATGTTCCAAATAAATTCCTTCTGTCTCAATCCTTCTGCATTTATTTAACGTCGCCATTTCCCTATAAACTCATAAAAGAAGAAAACGAAAGTAAAATGAGCTATTCCGTACAAAAATAGATTACGACGTTTACCTAAGAAGCATTCACGGTTCATGTGTAGGTTATATGTTCAACGGCACCGTAAACTTGCATTTTGTATTACGTAGAGATTTTATAGTTAACTGTAAAGACGCCACTTAAAAGTCTCTGAAGTGGTCAGTCAGTGTAATGCAATGCATATGGTTTGCCCTTCCACTCGGGAAAATTTATTAGTTTCAGTTTTATTTGAACCTGATGAATTTAATCAAAACACGTGCAGCCGAGGTAGACAGAATATGACAATTTCAGAGAAAAGTAGGTAGGTAACCATGATATTTGAGGTTTCTAGTTATTAGGTACTTAGTCGTTTAGCCCTAAGTTCCGAATTTGTACAAAATATGCAGTATGAGTAACTTGAACCCATAGCTGATAGTTGTGTTTTATTTGTCGAAAGGATATATAAAAAGTTTGCTCTATAAGTTGGTA
This sequence comes from Xestobium rufovillosum, assembly GCA_963966045.1. NCBI lineage: Eukaryota > Metazoa > Arthropoda > Insecta > Coleoptera > Ptinidae > Xestobium > Xestobium rufovillosum. The sequence continues at coordinate 26,302,750 of OZ014493.1, read as the reverse complement.
TTTACAATTGCACGTTCTCGTTAAGAACTTAAGTTCCTATGAACGAAACAGGCAAAGCAAAACCCTACTAGAAAAAGAAAAAATCGTGGTTATATTGAACTGATCAAAAAACAATACAACGAAAATGTCTCACACATATTTCTGGGATAGAACCTCTAAACGCTGGCGCTGGCTGCCACCAAATCGCTTCTAGCGCGTCAAAGTTATCGCTGGCAGAAGATTTGCCTTCCTTTCAATAATTCCCTTCATAAGCATCTATCCCTTTACATCCTTTCATCCTTTATCATATAAATTGTCCTTGGCAAACTTAATGAAACGTATCTTGTAATTGCATTGTGAGAAGCTAAGGTACAACAGAAAAGTTATGACATTTATGGTTAAATAATAATTCAATGAACTTTTATACTTGCTATGTGCAAATAATTTACAGCTTAATAATGAATAATAATTGGAAAGTTGTTAACGATTTTACAGTTCTTAACAAGCTACAGATAACGGATTCTTTCTTCTTCAGGCAAATAATTAAGTGTTACGTAATATGGCAAAACAAAATATTTCCGAACTACTTGCTCGTGCCATATAGTGCATTCGAAGGTGAAGATTATGCTACATAGTTGTGTCCACAAAGTTTCTAAATTAATGGCATACCTACTTAAATACAACTCCAGTTAAGGAACTAACGAGAGATAATATAAATTTATATTTACGAGTACGCCATATGGCAGAGGAGTAATTTGAAAATAAAAAGGTATTCATAAAAAACGACAAAGGAAAAGGAGATATAAAGGTGGATTACCTCATCTCATCTAACCGGGTCGTAAATTCATATCTCGCGTATCGTACCGCAATCCGAAGTAACACGAAGACGGCTCATATCCAACGCGAGAGATCGCTCTCGAAGTTGCGATATGGTACCGCTTAACTGTCGAAGACCAGACACATTTTTTTGTAAAAAAGTCATGTAAAAACATAAGAAAAAGAAACTAACTCCTACGGGAGTGGAACTCGCCCAGTCCATGGGCATCAAACTACCAACTCTATGCGATACTTCCCTACCCACGAAAACCGCTGACGGCGTTCACAAGTAACGAATTACTTGAACGAAAAGAATACACGTCCAATACGTGTTATCTTGCGCGTTGGATATGAGCCGACTTCGTGTTACTTTGGATTGCGATACGAAACGTGAGATATGAATATGCAGACGGGTCCTAGTCTTCTTGTATCTGCGTTAGCTTGAACCAGCATCTGTGAGTTGCCTTTAGATCACCTTGTTGGTGGTTATTTTTTGCATCGTTTCGCTTATAACTGGGCCTCAATTTTATTATTTCCTTTGTCCATTTTCAGTTCATGCCAAATGTCCCACCCAATTTCACTTTCTTCATGCAGTTCTTTCTACAGCGTAATACGATTTTGGCTCGATCCTCGATAGCGGATATGCTTGTTTGGAATTTTGTCTTTTGAACTTCCTGCGCCTCTCTCAATTTAATTCGTCAATGTTAACGTTTACAGTGATGGAACACACGAATCACACACATTTCTTTGCCAAGCACTACAGATGTTTGACTAGTTCCTGCATCTTGCAGATTTCGTTGTCATTTTTAATCCTAATTTCATGTTCCCAAATACAATACCACCTGTTCTATTTCTACTGTATTTCTATATTTCTCTTTAATACCTTCATTTTGTCAAAAATAATTCTTATTCCTGAAGTATGAGGCATTTTTAGGGTTCCCTATTGAGATACTAGAAAAGTAGAAATTGTTGAATACCGAATTTTCGACGGATCAGACTTCGCAAAACTTGCACCCACGCATATTAAAATGGCATGGTGCACTACATTTGCGGAACAGTTTTTTTTATATCATTGCCGACTGCGATTGCTACCTACTTAAAAAATCTAAATTTGTGTTACATTTCGCAAATTAAATCTGATGTGAAATTTTTATTACCCATTTTGGATTTTGCATTTTTGCATTTTTCGTACAGAAATTTTTCGTGTTTTTAACTTTTTGCAATATTTTAAAAAGTTGTCATTAACTCAAACTTCCCTTATAATTCCACTCTACTTTACAAATTTAACTTCAGTCATTTTAACTTTAAAAACAAGAAAATTGCCCGAAGGCGGTGACAAACTAGGCAACCTGTATGTTCTGAAACAGTGTTGAATTCCAGCATCTATTTCTGAATCACCCTGTATATTCTGCTCGGTTGTGCTTAAGGATTTATAATGTAGTATCCCTTCGATTTACTCCACATCAAACGCCTTTTCGTAGTCTGTAAATATTTGTAAGTCTGAAAATTAGTTATTCTAATAATTGTTCTCCACACATTTTTATGGTCTGTAAGTGGTTATTTCTGCTCTCAAATAGTTGGGGATGTAGGATGTTCTACTTTTAGGGAAAAGAGTAGGGTAGCTCAGAATAGGAAAGGATGGAGGTACGCGCCCAACCAGTCTTCGGACTGAGAACTTCATGATGATGAAGTGGTTGTTTGTCCATATACCAAGTCGGCTTCTTCGGCTGGTAGAACTCTAGAAACTACAAGTCTCGTAGATGAACAAATTTCTATGAATAGGTCTAATACTTCCTTGGTATTAATGGTATTATTTGGAAGCATTTGCAATTACTTCTTAAAGTCAAAGACAAGGTCAGACGGTAACTACGATTTATGTTGGACTGCGAACAACATACATTTAGGAAACATCCATATCAGACCAAATTTATCAGTCCCACCCGGATTCAACACGGCGGGAACGAATTCAGTTCGTGCGACTGTTGCTCAAGTGACTTGGCTACCTTCCTTGTTAAATAACCATAAACAGGAATGTTTCTATGTGAAGAGTACTTAGGTAGATGTTGCAATGTAGAAATGTGAAATGGCACATTGTAGGCTATCTAAATTCGTTGTCTGTTCCACGAATTGGAATCGTCCAAGATCTGCGAAAATATGAAAATAAGGAGTTAAGGAGCAAGGCAAGAGCAAGACATACGGTAGAAATGTGCAACACGTGTCCCCGTGTTTAAAGCGGCCCCGTGATGTTACTTTGATATAGCTATAAAAGTCTTGATCAGATTTCTTGTTTTGCTGGAATTTTGGCCACGAATGACGTTGACGCACGCGCGATGATGACACGAACATCCGTGTCGTCACCGTACCTCTCCTTTTAATTCAGCATTCTGTAAATTTTCCTTATAATATTATTTTTACGAATAGTACGGTAGTCATAAATATCCGTTTGGCAAAATCAATTTAAACATAATATCTTGAGAGTTGTATTTTTAGGCGTGATCGCGTGATGCCCATTAGCCTGAGCTAATAAAATCAGATTGCCGATGTAGGTAATACACAGAAAGCAGCATCCAGGCACTCATCCAATGATCGGTTCAATCGTCCGCGAATCCTAATAACGCGCAATCTACATAGACCTATAAAGATAAGGACTTTCTATACTTAAACATTTTACAATTTTAAAAGCCTGCGCCGTAAATGTCTGCATGTCTTTTTTTATAGTCAGTCAGTTCGATATTTTAATATCTAATAAAATGACAACATTCTCTCAGCTTGATTCCAAACATGGTAAAATCCCATAAAATAGAGGCTTTATAGTTGGTCGTGCGCGATATAATCCCGTCTGCCTATTTAAAACTGTACTAATTTACATTAATATTATTCTTGAACAAACGCTAAGTGAGATATTTTTTAGACACCACTCAATTTAATTAAGCTGGATTGAATTGTTATAGTCATTTTCGTTCCAAGGATTTCAAAATTACAGGAAATGCTAGCGTCGAAGATTGTCGGACTTTCTATTATACCTTTATTATAACAATAAGTTAATAACAATTTTCAGTCAAACGGCAATGATACCAGGAGTATCAACAAGTTATGCAGACGTTGAAAGTTTCAATATTGCATGTTTCGAATATGCAGGGAAAACCGTAGACCACAGTACGATGCTTTCACTGCACACTCGAACCTTTCGTTGTGAAATTGTTCGTATCATAGAATACCTACATAAATATATTGCATACAATCATACCTATAATAATAAGGTATGTACCTAGTAATATTCTTTATCGTTTTCCATATCTTTCGCTTTCCTCCAACTCTTTCTAATACCTCACTATTGCTAACCTTATCTATCCGCGACATCTTCATCATGCGTCTATAACACCACATTTCAAACGCTTCTACTCTTTTTCGTACTCTACTTGATGAGACAACCCGCATGGCCATCTTCAAGAAGGCTGTGAAGGCAGATAGACAGACTAGTACGAACAATTATTGGTACTGAATCCTAAAACGGAAATCTTTTCAGATATCCTGGCTGCCTGTCCTGCCAGTCTTAGTCTCAGTATCCTTACATATTCCGATATGAAGCCTTATGCTGTACTTACAATTTAAGGTTGGACCTAATTCTGTATTCTTCTTTCTCGTTCATTGGACCCATTATGCTTATCAAGATTTTCTGTTCAAAACTATTAACTGAAGTTTCAGTTTCGTGTGGACTCAGCCTCCATACTTAAACAGTCGCAATTCGTTATGAATTTAGAGGCACCCTTTGTATATTCGAAGTTTTCTGTTTCGGTGTACAAAGTGAAAATAGTAGATATACCTCTTCTCTGCAATTTTCCCATATATCTACATCGAATTCTGTGAAATACCATCAACTGCCCTCGCGTTGTTCTCCAGGCCAATTGCTTGGATCGATCTCCTCTTTATATCATTGTCGTCAGTTATTCGATCATTAAACGAAGTGCCTTTCTTTGCTTATCTCCCCGCCTATTTCGGTAACTGAGCGAATTTAGTAAGGGATTAGGAGAAACACATGTTTAAGACACTTACTTATGGGGCGCCGTTTGTGTCATATTATATTATTCTAAATATATAAAATATTAAAATTTTTACTAATAAATAAATTTTTTTACCAATATACATGCAATTTGTACTAATATATAATTTTAACTAATATAAAATTTTTACCAATATATAATTTTTACTAATACATATATATTTTTAACTAATATAAAATTTTTACCAATATTTAATACATATTTTGAACTTTATAAAAATTTTACAAATATTTAATTTTTACTAATATAAAATTTTTGCCAATATATAATTTTTACTAATATTTAAGTTTCTTACAAATATATTTCTTTCACTAACATAAAATTACTACTAATATTTATTTTTATTATTTATTATTTATTTTATATTAGTGAAAGAAATATATTTGTAAGAAACTTAAATATTAGTAAAAATTATATATTGTCAAAAATTTTATATTAGTCAAAAAATATACATATATTAGTAAAAATTAAATATTGGTAAAATTTTTATATTAGTTAAAAATATATACATATTAGTAAAAATTAAATATTGGTAAACATTTTATATTAGTTAAAAATATATATTAGTAAAAATTATATATTGGTGAAAATTTTATATTAGTTAAAATTATATATTAGTACAAATTACATGTATATTGGTAAAAAAAGTATTTATTAGTAAAAAGTTTTTATACTTAGAATAACATAATAAATTATGACACAAACGGCGCCCCATACTTACGCGGTCTGTTAGAAATAGAAATTAATGGATACACGCATATAAAATTGTTAACTATTTTATGTGACTCTAAGATACCGCGAAAAATTTGGAAGGATAATTAAAATGCAAAAACAGAGGAGACAGTCAATTTATAGACAAGTGGCATTAATGTGTCAGTTTTATTGAAATTATTGTTTGGGCCATGGTGCTATTTAAGCAATAAACTTAGGAATTTGGATTTTATTGTCTTTCAGCTAGTACCAGACTAATGCTACCTCGAGGTTGCCAAATACTGCGTTCTTGTGATGGCATACACGTGCCTTAAATTATTTCAAACTCAAGATTATTTCTGGTATCTGCTATTTTAATAGTACGCATATACTTAAATTGTGCATAATTTACCGTTTATTAAATCCATTCCCATAGAAGATTTTTACACGTGTCAGTTGCATACGTCGTATTATAAGTTTTATAATTTCTTAGAACACAAACAGGTAAACAGGTTACAACGTCAACAAGAAACTAAACGTCAAGCGGGGCAGTCCGAGATCGCGAAGTACCAATCATAACTGCGCATGTTCGCTGTTGACCGCTCTCTGACGCAACGGTGTTAATTGGCGGTTCTTTTTAAATGCCATTCACACGGATCATAATAACACCTCATATTGCAAAAATAAAAAATATTTGTAAGTTAATTTTAGTTCATGAATCTAAACATAAATTTAAAAAATTGTGAAAAACTCAATTTAAAAAGTGGTGAAGAATGAACATTTGCTATATTTACCATGTATGGAGTTGGCGGTGGAATGCTGCAACGAATAGAGGTACTCCATGTGGGGCGGCAGGCGATAGGCGGGATGCAGCTCCCTGCCCAGCAGCTGGAGGCCGCCTCCAGGATTACCGCTCACCCTGAAAATAAAACACATTTTCAGCAAACAACGCCTGAAATATTTAAAGATACAGTTTTAATCAAAACCAATAAAACGAAAGTGCGTCCTCCTGAAAAAATGTTAAAATTCTCAGATTTTATTTAAGATCTAACGTGATGCCAAATTCAAAGCAGGTCAAGAACAAAGTTATTTACTTTACGACTTATCATCGCAATAACAGATTTGCGGTTCTGGAAATAGATGTAAAATGTGTCTAAATCTTTATTGGTAAATTTTCGTCATGTCGTTATTTCTGAATCTAAAAATTGTTTTTCTGAACTATCAGAGGTAAGTATACACTTTAGAAATAAGAGCTATTCATCTCAGAGACAATGAAAAGTTGAAAACTTACAAATAGGCTTCATTCAAAGAACTTAATAACATTCTAAGCGTCTAACTTTCTGTGTTCCCATTATTGTTTTTCCCCCACACCAAAACTGACTTTTTGCTAAAAAGTCCTTATAATGGTCTGATCGACATATCCCAGAGCAGTTTTAATCAGTACATTTATTCACAAATGAATACACAAATGTTACCATAAAATTGCAAGTTGTGCATAAGAAGGTTACGGGTTGCCTGCACTGATAACAACTCACACTTGTTACTTGACATTTTATCGTTTATTGAATATCGTAGGTGTTCTGATTCTGTAGGTGCTCCAATCGCTAAATGTACACTTACAACGGAATTACACTATTACTGCACCAACATAAAGTACCTATGACATTCTTGAGTACGCGAGTGGAAGCAATATGAGTACCGGTTTAGCCAATTGACTTTTGGATCATAAGACTCCTACGAAGTAAAGGAGATGATGTAAAAATTTTGTTGGTTTCGACAAAGTTTTGCCTCAATGCGTTCGTAAGAAGAACGTTTAAACTTTCAGAATTCTTTTACCTGAATAAGGTAGTGTCCTTCAAAAGTATTGTAAAGATTTAAGTGGATAGATTTGAATAGATAAAGGAACCAGTACAGGTACAGTTTGACATGAACTAGACATACAGGGTGGATTACTAAATACGTGCAGTAAGAGTTATGGACTGTTACTGCTGACAGAATAAAGAACTACGACAACTGTAGCTGGCAAATCACTTTACCATCTCTTGACTCATGATTTGCAGGCCTACTTTGTTGTTTTATGTGTTAGGTTAAATCTATAGAATATTTTATGAAATTCCTAAAACAGTGCCCATAAGAGTTTATGCAATTGTGATAGAAATCTTCCAACTACAAAAAGTAGTAAAGAAACTAGAATATCTAATATACAAATACAAATTAAAAAGTTTGCAGGGTGATAATTTCACAGTTGAAATAAAAAATAAACCCTTGATAGAAATGGTTTAAATAAAATGTTTCGGTCATATTTTTCACGATCAGTACACAAAATAAAGTCGTCGGATTGCATGACGATTTAGTTAATGTGAGTGACCCAGTAGTTATTTTCAACATAGGTGTCGATTTTAGATGTTTACTAATTCAGTGATTGAAATTTGTACCTAAAATGGGTTGTTTTGAGTAAACTAGAGTATCCACAACCACGATCTAACGGTTCATGCCGTCATTCTCATTGTTAATTTTTGTTGCATTTAGGCATTCCTGATAAACGGAAAAAGTAGACATACTTATGCTCAGTCAGGTCGGGTTAGGTCAGGTCGTAGGAGTTTATTCAAAAGCAGTAGAGAGCCTTTTGATACATTCACGACGCATGTGGCTCTAACTTTAGGTTTCTGTCAGAATGTGGCTACTGTGGACAACAAATCATCATGAAAAAATTATTATTCGGTAGTGCACGATTTTAGTAATCAGCCTTAACCACCCGATTCTAAATGCGTGATCTCCTCTAATAGGCGTGTATAAGCCTTAACGCCACGCTGGTTAAGCGGGTTGGCGAGGGGAGTTGAACTCATCACGGCATATTAAACCCATCCAAATACTAATCGCTATGAGTGCCGCTTACGAAGATTATCGGCGCAGCTACACTATTCTTTGATACACGTAATAGTATACCGTGTGACAAACTTCCATGTGTACATGGGGAAATAACATGGGCAATTACATTTTTGGGGATTCCTGCTCTCCATGTGTAGTTACAGTGGTGGTAAAGGTAGCAATCCAAAGATTATTTTTTTCTGCGTATGAGGATATCAAAAACTCTACAACTTTCCAATTTATTAAAGCATTAAAAGCAAAAATTACATTAATAATTTTCTAACTAAAACACAGAAATTTATCAGATTATCCATGACAACTTAATTTATTCTAATCACGGACGTCTTTGATTTTTATGGATTTTCTGAACTGTCAACATTTAAAAATGAACAAAAATATTTATTCAGTTCAAGAAAAGGTTTTCATTGTGAAAATATTTTACGGCGGCAATAGTTTGCGCGTAGTCCGTGCCTTTTTTCTGTAAAATTCAATAACGGTCCTATTCCTTCGGTATAACAACAAATAATTTAGTAAGAAATCTTTCATCGAAAGAAGTTAATTTTTACTAATACATAAACTTGTTTTTTTATTTAGATAATTCTCATTCACATTATTATTGTCATTACCTATAGTTGACAATTAATTGATTACTGGTGTGGATGTTTCGTTGGTGAATGCTGGTCCATAGTTTAGGGTAAATTATAGGTGTCGTCTAACCTATTAAAAAGTTTTTGGGGAAATGTTAAAGAAGTAAAATGAAACAATAAAAATTAAATTACTTTAATTTTACTGCAATTATGAAAAATTTAACAAGCGGCAACATTTGTTTATTATGCTCTAATGAATTTTGTAATCTGGCAATTTAATACTTATTTATTTCATATCTAGGTAAGGGCAAAAACTTATTAATATACAATGAAATTAAAGTAACATAAAAAAAGAAAAGTAACTATAACAAATATTCAAATAAACCCTCATTCTGTATCAGACAATATCCCTGCCTATTATAGAAAGAATTTCTCACATTCGCAAGTTGCCGATCGTTTATTAAGTTGCATTCCGCAAAAATAGCATTCCTTAAAGAATCAACATTTGGGTGACGGGTTTTATAAATCTTATTTTTTAAATGACCCCACAAGAAAAAGTCCCACGGTGCCAAATCGGGAGATCTAGCTGGCCAGTTTATAGCACCACCTCGACCAATCCAGCTCTCTGGAAATATTTCATTTAATAATTCCCTCACTTGTACTCCAAAATGTGCTGGGCATCCGTCATGCTGAAACCAGACCTCCGGATTCGCATGTGCAACTTCTTCTAATGCAGGGCCAATATGGTTAATTAAAAGATCTAAATAAGCTTCTGAATTTAAATTTCCCTGTATTTCAAATGGTCCCATAATGCGATTATTAAAAATGCCTGCCCAAATATTGATTTTTGAGGGTATTGCGTTGTAGTGGCTAGATTTATTCTGGGATTTTCCTGGGCCCAATGCCTAACGTTTTGTGAATTTGGCTCTTGATTTCAAGTGAAGGTACACTCATCGGTAAAACAAATTGATGAGAGGAAGCTGCGATCCCGATTAGCCCGTTCTTGCATTTCTTCACAGAAAGTTTGCCTCGATTCTTCGTCAAAAGGAAGTAACTCTTGGTGACATTGGAATTTAAAGGGATATTTGTTTTTTTTTAATATGTTACGGACAGTTTCTCTTGAAACATTACATTCTAGGGCAATATAGACCTTAAACTAGATGTTGGACTAGCAGTTATCAGGCCTATTACCATTTCCTCTACCTCAACATTTAGATTTCTTGGAACGACTAAAAAAATAAATGATAAGATTAATTTTAGTTTTGTTTCACTCCTTGTTATCACTTGTTAAACTTCTCATAATCCCAGTAAAATTTAAGTCAGCGAACAATAAGGAATTAGCAACTAGGTAATAATAATAAGCGAATCAGAATTATCTAAAAACCAAGTAAATTTATTACTAAAAATTACCTTCTTTCAATGAAAGATTCCCAGTATCTTCAAATGTCTTAACTAAATTTTTTATTGTTGTTACCGAAGGAATAGGACTATCCGCAGACTATTGCTGCCGTAAAATGTTTTCACAATGAAAACCTTTTCTTCAACTGAATAAATATTTTTGTTCATTTTTGATAAATAACGTTGACAGTTCAGACGAATTAGAAATTAGAATCAAGGGAGTCTTTGATTAGAATAAATTAAATTGTCACTTATAATACCACAAGAGCTTCAAAATTATCGGGTATTTCCCGATAGGTTCGTTGCAAACAAATGAAGGAGTCAAGTTTTTCAGGTTAAAAAATCACGAGCGCGAAGCGCGAGTGATTTTTCTTGAAAAACTTGACGACTTTATTTGTTTGCAGGGAACCTTGAGGGAAATGCCAGATAATTTTGAAGCTCGTGTGGTATTCGGGGGATTATTTTTCCGTCCCAAATGTCGGCCAATAGAATTGCACCATGAGATGAAATGAACAGTTAACAAATAAGAATTTCATAATGAATAAAACAACATTTAATTAAGATTCAGTTGGAGATACGGCTTGATGGAGTTACTGTTGGCATGTCCAGTTATTTTGATTATCTGCTGCTCTCCCAGGCCCGATTTCGCTAGATTGGAGACGGCTGTTGCACGACTGGAGTGATTGGTGATTTTTTTGTTACCAAGGTCAAGCCCAGCTTTTTGTGCTGACTCCTTAACCCACTTTGAAATCGTGTTTTGGCCTACTGGGGAATCCTTGTACCACCTAGCGCCTGGAACTTTATTCCAGAATGGATTTTGGGTCAGGAATAGTCTGTCGCTCTTGATATTGGCATCTCTCTTCTCTCTCAATTTCTGGAACAGTCTCACTGGGCACTTGTCAGGGATTTCCCGATTCTCCACCAGCCACTTGCTGTCTGATAATTTTTTATCACCACCTTGTGTGGTCTTGCTGAAAATTGGATTGTATTCAATTCTCCCAGTTGTTTCCCCGTCATTTCGCTGTTCTGCCTTGAAGTGATGTATTGACGCCATGCTGCCCTCACCACCTCTCCAAGCCAATTCCACTGATATTATCACTTATAATACCACAAGAGCTTCAAAATTATCGGGTATTTCCCGATAGGTTCGTTGCAAACAAATGAAGGAGTCAAGTTTTTCAGGTTAAAAAATCACGAGCGCGAAGCGCGAGTGATTTTTCTTGAAAAACTTGACGACTTTATTTGTTTGCAGGGAACCTTGAGGGAAATGCCAGATAATTTTGAAGCTCGTGTGGTATTCGGGGGATTATTTTTCCGTCCCAAATGTCGGCCAATAGAATTGCACCATGAGATGAAATGAACAGTTAACAAATAAGAATTTCATAATGAATAAAACAACATTTAATTAAGATTCAGGCTAGTGCAATTAAAAATACAATTGTTGTAAACATTGGTGCATGTTTTCTTCAAGTCAGAGTTATCGGTAATGGTCCCAGAAGAGGTAGATGGCATGAGGTTTATGCTGTTGATGGCATTTTCTGCAGTAGGCTCACTCCTTCGCAGTTTCTTGACAATTAATTCGTGGTGTTCCTGGTCGAGTTGGAGATACGGCTTGATGGAGTTACTGTTGGCATGTCCAGTTATTTTGATTATCTGCTGCTCTCCCAGGCCCGATTTCGCTAGATTGGAGACGGCTGTTGCACGACTGGAGTGATTGGTGATTTTTTTGTTACCAAGGTCAAGCCCAGCTTTTTGTGCTGACTCCTTAACCCACTTTGAAATCGTGTTTTGGCCTACTGGGGAATCCTTGTACCACCTAGCGCCTGGAACTTTATTCCAGAATGGATTTTGGGTCAGGAATAGTCTGTCGCTCTTGATATTGGCATCTCTCTTCTCTCTCAATTTCTGGAACAGTCTCACTGGGCACTTGTCAGGGATTTCCCGATTCTCCACCAGCCACTTGCTGTCTGATAATTTTTTATCACCACCTTGTGTGGTCTTGCTGAAAATTGGATTGTATTCAATTCTCCCAGTTGTTTCCCCGTCATTTCGCTGTTCTGCCTTGAAGTGATGTATTGACGCCATGCTGCCCTCGCCACCTCTCCAAGCCAATTCCACTGATATTATCATGAATAATTTTTTCTGGAGGCCATCAGGAGTTTCCTCGTCCCAAACAGTGGTCATTGCATCCCAATCTTTTTCCTCCAACGCTGCTGCACTTGCCCTCCGTTTTTCAGGAATAGATTGTAAAGCCTTACGCTTGGCATCACGAGCTCCTCGAGCGGTCTTGAATGCAGCATCCGAAAATGGGTTGATTTTGATGTCGAAATCGTTCAAATACTTTTCTTGAAGTGATTTGGCAGTCTGATTCCACATTGTTTTTATTGTACCTTCCTTATAGTCTTCTCCATCCATTTTCTTCATATTGTAAGCGTAATCTTTCATAATGTTTGCCAATTGCGCTTCACTCGTTTCAGCACTCAATGTGTATTCCCTCTCAGTACAAAAAGTAGTAAATTGGTTCCAAACTGTTTTTTTTGCCTTCTCCGTATTAATGGGAACATTTCCTTTGACTTTTTTATCGATGGTGGACAGAGAACAAACTCCAAATCGACTCATTTTCATGCAAAATCTCCGATTTTCACAATTGAATTCAACCTGTCAGTTTGACGTGTGGTTAATTTGACTGGATTATGTTTTGTTCTTTATATATAGCAACTACCAGAGAAAATAATCAAAAAATTATCAGTATAATACCATGTAGGTTGTACCACGTGACGTCGAATGGTGCAATTCTATTGGTCGATATTTGGGTCGGAAAAATAATCATAGGTAATCTGATGAATATCCGTGTTTTAATTTGGAAATTATTAGTGTTATTTTTGCTTTTAATGCTTTAATAAATTGGAAAATTGCAGAATTTTTGATATCCTCATACGCAGAAAAAAATAGTCTTTCGATTGCTACCTTTACCACCACTGTAACTACACATGGGGAGCAGGAATCCCCAAAAATGTAATTGCCCATGTTATTTCCCCATGTACACATGGAAGTTTGTCACACGGTATTATCCTACAAGCGAGTTATGGTGGTTATTATTAACGAGGAAGCACGAAGCACCGAAGAGATTCTGTTGTACGGATGAGAGCCGAGCGCTAGCGGATAAAATCGAGCGCCTAGACGGCTAGACCGCAGACGCTCAGTCTGACTTAAGTTTCATTCAGCGTGCGACCGTCTAGCGTCGCAAATGTGAGAGAATTCCACAACAGGAATGCATTTGTTATACTTACATCAGCGCAGGTGTTTTATGAATAATCATTTAACACGCTATCGCGTATGCGGAAATATCCCAAACGCACAAGGGTTACTGTCTGCTTCGTCATTTTCAATGACTCCCTCGGTTGCATCTTTGCTCACATCTTTGCGAAGGCGAATTTTTTGTAGCAGGTACCAACCGAAGTACAAACGTTATTGTATAACGTAATTGAATATATGTACATATTATGTATGTATGTGAGTGCATCACATCGTTCATCAGCTCCGCATTTGAAAAGGTACAGCGAGCAATCGCTCGGTACAGAAGTGTTGATGAAAATCAACATTGCTGTTCTCACTTGCGAAAATGTTCGTATTCAAAACTTAATTTTACTGAAAATAAAGTATAAAAGCAGCCAAGTACCAGCTCCGCTTATGCATAACGTTTTCCGTATCATCAATCCGTAGCATCAATCTTACGAGTTTTTCAGAAAACTGAACCGATTTTGATGAAATTTATTTGTCGTTAATTGTCATTAATTGGAATCTCATATTTAATATTCCTAATACTTTCTAAATGCGATAGGGGAAAATTGGCCACTTTCCGGTTCCCCCCATGTCACCGAATTGAACTATAAAAAATTAAAACAAAATGTTTCGTACTTTACCCAAAAATACATTCCTATTCAGACACCTCACTTAACCATTTTCAAAAATTGTTTTTTACCCACTTTGCGATGGTAACCTGCGTAGGTAACGTATTATTTATAAAGGCTGACTCTCATTAGGACATTTTAGTAGAGTCAGCAAGTGGAAGTCACTAAAGTTACTTCCAAAATAATAATCAGACTGGTTACTTATTATTACTTCAAGTTCACTCTACTGCTAGCTGTAAGATCTTTTAAAAATGAATCTGCCTTTTTGAACCAGGTCCGTTTGAAATCTAAATATCTTCCAAGAACCTTTTCACACGAGCGACTTTTTGCCGCCGATGTCAGCCACAAAAAGTGGTTGATTGTCGCTGGCCTCTTTCACACGAGCGTCTTCTTTGAGATCGAGGTCTATATCCGCGTATTCTTTAAAACATGACGTATTTTTGTATTATTGCAAATTACATTTAGGGTAAACCAGGGAGAGATGGTGAGTCGAGTAAGACGGTGAATTCAAATATTTTCTGTGTATGTGGTCAGATGGCGTAGTAGGTCTTACAGTGATCACGCAACGGTAGTGTGCATTGTGTTATCAAAGAGAACGCTGCATCTTCAACTGCGGGGAAGAAAAATCTGAAAATATTTTTGAAGCTTCCATTTCAAGTCTATTAAGTTGCGCATTGGTCAGGACGTTTGCGTAAGTGGAATGTCGTTTTTTCGCCACATCGCATGCAGTTAGTCAAAAACGAAGTAACATAACCTATGTGCACCTCAAAATAATATTGTAAGTGCACGGGGTTGCATTCACCATCTCTCCCATACAAAATGGGAGAGATGGTAATATGTGAACAGGGTGAAATGGCGAATTAGATATTAGATGTTTGTTGCAGTTATAGCAATGCCAACTTTTTACAAACGACGACGAACTTCGACAAGGGCCGAATGGACCGAAGAGGGCCTACAGAATGCTGCAAGAGCCGTCGAGGCAGGAGAATCTTTGAATCAAGCTGCGAAAACCTTCGGGATTCCTTGGATGACCCTGAAGAAGAAGACCCTATACTCCCGGGAAAATGTTAAATGAAATTTCTCCAGTTCCTGCCGTTGCCCGAGTAGAAACTGTCAGAGCAAATGCTAGAAGCCTAGTCACATTTTTAAATTCCAAAGAGAGCATCGAAGCATTGAAAGAGAAGAAAAATAATAAATTAAAAGGAAAAGAACCAGCTAAACGAAAGGTAACAACACAAACAAAGACGTACCCAAAGAAGAGGATTGTGAAGCAGTCACATAAAAGCACAGATTCTGATTCCGAATCATCGACGGAAGTGGTGTTGAAAGACGAAGATGAAGATTGCGAAATAATGAAAGAATGCTGCTGCGTTGGCTGTGGAGAAGAATATTCTACCACGTCGAAAACCGTTGACTGGATTGAGTGTTTGAAATGTAAAAGGTGGCTGCATGAAGATTGCACTAAATATGGGAATTTGTGTCATGTTTGTGCAAGAAAGAAGCGCTAATTAAAGTTCACCATCTTACCCAGCACAAGTGGGTGAGATGGTGAAGTGTTCCCATATTATGTTTATTTTTTTAGAGGGTTGTTGATTATTTGAAGTATTTTTTGGAATAAGTGTTGTATTTTGCATATATTTTACTACATAAAACTATTTTTATTTTTTTTTAATAAAGAAATTTGAAAAAACTGTAGACATTTAAAATTTTGTTCACCATCTCTCCCTGGTTTACCCTACATTCACATAAGCCCCCTGGCTATTCTTGTTTATTGGTTTATTATACATATTCATTAATAATTAGTTGTTTTTTTGGTATACCTACCACTGTCTTTTATAAATTTATACCTGGTTTGCCTTTTTTTATTGCATGTTAAATTACTATTTGACTACGTGCTTTCGTTTTTTCTTTTTTTCTCTTTTTATATTTTCCCTATTGTTTACCAACGACTTTTAGGAGCTGTAGCCGCTTTGTTTGTTTAAGTATTTTTCCTGGAGGATTAGCCCACTCCCATCTTCGGCTTCGAGCTTAGTCCGCCTTTGTGGCATTACGTCATCGGTGAAGTCACAAACTGGAGCTGCAAAATTCTTGAAACTCGAGCGGTGCCAACGTTAAATATGGCACTGGTGACCGGTGCCCATAACCTATGCTCTGTCAGAGCTGAAAGTTTAACCTGGTGCATAGAGGGTACAGGGCATTTTTGGTATACGCCAACAATAATTAAGGTTTCGATAAAGTCCTATAAAAGTGTTTGCGTTTATGGGAGAATTAAAGAAGAAACGCTATGGCCATAAAAATTGATACTGTTCACGCGTTCGTTTTCTTTTATCTTCATGTCTTTTATGTGGCTTGTAGTTTAAAAACCAGAATGCTACCAATAAGTAGGTAAAACCGAGTTTTCTTCTTTCGAACTCTTGATTCCAGAATATTGAGTACGAACGCGTAAATATACTTTTACACAACTTGGCTTCAATCGTAACTGAAACATGATGTTACAACTTCTATTTCACCCGGAATTGTTCTTTGACAAGTGTAAATCTTGTAGTAAACAGAAGTTTCCAATATGGAACCCATCAATTGTTAAAGTTAGCGCAAGTACAAACAGATGTAGATATATGTAGAGTAAGCAATAAGCTTCGGCGGGAAGAATTATGGTTGTTTTTGAAGTTCTTTTTCTTTTGAGTAGGTACTTAAAAGCAACTTAAAATTGTTATGTGGTTTATGCTTTTATACTCAATAAAAGTTCAATAAATCTAAACTTAATTTATGCAGGTTTAAAATGAAACAAAAGCCCTCACGTGGTTTCGTGAAAGATGGCGGTTTTAAATTTAGCGTTTGCTTTCGCTTTCAATTATTTTATTGCCATGGAAACCATACGTTACTTTCGAAGTTTACGACCATCGTGAGATAAACATATACCGGAGTTGGTAATTGGCGCAGAATGTTGTGGTGTCGTGAATTCTATAATCTTCTATCCGATCGTTGAATTAAATATTCATGAATGGATGTACACACACACGACTTGTTACTAATCTCTACTTTTGTAATGCTGAGTGTAAAAAACGACGTTTCTAACGTAGGATACGAAAAGGATAAAGATAGATTTTAAAAATCATATCAGGTTTCTACGGCGAATAACAGGAGCACGTCAGTAGTGAACAATAAATAGCAAGTTTTTTATATCATTATAAGTATTAAGCTGCCAGTTAAAGAATGAAGAAATATGTTCCAGGGTTCATTAAGTTTATATTTGCAGTTAACTAAGTTGTCACTTTTGCGTTTTAGCACTTTCCAGTCCAACACACACTCAAATAGGTCAAAGTCGACATGACGGAAAGGACTAACGGACATGAGAAACTTTTTGGTGACAATAGAACGGCACTTGTCAAAACTAATAGGAGAGAAGAAGCAGTGCCCTGGAATTTAGATTTTTAAAAGGTACATCTCTAGTGAATTTCCTATTAAAATTCTTCTTTTCAAGTAGAAGAAACAAACTTGTTTATAAGTTATTCAGTTGTAAAACAATTTATTCAAATACCCTATAAAGGATATACACACATGACAAAGACAAATTCTTTTTGCATAGATAACTTCTTAATAAATCAACTTATCGGAGCACGTTCCAGTTTGTAATTTTTTTATTCATTAATCAAACGAGGCAATAATTTATATTCATCAAGTGGAAGCATTCGATCTTACGCGTGAGACAATATCCTGGGCGTCGATTAATGCAACGTACTGTATAATGCACAATAATATGCTCTATTTATCTCTTTCACGATTGATTGCAGAATTATACGCAACAACACATAAGATCCTTGGCAAGGATAATGTAAATTAAATTGAAATTTTCTCGATAAATTGAAAGTTTGGTTTTACACAGCGTTTGTTATTGGTTACCTTTCTTGAACAAAATAAGGTGGAGTCACGGTAGCTGGTATAAATAACTTACAATTTTTGATATCATTAACTAAACAACGTATAATGTTCGCGAAACAAAAGCCTATTTCATTCAACAACAACTGTATAATCCTCCCACAAGGAAGGCGAGAACCACAAAACACACAAGAGAACTAAACACGAACATGGGTGATTCAAATGCGATCGACTGTATACATGTTTATGCAACGGATCCTGCACTCACACAAGATGGCATTTGGCTGCCAACAATAAGGAACCTAGACGAAAACTTGTTTGGTCGGACTTTTCAAGGCACACCTGATAGTGTAGACTGAATTTACGTTTTATTCGACTAATAAAAACTTACCGGTATATTGACCGTATTTTTCTTTCAGGATCTATGAGGTACCAATCGGTAATCTGACAATTCGGCTTATCGCAATGTATCAGTAGGTGTGGGTAATTAAGACTTACCAGTAAAATTTTTGTTTCTTGTAGTGGGCGAGGTTCAGCTCAAAGATCTTTTTTAAAGTTGGAATTTCATGATCTTATTCTTAAAGCCACCAAAATTAATAAGCAGCTTTTTCAAAATTTCGAAACCAAATTTAATGGTGTATGTAAGGATGGAAAAGCATCCGAGTTACATTTTAATGAAATAAGTATCCTTATTAAAGGAATCCGGACTCAATTTTATTTGTATGGGTAGTAGAGCCCTGTGGTACCTTCTGGTGAAAACCGGCTAAGTAACACAAATTTATTCAGTTTTGTATGTGTGATGAATTTATTTGGCATTGCACGAAATAGGTATAATGGTCCAGTTTCTAATTTGCTTTATGTGAATCAGACATGGTGCGTCTGAACTCTTTATGATCTTGGCTGTAAGAACTAAAATCGAGGGTTTCTCTGCCGTCGCTCTTTCCCCTCGCTAGTTCCAGGCGGAATATGGCACTTTTACCCTCATTGATAGATGATAAATATATTTTATCGTTTTCTGTTTATGTTTCAAATTTCATAAGTTTGCTAATTTATTATACGGTAGGTGCATAAAAGCTTGTTTTATTATCTGTCAACACTTCCTATAGGGTAAGTCCGGGATAGTTGGCCATAGGGAAGAGATGACCATAGCTAAAAGTTTCTCGACCCACGTTTAGATGGCAATAGGTGTGCAATTGATCATTTTAGAATGGCGTCACACAATTGAAAGCTGGAGGGTACACATTTGTTTGTTTTGAAGCTTATTGGAGGGAAGAAGAGGAGAAATAACAAAGCAGATGTTTGTGTTACCAGTTGGCACCAAAAAAGGGGCGTAACTTAAACTTAGTCGCTTTACGCCGAAAATTGAACGAAAATTCTTAAAATGATACGACTGGTTGCACTATTGCAAAGGTTGTTTCGTTATTTTGAGTTAAATTGCATGAACTCTAAACATCACCACTTTGTTTGGCACCAAATCTGCTCAAATTTTGGTAACACTCACGTGCATATCGTTGTGTATCCATACTCTGACCTCCAACAGAAAATGGTGGCCTGTCAAAATCAGGCCATTCTAAAACAGTCTTATTAGTTTGTTCTACCGAAGTTGTAGGTTACGTCAGTTGTGGCTTCGTGCGTCAAAACATTAAGAAAGGTGAAAAAATAGCATTAAGTGTTAATTGCATAGGGAAAACTTTTAGCATGAGCTTTCTTGTCTAACTGGTTCATATTTCGTGTAGCGTTTTTTTCAATAATCTTGTTATTAATGGTGTTTGGGACATCTTACAGACACTCTAACCTCAAATTGCGATTGCACAGCTTACTTTGTGTGTCGTACTTGGGTGGGCCGTCTCTCCCGTAAAAACGGGATAGATGGCCCATTATTTTCAGGGAGAGATGGCCATGCATCAAAATGCGTTTATAGAACCTATTGACTTTACTATTTTAGGTGAAAATAAAGCAGAAAGACTTTTAAAACAATTTTTTCCTCTTAAGGTAAGTACAGACTTGAGCAAATTTACGCACACGAACAGTGTACGCGTACGAACATTCGTGTGTGTGATTTAATTTGTTTACGTTCATCTTTTACATGTCTGCGCGCACGAACGTGATACAGTTGTTCGTGTGATTTCATGAAAGTATGGCTGACATAGCTCCTCCATAAAATGGGAAATTTTTCGAATCCATCAATTAATTGGATTATATTTTCTGTCGTCCACTCCATTCCTTATAAACCTGCATATACTCGTATATACTTCTACATCGACAACTAAACAAGGACTGATACGACCGATCTTTTGCCGTCCAAACTGCGCGCACAATTTCCTTTGAGCATGGCACCGAGACCGACAAGCAACGGATCGCGTGCGTGTTATGCGCGCACGAATAATTTGTGCGTGATGCGAACCAATTTATTAGCGTCCACATTCGAGCATCCGTACGCGCAAACTGTTCGTGCGCGCAAATTTGCTCAAGTTTGTACCCACCTTTATAGAGCTGATACAGCTAATTGGAGGTTAGAATAAAAAACACGTGGGTGAATTATTCTATTTCGAAATTTTGAACAGTCGACGTTTCGACGAGGATATTCGTCATTTTCAAGACAGTTTGATTAATAATAATCAACCATGCTTCCGAAGAAGTAGAAGATTGATTAACATAAAAAATTAAGGGGTGAAGCCCAGGTTTTTAAGAAATCACATTTAAAAATTTTAAAATGGAGTAACTCATACTTCTCGATTGGAAACCAAATCAATCTTCTGCTTCTTCGGAAGCATTGTTGATTATTATTAATCATACTGTCTTGAAAATGACGAATATCCTCGTCGAAACGTCGACTAAGTTCAAAATTTCGAAATAGAATAATTATTCTAACCTCTAATTTGCTGTATCATCTCTACAAGAGGAAAAAGTGGTTTTAAATTTAATAAACATGCTGATGGAACCTTTAAATGAATGCGGATTTTGGTTACACGAGACCTGTACGACTTTCTGTCAAATGTATGGACGGCTTGCTGACAAAAAGAAAGGAAATAAGAAGTAAGAAAATGAATTGTAAGCCTATCCGGGAGAGATGGCCATAGGCTTACAATTCATTGGAAATATGTTTTTTTTAGTTAAATGTTACATTTTAATTTAAGTTTATTTGGAGTTTATATTAAGTTAAAGTTTGAATATCTATTCAGTAAAAAAATAGAGACTTGGCTTTAATTTGGTTAGTTTTAAGCATCTTTTTAGAAGCTATGGCCAACTATCCCGAACTTACCCTATACGTGAGTAACCAGTATACCAAGATAATTCTTATTTTGCATAAAACACAACGTAGGGTAAACTAATCAATTTATTAAATGCTAAAATTTAAATAAAACTAAGACGATCACGCCTGCCCCTATACATATACTGAAACAATTTGTGTAATAAAGTTGAATTGGTGGATGATTGTATACATTATCAAAACATCAAATTAACTCAATTAATCAGACCCATGCGGTCGATAAGCATTTCATTTGTTATACACATACTCGAACATGGTATAATTTTCTTATTAGTCCACTACAAGAAAGAACCATAATACATTCTCTTTCCATTAGAGGCTGATTCATAATTAGTTAACAGTTTAGTAAGCGCAATAGCACTAACTACTATATACGGGTATCGGTTTACAAACAGAGTACCTACGTAAATACTGATTTTACAATAACTGTAATTATCCATTGAAATTGTTCATTAATTCCGCATAAATAAGTTACGTGCGAAATAAACTATAATTAAAATCAATCGTTCTTGCACATTTATGCTTTATTGCTGTTGAAATTCTATACACGACTGCTATTGTTATTCTTAAGGAAAAGATAAATAAAGTAAGATAGCTCTGAATCATTTTTTCATAATTTTAATTGTAAATTTTACTTTTAGTACATACTAGTGACGGTATCGTCGTAGTTCCGTACATCCCATTTCCGTACAAGGCGAAATCAGTGGCAGTTCCGTACACGATGCACGTGTCGCGAAATACTGGGGATCATTTGTAAGAAACTGTCATTAGCAATAGTGGTAGTTGCGTGTACAGGTACAATCCCTTAGCAACGGTATACTCGGAGAGCATTCTAAGAATCACCCTGGTTGTTCACATCGAATTTTGGATTTAGTCCCATTTCTTGCGTCTCCGTATACTCGGAGAGCATTCTAAGAAACACTAGGCCAAAAAAGTTGTGTTGCCCGTCACTGACTACGGCCCACTATTTTCGGTCTGTGGGCAAGCGGAGCGAACGAATCGAGTGGAGTCTCCCCCCCCCAAACAAAAAATTACCATTTGAAAACAATAGGAGAGACGCACGAAACGGGAACGCACGAAATGGGACTGAATCCAAAATTCTATGTTCAGGTACCTACGTAAACTAAGGGATTGTACCTGTACGCAACTACACCACTTTTGCTAATGACAGTTTCTTAGAAATGATCCCCAGTATCGCGACATGTGCATCGTGTACGGAACTGTCACAGATTTCGCCTTGTAAGGAAATGGGATGTACGGAACTGACACCAATTCACTAGTGACGCCGTTAGCATCAGCCAGGGGCCAATCACTTACTCCAGTGTGGATTCAGTCTGACCCAGTCCACGTTAGTCCGTCTTAATCCGATAATTCCATATCAATCCGGTTTTATTCAGCCTTAGTCCAACTTAATCCGGCCTTGTTCCGACTTGGTCGGAATAATTTATAATAAATTAATCTGTCTTAATTCGACTTAATCCGGTTCTACTCCTTCTTAGTCCAAGTCAATTAGACCTTATTTCCGGTCTTAATCTATATTAATCCGATTTGTTGCATTTTAGTCAATCTTAATCCGTTTTAATCCAACAGGATAGGATAGTATAATGTAATGTAATGTAATGTAATGTAATGTAGTGTAATTCTCACGAGCGAAGATGAATTTTGCATACGACGAAAAGTTTGGTCTTGGATTTCAGTAGGTACTTAATTTTAATTCTGCTCTGGTTTTTTCCTCCTCTACGACTGATGACGAGAGCAGGGAAATCGAGTTCATGAAATCTCAAGAGAATAATTGTTCTGCAATATTTCATCAGGTAACATAGTAACCAAAATATGATGTTAAGATACTTATCGGTGACTGTAATGCAAAAATTGGGAGAGAACAGATCTACAGAAAGGTGACTGGAGGAAAAAGTAAGCATGAAAAATCAAATGAGAATGGAAAAATATTAATTGAGTTTGCAACAGAACGTGATATGAAAATTGTGAGTATTAATTTTGATAGAAGAGACATCCAAAAAACGACTTGGATATCACCAGATGGAAGAACGCAGAATCAGATAGATCATACATATATAAAGAAATGCCGTTAAAAGGTATACTATAACTATGTTAAAAGAAAAAAAAACGTCAAAGAGAAATTTGAAAGTGAAATAACAGCAAGATTAGGAAAACAAGTAGAAGTGGATAATGTTGATTGTGAATGGAAACAGATACAAACAGTTGTAGAAGTGGCAGCAGATAATTGGCTCAAAAGTTCTGTTCAAGCAAAGAGTAAAGATTGGTTTGATGAAGAATGCAAGGAGGGGTTGAAAAACAGAAATACAGCTAGGATGAAATGTACAAAGAAAACACCACAGGAAATAAAGCAATGTACGTGCTGGCGAAGAACACGGCGAAACAAATCTGTAGGAGAAAGAAGCGAGAACAGTGGGAGACAAAGCTGCAGAGTATGGAAACTTATCTAATTAATAACGACATCAGAAACTTTTATCAAGAGGTTAAGAAAAATAAGGTAACAAAGGCTAGAAACAAAATGTACACCAGAAATAAAGAGGGAACATTGATAGGGGATCATCATCATCATAAGGTTCTCAGTCCGAAGACTGGTTGGACGCGTACCTCCATTCTTTTCTATCCTGAGCTAACCTACGCATTTCCCTAAAAGTAGAACATCCTACATCCCTAACTATTTGAGAGCAGTAGTCTAATCTAGGCTTACCCCTACCTCTTTTTATTCCTATCTCTGACTCTAGTATGTCGCGAACTATTCCTTCGTGTCTTAGAAGGTGTCCTACCATCCTATCTCTCCTACTCTTTATTGTTTTCCATACCTTTCGCCTTTCCCCAACTCTTTCTAATACTTCCCTATTGCTAACCTTATCTATCCACGGTATCTTCATCATGCGTCTGTAACACCACAGTTCAAACGCTTCTACTCTTTTCCTATCCGCTTCTCCTATTGTCCAAGTTTCGCACCCGTATAATGCCGTACTCCATACATACGACTTTAAGAGTCTCTTCCTAGTCTCTATATTAACCGTTCTCGAACATAACAGTTGTTTCTTTTTGTTAAACGCAACTCGGCCCTGCGCCATTCTTTGTTTTATATCTTTAGTGCTCCTACCGTCTTGGGTTATTTTACTTCCTAAGTAGCAGAAATCCGCGACCTCCTCTATCTTCTCATTTCCTATTTGTATTTCAATTTTAGTTCTATTTTCACTCCATCTACATACCAAAATTTTAGTTTTCTTTTTATTGATTTTCATGCCGTAGCCCTGTGTCAAAACTGCTTCCATTTCATTCAAAGCCGCTCCTAATTCTTCTTTGCTAGATGCTAACACTGCTATATCATCCGCAAATCTGAGCATATTAATAGTTTGGCCCTGTACATTGATCCCTGAGGCTGTTCTTTCCTTAACAATATTAATCGCATCTTCGATATATAAGATGAAAACTAGAGGTGACAATGCACATCCCTGTCTCACTCCCTTCCGGATATCTACTTCCCTTCGTTCCTGCTCACATTCTATAACTGCCTTTTGCTCTTTGTAGAGATTATGTATTATTCTTCTGTCCCTGTATTTCATCCCTACCTTTCTCAGCACTTCGAACATCTTCCCCCATTTTACGTTGTCGAAGGCTTTTTCTAAATCTACAAATCCTATATATACGCTCTTTCTCTTTTCTATCGTTTTTTCTATAATTACTCGTAAAGCTAGAATGGCCTCGCGCGTTCCTCTATTTCGTCTAAATCCGAACTGATCTTCTCCTAATATTTCTTCCGCCTTTATCTCCATCCTTCTTTGCACAATTCTAGTTAAAATTTTTGACGCATGGGAAGTTAAACTGATAGTTCTAAAATTTTCGCATCTATCCGCGCCTTTCCTTTTTGGCAAAGCTACTATGATGTTCCGTTTGTAATCTTCTGGAATCTCGCCTGTCAGGTATATGTGACTAACTAATTTAAATAAACGATCCATTACCTCTTGACCTGCGCACTTTAAGATTTCTGCCTGCAAGCCATCTATACCTGGTGCTTTATTATTCCTTAAACTTTTTAGTGCTAGCTCAAACTCTTCTCTCATTATAGGACTCCCTAGGTTATCCCCTTCTACACTGCTTTCACTTTCTAATATATCTTGCACTTCCTGTCCCGCATATAAGTTTCCTAAATATTCTTTCCACCTATCTGCCTTCTCCCCGCTTTCGATTAGGATATCTCCTGCCTCATTCCTAATGCTTTTGGTACTAGATCCAATTTCTCTAAAATTTCTCCTAATTATTTTATATGCTTCATCAGTCTTTCCTATTTCGAACTTATTTTCCACTTCTTTGCACTTATCGTCGATCCATTGCTCTTTCGCTTTCCTACATTTCCGAATAATTTCCCACTTGATAGGGGATACATCGGGGAAATTAAACAGATGGGCCGAATATTTTGAGGAGCTTTTAAATCAGAATTCAGGAGAAGAGAGACCAGAATATTCCAGGAAAGATATAGCAAACGATAATGAAGATCATATAGAAGAGCCCACAGAACAAGAAATTGAAGAATCAATATCAGGTTTAAAGAACAACAAAAGTCCAGGAGAAAATGGTATCACGGGAGAAATATTGAAAGAAGGAGGTCAACTACTACACAAAAGAATAAGTAAATTAATTAAACGAATATGGCAGGAAGAAAAACTACCAGAAATATGGAAGAATGCAGTGATATGCCCTTTACAACAAAGCAGCTCCAGCATAATAGTTACGAACAGAACCTTGGGCTACATATATTATTTATTGATTATAAGCAAGCTTACGACTCCATAAACAGAAATAAATTTTATGGAGCTATGGAAAATCTAAGGTTTCCCAAGAAACTGATTGAATTGGTGAAAATGACACTAACGGAAACACTCAATAAAGTCGCGGTGGAGGGGAAGCTGTCGGAATAATTTTCAGTAAACAGAGGCTTAAGGCAAGGTGACCCATTGTCGACATCATTATTTAACCTGACTCTAGAGAGTATCTTAAGGGAAAGCGGAATAGGAACGAGAGGAATAATATATTACAATAAACACCAAGTGATAGCTTATGCCGACGACATTGCTTTAATAACAAGATCGAAGAAGGAACTCGAAAAAATATTCAGGAAACTGGAAACTTCAGCGAAGGAATATGGACTTCATATAAATGAAGAGAAAACAAAATATTTGGAGATGAGGGCGACTGGAGCAAGGGAAAGTGAAGAGATAAAAATAAAAACTGAGAATGGCAAGGAGTATTGTTTTCAAAGGGTCATCATCATAAGGTTCTCAGTCCGAAGACTGGTTGGACGCGTACCTCCATTCTTTTCTATCCTGAGCTAACCTACGCATTTCCCTAAAAGTAGAACATCCTACATCCCTAACTATTTGAGAGCAGTAGTCTAATCTAGGCCTACCCCTACCTCTTTTTATTCCTATCTCTGACTCTAGTATGTCACGAACTATTCCTTCGTGTCTTAGAAGGTGTCCTACCATCCTATCTCTCCTACTCTTTATTGTTTTCCATACCTTTCGCTTTTCCCCAACTCTTTCAAAGGGTAGCTGAGTTTTATTATTTGGGGGTAACGATAACAAATAAGAATGAGGAGGACACAGAAATAGACAAGATACTAACAAAGGGAAGTAAAGCCATGGGAATATTAACGAAGATGATGAGTTCAAAAATGATATCAAGAAAAACTAAGATTAGGGTGTATAGAACAGTGATACAAGCTACAGTATTGTATGGGTGCGAGACATGGATACTCAATAAGAATGTCGCTGAAAAACTGGAGAGATGGGAAAGGAAAATTCTACGTAGAATCTATGGCGGAGTGCACGATGATGAGAGTCAGTGGCGAAGGAGAACAAACAGAGAAGTAATGGGCCTGTACAATCAGCCTAACATAACACAAAGGGTTAGGGCACAGAGAGCACGATGGTTGGGTCACGTATACAGAATGATGCCAGATTATCGGCATGCAAGAAAAGCTCTTTTTGGGGGAGAGGGCGGCAGGAGAAGGAGGGGAAGACCAAAAAGGAAATGGATAGAAGCAGTGAAAGAGGATATAAAAGAACTGGGAATCCGGGACTGGCAGGAGAAAACACAGGATAGGAAAAAATGGAGACTTATAGTAAAGAAAATTGAAGCCATGGGCCTTTAGGGCCTGCAGCGCTGTTTTATATATAACATAGTAACAACCACTTGTTATGCACTATCACAATCAGACTTTTGAAATTAAACCCGGGTCAAATATGAGATAAGCTATTTTAGTTTAGGCCCAAAATCTCGCATATTTTGCTATGGACCATTAATTTGAGCCACCACGTACTCACAGAAGATAAACTGAATGTGCCTATCAAGCGTCTTAAACATGGCCACAGGAAAGTGAACCTCCGTATGAAAATATATGGGATTTAGAGGCAGAACTTTGGCAGCCCATCTACCCAAGCACAATAACTGTACACACTAGTTCCACCAGAAAGGTGGAACTAGTGTGTACCCTTCGGGCACAACACAGTGAATGGCAATGCTAATACATTAGACGAAAAACGACGAGAAGCCTATTCTTTAAGAACGTAGAACCAGTTAGAAGAGAAGCAGAGATGGCTCTACCGCGATTTGAAAATAAGTTACCTACCAAATAACCAACACTTAAACTCGAATTTCCATTAGTGGGCGCGTAACATCATATCTGATGCACGTGAGAACTGAGAACTCAATCAACGCATACAGCCGAAACGCCAAATTATATGCTTTAAGAAATACAATACCTTGATTAATACAATGAGATGCAATTTATACCAGCGCATCGGTCGCCTCCTACGTGTGTACATTTTAAAATCGGCGTTCAATAAGCCGCTTGCGTAAAATATTGAAATGAACGTTAACTAGCTGAACATGTAAAGTAAGCAGTGGAAGATACACTCGACTTTGCAATGGACCAGCAACGTTCAGCCAACATTTCTGGATACGCGGTGGAACAGAAGTGTGCTAGGAGCACTGTAATCGCATCAGATATGGACTACTTGAGTATGCCAATTAACGTAAAGTGACCCACCCTCGTGTTAGATTGGCCTTTGCTCACGTGACCGTAGGTGTTAATAAGCTTTATCTTTCTATGTTCCTGCTCTTCCACATTCATTTTAAGGACGCGGATTTTCAAGGCTGAGTTATTATAAGTAAGATAATAGTTCTTAATTAACCTGTTTTGGTGCCTAGCACTAGCTTCATTAGCTGCTGATTGCTGTTTATTACCTCCCATTCTCAAGAAAATGCATTAACAAGTACTTACACTTTGCAAATGATTTTCATTTCACTAATAACAAACATTGAATCAACCATATTAAAATATATTATAATAGTAGAAATAAATTAAATATAAAACATAATATACGAACTATTTTTGCATTAAGTTTAATTGTATTTTCTCTCTGTTAGTCTATTTTCAATTTAAAGGCCTAGCATTCTCAAGTATTATAAAACGTAATTAGCGGTTTTAATTAACCTGTTCGTTGTCTCGAAAACCGGCTTCGTTAATGACACTGATAATTGCACACATTTTTCAGGAGATCGAATCAAAATGTTAACCATTATGCAAGGCAAGCAGTGAGTAGTTAAGTAATAAAAAATTTAATAACTTGTTATTTATTATGCGTTAATTCAGGTTCCTTTCATTGTCTGCTGAAGAATCGCACGGTTGAGTTATTAGTGAAAGATATATGTTAGATGTTAGTATTTGATTAATAGAACTTCTTGTTGCTTCCAGGAAACATGTGCTGGCGTGCATTTCAATGAAATACAAACTAGGTAGATGCCAACTGAAATGAAGCATCTTAGATCTATAAGTATTTTACCTGTACTGTCAAAGGTGCTCGAAAAAATTATGCATTTTCAGTTGTGGTCTCATATTCAGTTGAACGGTATACTTCCTTCTCGGCAGTCGGGCTTTAGACCGAATCACAGTTGTACTACTACTTTGGCGGATGTGACGGATGATATTCTTAGGGCTCGTGATAGGGATCAACTGACGGCACTTGTATTGCTTGATTACTCCAGAGCCTTCGATAGTTTAAATCATGAAATCCTCCAGGCAATTATGCATTATTCTGGACTTAATATTACTGCCGTTAATTTGATTTCTTCCTTTCTTTGCGGTCGTACGCAACAAGTTGTGATTGATAGTGCGGCCTCGACACCTCTACCTCTTACCACGGGCGTGCCCCAGGGCAGCATCTTAGGACCACTTCTCTATACTCTCTATACTGTGTAATTCCTTGTCATTTTGCAATTACCACATGTACGCGGATGATACTCAGATATATTATTCCTTTAATTTTGATGATCTTGCTTTGGCAAATGAACGAATAAATTCTGATCTCTCTAAAATTTATAATATGTCCAATATTCATTTGTTAAGCATTAATCCTTCTAAATCATCTGTCGTTCTCTTTGTTAGAGATAACATTAGGGAGGTGGCTATGGAACTCTTAAAGATCACGATGGGTGTTGAGGTCATACCGTTCAGTGATTCGGTTAGGAATCTCGGCTTGATTATGGATAATAAACTTCGATTTAAAGAACACGTGACTGGACTGCTGCGGAGAGCATATGCATCTCTAAAAATTATATACTCTGTCAGGCACTTTTTGCAAACCGCTACAAAAATAATGTTATGCGATTCTTTAGTTCTATCGTTGTTTAATTTTGGAGATGTCGTTTACGGTCCTTGCCTGGACAGTATCGAGGTGAGGAGGATTCAAGTCGTGCAAAACTCGTTATATACGGTATCCGGGGAAGGCATCGCGTGTCGCACAAGCTTGAAGATGCTGGTTGGTTGAGTATGTTTGACAGACGCCGTTTACATATGGCATGTTTCAATTACAAAATTATGATGTATAAAGCCCCTGCTTATCTTCATGATAAAATAAGCTACCGAACTGATGTCCACAACATCAACATTCGTAGACGGCATTTATTGACTGTTCCCCGCCACAATAAAGAAATATTTAAGCGTTCTTGGTCGTATAATGTTGCTAAGTCTGTGAACGGTATACTTGCATCCAGCTTCTCCCTGCCATTCGAGGTTTTTAGAGCCTGCGTTAGGCGACAGTTGAGCCCTTGATGCTTTCAGTGGTCATGTCAACGGTCTGCATTGATGGAACTACATTTTCTGTCTGTCTGCCTCTTTATCCTTCCATCTTGTCTCTTTTCTTTCTTTTGCTGTCTGCCCTTTCTCTGTGCACCATGGGTTTAGTTTAAGTTTAGGTTAGTTTAACCAGGGCTGAATGGAACATCAGTCTCTGGATCAGTCCCGAGACTGAATTCAGTCCTTTTGTTCTCTTTTTGCAGTCACTCAATGTCTATTGATAATTTTAGATGGAATTATGTTTGAACAATAAATGATTTATTATTATTATTATTAAGTAATGCATTTATCTGAAAACAATCTACCTAAACAATCGTTGTACCAAAATTGCACAGAAAGTTCATAAAGTCCAGTTTCATACGGTAATTTATAATTTTGTAAGGCCCTGGTCAAAAGTTCGATTACTATTTTCATAACCACACATACCTAGAACTTTTTTTTCCTTTTAGGCTACAAAGTCCACGTACGAGAATGGAGAGGCGAAAGTTACATTGACCGAGAAGAAAAAATGCGATAGAAGTTACAAGCCTTAATTTCAAAAATTATTGAGAGGGTTCTGGAGGGTTCATTCAAAGATTTCTCAAGGGAAAATGAGGAAAGGGCTCCAGTTCCTGGGAGTCACTGCTTTTGAAACTCAAAAAGCTCATTAAAGATCACGAATACTAAAGAATTTTTGACTGATGATACTGAATTCTGCATCGAGAAGAATTTCCTATGCAGTATAATTTAGTGATATAGATAACAACTATACTAGCGATTTAAAAGATTTTAGTAATTTATTACCAACACACGTATTCGTACATTCCAAGAACAATTCCGCAGATAAGTACATTACCAGACATTGCATTATAGAACTGTATCCAGATGTTTTGTCATGAGACAATGCCTAGCGGGGTACTTGTCCGAGGAGTAGTTGTTAGAACTATCCAGTATCATTCGTAATATCTGCTTAATTATTGAATGAATTAGCATAGGCGTTTTTTGTGCTGCGCTCCATATGTATACGGGCACACTGTATTGATGAATCTAGTGAATTGTGGTTTCCATATACAATATCTAACCAGCAACCAGAGTTTGGAATTGGAATGCTAATTCACAGAAAATTTGTTCTAGCGTTGAAGACTTCGGGTCTTCATAGGAGTTCATGTTTATTTCTTATCGTTTGCCAGAAGCCGTCACTCATTTTCTACAAAATGGTATACCAAACGGAACCATTAGTTACAAACTCAATAATCGGAGCTTGAATTGAAGTAAACATACATATACATGTACAAAAGATTGATGGCCCTTAAAGGTAGAACTTCTTTTCATTCTTTAGCACCCACCTTTAGCTTCCATCGCCTCTAGCCACCATTCCTTAATTTACGCCTTCGTCCTGTTCCTAGAAGTGCGCTCCTTAACATTATTTTAGACAGTCAATCGTGAGGAAGCCCTTGTACCAACCATCTCAACTGTTGTTTCTTTCTCACACCCCAAATTTTTGTTGGTCTGATTTCGTTAACTATTCACGATGCTGATACATAATGCTGCAGACTTTGTCTATTAATTACTTATTTTTAATTTTACTTTCCGTAGGTACAACCTTTTCTAAATTTCTTATTTCGCTCGCGAAGACACTTTCTGTTTTTGTGATGATTATTATTTTATTAGCATATGTACTATTGTTGCACATTGTCCCATTTTCTTCCAAGATTTATTATGCTGTTATCCCTAATAATTATTCTCTACAAGACTACTTAAATGAAAAGAATCGCGGAATACGGGTCTCTTGTTTCTAATGCAAATACTTATGATGCAATTCCGCCTGTACTCACCATACTTCCAGTTTTCCCCAGTCCCCAGTGTCATCTTTCTCAACTTCCTTTTGCGGAGTTTCCATTCTCTTTGAATTTCCTTTCTCGTAGTCAATTTGGTCGTTCAGTTCCACGATTTTATACAGCTTCAACAGATATTCCGTTACCTACCTCTCGGGCATTTATTATTCTAGCTCTTGGACTGTTCTTTTCTAGTTGGTGGTTGTATATAACTTATTTCGCTCTTATATTCAATTTCTTCCCAGCTGTTAATATTAATTGGTTTCACCATCAATAGTTCTTGTATGTACTCCTTCGTGTTCCGAAATAAAAGAATAAAGAACTTATTCATGCTCAAGTTTATCGTACAGCTTCAACTAATCAACTACCTGCTGCAGTTTCTGTAATCTGTAGATAAGCTGATTAAGTCTGAAATCCGCTGAAATCTTTGGCATACACGTGAAGACGTGGGCCAGTATTTTTACGACGCTGCCACTTTTAAAACGCTACACTTGATGTAAAATGCAAAGTAATTACAGTATACTAAATTCATTTAAATTTCAAATTGACCCAAAGCATCTAAATTCGTAATACCTACTCCGCGAGGATGAGTAGGCTATTCATTCGCAACAGATAACATCTTACACGAACGGCGACCATTTCACGCAAACATACATACGCAAGGTATATCTTTTCATGTCTTGGATACGCTTATTTAAGATATCAACCGGAATAAGCATTAACTTACGCCCCATTGTTGACTTGACAATAATTGTATAAAGGTGTATAAGAAATAAGCGTATCCGTCAAAGCTATTTGCATCAATGCATTGCAAATTTTTACTTCTTTCTCGGGGGCTCTTTATCAATGGATTCAGTGTTTGCTAAATGTAACTATGTGCATGGTAATTCACTCCAATAAAATAACACTTAACATCTGAAAAGAATACGGCGCTTGCTCAAATGCTTAAATTAAGCTCTGTGTAATGTGTATTAATTCCAAATGTACAAGGGAAGCGCGGACCGCTGATGCTTTCATCCTTCTGCGGTGATTCCGTACACAAATAGAACGCAACATAATTCATATAATATACTGTCACGCTCAGCCAGATATAGTTAAGAGTAGTTAATTACTTCAGTAATTATGTAGGTTTCAAGTATATTATACTATAATAGTTCCAACAGCTACTCATCGGGAAAGTACCCCGAAATTTAATTATTGAACTAGGTAAATCCAGATTCTTGTACCATGAGCTCGACCATGAGGCATGTATGAATGTTCAATGCCTGCTTTGATGCAGCAGCATTCTGAGCTGTCTGCTGTACTCCTGATACAAAGTTCTGAATTTAGTTCTATAATAATTTATGTAATGCCTGGTACTTAGTTGCTGCAACTATCTAACTTCATTCATTATCTTAAATTAATAATAATAACGCTTACAGGATGTAACAAACGTAGCAGGCTCGCCAAAATAAAAAATTCCTAGTAGACATGTGGTCTAAACTTTGTCCTTTTCGGGTTATTAATGATTTAAATTTTAAAACATAGCGAGAGCGAGCTTTATCCTTAAATTATTCGTTGACCATTATCATTAAGTAGTGACATCGGAAAAATCATTACCTAAGCGATTAATACGGTTCTGTAGTTAATTGTGCAAAAATGGAAGATTATTCTTTTGAAGAGATGTCAGACATGCATGTATGATTTGGCATAATGCAATACGACTGAAGCAAGCAAGACGACTTTATATAGATCATAAGAAAACGTGGACCGTGCAGGCCACGTTTTCTTAAATGATCTAAATTCTCTGGACATCTACGAATGGCCATCTAAAATCTATGGTGTATTCTACTTCAGTTCATGATATTGACGATCTTCGACAAAGAGTGGAAGACGGCTGCCAGCGAATTTGGAACACACCAAGAATATTTGAGAGCGTAAGGCAGTCCATAATCCATATGCGATTATTAGCACTGGAAATTGTGCACTAGCTGATTCTGAGCGGCAAATGAACAATGTTGAAAGGGTTACGGCTTGCACCAAGTCGACAACTTGCTGCTGAGGACCTAGAAGACACATTTGGTATAGAAGATATTGAGTATGAGAAAATTTTCTGATACAAACAAGAGATTGGATATCGAGGATGCTCATCTGATGTTTAAAGTGGGGTTTTCCAGCCAAAATCTGGAGGAACTGTTAAAACTCTTAACGATTCAAAGAACTTCAGCTCCATTTCCCTACTGTACTGCTCATACGAGATGTAGGTACGAAAAAATGTTTCTAAATAGGTTATAGCCCAAAATTGACGAGCACCTCGTTCCAGAACAAGCAGACTTCAGACCAGGTAAAACTTACACTCGTTAAATTCTGGGATACAAAAAACACAGAAATTCTGGCGCTGAATTCGTGAACTTGTCGTCAGGCTACGATACTGTTAACCAACGACGTCTATCAGCAAAAATGGTCTTCCATAAATCCCATTAAATTTTCTGAAAAAGTTTTACCAAATCTGATTGAAACAGACGTTAAAAACATGAAATTCCTAGACAAGGAAGAATGTAATGTACTGTGAAGACGTAGACAGCAAAATAAAAGTATGCTGTTCATTTACCTATACAGGGTTGTTCAGAACGGGTGCGCCAAACTTAAGTGGGAAGTAGAGAAGCTAAAAATAAGAAGAAAAGCCCCCATAAGTGCGGCTACTAACAGGGCTACAGGTTGGTGAAGGTTTACTTAAAAATTTATTTCTGTTTCAGTATGTATCTCGAAAACTGAAACTTTCGGGACGATTTTCATTTGCGATGCCATTTGCCAGTAAAAACATTTTTTTAAACAATAGAAGTCTACAAATAACAGTCGCTTTAAAAATTATAATTCAATGACTTTCATAGTTTCGGAGATACTTTTAATCATTCTTTTTTCAGAAACTTCAACATCCTGTATTTTTATTAACTGTAACTTTTGCTCACATGTTCATAGGAACTTTTGTTCTTACTTTGAACTCCTCCATGTATTCGTCCTGTATCACATGGGATTTGTTCAAACTACTTTCGAAGACTCTTTGGCTGTTGTATTATACCGGAAACCTAAAGTTCCATATTTAGGGACACTATCATAAAAACTCGACTACCTCTATCTATCCGAAAGTGTTTAATCAATGGGCGAAAGTTGAGTTGCGCCCACCTCAGATAAAGTTATCTTGCCACTTGCCTTCATTAATACTATTTCCATTGAAAGTGCGAGTCTCGTAAGCTGATAAGCTTGCTGACTCAGATAAATGTTTGGATTACCTGCTATTGATGTCTGCGTATCACACTGCCCGCCGCAGATACATGTCGTTCTCACGGTGTGAGTTGTTGGTAGCAGTAAATACAAGGGCGCCTGGCTCACAACTCAACGCTATCTAACTTTCAAATGAGCACTCCAACCACAAAAGATGGAATTTATTGCCCCCTTTCAATAGTTAAGTTGTATAATAGCTAAGGTAAAAATGCGCCGAGGTTCATATCGGTTTGATTAATGCCTTCGAGATAATCTGTCAAATCGGAGACTGGATTGTATTTAAATTAGTAAGCTAGCCTTAGCTGTCGAGAGAACATTTATTTTATCATTGTGGCAATTACTACGATACGGTGCCGGTGTATTGTGTTGTAATGCCTAGAAAATTATACACAAGGTGGTTTTAGAATAAGCGAGTAGGTGTCGGGATCAAAAGAGAGTTCACACCAAAGAGTGGGTACTCAAGAAATTCCAACTGAAAGCGACGTTTTCATTTGTCATCAGTTTCTGTAGATATTCATAGAGTATCTCGTCTATGGTGTAATATGAAATAAGAGTGTTAAGGTGTGGTTTCTAGGCAAGAAACTATAAAAGTATAATGTAACTAGCAGGCATACCATACTAATTGTCCGTCAACTTTACAATCGAGATCTCGTCTTTGGAGCGATAACTAGATATGTATTTCAACTCTCTATTTCTCTCGTGAATACTAAATTTATTCTAGAGTGATATTTCACAGCTTACTTGCTAATTACCAGATCGTGCCTATTCAAGTTCTCTTTGATGAAGATTCTAAACGTTGATAACGAAAAATAGTAGCAAGTTTCTTGACAACTTTCACTCTTCACTAATTAGGTCTATACATTGATTAATTTATTTACTTACACCCGCTGGCTTTGATCGACATCGAATTCAATGGAGTATAGATCAAGTATAGTAAAAGGCACGTTATGAAATGTTGAGTAACACTGGAATGCTTGGAATACCAACAAGAACAGTTTTGTATTATAAATACGTTAATATTAATGTTAATTAGTTCAGACCATCTACTCAGAGATGATAATGTCACATGACACGATGAATGCGCCAATGGAGAAGTGTCACTCTCTGTTACTGCAGCTGAAGTCGTTATATTGAGTCCACAATAGCAACAAGATACAATCAAGAATATTCCCAGTTGAAATAAGTCGTTATAAATCTAAAAATCACGTGTGACCAATAAAATTGATTGTAATGCACTATACACCTCGATCGAACCAAAGATATATGAATTACTCGGAATTACTAGTAGCATACTGTAAAAGTGTCATCTGATCCTCCCACAAACGTTGTGCATTAAAATGTAGAAACCGGGGAAGCTAGAATTTCTATAAGAACTTCATCATCAAATCTATGGGTTTCACATAAATTAAATTATTTAAATTGGTTAAAATGAGGGGAAATCATTTACAGTAAACAAGGATTCAAGACAAGGTGGCCCGTTGTCGCCACTACTATATTTCTTTAATAACAAGATGGAAGGGGGACGTAGTACGTAGAGCGAATATTTAGAAAATATAGAGGCTTCAGTGAAGGAATTTGGACTGCTCATAAAAGAAGAGAAAAAATATCTAAATATAAGGGCAGCCGAGTCAGTAGAAAAGGGGAAGATAAACACAAAAACTGAGAATGAGAAAAAGTACCTACTTAATAGAGTAAGAAGTGTAACAACTTACAAATAATACTGTTTTCAGGAAGTAGACATACCTACAAATAAGAATGAAGAGGGCACAGAAATAAACAAGCGACTATTAAAAGGAAATAGTCATGGGAAGATTCATGAATATGATGAACTCAAGAGTGAAATCATTAAAAAAGGAAAATCAGGTGTACAGATTTTAAGCCGCGGTTTACCCCTCGAATTCAAGCAACGGCATTGCACAGGTGTGAGACATGGATACTGCTTAAGAATAACGTAGAAATACTATAGAAGGAGGAGTAAAGGATAACGAGGGCCAGTGGTGAAAAATAATGAACAGAGAAGTATGGGCATGTGCAATCGGCCTAATAAGTATAACTCTCAAAGGGTTAGAGCACAGAGAACTCGTTGGTTGGATCTTGCCAGGTTATAGGCTTACTAAAAAGCTCGCCTAGGAGGAGATGGAGGTAATAGAAGGAAGGGAGAGACCAAAAAACGGATATAAGCAATAAAAGAGGATATTAGACATTTGGTAATCCAAGATTGGAAAGAACAAATGCAGGATGGGAAAAATGGAGACTGATTGCGACCAAAATTGAAGCTATAGGCCTTCAAGGACTGCAGTGCTGTGTTATGTAAATATATAGAAAACCTACATCAGACATGCGCTTACCTAAATATCAAAACCGAAATCATGCGAACAACAGAAATGTAAATATTGGGAGCCATTAAATGTGGAACATTTAGAGACAAAACAAGAAGCAGAATAATACGAAAAGATGTACTAAGAAAGGCCATATCAAACGAATGAACTAAGAGCAGTTACTAAAATGGAAAAAAAACCTTAAAGCCGATATACACAAGAGAACTTGGAAAAGCCAATGCAAATCTTATAAAGGAATAAGACAAGGAATAAGATTTAATATCCTCTATAAGGAAAAACTGAAGAAAGTCAGGGTGGATTCACGCTGCGAATATTATACTATTGGCAATATTTACGCATTTCAATAATATACTCCAGAGAAGATAAGGACATAGGAGTTCGCCCGCCATTCACATACTTACGAGAGTCCTAAAACACAGTCCCTAAAAAGAAGCTATTAATACGACAGGTTTCCCTGTTAAACGAATTAGTGCAGTAATGAGGTTACATAGGGTCCGTTAAAGTGGGATAAGTATTGACAAACACTAATGAGGTAACGAAATGCTGATTGCAAGGATGCTCTATATCTATATTTTTATAAATATTGTAGAATTTGTCTTGTTTAACTTTTTCACCGTTAATAAAATTTGCATTTATCGTCATACCTCGCGTCTTACAACGTGGCCCTCATAGAAATATCCGGGTAAAAGTTAGATTTTTGGCAGTCAGTCATTAGGCATATTTTGACAATCTTGTACACGCCAAAATTACTGGGTGGTCAATCCTCCACATTACGTAATGCATTGATCAACATATTACATAGGTACATTAGAAAAATAAAAGAAGTATCTATGGGGGTATGGAGGTATCCGAGTGGGTACATGTCCGGGGTTCATGATATGCAAGAAGTTAACTTTAAGAAAACGATATATCTAGAATACACAAACACTGATTATTTGTGTATTCATCATGTTCCACCAAGTACCTAGCGAACAAACAGTTAATTTTATTCGATATATCTAGGCTGCGAAAAATTCACGTAAATTGGTGAGTACATGGGCGTTTCAGTAGGTAACGAAGAGTTTAACTGTACGGAGTACCAAGCATCTAGATGGATTAAATATGTCATACAGGACATGGGAACTCGAGAATATTATAGGACAATGGTGCAGAGTATTTATTAAGCATGATGCTGAAAACTGAGAGAAATATGACTGAAGTAGTAGCGCCTACGGAAGGAGAGTAGGCAGCACCAGATGAAAAGAAAAAAAATACCGAACGGATCGCACATGAAAGCAGCTTAAAGTAGAAAGAAGGGTCACACCTAAGAAGTCTCGGAGAAAAGGTTTTGACGACGCCATGGAGAGGACAATGCATTGTGATGACGAATGCGACGAAGGCATACCAACGAGGAGACCAACGGAGGATACGGATGTGAAAAAGATACTGTCAGTTGTAGTAGTTCTTAAAAATATGTACCTAGTTGAAAACTAAAGTTAACATCTAAGTTTAAAAAATAATGGCATCCACGCAACATACTCGTATTATTCCTATAACACGTCTGCTGTGTCTTAAAATTTACGCTACATTTATTATTTATACAAGAGCTAACTCCATTTAATAAATAATAGGTTTATCTGCATTTTAATTTATTGTTATAATAAATCATGTACACTATAACTACATTCCGAGGGGCGAATCGCGGTCGTAAGTAGGTGTACAGCACCATGTAAGAATAGTGACCTCGATAGTGACAGTACCTGACAGTATTGTAACAGTCCGTGACAGTCCATGGCAGTCCGTGACAGTCCCTTGACACTCCCGTGACAGTCTTGTGAGAATCCCGTGACAGTCTCGCGAGAGTTCCGTGACATAGTCCCACAACAGTCCCGTGAGAGTATCTATGAAAATGACAGTAAATGTACAGGACCGGTGACAGTACCTGACAGTCTGTGACATTATCTGACAATTTATGAGAGTACAGTGACAGTACGGTGGCAGTACGGTGGCAGTCCGTGACAGTACCGTGACAGT
The DNA here is from genome assembly GCA_963966045.1 of Xestobium rufovillosum. Taxonomy (NCBI): domain Eukaryota; kingdom Metazoa; phylum Arthropoda; class Insecta; order Coleoptera; family Ptinidae; genus Xestobium; species Xestobium rufovillosum. The sequence continues at coordinate 26,262,703 of OZ014493.1, read as the reverse complement.
CCCGCGACCGTTCTGGGACAGTCCCGCGACCGTTCTGGGACAGTACCGTGACAGTATCCAGGAAAATGAAAGTAGGTGTACATGAAATTTGAACGCGGTTCGCCCCTCACTACATTATTTCTTGTTCGAAATTGACCAAACAATAAATTTTATTTTATAATAAGTATACGCACTTTTCTGGGTGAGGCCAATAGCACATAATAAACATACAGCCGGGTTTTATTTACCTTGTTCAGCGAGTTTATTAATCTTGATCATTAACATAAAGCTCGAAATGAATGGCTCATTTTCCATTATTCCCAATTAATTCAGAAATTCTAATAGACACTAAATTGCTTAATTTGATATAGTCATGTAATAACAATAAACAATTTCATGATTAAATTGGGCTCTTTCACAACTTGTATGCTTAAGAGGGCTGTTTGCGCGACGAACAGTTTCTCAGACGGGGAGCTGGAGAGTGGTATCCTCCAGCAAATAAGCCAGAGGTCGGCATCGCGGGTTGTCAAAATATGTGTTTGCACAATGTAGCAAAGTGTCAAGTGTGCATTAATTCTTATTGTTCGCAGTGAAAGTTTAACACGATTTAACATAACCCGCATACTATTTTTTTCTTCCAAAACAAAACCGTTAGTTTGCTATCAGCAGTCAAAAAACACTAATATTTGGTACAAAAAAACGCACTTCATATTTTTTGCAGAAAAATATAATACTTTGTACAATATGTCCTGGCTTAGTGTCCAAGTTTCAAATATTAACAAATGGGCTGGTAGTTTGTTACCAAGCGAACCGCCTCAATTGTACTCTTTCGGTGGTGGTAGACAGGAGCCTTAAAAGCAATATCATTCTGAGCAAAGAAATATTTGGGACGGAAATATCTTCGGAATCCTCCGAAACTAGAAATGACCACTCTAATTGACCGGAATGACGGATAAACGTGTTTCGAGGCTAGCTAATTAAAGAAAAATGTTTCCCACCTGCTTCGACCGCTGCCATTGGATGGAATTATCACATTTTATTTCCATGTTAAAACGCTTTTATACCACTGGCGTCCAGGTAGTTAAATTCTAAAATGCGACCAAATACAAATACTATTTGGACGTCTGAATAAAATAATTATAAATCTGTATAAAACTGTATAAGGTTGTATCAAGTATCAGAGGGCAGTCTGAAGTTGAAATGATAAACGACTTTATTATAACCTGGTACGAAAACCGGATTTACTAACTTCATCATCATTTAAAGCTTTGGCAGCTAGACTTGTTTCATTTCAGGTCATCACGATGTTCATGTTAAGTTGTTGTTTTCTTTATAATGAAGAGTTTTAAGTGGGCCATACTTGCGTGATTTTGACAATTATATAATTTAATCAACATCGAATTCTGTCTGAAATTGAAACAATCGATTATTTACAAATCATTATTATGCTAAAATAATACGGTGAGAGAGCTATTTTGCATTTCTTTCGCTTTAATAAAGTCGTGTAATATTATTACTATTATTATTAATGAAGGCAGAATAGTGATTGACAGAAGAAAAATAAGCAATTTTCGTTTCGAGGTAAAAAGACCTCGAAAAAGACAGAGCAGATGATACCACATTAGTAGGGTAGATAACGCATCCAGCATCTGAGACGTGAAAAACGTTGAAGAAATAATAATATGTCTGGGGTTCTCATATAAATAAAGATAAAGAGGGCAACTTTCCACAAAAATCAAGAAGACAAATAACACTTGCCAAAACAACCATGTTATTCAAAGAAAAGATTATAATCTGGAGAAACTTTCTGTCTAGAGAAAAGTTGGAGGGGTACGTCCTCGCAGACGTTCTTCAAAGTCGGATTTACCAAATAGCAAAATTTACAGGAGCACCACTCCAAGAGACAGAAATGAAGAAGTTGAATTGGAAGAGTATACCAAAGAAGGAAGAAGAGCGCAGAAAGGGTAACAGGAACATAAATGTTACATGTTATGTAGTGAATGACCAAGCCAGACAACATGTGTCCTGTGCACGCTTTCATATCAACTTAGCAACATAATAGTACATTAGAAGATGGATTCATTGATAATAAATAACTGTGAGCAATGAATTAACGAAGGAATAAACGAATAAGGAATAAAGCAGCAAACCATGAAGACATTGGATTAAGTAGCTGAAATAAAGTGAAATGAACAGGTAAAGCAATAGAATAATGTCAGATTGCAAATGTGGATGGCAATTTAGAGAACCAACAGAAGGAATAAGCGGGAATAGCAATACTAGGATAGTCCTAGAAATGACGAGGCTCAAAGCTTTTATTCCGATTTAAGGAAATTTCTTTAGCTTCATATTTTGAATACGTAGTTTGGCAAAATTGTGTTAAACCTCTGGCGATTAGACGAAAAGTTTTACAGATATCTCTAAATAGAACAAAAATTTGAAATAACACTCCACAAAGCTAGATCTTGTGAATAAGATTACGGATACGACCAATCTGGGAAAAACTGGATTAAACCAGGTAATCCTGGTGAGTGGTGATGTAAGGAAAATAAAAAAAATGTGATACGTAAATGTCCTTTCTCAGTTACTACATTTAAAGAATTCATGGAATATGCTTTTCTTTCGATTAGACTTAAGATTTATTGCGAATTTATTGTAAGACCTACTATAAGGGAGAAGAATTGGATCAAAAGGGATTAAGTCCACTAGCAATAACTTCAACAGAGAATATCGAAGGAAGTTCACTTATTGAGTGTTTAGATACAAAAGATCCCTTGATCCAATCATTTATCAATTTTTTGTAAAATAGGCCGAACATGAGGTATTACTTTAGGTCATTTATAGAATGTGTGCACGGTGATTCTTGAGAAAGTAGGCCCCGCTTTGAGGCGATGGAACACCAAGGGATCTCTGGAAAACAAACGATTTCCAGTCATTCATTGTAATAATGGACAGAATTAATAAAAATTTAGACTTAAATACGCCAAGAACGCTAGTGGGTTATAAAAAACTGAACCCAGTGTATATTAGAAGTTTGATGTATGCAGATGACATCTCGAATGACATAGTGCTAGTGGCGGATACACCGGGAAAAATGCAAAAATTAATAGATATATGGAGAGTGGAAGTGGATAAAATGCAAATGGAAATAAATATAAAAAATAAAAGCAGAGTAATGGTAATTAACAGAAAATTAGAAAGGATGACCCAAAATATTGAATGTAAGAATGTATCCCTAGAGGTGATCACTACATATGAATATTTGGGGAGTATAACAACGGAGGATGAAGGAATAGACATAGAAATAAATAACAGAAGAAACAAAGCAAATAGACTATATTACTCGATAAACAAGGCAATCTTGGGAAATATCGGAGAACATCAAATTGAAAGTATAGAATCAAGTGGTTCTGCCATCACTAATGTATGCCAGCGAAACATGGACGGCACAGAGGAAACATGAGCAACAATTGACAGCATCGGAAATGAAATTTCTCAGGAAGATTAAAAATTTAACAAAAAGAGATCGAATTAGAAATGAAGTTATAAGAGAACAAACGAAACAGGAAAGTATAATGACAAAAATAGAAATCAAACAACTACAATGGTATGGTCATATACCTAGAAAGAGTGAGCCAACAGAGACTAGTAAAAGTGATACATGATGCAGGAGTAGGCAGAGGAAAGAGGAGAGGCAGGCCTAGGAAAACATGGAAGAACAGAATAGAGGAAATTGGAAACAGTAGGGGAAATTCACTGGCAGAGATGAGTATAATGGCCTTAGACAGGAAGAAGTGGGATAGATGGATAAAAGAGAACCGGACCTGAAATCCGACGCCGAAAGGCAAAAGGAGAAATGTAGAAGAAGTAAAATAGACAGAACATGAGATATTACTTTAGCTCGTATACAGAATGTGTGCAAGGCGATTTTTGAGAAAGTAGACCCCGCAATGAGGCAATGGAACACCAAGAGCTCTCTGCAAAACACGATTTGCAGTCACAGGGCTGATGCAAGTTTCGCTATATCCAAAATCACAATGAGACTATAGGAATAAGAAGCAGAAAACATGAACCGGAAGAAGATCTAGAACCGCTGATCACCTCCTGGTCTCGCTCTTCATAAAAAGAAATTGTTTATCCAAAATTGACAATTTTAGGAAGTGAAGTCAAATTTAGATGAAATAGGGAAAAGGTCAGTTTTACGTGTAAATAAAAAAATTAAAAAATTGCCTATGTGAGGATTTAGGTAAAAAAGAAGTGCTCAAAAATGTAGGGATGAACTTCAGGAACAGAAGAAGTATCTTTTTTTATAGATAAAAAAGAGTAGTTTTGGAAAAGATAGTAAAGGATGGAAGTATGTGTCCAATAGTTTTCGACTTTGAAAACTTTTTGATTATGAACTAAAGAAGAATTTCCGACGAATTTTCTTACTTATGTCAAAAGAATACGAAGCATAATTAGAGAAAGTCTAATAGGAAAAAATATTATAAAAGATCAAGACTAGTCGAACCACAGTTTACAAGGAAACCAGACATTTTAACTCAAATTCCATGGAATTACTTGTGCCTAGAAACACTTCCAGTAGGCTAGCGAGATTCCCGACATACCTATTCCAGTTAAACAGATTTACAAAAAAATCCGCTGCTGTCTAGTGTCTAATGCACTGAAGAATAAAAAAGTATACAACCTTCGTGTGAGTATTTTGATCAAAATGAGATGTGTGTGGGCATGTCATTTTCAAAGACTTTATTTTCAAAAATAATGAAAAATTTTCTAAAATTTTTAATTTTGCTTGCTTTGTCGTTATAGTTTGTTGTTTTTGTACATGAAGCACAAAAGTAACTTCTTTCTCGAGATGTTTATTACAATCGGTATGTCTTCGTGGGAGAGTGAACAGAGGGGCGTGGATAAATGATTATCATAGAAAGGCTATCACTTACTACGAATTGTACACTTAGAACTCATTGATATCCAGTTTCGCACGAGCTTCATTTATGCAATCCTAACACGAATGTTCTTTTAACTGGGCGTTAAAGTTTCCACGATCTTCGCACTTAAATTGACATGTTAACTAGTTAGAGATGCAATTACACAATTATACACCATTGAATACATAATACCAGAACTATTACAAACGAATGTATTCCTAGTATTAAGCGCACGTAGGCTTATTATGAATGTGTCCCTGTTTGCTGAGCGATTTTTTGTCGACTGTACTGGGCTAATTGGCTTTCTTTGAAGGAGTTGCGGAACAAGTTGTTTGCAGATGTTCTTCACGAGTTTACCAGACGCACTTTTTTCTACGCACGCACTGAAATAAACTACGCGTAGCACAAAGGGGGACACACAATTAGACGCAAACACCTCTAACGCGCGGCACCGGGTGTTGAGGTTCTCTAGGATGGCATCACCGGAGGAAGACAACAGCAGATACAAATCGCGCCGAGTAAGACGTAGGGAGACTCAAGTCAAACTGAAAGTTAGTGTTCTCGGGCGAGCCGAGGTCGGGAGGAGAGCCCGACCACCCAAGCCGCTAGACCAATCTCTGCACAGAATGTCTTATTCCCGGGCCGACAATATAATAAAACACAATCACGACGGAATAAGACCGCGAGGATGATTGAGCTGTGGATTGCGGACTGCTGGGGGCGGTCAAGATGACTTTGGTCGAGTGTGGATACTTGCGCCGGATGACAGACCTAATGATGGTTCGCAATTTAGGACTCAGCTGGAATTGTTATTAAGCTCCATCATGATTTTCACGATGATTTCACAAAATTTACCCCGTTCAGCTTCACCGAACTACCCAGCGTGACTAAGAACAATTCTATGAAGAATAATGAGAAATTGTCGTTGCAACAAATTAAGACACTTAATCAGGAGTGATGAGCTAAATCTCGAAAAGAGAATTCTAGTTTCGATCATCTTGTACCACGTGGTCATTAATTTTTATCTGAAAATTTCAGAGCTATGAGACTTTAGATTTCCATGTCACTTAGAAGAGTATTACCCCTAAGATTACTCTGGGAACTATCATGTATATAGGTACTCATATGGTAGTTACAAAGTTGTATTCTATACTCTTTACTATTCTGAAATAAACGCTCGAGAACCCATACCTATCTGATTATTTGCAATGAGATTGGTTGTCATTGGCTACTGGTCGCTCTATAAGAAGATGCAGGGTTCATTACCTACTACAAAAACTAATAGGTAGACAGTGAACTGTTCTTCCAACCATTTCTCAACGAGGCCTTCACCTGGAAGCTGTTGGACAAAGACAAGGAGAACCTACAGCGTTTACACACAAGACAACACTGCCATGATTCAACTCTATACATTACTTGTACCAACAGGTAAAATCTGAACTGTTCAGTCTATCATTTTTCGAAATCTTCAACTGGAAGCAGGGAATACTTGTTCAGCAGTACATATGTCGTTTCTTAAAATAAGCATCGCGATCTCCAAGTTCATGTATAAGCTTAATTCTCCTAAATGTGCAAAAATAGCTTTGCTTACCTTTACTGGAATTATGAACCATTATTTCTAAACTGATCTTATGATCTTACCTGAAATAAAAAAGAATCAGTTAGTAAAATTAAATTACAAGGAATAGCAAAATGTTTATTATACATACTTAATAAATTCGAATATCTACTCCGATTCGAAGTTATATGTTCCTAAATAATCTTAAAAACGTTTGCTCTGTACCTAATAATTGAGGCACCGTCGCAATGGCTGGAAGCGTAAACCTTTAAATGGTTCAAGTAACCTGCCTACCTACCAACTCGTATGGTCTGAATATATGTGGTTAGCCATTTAGCCCCCAGTTTAGTATTTAATTGCTAAATTATGGGCTTAACACCTGCCGTCTGCAGAGGATTACAAGTCACACTGAGTTAAAAGCAAATTCCAGGAGCGAATTCTCTTACTTTAAGGAACCATCAAACGAAGAACGGATAAAGTTCGAATTACTGTTAATCCTAGTTATCTATGTTCGGGTGTATTTACAACTTAAGATGCAGCTTTTTTACTAAATCATGAAGATTATGCTTTGTAATTCGAACATCACAACAATTTATGTGAATACGTCTACAACAAAAAGAATTTAAGATTCTTCGAATTAAATAATTTACCTAGTAAGTGACATTGACAGCTTGGCTCGAAGATGATTTGAATAACTTTGCTTTTGTTCTCAAAATGAAGGTTGGAAATAGTATTACGTACCTAGGTGAAAAATGTTTCATTACAGCAGAGGGCTAGATAGATGACCGCGGAGCTTCGCGCAAGACGGCAGAAAAAACATAATACACGCTTAATACACTTAATACATACTTAAGTATAAAATCAAATAGGCACTGAATTTTCCACCCGGGTTGGAAAATTTTCCAATCCGGTCGGGAAGTAGAAATCAGGAATAACCTACTTGCAAACTTTTTAAAAGTTGGCAATTGACTTATTACTAACTGATTGTGAATAAAATTAATTTGTCATTAAGAAATACTGACATAAACAACCAACTGAATAACAACGGCTCTCATTAAATTCCATTCACTGTCCATACACCGTCATCAAAGACCAGAAGCCAAGTTCGGTAAAGGCGACAAGGGAAGCATCGGTTATTGCCCCTACGTGCTTTGTTGTTGTCAGTTCAGTGTGTCTCTTAACACTACTGTTAAGCACAACACTGTAAGCGGTACGCCACACCTTCCCCTCCGGTGCTAACGATGACGACATACTCTTCTGCTGGTGAACGAACTCTAGCCAAGAACAGCAGAGGAAATGTATTAGGTAACAAAAATAAAATATGCATCAGTAGCAACATATAAAATTGCTTCTAAGTAGATTTTCATCTTCCAAATTGATGTGGCCTACTTAAGGCGTAATTTTACCGTTTTCAGCGCGTTAATACATTAAGAGATAAGTATATTTACACCTAATATGATACATTAGCACGAGTTTTTAACATAAACATCCAGCAGGTATCAATAAATGTTCCATTATGTCTGCTATAACTAAGTAGCACAAGTTAAGTAAAAAATATACAGTGACAGAATATTTATTATTTTTATCCGCGTAGACCACTTATTGACTTCTTAAACAAATATATAAATATAAGCACAGTTTATCCAATATAAGCATCAACAGTGGGTACTCGTAACGAAGATCCACACGACACAATATTTGCATAGAGAGAGTGTGTGAAATATTATAACTTAAAATATTTACATTTATATTCACGGACGGTCAATATTTGATTTATAAATTGCAGTTGTGCGGATAGAGTACCGCTAAATTTAACTTCTAGTAAACTTACCCATAATTCGCATAAGAAAGTGCTAACTGTTACATTATTGTCGTTTTAAGTACCCATTCATATCTGTTAACAGTTTAAACAATGATTAGTAATGCAAGTATTAAAATATTTTCTAGATAATTTAAAAAGTATGTGCATTAACGAAAAGTTTGTCTCAACAATTAATGTACTAACGAATGCAGAAAATTTTGTTGTTATTCTACTCGGGGACGGATGGCCACTTATGGAAAGGTTTAAAGAAGTGGCTGTTAGCAGAGAGCTGTCCATTTAAATACAAAAGAAAAATTGAGTCTGGCACGGGTTAGTTGGAGTGAAGAAAACATAAAATAAATTTTGGGAGCTGATTTAACGTCCGCAAGAATGTTAGAGCACATTTCCCCTGTGCCAGCGATTCCTAAGAGCTTTTGGAAAGAAGTGGAGTGGTTAGAACTTCAAATCACATCCTTAGCTAAATTGTAAGAAACAGATACAAAGAAAACAGTTATTTCAACCCAAAAGCGAGCAGTCCAAAAAGCAAGAGGGTAAGCTCGTCCAGTTCCAAGTCGGATTCAAACATTACCATTTGTGGATTTAAGCAGTGGATTTGTCGAATTTGATTAATGTTATTGTTACGGGTTGTGGTAGAGGATTTAATATGACAAGGAAAATAGAAGACTGGATACGATGTGTTTTATCCATTTTCGATGCATGGGGACCGATGTAAACTACGAATATAGTGCTTTTGTGTCAAACGAGATGTTACTAATAAGAGAAAGTAAGAAAACTGGTATTTTCTTTCTTATTCATTACATTTTTACTTATGCCGTAAACATGGCCATCGCTTTTAACTTTTTTGATCACCTGTCCCATACTATTCGGGAAATATGATGAGAAGCAATATTTCCTTTTACTTGGAACTGATGTTATTTCAAAATGGATTTTGCATTTTGTGCACCCCTTACGTAATAAAATTTGGTCAGAGAAGTTTCAGTTTCAAAGCACAACCATTTCCAGGTAGAGGGTGAGATGCGTGCAAGTTGACCAGAGAACGTCTGTACGACAGAGACGATGATACAAGGTTTAGTGCAATCTGGTCTGTGGAAGGGAAACTGCTTCAATCCATTAAGACTATTGTGATTGACCAAAAAATATTACCATCTCTCCCCGATTAGCTAAAGCAATATTATTATTCCTGGTTCCTATTTAGACCATACCGATCTCCGTTTTGCGTGGTTCTTCCAGACCTGGACTGACCAGAAAATTGCCCGACAATGGCAATTTTCGTTACTATCGATGGTGTCCTATTTCCGCTGGTCTGGCTTTCTACCTTGACACGCCAATCTTCCCTCTATTAAATGATTTTCAGACAGAGTAAGATAGCCGGAATCAGACGCAAGATTCTCCATTCAGCTGCAGCAAAGCGTTCAGATGTCAATGGAGAGAATTTTTAGATTTCCTCGAGGAACTCTGTCGCTTGGAGAAACTCTTGCTGGTTAGCTGGTTCTGAAACTTGTTCGCTGTGTATCATTATTGTTTATGGAAAAATGTCTGGCGTTATTGGTCTTTCTCCTTTTCTCCTTCGTTGCTATTATTAGTCTTTCTACTTTTTACTTTAGTTATAAGTGGATGGTTTCCATCAACCTTTTATATGGTACATCTTGTTTCGTTCATTCCCATTTGTGCTTGATAATTTTCTGTTGATATAATTTCTTCCGAAGATCCTCCATTTCGTGATTTAGCTTACTGAACAGTGCGTTGTGTGTCTTATGACGCTGGCAAGATCCGAGATAATTATATGATAGACACGTTAGGACAATCTTGGTAAGTTGTCTGTTTCTACCATAATTTTTGCTTGTCGATATAGTAGTCTGATCTATAGCCAAAATTTGGAGACATTTTGGGATTGACTTAATAGTTTCAGATTTGATTTTTGAATTTTCTCTTGCCAGTCAATATTAGCTGGTTCTGTAAGATTATTAAGCCAGTTGGCCGTTAGGACAGATAACAAAACGTAGGTATTTAATAATAATTTAACTTTTTAACCTAGTTTAGATCTACACTACTTTTCTTCACTGTATAAATTCAAAGTCATGTGGTTTTTCCATTCTTATGAAACATGTCCCAGTAGATTATTTTCAGTATTTTTCTCGTTGCGGTCCGACTCTTACAGGTTATTTTTGGGATAAGTGTATTCTCCCAAAATAGCAATCCATTGTTTTTCTAGACTTTGAGGATATATCGGACATCTATTTCCATAACTGACAGACGAGCCAAAACAAACAGCTGTCATTGCAAAATGTACAAATTGTTGCTGTCAAATAAAATGCAAACTGAAATGCACAGTGTGCATTTGCAATGATATTATTCTAGTAATATTAGGTAATACGAAGATTAAGTACTAGATGAAACGTATTAATTCTGCGAATCCAAATATAATTAATGGATGTGGCTATACGATTTTAGAATACAAAGTTATGATGTCACAAAAATACATTGGTGGTCACTACATGTTGTTCCTATAGAATATAAATCATAAAATAATTTACTGATTAAGATCTTAACATTTCAATGTTAAACCGAAGATGCTAATGTTGTACGTATTCATTAATATGTTAGGGAGGTTCTAATAATTTATTACTGTTTTTTACTACGACCATTTCACATGGTGCCTTAGTAAAACTCACCCAGCTTATCACCAAAGGGAAACTGAAATACTGAAAATGAGTAGAATTATTAAAAATAAAAATGTCTTGTTACTGATTTACAGCATCAAATACGTGACTAGATTTTTTTGTACTATAAACACACACGATAATGTTCGTGAGAAGGATTCTATTCTCGAAGGTACAAGAACTTCTCTGGATTTCACGCACACAACATGGAGAAAATGAAACAATTATTGTCAGATGCTATTAATCAAACAACCCGTTTGAGAGATCGCGGCTACTTGTTCTAGGCAAAGTAAGTGTGAATAGCAAACCATCCTGGGGCGAATTCTTTCACAAATGAGATTACTTATTTAAGCGGCCAAAAGCTATCGTGCGCGGCCCGACTTAAACACTTCTTTAATATAATATTAAGAAACCTCTCACGAAATCTTATCCCAGGCCATCAAAACGAGCCGAAAGGCGTCATCAACCCAACTGTTCCGATAAACAAAACGACCATAACAAGTGAAATGTAGTATGAGAAAACAAAATTGCCGCAATTATGGGTTTCGGGATCGTGGCTGTAGACCGCCCATGTAACCACAGCTTCGAAGATACCACAAGCCAAGCTTATTCGTTGTTCATATCTCAATTACAGTTTATAAGCAATAGGAGGATTGTACTTTCTCGGGAATCCTCGACCACGTTTCATTCTCCTAATCGGGCATCATTTCTTCATTTAATATTCTTCCATTCGACTGAAATTATTAGTTGGTGAAATTAGTTTTGATTTTTTATAGTAAAGAATGTGGAATGTAAAACGCATTTATAACCTGAAATACATCGGAAAATTATACTCCGACGTAGTTGCGGATGCCATCCCCTTCGCTATGTGTGAAATGTGTGAAACAGGGATGTGACTGATTCAGAGTGGTTGAATTAAGTAGCCAAAACAAGACTTAAGTATTTGTACTGCACTGCCAAAAATGAACCCAAAATTAAAATTAAAATATGAACATGGAAAAGATATTGTCGCGATTTATTATCACAAAGAGAATCAGAATTTTAATTAATATGCTGTAGAAAAGAACACTGCAATTAAATAGTTAAAGGAACTTCAATCTTCACAAAGAACCTTTCAAGACCAAAGAAATCCTACGTCGGTCGAAAAATAATAGCATCATTTTCAGAAAATCATGTCCGTCGTCACGATTATACTAGAGAGAAGAAAGACTTACGAGGCTGTAGAAAGTCGATTATAGATATCATGTTGAGAAAGGAGCCGAAAATGTAGAAAAGTGCGATGGCGTTTGTATTTTAAATTTCATTTGAAGAGGTGATAAAACTACTTACTAAGTACATGTACCTATGCTTTGCTTATTATACTTATTACCTTCTGTGAGTATTTCAAAGAATTTAAAACTATTTATCTTACAGTGGAACATTAGTTCAGCATCAACTCACTGTTTGCGATCTTCTTTGTTGTTGTTTGATTTCTGAGCAACGCATATTCTATTATAACACTAATCTCCCAGCAATAATTGCAGGTACATATTAGTTATGGCAATATCTAAGTGGATGCAGAATAACTTATAGACGAGCCTTGATGGTAAATAATGAAAGCTCAATGCACGTGTCTAAAGACCATTACTTGGCATGCTTCAGAATTAACAATCAACCGCCCCGTAGCAAGGAATCAGCGAAGCTGAAAACAAATTAATGTTTGATCCAATTTTAATATAGGGTTACCATCGCCACCTGTTATACAAATAACTTCGGGCAAGCTTACAAGAAAAAGACTTATAAAAGTAAAACTGGATCCTACTTATTAGCAGAGTGGTTCTTGCCCACAGACTGATACAAATTTCATCTAAACAAAGAACTTACCTATGCTATAGACTCTACAGTATAGAGTTAGTTTAACAGCTTGACAGGTTCGAAAAGAGCATTCAGGATATTTGTTTTAAAGAACTGTAATTGAATATTCAGCGCAGGCGTTTATTTTGCCAAGAGCATACAACGTAAGAAGACGGGGAGAACAGACAATCAGCATATACCTACTCTCCAACATTTTAACAGATATGTTGAATTTATCGGCCCGTTATGTTGCGTCGTTGGTTGTAATCAAACAATAATTATGTCTTGGATGTTAGGGTCGTTGTGGCAGTGGTAGCGTGGTAGGTAGGTGATATCCTGGTGTTCGTTGTTTATATGCTCTGGCTCATTCTATTCGAGTAATTCCTTCCATCGATTTGGGGGCATTGGAAGCATTGGTGAAAATGTCCGTGACCAGAAGACCCATCAGGATCGTTTCAGTACCCAAGATGGAAGAGCAAATATTCGAAGAAGGGTTAGGAGAAGATGGATAAGACATGTTGGGACGGTTGAATGGCGCTGAGTTCTGCTGGAATATCCACCATCTTCCAGCAAACAAGGTATGGTTGAAGAGCTAAGCAACCGTTCGAACACATCTGTTTGACAGTTTTCTGATGCCGCCTTTACGCCCTGCTCGTAGAAACAGGGTTTTGTAGCCTTCGTAGAGCACTCTCCACAAAACCATTATTTCTACCCTCTGAAGACTTATCTTTCCCTTATAAATCTTCTCATCGACTACTCGTTCTCATTTTTAAGATTTAGCCGTGAAAATATTTGCAAACGTTTCGCTCTCACTGTCCATGTTGTGCAAAGCTATTGTAACCCTGCGTGGTGACATGACTCCGCAAAAATGTTTGTTTGCCGAGAAAATGGCGAAAAATTCTTTCATGGCTGCTGGAGTCCTGGACATTCATGGACGACCATTTGATCTGTCATCATCAGAAGACAGTTATTTTGGTCTGCAAGCTTTCGTGGCAGATATCTAGAACAAAACTATTATTATATGTTCCGGGCTGGCTGCCACTAAGTGGAATACTAAACGTTTAGTCACTCATCTCGGTATTTTCTTCAGAAGATGCTCTGGAAACTTGTAAGTACTGTCCTTATATATACATCCCCCTAATCAATCATGCTCCATGAACGGTTGGCTACTTTTCCACGTATGAGCGGTTTCTACATCTGCGGTATCTCGATCCTTGTTTAAGTTACCCGCCCTCCTGGATCTCTATCGCCTCCTTGTACAGACTAGGCCAGAACCGCGCCTCCTTTCTCAAAACCTTGGAATCCTCGAACTTGCTCTCATGACCCATCTTGTCTCGATGTTCTGTAACGTGTGTCTCTGGTTCCTTCACCCCCTGGCTTTCTCCTCATGGCTTTCTCTATGTTGGTCCTAGTATCCAGCCGTTCTTTCTTCAACGTCAAGCGTAGATGGTTCAGCTCCTCCTTCAGATGGTCAGTTACGCTGATTTGCTTAGCTCGTCTGACTACACTGACTCCACCACAGTTGTACTACTCACCGAAGTTCTATAAGCCAAGAACACCATTGAGGCCGATAGTCAACGCAGAAGGATCAATCACCCATTCTTTGGTGCTTCACCTAACGCGATCACTCAAAGAACTTGTGGCGAACATGGAACATCACATTCGGAATATTTCGTCGAGAAGATTCAAGAATCCTAGTGAGTTTTGAGGTGACATCCCTATTCACCAAGGTACCGACGGCGACGGGCGAAGCCTTAACGGAGATAAGAAGACGTTTGGATGAGAACCTCGATGGAGACCTAGCGGATTTAGCTCGGTTGTGCATTAACCCTACATTCTTCACCTTCGAGGGCGAGTTTTACGAACAAACAGAAGGAACAGCTATGGGATCACCTATTTGTTCTCTGCTGGCCAACATGTGCATGTAAATATTCGAGAAGACCGCCCAGGAATCAACCCAACTGAAGCCGACGTGTTGGTTTAGATACGAGAACAACACCTTTGTTATTTAGAAGCTTGGACGCAACACCATTGAAGACTTTAAAGGTCACCTCAATAGCATATATCCTAAAATACAGTTCACCATGGAGTTAGTGCTGGACGGCACGCTACCATTTCTGGATGCTCTTGTTCATCGTAAGGGAGATGGAGCATTAGGACATCAGGGGTACAGGAAGCCTATGCACACGGATCGTTACCTAACCCGTCACATCACCTGTCACAGAAGCAAGACATCATCGACACCAGGGGAAAACCAGGGATGAAGGAACCACAGACATACGAGGCATCGACCTATTTATCCTAACGTGATGCACGGACAAAAATGGAGATTTTGAGAAAGGAGGCGCGGTTCTGACTTATATTGTACAAGGAGTTGCTAGAAGTTCAAAAGAAACCGGGTAACTTTAACAGAGACCGAGGGATCGAGATACCGCAGATATGGAAACCGCATGTTCTGAAGAGACACCAAATCGTTAAGTATGCCATTTAGTGTATCTACTAGACAGCATAGCAGCTAGCCCGGAATATATAATCATATTTGTTTCAGTTAGGCGTACTTCCGGTCTTGATGCCGGGAATAAACTTCTTCGTTATCTTCGGGACTTCAAAGGGTTGGAAGTTGCCGATTTACCGCCTTCGTAAGAAAATAAGGCAGCGATACAATTCTCTTTGACGCGCAACACCATGTCTATATGGAAATGACTAGGTTCTTGTACGTCTAAAGCTTCCCAAAATTTGTAAAATTGTAAAATTTAAATTCCATGAATTTAAATTTGAAATTATTTTTAGAGGTCGAAGTTTATAACATGATTTATTTAACAGAGGTGTGCCAAAGTTTTCTATCAGTTGTTGTTGTACTGTTCTGCATACCTAAAGATCCCATAGTTTTTTATCATAAAGAAATTTTCTTTGTGAATTTATTGTAAATAAGACTCGTTTTAAACCAACTCTTTACAAACCTGCACCCCTTAGACATCTCCATGGTTGGCACCGCGATTTTGGCTGTTCCACAAGGGCAATACGTCATGTCTTGATGGTATCTGTGCGATATGCTCCAAGAATTTAGAGGTACTACAGCCCTTCTCAGGACTGTGTAGAAGGTAAAAGGAAAAAAATGGAAACATCAAAACTGAGAATATGAAAGACAGTATAATGAAGTACAGTTTCTGAACATCCACGATATAGAGAAGAACCAGGTAATGGATACAATGTATTAATGAGAAATTTTATGAAACAATTTTGTCATTAATTTTTATGTCTTGAATATTTTATTGCAGAACTTTTATTAAGATCCATTTAATTTTCAGCTTGGAATTAAAGTTCATAAAATATTTTAATAACCCAAACTTACTTAGCATAACAGCACTGTTGGGTAACGAAACGCCCCAATTAATTCACAAAAAAAATTAAGATAAAATCCCCATAAAATCGAGCATGTGCATTATACGCACGTCAATTTGGATTTCATAATAACACACAATTGTTTGTAATCGTGAAGTACATCAACCTTTTGTAATAATAGCTTCATCAAGCAATAGGATTCTTCATTATCCGCCGCATCCTTTATCTCCAGTAACGTTTTCCTGCAATCGTATACTGCAATTTCCTTAGTTATGATTGAGTAATTATTAAGCACATCTCAATCACGAGTCAATCCGTTGTCTTTCTCGGCTCAGCATCATAATTTGCCTACGGTGGTTCAAGGTGATGCTGAAGAAAGGTTGGCCTGTTCGTTAACCAACAAATTAATTTTTCCCAGTAGGTTACTGAACCTTCATTAGCTCGTCGGAATAATTTGGTTTACTTCAAATCATTGTGCCACCTGCTTGTTTTAATCATATTTTAGGTCATAAATCATCCGATGAGTGACGGTTTTTATTATAAATTGGAAGGTGTTTTGGAGCGCACTGTGATGTTTTAATTCTTGATTTTGGCAATTACCTTTAATTATCTTTGATTACAGTTTGTTTTAGAAATTTCTTCATTTTAAAATTACCCCGGTCTCCGCTTAATGAGTTTATTAGCTTCGGAAAAATTCAAATGGAACAGGTGAATTTCAATTACTTATCTTAATTACGTTTCATAAATTTCCTTGACCGAAACATTCCAATTTCAGTTATCATTTAGATTGGGCACTATCTAAATTAAAGTCGGTAAAGTTACCACTAGACTTACATTTTTACAAATGCGTTTTTGATGGCGCATTCTTAATGGTAATATCACATGTAAACCCAGTCTCAAGTTTTAAGTTTAAATTCCTTGCACATGGTCAGTATATTCTTTATAAAATAAGGTCTTGTTGTTCTTTGTATTGAGGTTGGAGATTATCGAAGCTAGATGACTTTTGTCGAGACCAACAATACATAATTAAGGGGAGTTGAAGTTGAATCACTTCCTCAAATTATGCAACCAGAGAAATTCTCCTCTTGCAACATTTCTGCTTCCTCTTATTTTGGATTTTTGTGATGAACTTCAATAGTAAGTACATTTTCTCTCTCAATATGCCCCAAGTACTTCAGCATCCGGTCCAATCAACTCGCATTCTAAATTTTGTGTGGACTCTCAACTATCAGTTGACCTATAATGCGCAACCTTATCAAATAGCACCATCGAATTTCAACTGATTGGAAATTCTCGAACTTCCATCGTCTGTGGATGTTGAACGCTTCAAGGAAGAAAATTTTGAATTCTTTGCATTTAGAGCAGTCTCTTCAAAATTAGATATTGAGCCAAACCGAATTCGCGTTTTCCAATTAGTGCGTCAAAACTGGGCTCTTGAGCCGATCCATATTTTGGAAAAAGAGTAATCTTTCCGATGAAGGGCATTTCTGTCACAACGTGTTCGTTAACAAACAATTGCAGGATTTAGGCTGATGAAAATCCTCAGTGATTCACGAAATGCCTCTTTATGCTCAGAAAGTCACCGTTTGGTGCGGTTTTTGCTTTTGGGCTCAAGGCATGATCGATGCTTACTTTTTTGAAGACGATGATGGTAATTATGTTACTGTTAATGACGAGCGGTATAGGAATATGCTAACGGAATATCTTTGTCAAGAACTGAGAAATGTTGACATAAACAATGTTTTCTTCCAACAAGACTTGCCACGCATCTGGCCAGACAATTGATTTATTGCAACAGTTTCCTGGACGCGTTATTTCGAAAAATGCTAATGTCAAATGGCCACCCAGATCATGCGATTTCACACCCTTGGATTTTCCCACGGGTTTATGTGAAAGCTCTGATTTACAGAAATAAGCCAACAGCAATTCCCTGCCTTAAACGAACATCCAACGCACCATTGGAAATATACCACGAGATATGTGTGAAAGAGTAGTCGAAAATTGGGCCTCCAAAAGGCATTCAACAAGACGAAGTCGAGGAGTGTATGCCCTTCTCTGTTCTTCCTCTTAACGGCATTGAAGTGAAATTTTGGGATCATTCAGCATCATCCTTGCTATTGTTTGAAGGGACTGAGGAGAACTTGCCGTTTGGCTTAGAGCATTCATATCTTCTCAGCCGCTGATCGGGAGACTGAAGAAGTCCAATCTCTAGTACGTGCAAATCAAGGCCTAACCCATGGTAGTACTGTTCTTGATCTTGCGCAGTCAGTTTTGGTCTTG
Organism: Xestobium rufovillosum; assembly: GCA_963966045.1. Lineage (NCBI taxonomy): Eukaryota > Metazoa > Arthropoda > Insecta > Coleoptera > Ptinidae > Xestobium > Xestobium rufovillosum. The sequence goes on along the minus strand of OZ014493.1, from coordinate 26,244,301 downwards.
GTCTCGCATCGACATCGCTGGTCTTGGTCTCAGTCTTGCGAAATCTACAACAATTTTCTTTCTGGCGTGGCTTGTTAGCCATCTCTAGTTTACGAGCAATGGTCAAAATACCTTCCGGGCCACTAACAAACTTCTATGAGTTTTATGCGTTAAAATGATTACTTTTAGCCTCACAATGCACTTTGGTAAGTTTTAATAGCTTTGCCTAGAAACAACTTTTACAAGGCGCCACACGCATTCTTTTACTGCAGCGCATGTAGAAATACCGACTAACATCAAACAATATCATGTAACAACCCTGTATTAGTATGTACTTGACCAAACCGCGGTGTGTGTTGTGTCGTACGCTTCACAAAAAGCCTATCTTGAATACATTAACAAACTATTTACGTCGGATGTAGACGCAGTAGTTATTATTTTGAGCTTTATAAGCATCTCACACGTAGTAATACAACTTAATTGTTCGTTTAGTTCCTGTGTCCTTTCTAGAAGTACGTGAACATTTTACTAAATCGCCGTCCACATCTAATTATCATTGCCATCCATGAACGGATACCAACAAAAGATAACATGCTGAGAATAGTGATAAGATTCCTAACTATGTTGTTCTCAGAAAATTGAACAATATGACACGCATCAAAATGTTTTCCTTCTCTGTGTGTATATTTTTAACATTTTTATTTTCCTTCAGTCCCTACAATTTCGCTACTCGGAAAGGCAATGCAAAATTTGAATATGTAGATACTGCAATCGTCAAACGTGATGGCGACAGCCCGCGCAGGCAAGGCCACGCCCTAGTTTTAGGCAGTGGCGCGAGGTTCCCTGGATTATAGATGAATTTATTATGAAGTTAATCGTGCGCCACTGATAGTTGCGTGCGTTCACCGAAAACCAATCCCGGTCGAGAGGGTAGTGGATGAATAGTGGGGATTACTCAACTGCGCATCTCTGTTGCTCGCCATCACGTCTTTCGATTGCAGTACAAAGAACCCTACAATTCGATGTAAAAAATCCAGTAAGCATTGAACGTAGCGTTAAACAAAGCGAAAACTCTTTCTGGGTTGGGACCTCGGTTGGGACATTAACACCTAAAAGACGGTAATGGTTGGGACCAAATGGCGACTACTTTTGTCAAGCCTTAGATCCACAGATGGCATTGTTTTTCTATTCAACAACACGGGTCAGTTAGAAATAACTGCTTCAGAACTTTAGAATATAAAATGAAACAAGGAAACTGACAAACAATATGAACCAAACTAAAACTACAATAACGAGCAACACAGAAGCATGTAGCCAAAATCAATAACGATCAATAATAATCAATTAGACGTCGCATTGACCACGTTTCCTTGGTCGGTCCTCCGTACATGAATACGTAAGATGTGAGTTTATTCCCCACTACCTTCAATAAAATATAAATTCCTTGATATTATGAAAAAAGTACGTAATGTGAATTCAAAATCTCCATAACTGCACTTTCTTACGAAACTGTTCAAAACATTATTTTGAATAACGATTTGTATTCTGATCTAAACGGAAATTCTGCTTTTTATATTTCAAGGCCCACATTGATTTAACACAGAAGCTTCAATGTTTTCAACGTAACGTAGCTTTTAAATCCAGTTAGCCATGCATCTCCGGATAACTTTCAATAGAACCCCCACTCACATAAATAAGTGTTAAACACGCGTTTTTATAACACTTTTTAGTGTCGATTAAAATGGTTCAATGAACCAGATTCAAGCTGTTGTTGGTAAACAACGCTGTCAACTGTAATTAAAAATATAACAGTAGACTTATTCTAAATTTAAACAAGAGATGGTCGTAAATGAGGAAAAGGATGTTCTATACTATAACAGAACTTGAATCATTTTGCGTGCGCCAATTGAGATATTCAGACATTTGCTTTTACGAATTGTACCTTTGCAAAGATGAATACAGCTCTGAATCGCGAACCCTCATTATATCTTGCTCATCGGATCTTAAGCTGGTGATGAGATGTGTATCAGAAAACTACCGCAAGCACTGGAAACAAGTTATAATCATCAAACCAGTTCGATAAATGATCATTATGACTAATGCACGATAAGTCTTTCGTTTCGCTCTGCAATAATTATGATACAGCAAAAGTAACGTATTCTCAAAAGCAGACACTTTAGCATGCTGCTCTTGAATTAGTAGCAAGAACCCGAAGCATGCAAATCGAACCACTGGTTTATGATTCTTAAAAATGAAGAAGGGGCGAAGGAAAATGTATATGGTCATTAAATAGTTGCAGGTCTACTTTAAAATTATGCACGTTATTGTGTGCGAAAACCAGACCACGGCATTGAACCTGTTTTGGAAGAACAACATTTTTATTACATATCCCAGCGCCCTCGTCAAGAAGGATTAAAAGTTTTCCCGATGATATAAAAATGATCACGACCAGATATCCATTACGATCTACTTAATTCTGTTAAAATCATCATCACCATCATCATAAGGTTTTCAGTTCAAAGAACATTCCTCGTCACCAATAATTTCCGAAAAGTAGTCTCTAATCTGAGCCTGTCGCGCGAGCTAATCCTTCGTGTCTCAAAAAGTATTTCTCCTTCATGTATTTTCCAAAACCACCCGTACCAGCCCTTCTTCTCTCAACTCGGAACTGGCAGGAAGTTGAGGTGAAAATTTAATTGTGATAACCAAAGCCTATATGAAGAATCTAAAGGTAACATTTTCGCTTTCGCTTTCCTTTGATTCGCCCCCACAAGTAAAAGTTCATTGGCGTTAAACCTGGAGAGCGGGATGGCCACGCCACCGGTCCATCCCTCTCTATCCAGAGTTGTGGAAACAAATTGTTAAGGCTCTGTCGAGCTACCAAAGAATAATGTGCCGGACGATCACCCTGTTGCAGTGACATTTCCATTCGCGTCGCTAGTGGAACATCTTCTAATAAGTGGTACAACTCATCCCGAAGAAACGCTGCGTAGTTGGCGCCATTTAGCGCTCCATTGAAGAAATATGGACAGATGATTTTATGTCTGATGATGCCGCACCACGTGTTGATGCTCCACACATGCTGGTTATCCACTTCTTGCAGTCACAGTGTGGATTTGATGTGACCAGAAGTGGGCGATGTGGATATTGACTTCGCCATTGCTCTTCAAAGTTGGTTCGTCAGTCCATAAAATGCGACGACGGAATATCTGATCCTTCAGAAGCGCAAGCGACAGAAAGCTACACGATTCTGAAGGTCCTGATCGCCTAGTTCTTGATGCAGGTGAATGTGATATGCGTGTAAAGAATTTTCCTTCAAAATTCTCCATACTGTCGAATGGCTCATTCCAGAATCTAGGAAAACTCCTCTGGTTAAATCATCAGCAACCCTTACATTTCTCACGGGTCTTCTTATCTTACTGCTTTGGTTGTGTTGAGGCTGGACCTGTCCAGTTTCATGTAAGCGTTCGTTAAACACTGGAAAACGTGACGACTTTGACGCTGAAGTTGAGGATATCTCTCCGCATACAGGCGGGCAGCAGCACGATAATTTTGACGATATTCTCGTAATACCACCAGCATTTGAAATGCGTCTTCATTTGTGTACGGCATTGTAAGTAATTCTGACGACTAATTGACACAGCAGACTGACAAAGCAACGAAACAATTGGAGATTTCAAATGACGTATTTTACACAACGGTCTCTTAATTTGTTACGTAGTTTTAAATTCTTTTAATAATTATTCGTAAAAAAGAAGAGATAATACAAAAATTTCAAATACAAGTTGTTTCTTTCAAAAAGAGGAACCGTACGTGACCCCACTTGACCCACATTTCCATTTCAAATTATGCCGTTCCGGCTACTTCCGGTTAGTTGCGGAAAGCGAGAATGTCACCATTAGATTCTTCATATTATATAGACTTTGGTTACCAAATTTTTCACCTCAACTTCCTGCTAGTTCCGAATTAAGAGAAGAAAGGCCGGGATGGGTAGTCTGAAACACCCTGTATATTGCTAACTTTATTTTACTCCCGAGCGATTCTACCATCCCAAGTTGTTTTCTTGTTTGAACACCCAAATGATAGAAATTCGCGAGTTATTCTATAACTTCTCGCTTCCGATCTTTATTTTAATTTTTATTCCACTTTCGCCATCCGTGCATACCAATATTTCGGTTTTATTTCTATTAATCATCCTGTGGTAGTAGTTAGAAAATGAGAGCCTCAGGCCAGGCCATCGAGTTCTCCAGGTGCCATCGAGTTCTTCGGCAGTGACCTTGAAAGAGACCAGAGGCTGCCGAAGGAGTCGTTGCGTCATCCGAAGAAGTGTCTTCAGCAGCAGCATCTGCAGCAGCCTCTGGTGTCTTTCAAGGTCATTGCTGAAGAAGTGTGCATGTCTTCAGCAGCGTCTGGTGTCTTTCAAGGTCATTGCCGAAGAAGTGGGCATGTCTTCAGCAGCGTCTGGTGTCTTTCAAGGTCATTGCCGAAGAAGTGGTCTTCAGCAGCGGCCAGGCGCATGCGCCGGGGCTATTCCTCAGATCAGTCCATCGAGTTCTCCATCCACTTCAAGTGGGCGTGTCTGCAGCAGCCTCTGGTCATTGCTGAAGAAGGGCCTCTGGTGTCTTGCCATTGCGCACCCAAGCCGCCATTTTGGGGCCTTTGGTTGTGGCTCAGGCGCCTGCGCCGGGGCTCCGCCTTCAGCAGCTTCTGGTCATTGCTGAAGAAGTGGTCTTCAGCGGCCCCCCTGGTGTCTCTCATTCTGTTGGGCCTTTGGATGTGGCTCAGGCGCCTGCGCCGGGGCTGTCGCGTACAAAGCACGTGTTGCTCAGGCCAGTCCATCCTGGCCCCATCCACTTCTTCGGCAATGACCAGAGGCTGCTGAAGGAGTCATGTCTTCAGCACCGGTGTCTTTGGGGCCTTTGGCCGTGGCTCAGGCGCATGCGCCGGGGTTTTCGCAAACGTTCTGGAAATGACGCCGACCGGGATTCGAACCCGGGTCCCCACGCACCGGAGCCCTCGCTCCAACCAACTGAGCTAATCGGCGGCCCACAAGCCCGTCTTTCAAATCATCCGTATATACTTATGATTGTAAACAGAAGTTACAGAATTAATATTTATTTTCTCGGAAATTTACAATTGTTTATACTAAATAAATATTGATATTAAAGTTTAAGAAAAAAGCACGTTCGCCGCCGATAAGAGATGTTATAATTGTTTTTATTATGGGAAATAACCTTTCATCTTGCCGATAGGATATGTTTGTTTAGGTTTGATCCCACGCTCTGTATGTGCATTTAATACGTTGTAGACACTACAAGGTGACCCGTTTGTTTGTTTGTATTATTACAATAAAATAACATTCTAGAATATTCTTCTGATTGTTTATTTGAAATTACTTGTTATCTTAATGCGTTTCGGACACGTGTGGGAAAAAAACATTCTAGAACATTCTCCAGTTTGTTTATTTGAAATTACTTGTTATCTTAATGCGTTTCGGACACGTGTGGGAACCATCTGATTGATATATGCAAACATCTTAGTTCTCGGTAGTAGAACATTCTACATCGCTAATTATTTGAGAACAGTAGTCTAAATTTAGGCTAACCCCTACGTAAAAGCTATGTCATGTGGGGTGTCAAATTAAAGGACTCGACTAGAGGTATCGGAATATTGGGGTGGATTTTAGGGGTGGTTTTTGGGGGTGGTTTTTGGGGTGGTTTTTAGGGGTGATTTTTAGGGGGTGGTTTTAGGGGTGGCTTTAGGGGTAGTTTTTAGGGGTGGTTTTTAGGGGCGGTTCTTGGGGTGGTTTTGGAGGGTGATTTTTGGGGGTGGATTTTAGGGGTGGTTTTTAGGGGTGGCCACTCACTGACCGCGCCCCCGTCCACGCTCCTTGCCCCGCCCACCTAGATCATGTAGGGTATCAAATTAATCAGCTCGATGAGACAAAAAGGAATCTATAGTTATTCTCCTACTTCCGAATTCTTATCAGTAGTTGTCTGTCTGTATGTCTGTCGGTCCGTCTGTCTGTCTGTCTGTCTGTCTGTCTCTCTGTCTGTCTGTCTGTCTGTCTGTTTGCGAATACAGCTGTCTGTTGACACAGACAGCTGTATTCGCAAACACCATGGCTGATGACACGCTGTTGACACAGGCAGCTGTATTCGCAAACACCATGGCTGATGACACGAGCAAGAATAATACTGCGCATGCGCACGGTTGTATGGAGAGTATTTAAGCAAGAAAATTAACGGTGCTGTCAGTTAGTACTTGTGCTTCAACAAGGGAACCGCATTTGAATAATGACGCACATAAACGTAGACACGTTTCGTGTTCTGGACGGTGCTGTTTTGGATGAGTCAGCACGCCGTGTCGAGGTGCACGTACATCAACCGTTCGTGACAACAACAACATTCAACGCCAATGACGAAATTCGCATACCAATCCACCAACAAGACGTTTACGTACTGCCGCATCTAAGCAGCATCTACATAGAGGGCAGGTTCATCAAGGGTGCAGGAGGCGGAAATGCGGCTTTAACAAATAACGCCCTCAGTTTCCTCTTTGACGACGTCCGCTATGAAATAAACGGGGTGGAGGTGGATCGAACAAAAAACGTGGGCATCACGAGCACACTGAAGGGTGTAGTTTCTCTGAATGTGGGTGAGGTAGGTGCCCTGGAGAATGCCGGCTGGACGAATACGGGAGACTCACCGAGCCACCTTATCGACGCGAACGGGAACTTTAACGTGTGCATCCCGGGAAGAATCCTGCTGGGATTCTTGGAAGATTACCCCAAAATTCTGTTAAATGTGTGTCACGAGCTCATTTTGACTCGATCGAAAAACGATAGGAACGCTTTCGTGGGTAACGAGGACACCAGAATTGAGTTGAGCAAGGTTCATTGGAGGGTGCCGTGCGTCTATCCATCGGATGCTGAATACCTAAAACTTCTCAATATTGTCGAGGAAGAGAGAACGTTGCAGATATGTTTTCGCAGCTGGGAGCTGTACGAGTATCCGGTGTTGCCGCAAGCTACGAAACAAACGTGGGCCGTCAAGACTGCAACACGGTTGGAGAAACCCCGCTACGTTATTGTCGCCTTCCAGACGAATCGCAAAGCGAATTTGGACACGGATTCAAGCAAATTTGACCACTGCAATCTGACAAACGTCAAACTGTACCTGAATTCTGAGTGCTTCCCCTACGAGAATTTAAACTTGGATTTCTCCACGGGGAAATACGCCCTGCTATACGAAATGTACCAGAACTTCCAGAGTTCATACTATGGAAAAGTTGGCGAGCCGTTATACGGCAAGGAACAGTTCAAGGATCTAGCGCCCATCGTGGTGATTGACGCATCAAAGCAGTCGGAAAGCATCAAGCCTGGACCCATAGATATGCGTCTAGAATTTGAGTCGAGCGAGAATTTTCCGCCCAACACAACCGCATACTGTCTCATCCTGCATGACCGCATCGTTGAGTATACACCGGGTAATGAATCGGTCAGAAGAGTGGTATGAGAAGCTGCCCAGAAAATACACGCATGCCTACTCTGTATACAGATTATAGTTTTAATTATATTGATGTAAAAATATATTCAACGTTTTTATTTTTGCGAAAACCCCGGCGCAGGCGCCTGGGCCACATCCAAAGGCCCAACAGCACCTAACAACAATTCTGATTGGATGCTGCCCACAACCACTCTCATTGGCTGTTGCCCCGCCCACTCTCATAGCCAGAGCCCGACGCATGCGCCTGAGCCACGGCCAAAGGCCCCAAAGACACTGTTGCTGAAGACATGACTCCTTCAGCAGCCACTGGTCATTGCCGAAGAAGTGGATGGGGCCAGGATGGACTGGCCTGAGCAACACGTGCTTTGTACGCGACAGCCCCGGCGCAGGCGCCTGAGCCACATCCAAAGGCCCAACAGAATGAGAGACACCAGGGGGGCCGCTGAAGACCACTTCTTCAGCAATGACCAGAAGCTGCTGAAGGCGGAGCCCCGGCGCAGGCGCCTGAGCCACAACCAAAGGCCCCAAAATGGCGGCTTGGGTGCGCAATGGCAAGACACCAGAGGCCCTTCTTCAGCAATGACCAGAGGCTGCTGCAGACACGCCCACTTGAAGTGGATGGAGAACTCGATGGACTGATCTGAGGAATAGCCCCGGCGCATGCGCCTGGCCGCTGCTGAAGACCACTTCTTCGGCAATGACCTTGAAAGACACCAGACGCTGCTGAAGACATGCCCACTTCTTCGGCAATGACCTTGAAAGACACCAGACGCTGCTGAAGACATGCACACTTCTTCATCAATGACCTTGAAAGACACCAGAGGCTGCTGCAGATGCCGCTGCTGAAGACACTTCTTCGGATGACGCAACGACTCCTTCAGCAGCCTCTGGTCTCTTTCAAGGTCACTGCCGAAGAACTCGATGGCACCTGGAGAACTCGATGGCCTGGCCTGAGGCTCTCATTTTCTAACTACTTGTGGTCTTGTCAGAACTGCTTTCATTTAGTCAAAGCTTTCTTTTTCTTTCTTCGTCGGATGAGTGCTACCACCGTAATATCATCTGCAAATCTGCGAGCGTATTAATCCGTTGACCAAGTACGCTAATTCCAGAAGTTATTTTATCCTTAATATTAATCCCTGTCTCCTTTCCAACTATCTATTTCTCTATGTTCGTGCTCAAATTCTACATATAATGCCCGTTTCCTCTTTGCACAAATTATGTGAAACTAGTAAAACATAAACTATACCTATAAATTATTTTATTTTGATTTCCGATCACTTTTCGCTTCTTTTTTTAATAATCTAACTTTTATGCACCAGGTAAATAAAAATTCAACGCAAAACCGTAATTTTTCTTTTCAAAATAAACACAAGATAAACGTTACATAACGAAACCTTCCACAAACTCGAATATAACAGAAATTTCCACGAAATTTTCACTGTATCCCCACGTTCTAAACTGTCAAAATCTGTCCCTTTAAACACAGATGCCTAATTGAGGGCTGATAGGCAATTGTAACCCCAAGAACACCACACAACCACTCTTTCAGGTCACAATCGATGACCCTAGAGTGGAGAACCAAATTCTGAACAGCATACCTTCCGGCAGTCTAATCTGGTACACCGGCGGTTCTAAGACCGACACAGGTCAGGTCAGGTCAGGACTGTTTGGAGAGTGAATCTCAGCTCCTCTCTGGGCTAATATGCCTCTGTCTTTCAAGCAGAGGTCTACGAGATACTACAATGTGCGCGGGAAAACATTTAGAGGGGCTACAGAAATCAGCGGATCTTTATCTTATCAGACAGCCAGGCAGCTTTGAAGGCTTTTATGAGCCCAAAGATGTCTTCCAGACTGGTGTGGCAATGCTTCGAGCAACTTAATACCCTAGCCATGCGGAACGCAGTGAGACTGCTTTGGATTCGAGGTCGCTGTGGGCTGATAGGGAACGAGAAAGCCGATAAACTAGCAAAGCGGGGCTCCAATGATCCTTTCGTTGGACCGGAACCTGCCCTAGGAATAACTAAGAGTGCCGTCAGACACCAAGTAAATGGATAGATTCGCGCTCAACACCACAATTACTGGAACATGATTCCAGGACACAGACACAGCAAGTCATATATAAAGGGACCTTGCAGGAAAAGATGCTCAGAACTATTTTGCCTTAGTAGGATGCAAATTAGAATCGTAACAGGCTTCCTAACGGGACACACGGCCGTTAAAGAACACCTGTGGAAGATTGGCAAATATTACGGAGACCTTAACTGCCGCTTGTGTAATAAGGAACGGGAGACAGCTATGCACATCTTGTGCAGATGTGAAGCTCTAAACCAAAAGAGGCAGCGAATTTTCGGGCGATGTCTGATGGAACCGGAAGAATTTTCCACGCATTCAATGTTTGACTTGTACCGTTTGGTCCAAGGCACCAAGATCATGGAATGGGTTTAACTTAGAATTAGGGTGACCACAATAAGCCCATTTTGTGGCTGCAGTGCATCTGAGCCTAAGTGGAGCCCTAAGGGGAAAAAAACCCTTTTTCCTGGCATAGTTCGGTAGTTTCTTCTAACTTTGTTTATGCCAGTGCTTCCCTTGTTCTTGACTCATTAATAAAACAGAAATTACTTGTTTTAATGTTTTAAATCAAAATTTTGCTCGGTAGTCAGCACATAACTGCGTACTAAGCCGCCTATTCAAGTCGATGGTCCCGAATGGAACTCGCCATGAAAAGAGCAAAATAAAAGTAGTTGGTAACGAATTAATCGGTTGATAAATAATTCAAGACGTGCCTTTGGCTGAGGACGACCAGACTTGGAAGTCTGTTTTATGACACGTGTGGATACCACTTTGTGTTCAGCTCTTTAGATCTCAGATTACAACCAAACGCATGAATTTTTAAACAGATGGGTGATATCTTATTTGTATGACAAGCGTTTTATGTAAAACAGTAAATATGAAATTTGAATGCTGGAAAGGAAGCCTTTTAGCTTCATTCAAATTTTCTACCGTAAATTTTAAAACATGAGAACTAATAATTATAGATTATATAAGTACAGGGCGTACACACCTGATCCTTCTCCTTTAACTTTTATAGGTGCATGAGGTCTGGATTAAATAAGGGTAGCTACCAGTACCATAAAGATGATTCCTATTTTTTCACAAGATTTTTCACTTCGATTTCGAAAAAATTAAACGTGCATTTTAATCCAGGAAGTTTTACGTATTGGTAATATAATTGACAGTATAATTGACCTTGACAAGGCATGCCATTTCACACTATCAATCTGACGTGTTTTTATCAATTTTTGGAATATCAAATTACATTCCAATTTTGTCAGTAGACCATCTTAAATCGGCGGTTTATAATGATTACTTTCACGCGTCATCACCATAGTCTCAGGTCGACGATGTTCTTGTAATCTTAAAAGCAGCTTCTACAAAGATTCGCTGCTGCTCTAAAAACATTATCCTCAGTTGCCGCGAGACGGTGCTCAAGAACATATGTACCCGCCTCCTTCGGCCACTTTTTGCTCTTCAGTCTACTTCATGTTCAATTAGTACGGAATACGAGTCAACAAGTCCTCAGTCGCTCTTCACTGTATTGATCAGATTGACTTTTACTTATTACCACACGAAATCTTTTGAGGATTGCGATCATTAGCGGTGCGCGTTAAAGGGCAACGACTTTTTTCACGATTTTTAAGGTGTTGCACGTTTACAACAGGTTATTCTGGCCTGCCAATTATTACGGATAATATTTAATATAACGTCGAATCTTTTAGACGAATTTATATCCAGTCCAGCAAAAAAAATTGCTGTTGACTTGAAATCAAATTATTTTATTCCAAATTTAGGTATAAAAAACAGAAATCGACATGTTCGTTTCTGTTGTATTTGCAGTGTTCCTTACTTTTTCCATGCTATATGCAGTACCTCCCAATAGGTTTCAAATTAGCAACGGAAATTGGAAATAAAAACATTTTTCATACAGTAGTTTGTACATGATCAACTAAACTTTTTATGAGGAACTTTTTATAAACTTTTGGGCAATGTCTTTATAATTTAAAGTATTATGTATTAAAATTGGGAAATGAAGCTTTTATTCTGGAAAGTTGGGCTTAAGGGTGGGATTTTATCACCTGTTAAATAGTAATTTTCACAAACTTCTATAAAGTGCTGCCACCTATCGCCCAAAAGTGTGATTAGGATTATGTAAAATATAGTCACAATCTATTATAAATGGTTTCTATCACAGCTGCAACCTCTTTAGACGGAACAATTAGGTATAGTTTGGAATTTCCAAGGTTTTTTGTTTTGGCGACAATCGAATAAATCTGGGATGATTAGTCGGCGATCCTATCTTTGAATTATTATTTACTAGTTAGAAATAAGATAATAAACTGAAGGGCCAGCGCCATCTGCATTGCAATGGCCACTCTACAACTACTAATAAAAGTCCAGTTTATTGTGCATCTCGGCTAAATATGTAAACAAGATGGAGAAATTGCAATATGATTTTTATTCCAACACGCCGGTTCAACCTAGTAACGTATCTAGACATTCTTGGTCGAAAATGAATAACAAATAATTGACTTGACAACCCTACTTTCTAATTACTATAAATATGCGTAAAAATAGCAAAAAAGGTGTCGAGTTTACGACGGATTTTTCAATAACTTGAGAGAGATTTATTTAAGGAGAACGAAAAATATTATTATAAAAGTAGTGCGAGTCTCTAAGTTGATCCTTCGATCCTTTAGATAAATATTTTTTTTAATTTAACGCTCTATCTACTTTAATTTCAGAATGGTGTTTGAATAAAAATGTGTCTACATGTCCCGTTTTTATTGCTAAAATTCCACACCCTTAACGTTGAATCAGTTCAGTACCTAGCGCCTTGGAGTTAGACGTCATAAGTGACTTTATAGAGCCAGGCGGCGCAGGATTAAATCTTAAAACTTTCTAGTTTTAATACTTGAAACTTCAAAAATTTATAATAGTTTTCCTGTAAGATCAATTAGATTCTATGTGTAGAATTGGAACGTTAGAACAACTACTCCTCGAGCAAATACCCCGCCAGGTATTGAATATAGAACAAATCCAGATTTCTTGTAATTCAAAATATCATAGAATGTTAATTCAGCTATCTGGAATTGAAACATTCTTAACGTGTCTACGTCCATTAGCTACTTCAACGAACAAGGTTCGTTTACAGCGTATACCAAATATGTTGCGTTGAAAATGATTGCAGAAAATTGCAGACCACTGGTTTCGTCCTTTTGAAACTCGTCAGTGCAGTGCTTTCTGCATTCATTTATATGTAAGTAAAGCCTGGGTCTCATTAGGACATTTTAGTGGAGTCAACAAGTGGAAGCCACCGTAGTTGCTCTGAAATGTCTTGGTGTGATTACATAGTGGCCGGTTGCCTTCAACTGAGCAAGTAGAAAATTTACTTTCCTCTAGGAGCAATCTTTAGTGGCCAGTTGAAAGCCACTGGGCTTCCACTTGTTGACCCCACTAAAATGTCCTGATGAGACCCAGCCTTGAAGGCAAGTTATGAATGTATCTATACCATCTATACGTACACCATTCTGTAATATATTGCAGTAACAACAAATCTGGACTTGTTCTATAATTCAATACCTGGTGGGGTATTTGCTCGAGGAGTAGTTGTTCGAACGATCCAATACTACTCTACTACATACTATAATTAATAAAGTAATTGGCGCTTGCTGATATCTGATCGACGCAGATTAGTTGAATACAAAATGAATGCGGAAAGCACCGCACTGACGAGTCCCACAAGGACGAAATCGGTGGCTTGCAGTTAGTTTTCTCAGAAAACTTCTCGGTAATTATATCAAATACAACGTACATTTGGTATACCCATTTAGATTGCTTCGTACCACTGGAAAGCAAATATTTGATTATTTTCAACATTGATTTGCCATCTACAAATTACTTAAATTCAGATGGTGTGTATAATAAATACTTTTCGTATCATTATGTTCACGGGAGGTTGGAAAGACAACTGAAACAAGAAGGATAAGTTTGCGGTATAATAAGAGGCGGTGATAGGAATAAAAAGAAATGGAGGTAGGCCCAGATTAAATTACTGTTCGCAGTAATTTGGGGATACAAGATGTTCTATTTTTGGGAAAATGCGTAGGTTAGTTCAAAGTAAGAAGAGATTGTGACTTCCCTATGTCACTCTAAGGACATTTATTAGTTTACGACTTGGAATACACAATAAAAAAACAATTTTGAAGTTGACATTGTAACCATATTATAATAGCCAATGGGTTTGCCAGTACATATTTCAATTTTTCAAAATTAACATTGTCCATTAAAAAATGGAATGAATTGGTTTAAGTTAGTATACATTTTTGTTTTACAGTATGCAGAATTTAGAATTTATTGTTCCTTATACAACAATTATCGATGCAAATCGTAGTAAATATTCATCTACTTCAATTTAGAGTTCCTGAGCCACTTATTCAGCATTTGTTTCATTTGTAAATAGCAAGTGTAAAAAAATAAGTAAAGAACCGCCGTGATGAAATTAATATCATAAATAACAAATGTACCAGCAGCACAGCGTGAAGTGTTAATTGCAACCACGGAATCCAGATTGCTCTCGTACGCGCAATGTGTGTACTCAACCAGTACATCATACACCGAAGAATTTTAAAATATCCAAACAGTAAAGCTTTTAATGACTGAAGTAAAATTTTAATTATAAATGAGTACCGTAATTAAGAGTCATATAGAGGTGCATTTGCTTTTCAAGTTAGATAGTAAAAACCTTTGTTTCTAAAAAACTTCTGGCGCTTGATTATTGACCATTAAAATCCTAGCCAAGGATTGGCGCGGATATTAAAAACATATTTCTACTTAAAGTAGGTAGTTAAAATGCTTTAGAATTTAAGCTATAGGATAGACAATTTCTGGTTTTCAAGAACTCCTTTGTGTTTCTCATAGTTAAACAGGAGTGAGTAATAAGTGTCTTTACTAAAACAAATAGAGCGTAATTTTTAATAGGGTCGGTAATTAAAATGGCTGGAATCACACCAGCGATTATACTTGACTAGAGCTTCTTTCTGTTGAATCCGAAAACGTGGCCAAAATTCGGTTTGAAGAATTTACTCATAAATGTGCGTAATTCGGTAAAACTAGAAATTATCGGCACCCAAAGTACGAGGTCTTGTGTCGTATTAGGGTATTTGCAGCGGCGTAGTGTGGGAGAAGTTTAAGATTGCATGTACGAATTATTTTACTCTATTTTTAAGAACTGTGTTTTGGGCCAGTTAAATACACGCTGCAGATCCATTCATCACTAATTTTTGATAGTTTTTACCTAATGCGAATGATATTTGTATTTAAATATGAATGTGAGTGAGAGTAATATGGTGCGGCTATATTCAAAACAGCATCATCATGGGCGTTCAATTATGGAGGGTAAGATAGGGTTGTTCATAGAAATTTTGTTTTACTTAGGGTAAGTCCGGGATATTTGGCCATAGTATCTAAAAAGATACTTAAAACTAACCATATTAAAGCCAAGTCTCTTTATAATTTTTTTACAGAATATTCAAACTTTAAGTCAACATAAACTCCAAATAAACTTAAATTAATATGTAACATTTAACTAAAAAAACATATATCCAAAAGTGTACCTCCCGTATCTCCTGAGAACCTCCCGAGTAGGCCGGGAGAGATGGCCATAGGCTTACAATTCATTTTTTACTTCTTATTTCCTTTCTTTTTGTCAGCAAACCTTCCACACTTTTGACAGAAATTATTACAAATCGTACAGGTCTCGTGTAACCAAAATCCGCCTTTTATACATTTTATCCAATTAAGACCGTATAATTAATAATAATTACCCATGCTTCCGAAGAAGTAGAAGATTGATTTGGTTGCCAATCGAGAAACATGGCTTGGGTTAATCCATTTTAAAATTTTTAATGTAATTTCTTAAAAACCTGGGCTTCACCCCTTATAATTTTTGATGTAAAACAATCTTCTACTTCTTCGGAAGCATGGTTGATTATTATTAATGATACTGTCTTGAAAATGACCAATATCCTCGTCGAAACGTCGACTAAGTTCAAAATTTCGAAATAGAATAATTCACCCAAGTGTGTTCTTTATTCTAACCTCCAATTTGCTGTATCAGCTCTACAAGTGGAAAAATTGGTTTTAAAAGTCTTTCTGCTTTATTTTCACCTAAAATAGTAAAGAAGGTTTTTACGGGAGAGATGGCCCACCCAAGTGCGACACACAAACTAAGCTGTGCAATAGCAATTTGAGGTTAGAGAGTCTGGAAGATGTCCCAAACACCATTAATAACAAGATTATTGAAAAAAAACTTGTGTGTGTCAGCTTCGACGCACGACTGGAGTTTACTCCTTACGAACTATTATTTTAATTTCAATCACTTGATAATTTTGTTTATTGTACAGAAATATAGGTATCCATAGATACATATATAATTTCAATGTGCAAGGTGCGCGAGGTGCGTTGCGCAGAGAAACGCAACGCCTCACTTTTAGTTAACGCTTGATTTTACTCCTCATAAAATTTCCATACCGCAGGCTATAACTGAAAATCGATTCTTAAGGAGTAAACTCTAAAAGCGCTACACGAAATATGAACCAGTTAGATAAGCAAGCTCATGCTAAAAGTTTTTCCTATACAATTAACAATTAATGCTATTTTCTTTCCTTTGACGCACGAAGCCACAACTGACGTAACCAACAACTTACGTAGAACAAACTAATTGCACTCCTATTGCCATCCAAACGTGGGCCGAGAAACTTTTAGCTATGGCCATCTCTTCCCTATGGCCAACTATCCCAGACTTACCCTATAATATCTTTAGTAATCACGAACACAAGCTTGTAACATCGATTCAATGACACCCTGTACATGAGGGGTAAGTACCTACTATATACGTAGGTACTGCTTTATTTTTCTTTCTCGAATGCGGTAAAAGTAGTTTCATTTCATGATTTCTCGTTAGGTACATATTGCTTTTTGCTTTGTAAGATTTTAAAATTTTCTTTATTGTGCAGTCGCAACGTGAACAAAGTTATAATTTTTTTGAATGTTATAATTTTATTCGCCCTCTATAAAACATTCTCTTTATAAACTAGAATGATTATGTTTTTAAATTCAACAAGAATGGGTGTGTCGATATATATTTTTCCAACCCCTAGAAAACAACCCCTTTCACAAATTCACTTTTTTTCAATATATTTCCCATAAATGTCTGCTTCTTTGGGAGCCATCTTGTAAGTTCATAATTTTGGCCACCTTTCCGCGTAATTGGTCCCATTGTGGATCGGTGAGGTAAATTCCAGAAATTTTTAGTACTTATGTACTTCCCAAGAGGCTAGATAGAGGACTGAAATTGTCACGGACACGAACTCGTAAGTTCGGCTATCTCGAGTTGAGAAAATATCAAAATGGCAAGTTTCTACCATCAACTGCTTCAGGGGATAAAAAACTAATGATTACTTTGGAAATAAAAGGCAGCTTTAGAACTTGGCTTGTCAATAGATGTTTGCGTAAAAATAAACAGCGACAGGGCACAACTTTCTCCTCCGCGCCCATCAGGAGGGGGCTGATGCCTAAAAATTTTGCATTTCGTCCTTCCTTCCTTTCTCAAATACGGTGAAGCACTATTTTTGGAAGAGATAATATTTTGGAGTTGCGCAGAACCAAGTAGGTATTATATATAGGGTTAAGAATGCTAAATAAACATATTCTCCTTGAAGATGTTGTGTAACTGGTCTATACTAATTATTGGTGTGCGTGAGGACCAAAACTTCGGTTACATTTTACATTTTAAATTTTCTAAAAATATTTTACTCTACCGTGATGTTGCATAAAACCGGTAGTGTATTCACTGACCGGCTGTGAGTGACTCTTTCGCCAGCAAGCTTCAACAGTAAGATCCAAGCGTAGCATCTTGCGTTGGGCGATTCACTCTGCCAAAATTTTTTCAAGTATTGATGGTAGAAATCTTTTTTGATGACCCTGGTCATCATCATCAAAAAGGTTTCAGTCCAAAGACTGGATGGACGCGTACCTAAATCCTTTCCTATTCTGAGCTAGCCTACGTATTTCCCTAAAAGTAGAACATCCCACATCCTTAACTATTTGAGAGCAGTAGTCTAATCTGAGCCTACTCCTACCTCTTTTTATTCCTATCTCTGACTCTAGTATGTCACGAACTAAGCCTTCGTGCCTCAGAAGGTGTCCTACCATCCTATCTCTCCTATTTTTTACTTGCCTTCCATAAATTTCGCTTGTCTCCAACTCTTTCTAATACCTCTCTGTTGCTAACCTTATCTATCCACAGTATCTTCATCATGCGCCTGTAGCACCACATTTCAAACGCTTCTAATTTTTTCCTATCCATTTCTCCCATCGTCCAAGTTTGGACTTATAAAGCTCAATGCAGAGCTCATGAGTAGAATATGGGAATGAATAAATTATAGCAAAATTGAAAGCCTGTATAACAGACGAGCTAAACTTGTTTGAAAAGTTAATCAAACAATTTTGACTACCTACATTTGATCCATTTAACACCGGTCTTACATAGGTGTAGAAGGGAAATAAGAATTGGTACAGTTTCTGACATTCACTGAGATGGACGTTGACGATCCTAGCCCTGATAGCGTGAGCTAAACTAGTTTCCTCAAGTCGGCGCTTTGATCAGGCTCTTAATAGATATAGCTGCATGATTTTGTTAGTTCGATTCACAGCGGGCCTCGGATACATGCACGCTTTTTCTCAAGGCGCATTCTAGACAAGTTATTGCCTTGTTATTGTCTGTGTTAAGACTCCACAGAGACCCGGGTTAGAAAAAAAATTAATAAATGTCGCATCGGAATCACTCATTACTTGGAAAAACGTAATGCATGGATTGAAACATGATGAAAATGGTAATGTATACGGAATTTATTGCTTACACGATTATGTGTTGTAAATGGAAGTGTAACATAGTGAAATCATAATATTCAATTACGAATCGGAGCGTCGTGGGGCAAGTTTTTCTCGCAGGACGAGTTTTAATTTTGCAATTATTATGAAATGACTAAGGTACTTTTGTTTTTCACAGTCTGCTTAATTTGGAAAGACAATCTCGGCTCACGTTCATTTGTCTGGAGGTTTCAAGTACACTTAGTTTTTCTTTTTGTATGGACTACCTTATTGAGAAAATTTTGTAAAACGCTGAATAGGTAAGAAAAATTATATAAAACATTACCAGGAAAAATGAAGATGGTAAACATTAAAATGTGTCAACGATGGTTTACTTCTGTATTCTTTGTAATAATAGGCGTACTTTAAGCACAAACTCTTGATACATCAAACAAAAATTGAAATTACAATCGGACTAGTCAACATTGGCGCAGTGGCAAGCGTGCTAGCACCGCGAACTGATGAGTCGTGGGTTCAACCACTATGGGAATGATTTTTTTCATATCACTTTTTCTTCAGGCGAATAATTTATTTGCTTAGCTTTTATTTAACATAATGATAGGCCAGGTAAGGGTAGCGCAGGCCACAATTAGTACCTATGACAGTTTCCAATTAATAGAACAAATTCTGGAGATTGTGTCATTCTGGTACTGTGCATTTTTATTAGAAAGTTTGCATCTTATGAGACACTAGAAGTTGTTGGATGAGCAACTACCAGTGATGCTATGTATCTGCGAGTGGTAACCCTTAATTTCACTATACTGCCTGACATACTCGTAGATTACTAATAAAATTTCCACACCTGTTACTATAATATAGGGTAGAGGAGGTCCGGGGTAACTTAAGAAACAAGAACAACACATTCAGCACTTCATTCTTACTCCCAATCCCTACGTACATGGCAGACCAGGCCAGGTAAGGTCTGCTCAGAGCTGATTAGGTCAGGGGCACTGAATCTTAATTGAATGCAGGAATGAATGAACAACTAAGAGGAAAATATAGAACAGTCAAAAGATAGTTGAAAAAGATGAACAGGATATCAAAAAAGACAACAAAGGTTTAGAAAGGGAGTAAGAATTACTATGGGTTTGGAATAGTAAATGATTGTAGTGAGAAAGCTCCGAAACACCCAGTTTTAAAATGGAGTCTGAAGCAAGAATGGTAAGAGGAACTGGAAAGATTTACAAGATGCATTAGGATCTACAAAAGTTTTTGGGGAAGATAGAATTTCAAGTGAAGCAGTTAAAGTAGCAATCAAGATGATACCGGAAGTAACTAAACTGGAAACAAGCCAGAAGAAATTAAGACTATGTACTAGGAAACTACTAGGAAAGTTATTTTAGAAGACAAATTGAGGAAGACGGTAGAGGAAAAACACGTGCTTAACCCACAAATTAGAAAGGAAAGGCCTGCGATGCATTCATTAATTTAAAACTGGTAGTGAAGACAGTGAAAAAGGCAACATAGGGAAGGGACGACCAAAGAAAGCTTCGCAGAATGGTCACTTCTGATACCAGAAATTCGTTCAACATAGTGCGGTAGATAAATATATCATGAACACGCTTAAAAAGTTCACCTTGCGTAAATATATTCTGAGAATGGCTTGAAACTATTTTAAACGTTGAAGACTGGTGGTCTGGAGAACTGGAGAGCGAAATTACAGTGAATGGCGAAGTATCTCAGAAATCAGCCCTGCTCTAGATTATCTTGTATGACGGAACTTTAAAAATGCGGATGGCGGCTGAAGCAGAATTAACAGAATCCCCTGATTAGCTGACCTTGACTGACAGGGAGACTCTGAAAGATGCAACTGAAATTGCAATGGGCAGAATAGAGGAATAGATACAGACGAACTGAAGTCTTTAATTGGCGCCGGAAAAACGGAGACCAATGTGCTGGCCGAACATTATGTCGATAGATGCGATAGATTGTAGTTGAAACGAGAATTAGCAACAACCTGTGATAAAGTACCTGGGAGTTGTGGATAGGAATCTCAGAATGGTCACATGCCATGAGAACCTCGGAGAAGACTGAAACCTATTAACTCCGTAGCGATAGATTGAAAATGGGTGGAAATCTGAGATTATGTGGGAAAGACCGCGAGGCAGAAAATGGTGTATGAAAGAGGGTGCAACGGTTGACGGACAACTAATAGGAGGGAAAAACAACTCTACTAATCATGATGGAATGAGAGCCTATGATGGAACCCAAGTAAAAGAGGGAGGGTAGGTCTGTAATGGATGGGAAGGAAGCATATTATAAAGGTTTTCTCCTCCTACGAAGAGCGTAGAGAAAGGAGGACGGGTCGAGCGAGGTTGGATCTGTTCAGATTATGTAAGGTCAACATTGGATTAAATGAGGTTACCCTACCTTCTATTTGCGAATTCTTCTTATCTATGATTTACGTTGAAGGAAAGACATTTACGTTTTACATTTCTTTGTTCTTTCGTATGTGAACTGTCGAGGACAAAATCCTTGGAACCACCCCAAGATTACTTTTATGTATTTTTTGTGCACTAACCTAAAGCGAAGCAGTTTATGACATATTTTTATTTCGGATTTCATCAATAGTACCTATGGAAGTGTAGCTATTTTAAGCTGTTTAAAGTGTTTTTATTAAACCATGTTTTTGTAGTTTCAGAGTTCACAAAATTGTAGAAGTTTGCTTCCAGTTTTTGCCACTCAATCAGCCAAGGACGACTTTGATATTATCGTTTGAAGAGAATCCAGGAATTGTCGAGCGTAAGCTATAAGAGGACATTTGGGATTAATTAATTACACTTCTGAAACATTTTACAGCACAGAAAAAGCTCATCGCCGACAATGTGCTTGTAACGCAGTTACATGCATACCATCTATGCCATTTAACGTTTCTGAAACGGTCTGTATAATACCAAAATGGCAGTTTTATATTTGGCGATAAATCTAAACAGGCGATCGTGTTTTTGCCCGCTAAGTGGTAATTAAGTGGCCATCTTATAAAATTGGCTTTGTCTTAAGAGCTAATATCCACTCTGGAAACGAGCACACCGCTCGGCTGATGACTTTAAGTAAAAATTTACGATGGCTCGTCCAATTGTTGAAATAAATATAACTTCATCGAAAATACGAACAATTTTTGTTTTTGCTGCATCAAGAACAATGGCGAATAAATGAATGCAACTGGAACTCTAGAATGCAAGTTTTTTTTAAACTTCTAAATGTATTATTCATATTCAGACTTGAATGGTCTCTTATTCAGCATTTTTCCTTGTTAGGGACTACGATTTTTTGCCCTAAAATTTAATAGTGTACAGAATTTTCTAACGTGAGCAGTATAAGTGGCTGAATACTCGTAGGTAATCTTTTTATGCATTTATACTTAGTATCATACCCAAAAGCAGCCATGTCATTGATAGCACTGTTTCATGTAGCGTCATATCAGTAAATCTGCAGAAGAATTTACACAAGAATGAATGCCGAAAAAATGAAACAGCAATAGTCTATCTCTATCTAATAGACAAAAAACGGAAGAAGTCAGATTGCAATAACTACCAAGGAATTGCACTTCTACTGGATGTAAGCCAAAAGTTTGTAAGAATTCTTAGAAACCGTTTCAGCAGTTATTAAACAGAACTAGAAGGATACAATCAAGGAGGATTGAAAAAAGAAAACCATAAATCTTTGGCATAGAGAGAGAGAGAGAGAGAGAGAGAGAGAGAGAGAGAGAGAGAGAGAGAGAGAGAGAGAGAGAGAGAGAGAGAGAGTTAGTTTAATTTTTGGAGATTTACGTCCCTATTTTTTGTAGTAAATTTTCAACGAGGATTTCATTTTTTTCAATAAACTGTCTGAAATTACTATGCAACCACTGCACAGCGTTATCAAAGCTGCAATTTCTTCGTTGTCTGACATACTCGAGCATACCCAACCACGATAATTCTGAACTGAACCGAAAAACAAAATCAAAAGTTCACCCCACTAAATTCAAATTATTCGTGGGTGGCTCGTGGCATGCGCGTATCTCCAGATGGATCCGAGGATACTCGCGGTTGGTTCGCGTCGGGCTCGCTGCTCCAAAAAGTTGCGGCGAGCCACGAATAGGTTTGACTCGCGCGCGTCTCATGCGCGTCTCGCCTAATAGGCCCGTTTACACAGACAGTTCAGCGCAGCAGTTTTGGAGTGACAATCCAGAATGCCACGCCGGAGTTCGCGTTTGGAGTGTACGCATCTGGCGCGTGATATAAAAATGATCAGCAAACCAAAACTGCACGCCAAACTGTTGATCAAGAGCATACACGTCAAAAGCGTCAGTGTGAATGCAAAATTTTAAGGTTTTGGAGTGGCGTGTGGCATTTCCGCAGAGTTGGAAAGTTTTGCGTCGCGTTCCAAACTTTAGAGTGAAGAAGAGTTACTGCGTTACTGAAATACGATACGCACAGATAGGAAATCCCTTGAATTTTCTTAGTAACAAAGTCCTTGTTGCCATTTGGACAGACACTTGTCTTACAAAACTCAGCGAACTTGTCTATAAGCACGTCATTTTAGATTACGGTTTTTGTAATCGTCTGATTTTATTTTCCATAAGCAAGGCAAACTTCTATATAATTCAACAAATTTTTCCAAAGTTTCCTTCGGCCAAGACATGATTGCAAAATAATAAATAATTTGTTACAGTAACGCTCCAGACCTGCGATCTAGCACTAATGGAAATTTCCTTACAGCAAGTCCAGACGTGCAGTTTGGATGCACGCATCAGGAGCGCGCTCCAGGCCTCTTGAAAGCCTAGCATTTACACGAACACTTTTGGCGTGCGCGTCTGGAGTGTACGCGCTAAAAGCGTCTAAAAACCTCTACGTGTAAACGGGCCTAATGTATACGCGGCTTTATGAATGCTTTACCTTACTTGAGCACGGACCAGAAATAACAGAATGCCCATCTCAAGGTTGAAGCAGATATTTTATGCCTAAAATTATTTCTGCATTATATCAGTTAATACTATGTGGCCCGAAGTTGTAAATAGAAATGGTTACGAATAGCGTAGAAAAAATTATTATTGCTGCGCGCGAAATGGTGGTTAGCATAATATGAACAAACACGGGTACAAAAGCAAATGTGACATAGCCACTGCCATTCTCAAACGTTTTTTAAAAATCAGGTGAGGTAAACGTGAGGAACAGGTCAGAATGAACTGTAAAGTCTAAAAGGTATGGTGTAGTCCAATTCAGGTTTAAGTCCATGTTAGAAATTCATCTAAACAAGGAAGCATCGGTATCAATTTACGTTTCGCGCAGGACATCTTCAGCAATATGCAGTTTGGCCACGAAATACAGTTTTCAATATTATATTGTTTTTCTTTAAGTTTCAAATACAATGGAATATTATAATTAGAACGGACTATATTCCCTTCAAAATACAGATATCCTTATACTGTTGATTTGTTTGTTTGTTTGTTCGACGTGATACCGTGACGTGATGGCCGTATCAAAGTTTGATGTTCTTAGTAATGCGGAAATCACTTAGCAATTAAAATAAATTTATAACCAATATATTTTTATTGTAAGCGTTTAATTAAGAAGCGTTCTTAAGAACCAAGATAACATATGACCTAATAAAAATGTCATAAAACAAGAATTCATTGTGTACCTACTTTGTTAATGTAAAATATTGCTCGACCCAAATTTTAGCCTCATGCCAATAAGTTTTACTAGGATCAAGTTTTACTGCCAAGCCAGTATAAAAATAAAAGCGAAACTGGCTATATAAACTGAATTAAATTATTCTAATAAGGTCAAATGAAGCAGACACCATTGAATTAAGTTGTCCGCAAGTGTTATTCATATAATTTTTTCGTTCGCATAAAATTATCCGAGCGGAAACTTGGGTTTCACCATTATAAACTTGGCTAATGTTATTCACGTTTTACCTCCTTTGTCTGCCCCTGACACAACAAAGAATTCCTGACAGGTTTTCTTGCGCTGGTCCATTCCTGGAGGCAGAGGTAATAAATGAATACCAATAGGATAGAGAAAGTTACATGTTAAAAATACTGTGGGCCCCAAAAAAGAATTCCTTTTACAGTACTGTGAACTACTGTTACCTTAACGCGGTACGCTTTTAGGGCAGTTCTAGGAAATCCTTCGAGGCTTACCAGCTTTAGAGAACTAAATAAAATTAAAGTTAGCGAACAGGCGGATGTGATTTCGTAAGCATGTAAAACGGAACCTGCCGGTCAGCTGTAGTTTATTTCTTATACATTTTGTTTCAATGAAAACATAAAATATTATTAAATATGTAGCAAGTTACCCAAAATTCACGTTTTTGCCAAAAAAAAAAAACGGCGAAATACCTACACTTAAGACTAAAATATAGGAAAGCAATCTTATGCAAAATCGTAAGCTAACTGAAAACAGTAAAAAATGTGGAAGTTGATGCAAATCAAAAATCATCACGGCGTTCTTGCTAACGAAATTATAGATAAATAGGCTAAATATGTACTTATATCAAGGAAATGAAACAAATCTTATTACAGAAGTATAATTACATACCTATGCATTATAAAAAAATATGTATAGCCAAATTTAAATTCAAATTTGGAGAGGTTTTTGTTTTAGGGAAACAAGAAACAGAAATGGACATAAGTCTGGGTAGGTAGACCTAAATATTTGGGGTATTGTTAAAGGTACTATGAAATTTATACATATGCCTATACCAGAGAAGAAGAAAGTAAAGAAAAGCAGTAAGGGAGAATGGGGGAATTGTGCGCACTTAAGGAAGATCTGCTGCTGTGATCAAGCCATTACAGTTATGACGTTGAAATATATAGGAATGTAAGCCCCCAACATGGTAGTTTCATTGTGCAGAAGTATATTTGATTGAAAGGTAGGTGTATAAGTCTCAATTTTTAATAAGTTCAATGGGCATGAAACATGTGTTCCTGATTCCCTGTTGTTATTAATAATACGCTAATTAAATCATAAATTACTGCTCAACCAGGATATTCATATACAATGCAATTTTCTATACAGCCCCTAACAAAGGGCACCCGTACTTACCTATAATTTAACATTAGGTCCTACTTCCCTAAACTGTAAACTAAGTATAAGTATATAAAATAACACGTTTTTCTTCAATTTATTAAGACATCAAGCAAGTGCTTACTTGTTTTCAAGGGAAGTAGGTTTTGACAATGACCTAAGAAGAATTTAAAATTTACAGCAAAACAAAAGCAAAAATAATACTACGAGAATATAAAACCTGTGCGCTTTGACTATATATTCTCGAGTTTAAAACACATAGAGCTGGAGGCACGACGAAAATAAAACTACAAGAGTGAAATAAAAACAAAGAAACTGTGAAGCAAGTGCAACACAATACAAGTGCAACACAACATAAACAAACTTGAAGCCCATAAAGAACTAAAATTCGCACATGCAGCACGAACAACGTTCATATTTTAAACTTGCCGTATTTACATTTCAACTTCCACGGTTTAACCACGTTGTAATTCAAATTGTCCGTTCGTTCGATATGCGAAATATTGACGGTATATATGCCCCTGACAAACGGTCAAAAATTCAATTTTTACTAACTTTTCTCATCTGCCTGCTGTTCTTGAGCGATTTTATACCGTAAAATGAGAGAAAGACGAGAGATTGGCAGAACTGGACAATTTGTATCCCGGACGCCATGCGGCCAATTATGGGTCGGCTCAAGTTGTAGGTATTCGACCAGCAAGGTTTTTAGTCGGATTGATATTTGGACGTAACAAGCAGAGAATGTCGTAACAATGGGTCTATTATCTACCTGATGGCATTCAGCCTTAATTATGCGTTGTTTGATGCAGGTGAAAAGCGGTCTTGTTTACAACAGACAATGCGACCCGATCATCAACGGTACCGCGTGCTATGGGCCTGCCTGTCAATCACATTGATGTACTTTTTTCTTCATTTTCTTTATTAACATGACAAAATGGCTTCACCTTAAATAGGCATGTCCATACAAATAAGCAACATTCTATTCATAAGAACATATAGCATTATGAGTCCCTTTTGCGAGAATAGAGAAATGATAAAGAAAAGTTGCAAGTACACAATGCTGGCAGTACAACAACAAAAGATGTTGAACAGCTCATAAGAGAAAGTAACAGCAATAAATAGAAAGATCCAGGAAAAAGTAAAAAACGGAAGACCTAAAAAGCTACCGAACTAATCACAAAACATTTTCAAAAAATTGTGGCCAGCGAGGATATTCCAGAAAAATTGAATAAATCTTACATCACACCAATGCACACAAATAAAAATACGAGTGAAATTAGTGTATTATCCAGACAATGCACGAAAAACGTCTAGAAGAACAGAAAATATTGGTATCTGAGAACGACCAACCCGTAATGCAAAGAGGAAAGGTTATAGAAGAGGAAGAATTCAGAAAACTATCCTTCAAACTTAAATTATACTTACAGGGAATCAATAATTAACAACTCGTCGAATAATGTCAGGAGCAACAGCGGTGTAAATTTCTTACTGAGGTGTAAATTCTTATAAATTATACCACTTATTATCAATAATAATTATTAATTAAATTCTGGATGCGTTCTACAATTAAAACATATTTAGAGCTGCGGAAGGTCAGGTGTAATCACCCACCTGTACTTAGGTGTTAATATGGCAAAGAGACTGTCGCCGAGCTGGTGAATACAAATGTTCGTTTACGGTTGCCTGAGTTAGGTAATGGCAGTTTTTAGTTACGTTTTATTACCTTGGTGATTTGTCTATCACGCAATGTCGAGCCATCTTTAGCCAAATAAACTGTTTTCTGTTTGGAGTAACAAAGAACTCGGACATCAATTATTCCTTGTGATAGAGAATCATAAAATTCGACTTATTGATTTATAGAATGTTCAAAGTTTATCGAATCATTGTCTGCTTTGTTATTACGGATGTTGTTTAATGTAATCTTATACAAAAATAATCCTTCAAGAACATCAGTAGCACAGTGCATGTATAATTTTTATGTTTGCATCAGCTTGCCGTGGCACTGAATATGAACCATCCGTTCGTCGGTTTAGGGCATACGCTTCCGTCATTGGGACAATGGCACTTCGCTTATACAACTAGCGGACATGTTACCGTAAAAGTGTGCATTTGGAAAATGTTACCGTTCAATCTGAGAAAACAGTTTCATCATTAAATAGCTATATCAGGTCTAGATTTGCATATAATATATTTATGGAAAAGTTGAAATCCGTAGTTGCTTCCGATGACTGCTGTGAATAGCAGTCGAGCGACAGTGCAGAAAAAGGGCACGCTTTCATCCAGATGATGACAAATTGCTAGGAATGAATGTTGAATCGCTTTTACTAAGAACACTCACTGTTTGCGACTGGGCGCCGCGATCAGTCGCAATAGCGAGTCCCAAAACGGGCAACGTCTGCAAAGTCGTTGAATTTCGCAACCAAACCTCTGTCACTATTAAGAACTCTCATACAACATGACCTCTTCTTTTAAATTACATGGTCGATTTTGTAAGCACCAACGACATCGTTCACTACCGATTGTCGCTTATGAACGACATCGCAACGATTTTCCTTATTCTGTAATAAACGACCATCGTACGTTAACGACTACAATTTGTCGTTATCCAGCGACGCCATATTCGCTGTCGTCTGTAAACGATAATAATTCTACTTTTTGGTAGGCAGGTAGTTGATTTGATAACACAATTATTATGGCACGTACACGTATGAAATGAATTTATCAAATAATGAACATGCATGGTTTATTCTCAATTAAGTGTGACTCAGGAAAGCAAAATTTTCAACAATAATGTCAGGATCACTTCCATCAAATTAATTTTTCCTAAATGGTATATTTGTTTGCAATTCACTTAAATAAATTTCGAACTGCTATCCAGTGGTTTTTTGATGATCTCTTGGACATAAAAGAAGAATAGAAACTATTTGGTTTGTTTGTCCACAGCAACTCCGTATCATGATTTCACTCCCGTTGGATCTCATCAGTACGCCGCAGCTGGTGTGCAAACAAACTATTTATTACACACTCTCATCAAGGATTTGTTCTATAGTTCAATCCCTGTCGGGGTACTTGTCCGGGGAGTAGTTATTTGAGCAAGTTCGAGTCGATTTTCTATCTCTTGGACCTAATGCAACTAACCGTAAAATCACAAATTTATACAAATACACCATTCAGGAAAAATTAATTTGATGGAAGTGTTCCTGACATTATTGTTGAAAATTTTGCTTTCCCGAGTCGCAATTAATTGAGAATAAACCATGCATGTTCATTATTTGATAGATTCATTTCATACGTGTACGTGCCACAATAATTGTGTTATCAAAACAACTACCTGCCTACCAAAAAGTAGAATTATCGTTTACATACGACAGCGAATATGGCGTCACTGGATAACGACAAATTGTAGCCGTTAACGTACGATGGTCGTTTATTACAGAATAAGGAAAATCGTTGCGATGTCGTTCATAGGCGACAATCGGTAGTAAACGATGTCGTTGGTGCTTACAGAATCGACCCCTTGTCCCATTCCGTGCGTACCCGTTTCGGGCGTCCATGAAATTTGTGCCGTTTCGTGCGTCGTCCCAATCCTCTACCTGGTTTGAGTGCCGTTTCGGGCGCTGACCTGCTGATAATACTGTAAGCCCCTAATTCCAGTTTATCTTTACAACACAACGCTGTTAATAACTAGACTTCAATGCGGAATTGTATGTTGATTTCGCTCCTATTGTTTTCAAATAATGTTTTTGTTTGGGGGGGGGCAGACTTAAACGCTCAGCTCGCTCCACGAGCTGGGCTTGCCCACAGACCAGAAATAGGGGGCCGTGGAACCACTTTTTTGGCCGTATTCAGTGACAGGCAACTATAAAACAAAGCAGTACGTTTTGAATGCCTTTATTGCAACAAGTACCTATAACGCACGAACTTGCACTATTGAATTACCCAGTAAATTCTTGACGCTCGAATCGGCACGAAAACAGGTAGAAACCCAAAAACGCCCGAAACGGGAACGCACGAAACGGGAAGATACCAGCTCTAGGGTGTACCATGGCGAAAACATACGCGTTCGTATTGCAGGGGCAAGCTTTTTTTCATCAAACTCAATTACAAACAGCCCGACGGATATTCTGATTTCGCAGATGCAGATGTTCGATTATTTTGTTTTGATCATTCCACAAACAATAAGTCGCCTAGACTGTGAATACCGTCGTTACTTCAGTTGTAAAAGTAGTTTCCTTGGTACTATGTATCCCACATATCTCTTGACACATTGATAAAACTGACCTAATAACTCATACTACCTGTGGCTGCTCCTTACCCACATTTGCAGTAGGTAGTGAAAGGGGAATGCACGCGAACAGTTTCTCTAACCAGCCATACCCATCATTATCTAGTGTCTAAGAAGAAATGGTCGAATAATAGGAAATTGACAGGGGCTTCATGCAGCGAGCAGCATTTGCATGTGCACACCAACAGACACATTTTCTTCGACACTAACAGCAGCAACAATGGATGCAACCCCGCGGTATCACGATGGCTGTGAGTTATAGCGGATGAATTTCACAGCCATAAATCGTGCACATCCCCGACTAAGATAGCATCTGACCTCGAGATACAAACAAAACACGCCCACGAGATTCTAGACAACTAAATCAGTTTCCTATAGATAACTTGCGGTGCTGGTTGAAATGAGATGCGCAGACACGTACAACGCTCTTGGTTGGACGCCGAATGTACAGACTTAAGTCCAGCACTCTTGTTAGAAAAGACGCTCCTTTTAACCTGTTTGTGTGCGTGGTTGCCTGGAAAAGTATTTGTTTTAATGTATAAGCTTCTTAGCTTACACATGTATCACTTTTGTACGCCGATTATATCTCGCTTATGTGTTTATCTGGTTATCGCTATCTGGAGAACAATAAACTACGGGTTTTTAATGTTTTGACAGTTCACTGCAGCATAAACACATTCAGAATGCACAAAATCTAACATTTGTCATAATACTTAAAATTAGATACCTTACAGATTTTGCTACCCTGAAAATGAAGTGGGTACTGTCCAACATGCTGTATCGTCTTTCTGTATACATTGGAAATAAATTCTTGAAATATGGATTTCTTTTTAGTCTCTTCGGTTTTAGAATGTGAGAAGTTGCAGGCAGTTGCAGGCAGTTGCAGGCAGTTGTAGACCTTTTTCCCCGTCGTAGTCTCGTAAATGTACCGAAATTCTCGCGACTGTATCTCTGAAAAGGGTAACTGTCGGAGAAAATGTTAAGTAACTTTTTTATAGAGAATTTGATATTTACCACAGATTGATAACTCGTTTTCCCAAAAAGTAAATGGCCAGGGAAATATTTGGGAAAAACTAAATTTGGTTGCCAAGAAATAAAAATTCTTCATTTTTTTCTTCATTTGGATGCCATTTTGTAAATATAGTAACCAATGCGGTCGTGCACGAAGCGAAAAACTGTGTATACTAAAGAATGGTTGCAATTAGGGCTGCAAGTATTTAGAAAACATATCGAATATCGATAATCATTTCCAATAATATCGATATTTCCGATACTAACTAAAATATTGAAATTATCGAAAATTTTGATATTATCGAGAATATCGATATATCGATACCTATCGGTTTTTGGCATATACCTATGTAATTTCGATTTCAACTAGCTGCCGCCTGGCCTAAATTCTATGATTCAAATGAAAGGGCTTGCCAGCTCTCCACAAAATCTGATTCTAATAATTGACATATTAAGTAACGATAAAACATATCAAACTGAATATACAATACTATAAAACTGACAAGAATGATTATCTAAACATGGCTAAAACACCAAACTTACCACGTCTTCTGTTAACAGCTGTGCGATGTTATATAAACATTCAAGCTTTGTGTGTGTTAACATTATTTACTACCAACTACTGTGTCGGTGTTTATAAAAGCTGTCACCGAATATTATACTAAAAAATTAAGTAAGATGGGAAAGGGAGATTATTATATATTTTTAAGAAAAGACTAATAATTATAGAGACGTTTCTTTCTGCGACATTATTATTGTTTCATTTATAATAAAAAATTAATTATGGAATTTTAATCCTATATTGTGCATCATGAAAACACCCTACATTTGCAGCAATTATACAATTTACAGGATCAATTAACTTCGAGACAAATTAAAAGAGGAAAAACAGGGGAAGTGCAGATTTCAATCGACTAATTATTGTATATTGCATCTGTCGTTATCTGAAGGTTTCTTATACTTATTATGGTGCTAATTGAAAACCAGTTGAGTGTAATCCTTACCCAGTTTTTTCTCACGGCTGGGTACTCAAAAAGTTGTTTACTTACGTGGCATACAGGGTGCAAAACTTTCATTCCACAATCAAGACAAACGCCAGAAGAAAAACTAAAAATATAACAGTCTGGCTGTTAAATATTTCGGCGTCTAAATGAAAAATGTTTTAGACTTAGGAAGACACTCCTAGACAATTTACAAACACAGTATGGTTCGTATCAGAATTCGGAACAAATAACTTACTTTAGTTTGACATTTAAAGGAAGTCAGCAGGATACTTACGAGAAACTCCTTAATATATGCCGCCCTACGCTAACTGTGAACTGTGGGAGCTCTGCTTATAATGGCACATAATTTTTGGAATCTACACAACAGTAACCAAAGGGAGGTAACTTGTAATTTATAGCTTAGAGAACATGAAACCTGTCAACCGGAAGCGCATTAAGTACGTCACTTACCTTAACTATAAGCTAAAATTTATAACTGACGGCAAATTTTCAGCTGGAATAGTAGATGTAGTTCGAAACTTACCTAGAACAAGAAAAAACAATTATTAACGAAATGTTCTGGTGCATAAAATAACAAAAATGTATAAGGTTGGCAAGCTTTGTTTAAACATCCTAGACTAAAGGATACCGCACATTAGGCCGGCACGTCCCGTCCCGTCGCCTACCGGCGACGGCCGACGAAGGTTTATCCACCTCACATTGAACCGTCACGTCCCGGAAAAACCGGCCAACAACGACTTGACGCTTGACAATCTAGTAGTGAACATCTTCTGATAGTGTGTACGCCAAAATGGAGACATCTGACTCAGAAGAAGAGATTGTTGCGATAGCATGCGCTTTGGAGGAAAAGCAACAATAAAAGAAAAGAAAGAGAATGTGGATTCACCCGATTAATAAAAAACGAGACGTTTGGGGAGTTCCATAGCCTATTTGATGACTAAAGCAGGATCCCAGGAAGTTTTTCAATACTTTCACATAATATGTTATGAAAAATGTACAGAATTAGTAAATTTATTAGAGCCAGAATTAACCTTCACAAACACAACATTTCACAGAGCAATCACTAAAGAAGAGCGACTGGCTGTGACTCTCAGGTAAGAAAATAATCACAACATATAAGAAAAAGCGTGTTCTTTTATTAGGTAGGTATGTTTGTGCCACAATAACAATACTTCGTTCGTTTCTTCAAGACACGCCAGACAGTCCAGTACCTCTGCCACTTAAATCACACAAGAGACAATTTGTTTTGCGCATGCGTAAAGACCAAACATCGCCGGTCGTCGACGGTTTGGTATCGCGCACTTGTCCGTCACAACCCAGCGACGGCCGATTTTTGCCGGTCAGGATTCAAAGATGATGACGGCAACCATCGGTGACGTGCCGTGTCGGACAAGTGTGCCCACGCCTATTTAATTATATGGACCCAATCCTTGCCGTATTTTGACGGACCGTCCCCGGCAGGCGACGGGACGGGACGTGACGGCCTAATGTGCGGTATCCTTTAGTTGTACAATATAACAATAACACTAATAAACCTTCTCAGTTTAGTAATTACTAATAAACGGTTTTAGGTAAAATTTTTATGGGCGCTATACATATATTGATGCTGGTTATATTCTAGTACACGTCCTCGAGAGATTTTCGGCTACGTATAATAATTAACACGCAAAACTTCAGTTAATATTAGTAGCGGAAAGTGGACAGTTCTATATAACCCCCCCCACCACTCAACCTTGAAATGGCTAATTGTACTAGGCTCCAAGGTCAAGGTTCAGTGGTGGGGAGTTATTCAGAACGATCTATCCGCTTTTAATATTAACCGAAGCTTTTATACGAGTTATTATATGTTTAGAAAGCTCTTGAATGCATGCGGTTGAATATGTATGGCCAGAATCGATATGGCGTCCATAAGAAATAAAAACTTGACTACTGTTGCATATAAATGAAACATCCTGTATAAGAGTTGTAATCAAATTCCTACTGAGATTTTGGTTAAAATTTCGTTTTAAAATATGAATATTTTCATTTTTTTCGATTTTCTAAAAATCTAAAACAGTTAGAAACATTTTTCTTCTTACTTTAAAATTACATCTATAATAAACAATCTTTTTCTCATTTGAGCGACCTTGTATCTACGACTTACGAATTCCCATACTAAACAAGTTTAGTGGGACACACGGTATCTTGTTACCCAAAATATAGCATTAAGGAATTTTTTGTTTTGGGAAATGCTTTAGGTAATAAATGTTGATATGGTAGGAAAATAACTATTTTCTAACTTCAATTTTTGGAAAGTTACCAGCATCGTGCAAACAGTTTGTAAATGTCCCATCTGCTTAGTGTAATGTAAGTACCTTTAATAAAATGGACATCCATTTCCGGTTTTTGTCATGAAAAGGTTGTTTTTCATGACAGTCCACTTCACGAAACGATCATTCATTTCATGAAATGTACAATTACGCTAAGTGGGTGCGACAGTATATGTAATTTAATAGTATATTATGTACCGAGGTGGAAAATCTTTTATTACAACCGAGGGCTAGATAGATGACCAAGGCGCGAAGCGTTGCGGTCATCTATAGCGCGAGGCTGAAATGAAATTTTCAGCGAGGTATGTACATATACTATTTTATTCACAATCATTAATTTTAGTGAACAATAAAGGAATAAGTAATTCATTTTATTTTATAAATACTGCATTTTCGATAATTCTTGGTAGGCAGTGAAATTCATATTTATATTTTTATTAAATATTAAACTGACGAGCATCGTTTTTTGACAATAAAATAACTGAATATGAGAGAGTATTTCTGGTGGTAAAATATGTCTGGTAGTCAGCTGGAGTACACGATACACTCGAGCAGAACTCCCCGAGACCGCAGAAAAAACGGCAAGAAATTTTATTTCAAGTTTATTACATAATACATACTTAAGAATAAAATCAAATATAGGCACTGAATGTTCCACCCGGGTGAAAAATTTAAAAGTTGGCGATTGACTTATTAGTTATTACTAACCGATTGTGAATAAAAATTTTTGTTGTTTACTGAATTTTTCATACTTTCCTTGGTCAGTGCTCGAAAATTTGTTATTGCAAAAGAAATTTATTTTTATTAAACAAGGCAAAATTTTGAATTCAAGATAAAAAGCTAATAATTTTACCAAATATCTATCAATTAGAATTAGTACTGTAAAAACAGTGAGTATAACACTATAAAAGTAATTATTAATAAGGAAACTATAGCTATGAAAATAAAAGATTTGTTTGTACCTACTAGATTGTTCGCAACAAGTTTTACAGAAAATATGCGAAAATTTACTAATAAAACTCGCTTGAGCCTGGAGCATATTAGTTAATGGTTGTTTATTTTTGTATTATTTTCTGGGTGTAACGTTCCTATCGAATTTACTAATTTTGAAAACTTGTTTTAAAAACTGTTCTACTACCTTATTTCCAGTGTGTCCTTAAACGTAAAGAATATTTTAAAATCGAAATAGACTTAAATTTGTTTATATTAGTAAAGATTTTGTCTCCGAGTGGCTTTCTTGTAGCAGCAGCATTCTTCGGATGTAGTTATGTAAATAAACCCAATTAACAACTTAGTCAACGGTTCTAAATTTGATTACGATAATTTAAAGAATTGCATTTTCGTTTTTTTCTCAGTCCTCGTAAAGTTGACTGATTCCGTCGGCTTGAGGAGACAACCAATAATGAACAATTCAAACTGTCGGCATTACCAGGAACTGACACATCAATTAAGAAGGATACTGTCAGAAAAAATCAAAACATCAACTATAAACATTAAACAGTTCTTGTTGTCTTTTTTTGCACTGGCAGTCATTTTGGTCACAGACGCTGCAATAAAATTTTACGAGCAGCTTTCTGTTGGTGTTGTGCTCTGCAGAAGACAATAAAGTATGCTCCGGGGAACCAAAGTTACGCTCCGCGTACATCTGGAATTGCTCATTGATGCACGCCTGTCAGCATTTTACACCTCAGCAAAATCGATTTTCTTCACGGTAATAATTACTTTGAAAGGTGACTGCCGAAATAAGCACCTCATGTGTTTCCCTTCAAAACTTTAGAAGTATCATTAAGTACGTTCAACACTACTGTTTAGGCCAGTGATATGACTTAACTACCATACGTACGAAAATGCCCTTAAAACCGTAATCTTCTTTACAGACTGCAACCCCAACAAATAGCTACAAAAAGCAGCGCAAGCTACATCTTGGATTATTTCACAATAAAATCGTCTTCGAGTTTAATACCCGTTTTACTGTCATTAACGGATGTAAATGTTGCAGCATTCTCATTTACTGACATTTACCGCAAACTAAAAACTTCTTAATAAACATTTAATAAAGTTCCAACCGGTAATGTTCGGTAATGTTTGCTCACTGTTGCAACCGTGTACTGGTTTGGACCGGGCCTTATACGATTTGCGACTTTACGAAAACAATGCAGCCTTAACAACAATTAATTTCTTATTCAACTCAAACTGTAAATTCTTCTTGTATTAAACGGGAGGAACAGATAGGTAGACTCGCATGGTTCTTAGCAACCTTATTACACTTTTTGATGATCACTTACACGGTAAAACAAATAAGATTTTCTCTCTTAGAAAATAGTCTTTTTACGTAACGCTTGTTGATAGTGAAAGCAGATAAAAGAATTTGGAAAAACGGTTTACCGTAAGGTCTTTTAGTTCATGCTAAAACATCGAGTTGATAACACAGATGCCTTGACGAAGTGCCTGCTCTAAAGAAAATTGCCTTTGCCCAACTCTAGTAAACCATATCCAGTGTCCTTCATATATTCGAAGTAAAGAGATAAATAGAGAACGGGGGGTCACCTGGGTTGGTCACAGTCGATCGCTCTCTCAACAACCTAATTTTGGGCACACCACTGACAGAATCCATATTTCAAGAAACACGTTTCAAAACTAAAGGAAAGTTGCCTACTAAAAACGACCTACTTCAAAAGCTACTATGCAGCAAATGGGGAATAAGTCCACAGCACACTCTACCTTTTCACTGGTCTTGCTCTATATTTCCTGGCTGCAGAATACACCGCACCAGTATAGGGGTACGATCGGCCCAAGTGCTTCATTAAATTTGTGGGTTGGTCTTAAATGAATGCTTAATGGGTCAACTAAATCTATCTCCCCACCATCTATAAAAAGCAATGTTACAATCAGGCGCAAAGTAAAAAACCGGAAACAGATTCGGAGCTCCACAACGAGCACCACAGACTATGAACCACATACTCAACCACCGCGTTTAATCCAATGGCCCTAGCCTTGAGAATTACTGGAACCAAGTGTAAACATATGTCTTTTGTTTGGGATGGACATGAATAATAATAATAATAATAAACATGCAACGTGTAACAGTTTTCTCTATAAAAGCAAGAAGGAATTTATGAGTATATCGTTAAAATAATAATTATGCGCAATTCCGAAGCATCTCAATTGTTCTAATGATTGACGTAGATTTAGATTTCCTAAAAACTTGATGATTAACTTACGTCAGCGTATAAATACCGTCAAAGCATAAAACTGTTCAAAACAGATTAGAATAGCTAAATAAACCTGTTTCTGAAATTCCTGCTTGTGAATGCTCAATTAAAATTTAGATGGTATGTTACAAATAACCACAACAAATTAATTTGCAGTAATTTTATGAGTATATTTTTATACAAAATACTATTTCGGCGCGAACAACGTTATTCGCGCATTAAAACTATCAAAATAAACTTATAAATTCTCGTCCTAAACAAGCCTGTGACAGTTACGAATGGCTGTACATCTTTCTTCGCTAATTAGATTGCTTTATTGCGGTTATGTGGTTGAAGTGTATAATGAGTTTCAGTATTATATTTGGGCCTTCTTCTTCGATGACCAGAAGTAATTGCACCGGTCATTTATAAAGAACATGTAAATAAGGACATTTGAAAGTTCCTCATTCATGACCATACCTGCTTCATGCATAACGAATGAATTTAGATGTTACAGCAGAATCTATTATTTTAATAGTAAATTTCAAGTAGCAAACTGTAATAACCA
The DNA here is from genome assembly GCA_963966045.1 of Xestobium rufovillosum. Taxonomy (NCBI): domain Eukaryota; kingdom Metazoa; phylum Arthropoda; class Insecta; order Coleoptera; family Ptinidae; genus Xestobium; species Xestobium rufovillosum. Next base: position 26,206,447 of record OZ014493.1, on the reverse strand, counting down.
TGTATCTGAAACAGAGGAAACAGTAAATTTTTTTTGGTACGAAGCGGTAGATGGAAAATATGCCGATTACCAACTTACAAATTCTCTGCAACCAAACAATAGAATAGGAAGAGTTTTTGCTATTCAGGCCCGAGCTATTTTCGCGCATTAATTATATTTAATTTCCACTTAAATAGATTAGAAATTCGTTTAGCGAGTTTAAATTGATGAAGTAATCTCTGCAGATCATCATTTTAGTTAATAACATGATGTCATCAGCAGAAGTAAAAAAAAACTGGCGACTGTAAGTAGAATTGAAATGAATTTAATTCTGTATTTTCCTGGCTGAACAGAGCACAAATAATGCACTTAGGATGAATATGTTCCTAACTTATATTTCGAATTTTTATTATTTTAAGATGGGCGGAAGTGAGGAGAGTCACAATATTTTTAATAGATGTCTAGCCTGTCTAGAGCCGTGTTCCTTTTATTGTGGCCGAGAGATCTGTCAGTAAAAATGTTTTTTTTTCATCGGGTGGCTGTAACAATAAAATTTATGACCCTTATTAAATTTATTGTTTGTTTAGTCAAAGAATGCCTATAAAACAAATTTATCAGGTTTTCTCATTCACATTAAACACAGACCAGTTAGAAAAACAATTAAATATGTCTAGATGTAACGTCGTAATGTTTAAGGTATTATTTATATAAAAAAGTTAATGTCTTTTTCACAGCCTTCGCCATGTTCGTAAATTATATCGAAAAGTAATATTCGTCTTCCAGACAAGTTTTATAGTAGTCATTTTGGTCTTTATTAACTCGCCTCTGACACTAGCCAATTAAGATTTTGTCTTCGTTACAAATTTAAGTGCGACTTCAGGTTACGATTCTCATGACGATGCTACCCATTGAAGTATGTACGATTTATATTTTTGTCTATGTGAGAAAATAACAAATTATCACTTTCAGACAGTCGCACATTAAGAACTTTTCATTTCATATGTCATTAGAGTAATTTCAAATGGCCGATAAGTCAGAGTTCATACCAAGTAAGTAGTAAACCGGGCTAGTCGATCTACGAAATGCCATAAACATCGGATCATTAATTCTCCTTTCTATTATAGGGAAAAAAATGAACTATAGAGGCGCTGTAATCGTTTCAATTATGGCGGCGAAGAAAAGTATGTTATGTAAACAACTTACTTTTCTTGTCATAATTTACTTGCTACAATCTTATTCCCAAAATGGATTTCGTGTTAAGAATTGGTTATTTGTTCAATTATTTGGATGTAAGCTCTACTTCTCGTTGCATAATAGGAGGGCAAGCAGTTTTAAATACCAATGATATAATTTTATCCGGCATTAGAGGTTAGAAACTGAAATAGTGTTATTTATGCTTTGTGTTTAAAAACGAGTGGTCTGCGGGATTATTCCACATGAACTAGAAGTTTCTTTTTTTCTTGAGGGTTCAGATGATATAAAGAATGCAGTAGCAAAGCTGCAAAATCTTCACGGTGTGAGCATGTTGCTGCGTTACTTTTCTTGTGCACCAGGTTGTATTATGTATTATACTTACTATAAATGAGCTACAAACGAGGGGTTAATCACTCTGTGCAATTGTGGGACATAGCGATGTGCAATACTTTTGCAATTTATGAAATGTTTTGAAATACATATGAAATGCTTTGAAATATATGCAATAGCATGAAATACTTTGAAATACTTATGAAATGCGCTGCAATACCTGTGAAATACTTGTGGAATGCTTTGCAATAACTGTGAAATACTTGTGAAATACTTTGCAATGCATGGGAAATTACTTTTGAAATGCCTTGCAATGGCTTTGAAATAATTATGAAATGGTAGATGGCTCTGCTCATCAACTTATGCATTTATTACGTTGTAACATGTGTAAGCTCCAATAGACGGCCAGCACTTCGATCACGTGACTACGTCTGGCCACTCATAGCAAATAGCAATCGTAATTCAGTTTCTTCCAGTTCACTGACCGCGATACCAGGGGCACGCGTTACATAAAACATTTCGGCATTACCCACTCTATTTGATGATTAGGTACTATTGTGTTACATACTGTGCGTTCTCTAGGAACATTGTGCTACTGCATTTGTTTCTAGATTTGGATTCTCTTTAAGCAGGTGGGTAGGTGACCTGACCTTCCCTATTACCATTATTGTAGAAATGATAATCTAATCTCGGGGCAGGTATACTTTTTCAGGAAGGGACCATAATTTACATTGTATTCCTCTAATGTTTATAGAGAATATATTCCAAAAAATCAGGGCAATAAAGCCTAAATAAATTTCATTATCAGGCGCGTCCCATGTATTTTTAGTGATTATGTTAGGATTAAGTTTCTAGTGCCCATTCTATCCTTGTGGATGGCAACTTATGTATACACAAGGGTTGGGGGAATGTCACAATTTTTCGGAACACACGGTTTCTGGATAAGTGAGTGTACCTACTCGTGGTCACCTCGATTATTAATATTGAAGTTTCCCGCGGTTTTGAATTATGTCAGTCCATTACTAGTTTACATAAACTTAGATGCTGGGTTTATATGACAGGAATAAGAAAAACCAAGAAAGAAACACGAATTAGCCTTTACGGTATTAACATTTAACAAGTTACCTACAGTGTTTTCTTCATTCCTATGTAGCAAATTCACATGGAAGAAATTCCTGGAGAAATTTATTTTGTACGAATTTAATCCCAAATCTCCGAGCAAATCTCCCATTGGCTCACTAAATCCAACTAGTATACCTGTTGGCCAATAGGAAGCCCGGAGAAACATTTGTACGTAAGAAATTTCTCCCATGTTAATTTGCTTTTATTCCTGTTCCTGGAACCTCGAAATAAACCCATAAAACTTTTCTCCAGCCTTTTCTACTGTGTACTCGACTGTGGAGAATTTTCGAGGGTGTTGGAAACAATGTTATTTAATCAGGAAAGAAATTATGATATCTCAGAGATTCATGTTTCACTCTAGAGAGCTTCCAACAATTCCGCCCATTTCATTATCCTAATATTTTTTGCTTTTTGATAAATTCTCCTAAATTAATAATTTTCTTCAAAAATCTCGCAGCATCCAAAAATTATACATCCAATTTCTTTAATAATTCATTATTTAATTTTTATTACAATTAAGTGCAATAGTAATGAAATGCTATGCAATGCTTGTGAAATTGTATGAAATACCAGTGAAATGCTATGCAATACTTGTGAAATACTTCTAAGTATTTCAAGTGTGGGACGCCTTATCACGGAGTGATTAACCCCTCGGCTACAAATGAAGTGTATGCAATTTAATAAAAAAGCAAATTAAATTTTATTTCGGGTTTTATTTATTTCTGTGTTTCTGGTGTTTGTGTAGGTACTTGTTCTAGGTTATTATTTATTGACTTTGAAGTATCTGTCATGCCCTACTGACATTCAGTGCTATTGGAAAAAGAAAAAAGTCAATGCCTCTAAAAACTATGAACCATTTCCATTTAATTTTAGCATCCGAGATCCGAGCCTTACATTTATCCACCTTTCTGGTTAAACCGAATGAATTGATTTGTATAATAGTTGCACTTTTTTTTCTGGAAAATTGAAGGATAGCTTGGATTCTCTTTCTTTCTTACTTTGACAATTAACCACACAGCAGGTAGTGTTACAAACGCTCCGTTTCGCTTTAATTTCCATTTTATTTATGCAAAATAATTACCAAACTATTTAGATAAATACTGTCAAAAGATCTATTATCATGGCTACCATACTTTTCGTAGTAGTACAAATTACACCTAGCAGGTGGCGTGTTGCTACATTTTCTTTCCCTATAAGCAGGCACGCTGGCAGTGGAGACGACGACTTCCATTTAGTCGTGTATCTCATTCCGTTTCATTTTAAGGCATCTGTACGACGAAGATAGTCGCATTGCTCAACGATGTTTCTTGAACTGACGCTTTTCGGGCGCACTTTTTTTCCGCCACGGTTCCTAGGCAATAAGCTTTTTAAATTGGATTTTAGAAATATCCTAAACAAAAAGTAAATATAGGTAATATAAAAGCGAAGTTAGTTGTTTTACTTAATCGGTGTGAACAATATTATGTACATATATATTTAATACATATCGGACATCATTTTATAACACTAAATAAATATAGCGGTTTTAATACCGTGTATTACTGTTGTAGCGCCAAAATATTAAGGCTAAATATTGACTTAACTTTTCTTGCTAATAAAAAGGTTATTAAAGGTTCCAATGAACATACCTATTCATAAAATAACTTTGCCATATAGGTACAATTAGTGGCCTAGGATTTTAGTTCCATGGAACACGATTAAGAACCAGGAACCACTGACAAGGGTACTTTAATATGAGGCTAAATTAAGCAATTCTAGAGTGCATCACCAGCCGATATAAAACTCGAGCTGTTATTATTATTTATAACCCGTGATCAGTTTAAAATAAAAACATGCGATAGGCAGAATAATATACATATTTGCCTGCTTTAGATTATAAATAAACCTGAGAATATCGGTAATTGTCAACAAAAGTGAGACTAATTGCCGTTATGAGTAAGTTCTAATTCTTCCAAGAAATGTAGTCTATGAGGTCAAGCAACCAGTAAAAATATAATTAGCATCAGCCCACTACACGACATTGCGAAAAGTGCACCGTGTTTTTTAAATAGACAATACATCGTCACTGTCAGTTTCGATTTAATCGCAAATTTGGCACATTCAAAATCAGTAAGTTACTCGGTAGTCAAATAGTCACACCCGATAATTTATTCAAAAACAACTGCAAAAAGAATACTAAACAGGCAGTTGTATTGTTCTCTTAATTCTTCGTTAGTAAAATTGGTAAGTAACTGGAATAACCACATATTTGACATCCGACACGCCATGCGCGAATTTGCTGTTAAAATAAGTTAACTCGGTATTATGTTACAAACAAGATGCTGTAAGGTGTAAAATTATAAATGCCTCCACTTAAAATAGCTCATTATTTATTCTGGTTGTCAGCTTTGCGCATGAATAGCAAATATTGTTCCTCGCATCCGACTGAATAATTGAAATTCATTTATAATACATAGCGTGCGAGCGACCTTCAAAATTGTCAAGCTCACAGGTCTTGATTACATATGACCAATTATGGTAGTATTTATCTAATTTGCATAGGTATGTTTTTGTTTTATGTCTGCATTGTCACTAACATGTGTTTGTTGCCCAACTGCAAGATAAACCAGAAATCGCATCTGATTTGCATTATATACTTCCAATCTATAGAATTTACAGATGAAGCACACCGAGATAGGGAAGACCATCAAGAGACTTGGAGAGACGAAAGATATGGAACCGGATAATAACGAAGTTCTTAACGAGAAATGAAAATAAACATTGCCCACAAAATATGCCAAGGCATATGGAGAAGCGGAAAATGGTCAGAAGATTGGGCCAAACCTCTCCTAAAGCCAAATATGGAACAACAGCACTCGTATCAAATGCCAGATGAAAATCAATCCTACTTTGAAAGGTTCAAATAATACAGATTTGCAGTCTAATTAAGTTTATCCCTAATTTCAAAAGCACAAACCTTACAGAGGTGAGCCTGATTTCGCGGTCACCCGGTATACAACATCCATTAGCATACCTACTCTTCACAGAATCGTTTGATATTTCTTGTTCTGATAAACTAAATGCCTTTATTAATAAAATTATCATATGAACTGTTATTTATGCATTTACATACTTGTTTTTCATGTGCTTCTACTTTCAGTAGGTAGTACTTATTCCCCATGTATCGAAAATATTTACAATGTTACAAATTTAAAACCACCTGCGGATACGATTACTATTTATAAGATTAAAAATAAAACCTAATACGAAATACTGGCTACTAAAAGTTCAAAATAAATTCCACAAATAGTATTTCCCATAAAACTTTTGAAAAGGTGAGAAATGGTTCGAAAGAATCTAAGACGCTACAAGGCCTGATCGGTCATAAAATTGAGTAAACATTTTGACTTGATATTGAGATGTAAATTGGTCTTAGTGTTAATGCGTATGTTTGTAGAACTTGATTCCATAATAGAGCCACATTCCACCGTTGGAGGCGACTAACGACACTGACCACTGAAATTACGGACGATCACCGCACTGCTGTTAAATATTCTCGAACCGCAAGTAATTGTAATATCTATTGAAATGGAAAACTTTTCGGGTTGCGCTCTCAGTTATAAAATAAATTTTAATTTCACTCTCTTATATTACAACACCCACAACCACAAAACAAGTTTACAAAAGAGTCCGCAAATGTAAGCAACTGTAAGTATTTATGTGAAAACAATTTAATTTGCAAAAGGATAAGGATTGTTCAATTTATATTTACAAATTCTGAAAATCTCCTTTGAAAATGGCGGTATTTCAGCATCATTCGCAAGTAAAAAAGATCGTCGCTTCATACTTATATGGAAAATGGCATACGATACGTCAGTTCTTCTAGAATGAGGAAAACGTTCTATTCTTGATTTTATGACACGACCTCATAATCATTTCTCATCTGACCCGATGGCACATAGCTGAATGTTTAGGTACATTAAAAAAAAACTAAATGACTAATTTACTGTATTCGATATCTATTCGATGTCTATCCACTAAACCAGGCGGTCGCCCTAGTCATGCGTTCATCCAGGATGCCGAACGCCGAGTCACGTGAAGTGACGTGAAGAAATAAATAATTGACTGCATTTTCTCGTAGACATTCTGTAAACCCTAAGAAAGCGCTAACGAATGATGTGGTCTGAAAAGTTTGTGCTTTGAAAAGGTCTAACCCTTTTGTTTTTGCAACGTCGTAATTTTTGAGTTTTTCATTCGGCGGAAAATTTCTTTCCGATACAAATGAGCACTAAGGAAGCACACAGTTATGTGGTCTAGTGGTCTAGATCTAGAATATCTGTGCTTTGAAAATGTGCGTGAAGTTTGATTGATTTTCCTTTTGCTTTGCGGACCTTTTGAGCTACTTTAGTCTGAGAAATCAAGCAAAGAAAAGAGATAATGTGTATGAGTAAATTACTGGAAATGCTAATTTTCAGAAATAACGAATTTATGTGTTATTATGGGTTTCACAGGAGAACGGACACTGACGCCGTGTGCACACAAACAAGTTTTCCTGGACGTACCGCGATTGTTAGGCAACTAAGCCGCAACCATCCATTTTCCTCTCGCTTCAGCGCCGGACGGTAGCGGCGTTTTATTTAGCATGCTTTGTTTGTTTTGTTTGTTTGTTTGTTTGTTTGTTTGTTTGTTTGTTTGTTTGTTTGTTTGTTTGTTTGATTGTTTGTTTGTTCGTTTGTTTGTTTGTGTGGGTCAAATCTAGTAATTGAAATTTTACCCCCTTCCTGTTGACCGATTGAACTGAAATTTGGTACACACCTTTAATTGTGATGACAATACAATTATGTATATTCAGTATCATTGTAAATCCAAGATGGCCCCCGCCACAAAATGGCGGATTAGATATTTTTTTCAACCCCCTCAATATGGGTATCAAATGAAAGGGCTTAACTAGCAGAATACAGTACACCATGAAAAAAATTTAAAATGGCCGCCACCACGAAATGGCGGATTACTTTTTTTCGATCCCCTCAATATGGGTATCAAATGAAAGGGCTTGACAAGTAGAATCCAGTACACTTTAGAAAAAAAATGTTAATCCAAAATGGCGTCCGAAACAAATGACAGTCAATATATTAAAACTGAAATCTAGGTATCAAATCAAACAAAGGACTTTGTCAACTTAGAATCGTGATTCAAGCATGAGTCCTCCACCAAAGTGAAGATTTCGTATCGTGTCGTTAGCGTTTTCCCCTCAAGACTTGGGCACATCTTGTTGTATAAAAGCCTTGCCCCTCTATTGGACCTCTGGCGGGTCGACCGTTATAATGTCCATTACTCATGGGAAAAAAATGGTAAAAAATAGTAACAAAACAAAAACAAACAAAAAAAAGCTAAAAACTTGAAAATAAAATAAGTAAAAAAACATTTTTAAGTTAAACGGTTTTATTGTAAAGAAACATAATAATGATGCAGATAATGTACTAAAAGCTAAAAAATAATTAGGTAGGTACCAGGTACCAGTCATCACACCACTCTCCTCATCAATTTAGAGTATTGATCAGACTAAAATAAAATCGTGAGGCGTAGCGTAACTTGAGAAAATATGTAAATGATCGTTCTGGGATGTTGTCTATTGAGAAGATGCATCCAAAGCATACCTACAATGATATGAGCGGTTGACTGCAGATAATAGAAATTCGACTCGCCCCACGATTTTATTTTAGTCTGATCAATGCTCTAGATTGATGAGGAGAGTGGTGTGATGACTGGTACCTGGTCCTACCTAATTATTTTTTAGCTTTTAGTACATTATCTGCATCATTATGTTAACTTAAAAATGTTTTTTTACTTATTTTATTAACCGTTTCTGACCGAGATAGTACGCCATTGATGCCGCAACTGATGTGTGACGCCATTACTTTTGCGCAGTTTTTATGGCGAAATTTTCCGTTCTCCTGTGAAGCGATCAATACTTTATCTTAAGAGTCCGGCAAACCCCTTTAAAATGAACCCGAAAACTGACTTCGTAGTGCTATGCTCATTTCTAAACGGTGAAAATTGAAGTGTTGAATTTTTGACAGTTTATAAACGAAACTTTATTTTATGTTTCCATTGGAAGAAAATTTAAAAATTTTATCTTAGAAAGTGTCAGTTCACTCATGAAATTGACCAACTTCACGCGTGCATAGCGCCAAGAGATTTACAGTTTTCGAAAAATTGTTTCAATGGCGACATAAAGTATACCTTCTTCTACCATAATCATGCTTTCGTGTTGCTAAATTTACTAGGATGAAGGTGTAATCATGGTAGAGCGAGAGCGCTGCAAACGCAAAATATGGCTTGGTATGTGCTGCCGCCTCGTAGCGACTGAGCGTAAACTCGGAGCGCCGTTGTCTCATTTACTAGGTACCGAACGCGCGGGCTTTGAATGTGCGTTGTTCCTGTGTCCATAAACGTGTTTAGAGCAACGGTGTTGCAACACAGCTGATAGTTTGCTCCGATTTCTAACGGATTCCTCACCGACCCGATGCCCCGCAGTTGTAACTTTTGATCTGCTTTGCCGGACTCTTAATAATCTATACCTATTAACAAAAGTAGCTGTGCAGTGTACACAGCGAAATATTAAATCAACTATCCACCGTAGCAACAGTCAATACAATCACGGAAGTATTGTTATGTCTTTATTTGACTCATATAATGGAAATTCATGAAAATCCACAAAATCTATGTAAATCCAAAGATATAAAAGAAATCCTTTCCTTGTTCTTTATCTAAATTTTTGCTGTCGTTATTTATTTTTGTTGTACCTACTAAATAATTTAACTAATCGACGATTTTATTTAGTTGTTTACTTGTCTTTAGTTATTTCTAAGGTTATTTCACTTGCCATTTCAGTGAAATTAAATGGTTTCCACTTATTACTTAGGTACTTACGGAAAAGAAAAAATGTAAAATAATATAGGTACTATATGTATACCAAATATAATTTTGGTTAATTCCGTCCAATAAATTAGTATTTGAAATTATTCTCGGACAATGATTCCAAAGCATATTCTCAAAATTATGATAAACAATTACAGAAATAAAATTAAAAGATAAGAAAGTTATTATTCTTTTAATACAAGCAATTCGCTGTTACTGATAAACCCAATTTTATTTCCTGAATAGCATAATTAATAAATAATATCATTATTTAATTTTAGCACATTTTAAATGGAACACACCGAATTATTAATAGAACTGACGTCAAAATTACCACTTGACCAATTAGTTACTATAAACTGTATTAAACATGGTGGTATACTATCCAAACAAAACAAATCCTCAGCATAAAAAATTGAGGTAATCTACGTTTTATTCAGTTCACCTGTGATAAGGATCTACCATTTGTTACAAGCAATTTGCACGAGTTGGTATACCTATTTTCTTGGAGATTATCAGTGACATTTCCGCTCATCTCATTTGTTACCAAATTTCCATCGGCAAATTCAGGTAAGAGTCACCGAAAGTTATTGACCCTGTACCATGTTGTGGGATTCGGATGCCGCCTGAATACGCAGACTTGTAAATACGCGTGATTTGCGAGTGATCCCATTTATATGTCTTTATAAAACAGGCTCTGCACAATTAAAAAGTACGTTTAATGATAACATTTAAATGCGGACGGCTCCGCAGCAATTATTTACAGAGAGCCGTGGCAAAAAGTACTATTCGCAGACTTCAACGTTAATTGCTGAGGTTCGGGCCAATTACGTGCTCAACTTCTTTGCTCAAAATTAAACTTTTTACCCTTAGCGCTGCCAACTTTATGTCAACTTCTGAAGGTAAATTGCGCCATGCAAAATCAAGGGAGGCTGGAACGATTTGAGACAAAATTTAAAATATTAGAATAATAATAAAAGAGCTCGTAGTTCATTACGAAATTGTTACTAATATTACTCTTTATGGAGAGTTTTATATGGCCCATACAAAATTTTAAACGAAAGGTCAAAAGCGTCGACTGGAACCTGTCGGGTACCTACGCTGCTGAACTCATTTATAACCTAGGATAATCGCAAGAAATATTTCACAAGCGACAGCTATAAATACAGGTAAGTATTGACAACGACATAATCCTTTTCAAATTCAAATTTAACACACTAATCCTTCAAAGTTATTCCTTGGCATTTCAGCAACAGCAATGAAAACTCCCATAAAAGCACAAAAAGGCCATAACCATCAAAGAAACACTATAGGTTTAAACTGGCATAAATTAGGCCATTTATTATTTCGAAAGTTACCGAAAAATATACATGTCTATTAAGCCATCTATACTTGGGCCGCCAAACAGACGGAGTGATCACCCTGCAAGACTTCGTCTAAAGAAAGCGCATCACTGCGGTTCGGTTGTCCTAAATTGATAGTGGTCCCGCCTAGAGCACGTTCTTGCAGGGTGATCACTCCGTCTGTTCGGCGGCCGAAGTATAGTACACTTTTTGACAACACCATCATCCAAGACAGTAATAAATTTATTATATAAGAGTTTTTTGTCACAACCTCGACATATGACAAAATGGCGCATCAAATTATATTCGAACCATATGTCAGGTACTAACAAGGAAATAGAGGTAACTATTTGACCACGTAATATGACATCTGCCACTGAGATAATTGGGGAATAATGTAACCAATGGATTATGTTTTATACAGAGCGTTACATTTTCGATGGTCTAAAACGACTTGAGTAATATTCTTAGATTGTATTATGTACAAACAACTACGATTTTTTCAAAAATGTAACTTTAAATCAAAACGTCAAGTCTTCATTAGGTATTAAATCTTATTTGACATACTTATCTCCGATGGTAAGAGCGTTGCAAATTTTGTTGAACTTTTGGGATAACTTCCATCCTAATGCCTATCATCATTACAGAGCATCCCCACTACACGGCTAAGTACTGGAAAGATATTGGGCAGAGTCTGATGATCGGAAACAATATTTTGCCCTGGAGTAGCTGTTCTCCTGCAAATCCAAGACGTTCTATGGGGTGTTGTCTGGTTAATTCAAAGTCATTTGTTGACGTAACACCTAACTCGTTTTCTACAAAACTTTTCCGAAAACTTCTTTTACTTGCTGCTACGCCCCGAAGTTTCTCCAACTGATTTCTTACCCCGAACTACAGTGTTGTCCTTGTTACGCAAATCACTTGATGTAGGAATGATTATTTTGAGGAGTTGCAAATGAGATTGCACCAGTTTCACAGAAACGTTCTACAGCTCTTTGGACACTACATCCTAGGACTTTAGCTACATACTCCCTACTGCTATCACAATTTTTAAATCAAAGTAATGTTTCTGGTAGTACCGGTTGGATGCAGTGAGCTAATGAGAGACTCAACGACGATGAATTTTTCTGGCGCGGAGGAATTAGTGCAGTTTCATCGATCTTGAGGGCTTTGTAAATGATATTCATAGTAGGGTTTCGCAAGACCAAGACAAGACGAGACTTACACCAGTCTTGGTCTTGCATCATCGTGTTGGGCTTGGTCTCGGTCTTGGTCTTGACACCCAAGACCAAGACGAGAACCACATAAGTCTTGGTCTTGGTATTGTTTTTTCTTGGTCTTGTTTGGTTTTTATGAGAGTACGAGAAATTTATGAATTTCAATATTTCCACACCCACTTAAGGGGAGATAGTTCAAAAATAAGAATTCTATTTCATATTTGCATAATTTCATAATTTTTTGTTCACTTGACTCACTACAACTTTTGTATTTAGTTCATGGCTGTACTAAAATTGATATTTTGTGTTAAGATGTAATATAATAAACTTAATTCAAAAACCAAAATGAAAGCTCTAAAAAATTATCCGACATCTGAAATGTACTTACTTCCCATAAAACGTATCTTATTTATTCTAGTACAGATTATAGTATAAGGATATTGTATAGTATGCTCGGTAGGCAGCCCAATTTTGTCACCATTCGCGGGAAACACCTTATCCGTGCTGTGCGACCGCAATGATGCCATGGTGTTAGTGTTTTGCTTTTATTTATATTTTAGTTTTTGAACAATAAATATTATAATATCTTTGTAGTTTCCTAATTATTATATTTACTTATTGTCTAAAAAATTGTATTCCTTAAATTTAATTGCAGTTGTTCTAATTAATTTTTTAATAAACTAAAAAATAACAAATTTTAAAATATCAAGACCAAGACTTTTTCAAGACTCTTGCTCCAAGACTCTTGGTCTTGGAGGTTAAGTCTTGGTATTGGTCTTGGATCATTTATGTTAGTCTTGGTCTTGGTATTGGTCTCGAATTCAAGACCAAGACAAGACAAGACCAAGACTTTTCTTGGTCTTGTGCGAAACCCTAATTCATAGCTTTCATAAGCATTTTTCTCACAACTTTATTAACGCTTACTCTTCATGACTAACTCACTAACTGACGCATGCAAAGGAACTCGCGTGGAAATGCAGCCAATCAGTCAATGTTTGAGATTCGATGTACTCACACAATTAAAATTTTGGCGTATGTTCGCTTTAGTACTCGTGTCTCGTCCCTCCTTGTAAGCCCCCTATGCTCATAAACACAACCTTTACCTCTCCGTCGGTTCACCATCACAGTCAAATTGGTATAAAACGAACATTTCAATTTCAGTTGACAAATAAAACAAAAAATAACTGAAAGCTAATTCCTTAATAAAATATTCCGCAATTACTTATGCATTAATTATAAAATAATACAATAAATAAGCAATAAAACTTGCAATCCACTGTCAAGATATGTAATTATGCAGACGAAGAACAAGCATCGCAGAAAGTTAAACCAAGAAATTGATAAAGAAGATGGATGGTTTCGCAAATTTTAATGAAGTCTCATTAAAAACGTAATCTAAAAGCAGTAAACCGTCCATTCCATGATTGATGCATATGATGCCGCTGGACAACTCCTTTTACAAATATAGATAACTTTTAACGCCAGTGACTGCATTATTTGCCCAAAGCTATACATTGAATTAATAACTTTTTTAATTAAGAATTTGGTTTGTTTTTTGTTCCATAATTTCTCGGATATTTCTTTGTAAGCAAAGTAAAAATGTCCCAGGAATAAACTGCGTGGAATTAAGGTGCCTGTGAAATTTTGGCATTTAAAGTCAGCTGTCATTTGCAAAATATTTACAAACTGATTTCGACGTAATTTAGATTACTGAGTACTGAGTATACTGAGTATCATTAGGAACAAGTCATATTATAATTTACAAATTGCAGACTGCAGACACCCCTTTTTAATAAAATTAAGTATGAATCATAACCCCTAAAAGTAATGAGAAATTTGGTGCTATGAAGTCTATTTACTCAGCCGAATCTGTCAGAATTTCCTAAGTATAAACTGTTCTAGAATGCCTGATTTTGACAGGTCGCCATTTGTTGTTGAAGGGCACACATTTATTCATATTTTATTTGGGAAATTAAAATCAAGTTTTAGAAATGAAATGTCTAGAACATACTCGCCAATTTTTTGATTTTTGTTCTAAACTTCCATTTTAAGACCTTTACCCACTTTTCGCGTCTTTTATTTGACAATTTGTTAAGTACTCTCCACGATGATTTAGTGCAGCAGGAATTCTAAAAAATCTTACCAATTAATAAATCCCTTTCACCTCATTTCGCAGCCCCCAACACAACAAAACAGTAGCATATTAATTATTTAATAGTTTCAGAAAATGACAGTTTACTCATAAGGTTATGTGTAAACTGTAAACAATAACATGTTTGCCCTCCAGCTGTCAATTGTGTGACAACATTCTGAAATGATCTATTGTAATTTTCATTTCTTATTTATTGATGTACGCATAGACGAACAATAAGGCGTCTAAAGTCTTAAGCCCTGGTTTTTAAGAACTTTCCGTCGACGGAATTGCGTCGACGGAATTCCGTTTGCTGTATTTTAAGTCTGTCGCTGTTTGAAGGGCAGAAAATTTTCAGTTTTTTATATGGCGTAACTTAGCAACGACCAAATTATACAAGTTTGATTTCAGGGAAGACCGCCAGCGCAGTGCGTCGACGGAGTCCGTCAGCGCAATTCCGTCGACGGAAAGTTCTTAAAAACCAGGGCTTTAGTTTTTAGCAACTTTCCGTCGACGGAATTGCGTCAACGGAATTCCGTTTGCTGTGTTTTAAGTCTGTCGCTGTTTGAACGGCAGAAAATTTTCAGCTTTTTATTGGTGTAACTTAGCAACAGCCAAATTATGCAGGTTTGATTTAAGCAATTGCGCCCCAGCGCAGTGCGTCGACGGAGTCCGTCAGCGCAATTCCGTCGACGGAAAGTTCTTAAAAACCAGGGCTTAACTCAGAAAGAAATAGTAGGCCTATGGCTAATGTTGATCCAAAAGGCAGTACAGAGGGCGCATACAGCAACAACGCGGGAATTTTAAATATACTACTAATTGCATTAATACCATTTTACATTTCAAGCGGAAATAAAACAAATACTTAAGCTCGTACTTAAGAAGACCCTTTTTCCGGCAAGGCCAGATTTAGGGGAGACGGAACTTTCAACGACTATAACACGCGCTTAATTGGGCCGACCAAAATTCCCAAGTTGTCGTTGAAGTCGGGCATCAACATCGTTTTTGGGGGCATTTTGGGAGATAGCCTAATAGGACCTGTTATTTTGTTCAATCGGTTAATTGATCCTGCAAACACTCAGTTCTAAACGAATGCGGTGCCTCCATTACCTGAAGACGTGCCAGTGAACATACGATTTGGGGTTGTTATTCATGCAAGGCGCTGTGTATGTGTATGCGTAAAGGTGCCTCAGACCGTTCCGTTCCAGCAGGCAAATACAGCAGCTCCTGAATTATAAAATAAATACCAGTCGTGTGTATAAGTATGACCTGATAAGTAAACTTTACTTAGCTTATTTCAATATTTATACTTGCAGTGTATTCAAATTTACATTAACTGATATTCCTGCGCGTTTCAAAGTATATGATTAGAGATTTATCATGTTTAAAGATTAAATATTTGCTTATTTACACAAATTGCAAATATTCGTTTAACTAAAACCTCTGATTATTTGCCACTGATCTCCGTGTTAGTGCATGTTTTTTTTTTATTTTTTGTACAACCCAAATAAAAAAAACTGTAATATAATTTAATCTCAGGAAGCCTTCATTTATTACTGCCACAAGAAAATTCGACCTACCATCAGGTAGAAGTAAATAATATAGACCTTCAATAAAAGCAATGCCGACTATAGTGGCGGCATATTTCAGAGTGAAATCAGATAATTGCTCTCCTACTCGAATAATACTCGTTTTATAGTTGAGGCACTACCACAGTAACCTGAAGTTAAAACTACAATAAAGCTTCGGTGCATGTAAAAAAATCATTTACAACACTTAGAAGTCCCATATTTCTAAAGAGGAATTCCAAGCCTTGAACAACTCACACAACTACAAATTCATGATTTTTACAGTTATCCTCCTGAAATCTAATGATTCTTTACTACTTGACTAACATAAAGAAAGCGTTTGATGTGTCGTTTAAGTTATCTGATATTCCATCCACAGACTCGCATCTAAAATGGACTTCTGATTGGCTAACATCTAATTAATTTTTAAGACTGGAATTTTCTTAGAAATAATTTCAAAATTCAAGCTTCAATTCACACTAAGTACTACAAATTCTGATATTTTAGCATCTCATGCAATGCCAGCAAAAATAAGTGGATTTTCAGCCAAAAATCACTATATAAATTTAAATATAATGTGGTTGACCAGATAAGGTCAACAACTGTTTAGAAAAATTTCAACTACATCCCATTAAGGGAAACTCATGCACAGAAGTCAAATTACGAGTTTACAGTGTGTAATTCAACATAACAAATACCACATGCAGTATGTAACTTAATCAAAAAGAATAAGTTAAGCACGTAAGTTGAAAGTATAAATTCATAAATTTATTTTCCCATTCAATATTTTAGTACAGTCATTTGGTAGTTTTACCTGGAAAGTTTTCCGGGAGTTTTGAAAATGGGTAATTTTATAGATTTCGATGTGCTCTTTCCGAATTTAAACTTTGCCACCTCGTATCTTTGCCACTCGCGCCGCCATATTGGAAAAATGGCACCTAAAAGCAGTTTTTGACAATACCTCCTTTCCGATTTGTTTCGCGATAAAAACATTTATATACAAAATGAAACTAGAGAAACTTTCCTACAATTTATGTAATAACCTTTTTTTTCGTATAATCAATAGTTTTGGCGTACGAGCGCCGCAAAGTGTAGTTCAACACGCGTTTTGGCCAAAAACTCATTTCCACAATACCTTGAAGTAGAGTAAGCGGCGCGTTTTTTTAACGTGGTATCCCCACAGTTGGCCTCATCACATGCAATTCCCTATTCCAAAATTTAGCGCATTCTCCTTCGCTTCGTTGTTCTTGATGGACCAGGTGTTGCGAGTTCATTGTCTTTAGAACCGATCGAAACGTCGCAGACCGACATTTCTTCCACATCATCCGCGATGGGATTATCAGTTTCATCGCAATCCTCTTCGTTCTCGATTTCATCATACGTTTGCTCTAAAATAGTCTCCGTTTCTTCCTCTTCATCGCTATCTTGTGATGGAACTTGCGAGTTATCACAGGTACCACTACAATTCGTGCATATAACGGAGCACTTTAACCCAGCCTTCCTGCATCCGCAGGCTTTCTGAAATCTCTTTTTGCATTTGCAAGAAATAAGTTTTAACAAGCTTTCCGGAGCTGGGGGCTCGAGTGTGGTGACAGAAATTAGCCCGTTCTTGTTTCTTTTCCATCCCCATTGCTCTGCATTTTGTTAATTCCCATACCACTGATGCTGAACCTGGTGATAGGTTCGGAACGAATGTTGTCGTGCTGCTGCTTCTGTTGGTGGTAGCGACGCAATATTAAATTTACTTTTATATGTTGATGTTGTGAAGCATGCATATCTATAGTTGTTTAAAGACATACTTTTCTTACTTTTCACATTACTGTAACTGTATATATAATTCAAGAAGGAAGCGTTCTCCAGCTTTAGCAATGATCTCTGGATCAGCATTTGGATTTTTGAATACCTGGATAACCTCGTTTAAATAAATAAATTTATTTTTTCCTTGATTATATTATAATGCTGATGTTGTATCACAGCCACTGAAGGCATGCAAGAATAAGATATTATGATCTATGATACTTTTTGTTGAATATATTCGTTGACAACCGTTCGGTCGGCACACATTCTCTACGTTGCATAGTTGTCAATGTTAATGGGGATGGAAAAAACAAGAACGGGCTAATTCCTGCCACCACACTCGAGCCCCCAGCTCCGGAAAGCTTGTTAAAACTTATTTCTTGCAAATGCAAAAAGAGATGTCAGAAAGCATGTGGATGCAAAAAGGCTGGGTTAAAGTGCTCCGTTATATGCACGAATTGTAGTGGTACCTGTGATAATTCGCAAGTTCCATCACAAGATAGCGATGAAGAGGAAGAAACGGAGACTATTTTAGAGCAAACGTATGATGAAATCGAGAACGAAGAGGATTGCGATGAAACTGATAATCCCATCGCGGATGATGTGGAAGAAATTTCGGTCTGCGACGTTTCGATCGGTACTAAAGACAATGAACTCGCAACACCTGGTTCATCAAGAACAGCGAAGCGAAGGAGAATGCGCTAAATTTTGGAATAGTGAATTGCATGTGGGGCCTACTGGGGATGCCACGATAAAAAAACGCGCCGCTTACTCTACCTCAAGGTGGTGTGGAAATGAGTTTTTTGGCCAAAACGCGTGTTGAACTACTGTTATTACATAAATTGTAGGAAATTTTCTCTAGTTTCATTTTGTATATAAATGTTTTTATCGTGGAATGAGTCGGAAAGTAGATATTGTCAAAAAACTGTTTTAGGCGCCATTTTTCCAATATGGCGGCGCGAGCGGCAAAGATACGAGGCGGCAAAGTTGAAATTCGGAAAGAGCACACCGAAATCTATAAAATTACCCATTTTCAAAATTCCCGGTAAACTTTCCAGGTAACCTCTTTTTTAGAACCAAATGGCTGTAATATTTTGGATTTCTTTAAATTACCAATAATTGCCCAAGCCTTTACACTTACATATATACTAATCAAAAGCAATCGCATAACTGCTGAGCAAACAGCTCCTTTGGGTTTAAAATAGCAGCGCGATGTTTTCTTCGGTTGGTGCTCACATGCCCACATATCACATACTTGTTCAAGCAGGTAAAAACGGGAACAACCGTACCGACTTGTACACGTTTTGCAAAAGGCAGGCAGTATATTATCTCCGATTGACATATGGATGTGTGCTTCGTCGATTATTTTTGAGAACTACATTCTCGTTGGTATGTCTTTATGCTGCCATTGCACATAATGACGATTTATATGTATTAAACATCCGTAAAAAAGTTGTTCTTCTAGATTTTTTCCTGATCTTGTTTTATGCTTGCTTGTTGGTAGATAGGTAGTCGAGTTGTTTGCTTTTGCTTTACTTATTAGGTAACAATGAGAGGGATTTTCTATTTGCGGAGTTATAGTTTTATTATACTTTTGAACTGCTTCAATTTAGTGCAAGAAGTGGAAAGATTAACCGGCAGTCCGTACATTTTCATTAACTTCATTTGCATTTTAATCAGTCTGTGTTACTTTTTCATCGGACTTGGGGCATGCCAAACCTAATATGTCTCGTATGTTCAGACTAAGAAACGGCTGTGTACGCTTCAGACAACATTCAACACATGCCTAAACCTTGTACCATACAGAACACGGCAGTTGCTGCATAATTTATTGCTTATCAATTCAGGAGATAAAGCAAATCAAGATAGATGAAGCTAACCTATTACCAATAAGTGCAACATTCACTGCGTTAATGTGCATGGAACACTGTCTTTGGCACAGGCACGTTTTCTTTATTTCATATTATGTTGCACTCAAAAGGGTTTTGAGAGAATTCTATCAGAAAATTTTCAAGTTTTTTCTTCAACTCCATCAACACTTCTTGGAAGTACACTGCGAGTTAAACAAATGCCCTAAACAGACAACAAAAACACAAATACTTAACGAAACTTTGTGTAACTTTGGAAATTTGATATTAAAATACTTTGCTGAATGCTTAATATCAAAAGCATGATCATGTTTCCCGTTATTGGGAGCAAGCGTTATGCTTTTGAACAGTCTGACGCTTTTTGTAATAATACCTCTACAAATTCCCCTATCCCATCGGTATCTTCCCGTTTCGTGCGTTCCCGGTTCGGGCGTTTTTGGGTTTCTACCTGTTTTCGTGCCGATTCGAGCATCGAGAATTTACTGGGTAATTAAATAGTGCCAGTTCGTGCGTTATAGGTACTTGTTGCAATAAAGGGATACAAAACGTACTGCTTTGTTTTATAGTTGCCCGTCACTGAATACGGCCAAAAAAGTGGTTCCACGGTCCACTATTTCTGGTTTGTGGGCAGATGCGAGCTAAGCGTTTAAGTCTCCCCCCACCAAACAAAAACATTATTTGAAAATAATAGTAGCGAAATCAACATACAATTCCGCATTGAAGTCTAGTTATTAACAGCGTTTTGCTGTAAAAATAAACTGGAATTAGGGGCTTACTGCATTATCAGCAGGTCAGCGCCCGAAACGGCACTCAAACCAGGTAGAGGTTTGGGACGACGCACGAAACGGCACAAATTTCATCGACGCCCGAAACGGGAACGCACGAAACCATCCCATCATACAGAATGACGTTGAAGAGTGATTTTAGGACAACCTAGTTTGTTAAAACTATGTTTTTTCGAATTCTTCTTTATTGACATATTATAGGTATCTACATACTTATTAAAGAAAACATGTTTATAATTTGTTATTGAAAAGAAAAAACAAAGGAGAGAAGAAAAGAAAAGGAAAGAAAAGAAAAGAAAAGAAAAGAAAAGAAAATAAAAGAAAAAAAAAGAAAAGATGCGTCCATATTACATGCGCGACAGGCAAGTGCACTGGTGCGTAAATTCGTGCCCGGTTTGAATATGTGTGGAGTCTTGGTTATGGATCGAGGTATGGATATTCCATGGTCTGGTAGTGTGGTAGTATGCTGGTTCCCAGTTCAGGATTACGGAATTCTAAAATGCAGTAATATACAAATGGTCCAATAAAAAGCAATGTTAGGCACAGAGGAGAAGAAATGGGATAGCCTATATAAGTGTAAAAGTGAAAGCGACTTGAAATTATGCAGAACTATAAATTTTGCACTAAAATTTATATCTAATAAAAATGTGATAGAAGACTAATGGCGTACGCTATAAAAATCAACTTCCTTTCCTCCTTATAGAGAAAATTCGATCGGCTGAGGACCATTTAAAGATAAATACAACTATAATATTAGAAAAACTAATGAGAAAAAAACATAGAAAACCGTTAATATGGAACTGGTCTACCGTGTAATTCTTTCTACCGACCTAGTGTAATAAGAAGTCATGGTTCTGTAGTCAATTAATACCTAAATAACATCCAACAATAAAAACATCTAAACTGACCTGTTGATGTTTTAATTGCTCCTCCTAGTGAATGGGCAATTTTGCTTTATTACTTGCTATAAAATGAGAAAATTCACCGGCATTAGCATTTAAATAATTATTCTGTTCATTAATAACATGTAAGATTGTCTGCATGGTTTAAATCTATTAACTTGCGGCGTTTTTCATCCTCAAACTGATCACGAAAGATAAATTATCGCCTATTTTTTTTTTAACTTCTTTTCCGAGCCCTCGTCTATTTGGGTTTGCTGCTTTGACTGAATTTGCTTAGTACCAGCAGGCTGTGCGTGATTTTCAAGTTGAATGGATAGTGCATCGGTCTCGGAATCACTGCTCGTGGCGTATTTTTTATTGTGTTCTTCCATTTTATTGTTTTAAACGAAAAATCTCTCAGATTATCGTCGGTGTGACTGAGTAATTTGATATAGCTAGCTAATATGAATTATTGGCAGAATCACTTTGTGATGAAAGTCAATGTAAATATTACTTAAGAGTCCGGCAAAGCAGGTCAAAAGTTACACCTGCGGGGCATCGGGTCGGTGAGGTATCCGTTAGAAATCGGAGGAAACTATCAGCTGTGTTGCAATACCGTCGCGCTAAACACATTTATGGACACAAGAACAACGCACATTCAAAGCCCGCGCTTTCGGTACCTAGTAAATGTGACAACGCCGCTCTGAGTTTACGCTCACTCGCTACGCGGCGGCAGCACATACCAAGGCATATTTTGCGTTTGCAGTGCTCTCGCTGTACCACGATTAAACCTTCATCCTAGTAAATTTAGCAACACGAAAGCCTGATTACGGTAAAAGAAGGTATATTTTATGTCTCTATTAAACCAATTTTTCGAAAACTGTAAATCTCTTGGCGCTATGCACGCGTGAAGTTGGTCAATTTCATGAGCGAACTGACACTTTCTAAGATAAAATTTTTAACTTTTCTTTCTATAGAAAAATAAAATAAAGTTTCGTTTATAAGCTGTCCAAAATTCAACACTTCAATTTTCACCGTTTAGAAATGAGCATAGTACTACGAAGTCAATTTTCAGGTTCATTAGGGGTTTGCCGGACTCTTAAGGTGGCTTTGTCCACTGCGCCCACTTCACCCGCTAAGCTGTATAGGTGTATGTAATTATGCAGTTGGCACTGAAAGTAAGAATTTTTTCACGAATAAATACAACAACTACCAAAAAGTAACTACTCAAAAATAATACATAGAATAAACAAGAGCAAAAGTAAACACCTCTAAGCTGTACATAGAAACACATTCCCTCGTAGTGAGAAGAAAGAAAAAAATTAAACACCTCTCAAAATTATAAGAAATGCCATGCCTATTTAACGAAGAGGTATCCCATGCAATTAAAACTACGAAATAAACGAGGATGAAGAAATGGTTAGACCAAACAATAAATTTTAATAACTATACGGATTGAGAGATCGAGATAAAAAATGGTTTGTGCCTTAGGTAGTCGCCCAATTACCGAACACGCTTTACACGAAAGTTGTGTCAAACACAAAGAAAAGAATACGTCTTTCAACCCTAAAAGAAACTGTTGAGTCACACCTGCACAATTTAAAATGACTCTTCACTTTCCAAGCGCGTAGGGATTTTAAAAAGATGTGATGTAAAATACAAGCCGCTTTGAAAGAGACAATGCAATAATAACTATATAAATTATATTTTTCTGACGTCCCACAATAATATAAACCTGAATATCTCGAGTCCAAACCTACAACCACTCATCATAAACAACCACTATACATGCAATTAAAATGCTCTCTATCGTACAATTACCACCACCTACTTAGTCGGTGGAACATATCTTATGAAATCGCACCAGAGGCGCAGGTCAGGGAGGATCAAGAAGATTAAAATAACAATGATGTTTTGCGAATATTATTAGGTACGTAAGAAGCTACTTATTAACTTTAAAATAAACAAGCGTTTGAAAAATCGCCTTTCACTAGATGGGAGTATGGTGTCATTTATCTTTTTGTTTTTACATCTTTTATGTGTCCAAATGTCACGCCCATTGCGGTAAACCTTTGTACTTCGCACGTTGAGTTGACATCGAAATCGGTCGACCATCTAATGATAAGTATAAAGAACGAAAAATGAGGACGAAATTGCAGTTCATCCGTTCCAAAGTTGTGACATTAGATTGGTGTAAACGCAAATAAAAAAACATGGTGTGAACGAGGGTATGAAGAGATTGTTCACATCAGACACTTTTATTTTAAAAATTTTGGGTCACGTCCGATCACGCCTTATTTCATTGAATTTTTGGATTCTACCGAAAAATTTTTCTTACTACATACTTAGGTACCACTGTTCCAAAAACTTCAGATTTTCCAATTTGCCAAACACTATTTCCAGTTCTTTGGTTTGACCTTGTAGATCAACACTGGCTTTATCAATCCTGCAAAGAATACCGGTTTTCCCGGTATTTTCAAAATGCAGATTTTTTAAATTGGTATTCATACCGGTTTTCTAAAAAACTAATAGGTAACATCTAGGGTAACATGAACCTACTCCAATACCTAAACTCAATAGATAGAAAGTGTATCCTAAGTTTTTGGTAAAAGTAATTATTGTTAGGTCGAGGGGTAGGTATGTTTTTATATTAAAATATTTTCTGACACTTTTAACAACAATAATTTTTTCAATAAAAAGGAATAATTGAATTACAGGTTAATAACTCGTGCGGGTTTTACTTTTCAGAGGTAATTTCTTCAAATTTTCCATCCAAATGGGCTTCAGAAGGGTCAATTATTACTTACTAGACTACCACTTATACAAGGTGGCCCGAAATTAGCGTGCAATATTTTACTAGCGTGTTCTGTGGTCAAGAATAAAACAAAAAGTTCATATAAGCACATACCGAAATATGCTTCGCAGGGAGCTATAGCTTTCTAAAAGAGAAGACCTGAGGACGTTTTCTTCTAAATATCTTCAAAACAAGTCAAGTTAAAATTATAAAATTTAATGGAATGTGTAAGTATCAAATGTTGAATCTTTTGCTGTAAACATAATTTTTAAAATTTAACAGGGGCGGAGGTAAGATTTATCCCAACTATTTTAGAACATGTCATTTTCAATGTTTTTATAAAAATATGAGACTTCAGAGTTTTTTGCAAAAAAAAATGTGCTCCTGTCTCGTTTTGATAGGAGACACCGTTATCGAGTACAATCGACTGAAAAATTTCGCTGCATGCCCAAAAAATTCCTACAAGAAGTGGAGAACTTTGTTTGTACACTTAAACGAGACAGGAGCACATTATTTTGCAAAAAACTCTGAAGTTGCAAATTTCTACGGAAAAATTGAGAACTACCTACATGTTCTGCCACCCCCAGATTTGAGACGCCCCTGTTAAATTTTAAAAATTATGTTTACAGCAAACGATTCCGCATTTGGTACTTACACATTCCATTAAATTTAATAATTTTAACTTGACTTGTTTTGAAGATATTTAGAAGAAAACGTCCTCAGGTATACGCCTCGGTATACGCTTATAGGAACTTTTTGTCATATTTTTGACCACAGAACACGCTGGTAAAATATTGCACGCTAATTTCGGGCCACTCTGTATATCAAGTAACAAATCTTTGTAGTTATTTTCCTGAATACATCAGGGAACATCGTATATATATTACAGACGAATGCTGTGATTATACGATATCGACAGGTTGACTAAATGAGTAGAGCTGCAGCTACTGAATATAGCTGACCGATTTTACATTCAAACGAGCGCGAGAACGAGCGTCTTCTATAATGTGCCGGTCACCTTTACTTTTAGACAGGTACTCATAAATACGCAGGGTTGTGAATTTGTCCACATTTTTTGATTTCGTCCAGGACGTGGACATTATTGGACAAAATCACATTATTGGACAAAATTGGACAAAATCAGACAATATTGGACAAAATCAAGTTTCATTTTTATTTATTAAATACTCTAAGTTAGTAGTTAGTCTGCTAACCTATCTAGCCAAACAACATAATGGGTTTTCATTTTCATTTGTTTTATTTTTAATATAATAGGTATATAAAAAATAAGTTTTTTTTTTTAATTTTTGCCGCGTTTTATTGATTTCGTTCAATTTTGTCCAATTTGTCCATCACTATTGATTTTGTCCGGACGGACATAATTGGACAAAATCGTCCAATTATGTCCACTTGGAACAATTCAATCAACCCTGTAAATACGCCATTTCAAGTTTTGAAACTACGAATTAGCGGAGGGTAAGTCCATTTCGCACCGTAATGGGGAGGGAAAGACGAATCCGTTCGTCAATAACCAATCTCGTGCCTTTGCGAAATTAAGTCGCTTGCTTTAATTTGTGATGTGCACCCTCGTGTTCACCTCTTGACGTAAATATGCTTATCTTATTTGATAAAAGTTTCACCTGTAATTTTCTTGCAGATCTCGAAAGGCAAAGTATTGAATTATGTATATCAATTATTAATTGCAGATAAGACAAAACTCAATACAATCAACAATCAAACCAGGTTAGACAAGTAGAACTCGTTTCATCGTAGAAAAACTGTGACGTTATTAATTTTTGAACGTAGACGTAGCCAATGTCAACGTAGTCTAACGTCAGTAGGCCTCCGCTGTTCATTGTACGACAACCGTAGGGAAGCTAACAAAAATCGGTTTCTGCGCATAACGTCACCTTATCGGATATAACAAGCTCTACTTGATCCAAGACGAGATAGCTTTAGCTGTGTTTTTGTAGAGTAACTGTAGATGTAACAAAGACAAAACTATATGAAACACTAATACATATATCATCAGGACCTCGAGAAACTTTTCTTAAAGTACCGAACCACCCAAAATAAAAATCCTTTAGTTGGATTCTTGTTGGTAGAAAAAGAGTTGACTTATAATTAAAAAAATGGACTTGCTTCGTAAGACATCTACGCCACTGTACAAAATGAGGAGCAATAACTTAAAATATCGCCTTAATAACGTGGTTGCGATTAAAAAAACTCGAATCCTTGACTTCGCGGTACTATAGTTACTCTATCTTTGATTTCAACTTTCATATTTATTGATACGCGCTGAATATGAAGCATATGGTAAATAAAACTACGCAAAAAACATACGTTGGGTGTTTCACGAAAATATTAAAAATAATTTCAAACACTCGGCCATTTTGTTTTTAAGTACCACGTTAAGTGCACCTTAAAGTCTCATTATTTCCCCAACAATTTACAGCAAAAAATAACAAACCACTTATACGAGTAGTAGGTACTTCTTATTTATAGAGCCTAACTTGTTTTCGTTGAAACGCCCTTATACATTAAAATTAAATAAGACTTCAAAATTAACTGCCAACTACCATTTTATTATCATGTCCCATGAGGGTTATTGGTAATATTATCTGCACTTGAGGCAGAAACTTTAATTAGATTTTAAACAAGCTGTTGGGCTCTCAGTATGCATAAATTGCTTACTAAAACGAAGCAGGGCAACCTCACAATAAAACATGTTTTATCCATCCTTTTGTTGCATTTTTAAGAAATGATATTAATCAAATTTATTTATATGAACATCACTTGGGTATACCGTGATTTGGTAACAGAACTTTCCGATTACTGGGCTCGAAAATGGGTTGCCGCATGAGAGCGTTTTGGGTCCTACGCTACTCAATATCTATACCAACGATCAACCTATCGAGCAACTACTCCTAGGGCAAGTACCTCGTCAGGCATTGAATTAGAGAACTAAATCCAGATTTTGCAAGTACTACGATATATCACCCTTCAACGTCTTAGCAACTGCCATAAAAAGCAACAGGCTTATAACAATAGAAGCTAATCTATCAGATTACTACAAAGAATATTGCACCAATCCCCGGTAAGAGCAAGTTCAGTTTTTTCATTACACCTAGGAGAATGGTTTGTTCCATTTTTGAAGTACAACGGCAAACAGGGATCTGGGAATCACTTAGGTCGGTCACACTGGTTTTTCTAGTAACATCCAACTTACGAGGAAGTCGCATATGATAGAACTCCATCTTTCAAGTGCATGGCATGTTGCCAAATAACTATCATAATAAAGGAACTCTAGGTTCCATGTTCTTTTTTCCAATGCTCTTGATCTGTGTTTCCGGACTGGCGAATACGCCGCACCGGTATGGGAACTGTCGGCCCATGCCAATGCCTTCGCAAAACATTACCAGCCGTCTTGCTGCCAAATGCATTAGTTTTTCTGACGACCGATGAAATATGTAAACAAATTTTACTGTTAGGGAAAAATTATAAGGCAGGGAATAACATCTGCCTCCCAGCATCCTGTTGGCGATTTAAATAATACTTGGAAATAAGTCGAGCTTTTTAAGTAATGTTACCTTCAAGCAATAAAATGTGCTCTTGTGGTGCTGTCCCCCAATTATTGAATTCTGTAATGCAATATCTCAAGGGATTTAATCACCAAGCATAAATGGCAGCATGGGGCTTATACTTTAAACTGTATAATCGGATTACTTTTAAACTGGATACTCTTCAGACGTTTAATTTACAAGTAGCCATCACATCACCTATGTAATCTGCATTTTCATCAGGTTTTAAAAGAACCTTGTATAATATTCCAACAGAGGAATTTTATTCACAGGTGCGTATAGAGTGTTTGACGAGTATGTTGCCAGTCATACTAACATCGAGAATCTCCATTTATCAGTCGAATTGTGCTGTCAATACTCCACTGATCACCGTCTCAATGCTGTTCCCTTTTCAGCCGCGCATCCCGCTGTCTGTGATTGGGCTGGTTTTTGTCACGATGTTCCGAGCCTTTGTATTTCAGACGCATTCTCTATGGCATCTCTATACATCATGTTGTATTTAGTTAAGAAGCGAGTATACCTACGGAAATTTTCTATACAATGTACCAACGAAATACCAGAAAACTATTGTACAATGGTACTGCAAATGTATCAAATACTGTTGAAAGACTCGTGACAGGAGAAAAGAGATTTAAGAATATGCATATTTGAATTTTTTATTAGTTTTCGAAACTGATTTGGTTTATGAAAAATTCAGTTGCTGCGAGTTGCATTGCCAGTTCGAGATATAACAGAGTGCTCCCTGTGAAATGCGTAAGTACCGTACTTAGTGAAACAGCTCACCGGAACAAAGGCAATTTGGCACTTCATAAAGGTAAGTACCCGGCGAGGTACCCGGGTAAGTAAGTATTTTAACATTAAAAATGTTTTCAGTATCCTAGTACGGAGGATCATATTCACCGGAAAGATTCTGTTGCATTTGTCACATACGTCACGCATCCAAGCGTACACGCGAATCGACCCTTTAGTCCATTTTCGCTCACTGCCATAAGAATTTATATGTGTAGCAAGCGACTTCGTGCCTTAAGACTGGCTGTGTCAAATTGGTCCATTCTTGCTTTCGGCCATATGTTTTAACATGTGGAGCAAGCGACTTCGTGCCTTAGTAGTTAATATTTTAATTTCAGGATTTCACATTTTAACCAAAAATGCGTATAATTTGCCTAATTTTGTTATTTCCATTTTTTGCTGGATTAACTGTACAAAGCTGTTGCTAAAACTATGAATATTTCTGTCTTACATATTATGTACTACTGATCTCTTGTCCTATCTTTGCGTATCCTACCCTTAATAATACAAAAGTTGTGATCACGTCACGTTTTGATATCACTGATGTAGAAAAATCACAGTAACAATTCACAATGTATTTGAAAAATCACGATATCGTTCATCACTATTAAAGTCGAGCGCCTGGCCTCTACGCGTTAGACCACTCAGTCTGAGTAAGCTTTTCAGAGTGGGACCGTCTACCGTCGCAAATGTGAGAGAATGCCACAACAGGAATGCGGTTATTATAAATCGGCGCAGGTGCTGTATGAATAATGATTTAACACGCTTTTTTCAAATATGTATGGATACGTAAATAGATAACAATCGTTGCCACAATATCAGTGTTTTCGATTGAAGTATATTGATATAATTCTAAAATGCATTCTAAATTTAAATAAGTATACCTCTTCTGTCTTCTTCGAGTCCTGGCAATAAAAAAAAGTTATCACCAGCTGTCATCGCTGTTGAGAGTGCTCAGGCCAATTTGTCGATTTGTGCCAGCACCCATCCATCTTTAAACATTGCCAATTAATTATTTCTCAATAATTAAGACGGCGATAAAAGCAGTGGCGTGTAACAAATATGATAATATTTAACTTAAACAATCGATCTTCTGGTAAGTATTAAAACAAAATCGTTGACTTAGTAATATACAGTAAAAATGTAATACGAGATGTAATATGTGTTAAAAAGCAAGAGCCTTAATCATATATTGAGGTATTGTCTATAGGTGTACCAATAGCCCAAGGCAATTAGCATAACTAAATTTATGTTAAATTCAAGACAAATGAACTGAGATAATATTTCAAATTATGTGCAGAAGCAGAACTGTTGCCTGCGAAACAGGTAAACGCTTTGCATAGCAAACACTCTAACTAATTAAGTTGTTGTTCCTTATTATTCACTTAGCTCGTTCACCTTCGCAAAATGAACCACTCGAAATCCACAAGACAAAAATGCATTCACGCTAAATTTGTTTATGTTTGTTGAATAACTGTAAAGACCATGATTTTAAACATGAATAGGTAGTCATTTGTTTCTCACACCACTCCGATGTTTCCCATCCTTTAGTTCACAGTTTGTAGGACATGCTTCACACAACCAACACTTTAATGACATTCCAGGCGGCTTCATGAACAGCACAAAAGGATCTACGTATCTGAAGTACAATACCTACTTCAGTGCTTGGCATATACGGGTTTAATGCGGGTATTATTTTTCTATTGGGATTTTTTGCTCGTGATTTTCATTAGTTGAAACAAAAGAACCACTGAGACTATTTTTACTGAAAATTATTTGGTGCGATAACAACGATACTAGAGCATTAGAATCTGTTAGTAATTATACTAGATTATGCACATATCGAACTGACACTTCATTAATTTCTGAGGCAAGCATTGAATGCACGTTTTTATTTTAAAAATTGAAATTAAAGGCGGTTATCGACGATTTATGAACTTAATACACGCTACAATATCCTGAAATAAATACATCGTTATGGCAGCTAATATTTATAATAGGGCAATTGCTTTATAGGTACCAACGTAATTCAGCATCTCTAATAACTTGAAGTAATTAACAAATTACTGTGTTATCAGATTATTATCGCGCACAGGGGGAAATGATTACATAGCGCAAAGAATATAATAACGGGAATTATACGCTTCTGGAATTACTTGAGATATTGACTACTTCACTGACTTATTATTTCTACTAAAAACTGGAAGGTGTTGTATATTTAAATATATTATTTAAAAATATTATAAAATGTCAGAAGTTCTTGAAATATTAAAGGGTGTGGTGTTCTAATTTCTATACATATAAGGTGGGGATTGAGTGTGTAATCAATCGGTTCACATATCTGATACTATTTAAGATATCAAACCACATGGAGCATTTCATGAAATTATTTAGGTATGTACAGGGTGTTCACATTCTGAGTACCAGATCCCCACCCGGTATATTGCCGGAACGTTTTTATGATAAGTACTTTCGGTATTATGTGACATGTTTTCAGCCCATTTTTGTCAATATCAATTGATTGTTCACTAAAAAATATTTAAATTTTACAAACAACTTTCTTTTGAAATAGATAGACGCCATTCTCCCTCTGAATTGATAGCATTCTGTGGTTAGGTAAAGAAGAGGTTAAAACTATAGACTTACACAACTTAAAAATTTCAAACAGATCAATTAAAGTATTGATAACATTAAAGCCGCTGCACCCTGGCAGTTGCAAGATGGTTACACGGTAACAGAAGAGGTTTTAATTTTTAGTGGCCATATCTTCGGTGCCATCCGTAAGTTATTTAGGAGATTCAGCGCGACCGGTAGTATTTTTAGTTTTCGATGTGGAGGGGGCAGCCAGGGTGCAAAAACATCAGCCCAAAACCACTGATTTGTTGTTGAGTTCCAACAGAACTCAATAATTCTTCAACAGCGGCAATCTGAGGCGTGATATGCAATCAAACCTTAAGAAAAAGGCTGTAGGAGTACCGCCTTAGGGCCAGAAGGCGTGCAATTTGCCCATGTCTACACGTGAAGCTCAATGGCATGGCGTTGGGGTAATTAGCATTGGTGACGATGTCTCTGTACCTATGAATTCAGATTTACCTAGCCGCAAGGCGAGAAAAACAATTAGGTACTGCTCAAATGGTTATTTTAAACACTGTAGTATCCGAGGTACAGTATCCTTTGCCGGCAACTTTGGTTCAGAGACGATTTAGGTAAACTATAGGAAACGTCCGTGCGTCCGTCAGCACCGGGCCAACAGCCTGATGAATGTCAAAGTTCAATGCAGTTGTCAGCTTTCCATAACCACCTGCTGAAAATAGCTCGTTCTGAAGAATTGGAATCAATTCCCCAAGAATTCATAACGAGTATGCCAAGAAGTGTTAAGCAGTCCTCCATGCAAGTACCTATCTAGGTACTAAAGAATGATTTTACCTAATTGTAATTTCTTTTACAATTAATTATTGAAAATGCCACTTCTTTTCAAAAAGCTTTTCGAATAATTCTCCATTTGCTTTTAAATAAGTCGAAGTTAACTTTTACGTGAAATTCTTACTGAAATAAACAAAAAACTGGGTGCGTGGTCGCCACACGCGGTAGAAGTGAAACTTCAACGTTATTAGAGGAATGAACAGACGCTTGCCTGAGAAAAACAGCGCGAAGCATGAGACAGAACGTGGCTAAAGAGTGGGGCGGCGTCACGAGAAATGAAACGCTGTGGTCTCGCTTCACTGACGCTTGCCTGAGAGAAAGAGCACGAAGCATGAGACAGAGCGTGGCTAAAGAATGGAGCGTTCGATATTCCCTTTCTCCTCTACTCGTCTTCTCAGACTGCTCCTCTCCATTCGTTTCACTTTTCGTTTTTCGTTTATCGAGACAAAAGAAGTTTCACTTCAATTGCTGATCGGTTTATTCGTACAGACTTTACAACTATGCTTGGATTAAGCCTTATATTTGTAAATGGTAATGAACACTAATTTTCGCTAATTTTAGATTGCAAAAAGTAAAATGCTTTACAGATTTATCGACCCTAAAATAATTGCATCTACCATGTAAGAAGAACTGCCTATTTTCTTACAGATTGACAATTTTTTTACCAATCATTGGAAACAATACGCTATTTTAATCGGATTACCTCCATAATACAAAAGCAAATCGATCATTTATTATACTGTTTAAATGGTGGCCAGCCGAAACCAGAAAACCACTCTTAGTCATTATGCAGGTGAAACTTTTTCCGAACCAGTGAACTTTGAACGTTTTACAACAAGGCGACTTCGAAGGCGACTAAATTACTTAATCCAGAAAATATTTTGATTTCGGAACAAATCTGCTCATTGATTTTTCCAAAATAGGTCAGGTCAGGTCACATCTCCACATCATCCAAGCATTTTATCCACTGCTCTTGAGGCATCGGGGAAATTAGCGTTTCAAATTAGAATTAAGGAAAAGTTGCCCCGAGTGTTTGATTTTTAATATTTTAGGAAAGAAATAAGCCACAAGGTACATGGTTTAAACTCTAGAAGGATGCAAACGGGGATGCAAAGGTGGATGTCTCAATAAATTGACTCCAAAAGAGATAAAAGGGCAACTGGAGCTGGTTTGCATTATCGTGGTGATAGAGAATTTCGCTTCTGGAATGTTTTTCTTGAACATTTTCGAAGAGTGTGGCGAACAAATTAACGGTCTTCCTTCTCTTTAGTAGAATAGTGGCAGCATGACCTGATTTGCTGAAAAATTGTCTTTCGGCCAACGCTACGACTTCTCTTAAATTTTGCTGGATTTTCTTCATTTTAAAGGTCCTCTGTGCAGCCTGATGCTTACTTTGTGGAGTAATAAAAAGGCATGGTTTCGTTACCAGACACGATATCGAATATGATTTGGCAAACCCTGATTACATTTTTCAGCATCTACTTACTTGTTCTTGAGTTGCGGTAAGATTGTGGAACATTCATCGAACACAGAGCAACCCTATTCCTAATATCGATTATGACTGTCCTTCTTCAATAATGCGGCACACACTCGGGGACACAGCATCGATAGTTTCTTCAGAAACTGTCATTGTAGGACGTGCCCTCGGACGTGCCTGACGAGAATCATTTCTGGTTAAACTCTACGGTCCATCAGAATTCAGAAAATATCATAATATATGAGGACGTACTTTCATATCGATGGTTAAATGCCAAAATGTTGCTAAAAATAACCTGATGTTTGAAGGATTAAAACTACCCGGGTAGCGAACAGCTCGAAAATGCGATTATCAGTTGTTTTTTTTGTCTTCACTATTCTTATCGTCACAAAAATGCCAATTCTCTGTGCAATTATAAGCGAAATCGTAGCTCAAATAGTAGCAAAGTTAGCAATATTGCCCACGTAATTTAGAATACCCCGTATACTTTTAATTTTTTGCGTTGTTTATTTATGTTCATACATTTTTTACTTAGCAGAATAAGCTAAAATCGAGGCTAAAATCTTATTATTCTTTTGCAACAACATTTTTTTTAAATAATAAGATAATGTTGTATACCAAGCTGACTTATTCTACACCTCGATAAATTGTTGTAAGCGCCAAATTACCCTCATTTCCAAATATTTTTCAAATTTGAACATTTATTTATTATGATATCCGGCAAGTAAGAAAGTTACATGGAGAATTTTTGCTTTCAAAATATGGCTGGGTATTTTTTTATTATTTTTTTACGTTTCCTGTGAAACTGAGTTCTCGTCACTTACAACAGTTTGGCATTACCCTTACCTATACCATCGATATTATACTTAATCGAGTACATAAATTTAATTTTAGATTAACTGTCGAAACTGAAAGAACTTACTTGAGATTGGCAGCTTGTTGCAATTGATTTGAAAAAATATATCGTTTTCTGTAAATAATTCTCAGATCTGTTTCCTCTTATCCACTTTGTGAGTACTAAAATACATATTCTGCCTCCAAAGGGAATCGACCCAATTGGATTATTCTTCTGAGCAAGACCACAACACTTTGTACTAACCATAGTTGTGTAACAAGGAACTAATTTCAAAATTTTAATAATCAAGACCTAAAAAAAAGTTGCGAAACTTGAAAGCACTTATTAAAATCCTTTGTGTGCCTTTAGGTAGTGGTATTTGGTTTATCCTGTTGCTAAAATCGGTAAATTCATGTCTGTCCGTTGGTAGGCACATAAGCCCATACTTCTAAAGAATCTTTGCGTTGTGCCCCGAACATACAGAGACCTGCTTTCCGTTTAGGATACAATAGGGATCATGAGTTTGTTGAAATCCAAAAGATTTAAACCTATGCGTCAACGTTGCATGCTGACCGTTTCTACGAAAATAGATTGTTAAGGATAAAAGCTCTCCATGAATCTACTTTTGAAATGGTTTAGATTTAACGACATCGTTAAAATGTTTGTTATATTTAGGATGTTCCGGTTTAAAATCTCTAAATAAACTGGAAACCCAGAAAAAATTTAAAATCCAAAGCTTTTTATTGTTTGGATGAATGCATCCTGTTGTTTTCATTCATGCTCTTCTTAAAAATTTAATGGCAGCATGCGTGCCAACTGCAATTTCAAAAATTACTGTGGATTTATTCGTCAGACGTGATTGGGAATACATGAATATTTGATCGACGTATTATTGCATCATACCAAAACAATTATTTGTCTTAGGTAGCGGTTACCCGTAGTGCAAATAAACAAAAAATTAACTAAACATTGAAACAAAAGGGGAGTCTGGAAATTTTAGATTTACTTTGGTTAATAAAGCTGTAAATAGCGTATTAAATTAAGAAAACAAATAGATCATGTTATTATAATGGAAATACGATAATACTATTTTGTAGGAAGAGAATAGAACATTTTAATCCATTAGTATGCGCGCCTACCCAATATTTACATTTGATGGTCCAAGAAAAACAACTTTTTACATAATTTGATGAGGAACTATATATATTTTTGTTGTTACAATGAAAGAATTTGATTATTGTAAATCACGTGGGCATTTATTACACTCTGAAATGAATTCCATCGATGGTATATCCAAAACTAACTAAGCTTTCCTTAGTATTTTTTTCTATCTTATAAGTATAGTTGAAACACAAAATAATTATATTTATTCAGTCCCTGTAATTGTAAAACACAAAATGGGCTTCTTACTCTTTGTAGTTTCTTGCGCCTAACCTATAATGTCCCGTGATTTACGAGAAAAATCGTTCTCGCTTAGGGTACCTACTATGTTTAGTTTTCTACACATTATTTTTTTTCAAAATACGAAATTTTAAAAAGATGTGTTGTGTTCTATTGGAACCTCGATTGGAACGTTCTAATAACTAAGTACGAAGCTACAAAAAATTCAACAATGAAGAATGACATGAAAAAAAACTCTATAGATATATGAGAACAATTAGAAAAATAAACAAATACCTATTGACCTTACGGCCCTAATTTCCAGAAAACTAACATAGTAAACAAACGAGATGAAAAATTACACCGCTACCACGTGGTTCGAATTTAAGTATTGATTAATAACTAAGGGATAGGAAACTTAATGCCAAATAGGTTATTGGATAGAGAAATTAAAATGCATGTTTTTAAAGAACTCTTTCACCGATAGCTCCTTTAAGGATTAAGGAACAAGTAAAACAAAACTGTTAGGTACTTATAGGACAAACCCTATTTTATATCTATCTTTATAATCATAATTTGCTCGATAATTTGTAAGTATAACGTTGAACAATTTTCACTCGAATTTTCATGACCAAGAGTTTAAAAAATCAATCTATAAAAAATCCTCCCATAGCACTAATTGTTTTTTATTCAACTGTTAGGTACCGAAAGTTTGTTATTATTTTTTTGCATTTTTTGAACTTCTTTATTAGGTACTCGATTAGGTACTAAAATAAAATTAGCAGGTACCTAAATCGAAAAAAAAACATTTTCACAAATAGTTAAGTATTTCAGTATTGCTTGTTTGGAGTAAACTTATCAATTATCATCGTCACCTACTCAAGTTTTGCCCAGGAATTTCTCTCGAAATTTCCGTTACTTAATAATAATTTAATAACAATTTACTTGAACAGCTGCTTGACTAAAGAAACTACACGTACTTATTTTAAAATAAGTATTCCTAAGATTATTTTCAACATGGCTACTCGATGCTCACTCTTCTAGAAGACTTATTTTTTTCGTAATTTGACAACCGAGTTGGTAACTAGCACTGACAACTCGGAAACTTGTGAAATCTGGGTTAGGTACTCAATTAATGCCAAATTTGACTTTATGTCTTAAAATTCAAAATTCATTTTTGCGCGCTCCAAACTAGGACGGAGAATATTTTCATGTTGCACGCATGTTTTTAGTGACATTAAAGTGTAACTTGGTAGGTATCTATAGAAATAGAACGTCTATGTAGATGTTTCTGCCTTTTTTGCTTGTGTGGTATTTTTAACACGTGAGCAAAATTAAGATATACCTCAGCCAAGGTTTCTGCTACAACTCATTGTTTTTCTTGGTTAGCGTCTCGGTTAGCATCCATTTTTAAACGGCGCGCTCCACTTTTGAAACGGATTTTTTCAAAAACTACCGGAAATATCACAAAAGTTCCAGATGACTCGTATTTGTTTTCAACTAACATATCCAACAAGGTGTAACTTAATAGACCGTGCATTTGAAAAAAAACTTGTGTGTGTCAACTACATCAAAATATAAATTGTTTATAAATTCAGTAATTAAGTGACAATCTACTAAACGTCGATCCCACTGGCAATGAAATAAATACTTTTCCTGGTGTTCAAATAGGCGTTCATTTGCATTTCGGCACTAAGCAATTTTTCTCACACTATTTGGAGTAATATGAGGTTTTTCCATATTAAATCAAAAGATTCAACAAATTTAGGAACGAACAAACACTGCAAATGCTGACTTAACAACGCCAACTGTCATATCTACTCTATGCCACTCTATTTTCACTATTTCCATGCTCTATGCAGTCAGACATAAACAGCCGTATCCATAGATACATACGTAATTTCAATGAACGTAACGCGTTACTTTTAGTTAACGCGAAATGTAGGTAACGCTTGATTTTACTCCTCATAATATTTCCGTGCCGCGGGCTATAACTGAAAATCGATTCTTAAGGAGTAAACTCCAAAAAATAAATGTTACGTTATTATTCGTGATCACAGGTCGTACTTATCATGTAAGTTGCATTAAAATTAGGGATGCCACGGGTACCCGGCCATTACCCGGTATTCGGCCTATCCGGCCAATTTTTGCAAATACCCGGTTTTACCGGATAACGCTCTCTATCCGGCCGGATAGTAGCAAAGTTAAAAATTAACAGTTTAATCTTAAAACTTAATTTTAATTTTTTATTACATACTAGCTGGTACCCGGCGCGTTGCTGCCTCTGAAGAAATAATTGTGGTAAAATCGTTTGAAACTTGATAAACTGCGAATGGCATATGCCGTTTGACGTTTGCTGTCAATTTTCACTTTATAAATTATTTGCTGCCCGGTCCCGGTACGACATGCGCGGCACCTACTGTAAGTTAATCTTCAGATTAGCCCAGCGAGTGCTCCTGTGAAGTTTGGTAGCGATCGGATCAACAGAATTTTTTTGTTTTGTGCGAGGCGGGGGCTTGATATGACACTTATCAACTGTCAGATTTGACAAATAAAATGTATTTAATACTTTCTGACGGTCTGAATTTTATTTGTCAAATCTGACAGTTGATATGTGTCATATCAAGCTCCGGCTTCTCACAAAACCAAGAAAAAAAATTCTGTTGATCCGATCGCTACCAAACTTCACAGGATCACCCGCTGGGCTAATCTGAAGATTCCCTGAAAATTTCATCAACATCGGTCCAGCCGTTTCGGAGTCTATAACGGACATAGAAACATTTTTTGTGTTTTATAGATATAGATTAAAGTAAGTATATAAAAAACGAAAACATGTTTAAAAATAAAGAAAACGTAAAATATAGACTTCTGGAACTAAAGAACAATTTCGTTCTTATGGCAAACACAAATAAGTATTTTAAAAAAACGTAGACAAATAAATAGCAAACAGCCCCGTGAATATTATTATAGTCGGTGCACGCTTGTTCATGCATTTACAGGTTAGTTCTGCGCTGTCCGGGCATGCTCGGGTATGGCTCGGGCGCAATACCCGGTATCCGGCCGCCGGGTACCCGGTTTTCGGGTACCCGCTTAATGATATCCGGTATCCGGCTAACAAATTTCGCCGGGTATCCGTTACCCGGTTTTTATTAAAATTGGATCCGCGGCATCACTAATTAAAACATGTACAAATAAAATCTAAAATCCACGTGTCCAAGGTTTTTGTTGAAAAGGCACCGGTTACTTTTGTACCTAGGTACTGAATTTATTAGAAAATTACACCCTGTATAGCAATATTGGTAAAAAGTAAAAGTTTGCAATATTACTAAGTATGACAACTTCGATGACAACAAAAGTAAAGGAAAATGTTTTTATAAGCAGGTACCTACCTAATCTTGTTCTGATGCACTGGCTGTTATGGTTTTTGGTAACAGAATAAATTGACAGTCATTTGCCGCTAGCAGGAATCGAACGCGCTTCGAACGAAGTAGCCGCAAGGACCTTTTCCACAACATCTGATGCCTCTAAATTATATCGAATCCTCCCATGTTTGCATTGCTCAAGCACGTTTGTCTCGAGGTTTGTCTTTTACCCGCTTTTACCGCTATTAAAAACGATCCTTTCTCACTTAAGTTTCCATTATTAAATTGCGTTAATTACTGTAGCATAAATAGTATTATGTACCCATTCTGTTATTAATATAATGTAAAATGTAGAATATTACAGTTTAAAGAATACCAAAAGGATTTAGACGCCGAGATCTTAATTGATAAATATTATTATTAATTCGTCAAGGCATATAAATATATTATATTAACTCTTACAACATTCAAATATAATAAATGACGCAATATGCCAATCATTGATCAATAAATTAGTCGTAAAAATTCATAGAATTGCACTTGATATCCGGGCCTATATTCTATGGAAATTAACCAATAAAATTTTGCTATAACTGATGTGATCATTATTTATTTGTTTGCCTTTTTTGTTTTTATATTACCCCTTGGCTTTTGACTTTTATCTATTAAAACTCACTTTTCGTTCTATATAGTTTACATAGAATCCGCATAGAATGCATCTAGAAATTCAAGCAAAAACCAAACCAGATTGATAAACCGTCGGTCTTGAAAAGAAAAAACGCACTCTCTCTTATCATGAAATTGCGAAATCATTCAATGAAAGCAAAAGTTGCAAATCAACACAGTTCAAGGAAAATGTATTCATATAACCGACAATAATTATTACTATGTCCTTTTCAGAATTATGTTTTTAATAAGTAGGTGACTTTTAGACACAACTAATAGT
Organism: Xestobium rufovillosum; assembly: GCA_963966045.1. NCBI lineage: Eukaryota > Metazoa > Arthropoda > Insecta > Coleoptera > Ptinidae > Xestobium > Xestobium rufovillosum. The sequence continues at coordinate 26,166,745 of OZ014493.1, read as the reverse complement.
TTCTTATATTTTCTAGATTATACGTTCTCCCTGACAGAATCAGCCATCGGAAAATAACACAAACTTCTCCAAAATCTTACCCTGGTGGTGCTGGTGGATGGAAAGCTCCTCCGGGCGGTTGCATCCTGGGATCCCAAACATATCTCCCATCATGAGTCCTTTGATCGACAGGCAACGGCGCGTGGAAACTCGCGAACGCCGACGGAAACGGCAAAGGCAATCCTGCAGACATAGCGGCTTGAAAATCCGCCTCTTTTTCGGGCATTGCACAAATCACATCACACTATTTATCACAAACTGTCAGTCCTTACACATTGTTATAAAGTTTTAATGAATCCAGTCCTTGCCGGGTTTTTCACTGTAATCCTTCTTAAGTTCCATGCAGTTCCGGAAAGCTCTCCTTACGCGTGTTTTTAGAAACGGACATAATAAGTTAACCGGCCGACGAGAAACACCAATTTACGCTAAATTAGATGTCTCAATAAAACACCAAATAAGGAAACTCCACAGCGTGATCCGCGATCTCACATGGCTATTTGCAACTTGGGTTCTTCGTCCGTGTTAAGTAAACACTCCGCGTCCCATCCTTTGTATTGCGCTAAATAACTGTAATTATTATTCACAATTAAATTTGCATCGGAGATGCTCAACGATGAATAATTTAACCAGTCTAGACACCAACAAAAATATTACAAAACACCAATTGAAAAAAGCGTCTTCCAATTTACATCAATAATATCAAGTCACTGCATGTAAACACAAGATGTTAACAGCCCTAATATTTGCCGTAACTTTAGTTATTTGTTTTAAGAATGTCAACAAGTAATAATTGATGTTTGCGAAAGTCACATGCTTTAATGTCTAAATCGCTAAAGTCCAACACACACCAAACTAAAGGCTACGGCGAACTAACTAGACTAGTAGAGGCAGGCGAGGAGTTGACAGCCAGACCTTACAACTCAACTAACGAGTGTGGAAGAAGGGGCCGAGGGGAGGGGCCTATCACCGGCCGACTGCAAGGGAATGGACTCGCATTCTGTATTTTTGGACCAGTGGCGCAGTGTCTGAGATGCAGGTACATCATTAGGGCATTATTATCAGATCAGAGGTCTGGCACTAAAATACACAACATGTCACTAACATTGTATTTCCCAGTTTATTCATTAAATGGTTGCATCTGTGTCTATTTATATCACAAAGAAAGCTGCATTGATTGAGTTCATTATGATTACATTGGAGTCAATTACGCGCCTGTTAGAGTAACAGTGCATTTTTAAGTTTCCTCTCATTACCCTCCTTGCTTCCGTTTAATTGAATTTACGCGCCAGTCCTCTCCAACGATGGAAGTAATCAGAAAAAACTGGAAGGGCTTCTCTTAAAACAAACCAAGGGCACAAGTAAAGTGTTGGTCCTCCACCAACATTACCATGCCCAAGTTCGTTGTCGGTATAAAAAGCGGAGAAACTCTAAATAGAAAAGTAATCAATAACTGAAACTCTAAAATTAAATTCCTTATATCCCAAAGGGCTTTTATTCAGTTACACAAATTCAAATATGAGCCCACGTCTGTCACCGGTGAACGCCAAGTCTTTCACCTTAAGTCGATACCCCATCCACGAACATAATTTGTTGTGTTCCTGTGTCAAATATAAGGCACCCCACCAAAATTAGCAAGGCTGCGCCCGTTGTCTGCATAAAAAGCAAAAACACACAAGTTAGTAGGTACTTAATAAACGAAACTCTAAAATCATTGACTATTAACACTGAGGAACGGTCGCAGCCACACAAATTCAAATATGAGCACACACCGACTAATGCAGCACATAGCGAAGCAGATTAATGCAACCTCTGCCGCGAATCGAACGCCATATCTCCGAAGATTAGGTAGGTACACGCTACACGGGTACACATATGCCAATGCCCTCATCTGCCATCAAAAGTCATTGTATTAATGTGATTAACCTGGTGTGTAAACTGATTTGGGCTTTTGTAGACAACCTAAACAAATCTATGCTTGAATCCAGGAACATGTAGCGTAATGGGTCGCTAGAACCTCGAACTAACTTAGTAGAGCTGATAGTGGACGGTTTCTAAAGTTCGAAGAGCTTGTAGCATTGACTTCTGTAGTCGGTGGCAGTTACACAAATTTAGATATGAGCCCACACCCATGAACGATGAACGCCCAGTGAAACAGATTAATACAACCTTTAGCGCGAATCGAACTGCATATTATATCGCCAAAGGGTACCTAGGTTACCCAGGTATACACCTAGTCTTCCAACTTATGCCAATGATCCATCCTCGACCAAAAGTCATTGTGTTAATATGACGAACGTGGTGTGTAAATTGGTTTAGGTAGGTATTGGAGAAATCCTAAACAATCTTTCGTTTAAACCCAGAAAAACTTAGTAGTTCCAGTATATTTAATAAGCAATTTTGTAATACATCGGACTGACATCAGAAAAAACAAAAAAAAATTGCCCATGTTCTTTTTCTGAGAAACTTAGTTACACAATTTTAAATATGAGCCCAAACCTATCACCGACGAACGCAGCTCCGCAAAGACAGATTCAAGCAACCTTTAATGCAAATCAACATTCCTATCGCCGATGGCTAGATACAGACACCTAGTCTTCCAGCTCATGACGCCGGCGTCCCATCCACGAACACCGACGAATACTAACATTGTGTATAATCTTTTTTTGCTATTGTAGAAAACCTAACTTGAACGTAAGAAGACGTAGCTCCAGTGTAATACTTAAGCAATATATGAGTTATGGTCGAGAAAATCGGACTAACACGCTGGAGTCAACGAGCTCATGGTTGAAGATTTTTACAGTTTCCTCGCGTTCCTTTTCTTGTTTTCCTGTAGCTTAGTTTACGTGCCAATCGTCTATAAAAATTGAGAAAATTGAGAAAGGAACTGGAATGAATTCTTCAAGAAAGACCAACGAATTTGAGAAATATTCAAGCATAACCTGCCCCTTGGCGCAAGTAAAGCATCGGCTGTCCACCTATAGCATGTCTGTGTCTGAATAAAAAGGAGAAAACTCTAAGTATAAGTACTTATATCAAACTCTAAAAAGAAAAGTTTACGGTCGCAGCCACACAAATTCAAATGTGAACTAACACCATCATCGATAAACACAACGCCCGGTGAAGATAGGTTCATATGCAGCCTTTAGTGCGAAATAACTCCTTGCAGCCGAAGAGTAGGTAACCTAGTATTCCAGTTCATGCCGGTGTAATCCATGATCGCATATAGTTGTGTTAACGTCGCGAACGTAGTGCTTAGGCTATGGTAGAAAACCTAAACCTGGAAGCACATACCTCCAATAAAACATTCAAGCAATGTTGAAATCGGACTAATTTACTAGAATCAACAGACATTTGGGCAGCAGATCTGATAGAGTGAGGTCTGTAGAAGAACTGTAGAAGAACACAACTCACAATGGAGTTCTTTCAATAAATCCTGTGCAGAACATTTACAAAGAAAGTTGCTGCAGAAGATAGATTTGCAACTCTTCTAGAAGGGAATCTGAGGAATGATTTAACGAAGTCCCTCAGCAATCTACCAAACCAGTTTCAAAGACCCAAATGGAAATTTCGGAGAAAAACTATAAACATCAAAGCGTTACTTCGAGATGATCTAATAATTAAAAATATAGGTTATTATGAAAATTCTCTGAGTACCCAGCGCAATGAAATTTTAAAAACCAAAATAAGTGGAGCTGTCATAGCAAAGGTATTCTTAAATTTGTAATCAGTACTGTCAGTGGGTATTTATGTCCTTACTTTCTTCCGCGTTCGAAATGGATTTTTAAATTAAGAACTTTTCGAAATCAGTCTATGCGATTTAGCAAAACCAGATCGTCCATCGCGCATAATTCCTTCAATTATTATTATTTCTTACGTAGTAGGTTTCTGGCCCCTAGCACTAAAGCTCAAGCTTATTGTGCCCCCATACATGATTATCTCAAAAGTTCGGTCCCTTCAAAAAATTTTAGGACAAGACTTATGGGTGCATCTCTTATTACTTTTGGTTCTACAAACATAGCTCCAAAGCTTCTATGTCTAACTGCTCCAACAGCCGGACATTCGCATAGTATGTGATGAGGAGTTTCCTTCTCTTCTCCACACATCCTGCAATCAGGATTGTCCTTCACTCTAATAGTGGTAAGATGTCTCATAAGTGAACAGTGTCCTGTAAATAGTCCTACTGCCCATCTCAGCTGGTTCTTACCCAGTCGTATTAACTCTTCAGCTCTCTTGATGGATGGTCTGCTAATGAACATCCGCGATTGCCTCAGTCCAGGAGTCCCCATCCAGTAAAAGGTATGTTTTTGTCCTATTTGGCTATCTGATATGTCAAGCGACACGTAGGTTCCGGCCCTATCAGCGTGACTTTGACTCCCTTCTTCGCTAAGAGATCAGCTTTCTTGATCCCTTCACTTCCTTGATTGCCTTTCACCCATCGTAGAATAACCTTGTTATGTACTGCTAGCCAGTCTTTAACCGTTCTGGATTGTATATCTGTAGCTTCCAGAGCTTTCAGTGATGTCTGGCTGTCAGTGAGAATCTGGATCCTCCTGTTGTGAAAGGACCTCCTGATCATCTCCTGCGCACGTACGGAAATTGCAGTAATTTCTGCCTGGAATACGGTTGCAAGGCTGCCCAGATTTATGCTAATTTCATTCCCTGGCCTTTTGCCAACAATACCCACCCCAGAACTATGTACAGTTTTAGATCCATCTGTATATCAAATGTTTCCATCCTGTTCTCTCGCCTTTTGTGAATTGCCCTCCACTCCCTCTATCGGTATGGTAATCCGATAAGGTTTGTGAAAGTTTAAGATTAGGACGGGAAACCCTGTGTTCTAGGCGAAACTTTCTTTGGATCTGAAATCATCATTCCCATTCCATCACGCAAAATTGCCGGGTAGTGCAGTGTAGCCTACATATCGATCTCAGGTTACGCGAAGTGTCGTGCTGCGGCTCAGGGGCCCGAAAAGTACAGTCCAAGGTCACCAAGTGTAGCTAGCAAACATCAAAGGCGCTGTCAGGGAATGACAGTTATGATCTCCATTTGTGGTGAAATTAATAAATTGATATTTTTGGCCGTCTTGTAAACCTTCATTAGTAGCTTCTGCAGCTGTTCGATATGATGTGGACATAGGTTGAACTAAAGGAGGAGGTAACACGCATTTTGATTATGGTAACTTATTCGAAGGTCTAAAGATTCGAAATTATTCCTGGAACGAGAAAATTCCGCAATTTTTTTCAGTATGTAAGGCATTTGGATATCCTCATTTATTATTAAAAAGACATTCACCAAGATAATTAGTGGCCTTGAATAGAAACTAGGTGGAAGAGCGCACTAAACCTGAGAAGGCTGTGGGGAGAATAATTAGGTGGGTATACCTGTCGCGGCGAAAGAAGAACCTGTCACGTGTTCTGCGCGAAAAACCAATTTACGTAGAACGGGTAATAAAGGCCGACACGACACTGCAGCTGACAGCAACAGCGGACACCCCCATTACTTCATTGTAGACGCGTGACAGGTTCTTCTTTCGCTGCGACATAATTTTTTTTAATATTACGTAGGTAATTAACAGCGTCCAGGAGATGTAAATACAAATTTTCCAGAAAGCTTCATCTGCCTTCTTTGTTCTACACTTGTTCTTATATTCATCTTCAACAAAAGGACCTTTTACTTCGAATTGAATTGTGAAACGATAAGTAGAAAACCTTAGCCAAAACTGATGTAATTGCCTTATAATACCCTGGGCTCCAGAGTTATTAATGTTCATATTGCCCTCTAATTCTTATAGAAACAAAATACTTTTTCAAATACAACGTTCCTTTAAAACTTGTTCTCGCCTCTTAACCTCACGTTGAACTTTCTTGCAATGTCCAAGTGTTATTCTCGAAATACAAATTTCAACTACATATATAGCAAATAAGGTTGGGTCACTGCTGTACCTGAAGGTCGTTCCACATGTTGATTAGAAACTTTAATTAATCAGGATGTGCATGCGTAAAATCCTTTTTAACGCATCGTATTTATATACCTAAGCGTGAAGGATGGAACACGCCCTTGTTTATGTTTATGTAAATAAAACGATATATCATCCTTTGTATGTGTAATTTTTGAATTAATGAACTACATGCTTTTCAGAATGAGTTTAGGCCCTGGTTCTAACACACTATACGCAGCCGTGTTACTATAGAAAATGCATTACCTACATTCCCTTTTTAAATCATTTGAGAATTGAGGCGACAAAGAAGAAGGCTACGTATTATTGCCGACAAGTTTTGTTTGAAACAAAAGTGTTGGTTTAGTTTCCAAAGCACATGTCGAAAACAGTTGTTAACATAATCTTTATTTACTTACTCTTTGGTAATCTACGTACCTGCATAATTGAGTTTATCACTTCTATTTCGTTTTAAAATTCTATAGGACGCATCCTTAGACAAAAATGCAGGACAAAAAATAATCTAAAGTGAATATACTGAAATACTGACGCAAATTATTTATTTTTAGACACAGTTGAGATAAGTTATGAAAACAAAATTGATTTAAAATATTCGCTTTAAATTTCAAAGAAATGTGGAACTAAAATTTCCATGGCATACATCGTTGATAGGTGACGGGTACGAATAACGTTTCAATTGTTAAAAACTTTATTCTCAATAATTCGACTAATAAATACAGCTACTTCTTAAATAAATAAACCCAAGTACTTAACAATACATCAACAAATATAACTTATGAACACTTAAACTCCATATCAAAAACTGTATTTCGAATTCTTACAAAATGCTTCTTGTAAATTCTTTTCCTGATCTTTTCACAGTCAATGGTTTAAAAGGATTTAAAATATAAAAAATAATTCAAGGAAGAACAAAATTACTTATTTTAATTTTATGTTGGTGGTAAGACGACAAGAGTGCCACACAAAAGGTTTGATGTACTGTACATATTAATTAAAGTTATAATTGAGCAATACGTAAGCATATAACACCAAAATTACGAACTAATTGTCATTCGCCACACTGTGACAAACCATGACTAAATATTAAACGAATAAAATAAAACTACAATTCAATTACTTTTATTGGAATGATTTCATCAGTTACATGAGCCGCATAATAACATTTGGTATCGCAGATGATTATAAATTACGCGGATGCTCTAGTAACATTTTAGATATTTTAAGGAGGCTTAATTTAATAAAAATTAATGAAGTCGATTTCATAGTACATACTCATGTTTAGCTTACATATACATATGTTACAATTAAAGCATGGAATCCGATTGGTTAAAGTGTGGAATAAGTTATATTTAATATTTTACGTTAGTTATTGTTTAAAATAACGGTGCTGCAGTGAATAATGAAGAAATGGGCGTAAATGCTGTGTCTCGTGAATTTTCGGTTCCAGCTCCTACATTGCGGAGAAGAATGAAAGGAACCAAGGAAGGAGGGCTTAGGAGAACTGTGTGTACTTGGGAAAGGAAATGAAGACAAACTAAGAAACCACATCTTGAAACTAGAAACTTAAGGAGGTATAAACTAGAAACTTAAGGAGGTATACAATTTTTGCTTTAATTTCCAGAAATGTGCTAAGAGACCCAAAAAGATGATTGTGCCTTCCTCGTCCGAGGAGTCTGACATGGAGATGTTGCATTTTGTGGACGATGAAAGCGACAATCTCACATGAGATGACTAAAACATTTGCGTGGGATGCCAAGAGAATTTTTCCAAGAGAATTAAAAAAGTAGACTGGCTACAGTGTCTCCAATGCAAATTTTGATTACATTCTAGCCTTTCTAGAGCGCAGTAAATAAGTGGACAACTCTCCCGGACTTATCCTACACAATTAAAAAAAAAGACACCGAATGACGTTTTCCTTCGTTTAAAATCTTCCGCATCCGACCGTGTGGCACGGTGGCCGTGGGTCCGCCGTGAGTTCAGTCCTTCAACGTAGTAAAATAATTTTCATGGTTTTCCCTTATACTTTAACACCTATCTACAATGTTCATTATAAAATATATCGATAAATTAATGGTAAAAGCAAAAGTTTTGAGACCTCTTCTGATCCGCCAGAATTGTTTGACAGAAAAAATTAACGGCTATGGAAAATGCAATTTTTAACATTGAAAATGTTATTAGTATCGTAGTATAGTGGATCAAATTCACTGAAAAGCGTCTGATGCATTTGCCACACTACGTGACGCGTTGAGACCCGAACGCCAGCGGTTCAAAGCGAAGCGGCTGGCAGCGCGGAGCGCGCTCATTCTTCTCTTCCCTGGCTAGCAACGAGCATACACTAGTGTCGCCTGTCGCATAATTCTTTAACAGGCTATCGCGTAGGATGCGAAAATATCAACAGCAAACATACTTTTGAATTTTAACGATACCAACATTTTAGAACAAGAAAAAATTCAAAATCTCGACTGCTTTTAGAAATGATCTAAATAAAAAAAGAACAAAACTCTATAATGCTAGAATTGATACAGAAAATTTAAGTCAAATTTACTGTAATATAATACAATAAATCATACTATCTGCTACTTACTTATTAGTATTATTGTTAAATTAAATACACATGCCTTTTTCTCTTTCATAAATTCAAATGTCTCCAAAATCAAAAGTGCTAAAATTTTTATATTTATATCATAGTTACCGTACCTATAAGTAAATCGTTCTTATTGTTTGGAAAAAGAATTTTGTTCTTGTCAAATATTTTATTGACAATTTTATATTTTTATACGTTTTACAAACTAAATCTTGACAAAGCCCCCGAACGGGGGCGAAACGTCGATAGCTATTTATTTACGCGTATGCCAGAATCTCACAAAATTTTAAATATTTATTTTTAAGGATTTGTTGTCTATGTTGTCCAAGTAGTCTACCAACTATGACCAACTATGACCATAATTTTCTAATAATTCCGATCGGCTCATGAATGACACGTTGATTTGTTCTCTTGCCCGCCAATTCATAAATGACCAGTTCGCACCTAAAACATTTAGGTCTTCCACGGAGTAACCAATACAATGTTCAACAGCCGCACCTTTTAAGAGCTTTTTGTGATAAAAAATTATTAGATTTAAACAGAGACGCGACAGGGGTGGTTTGTAGGGGTGCTTTGTGGGGTGATTTAGGGGTGGTTTTAGGGATGGATATAGGGGTGGTTTCTATGGGTGGTTTTAAGGGGTGGGGGAGGTTTTGAGGGGTGGTTTTTGGGATGTTTTTGAGAGTGGTTTTAGAGGTGGTTTTAGGGGTGCTTTTGAGATGGTTTCAGGGGTTGTTTCAGGGGTGGTTTCGAGGGGTGGTATTTAGGGGTGGTTTGTCTGCTGCTGTGGAGGATACCTGTATTTTCGATTGATCTGATAATGGGCACGCGCAACGCGCTCATTTTTCCAAGTATTATACATCGGCGCAGGTGTTTAATGAATAATTATTTAACACGCTATCGCGTATGCAACAATATCCCAAACGCACAAGGGTTATAGTCTGCTTCGTCATTTTCAATGCCTTCCCCGGTTGCATCTTTGCGAAGGCTGTGAATTTTTTAAATATACCGGGTGCTCACGAAATCGTTATACAGTTCACTAACCACTAATGCCTTGCTTTTGACGTAGAGACTTGAAATTTTGACCACATGCTTAATTTATACACTACTTTTGGTATGAAAAAACCCAAATTCCACTTACGATATAAGTTTTATATTTCGTATACAGGGTTACAACTAATTCAAGGGCCACTATGGGAATATTTGAAACCGTAATACATACAAGGTTGGTCAAATGGGATAAAAGTTGCGTAATTATGGGGACATGTCACACACATTTACAGATCTCGAAAATATTTCATGGATCACTAGATATAACAAGAAATGTGAAATTTGCCGATTTCTTTAATCTTAAATATCTTTTTTGCTATTAGAGGTAGTGATCTGAAATTTGGTACCGTTGCATAAGCAAATATTCTGCATCTAATAGTAGTCATATAATCTTCCCAAGCCTACTAGTTTCTGCAGGGTGATAATAAACTTTTGTTTTCCTTATGGGCGCCATATTGGTTTTTAATCGCATTAAATAGGCAGAAAAACTCTGAATACAATAGTACCAAACACATTATAAAAACTTTGAAGAAAAAATGCATATTAATAGATAAAATGATATTTTTCATTTTTTCAACTTGGCTTTGGAATTTTGACAATTACGCTGCTTTTTGTTATCAGTTGACATCTCTTACGATGAAAATATTTTTTTTTGCAAACGAAATTTTTATTACCATCACATCTATTAATATGCATCTATTAGGTAATATGCATTTTTTCTTCAAAGTTTTTATAATGTGTTTGGTATCATTGTATTCAGATTTTTTCTGTCTATTTAATATGAATAAAAACCAATATGGCGCCCATAAGGAAAACAAAAGTTGACTATCACCCTGAAGAAACTAGGAGGCTTAGGAAGATTATATGACTACTATTAGATGCAGAATATTTGCTTATGCAACGGTACCAAATTTCAGATCACTATCTCTAATAGCAAAAAAGATATTTAAGATTAAAGAAATCGGCAAATTTCACATTTCTTGTTATATCTAGTGATCCATGAAATATTTTCGAGATCTGTGAATGTGTGTGAGATGTCCCCATAATTACGCAACTTTTATCCCATTTGACCAACCTTGTATGTATTACGGTTTCAAATATTCCCATAGTGGCCCTTGAATTAGTTGTAACCCTGTATAGAGTAGTTTCTAATTTATTTTATTTCTATTGCATAAAGAAGCGGGAGTATTTCGATACCGCAAAGAAAAGTTGAGAGTATGAATTTTAATTTTTCATTTATCTTGCGATTTGCGCTGTTCAGTTGAAAATTTGAAGTAAATTCTAACCAACGAAGTGGAACGAGTTTATATATATATGTTACCGGTAAAACCCGAATTCCGTGAAAACCCGTTTTAACTAGTTAGAACTAGAAATAACAAACGGCCTTTGTGAAAACTAGTTTTAACTAGTCAAAACGCGAACTGACGGGACGTATTTGTAAAAACCCGAATAAATAATACTTTTTAATGGGCTTCGGGTTCTAACTGTGATTTTTAGTCGAAACTAGTTTTACCAAGTCGTTCGTTTGAGGGAACTAGTTTCAACTCATAGAATCAGTAAAAACCCGAAATTTTTATTCTTTTGCATAACATTAAAAAACTCAGTTGAATTTAGGTTTTATTAAACTCTAAAAACACAAAATATATTCATAACCGTGTTTCCCGGGAATTCTGAAGCATCCTGTTTAACATGGGAAATTTGAAAATTGCGATTTCTATGCCCCCAAAGTATTTTAAGCATATTTTATTTCGAGTACCAGAACACATACAATGTGCACCAAAGAACGTTTTTGCATAATAATTTTCAAAGTTTAACAAAACATTTTAAAAAATATATCGCGAGGGATGTAAAGAACACGACAGCCATCTGCGCAATGGGTTAATGAGTTCAATCGCAGAACGGCCGACTTGGCATCTAGCATATGGAGGTTCGAATCCATCGGTGGTTATTTTTTTACTTGTATTGTTATTTTGAATGAACTGCGATTGATTTCTATCAGTATAAACGCACAATCAAACGTTTTATAATTTTTAATTAAACTGGCAATGGATTTATTAGAAAATTATTCACGTAATTAAAGGCAGTAACATTGGAACAATACCTAGAAAATTAATTATTTATTTACTTAAATGTATTAAAACTTTGTTTGTTCATTTTAATTTGTTGTGCTCTTTATACTGCTGGTATTTAAACTGAGTTGATTCCCAGGCGATACATTTTTGGAAATATTTTTGATATTTGCTTAAACTTTGAAAATTAATATGCAAAAACTTTCTCTGGCGCATATTGTATGTGTTTTGATACTCAAAATATCCTTAAAACACTTTGGGGGCATAGAATGGCCATTTTCAAATTTTCCATATGTTAAACAGGATGCTTCAGAATTCCCGGAACACGGTATAACATAAGTCATAATTCAAACGCGTGTTTTACACTGTATAATACCATTGCATTTTTTACACTTGCACATGTTGCTTGCGCATCGCTTCCAGTGTTGTGCATCATATAATATCATCTAGACAAATCATCTAGACAAAATTTTGTTATCTATCATCTTATCTAAGATGACACTGTAATCATTTATCTATCATCTTATCTTACATGAGAAAACAGGTTATCTGGAGGTATTAGATAACATAATATTTCGAATATATTTTCAAAGGAAAAAATTCGTAGCTTCATAAAACGCGTAAAATCCCTCTTTTTCAGTAAGGTCAAATCCTGATTCCACGCAGAAATAAACTTACCGACAAACATTCTGAAATGCTAACTTGCAGAAGCAACCTAAGAAATGAATTACATATTACTTTTAAGTGTTAACCAGTTTAATCTAATCTACTAATCAGTAAATTTTATTATTTATGAACATGCTATTTTTTAATTTTATATCTCTGTAACTGTAATATCGTAATAGGTAAGTGGTATTTTTTCTTCTGTTTTTAAGATATTCTGAAAACGATAAAAATTGAGCTACCTACATAATAACGATCAATATGTTATCGATCCCTACTTAAATATTAAATGTTGAGCTACGTAAATACTGCTGCTAAATCCAGTACTTACCTATGTACCTAAACCACGTTAAATTCATAAATAAAAATACCTGGCGTGAATTTCTCTACGATTATCTATTGAATTATCTAGATAATTATACTTCATCTATTATCTTTATCTAGATTACCATTTGCCAAATTATCTTTTATCTGTATCTAGATAATATTTTTCGTAATTATATGTTAACTTTTCTTGATAAAAACCGGTTAACTGTGCACAACACTGATCGCTTCTTACATGTATAACACAAATACCTTAAAGCCTTGTACAGATCCACTAGCTAAAGAAGCACTTCTTAGTTTTGTCTTACGAAGAATAGAGTATTTCGGGTTTTTACTGATTCTATGAGTTGAAACTAGTTCCCTCAAGTGAACGACTGGGTAAAACTAGTTTTGACTAAAAATCACAGTTAGAACCCGAAGCCCATCAAACATTATTATTTATTCGGGTTTTTACCAATACGTCCCGTCAGTTCACGTTTCGACTAGTTAAAACTAGTTTTCACAAAGGCTCTTTGTTATTTCTAGTTCTAACTAGTTAAAACGGGTTTTCACGGAATTCGGGTTTTAACGGTAACATATACATAGATGTATAAATGTATAAATTAAATAAATACTTGTCAAAGAGAGACTATAAAATAAGTCATCTTAGTTTTAAATTCGAAATATAGGTAATTTAAGCGGAGAATTAGGTAATAAAAGAATTTTAATAACAATGACTTTGTTCAGTCAAGGATAACAAAACTTCTTTAAAATATTAAAAAAAACTTGTACATAAATTGATTCATCAGCAGCCGTTGTTGGATTGTAGATGAGTTTTCCAGATACCTAGTACCTATTCCATAATTTATTATTTATCCAGATGTTTGAGGCGACGCCTTATTATAACAAAAAACAAAAACACTAATTTACTAAAAATTATAAGCGGTAACCCAAAGTGTTTGGTAGCGGTCGTCTGCACTTCATCTCTGTCCACTTATCTCGTTTTCTCTCTCGCCACCGCCATAAAAAACACGTTTGTTTCAGTTCGTTGCTGTTAATGAAGATAGTGAAGGCATTTTCTACTGCCCAGTGGTGTAGGCACATTATCTCATTATACAAAGCACCACTCTATAAGGTACATGCTAAATACTTTAAGTGCCTGAGGAAATGTGTATTGAATTTCTAGCTGCAATGTGCAGTTTCTTTAATGACTTAAATGTACGTTTCCGTTTCTGTAGCTAATGATGTAGTACGTCACAAACCGTGCTGCAGACTCCCTTGATTGCCGCTGAAAGATTGCTGGTGCGCGAGACAAAGCTGATAAACAATATAAATGGTAAAAAGATAAATAGAATAGAAATAGACTCCAATAATGTTTAATTAGAAGCTGTACGAAAAATTTTGACGGTATGTAACTGGTACTCGAACCCAGGTTTCCCACTTTCCGGGCAGGTCCGGTCAGGTCAGGTCAGAACGCCTGCTCTAAAAGTGGGAAACCTGGGTTCGAGTCCCAGTTGCGTGCCGTCACATTCTTCGTACAGCTTCTAATTAAACATGTTCCACTCACGGCGAGTATAAGCCGGAAATTATAATATTTCTCTCCAACGCACTGGCAGTGTGTCAGGTTCCGTCTCTCGGCTGCTGGCGGCGCTAGTCCTTATAAATTCTCGTCACGGAGAATTGGTCTAGCGTTAGACTGCATCAAAAAGCCTTTAAGAGGGATTGCTGCGCGAGAGAAATATATGCGGCCCGCGGTAGTTTAGAGGTTAGAACGCCTGCCCGGAAAGTGGGAAACCTGGGTTAGAGTCCCAGTTGCGTGCCGTCACATTTTTCGTACAGCATCTAATTAAACATGTTCCACTCACGGCGAGCATAAGCCGTAAATTATAATATTTCTTTTATTCCTATTATGATTAAGATGGTGTAAATAGCGAAATTACATGTCCCGATCTCATACAGAACAACAAGCACAAAAGTGACATTTAACAGAACACTTTCTGACGTCAGAATTCAAAATCTACTGCAAATTTCAGTTTGAAATTTTGCTGACTTATGTCATTTGACGGTTAGTAGCGAGTAATGCCTTAATTTTTTTAGAATATGAAAAAGGGTAAATTATTCAGTTACCATTGATTTTCTTGCAAAAATAGATGCACTATTCTGAAGTTTCTGAAGTCATTTTAGTCGTCTTTCTCTAATCAAATTTTGCAATGTTACAAAGAAATAAGAATTGTAAAAAACGAAAAATTCTATTTTTTTGACTGGCCACTGCCTCCGGCTTCTCTTTATTCACATCTTACACCACCTATTCTTTTCTGACAGCATCAAACTGGTCACCCTGGAATGGACTCCATGATGAGAGGAATATGCTCGAAAATAAGCTTGCGGAGTGCTGCTGAAGATCATGTTAAAAGGGTATAGCCGATAGGAAGAATCGGCTCCTGTAAGGAACATGTCGATGAATCGCCAGCGTATACTCGTCTGGACATCCTAGTCGCTGAAACATTTGAGCGTTGTGCATCTGATCATCGGGCTTTTACGATTTATTGAATGCTATGGAATGACGGGCATATACTTACTTTGGGCAACCAATTATGTCGACCTGGAAAATGGGATTCCTTCAGCTAACTTGTCGCGATGGTTGACGATTTGCTGAGTTGATTAGCCATAGGACATTGGGTTTTTGAGTTAATTGCTACGATGGTTGATTGAAGTGGCTATGACCATCCCACGCAGTAGTCACCAATATGTCGGTTGCAAAAAAATAAATAAAATTAAGAATAGAACGATGTTATGACAAATTAGGCCATCTGTCCATTTGAGAAAATCTGGAATTCGTTTAAAATTGGCACTGTTGGACAAATTTGGTTGCCTAGTTTTCGCTATTACAGAATGAAGCAGTTTTAGGAAGAAGTATGTTTTTCACTTTGGCACAACATATAAATTCCTGTTGCTCAAGAAGATACTTATACAATGGCAACATGAATATCTTCTGCTATTGTTCGGAGGTTAAACTTATAAATGATCTCCAGCGACGATTCATCGTGTTCTTTTGAAACTGTTATGACTTTGGCCCGATATGAACTCTTAAAGAATCCGATACGCAACAGGAAATTCAACAACCATCATTATTACATAACGATCATTGGAGATACCTTCGTGGTCAGAGTCGAATCCTCTATCAAAAGAAATCATAACTCAGGGGCCAATAATGATTATCCTCGGTTGAGTCATTAAACCCGAGATGAAACTACACCTACTACATGAAGCAATCAAATTGTATAAAGATGAACGAATCTAGCATATTTAAAATGTGACAGGACCATGTTTCCTATAATTAATACATCCAGTAAATTAGATATAGCTCCTGTGATTTTGCTGAGAGATATAATAATATAATTCAAGCGAAGCGAGCGAGTGTGGCCACAGCCGCCTAATGTCTTAATAACTTCATTTATATATTCAAGGTCAACCCAATCTTCTACACTCCGCTATGGACGCAGTTCTCTTTTTTGATCTGCCTCGACCGCATTCCACGTTTCTTGTGACGCCTGTTGACTCTACAGGATTGGTACCTGCACTTACAACAAGCTTTTGTGTTAATGCGAGTTATAAGTAAGCAAAAGCACACTTGCTCTCAACAATACATCATGCCTAGGCATTTCGTCTTCTAAAGAACAAACCAGACGGAGGCAAGTCAATTTTTTCAAGTAGCGGTAGGTTAAATTATTTCGCATTATTTCGTGCGTGTTCATATCTCAAGTTACATTCCTCTGCAAATACTAGGGATATAGGGATAGTCGTTTTATATTTTATTATGATTGGATAGATCAATCTTCATCATAAGTTATTCAGTCCTTCATTGTTTGTCTCTTAGTAGGCGTCTCACCATTCTATTTCTCCTATTCTTAATTGCTTCTCACGTCAGATTCCGCTTTCCTATTCACTTTTTCTATCATCCACGTTTTGCAACTATATACACAGGTACGTTTCTAAGAGTCTCTTTGGAGTTTTTGAATTTAACGATTCTCTTTGGCAAAAGCAATTCTCAGTTTTTAACCGTAGAGCTCTTACCATCTGGAATTATTTGATTTCCCTAACAATAATAATCCGTGGCTTCAACTTGTATGACAGATGATATTATTTACTGCTATTCATAATGTCATTTTCCAATTCGGAAATTGGTTAATATGAATTTGTAAATCTAGTTTTGAAGTCGGCTGATGTATAATGCCACTTTCTCCTATTTGGAACTCACTAGAACTCGGATGGATCCTAAAGTAAAGGGAATATATGGCAAATTCCTTCAACATCAAAAACGATTCAACAAAATAAAACGTTGTCGTGTGTCCTAATATCTCATTTACAACAAATTGAAATCTGCTTTGTGAGTATCATCATAAAGTTCTCATCCGAAGGCAGGTTAGGCGCGTACCTCCAACCTTTCCCATCCTGACCTAGCCTCCGCATTTCCCTAACCCCTACCTCCTTTTATTCCTATCCTGTCGCGAACTATTCCTTCGTGTCTCAGAAGATGTCCTACCATCCTACCATCCTATCTCTCCCATTCTTTATTGTCTTCCAAGCCATTCGCTCTTTCCAAAATCTTTCTAATGTTTCCCTATCGCTGACCTTATCTATCCATGGTATCTTCATCATGCGCCTGTAGCACCACATTTCAAGCACTTCTACTCTTTTTCGATCCACTTCTCCTATTGTCCAAGTTTCGCACTCGTACAATGCCATACTTCATACATACATCTTTAAGAGTCTCTTCCGAGTTTCTACACTAACCGTTCCCGAACATAACCGTTGTTTTTTCGTTAAACGCAACTGTTTTATATTGTTTTATATAATCTTTAGTGCTGCTCCCATCTTGAGTTATTTGACTTCCTAAATAGCAGAAATCCGCGACTTCTTCTATCTTCTCATTTCCTATCTGCATTTTAGTTTTAGTTCTATTTTCACGCCCTATACATACCAACATTTTGGTTTTCTTTTTATTGATTTTCATGCCGTAGTCTATCTTTTCAATAATCTCTCCCCCCCCCCTAATATGGTTAAACCTATGGTTCGGCTCTTAAATCATTGAAGCACACAGGCCATCCCACTCGTCAAGGTACAAATCTGTTGGGATGCGGGATGGTTTGTGTGTGTATTAGACCAAAAATCCAATTAAGGCTACTTATCAAACAATTTAGCAAGATTTGTTTCGTGTACATGAGCAACTGCTAAAACGAGAACGTATTTTTAAAACCGTTAGAAAGACTGACAGAATTTGGCAACAAATACAGGACCGTCAAAAAATTAATGGTGACTACACGAGCATTCTTACTCCGTTCCGAAAATCTACTTCGCCACACCTGCTTGAATTCCATAACTGCCGTTTTCTCTTTGTATAAATTATTTATTACTCTGATGTGCCTATACTTTATCCCGCCATTTTTGAGAGTTCCAATCATCCTTCTCTATTTTCCATGGTCGAAGGCTTTTTCTAAATCCACACATCCTATAGACGCATTTCCTTTTTCTACTGTTTTTTCCAAACCTCAATTATTGGTCTTCGCTTTATATTTCTTTCGTTCTTTTATCCTCTTTTGTGACCTGTAAAGAGTTACACTAATCGTTCTAGGATTTCAACGTTCCTATTTGACAGAGTAATTATAATGGTCCGTTTGAAGTCTCCCAGAATCTCGCCTATCTCTTATATACCTACCCCATATTAATTTAAGTAAATGAACAATCTATCAACTCTTGGTTCGCACATTCTAAGATTTCGGTTTGCAATTCATCTACTTATATTTGGCACTTTATTTTTTCTTAATTTTAGGAATTCATTTAGCTTTTTCTCGAAATTATCGGGTGTATCTTTTAGTTTTTCGATGTCAAGATGTCTACTACCATTCATTTCTTTACATTTAAAATTTTAAATTAGCTTCCATCATATTGTGATTGCTCCCGAGTATTTCCTTTGCGGTTATTTGAAAAGGAGTGTCGTTACTAACAATCTTCGTTCAACATCAACATTTATGAGATCAACATGGTAACAGAAGAAATTTTGTTTGCCCTTGTCTGGCTGGAACCCTAGGTATATCTCCACAATAAATAAACACCGATGTTCTGCATTGCACATGGATATCGCCGTGCTCTTCTAAATCTTCTATTACGAAATGTGTACGGCAGAGCACGGTACTGATGAGTCACAAAAGGAAGAAACCTGTGGTCTACGGCTTTCTTTATACGCATTCGAAACATGCAATATTGAAAAACTTCTAACATACGAAATTAAAAATTAGAATTTACAAAAAAAAACATTTCTCGTTTAATTAAACCCTTTTACCACTGCAAAGATTTTTTATTCACAAATTTTGTAGATATGTTGTATTCTTTGTATTAGTAGGTATGCGTTTACCAGGTAAAAGCAATGTAGAATGAAGTAGGTCCTATGGAATTTGGATGCAGGTTCTTTCACTTCATTGCCCGCTGGGTCTCGTATCTTTGTCACTCTCCCACTTTGGAGGTCATCTACTGTGAAAACTTCTCTCTTGCTCTGTAGAGTAGTTCGGACCCTGTCCGCGACCGACCCAACGGCTCGAACAATATTTCTATTTACTTTATCGTTTAAGAAGAAACTGAGTACTCCCACTATTATACATCTGGTTTGACCAAAAATAAATAATATAATTAATACGCTTGCTTTTCCCATTCTGAATGTGGCAGGAGAGAGGGTCATTAAATTTGTAGAATTCGAGTTATTTAATTGCGTTGGGTTACAGACACCATTTGGAAAAGAGACGAGTTTGTTAGACAAGCCCGCTACAACTATAAAGAATTAAATAATTAATTGGGTATACTGCTAGGTTTAACTTTTATAAATAAGTGATTAGCAGTCCGTTCTTTGATCTTCGCCTTCTACCGTTTGTCGCTGAATTAGGTATTCTATAAAAATAGAAATCTACTCAGAAGGATGATTTTATTATAATTTTAAGTCGACAAGAAAGTTTTGCGAATGCAAAAAAAGCAAGAGATGTACTGGAAAGGACTGGGCAGTTTTTTCTTCTATCACTACTGAGTATTCTTATCTTCAATCTACCCGAATTCTTCCATGGAGGTATCTCTATTTTCTGCTGTTCTTAGAGTCTCATAAATTGTTTCCAACACTACTCTGATCTGTTCGGCAGGAATCGTGCAATAATAGCTATAATAAATTGGAATAGTTTATATTTTTGCTATTTTTAACTTGGTTCATCTGAAACTCGTGTTGCGGCTTGTAGCGTTTCTGCAAGTAGTATACGTGCGATTGGTCTGTCGCTGGTGTGCGTGCGAAGCTTCTAGATGGAACGTTGGTAGGTGCCTACCGGATGTCTAAATTGCTATCAGGTTTTCTAAATAGATTCTTGTTTTTTGTCACCAACAGGCACAGAGAGAGTTATCTTTACTTCAGAACCATCATTAACAAATATATCTGCAAATTTATATTTGTCATTCATTTGAGTCAATAGTTGTGTGCCACTAGATAAGTCCGGAACCACACAGCTATTTATATTGTTTGATATCATTTTCATTATTAAACCGTTCTAATTTACAATTGCAATTTGCAACACCTTCAGAATTATTTCTTGATTATCTACTAATAAGACAATTAATTAGAACATTCCATAATACTACAACATTAAATTATAAGATAAACTAGCGTACCCGTTTCATGATTACTTGTCAAATATGTATAGAGACCTAGATGTACAAGTATTGAAGTATTTTAAATTAATTACGTAAATGTGACAGTGTTATTAACATTATAGTTTACCAAGGTTCTAGATACAAACTGATAAGGGTAATGACTTGAAACTTGTGAGTAACACTGATCTAAACTATGATCTGCTCAAACATTTTTATAGTAGCATTGAAAAGCACAATGGGCCAATGGAGATATGGAGATATGGAGAAATTTGTAACCTTGCATTTTAAAATAATTTGCAATATGTAGGGCATCTACTTTAGATGCTGTTTGTTGTTGTTGTTGTTGTTGTTGTTGTTGTTGTTGTTGTTGTTGTTGTTGTTGTTGTTGTTGTTGTTGTTGTTGTTGTTGTTGTTGTTGTTGTTGTTGTTGTTGTTGTTGTTGTTGTTGTTATTGTTGTTGTTGTTGTTGTTGTTTGAAAAGTAACAAGAAAGAAAAAAAAGAAAAGTAACAAGAAAACAAAAAAAGCAAGAAAGTACTGCCGATAAAAGATCCAGCAAATATCATCCCAAACTCACGTCCCAGTTGGGAGAAGAAAAAAGATGTAAGAGATACAAGAATACTTTGGAATTCTAAAAAATAGACTTTCCTATTGAATTAAATAATCTTCCGCCACGAAATTCACTGCGCAAATCTTCAATGGAAAACCTTAGTGGATGCGTATCTCCATCCTTTCCTGCCCTGAACTGACCTACACAGTTCGCCAAAACATTTACAACTATTTATGAACAGTAACAGTGGTTGTTTATTTTATGCTCCTCCTCCTCCTCCTCCTCCTCCTCCTCCTCCTCCTCCTCCTCCTCCTCCTCCTCCTCCTCCTCCTCCTCCTCCTCCTCCTCCTCCTCCTCCTCCTCCTCCTCCTCCTCCTCCTCCTCCTCCTCCTCCTCCTCCTCCTCCTCCTCCTCCTCCTCCTCCTCCTCCTCCTCCTCCTCCTCCTCCTCCTCCTCCTCCTCCTCCTCCTCCTCCTCCTCCTCCTCCTCCTCCTCCTCCTCCTCCTCCTCCTCCTCCTCCTCCTCCTCCTCCTCCTTCTTCTTCTTCTTCTTCTTCTTCTTCTTCTTCTTCTTCTTCTTCTTCTCCTTCTACCTATTCCTATTCCTATTTCTATTCCTATTCCTATTCCTACTCCTATTCCTATTCCTATTCCTATTCCTATTCCTATTACTATTCCTATTCCTATTCCTATTCCTATTCCTATTCCTATTCCTATTCCTATTCCTATTCCTATTCCTATTCCTCTTCTTCTTCTTTTTCTTCCTCTTCTTCTTACTATTCTTCTTCTTCTTCTTCTTAATCCATGCTTTCCACCTTTTCCTACTTTCTTGC
Organism: Xestobium rufovillosum; assembly: GCA_963966045.1. Classification (NCBI taxonomy): domain Eukaryota; kingdom Metazoa; phylum Arthropoda; class Insecta; order Coleoptera; family Ptinidae; genus Xestobium; species Xestobium rufovillosum. The sequence goes on along the minus strand of OZ014493.1, from coordinate 26,145,020 downwards.
TTCACTTTATTCTTCTTCTTATGTTCTTAGATTCTGCTGTTTCTCTTAGTATATAGTTGTTTAGTATGTAGTTAACTTTTGAAATTTCTATGGTTACTTTTGGTTTATTTCGGCCTGTATGGAAGATCAGGCTCTGCAAATTTGACTATTTAGTAGAGGAAGCACATCTTCATAATCAAACTCTACAAAACTGGGTTTAATTTACAGAAATGGCTCTGACTTGTCCGTCTACTCGTACCTTTTGTACTTCGTACTTTTCTTAAATTTTATACGGAATGTGTAAAAGGGTTTGACCTGTTCCTGTTAATAAAGTGAATTTTGACACCTCCGCTCGAAATAATAATAACGATACACAGAAATGGGCGGGTGCATGGCGTCTATACTTTCAAATTAGCATGACGAGAAATCGTAAAACTCTAAATTTTCAAAGGTGCGATGTGGGCGCTGGAACAGTAGCTGTATGTAAATGATATATTTTGTGAGAAAATATGTCCAACAGCGAACCACTCTAACTCAGTAAATACTATTCGAAAGCAGGCATGTAGAAGCTACTCTAATTAAGTATAAAAATATTTGTTTTATGACACTAAATATTGACAGGAACCGCATAATAAAGTTAGTGTACGTGTGTCACGTAAGCCTGCTAAACCAAAGTTTAACTTTCTGAGTATATACATATTTAAAAACAGTAGTAGCTACCAGAAGTGAAGTAATGTATGTTCATAGCTTTGTTAACCGAATAATTAGCACTGAAATTTAAGGAGAACATTCTGAGGTTTTAAATATTCCGTTTTGGGTTATGTTTATTGATGAAGACACGCCTTACTTCCTTGGTAAATACGGGTTTAATGCACAGGGTGCGTAACTATTGTACTTGTTGTTAACCCTACCTACAACTAATTGTTTCATAGACAACAAATTTACTTCCATAAACAAACATTACATCGGTATAATTTATGAGATGACTGTCGAATTTTTGGCGTTAGAAAACTGATAGGTTGATAATGTTTGTGACAAAATCAAGATAACCTAGAGGAATCAAAGTTAGTGCTGACAATTAATAGTCATCAGTAAGGACTATGCGAAATAAATCAGATGGAGGGCTAGTTTAAACACCTCACCTATAAAGATGTGGACGAGCATGGTTTACTCACCATGATGCATCATCTGTAGTAACAGAGAAAAGAGGACGCAAAACGCTGTAGCAATAAATTGCACTAAATACATACAAAATAATATTAAATATGTTGCGTTCAAAATGATTACGGAAAACTGCAGACCACTGGTTTCGTCCTTGTGGGATTCGTCAGTGCAATGCTTTCTGTATTAGTTCTATACGCAACTAACTTGCTTATATGTTAACATACGACGATCATAAGTATGAGCAAGCGCCAATTACTTTAAGAATTGTTTAGATGTAATGAGTTGTACCGGATCGTTCGAACAACTACTCATCATGAAGTTCTCAGTCCGAAGACTGGTTGGACGCGTACCTCCATTCGTTCCTATCCTGAGCTAGTCGTAGTCTAATCTGGTCCTACCCCTACCGCTTTTTATTCCTATCTCCGACTCTAGTATTTCTCGAACTCTTCCGTCGTATCTAAGAAGATGTCCTACCATAACCATACTAACATCCTATCCCTCCTATTCTTGATTGTCTTCCATACCTTTCGCTTTCCCCAACTCTCTCTAATACCTCCCTATTGCTAACCTTATCTATCCACGGTATCGTCATCATGCGTCTGTAGCACCACATTTCAAACGCTCCACACGTACTCCACGCATACGTCTTTAAGAGTCTCTTCCGAGTTTCTACATTGCCCGTTCCCGAGCATAACAGCTGTTTCTTTTTATTAAACGCAAGTCAGCCCTGCGCTATTCTTTGATTTATATCTCTAGTGCTCCTACCATAGCGAGTAAATACAATACAACTACTCCTCGAACAAATTCCCCGTCAGGCATTGAATTATGGAACGAATCCAGATTTTATTGTACTACCAGATGTCACAGAATGTTACACCAGCTAGCTGGTATTGAAACAATCATAACGTATCTCTACATACATTACAATAAAATCTGGATTTATTTTATAAATCAATGCCTGGCTGGGTATTTCCTCTAGGAGTCATTGTTCAAATGGTCCAGTACCACTCATTATATAAAAATAAGTTATGAAATTATACAGCAATAAGAAATATACAATTCAATCACTTCCCAAATATGGTTGCCTTGGTACACGTGAGGATACTTCAAAAGCTTAATAAGCAAGGAGAACCATTAGTCGTGAATAAATGATGATTTTTGGAGATTCTTGCAATAGGTACAAGAAAAGAGGTATCGTTAGAATTTAGGTGGAAGTACTTATCGTAAAAAATTACATATTAAGTACATATTGATAAAGCTGGTTGCTACTCAAATGTTGTGATGGAGAAAGGTGCTAAGGACACCCTGGACAAAACTCAAAAAATATTATTATTATTTCAAAAAGAAATATTTTTTATTTTATATTTCAAAATTACATGGGGTGTTTCAAAAATGCATGTCAAAGGTTCTGGTGCCTACTCCTGACGTGAAAATAATATTTTTTTTATATAAACATGGATTAGGAAATTCTCCGTTTCCAAGATACAGGGTTTAATGTTCACCAAAAAATTAATATTATTTAGAATGACACCATTTTTGCAAAAATGTTATAGTAGTGATGATCAATAATCAGGTATAGATCTTGCTTCCATATCTGCAACAGGGACGGCACTAGGGAAAGTGCGAGAGAGAATATTTTGAAAAAAAATCTGAGTGAATTTTGGGGCAAGCCATTAGGATATTCGGAAAGAGCAATTGAAAATGTACAAAAAAGGTACTCCTATAATTGCGTATCGCTAGGACCAGTCGTTTTCGACAAAATTGAGAACCCCCAATTTTCTGAAGCGAGAAGACAAAGAAAATTGTAAGTGGTCTGAGCTGGAACAGAAAGCAAACAATATTCATGACAACGCAACCGAAACATGCTGTCTTGCCCATTCAGCACCCTGTATCTTGGAATGAAGCATTCCGGGGACCTATGTTTGATATGCATTTTTGAAACAACCTGTATGTGAGAATTATTTCCTCTGGTTTGAGGTATTTTCTCCAGGAATACGGTTTTTGTCACCAAAAACTATTTTTAATGAGCTATGTAAAGTACCTCTAAGAAACTGAAAACAAAATAAATGAATAGTGGGCTCCTAATGGAACATCTTGGATCATTAGGAGTGTCTCCTAACCACCTGTCTTTCAATATACTTATTGTTTATGAGGACGCAGCAAAAAATAAGGATTTGTGAAAGGTCAAGACGTGAAAGTGCCACATCAGAATCAAATTTAGCAACTTAGATCGCTTAAGAAAACTGTCTTATTCTTCTTCCTCTTCTTCCTCTTCTTTCAAACTTTCGGCTTGTCTCTTCCTTTGCTCTGACGATCTACTAGATAATTTGCGTTTTTCTGGTGGACTATCTCTCACTACCTTTACAGACGACCAACTTCCATCTTTGATACATACAAACCTGTTTGTATTTTGCATCAGTTCTAGAAATTCCTAGAAGCCCGACAACGAATAGCTTCCATCCTCAAATTTTTAAGCCATAAGATATCTTATCCTAAAATCTTGGTACCTGCATATCCATACGCCCCTCTGCTTCTTTATTTGCGAATTCTCCTTTTCAGCTTTCCCTAGAAGTAAAATAATTAAGTGCAGCTGTCCAATATTGCAGGAACACAAAAATCGACTGTTCCGGTGGAACCGTAGTCACGTGTGCTCTGATCTTGTGTGCGTATGGAATAGAAATAGGGACGCTGTGCTGATATATCAGTGCCAACTCTACTAAAGTAGGAAAAACATTCGATGCCCGTTACTGTAACCCGCCCAATACTGCCGGACCCACCCTAAATTAAATCAAGTTATTATATGGTGGGTTCCAAACTATTTGTTGGACGAATAAAGATAGAAACGAGTTGGAATTCCACAAGAACTTTCCAAATTGAAAAAAAGAATTTTGGATGCATCACTGAAAATGTAAGCTCTATGAACTGGCGGCGTTCAAAATAAATTCGAAACCGTGAGATTGTTTGCAGACAATGTGATGATTACTGTGTTCTGGGATATTCGCAGTTTTGTTTTCGTAGATTTCCTAGGAGATCGTAAGACTATAAATGAAGAGTAAATTACAAATGGAAAGTGTCTGAGGACTAAATGACACGGACTATTAAAGAAAGTCATCCATAATACCAACCTTGTGCCGCTAAAGAAACGCAGGAAAGATTACGATAGAAAGTGGTTCCTCATCAATCTTACAGTCCCGACTTATCAACCTGCGAATATCATGCTTGCGTAATCAACCAGGAGAACATGGGAAAAAGGAAATTTAAGTTGGTGAACGCTTCCAAAAGAAAAACATGTCTATGTCGATGGTTGCAAGTTGCCTGAGTGTCGAGATAAGAGTGCATTAAAGTATCAACGAAATTTGTATTGTATTGTTATTGCTATTGTTATATAACAGAAAATGAAGGTCAAATAAGTATCATGTACTTCCATCAGAAATTTTGCCATCACCTTGCACTTAAGCATCTACTCTTATATGTTTGCACAAAAACTAGAACTCGATTATATCACCAAATTAATGTCTTTCTGGGGATACACAAGAAGAAATTATTACCTATCATCATTGGCAGTGTAAATCACTTCTTTATTTTCTAAGAATAGCCGGTGGTAACACGCAACTTGCATCGACAACAGAGATACTTAATGTGGTATAATAATAATACGGGGGTCTCTTTTAAAACAGATTTAAGTCTACCGGGGCGTTTCTAGACAGGCTATTTCATCCCACTAACGGCGATTTAACAAGAAAATAGTAATAAGACATTATTTCTTGATTTTATGTGTCTGGAATATAGATAACAGCATTGCCTTCTGGTAATTACCTACTAAACGAGCATTGTAAATACGTCAGTCACGCATGCATTAAATTTTTACTTTTCACAATTCTCATTATATTTACACCTAGGAGGAAAGATAAAAAATTTTATCATTTTCAGGAACTGCTAATGCTTTAATTCCGAAATTCTACATAACCTAGATATTGCCTGTGTAGTTTCATCAATTCGACGCACTCGGCGAATCGATCTTTCATCTTCTTAATTCCCTCCTTGTTGTAGAAGCCATCATTTTGGCCCTACATCTATTAAGTCACCTCAGGATCTTGCGAATAAGTTGGATGTGGAAGGATTTCAAAGACCAGTCCAACCGCTTTTGATGTCGTTGCAAGGCATCAGTGGGACGGCATATTATCGCGCTGCAGTCGCTTACGGCGTTTGATGTTGATTTGATGCCCCAATTTGGTCAGAAAATCGCAGTTAATGGTACGACCATTGGCAAGAAATACATTGATGATCTCGAAAAGCCGAGTGGATCATTTTACCTGAAAACAGTTTAGTCCTGAAACTTTTTGGAGAAAGAAAGTCGTTATTCCGCCATTCCCTACTGGCTCGTGACAAGGTCGTAGTATGATGGAGATAATCGTCAAGGGCCCACGATAAATAATGTTCACTCGATCCTGTTTATCAATATTCGAGGCACCCATCAAGCTCAGACTTTATTCGTTTGCAAAATGTCAGGCAGTATTGATCTAACCGATTTCCCGTTAATCTCTGAACTCTTGACGATAGAAATTCGTCTATCTTCCATCACCGATTTCTATACTTCGGCCAGCACTTCAAACTTCTTTGCCGTTGCATATCGTTGCTTCGTCTTCCAGGCTCCTCGACACGCATAAACTCATTTGCCTTTTGGCTAACAGTCGATTTCGATGGGGAAGGATCCTGGTAAACTTTCTATCAATTTCAGTAAAATTAGTGTCCTTCCTGACCACTTCCCAGTTTCAATTTTCTCCAATTGTAGAATATATCAAAGCAGGTTCTACTAAAAAAAATCGACTATGAAATTAATCAATTTCGCAATCATGACCCCTACCATAGCCCCCTATAGGGGGCCTTGCCCCTACCGGATCTTTTCAAACTTCTCCTTTCTCCTTAAATCAATGGAGAAAATAATTGACAATCACATTAGAAGCGAACCTCTCAAAGAGATGCCGCTTCACATTAATCAATTTGCCTATCGACCAGGCAAATTCACGGTGGATGCGCTTCATCATCTAGTGAGAGAAGTGGAAAAATCCATAGCAAAAAAAGAAATTGCAGTTGTCATATTTATAGATATAGAGGTGTCTTTGATAACACCTCATATGAATCTATAAAAACGGCCGCCGCGGGACACGGCATTGAACCTCCCTCCCCCCCCCCCACAATAACCTGGATAGGAGCAATGCTAGAAGGTCGAATAGTTACGGTTCCTTAGTAGGAGAAGAGACTTCAATCACTCCGGCAAGAGGATTTCCATAAGGTGGGGTGTTATCGCCTCTCCTACGGTCTATCGTGGTGAACGACCTACTGAGAAAACTGACTGATGAGGGATACTGTGTACTAGGATACGCAGACGACATCGTCATCCAAATCAAGGGCAAGCATGGCGGTATAATTTCAAACCAAATGCAAACTACCCTAAACAAAACAAGAAGATAGTGTGTAAAGGAGGAACTTACGGTAAACCCCACAAAAACTATCATAGTCCCATTCACTAAGCTTAGGAAGCTAAATCTAAAAGCTCCACAGCTACAAGGACTATCGATTTAAACTCTTTCCAAAGCGACGGGGGCCTTTTGGGTTTGTCGCAAACTTTTTGAAAAAACCTGGGGTCTAAAACCGACGATGATTTATTGTCATATACATCGGTAATAAGACCCAGTCACATACGCGTCGTTCGTGTGGTGGACAAAAACCAAGGAAATCACGACACAAAGCAGAAATTGCAGAAATTGCAACGGCTAGCAGGGGCTATGTGCACAACCCCGACTGCGACAATGAAGGCACTCTTGGACCTACCGTCCCTTCACCTACGGGTGAAGAGAGAGGGTCTACAAATCGCCATAAAAATAATCCAAAATAAGAAATTGAAACCGGGCGACAAAACAGGTCACCTAAAGATCCTCGACTTTTTACAGCCAGAAATGTTTGGAAAACCCCTGGATGTCATTCCGAGAGTGTTTGACTTTCAGACACCGTTCGAGGTGGTCATTCAGGACCGCAACACTGCTGGAAGTCAAATAATGCAGCTGAAATAATATATAATAATATAATGGCATCAATAGGCTTAGGAACCTATCCCACAATTATGCAAGCTGAAATACTTGCAATAGACCTATGTGCTCAAGAATGCCAACAAAGGAACACAGAAGGTAAAAAAGTCTATACATATAATGTCCGACAGTCAAGCTGCGATAAAAGCACTGAAAGTCAATAGCTTTGAGTCTTTATCCACCTGGTAATGCTGCAGACAATCCCTGAAGAAACTGGCTAAGGGCAATACAGTTGCCCTGCATTGGGTGTCAGACCATGAGGGAATTGAAGGGAATGAAATAGCTGACGAACTAGCTAGATCAGGTTCAAAGGGATTCCCGACTGGACCCGAACCGTTCTGTGGGGTATCAGGAGAACACAGAAGGGCGGAGATCCAAAAATGGGAAATGGATAATAAAAAAGTTCTCTGGTATAACAGGAATGTTAGTTACAATTAGAAAAATCTAATGATCCAAGTACGTAATTTCAATAGTTTTTCAGTACTTTCCGATAAGTTAAAGGGATTAATAGTAGATGAAGCACTTAAGTACTGCAGCAGTACTTAAGATTTTGTTTCTTCAATCCTCTGAGGAGGTGAAAAATGAATCCGAGGCGCTAAATTAGGGCGGAAATCTTAAGGCACGCTTTATGTATGGCTTGGGTATCTCCAGGAGACAGACAGACAGATGGATAGGTGGTTAGATATAATGTATCCTTAAGTCTTTCAGGTATTGAATAACTATTTGGATGTTCAGGAACACTTATATCGGCTGCCTCAAGTCGAGAAAAATTACAAAGCATTTTCTCTTGACTCCCTCAGGGAGTGAAAAACTGAAAAATTAACATATGTTAACGAAAGATGAAGCACCTTTAAAATGCAGCATGTCAATAGGTGTGCGTAGAGCGCACCACAAACAATTTGATAACCACCACACCCCTTAGGTGGTGGGCGTTACTACCTTACAATTTGGCATTTCAAGAATATTTTTGTTGTTCTATTACTGCCAATCACGTGGACCGAAATAACTCCTTTGGCAGAGATCATTTTTGGGGTTCAGCTAATTAACGTATGTAGGTAGTTTTTCCGTTACCGCGAACTATTTGTTTCCGTCCTTTCTCACTCTATAGCCATCTTGCCGCCTGTGGATATGTAATGCCAAACCAGAGGGGTGCAACCAAGGAAGAAAATGAACGAGAATTCTTCTGTTTTCGTATGCAGGAAATCAGTTGAAGATGTACGGAATCCTTTAGAATACATTTACCAAATTTAAAAATATATACTTATACGCTTTCTAGGCCACTACTTGGTGCGGTTCATCAAGTCACCGAGCCTGGAATAGAAGAAAGAAGAAATCAGATGAGAATTAGGCAAGACAATATTTAAATGAATCGTCATAAAGAGTAATTTCGACGACGCTGTCAATTGGTTGCGCGACCAACTAACAAGAAGGGAATTGGTATATCGAACCAAATTTGCAAATTTGCACCATACTTGTATTTTACATAATTAACCACACCAAACAATAATAAATAATTGTTCAAGAGATAAAATCACCATTTGATAATTGACATCAATTTTTGTTCTGAAAGTAACAAGCTAAAAAATGATAATCCCCCTTGTCATTGTCGACAAGCAGGAACTGTCATAAAAGCTTATTCAAAAAGAGGGAAGTTATGGTTATGATCAAACAAGTGGCAGCTGTTACAAAATGTCGGCAATTCAGCGATTTGCATAGATATAGGGACGATGACTGCAGCAGTTAAGTATAAGTATATAATTTTTATCATTAGTGAGAGAACGACATCGTAGTTTACTATCGTCAACGCCAACTATAATAGTCAACCCATTAGCCTTCAAGCAGTTGTACTCTTTTCTATATGTGAGTTACCAGCTTTAAGCCAAAAATCGGATTCAGCTGCTGAAATTTGTGATATGAAATTAAAGATTAAAGGACATTTTTAGTTAAGAATTATGAGTAAAACCAGTTATATCAGATGCAGAGCTCCCTCCTAACTTACTAACAACTCTGGGTTCCGCGCATAACTTTACTAAATTTCTAAATCTCCTCGTTGAGCAAAATCTAACCGAATTTGGAGTCATCTAAAAAAACGGCAAACTTACCGCTGAGTTGTAATTTATATGGTTCGTGAGTCGTATTTCGCAGTCAAATATACATACTATCATTTTCCAAGTAAAGTTATTTTCTCATAAGTTACTCGGCCATTCGGATAGACCAAAATTTATGTTAATTAGCACGTGATGCACGACGATGTCGTTAAAACGAATTGCTAGCGGTGGCAGAGAAAATTCTAAGTGATACAGACTCGAAGACGCGTAAACGTGGGGCAATAAAATTAATAACAACACTTTTATAAATATTTTCTACAGCTTTTGGTGAACCACGCAGTCTAAACCGTTCATTAAAAGCTAGTCAGGGAATCGTTATGCTTGTTTCTCATACGTTACCAAAGAACTTAATAGTTATAATTATGTCCCGACATTTGTTTTGAGATCTACCTAAAGTCGGCATCTGTTTATCCACTAAATTTGAAACAATCTTTCCTAACTATCCAACAACTTGTCTGTGTCTCAGAGTCTCAGCACATATTTCTCGTTCGCATAACTTTACTGAAAGATCTTTTTTGTGATACGTTCGTTTATGGGTTGTTTCATGTTACAGAGGTTCTTGTAATACAATATAATTTCACGCAATTAGGTGTATAAACTCACAACCTTAGTAGACTTTAGAATAGTAATTTTGATCATTCATGATGATACGGCTGAGTTAACAAATGATACAGATCTGAGATTTAAAATTGACAGTGTCTGGTGAAAGATTAAACATTGGTACTCATATTTAATCAAACAGGAAAACATGTTTGCAATTTTTATTGAACTGCTGCTTAAACGTGATGTGTAAATAAGAAGTTGATCACTGTATTTCAGTAGCAAGGATTCACGATCGATGCTTGAGAAGGCCGGGTTCAAACCTCATAATCACGCAACCCAAAGTATTTTCTTTGTTTTACTGCTTCTATGTGGAAGTTTTCAGTTGATTTTGCACCGGTTTTCATACACTTAACCTTCATTACTGATTATTAAGAGAAGCAAAGGAACTTGAACCACAAACTACAGCAAAAATTTATTGTTTCCCATCTAGAATTAAAATTGAAATATAAAATAATCTCAATATAAAATCAACTGCCTTTTATAGTACCTATATTTCACCACCCCCAGCCATTTCTCTTGCCCTCCCTTGTTCTCTGCAAGTGGCTCATCTACTCCTCGCCCCTCCCGCTTTCTTCTAGAATCCTCTCTATTCTTGTCTGTTCTGTGCTCTCAATCCAGCTACACCTATCCAACACATGTTCCCCATCTCCTCCTCCGCTTCGCACATCTTGCACTTCCTTTTATTTCCCAGTACTTTCCACTTCTTATCCCGTTTCCCAGTCTAGACCTCGCTACCCTTTGGGAACTGCACTCCACTTTAACAGTTTCCGGCCATCAGTTATATTCAGTTCGAATTGTGATGCATCGAAGTGAGTCTGAAACGTATTTTTATATTCCAATTAATATAAGTTGACATTTCGTTTGTAACAAAAAATAGCAGCACAGAAAGGTTTAAATGGATAAAAGAAGAAAAAAAGCTTTTGAGGAAAAGGAAAGTAAAATTCGTATAGTTGCCACATGGTCAAGTGAGGTTAACTTTATGTCTTTACTTTGTTCTTTACTTCGCAAATATTCACCATTTGTGGCACGTCTTCTCTATTAATGAATTCCAACCAAATAAATAATTAAATAAAATAAAAATATTTTTTTTCACCTTGTGGTAAACAAGCCTTAACGCAACACCCCGGCATATTCTTCCTGACGGAATAATATGAATGCCAGTCTTCTTGTTCTTGTACAAAGCAGATATATTTGGTACAAAACACCTTTTCTCAAACTTCGATGATACGAGGGGCCGTTTTTATATTCTCGGACTGGTCAGTTTTAAATTTTGAGACAATTTTCCATTATTTTTTTTTTTAATCACATATGCTTTGGAAACGTGTATGCCAAATTACAGAACAATTGCAACATGTTTAATTTCATTAACTGTCAGTTTGTGTTGTCGCTCATCAAAATGAATAAAATCGAATATCGGGGTGTTATAAAATTCCTTACCAAACACGGAAAAACTCCAAAAATTATTCTTGAAGAAATGTTGGTTGTGTACGGGAATGATTCTCCTTCTAAGTCAACTATTTGCGAGTAGTCCAAGCTGTTTAAAAATGGTCGAGAATCATTGGATGATGATCCCCATCCTGTGATCACTTCAGATGTTGTTGAAAAAACCAAGTGTTTGGTACTAGAGGATGAAATATTGAAGAAGCGACAATTAGCAGCTTTACTAGGAGTTTCAGAAACCACGGTTTTCAGAATCCTACATGAGTATCTTGGAATGACAAAGGTTAGTGCAAGATGGGTTCCTCGAATGCTTTCGCCATTCCAACTGCAGGTTCGGGTAGAGGCGTGTGAACAATTCTTGACGCTTTGTGGAGATGAACCAGATTTAATTATCAACCGACTTGTCACTGGAAATGAAACGTGGGTTCATAATTATGATCCTGAATCGAGAAAAGAGTCAATGCAATGGCACGTTAAGGTCTCCAGTCCTCTCCCTTCGGCAGGAAAAATAATGGCAACCATTTTTTGGGACTGTCAGGGAATTTTGCTGATTGATTATCTGGAGAGAGGTTGAACAGTAACGGGAGAGTATTATTCTAGTTTAATGCATCGCCTCAGAGATTCAAAGTGAGAAAACGCGGAAAACTGATTTGAGGTGTTTTGTTGCTCCACGACAATGCACCAGTGCTCGGTGCACAAGTCAAGACTTGCAAAAGCTGCTGTTGCTGATTGTGGCTTCGAAGAAATTGAAAACCCGCCTTATAGTCCAGATTTAGCACCTAGTGACTATTTTTTGTTTCCTAATCTCAAGGAAACACAAAATTAGGGACAATGACGAACTTATTACAGCTGTTGATGGACCATTTTGTGGAGAAACCGAATGAATATTTTTACAGCGGATTAAAGATGTTATTAAAGCCGTGTAATACATGTATTCAAAAGCAAATGAACTATGTTGAAATTTTTGTTGCTGCTCTAATCTTTTGTTTTCATGCCTAGTCAGGGAATATAAAAACGACCCCTCGTACACACAAATATTTGTAACAAGCTAATAAGCACAATCATCTGACAGCTGACACGCCAATCCGCCATACTTAGGTACTCAAAATTCTGACAAACAGAGGAGCAATTGATTGCGGTACTCTATCTATACAGTGACCCTAGTACCAACTAGTACTTGCAGCTGTTCAAAAAATCTGCTTGGATGATACATTGGCGATGATGATCTCCATGGTAATGGTTTTCTAGTTTCCAGATTTACATCGTGTGTGGTTAAATTATAAATGTAAATGTGGGTGAGTGCGAAGTCAGTTGCTTGAAGCGAATTGGAGTTTGGTTCGAGGTAAAACACAGCAGAACCATTGTTAATGGGGAATCCAGTGGAATCCAGTGGAAAGCAGATTGATTTTGGAATTGTCAAATCGCTGGATGCCGCTGCTGATGGTGATTGGCCTTGGAATTTTCCGGTGGCGCGAAACGGCACGGAGATTGACACTTTTTCGTACTTCTGCCAAAAGTACGATGACACCAAGAGCGCGTTCGATAAGTTAAAAGTGATCGGAAACGAGATTCTAGTAAATTAGCCGTATATACAATTTCTTATCGACGCTTTGGCATTGGGAGTTTATGCTGGAAGACATGGAGGTGGTGGATCTCTTCATTACGTCTTCGACAGTGTGACAAATTCAGCGCTAACGTTGCCAATAATCTACACAGTCACTACCACATACTTAGTTTATAATTATTATACGGGAACCTACTCGCACACCCCGAAATCAAGCGCAACTTTCGCTAACAAGTCCAACAAGTCCATTGGTGCAGCACTACAAGTATTTAACAGAAGTTGGCAACTCGTTCATTTTCCAAAAAGCTTCCTCAGTCTGAGAAGTACGCTGCATTCGACAAAAACCTGTGTATTATTATTTTGCACCTACTGTCCTGATTCGATTCTTACTCACGTTACTGAGAAAATCTTACTCAATGTTTTTTGAATTACCTACCCAATGAAGATTTTCTTCATTATGCAAGTGTATAACTAATCAGCACCTTTGTATCCAAATTTATTTGTACTTAACTGAAAAGTAGCATCGTCAAAATAGATGTTGGACCCAATCGAAAATTTTTAATCGTGATATTGTATTTTTTTAATTAGATAAGCTTGTTATGCCCTTAATTAGGAAAAAAAGCAGTGAATTACAGGATAAGACGGTTTTTATGTACAAACAATAAAATGTGTCGAAAACTGTCAAATCCTACACCATAAAACGTTTCTCTTGTCGGAATTGTGTTTTTAGCGCTAAAAACACAAGGTGGGCGTCTGAAATCAGGCGGCTGTTGCAATTAGTACAAATTTTAAAACAGTTCTATCGCGAAAGTTTACGATCCAAAACAGATTTGTGAAGCTGTTTTATCTTAAAAACTTGTTAAAAGTCTACCTGGGCACCTATTAAGGTGTGCCATAACTTCGAAGCGGTATGACGTTTCAATTTTAACCCTAGTTACCGAATATTTAGGTGCCTATAACCTGTCACTTACTTCTTTTCTTGGTATCATCTCTCGGGATCTCTGTAGTGTTGCCTGTTTTTGAAAAGAAACTTCTTTTACCTGTGAGGTGAGGGAGTTGAGTAATTTCACGTGTCTTTTAAATAGGGGTTGAAATCATTTGGTGGTACGAGCAGCAGTTTGTAATAAATATATCATGGTTCACAAAAGCGAAAAATTCTTTTGTAATGGTCGGCGCGTGAATGGATGGCTACATGCGGCTTGCCGGATACTTAGCGTACATAAAAGTAGTTTCACAAAAGGCGAATTTCGTACCTACTAGAAAATTTGCAAAGCATGCAAATGGATTATATACTAATTCGTTTGCTTACTTTTCGTTGGAAGTAGTTTGGCAAAGTGACTATGATGTTCCTTTTGTATTCTGAAATCTCACCTGTTTCGTATGCGGCTATCTATAGTTTAAATTGACGCTCTCTTACATCTGCATTTGCACACTTTAAAATTTCTGCCTGCAATCGTCTACTCCTGGTGCTTTATTGTTTTTTAAACTTCCTAATGCTTAGCTCAAACTCTTCCCTCTTTATAGGACAGCCTAGGTTATCCCCCTCTTCAATGATTTCCTTTTCTAATATATCTCATAGTTCTTGTCCCGCATATAAGCTTCCCAAATATTCTTTCTTATCTGCCTTTTCCTCTCTTCCGGTTGGGATGTAACCTTCCTCGTTTCTAATGTTCTTGCTGCTAGATCCAATTTCTCTAAAATTTCTCTTAATAATTATTTTATACGCTTCATCAGTTTTTCCTACTTCGAACTTATTTTCCACTTTTTTGCATTTATTATCAATCCACTTTCCTACATTTCAGAATAATTTCCCACTTGACCGCCTTATACTTTTTTTCCCTCCTTCATCTAGCCTAATTTTCGCCTCTCGTCTATTAGTCTCAATATCCTTCGTTATCCAGAATTTTCTACTTTCATTCTGTTTGTGACCCAAAATATCTTTAGCTGCAGAATATAAACTATTTTTAATGCGATTCCATTCTGCTTCTACGTCCCTAACAGTATTTTCATCTGCACCCATTAGTACTTCGTTTGCCTTTTTCTCGAACTTATCGCGCGAATAACAATCTATTAGTTGCTCGAGGTCAAGGTGTCTTCTACCGTTTCGTTTTTCAAAATCTTAAATTTAAGACTAGTCTTCATAACCACTATGCTGTGATCACTATCTATATCTGCTCCTGGATAGCTTCTGCAGTCCGTAACTTGATTTCTAAATCTTCTCCTAATAAGAATGTAATCTATTTGATATCTCCCTAGGTCCCCTGGCATCTTCCATGTATAGCGTCCCCTAACGTGATGTTGAAATATAGTGTTCGCGACGGTTAAGTTATGCTTATCGCAAAAATTTATCAGTCTAACTTCCCTGTCGTTCCTATTGCCTAATCCAAAGGGACCGATTATCCCATCTTCTCTCCCTGTTCCTACAATAATTGCATTAAAATCTCCTACGATTGAAATTAAATTTTCATGCCCCTTCACAAGATCTAGCACATATTCGATATCGCTATAAACTGCCTCTACAGCCTCATCGCTATAGTTAAATGTGGGCATGTACGAGTATACCTGTATTATTACAGTCTTCACAGGTTCCGAATTTAACCTAACCATAACTACTCTGTCACTTTTATGTAAGTAGAGATTTTCTACACTCTGCCCTATTTTCTTCTTCATAACAATTCCCACTCCCGTGTTTCCACCTATTGACCCTGTGTGTATTAGTCTAAAATTTCCGCCCCAAAAGTCTCCAGCTTCTGGCCATCGCACCTCACTGATACTTACTATGTCTAATGCTAGCCTATCCCTCTCTATTTTAAAATTTTCTAACTTTCCTACTTGTTTCATGCTCCTAACATTCCAAGCTCCGACTCGTGAAATATTACACTTATTATTGCTGATGACTCCCCCCGAAGCAGTCGCCGCCCGGAGATCCGAATGTGGGATCATTTTACCTCCGGAATATTTTACTCCAGAAGGTGCCATCATGAAATTTTACTACATTGTTCTAGGGAAAAAAATGTAGTGGTTTCCCGTTGCCTTTCACATCGCAGAGTGAGTATCACAGTGCCATACTAACATCCACAGTCTCTGCTACACTGATTGCTAAAAGAGCTGCTTCCCTCTCTCGGGGAATTGATTTAGTCTGTCTTCTCAATAACCCCCTCCCCCAATACGGTTAAACTTATGGTTTAACCATATTTTACAAAGGCAGATAAAGGGATTGATTGCGCTTACACGAAACGTTTAGTCATGGATTTGTGACATTCGTTTCTAAAACAAGTTGTGAAATACCAACAATGTAAACACAAGTGGGGGAATAGAAAATTCAGTGCTTGCCTAACCTGTAACTGTCACTGTATTACACTCAGAGCAGACAGGGTGAAAAATTAAAATGTATTAAGTAATTAAATATACTGATAATTAGTCAATCTCCTTTTTAACTTATTTCTAGGGTTTAACTGCGAGTTAAAAAATTCTTACTCCTCAGTAAAGTGGCAAACAACAATTTAAAATGCTGACAACAAGTGAAAAGAGTTAGGCGAGTAAGGATAACAGATGCAACATAGGCGAAAATAACATATCAGGCTGTGACGTCAGCTAGATTATATGACGTCAATACAAGTGCTTATCAAAGATACTAGCGTGTACTCCGAGATTTGAAATTAAAAATGAAATTGTAATCTTATTACTACACAGGCCGTGCCGATAGAATCTAGTGCGCACGTAAGTGGGGGAACGTGACGTCAATTGGGAGCGCCAACCTGGAAGCCGGGCATTTATCTTTACGGCAGCGGCGTTGTCGCACGAAGACTTTACAGACTTTACTAACTTGCCAGTATCTTTGACAAGTTTATAATGCCTAAATTATTGTGCTATCGTGGGTTGTTGCAACAATAACTGAAATACAAATGACGTTAGCTTTTTTAGATTTCCGCAGGATTCTTCGCTAGCAACTATATAGATCAACATATGTAAACGTGCAGACAAAGTACTGCGTTGTCTACTTCGGACGCGCACGTATTTGAGAATCAAACAATTAAGTTTACGATTTCAGGGTTTATCAGAAACTGATAAGGGTAAAATTGCTAAGAAAATGCGAAAAATAGCAAACTAAAATTAACTTTGTTGTGATTGTGATTCGCGCCGTATTTTTTAACGTATTTTGTAAAACAAAATCACCAAGCAAGAGCTAAAATCGGTTATTGTTGAAAGGGATTAAGCATTTTAACAAATTTTAGACTGGACAAAAATACCTTAAATGTACATAACCTAATAAGTTGAACTAAAGTAATCAGAAATATTTACAGGTAGGTATCTCATTTGTTAATGTACTAAAATTCCTCTGAAAAAACTGGCTTTCGGAAAATGCAATGTTTTCTTGTCACCTATTAAATTTCTTAAATATTTAGTTAGCTCCTTTCACAAATAATCGATTCTGTTAAAGTAATTCACCGATTGAAATAACGGTTGTCATGTGAATTATCATTGTACAGGATGGCCCACTGAAAACAGTAAGTGCGATTTTATGCCATTTAGTATCATTTTCACGAAAAAAGCTGGGTCACGTCGATTTTGGTTGTAAGGGGGACATCACTTCGATGTTTTCATTCATGTAACTTCAACCCCAAAGCGGAAGGGGAAAGCACCCTTAAATTTTTAAATAGGAGGTAGTGTCAAGATGTACACCGTATGAAAGGCCTCTAAATTCTCTTTATAATAGTTTCTCATTTTTTAAAATTGGACCACTAAGAAAATGCACTTTAAAAATAACATTAATTAAGACACCTTTTAACACCAGTGCAATTTTATACCATTTGAAGCACATTTTCTCAGAAGTCAGTGGTCCGTTTAAAAAAAATGAAAAACTGTTATAAAGAGAATTGAAAGGCCTTTCAAGCGGTGTGTATCTTGATACCACCTTTCATTTAACAATTTAAGGGTGCTGTTCCTCCAGCTTTGGGGTTGAAGTTACATGAATGAAAACATCGAATTCAGATGTCCCCCTTACAACCAAAATCGACGGGTCTGAGCTTTTTGCGTAAAAATTATGCCAAATGGTATAAAATCGCACTTACTGTTTTCAGTGGGCCACCCTGTATAATGTATGTGAGTTAATTAATCATTTTGTATTAATTTTTTTACACCGATATCGATCAATCAGGAGGCTAGATTTAGTAAAGTTACCTTGCATAATATATGTTTCTATTGCTTATTAGATGAGGGAAATTATAAATATAATCTACTGCAATATCATTCGACCTTCCTAGTATGTATATTCAAATACTTTTTCTCCTTTGCTAACAAAATTAGTGATACTTTTAGGAAACTCCCCTCGCGTTAACTTTGTTCTCAAGTTTAGAAAATATTTTTCTTGAATACAGTAAGGTAGTCTTCTGATATTATTACCGAATTTGTTTTGTAATTTAATAAATACAAGTTTAAGTTTACTCGAAAATCAAAGTTATGCTTCATATTTGAATAACTAACCACGTTTTACAATATTGCACGAACCATAAGTCTTCCAAATTCATCATTTATTTAGTTTTGATTTATTTCTTTCAAACGTCTTTAAGTAATTTTATTTTATTTTGTGTCACTCTATAATAAATTAATTATTGCAACAAATATGTTACATTTTTTCTTGGTAGGTGTACAAAATCATTCTAATATAAACGAGAAAGACATAGATACGCTTTGCCGTGCATAGCGGACCGTATAGGTATATCCGAGGGTTTGGCGCTCCCAAGCAACGTCATGCGCGCTCCCGACCGAATAGCGTCTGCCTATGCACCCACCATATACAGGGTGGTCACTTTTACAATGTACACCATTGGAGTCTTCTAAACCAGAAGAGATTCAGAGTTGGTCAAATTACAGAAAACGTGCACTTTTTCCATGCTCTTTAAGGATCTGAAAAGAAATTCTGGATAGCTCTCGTTGTTCCTGAAATATCCCGAAAAGAATTGAAGTATTGCATTTTCTTATTTCTTCCATATATTATTTATTACTTGAGCAAATGTAATGCCCTTCGGCAGGTTTACATAAGTAGGTATGGGCTATCCACTGGATGTTTCAAAATTTGTCTAAGCCTACTACATCTTTGAGTTTTCATAATCATGGCAACTAGATTTTGTAGATAAGGAGTGAAATTAGTGTTCCGGAAAGTTAGATGACCCATGTGCGATACATCGTTGAAACTGTATTTTTTTTCTCTATCCAACCTTATGAAAATCCAATATGGCGCCCATAAGAAATTCAAAAGTTGACCATGAAAACTTGAAGATGTAGTAGGCTTAGACAAATTTTGAAACATCCAGTGGAAAGCCCATACCCACTTATGTAAACCTGCCAAAGGTCATCACATTCGCTTGAGTAATAAATAATATATGGAAGAGATAAGAAAACGCAATATTTCAATTTTTTCAGGATATTTCTGGAACAACGAGAGCTATCCAGAATTTCTTTTCAGATCCTTAAAGAGCATGAAAATGTGCAACTTTCTTACCATTTGACCAACTCTGAATCTCTTCGGGTTTAGAAGATTCCAATGGTGTACATTGTAAAAGTGACCACCCTGTATATTTACGCCATGTTACTACGCAAAATATTATCATTTTATACCGTTACAATAATCTTAACACATAATATTTTCGAAATATGATAAAAAATATAAGTCTGAATTTACACAAGTACCTATACTTGGGCCGCCCAACAGACGGAGTGATCACCCTGCAATCAAGAGCTCTAGGCGGGGCCACTATTAATTTATGATGACCGAACCGCAGTGATACGCTTTTTTAGACCCAACGAAGTCGCATCACTCCAATTCAGTCGTCATAAATTAATATTGGCCCCGCTAGAGCACGTTCTTGCAGGGTGATCACTCCGTCTGTTGGGCGGCCCAAGTATACCCAATATTATTCTTGATGACAATTTCTCCAAAGAATCTTTAAATTCATGTATAAAATAGGGATACTCTCATTTAAGATTTCTAGGTTTATAGAGGGTTAACCACTTAATTTCCCTCTGACAAGTAGAAAAATGGTTTTTCATTTCCAAAAACCTCAAATATTTCTTATACACAAATTTGAGATAAAAACAAGTGTGCTAGAAAACTTTTCGAAATTTGGAAATTTCCATTTCATCTCTCAATATAATTATAGTAAAAAGTAATGAACTCAGAATTGCTAATTCTAAACGAAATTACTTGCCAAAATTAAAAATATAGGAGGAACGAGATATATTGCAGTTCTGATTTTATTTCATCCTACCTTATTCATTTCACTTTCCCGTTTTTATGTAAAGTTCTTGAAATGGCCATATACCATACAAAATTAAAGATGTAAGTCACATGATATCCTTTTCTACGAGTGTCACATTTGAAAATACAGACGATAAAGATAAAAATCGTGGCGGGAACTATAGAGAGAAAATAGCGGGCATCAGAATCCTTGTAACGTACAGATGTACAAAGTGAGAGCAAGTGAAGAGTTTTTATGGTTTGACGAATCTACCTTGCCGCCTGTCAGTTTTAAAATGTATCTTCCCATCAATCTGGCCGTTTCGCGACTGTGAAGATAGCCGACGTATTCGTATCTATATGATTATGTTGTTTAAACAAAATCAGAATTTCCTTTTTTTTCTATATGAAACGTTGAGCTATACTTCAATATCAGATTAAATAAATTAAACTTACACCACTACCAACAAGAATAAATATGCATAATTTTATGGCTGCAAAAAATAAACGATGTTTGTTCACATTAACATAGTTTTGAGCTTAGTAAGCTTGATGCTCAGTTCACGAGAGGTTAATGGTAAGCATACCTACTATTTTAAGAAATTAAAAACTTATTTTAATGGGGTTATGGCAAAAATGCTCAAAGTGATCGAGTATTTTTTGCCAATTTACTTATCTCTGGATTTGTTGCTTTTAATTCAAACCCACAGGAATCAGTCATACCTCTTTCCAAACCAACAAGATCCTTCGGTTTTCCGATGCTAACTAATTATAAACATTATTTGTTTAACATATGACCTAATGACACGTTATTTTCAATTTCAACTTCTGGATTGTTGTAGGATAGGTAAAAGTGGATGTAGTGTTGGATAAGGATCGCAGTTTTTTCGTCACCCGCAACTAAAGTGCCAACGTTAACGTTCATCGTCGGATTTTGCACCCCCCACATTCCCCATATCACACAAAACCTCATAGCGTTTGATGACAACTCTTAATTTCACTTTGGGCGGCCATCTTGATGGTTCAGAACTGTCATATCAGTGCTACGCATTTCTCTACGATTATTGCTTAATGCAACTGAGATGGGTTACTTTTTTATATTGTCGTTATTTTACAAGCTTGTTGTTTTAAAGATTTGTTCTCTTTGATTTTATAAAGCTATGTGCTAGAACGACTTTTATCAGCTGTTATGCATTCTACTGAAAATGCTATCGAATACACGAATTAAAGGAAAAAAATAAGCAGTAAGGAAGATAAAACTTAAGAGCCAAAACTAAAACAAATTTTACAACTTGGGTTTTTTCTTTTTATCTAAATGTTACTTGATGGTAGTTATAGGTACCTAGGAATTCAGTCCTTGATCAATGAAGAAACATTCTTCAGAGCATTCTTTAGAGCTAAATTCTAAAATTCCAGAGCAACTCCTTTATAAATGAGGATGAGAAAACCAGTATTCACTATGCAGCAGCTAGATGTAAAATTTTGCAACTACTGGGCAAATATGATTATTTCCGAACGAAGTTGCAGTTATTAAGCCATAGGTACCCATTCATATATGTACATAATATAAATATAAGACCTGAAATTTCAGGTTAATTTAGAAAATAGTCCACTAGTCTCCAATTGCCGACACCTGTAGCTGGAAATGTTGACAATATTCAAACATAAACAACAGTAAGTACATTCAGAGTTACAGTGTAAAATCAGCTGCACATTTCGTGCAGAAGTGGAAATAAGATTCAAACACAGCCTGCTTGTATTGTTTGTTTCTTCGTCGATTCAAACAAACTTATAATTTCCTCAACGTTTATGTATGCTAATAAAGTCATGCTGATATTGTAACACGCGCTGCTATACAATCATCCGACATGGGTTTTGTTTTTGTTTGCATAATTTTCTGGTTTATGTAGATAAGTTCTCAGTCAATTCAGGAAACATTAACCAGAACGTTCTTTGTACTTTGGGGGAATTTAATGTTAATCTTTAGTAAGAATCATAGCCAATTAAAGAACTAATTATGCATTGATAGAATTTGTCTTTTGTTCATGTTTCCCTTTTCTTGTCGATTACTTACTTACTTACTTATCTGCATCCTCTTCTACCATAGGTGTAGAGGCAATTACTTTTCTCCATGCATTTCTGTCTCTGGCCTTGCTCTTTGCTTGGGTCCAGCCTAATCCTTTCTTCTTCAGTATATCTACCACCTCCTCGTTCCATCTTCGCCTTGGCCTCCCCCTTCTCCTCTTTTTCCCGGTCTCCGTCTCCCATATCACTTTAACTGTCCTGTCTTCTCCCATCCGAACCAAATGCCCGAACCACCTCAGTTTTTGTTGTTCTATTTTTTGTATTACACTTATTACTCTCAGTTCACTTCTTATCACTTCACTTCTTATTTTGTCGAGCCTGGTCACTCCTGCAATCTTCCTTAAGATCCTCATCTCGCATGCCGTTAATTTTTGTTTCAATCTGTTGGTCAGGACCCACGATTCGCTTCCATACATAAGCACAGGGACTAGCACCGATTCATATACTCTTATTTTCGTTTTCTTCGTTATTTCCTTCCTGTCAAAGAATGGTCTGTACAGAGTCCCATACAATGCAATCGCTTTGCTTATTCTGTCGATTAATTAAGGAAATTAATCAATAAATGTTAGGGTCAATTAAAGTGTCATAAACTTTCTTTCGGTTGAGTTAACTGTATTCCAAAAGCTGCATGCAGGTGGTGTCCCAGAATTCAGTCATGGAATTTTAGGGATATGAGACTGAAAATATGAAGAAGCACCTCAAAATAAACATATATTCAGCTCCCAAATAACCGGTATCGCTTACGTAACCACCAACACTACAGTCAACCAACGCCCTTAATAGAACACCAAGTTCAACGTATTGCCAACGTATTGCAAAATCAAGTAAGCAAAAAGTCTGCACTCCAAAAATCCAATTCAAGTACCAACATTCAACATTCCATATGATATCATCAACACATTTTCTCAAAACCAACGACCACCTATACGTGGCCGTCTGTTAACAAACATGGTCGACTCTCTGACAACCACATCATGATAGCATCACCCGAAGGCCTTTGGAGTAGGTTTTCTGCAGAATTCACAGAGTCATGACAAATATGGCCGCCTCAACGGGGCACTTGCACTAGCAGCGCAAACGCACCTTGTCTTGCCTCTCCCATCATCCGCCATGGAACAATCTCCGTCATCCGACATCACCCGGAAAGCAGTTGCGTTGTTTCATATAGGTCCCCACGTTGATGTCAAATTCTGGGCCGCTTTGTAGAAGACACCAAGTTGGTTCAGAAACCATTATCGTTTGATGTTACATAAATCACGTTTTCTCTTTTTTAGCATAGATTTACAATATGTACTCTTCGCAGGAGTTAACCTTTTGCTCATCTTAAAAAATTACTGTCACTTCCACCTGTACAATGTATTTTCTTTTAGACATATTAACTTTCGGTACGTTTAGTTCAGTTTTCTCATCATGAACTCTAAATATTTTTCTTGGGCAATTGCAAGGCATTGGCAATTGCTACCTGGTTATCGGCGAAGTGTTTTTCAGTAATAATAGGAATATCCGTTCCTTGACGTGATCTAGTGTTTCAGTACCGCAACCAAATACATATAGATTGTTTTATTCCAGATCTCCATCATCGGTATATATATATAGCTATTGCACTGTCTTCAATTTTATGGCTTTTAATGATTTACTTTATGGGCTTTGGTCCATATATTATTGTGTTCGTTTGGCGGAAATGAAGAACGATACGTGACGTCTGACTAATGTTTATTGTCTGCTTTAGGTATTACATTCTGTGTTCTATTTATTATACAATAGTGCAAGCTAAGATTACGTTAAAGGTTACTATATTGCTTCTACAATTTGTACACACGTATGGAATTCGCAGCATCGACTTCTTTACTCGATTTCCAGTTAAGTAAAGTAGGTCGATAATATTTCCAGTGACGTAACTGATGCCACAGGAGCCCCCTTGGAGTGATTAACGATAAATAGGTCTGGAAATCAAACTTGACGGCCTGATCGGGTCATCAGCGGCACGGCTGTTGAAGGCGTCGGTGGGTCGTGAACGTGGAACGGTTCTTGATTTCTAGGGGGTGTGCTGGCGTCATTAGCGTCGTTTAGGACGCATGCAGGCTTAAGACGGTTAATGGAAACGATCACGTCTTTACCTCGGATAGTGAAAACGTAGGTCTTGTCACGGCGTTGCACGACAGGATAGGGACCTTCGTAGGGTTGTTGCAGCGGTGTACGTTCGGCGTTGCAAGGTCTCTAAAAATAAAAGTTTTTGCATTATTTGTATGTCGGGTCCCCGGAGCAGGACGCAGGGCATTGAAATGGCATCTGAGGTCCTTGATGAACTCGGTGGGGTCACTGGATGGCTTGAAATGTTGCGGAGTGGTTCTCCGTAGAGCAGTTCTGCTGCTGTTGACTTTAAATCATCTCGCCAGGCTGCTCGTATTCCCATTAAGACGGTGGGTAAAACTTGTGTCCATCGGTCGGTTTCGAGGCATTTAATGGCGGCTTTGAGTTGCCGGTGGAAGCGTTCGATGGTACCAACAAACTGAGCCTTTGTGCCTTGGAATAGAGCGAGTTCGTGAGCGTGAAGAAGACGCTGGATGAGCTCTGGAATGTGGGAGGCGAGGTGCGTCAATGGAGTTTTTCTCGAAATCATTTATCGGAATTGTTAAGAAAAATGTCACGTACCTCCGCTGCGTGCTCGACCTGACCTGACCTGACCTGACCTGACCTGAGCGAACCAAATCTCGGGGTCGGAGTGCCATAAGGGCGGAATTCTTATCTCTGGACTTTCTGTGGAAGCTGGAGCGGCAGCGGGTGGAGGCATGTTGTAAGCGGCGTTGCTTAGACGTCAGATCTTGACAGCTTGGTGGCGACTTTACCACGGGCGTAAGCGGAATATCGAATTTGTTCGGTTGTTGTGCTGATACGTCACCGCTAGCAATCTGTGCTATGTGACCTCCTCTTGCGGTTGTGGATTGCCCATTAGTAAGATAAAACAAAATTTGTCGCTTACTTGATCGTGGGTTCCAGAGGAGCGGTCGTGGCGGTCAGCAAATCGTGGACGTCGGGACGGCGGTTTTCTTCGTTAAATTTTCGTGCCAATTACTCATTTCGGGACACCAATCATGGGGATGTTGTCCGAGGCATCACGTCGTGGATACCAGTTATGGGCGTCCGACGTGATCACGTCGTGGGTCACCAATTTATGGGCGTTGGTCCATTTATTATTGTTCGTTTGGCGGAAAATGAAGAACGATACGTGACGTCTGACTAATGTTTATTGTCTGCTTTAGGTATTACATTCTGTGTTCTATTTATTATAAAATAGTGCAAGCTAAGATTACGTTAAAGGTTACTGTATTGCTATCTACAATTTGTACACACGAATGGAATTCGCAGCGTCGAGTTCCAATTAAGTAAAGTAGGCATATAATATTTCCAGTGGCGTAACTGATGATACAACTTTGTAGCTTTCCCAGAATTTATTAGTTGGGACAATGTCATATGCTTTCGTTAGGTTATAAATGGAAGGTGAACTTCCCTGTTACAGGTCATTTAGCTGGACAACGTTGAAGATACAGTCTATACATGAACGGTCAGCACTAAATCCATTCAACTTGTATTCCTCCTAACTCATTATTTTGTTCAGAATTTTACCACATATTCGACTCAATATACATCCAGCTATCGGGTATTGCTTCACCATTTATGTAACATCCAATAATTGGAACATGAACACACAAGAGATTTTTAGTTGTATTTTAAATTGTTTGAAACTTATATCAGAAAAACCGTCTCCGACTTCATATTAATCTGCTCTTAAAATTTCATGACTTAATTCTGTGGCACTCTATGTATGGTGAGATATCTACAAAATGTGTGAATTCGCAATCCACGTATAGTCTTTGCCAACTTTACTGTTATAGTCCCGAAGTGAGGAATCGTCGACAACCACCGATGGTTCTTGTATCTAACTGTATAACTTGGTGTTGGAAATATTTGAAAAACAATAATATTAATTCGATTTTTACAGTTGACTTTTGACAATGGCATGTGTATTGTGCATTTTAATGGTCATTCTTCATTCCGTGACGTAAATAGCTATTGAAGATTCTGTGCTAAATTGTCTAGAACGAGATAAGTTCACCTCCAGTGATGTTATTACCTTGCATCATTTACAAACGTTTTGAAGGCCAAAAGTCGGGTCATTTGCCTTAGCGTGCGCGTAAAATGCAAATTGTGTCTTCACTAGCCGCCAAGATGGGGTTTCATTTGACAAGCATTATCAGATTCAAGGTAGAATTTGATGTATCTATCTCGCATAATGAGCACAAAGATAATCCTCTTAATGGAATGACTTCGGTCATCATAATAAAGTTTTCAGTCCGAAGACTGGTTGGACGCGTGTCTCCATCCTTTCCTATCCCGAGCTAACTTAAGCATTTCCCCAAAAGTTGAACATCCTACATCCCTAACTATTTGAGAGCAGTAGTCTAATCTGGGCCTACCCCTACCTCTTTTTATTCCTATCTCAAACTCTAGTGTGTCGCAAACTAAGCCTTCGTGCCTCAGAAGGTGTCCTGCCAACCTACATCTCCTATTCCTTACTGTCTTACACAAATTTCGCTTTTCTCCAACTCTTTTTCCAATTTGTATTTTCATTTTCGTCCTATTTTCACTCCTCCTACACACCAAAATTTTGGTTTTATTTTTATTGAACTTCATACCATACCCCTCCGTCAAAACCGCTTCCATTTCGTTCAGAGCCCTTCCGCGACTCTGATTACCTCTTGACCTGCGCACTTTAAAATTTCTGCTTGCAAGCCATCTATACCTGGTGCTTTATTGTTTCTTAAACTTTTTTGTGCTAGCTCAAACTCTTCTCTCATTATGGAGCAGCCTACGTTGTCCCCCTTTACACTGTTTTTTTGAAGTTTTCGAAGTTTTCTGGGTTCTTTTGGAATTCTGTTATTAATTTTCGATAATAAATATTCGTTGATGATGGAAAGAAAATTTCCGAAAATGCACACAGAAAGTTAAGTTTAGACAGGGTCGCTGTTCGCAAATATTTAGGGATGCAGAAAACACACTGTAGATGCAAATAACGTTACTTTGGCGCCATGACGGATGGAGCAATAAATATGGGACCAAACTAGCCTTTTTCCTGCGGGATTATAAATTTAATCTTGTCAAGAATATTCCTCAAAGCATGCACGGAATAAATCTTTCGATTCTTTTTTTGTGCGTGCGCCAACTCTGCTTTTATCTGCGCCAACATTTGCTTTAAGAATGTGATTTAAAGGAAAAGGTAGTCGGGGTAGAGAGGATATTTTATGTCAACCCTTAGAGAAGGGGGTTTCGGCGGCACGTGCCTTCAAGTCCCTTTCATTAGACCCCTAGCTCAAGCGATTTATTATAATTTTATACGAAATCAAATTATTCAGGAGAGTGACAGGGGACTCAGGTGATGTTTGAACGGATTAGAGTTGCACGATGGCGGTGTCATTTCGTATGGAAGTTTGTGTTAGAAGTTTTCTGCACCCCGGAATACTGATAATCAGCTCTGGTTTGCTCGAAACTTGGAAATTTCGGCCCATCTATCATACACAGGGGCGCATTAATCGTAATTTAAGGCTGACAGGTACACAAAAGATATTGAAGATATAATAAACGGTGAATTAATTAATTCAATGTAATTATGAGTCATTATATCATGAGAAAGTTGAAACAGGTGATTTATTTTTTAATATAATGATTGAGAAAGGTTACTTCAGACTAGGAAATATTTTGAAAAAGACTTAATAAACAAGACTATACAAAATGTAAATATGTAGTACAAAAACTTAGTTTATTCTTAGTTATACAAGTGTTTCAGAAAATTGTTATTAGGCAAAATATTAAACTTTTAAATGGGACAAGATGACTGACTATTTAAAGGCGAATTAAATATTTAACTCTGTGCTAAATTTTAATATGGATTGTATGCTACAGCGCAAGTATTCAATAAATTGGTAACATAGGTTCAAACATTTTATCCGTTTTTGAACAACCGGGTCTATTTTCTTCGACAATTGCTGTAGGCGCCTCAATCCGGCGCATCCACCATAAATTTGACAGAAGATCACTCGCGCAAGCGCTCGTGATCTTTTAACTGTCAAATTTACACTCGTGGCTACCAAGCAACGCAACAGCTTTCGTAAAATTTCCGACAATTCCAGACCACTTATTGTATTACTACAGATTATCCTTTTTTTATCTTCTATTATATTATATTATTATTGAATTTCATATTTTTGTATTACCATTATATATTTCAAAGTTCTCGGATTTGCGTAGCTTGTTTAGTTCTTAATTAATATGGTTTAAGTGGTAGAGCAGGGAATGCCCTTTGGGCATTTATGTGATCTTCGCCCTGAGATTTGCAGTATTTTTCTTTTTGTATTTTTTCTGTCATGCTTGTATACCTACTTCCTGAATTGCAAATAAAGTTACATTATTATTAATATTATTATTTAGTAGCCTATTTTAACATTTTCGGACACACCTACCTGATTTGTAAAACATCCCTGTCCTTTGGAGGAATTTGCTTGAGACACTAATCGATTAAGTGGTTTTTAGTTCTTTTAATAATATTTTCTGTTATAGGTACAATTTTTAAAGAATAAAACACGATTCCAATACAAATACATTTTTATTAATATATATATTTTACTAGATGTAATATATAATCCCTATGAATATAATGAATATTTAAAAGTGTATGTTAAACAAAACTAAATAAACAATATTATGGTACAGCAACATTTATATGTGTATTGTAGAAAGATAAGTAGATAATATTTATATATATTTCCGAAAAACGTGTACTCGTACAAAATACTGACCGCTTATCATAATATATAATACGTATATATCGTTATTAGATATTAAAATATATAATATATATTGGGAGGTTAACATGTTCAGGAATAATGCTCTTACATCGCATCCACTTGTTAATCTTATTGACATCCTCACAATTAACAACCAGTGTCCAAAAGGCGACCCGAAAGCATTTCAGTCCGGCGCCTCCACCATTAATTCGATTCCAACTTTATTGCAAAACTGACCTGCGTTCGGGTGCATTTTGGCATTACATTTCATGGAAATATACACACCATGAACACTCACATATAAAATATTTTACATCGAGAACACGTTCAGTGGAACTCTGAATATTTTCGAAAACTAACTTAATAAAAATATCTGTATCTGATTTTTTTCTCAGTGCACATTAAAGCATACGTAAACTTGTCTGAAATTACAGTTAAAGGCCGTTTAAGAACCTGTAATCCAGAGTACGACGAGAAATGATGGGAAATTTAAAAAAATATCGACTTTGTTTAATTTTTTACGATTTTTTTGTGGGTTTTCTTTTCATTAGATTATCTTGACGCGCATTTTGAAAACAACATTTAATATGAAAATATATCAACTTTAAATTGTAGGTTTTGGGACATACGTACGATTACTTGGTGTGATTACATGGTGCGCATTTTTTTCGTGGGGTTACAACCTATTTGAGTCGGTTTTAGTACACTTCGAACACGAAACAGGGCCTAAAAATAAACTTCATTGGTAAAACACTTGTACAAGCTCGTACATGTCGATCAACCATATTTAAAGTCAAAAATGTCGGATATGTGGTCATATCAAATTATTATACACGGTGTCCCAACGAAAACTTGTACCCCCGTAAAACTCGGCAAAATAAATGTTTTGACAAAAATCCAAAAACACGTCGATTTTTATATCAAATGGGACCCATTTTTATGCAATAATCATTCTTGCAACTCTAGCCCTGTGCGGGGGGGTAGCGACCCCCCAAAGTTTTTAAATGGGACGGGGGGTCAAATGATCCCTACTTTGGTTTTTCCTTACTTACACAACCGTATTTGTTTTATTTAATTCGATCAATTTGTTACCGAGAAATTGCTTCTTGAAGTTTCCAAGTTAAAAAATTAATAAAAGCACAAAAAGGTTTAAACTATCGAATGTATTGCTCGAAATGACCTCCACCAATTGTAATACAATATTACATTCTGGGTTCAAATCCAGATCTTACCTCAGGAGTTATTAGCCGGCATTCTTCTTTGGAATAAACCATTTTGAATTAGTAAATAAACACTAGTATTTGACCGTAGTTTATGTATGTGGAATAGTATTTATATGTGGAATAGTATTTGTATATGGAATAGTATTTGTATGTGGAATAGTATTTGTATGTGGAATAGTATTTGTATGTGGAATAGTATTTGTTGGTGGAATAGTATTTGTTGGTGGAATAGTATTTGTTGGTGGAATAGTATTTGTTGGTGGAATAGTATTTTTTGCTATAATCGTGACTTTCGGTGGAATCGTGGATACGGGTTCATATTCGTGTGATGTTTGGATTTACAAATAGATTATTTATATGTCGACTTGCTTTTGCATGTTTTGATTTAGATAGTCTCCTGTTGTGATCTAGAGGACGTTGAAGTCGTGGACGGGTGTGGCGTGTAGGTAATTTACAGCCGTTGCAAACTGATGTGCTTTGGCATGTCCAGTTGTAAAAATCGAAAAATTATTTGAAAAATATGAAATAAAATTTTTAAAAAGGAAAATTGAGAACGCTCCTGGCTAGGTATGGGGGTTAGTTGTTGAAATAGTGCGATGAAAGTTTTGTTCTATCTATCGTTATTTGGAGAATGTTTTTTTTTTATTTTTTGTGTGCACCCTTCGGGCGCAACACAGGATCCAAGATTTATGTAAGTGTAGGTAATTGACAGCCGTTATCGACTGATATCATTTTGACATGTTCAGTTATAACAATTGTAAAATTATTTCAAAAATGTCGTAAAATAAATGATTGTTAAAAAAATTGAGAACGACCCTGTATAGGAGTAGGGCAGTCGTTAAAATTATGCCTTGAAAGATTTTTTCTACCTTTCGTTATAAGGAAGTTACGTGATATTTATTTATTTTGAATTTGTTTAAAGTACGCCACTGACTCTTAAAAACTAACATTTGTACGTTCCATTCACACTTAAGTTTTTTCAGCATAATTAATGGTTAGAAGCAGAAATTTTTTCGAAATCTTCAAAAATGCAAAAGATATAAAAGAATAGCGTACGTCACTGGAAAATAGGGGGCCGGCCATGAAAGTAATATGAAGGAAGTTTTCGTGTATCTCGTTTAATAAGGAAGTTAGGCAATCTCCATCTATTTTTAAATTTTATCGACTACGCCACTGCATTCGATAATAGAAATGTGTGTACGCTCTTATTGAACAATTTATTTTGATACGTCTAATTGAGAACCGTAGAAAATAATTTTAAAAATATCGTGAATTAAAAGGTATTAAAAAATTTAGGGCGCCACTAGATAGGTGTGAGTCAGTCGTTGAAATAATGCGTTGAAAGTTTCGTTCTGTATATCGTTATAAGGGAGTTATATAATTTTCATGTATTTTAAATTTGTTTAAAGTACGCCACTGACTTTGAAAAACTTGCATTTGTACGTACCATTCACATTGCAATTCTTCCGGCATAATTAATTGCCAGAAGCAGAAAAGTTTTTTAGAAATCTTCGAAAATGCGAAAGATGTAAAATAATAATGTACGTCACTGGAAATTAGGGGGCCGACCATGAAAGATATGTTGAGGAAGTTTTCGTGTATCTCGTATAATAAAGGAGTTACGCGATGTTCACCTATTTTCAAATTTTTTGCGACCACGCCGCTGAATTTGATAATCGAAATCTGTGCACGTTCTTATTAAACAATTTATTTCGCTACGTCTAATTGTGAACCGTAGAAAATAATTTTAAAAATATCGCAAATTAAAAAAAATATTTGAAAAAATGAGTACGCCACTGGATAGGTGTGAGTCAGTCGTTGAAGTAATGCGTTGAAAGTTTTGTTCTATCTATCGTTATAAGGGAGTTATGTAATTTTTATTTATTTTGAATTCGTTTAAAGTACGCCACTGACCTTTGAAAACTAACATTTCTTCGCACCTTTCTCACTCAAGTTCCTTCGGCATAATCGAAAGAAGCAGGAAAGTTTTTCGAAACCTTCAGAAATGAGAAGGGTGTAAAAAATAGCGTACGCCACTGGAAATTAGGGGATCAGCCATTAAAGTAATATTTGGGAAGTTTTCATGTATCTCGTATAATAAGGGAGTTACGCAATTCTTCATATTTTTTTTTAATTTTCTCGGCGCCGCCACTGTATTTGATAATCGAAATCTATGTACGCTCTTCTTAAATAATATATTTTGACAGGTTTTGACGGGCCGTAGAAAGTTACTGGCAAAATCGCAATTAACTGCAGGAAAAGAATGCATTTCTTCGAAAAAAATATTTTTTGGGGTAGCAAACGCGATAGGGGATGCTCCACGCTCTGTCACCTTATTGATTATAACCCGCCCACGAATAATCTTTAATTTCTAATGGATATCACGAAAACCGTAAGAACGTGGGTTTTTTAACCAGGCAAAAATTTCGTCAAAGTTTTATTTTTTTCGCCCATTCTGAACACTTCGAAGGGATGAAAGTGAATCGGGTGGACGCCGTCGTTAATTTTCTTCTAACCGACGCATTTTTTCCTCAGTCGGGAAAATGGAAAATATTTTGAAAGGATGAAAGCAAGAATGTGCACTTTTAACATTCGGCACCCTTGGACGGGGGGGTGCGAGGCAGCGATCGCGAAAAGACGAACCGGGGCGTGTTCCCAGCATCGACTTCGACCGCCGTTCCGAAAATGAAACGAATTTAATTTTTTTTGCGAAAATTTAATTTCTATACCAATGCATGCATTGTGTGTGAGCAGTTCCAGAAAAATTGTTTACTTGTTTACATCCGAGATCATACCTCTGCAATGGTTCGCCGTATCGGATCCGTTGATGTCTCGTTGGATTAAGGAAACTTGAAATGTTACCCCGATTCGCGGCATCTTTCGCCAAGACACGCCGGAAAGACACAAAATAATAAGAAACTCTAAAAAACAGCGAAGAAACTGCGAAACGGCTTTCAATTTTTTCCGACTCGGGGGGTGGCCGAGCGGCGGCGGAAACGGGTGCAACAGGATCATTTCCTCGCTGCCGACATATGTTCATACCACGTCGATTTTTCTATCTCTCACCTGCAGCGAGTTACGGCCGTCCAGATTTAATCAGCCTCAAAATCTGCGAAATTGGCAAATATTGAAATTATTATTTTCGGCGAAAAAAAATTAAAATTATAATTCTCAGGTCGGAAACGCACTTCGCGTATCGAATACGATCCGCAGTAAGCGCAAGATTACGAAAAAATCGATAAAAAGACAAAATTAGCGCGGTCCGAGATCCGATCTCCTAGCAGCAAAAAGGTTATCAATTCGCAATGAACAGTGCGACACTCAATGGCACTGATCCACGGCGGACTCGAAACCAGATTCCTTAATAGTGCTATAAAACATACACCACACTATAAATTTTATTATTTACATAATTTCGTTAAATGAACAATTTTATATATTAACACGACCCCTTTCACGTTATAAAAGGGATCCGCGACGTGAAATTATGCGAAATTCCCGAAGAAAGAGTTATAAATGAAATTTTAATTTTGCTGCCTCCTGGCACCCCTCTGGTTTTTCGTCAATAACTTTTTCAAATCTCCGCCGATTTAAATTTTTTCGACGGATATGGAAAGAGGGAGCTCAGAAGAACCCCATTCTTGCTTCGAAACACGCCGATACTCCCCCGGAAGAGCTTACGGGGCCGTCTCGAAAAAGCGGGAGATTTCGGAAAACACGGACTTTTTAGGGGCGGCCTGCAACCCCGGGGAGACCTCTTTTCAAAAAACCGAAAGTGAACCGTCGAAGGGGACGGAACGGAGCGTCCGCCCGTGCAAGAATTTCCGACCTGCGACCCCGTTTGACCCCCGAAAACTTTAATTGAAAATTGCAAAAAGCAGGGGAAATGCGTTTACATTTTGCCCAGATTCGCGGCCGCGCGACGTAAATCAAATCTGAGCTCCCCTGCAAATGTCCACCTAGGTATTATTATTTTTGCAGTTTGCCGGCTTCCGGAAATTAATTTTTTTGACGACCTTCCGGTGGGCCTGGACGGTCGAAAATTTCACGCGGCATCCGCAAATGTTTTTTCTTGCGGAGAATGAGGAAATTTCGAGAAAATATTAACTCGGACCGGAGAAAATCGCAAAGTTGCGGCGTCTCGCAAAAAAAATTTTTTTGGGGGGTAAACGTTACGGGGGAGAGACGACAGTCGGTCCTGTCTTTACAGACACCCCGGGCACGAATAATCCAGAATTTCCCTCCACTATCTCCAAAACTACCGATGCGGCAATTCCTGAAAGTGGTCGATGCCTCGAGATGTTCCAAAAATTTCGTCCGAGTTCAGATTTTCTTCCCGACCCTTTCGGAACGTTTCGAAGGGGTAAAAGTGTATCGGGCGGACGCGCCCGTTCATTTTCTTTCATTCGGCGCCACATTTTCAACATTCGGGAGAGAGGAAGAGATTTTGGAAGGGAGCGAACGCGATTTCGCAATTTTTAACATTTCGCACCCCGGGACGCTCGCGGGGGGATGAAGAGGGAAAAATAGCCTTCGCTCGTGGAGGGCGGCGCGGGTTCTCTCGCGAAAAGTCAGAAATTCCCTTCCCGGACGCTCCCTTTAGAAGCGATAGGGAATTCCGCATTTTACCCTCCCCGGGAGTTTCCGAAGGTAGTCGAGCCCCGATCGGGGCGCAACTTTCGGAAACCGCCGCGTCTCGCAGCACGCCTCCGTACGCGAAGCCGATTTTCATTTCACCCGGTAGTTTTCGAAAAAAACGGGGGGGTCGAAAAATGCAGTCTTCTCTTCCGGCGCCGCTGGGGGGAGGTAGAAATTTTTTAGGGGAAAAACAGCGGAGGGACTTTAGACACTCCGAAGACCGTATTTTGACCTCCCGCTATTAGAAAAATTGCAGGTGTAAAAGTAAGTCCGCCGCGGCGTCGCGAAAAGTGAGTTTTTTGAGCGGTGATAGCCGAAAATGCACCCCTCGGGTTTTTCGTTAATAGCGTTCTCAAATATTGATCGATTTCAATTTTTTCGACGGATATCGAAAGAGCGAACACGGGAGAACCTTATTCTTGCCACGAAACACGCGGAGCCTTCCGCAGGTGAGGAAGACGGCCTTAAAAAAATTGAAGATTTCGGAAAACACGTACTACTTGGGGGCGGCCTGCGACCCCCGTGCAACCTTTTTTGGCAAATCTAAAGGAACATTTGTAAAGTAGAAGAGACGGCTGTTTGCCTGTGCGAAAATCTCCACCCCGCACTAACGTTTGGCCACCTAAAACTTTAATTGAAAAGTTAAAATTTACGTAAAATCTCGAAATCTACCCCGGAATTTTCGCTCGTCGCGGGGTGGAAACCCGCGACAGGGGCGATCTGCATATCGAAATGTCATCTCGAAGGGTTAACAAATCTTTATCAAAAAAACCCGCGCCTCGGGGCGGTCTGTGAAAGTCACCACGAGCGTAATAAAATGAGCAATTTCGGCGAAATTTTGACAGACGGGTCTCGGAACTTGTAAAATTTCGCGATCGCCCGGACCTCGTGTTGACCGTTTTCAAATGCACTTTTCTACCCTTAAACGTTGACTTTTTCGAAATTCCTTTAAACGCGGGGGAATTACGAATCTCTAGTTTCGAACGGTACCCCGCGCTACTTTCTCCCTTCTATCCCCAGGGACGAGTTAGGCCCCCCAATTGGCTACTTTTTTGACCTAAAATTTTGCAGCGCTTCGGGGAAAAAATTATTTCCCCTAGCAACCCCCGCGCGATTTTGTCGATTTTCGGATATTTTCGGTCCGATCGACGGAGCTACCGGAATCCGCCTTCGAAATTATCCGGCGACCTCCCGTTCGGCCGGTATAAAAAACTACCCTTATTTTGAGGGCGCCGTATCTCCCTCGTCGTTCGATCTGGAGGTTCGAAATTCTCCTAAAACACACAACTCTGGTGGGCGAAAAAGCTGGCGGCGCCGGTTTTTCCGCACCGCTTACCGGTTCTTCTGGGCACGATGGAATAGTTTCGACCCGTTCCGGTACCCCGACTTTGTTATCGCTTGACGACGGGGTGTTTCGAGGAATTTTGAAAAATCTCGAGGTTACCGGCGGATCGGGGATAAATTCCCCCGCCCCCTCGCCAAATTTCGTCCCGATAGCCCCGTTTTTCGATGAGAAAAAAAATATTTTCGATTTTCGACGTTTTCGTCACCCCCGCTAGACAGTCGATCGGCCATAACGGGCGGTTTTATCCGGTGATTTTAACCCTTTTTCGGAGTTTTCAAAATTTTGGGGGCGTGGTCCAAATACGTTTAGTAGTATTTAATTAGTGATCATGTCGTCGATTAAAGACTTAAGACTCTTGTCCTTGAATATTAGTCCCGAACAAAACTTTAATTTATTTCATACGCAAGATTTCTTCTGAATGCACAGATTTAATTAAAACAAATGTTTGGTTAGTACGAGAACAGACTAACAAATAAACACATCTAAGAATAACCAAGTCCGTAGCCTGCAAATATGATTGATTTGATGAGATGGGCTCTATATTTGAACAAATGTGTGTTTAATGTATAAGTTATGGATATGATATCAGATTCAATCAGGGATATTTGAATAACAATAATGTGCTTAAGTTGGTTACGGTCATTTTTCATCACCAGATTTAGGTGAGAGTGGGCGAGTTAGGGGATTTCTGTTAGGATTTAGATACGAAAATAGTTACTGTCAATTACATTCCAAATACGAAAACGAATCAGATACACTTTAAACATTTTACACGTAGGAGTGTGGCATTATTAAATCAGTCAATCTGTCATAGGCGTAAAATGCGTCGTTGCATACAAGATCTTTAGATAGGTACTGAACTTAAGAGCTTAAGACACTTTAAATCCCAAGTCGTTACAACAAACATTCGTTGATCGTTGCCAAACACCAAAGAAAGGCGTGTTACTAAAGCACTTGCAAAAATGAAATTGCATGATTATATTTGGTGAGCTTTAGGATTAGGTGCAAACTT
Source organism: Xestobium rufovillosum (assembly GCA_963966045.1). Classification (NCBI taxonomy): domain Eukaryota; kingdom Metazoa; phylum Arthropoda; class Insecta; order Coleoptera; family Ptinidae; genus Xestobium; species Xestobium rufovillosum. The sequence continues at coordinate 26,107,697 of OZ014493.1, read as the reverse complement.
TAATGCTCTTAGAGAAGTAGGTGTTCATGTGTGAGACTTCTTTTCATTTTGAAGTCTCAATTATTTTGGTTTGAGTCTCCCAGAATAAAGCAAACATAAATTTGCCACAAGCCAGAAAGGGAGAGAAACTAAAATTTTATAATAAAATTAGGGGACGAAAAGCAAAAATTAAAAGCATTATAGGTCCAGTTCCTAATGTTAGAGGAGGGGACGTTTATACTTAATTGAATGGATGTTCGACAAGGAAACAACTATGACATAATAATTATATGGTTCCGTTAGAGAATATAAAGTTTTGGCGTTTTGAAATTTTCCAACTTGGCCATGTAATATTGCTAATTCCTGTAAAATATTTTCGATTTTTTAATCCTGTGGCAGTTTCTCATAGATATTATTTTCTTGTGGCCAAGGTATCCTTACTTCAGCTTTATTCAATCCGAAAATATTTCATTTTCAAAATTCCTCTGTACCTGTCAAAATCTTCAAATAAGATGCATATATGCATATTAGGGAAAAAATATGTTATACAACCTTTTAGTAGAATCAATTAAGGAAAAGCGCAAAATTCCGCCGCGGCACTGTTGGGACACCCTGGGTATATCTCCTTGGGTTTCCAAATACGACGAATAGGCTCTTCACGATGGAGCTCCCTAAATGTATACGTCTGTAAATAGATACAGTAAGTTTCAAAGTTCTATAGAATATCAAAAATAAATCATGTTAAAACACAAAAAATTTTTTGTGTTTGTTAAATTATACGTTTATTAATGTGTGTTTTCTAACACATAATAAGGTTAATTATTCAATGACCGTTGAGAAATAACTGAATATTCAATGGGCTGCAGCTAATCAAAACATTCCTATTGCAACATACCAAGGTTGCCGAATACGTCAAAGTTTTTTCAAGAAATCGTGTATGTATTGTATTTTTTATAGCAACGTCCAAGGACTACTGTCTGTGCACATTTACCTAGAATAAGGATTGCAACTAACCTGAAAAGTGCAACTACCTATGTAGGCCAGGCAAAATAGGACAAAAACAGTTCGAAATCGGAACTAATTAACCTGAAGCTGATTTTTTGGGGAAACGATGTTTGATATATGTAAAACGTTTTGTAAAAAATTCCCACAAATCCGAGTGTCGGAATACCTTGATAATCGGCCGACAATCTGGGCTCTGAAAATTTCGCGCAATGTCTCTGCGGTTGCTCAATTCGCTCAGTGCTAGCGACAATTTTGTGTGTTAATAGCGCGCCATTGAAAAGGAATTAAAATAATGTTTCCAATTTGAGATGTCAACTTTCCCAACGGCACTGTTTCAGGGCGAATAATTAAGAAAACTTAATAAATTCTATAGAATTTAAAAGTTTTTTACAAAATTATAAGTGCAGTACCTGAAATTATTTGTTCAAATATTGCATGTTTTGAATGTGTATGGAAAACCGCAGACCAACTGGTTTCGTCCTTCTGGGACTCATCAGTACGGTGCTTTCCCCTACACACTCAAACCATGCAATTTAATCTTGCTATATATACTGCCGCGCTCTGGACAGATATCAGCAAGTGACAACTACTTTGAGTAATTATCTAGTATTAATTAGTGGTACTGGACCGTTCGAACAACTACTCCTCGGGCAAATACCCCGCCAGGCATTGAATTATAGAACTAAATCCAGATTTTTTGTACTACGAGACGTTTCAGACTGCTACCCCATCTAAGATGGCTTTGAAACAATCCTAATTTGTCTCCATGTACGTACGTGCTTTAAAGCAGGTCTTTGTTCAAATATTGCATGTTTTGAATGTGTATGGAAAACCGCAGACCAACTGGTTTCGTCCTTCTGGGACTCATCAGTACGGTGCTTTCCCCTACACACTCAAACCATGCAATTTAATCTTGCTATATATACTGCCGCGCTCTGGACAGATATCAGCAAGTGACAACTACTTTGAGTAATTATCTGGTATTAATTAGTGGTACTGGACCGTTCGAACAACTACTCCTCGGGCAAATACCCCGCCAGGCATTGAATTATAGAACTAAATCCAGATTTTTTGTACTACGAGACGTTTCAGACTGCTACCCCATCTAAGATGGCTTTGAAACAATCCTAATTTGTCTCCATGTACGTACGTGCTTTTAAGCAGGTCTTTGTTCAAATATTGCATGTTTTGAATGTGTATGGAAAACCGCAGACCAACTGGTTTCGTCCTTCTGGGACTCATCAGTACGGTGCTTTCCCCTACACACTCAAACCATGCAATTTAATCTTGCTATATATACTGCCGCGCTCTGGACAGATATCAGCAAGTGACAACTACTTTGAGTAATTATCTAGTATTAATTAGTGGTACTGGACCGTACATGGAGACAAATTAGGATTGTTTCAAAGCCATCTTAGATGGGGTAGCAGTCTGAAACGTCTCGTAGTACAAAAAATCTGGATTTAGTTCTATAATTCAATGCCTGGCGGGGTATTTGCCCGAGGAGTAGTTGTTCGAACGGTCCAGTACCACTAATTAATACTAGATAATTACTCAAAGTAGTTGTCACTTGCTGATATCTGTCCAGAGCGCGGCAGTATATATAGCAAGATTAAATTGCATGGTTTGAGTGTGTAGGGGAAAGCACCGTACTGATGAGTCCCAGAAGGACGAAACCAGTTGGTCTGCGGTTTTCCATACACATTCAAAACATGCAATATTTGAACAAAGACCTGCTTAAAAGCACGTACGTACATGGAGACAAATTAGGATTGTTTCAAAGCCATCTTAGATGGGGTAGCAGTCTGAAACGTCTCGTAGTACAAAAAATCTGGATTTAGTTCTATAATTCAATGCCTGGCGGGGTATTTGCCCGAGGAGTAGCTGAAATTATTGGCAAAATTAATTCAAAATATGTGAAATATGGAGGACATCTGCTGCAAATAGTTGTATGGCAAAACCCTGCCAGTTTTCTGAAATTTGCTCTTATTACGAAACGCATGTACATTTTCATTACTGACTAAATGTTATTGTCGTGATCGATAACTATCAACAAAAAACTACAAAGTAGCAGGAAAGAATACGACGAGGTTTTGGTAGAGCAGTTGTTGTTGCTCTATTGACTATGACTACTTCAACTATCCACAGCATTCTGAATTTTTCTTGAATACAACAAGACAATTATTTATTGTTGTGGTAAGCGATGGCACTGATGTATTTATCCTTCTTCATCATGTATCTTCAAATTTGGATGTTTGATTCCTTCGTAAACGAAAAAAGGGAAGTGATCATGGATTCACCGAAATTGTGAAACTGCAACTTTGTATTGGAAATTTCAAGGAATCAGTACTTGCATTTTATGCTCCGTCTGGATGCGATACCACGTCCGACTTTAACAAGAAGGGAAAATTTGTTTGTTATGCAACCTTAAAAAGAAACAATTGTTTGTTGAAGAAGCAAGTATATTCTATAAACAGAGTGTGTAAATAACTGATCTCTGCAGTCGACAAGAAATTCAAACAAAGGAAATGGTGGAATTTCATAGAAATTTAACGATATGAGGTACCCACCTAAGTGTTTGTGCTGGATAGTAAAGCTATAAAGTTGATGTGTCGAAATTTGCGGGTACAAGCTATATAAGAAAAAAGTTGCACGATTATCTCTTGCATTGCATTTCATCTAAACATTTTGTCTCCTACGGCAGGTGCTGTAAAGCAACATACAACGTGTCCAAGATAAGGAGGGCCAGTATGGGGATATTGGAAATGACAAGAGATACGGATTTGGTTAAATGGGAAAAAAGTTGCGTAATTAAAGGATCAATAAAATGGCGCCTAGAAATCCTTGATATGATTTTCCGTTTTTGAGTTATTTTGAAAAAACTGAATTTATGGATTTTTAACTACCTATATTTTTTTCTGACTTTAATATTAAAGTTAGAGCGAAACTGACAAAACTTCTTCGTAGCAACTTTTGATGAAATTTAAGATTTCATTGCCAACTTTTTTATTCTAAGTTTCGTCTTCGGGCAACCATCATCAACTTCATTTTTTTTAATACGGTCCTGATTTTCTGATGCCAAATTTTATGAGCCCTTTTTATTCTGAATTCAACAATGTACCACACATTATGATTTAATTACGTTTCGACCCGTTTTTGACCATCATCATTTCTCTTAATTTTCTAAAAATTATGAGAAATACAGTTAGTTGGGCTTTCTTCTGATATCAGAAACGAACAAGATTTTCCAAAACTGCAAGATGCGTTATGCTTGGAGTAGGGTAGGTGCTTATCGCTAGTATCATCTAACGGATTCGTAAAACTCTTGTGGTGCACTTAAAAATTGCCCAACTTATACTGTATGTACATATTTTTTACAAAACTATGAGAAATACAGGTCCGTATCTTAAAAATTCTTTGATGATGGCCAAAAAAGGGTCGAAACGTAATTAAACCATAATGTGTGGTACATTGTTGAATTCAGAATAAAAGGGCTCATAAAATTTGACATCAGAAAATCAGGACCGCATAAACGTAGAATAAAAAAATTGGCAATGAAATCTTTAATTTCATCAAAAGTTGTTACGAAGAAGCTTCGTCAGTTTCGATCTAACTTTAATATTAAAGCCAGAAAAAATGTAGTTAAAAATCCATAAATTCAGTTTTTTCAAAACAACTCAAAAATAGAAAATCTTATCAAGGATTTCTAGGCGCCATTTTGTTGGTCCTTTAATTACACAACTTTTTTCCCATTTAAGCAAATCCGTATCTCTTGTCATTTCCAATATCCCCCATACTGGCCCTCCTTATCTTGGACACGTCGTATATTGTGTGTATTTCACCAGGTACAACAATAATGGATCTATGCTCAACAGAATCAGGATGGTATTTTATGAGTGAGGAACTTAGGCCCTGCTCTGGCATAACAGAATAATGCACCCGATTTGTCCATAATGTCACTCTTTTCGAACTGCCTGGAAGGCTGTGGAAGCATTCATTGTGTTCCTACCAGAGGTCGTAACACTGCTCAATCCAATGTGGTCAGTGCAATGGGGTGTCTTGCACAAATAAGGATACTGATCGCATTTGGGAAGATGGAGATTTATTATAATATTGTCACCATAGAGTGTCATCGAAATTGAATGAACAAGGCTTTGGGATCGACAGAACTCGCAAAAATAATGGGGGTTTTCTTGATACATTTTTTCAATTTAGATCCTCAGTTTTCTAAATTAACTAAGATATCATTTTAATATTTTATCGACAATAAGCAGGATTCTATAGCAATTTCATTGAGTCAAATTATTGGGAGCTATATTTAAGAGTCCCTACCATTTACCCCACCTGCACTTTTTCACGCCATTGACTATGGATTGGCACCTTTTATTCCTTACTCAACTTTCGTAACTTTTGTCAATTTTTGATATTTTGCTTTATTTAATAGGGTATTGGCCAGAATTCATTTTCATGACTTCCTCTAATTATTTAAATTATTACATTTCCATATTATTTAACAAAATGATAAATCACAAGAACTTGCTGGTGCGAATTGTGGTGTAACAATGTTACAAAAACTACTGCTGATAACGAAAACAAACTTTTGTAGAATAATAATTATTATTAGATAAATGCCCTGTATCCTAGAAATTGTGCATTTTTCAAAATATGTTTATTAAGAATATTCCTACTATTTTCTTGAGTTCTATCAATTTCTGAGGTCTTACTCATTAAAATTTGACCACTCTGTATACTAAAATAAACAAAGCGTGTACCAAAATAAATTTATGAAAATGAAACCTAATAATAATAATTTTAAGCAATTTTCAGGGTCTTCCGACACTCCGATTTTTGGGGATTTTTCACAGAAGAGATTACATACCACTAACTACATTTCCTGAGAAAATTAGCTTTAGGTTAATCAGTTCCGATTCAAACCCTAATTTGCCTGGCCTAATGAGTTACTCCAGATAAAGCGTAGTATCCGACTCTCGAGTTATGGCTATTATTAGTATTATTTACCCTACTCAGATGAATTAAAATATTCCACCACCGCTCGTGTTTCAAACTTTCATCCTCGTTAATAATAGCCAATAAAACTCGCTCGTTGAATGCCCTTATAAATTCCATTAATCGCTGAATGGAATTTTGTTTCCGTTGATGGAAGTCTTTTCCACTCTCACGAAAATGTTTTAGAGAGAATTTTTGATCCATGACATACGAAGAATAAGACTTTATGTAAACAACAAAAAATTGAACGAAATTCTATCAGGTTTTCAAGAAATTAATTACTGCTCATGTTATTATCATCTAGTAAGTTAACTGAAAAAAATTCTAATGTTATTGCTTTATCCAACTACAAAAATGGGAATGAGCAAATTTTAAGAATACTTACTGAAAACCTAATTAACAAGCTATAGTAGATACATCAACTTGCGGTATATTTTTAAAACCGCGATTCTGGGAAAACCTTGACGTGAATTGAACAACAAGCTGTGATACTATTCAATAAAATAATTTTAACGCTCTGTTAGCACTAGATTTACAATTAAATAATTGAGAATGGGGCTTCTCTAAGAAACGACGGCACCAAAAAAAGTTTAAAATGAGATAAAACGGATCATCGGACCCAAAAGCAAAGGGACAGTTTCTAAACCAATTTTGTGTAAGATAAAAAGTAACTGTGCGAATTATAATGAAAACAAAAACCGGTATATGATGACAGGACGATACAGCAGGTAACTTGACTGAACGACACAAAATGAAAAGCATCCAGTGTCCTGCTGTCACCTGACACAAATGCATTTGGAAGATGAAAAGAACTTAACGTTACTTATGTTCAATAGCAATCCACTGTTCCAGCGTGCCTTCTTGGACTTGTCAATTGTTCGGTGTTACATTTTTTGCTTGATTGTTGATGGTCCTGACGTCTCTGTCCGTCAGAAGAAGCCTTTGTTTCGTTAATGTAGTTTATTGAGTTTTGTCCGAGTGTAAATTCCTTGAAGGGTCGTTTACTTTTAGTAATACGCCGCAACACATTCGCTTTTGTTTAATTAAAGAACTCGCCAATTACTTGCATTGTTTGAAAATCATGAGAACAGCAATAGTTTGAATTACATCTACTTATAACAATGATATGTCTATCTACTCAAGGAAATACAAAAACGAACAAATTGCTTCTTTGTTATTCTTTGCTATAAAATGAAATAATTTCTTGAAGCCATGAAAAATTAGACGAATATTGCTCCGCCGCGAACTTGAACATCTTGCGGCTTCTTGTGTTCTCTGCTACACAAAAAGTAGAACATTTATAAATTTTGCATTTTTCTATCCATATCATGCGGCAAGAGTAGTTATTTGCAAGGCAGTGTAATTTTTTCGTAAAAATGCAAATATCTGGATAATATCGATTTTAGGCAATAACCAATCGGATGGCATGACAACACAGTGCGAGTATATGGAAGGGTAGAAACTTATAATTTTTCTTGCAATTCAGTCTATTTTCTGGTGCATTGCTCATGCTTACTCATGTGTTGCCCAAGCTCGCAAGCAATACAACTGTTGCCGACCCTTGGCCGCATTCGACATCCGATATTAGGATGATGCTGAAATTAATCGCTTTGCGTGGCCAACACCCAGTTCAGACCTCAATTCACTAGAACATGATGTTTTAAGTCGATTGAAACGATGCACCCAATGTTGAGTACCCTTTCCAGAAACAAGGTGCTTTACTGAAGAAATGGGAGCAGTTCCCACAAGAATTGATTTTTAGTTTCTTCCGTAGCATGCAAAGAAACTTTGAAGAGGTGATACGGGCCAGGGAAGGAATACAGGATATTTAAAATTGTTTTTACATAGTTAGTCAATAGCAGAAAGTTTATTATGAAACAAATAATATTACTATGCGAACTACCAATCATAACGTTTTTATTTGAATATTTGACCGGTTTCAAGATTTTTTATACAATCTCATCATCAGAAAATGTAAAATCTTATATCTATATATATATATATAAAAGAAAGTCGTGTTAGTTACACTATTTATAACTCAAGAACGGCTGAACCGATTTGGCTGAAAATTGGTGGGGATGTAGCTTAGAACCAGGAGACGGACATAGGATACTTTTTATCCCGTTTCCGTGGGACGTTCTCAGTAATGTTCTTAACAAACTTTGTGTCACACCAGTCTATAAACCGTCTATAACAAATTTCATACACTTTTTTAAATTTATCGGGCGATCCTGTGAAGTTTGGTAGCGATCGGATCAACAGAATTTTTTTTTATTGTTTTGTGAGAAATCGGGGCTTGATATGACACATATCAACTGTCAGATTTGACAAATAAAATTCAGACCGTCAGAAAGTATTAAATAAATTTTATTTGTCAAATCTGAAAGTTGATAAGTGTCACATCAAGCCCCCGCCTCGCACAAAACAAAAAAATTATGTTGATCCGATCGCTACCAAACTTCACAGGAACACTCGCTGGGCTAATCTGAAGATTAACTTACAGTAGGTGCCGCGCATGTCTTACCGGGACCGGGCAGCAAATAATTTATAAAGTGAAAATGCAAACGTCAAACGGCATATGCCATTCGCAGTTTATCAAGTTTCAAACGATTTTACCACAATTATTTCTTCAGAGGCAGCAACGCGCCGGGTACCAGCTAGTTGTAAATAAATATGACACTAAGGGTACAGTTGACAAGGAAACTTAAAATTGACAAAACAATACAAATAATTAAAATAATGATATCCATGAAAGAAGCTAATCTATACTTGGGCCGCCCAACAGACGGAGTGATCACGCTGCAAACATGAGCTCTAGACGGGACCACTATCAATTTAGGAGGACAGAACCGCAGTGATGCGCTTTCTTTAGACCCAAAGAAGTCGCATCACTCCAATTCGGTCGTCGTAAATTAATATTGGCCCCGCTAGAGCACGTTCTTGCAGGGTGATCACTCCGTCTGTTGGGCGGCCCAAGTATAGAAAACTGAATTTCAGTATTTACCTACGAGGTATAAGAAAAACACAAAGGAAATTCGAATACTTCGTAGCTTGAAGGGAAAAACATTGAATTTAAAGAAAACCATTTAGGAAAAAAACAATAAATTCAATTGAAAAAACCTTCAAGTGAAATATCAGAAAAACTAAATAAACACTAGATCCATGGTTTCTTGAAAACTGCCAACTTCTAATCTTGCAATAAACTAAAAAAGAGAAATAAGTCAATAAATGTCATAATGGCAATAAGAGGTTAGAACTTCAGAAAAGGTATACAATATAATAGAAAACCTGTAATACCGACATCTGAGAATTATTGTGGTCAAAAGATATTTACAAAAGTTTAAATAAACTAGATTGTATTAAATCAACTTGGTCATTAAGTAAGTTATAATTTTTATAATTTTTATGTTTATAAATTTCTATAGACTCTAATACCTATATCTAACTGATAACTTTTTACAAAATAAACAATAATTTAGTATTTTCTAAAGGAGGGAATTGATGATTGTTATCAAAGAAATGATTAGCAAAACTTGAATGATCGTTTATTGCAAGATTAGAAGTTGGCAGTTGTCAAGGAGCCATGGATCTAGTGTTTATTTAGTTTTTTCTGATATTTCACTTGAAGGTTTTTTCAATTGAATTTATTGTTTTTTTCCTAAATGGTTTTCTTTAAATTCAATGTTTTTTCCCTTCAAGCTACGAAGTATTCGAATTTCCTTTGTGTTTTTCTTATACCTCGTAGGTAAATACTGAAATTCAGTTTTCTAAATTAGCTTCTTTCATGGATATCATTATTTTAATTATTTGTATTGTTTTGTCAATTTTAAGTTTCCTTGTCAACTGTTCCCTTAGTGTCATATTTATTTACAATTTTACATTTTCTGATGATGAGATTGTATAAAAAATCTTGAAACCGGTCAAATATTCAAATAAAAACGTTATTATTGGTAGTTCGCATAGTAATATTATTTGTTTCATCATGAACTTCTACCAAAAAGTAATTGAAGATAATATTAACTACATAGAAAGTTTATTAACTAGTGCACGAGAAGTGTTACCAATTTATGTTAATTTTGTTCCGACATCCACATCAGCAAATTATAACCAAAAAAATCATGCTCCAATTGCAATTATTATTTTCTGGTATATTTATGCAGGGCATTTAAAGGTACCTAATAATTATTGGCCAACAATATAACTTATAAAAATCTTTCTCTGCTGTCAATGCGTAATACATTCATTTGAATGTTATGCTGACGTGAGTTAGCGCCCTTATCCTTTAAAAATGCCAAACTGGCATCTTTAGTGAAATTTAATTGTTATTTTTTGTGTATAATTATTGTTTCTCGTTTACTAATTCGCAAATATGATAGTCTTGGTCACGTTGATAGTAGATAAGACGTTGTACGATACTCTTATCGTAACTTCATTTGGCGATACACGATGGGTTATCAAACTCCGGTTTCGGCATCATGTGATAATTTTCCCATCTTATATCGTAATATGAACTGTTACAATTGTACTTGTATTGTAAATAACTATTAAAAGTTCCAGCTCCCTTAATTTAGTAGTTTGCTAGAGGGTTATATAAATATTTTCCTTGAAGTGCAATATTGCTCTCTTATCTAGTCGATGTCCTTCTCTTTCTCTCCATTTTGCTCAAGTAGGTACAAACTATTTTAAGATTTTAACTGTCGCGGTTTATTTTCTATTCTCTTCACTTCTTGATTTTTTCACTCCTTATTTTGACCATCTGTCTATCTCAGAATTCTCTTCTCACAAGCTCCTGTCTCCCTGAAAGCTCCAGTACCCACGACACACTTCCATATAAGCAACGGTACCTACCTATATTTGGAAAATTCGGAATTTGAAAATTGATTTATACCCATAGTGCTCACACAGGCTCGTAGCTGTATTATTTTTGTTATTTGTCTGCCTTTCCATATTTCCTTTTTCCAAACACTCATAAACTCATAATCATGTACTCCTGCTAGTATGAACACGCAGCACGTAGAGACACAGGAACGCTTCAAGCTCAACTATATGTTTGGGGTAGCATTCCGCATGTAATCTTGTAGTAAGTACAAAAACTATCTGGATTTAGTTCAATAATTCAATGCCTGGCGGGATACTTGCCTGATAAGTTGTTGTTCGAACGGTCTAAGTTTTCTTTAATGACCCGATTTCGTAAACCACTGACATTTGAAAAATCTAGTGATATTTTTACCACGATGTTTCATATTACACATGTTCACAGAAAAGATGCTTGAATCTGAATTTTAGGGTTGAAGTCGAGTAAGAATCATTTCGGACAAAATTTGCTGCATTTAAACAGATCTTGCGATTGCTACGGGGTAGCCAAAAAAAAGGTTAACAAATTTATTTTTATATTAACAGTATGACAATTAATTATATGTATTTATTTCGACATTAGGTACCTACTTAAAGGTCGGGAGTTAAGTGTAGAATATTCAATATTATGACTTTCAAGTGACCACGTCTAGCTGCATGGCAATTGCAACTTCTTTCGATGACATTTTCCATCAATTTTCGGTTATATTTCTTACACAGCCTGACGAATATTATTTTTTAATTGCTCAAGAGTTTCTGGCTTATTTGAGTATTAGGTGAAAGGTTTTAACAATTTGCATTCGTTGTTGAATGGTTTAACGTTCTATAATGAATTTCCCGATATTTTCTGTTGCGATATCAAAAATGGCAACGCTTGGAAATTAACAGAACAAAATAAAAAAGAATAATTGAAGTTGACAACCTCCTTCTTGGCCACCTATACTTGGGCCGCCCAACAGACGGAGTGATCACCCTGCAAACATGAGCTCTAGACGAGACCACTATCAATTTAGGACGACAGAACCGTAGTGATGCGCTTTCTTTAGACCCAACGAAGTCGCATCACTCCAATTCGGTCGTCATAAATTAATATTGGCCCCGCTAGAGCACGTTCTTGCAGGGTGATCACTCCGTCTGTTGGGCGGCCCAAGTATAGTATAAAATATCACAGCCAACTTACGTTTTTAGGGAGTAAATGAATTATTTTTTCTAATATTTTACCATGACTTCTTATTGAATGACTTAATCCAAAACTTTTCGAACTAAAAAGTAGGTACACTATACTTGGGCCGCCGAACAGACGGAGTGATCACCCTACAAGAACGTGCTCTAGCGGGGCCAATAGTAATTTATGACGACCGAATTGGAGTGATGCGACTTCGTTGGGTCTAAAGAAAGCGCATCACTGCGGTTCGGTTGCCCTAAATTGATAGTGGTCCCGCCTAGCGCACGTTCTTGCAGGGTGATCACTCCGTCTGTTCGGCGGCCCAAGTATACCAAAAAGACCTTTCAAATGAGGTGTACTACAATCACTCTTGCTCTTTGAATGTTTTGGAAAATCTCCTTTGAACATCCCTAAAATTATGGGTGACCAGGAGAGACGTATTAATCAAAGAAGACTGATGGTTTTTGATACATAATTCGAAGAATCGTTTTATTAGCAGCAACTATCGTTCTACATCATTTCCTTTCCCAGGTGCCTTAAGCGAATAGAAACTTTTAACATCCTGCCCCCTCCATTTTTCTTATTTTTCCTCAATTTTGAAACAGTTGGAGAATTTGAAAAAATATTTAGACAGAAGTTGTTTATTCTTTCAGTACCTTTCAAATTACGAATAACACGACCCCTATTTAAAAGTATGTGATTCTTCATTAAAAAAAAAACTTTAGTTTGGTACTCAATATGTAGATGCTTAAACACCATATAACAAATAATGCCTTTAAAGACATCCCTTCTCTGATTTCCATACCCGGTATCGTGGTACCTAATTGTCAAATGCACAAACAATTTTAAAGTCAATATCGATATATTCTTCCTGCAAGCGTAATAAATAATAAATTGTAAGAAAAGAGGTTATGTCCTAAGGATAATAACAAAGAAAGTAAAGTCCTTGTATTGTTCTGTAGAACAAATTTACGTAAACATTTAAGAAATATTCAACTAACAATGAAATGAAAACAAAGTTCGTGTACTCACGCATCCAAAATTTGTCATTTACATGTTTATGTTTATATAAACAATTAGAAATGTATGTTGTGTACCTACTTACGTACGAGATTTTTTACAGAACGTCAGCTGCTTAGCATATTTCATACAACAACTACTGGCGTACGGTGTTTTTGAAAAATTTGAAATTATAATTTGATCATCATACATGACATAAAGTAAAGAAGCTCGTATGTACAATACAAAACGTAATAATTTAATTTTAGAATCAAACTGATACAAGCGTTTTTTACAGATCGTAAATCTCTTCCCTTTATTTTATAACTTTTGTACATTAGCAACATCTACCTAATCATCCTTCCTGTTAAAATGTTGCATTAACTGCCGATCATTTACAGAGAAAACATTTTGCTAGATAAAAATATGAAATATTAAAGGCAATTTGCTGAAATGGTGTTCAAACCAACAGCAGCAAGAACAACAACTACCTACAGACAACATCATTAATGTTTTATTATCTATTACGTCAGATGCCATCTTGCGTTAGTTAAACGAATTTCGACTGACGTACAATTCTGACATTCTGAATTCTGAACTGACAACTGACAGCAGCCGCCACCCGCCAAAGCCAAAGCTAAACAACGTTCCCCGTTCCATCTAAATTCTAAAAGAGTTTAATTCACGAAAGTTTGGCAGTATCGAGTAGGGGTAGTTCAGATTTCAATCATGCCCGAGTGGAGAACTGCAGGTTTGACGTATGTATTCCTTTTACAGATTAATTCCTTGCTCAGCAATCTTTCTTTGATTACCTACGTTTTTGCAGCTATATGCATTATTCAAATATCTGCGCCCGTTTGATGCGAAAAGCTTACAAACCAGAATTTCTTCAGGCGGCCCAACTCAGAGATCGTACTAATATGCAAATAACAATTTGGGAAGATGGAAAACCTGCCAGTAAGTATATTAAGTATAAGACGACACTTTCATTTTGAGTCCAGATTTGTATCGGGTTTATCAAGTCGAGTGTATCATGAAAATCTACTAAAACTGAAAAAAACTGACATTTTTTTAATAAGTTTGCTGAAAAGTGAATATCTGTTTATTTAATAAAGGGAGGGACTACTGCATCGTCCGACCGTCGCCTAAAATTTTGTTCGCACACGGTCGGGCATGCGCATTACAGAATGTCAACAGTGTAAAAACAAATTATGATTATGAAACGAAAGCTGACGGAAAGTATTTTTGAAACAGACCATTTAGCTGACGGGGCACCAGAAACACGCATTTTTTGGAAAAAAAGATGATGTAAAAAAATAAGCAAAACGAATCAACCCGTACGGGAGTAGAATTCATCAAGCCCTAGGCGAACAAAATAGCAACGCTATACGATACCCGCATGCGCATACCCACCGAAACCGTTGGCGGTGTTTGCCAATAACGAATTACTTAAACGTCATTTTATTGACATCACGTAATGTGCACGTCCGACCGCGTTGGAACAAAATTTAATGTAACGGTCGGACGGTTCCGTTACTCCCTTTAATAAATCGAATTTTTAATTTTTAACATTTAATAGCAGTGCACTGTTTGCTAACCATCATATTTCATAACCATTTCCTGTCATTACTGTAGGTAAACTCAAAATTAAACCTTTATTTTCACATGATGTACTGCGTTTACATGGCAAGACCAAACATTGAAGTAGTCTTCAAAATTTTCTCTTGTGGCTTATAGTAGATATATCCAAAAAGTTATGAATTTTCGTGCAAAGGTACCCTTGCAAATTAAAAAAACTAAAATATCTCAAGAGCTGCTTTTGCAAGAGAACTGCTGTACTAAGACCTACCTTTAAATAATTTGTCAAATTCGAAATAAGAAGTTCCTAAAACCGGTATAACCAAAAGCACTAGTTTCATTCTAAACGACGCGGCGTCTTTCGAAACCTCAATTCCTAAAGTTTCAATTTTTAAACATAGAAGGTTTCTATAACCGCCTAATAGCTCCCTCATTTTAAAAAAGAATGCCCTACAACTGGCTAATTTTACAGGGAAAGATCCAACTAATCCTGAAAAGAACTGAAGAGGAAGATTAATATAATTTTATTAGTTATATTATTTCCTGTCACAGAAATGTAAGATTAAAAAATAAATATATTGAATTAAATTAAACAGTAGTTATCTATACAATGCACACAACTTTAAACTAATATTCTTTTCGGCCCCGACATTGGAATATCGAAAATCTTAAGGAATCTGAAGTTGGCTAAATTGCAACATTTCTAATTTTGAAGACATCCTACAATAATGCCTTTTTCAAAAAATTATTTGACAAAGTTCCCATAGATAACGGTCGGAATCCATCTTGGACGAAAAAATTAAATGGTAAGAGAGGCCAAGTGAAGGCTCATTCTTCATTCTGAACTCGACCATCAATTTCGTAATATTCCAGCAACTCAATTCAAAATGTTATGGCGGCGGGTTCATTATTTCAGAAAAAGCTTACTTTTCTCTGCAACGGCATCAAAGCTCAAGACATTTATTGGATTCGAATGTGGTCGTGTTCAGATTGAAGAGCGATATGGAATGAGTCCTCACTTGACCCCTATTCAAATTCAATTTTTATACCAACCAACTTGGTAAAAAAAATAAGTGGCAATAGGAGTTAAATGAAGGCTCATTCGAAAGCGCTCTTCATTTTGGCCACGTTGACAACAACAAATTTCTTGTACGTTATAGCGTTTGAGGAGCCTTTAACGAAGTTTGATATGTCTGTCCCTAAGGAATATGTTTCTTTCCCACAGATTGCACATCCAAATTTTCTGTTTTGTACCTGAAATTTTGCAAACTTAAGCTTCATGTTATGCAGAAATGTGCTATGCTCTCAGTTTATTTGTAATGTTACAAAAATTTTCTAAGATAAAATAAATAACAGGTCATAGCGCATTTCTGTATAATAAGCTTAAGTGTGCGAAACTTGGGGTAGAATTTCGATGGTTGTAATATGTGCAATCTATGAAAAACGAACATCTAGTTTTCAGGGGCAATCAATGTGCGCGAGCGAGACAGTTGATATTTCGTAAAACCCTTAAAGAGTAAGTAACCCTTTTCTGAAATATTGAACCCGCCACCATTTTAAATTGACACTCGACGGTTGCGTGAGAGAGGGAGGGAAGGGCAAACTTTTTACGAACACATTATTATTATTTTTACTATTTGCTTTTCAGTTCCATAAGCATAATCGTTTTGATATTTCGATTAAACATCTGATTTCTGGTAAATAAAAACAAAACATATATCTAGCACCTATTACTGCTTTCACCTTTTAAGGAAAGCTACAAAGTACCTACTTAGTATAAAAAATTGAACGCTTTTCCCTAACTTAATAGTAAACGTATACCCAAAATATATAATGTAAATGTGATGTTCCTAAATACCATTACATGAAGCTATGAGTAAATTTGGAAAGAACATGTTTACATAGAGGTTAGCAGTGTATCGTCAATAACCCCAACAACTTAATTTTCATGTGAAAGAATATTTAGAACGCATACGATAATACGACATCGTGCTACTGAAAATATTTCTAACGTTTATGAAGAATATTTCTCATAATATGTGTAAGTATACCAAAACGGTAGGTATCCAGTTTTAGAATTATTAATTCTTGTGTAAACTGATTCAGAACCCACAATCGTGCTATACTAAAATAACGTTGTTAAAATTCCTTATTTGTTAAAAGAATTCGTAGATTTGGAATACAACCATTAAAAAATTGATTCGGTTAATAGTTATTTATGTTGTTAGTGTTAAAAGTGTCATTTTATTTTGTGCGAAGGGAAATTAGATCACGAGCGTAGTGAGTGATCTAACCCTTCAAACAAAATAAAAACACTTAACACGTACATCATACAATTTTTTTCCACACACACTTGAATAAGACACTAAAGAGATCAAATATTTTATCAAATTCAAAATTTAAACCAAAACAATTCGAAATCTAGTGATTTGTGCTCAATTCTTTGTTGTTATAGTTACATAGCAACCAAATGTTGAAGGTACTCACTTCTAACACATAGTGTTAAATAGTATATTACAGTACAAGTTAGTGGAGAAACTGAAAATTTCGCTCACGCAATTTGTCAGATTTGCACATGAGCCGGCAGGCGAGTGTGCAAAGGCAAATAAGTGAGCGAAACGGTTTCTCCACGAGTGCTGTATAACGTTTTGTTCAATCCTGCCACTGAACTAAATATTATTTCAAAAATATTCAAAATTAATAATTCAAATTGGTCTGACAATTGGGCAAATATACAAAATAATAACATAGAGAGCGTGTTTCAGCATTGTTATGGTTACCGTTACTATAAATAATAAACAAGCTAGAAGTCAATTTTTGTACGTTTCAGCTAAATTTGTACCTAAAATAAGATTTTACTGAGAAAATATGGAAAAAATTTCGATTTAATGTTACCAGAGGATATTAAAAGAAGCTGATGCCGCTGCATACAATTGCCTCAGAAATCTAAAGGAAGGTATATGAACGAGCTGACAAAATTCCGTGATTTGATGCATACAAAGAAAGTTCATCTTATAACGGAGGAAGTGATCTTAGCCTATTTTAATGGATCGGTAGAAAATTACGAGCGATATTCTTTGTGGTACACATATTCTATGAAGACATTTTTATTTGTTTTTGAAAAAGTAAATATGACTTACATAGCAAGTAAGTTTCATTGCTATATTTTTTAAAAGTATTGGCTTTAACTCTGTAAAAATTTTGATATTACCTAATAGAACTGTTGACAGTACCTACTTAATAAATATCTAATTAATTTTGAATGTATGCCCAAATTTATTAAAACCCACACAAATAAAATTTTTTGACAATTGATCTAGTTTATTATTGACAGAAACCATCATAAATTGTCATGTCAATTTGAATGATTAATTTTGAATATTTTTGTAATTTTATTGAGAAATGGAGTAGGTGAAAGTAATAAGAGTGAACGAAAGTACTTTCGCTCACTGCTTTCGCCCACCCGTTGCCAAAGAAACGAAGTGAGTGAACAAAAGTAATGCTTTCTCGTATAGTATAAGGGTGAAACAACATGTTTCTATGGCAGGATTGAACAAAGTAATAATTATGTACTTCTAAAACTGGTGCTTTAAATTTACATTTTTGACACTGACAATAAACGTAAAAAATTGTATTTTTAATAGTGTTTGTAGAAAATACTTGTTAAAAGTGTAACGTCATTTTTTTTCTACCGCAAAAGCTCATGCTAATCGTGTAACAGATAAATTCATATTCAATCTTATAAGCTTTCTGCTGTGCATTATTAACGAAAAAGCGTTTCTAAAAAAACCTCATACATTAAGACAAATATATTGTTAAATACTGAACATAATAATTTATTAGTCTTATTCTTCTCAATTCTCTTCTATTGCTTCCTCATTTAATTTACTTCTTGTTATATTTTATTTAACATAAAAATAAAGGGAATCACATACTATTACTCATGCACTGTGGATGCAGAGGTAAAGAGGTATTTTCAACTAAAAAATGGTGTTCTTTTCCATTACAGGCTCCACAAAATGAAGTCTGTACATTACAAGCCTACCTAATAATTCTAGCTTATTTTTAACTTTATCTTGATCAGATAAAAATTATTATATACTTGCATCTTACAGTATTAAATTTATTTGTTATATGCACTGGGAGATACCCTACTCCCACCGGTTCCACCCCTTTGAAAATGATCTATTATATTCGACTTATTTTCCTTAGTTCAACTAACACAATTTTAGACAAAATCCAATTACTGTCGAATTATTTATTACTTCAGGAAAGTGATGAATGCTTCCAGGCGGCCATTGCACATTATATGGATTCATAATTATTGAGCTGGTGTGGCCCCGAGTAATTGAAACATTTGTCTAGGGGCCACGACTTAAAATGTATGCTATGATTATTACTTTTTGTGTTTATAGAGAAGTAAGTAGGCAGGTATTTGGTATTGTAATACCTACACGAACATCTAATCATGAGGGGTGACTTGCCAAAAATTATAAATTGCTTAATCTTTGTATAAATAAAATAACCATGAACCGCAACAACATAACCAATAAATTAATGGTTTATTTAAGGTTTAATTTGTCGCATAGTGATAGATTCACGATGATCTAACACACTGAAGATTGAAGAGTGTTCGTTAACCCACCGTACCTATTTATCAAGCATCCTATTAATTACTGATAACCTAATTTGCATACCTAATAAGTACCAAGTGGAAACTTAGAATTACTAAATGGTCGCTAGTAGAACAGCGTTACTTTAATCAAAATCAGAATAATTTATTATTTTAATTTATGCAATTGTAATTAAATACTGCACATTAATCATGCCAGCACCAGACACTACAAAGATACTTTGCTCATGTAGGTAGGTGAAAAGAATTTTCTTTCCAGTAAGACGCAGATACATCATGAGCAGTAGGACTGTAACTGATCAAAAATAGGGATAAAGGTGGAAAGCTGCACATTTTAAATACAAAATGTATAAGATATAAGGTTAGTAAGGGAAACATAGATAAAATAACATACGTATAAGAACGTAGGTACCTATATGAAACATTCTTGGAATTTCCAATACCTCGCACTTTAGGTAGGCACACAATATCACATCAAGCGACCCTACTGATCCCTCTTGATTTGTGAATACTTGACGGTGGCATGGATGTAAAATGTTAAACAATAATTTTTTTAAATAATAAAAATTTTTACGAGGTCAAATCGATTGACTGTGAGTTGAACTTATAACTAAATTCTCTTGCAGTTCGGACATACGCCTCCCCACATCTCTTCCAGAGCTCTCGACTGTCTGCCGCCCATCCATTGCACACCTTTCTGGTGTTGGGTGTTTGATGTCGCCCTTCCGTAATTCTGTAATTTTTCCGCTACACCTTCTATCAGTTATTCACGCCAGGCGACCTGCCCATTGCCATTTTAGCCTCGCTACACGTCCCGCCACGTCCATAACCCTTGTTCGATCTCTGATCCATTCAATCGTACTCCTACTCTACAGCCTTACACCCAAAATCACTCTCTCCATCTTCCTCTGTACTGTCTCTTGGCCATGGATAGAGGATAGGGATAGGGATATCCTCTATCCATGCTCTTGGCCGATGTTTTCGCCAGGGCCCAAGTCTTCGACGCATACGTCATTACAGGTAGGACGCATTGATTGTATGCTCTGGTTTTCAAGTATTGAGGGAAGCTGGTGCAAGAAACGGATCAGTCTTCTCTGCTTCTCTGCTGAATGAGACAAGGTCGCTCTTCTATCAATCTGTGCGAATTAGCGAAGGTCTAGGTTTTTTGGACACGAGTAAATAAAGATTTTGGTAAAAAGATTTAACGTTTTAGTATTTCCTGCCTATCTTGTATATGCTTACCATTTTCATCTATTAAAGCTGTGTTATTTATCTTTCCCTCAGCTATTTTCCTTGAAAATATTTCTTATGGTTTTATGGTCTCTTCATTGTATTCTGCAACATCTTCTGTCCCAGCCCTCTTCGTATTTCTCGGTTTACGTTTTTTAAATTCACTTGGTGCTAATTTAGCTCTCTCCTCATTCTGCTTATCAATCATAACTTTCTTTGTTTGAGAGATCTTTGCTTCTTCTTCGGTCTGGTGTCCATCATCTCTTTTGTAATCTTAGTAATCGTTTCCAAAATGTATTCGTCGCAGCTATTCATGTCAGCTGTGTCATCGTTTCTCTGGATGATGTTTGTAAAAGCGTGTTAAATCTTCCCCAGATATTCGATTTGGTTTTCCAACAATGTCGTCAGGTCAAGCCTCATGCTATGGTTGTTTTCAGTAAGTTTCTTTCTTTCCACCTTTGTATTGACTTGAATTCTCGCCCTTGCCATTCTATGATCACTGCTTTGTATTTGATTCAAGACTGTCACATCCTTCACTATGTTTTGGTTGGGTGTTATGATATAATGTATTTCGATAAAAGTTTTATTATCATAACCATGATTATTGTATATTGTATCTTGCTTTCCTCTAGTAGTCTCCCGATATCTTCATAAAATTCCTCTACAGCATCATCCTGGTAGTTAGTTGTTGGTGCATAGACTTGGATCAGCTTATTTTGGTATCTGTGGAATAGCTGAATGCAATTCTCGATAAACTCCTTTTAGCTGCGACGATATTTACAGTCGAATTTTTATTAATTAGGAAGCATACGCTATTTCTATTATTGTCACTGTCGCCTCTATAATAAAGAATGTTCTCAGATTTCATCAGTATCAGCTCTTCTCCCTTTCTTCTTACCTCGCCCAGTCAAACAAAGTCCCACTTTATGTCGTTCAATTCTTCTCCAGTTGCAGTATTCTGTCTTCGGTGCTCAGAGGTACTCAGGACAAAATCACATACGTTTATCTCCTGTTCAAACTATCATCCCAGAACCCATGCCATCGACTTCAGAATAAAAATTTATAATTTTCTTAAAGAAAATTCTTGCCCCTAATTGAATATTCTGTACCGGTTTAAGTTGATGACTTTTCGTTGTTCTTTATAAGAAGGATTACATTTTTGTTCGTTTTCCGTTCTCTTGCAAAATGACAACGGAATTAACTTATTATTTTTTAAGCTCGTGGCTTTGTTAAGTTAATTTTCAAATATTTTTTAAATTATATTTTTATCAAATACAAAATCAAATAGTATAAAAAGACTTTCATTAGGAATTTGTCAATTTTTCTGTTAACCAACCGTTGTGTTTCATTGGATCCATTCCGTATTTTTTTGTTCAATTTTGCAAGGGTAATACGACAACCGAGACGACAACCTTCGTCTTGTGAAATTCATGTACGATGTGACGTATATCAGCCGTCTTATACTCCGGTAAAACAGTCGTTAAGGAACTCTTCCTTGTACGCTTCTTTCCTGGTGTTATTTTCCGACGCGCTTATGTTGCCTTCACTAACTATTCTCCCTATAGATCTAATAGACACACCCGTTGCAACAGACGTCTACATTTTCACACTTTCCAATGTTGTGGAGAGACGCCTATATTGGACCGGCTCGTAAATTGGACCGCATCAATTTTTAATATGTAGGAGCCAACTAGCTCCATCTGACGGTTCTAGAGGCAACTACTAGTTAAACCGTCGATAAGTACGAGCGCATGTGCTTGACACGTCTAATTGAATTAAGCAACGTTTCACAAAAATACTTGTTGCGGTGCTAAATTTGGACGACTTACCGTGTCCCTAAACAATTACAAGGTAGGTACATCGTAATTTTTTTACATCCACATTGTTTTACTATTGCATATAGTTCACTTTAATGACATTACCCCAAATATATGCCGCGAATGTCTACAGACAAACCCGTCCAATTGACGGCGACACCACGGTTGGACTCCTTTGTGGAGCCTAAATTGAACCTGTTCAATATAGGGGGATCACTCTAAATTTAAACAGTTTTGTAACTTGCAGAATATCTAAACGTGGTAAATACGGAAAGTGGGACCGAGAAAATTTAGAAAATGCACTTGAGGCTTTTCGCAGAGGTGATTTTGGTCTCAACGAATGTGCCCGCCATTTCTAAATTCCAAAAGCTACTTTGAAAAGACACCTGGACCACAAAAACAAACGTGCCAATGATGGAATTTAAAAAAATGGGTAAGTACATTTGCAGTATTTTCGGAAGACGTCGAGAATGAAATGGTTCAACACCTTTTAACCCTGGAAGAAAACATGTTTGGGTTGACAAAGACGTTCGAAAGCTGGCTTTTGAAATTGCAACCAGAAACAACATCAAAAATAACTTCAACGAAGAGAAGCGTATGGCAGGGAAAAATGGTATTATGGTTTTATGGGTATACATAAAGAGCTTTGTTTGATAAGTTTAGTTTCATATTCCGTTACGTTTTCAGAATGTTTTTTTATATTGTCGTTTGTTAGTGAGGTATTTAGGGAACCGGTGGTCCAATTAAGGAACCCAGTTTCCTAAATTGGACTTTTGTAAGAGTTTTTCTTTTATTTTAAATATAATACTTTTATAATCATTTTTGACTGTTGCTGATTTTTTTCTAAAATGACCTGGGTATGTGCTTCAATATCCGAGATTCAAAATACCGACTACGTTTTTTATTTACTTGACAAAAACTAAAACTGAAAAAGGTCCAATTTAGGCGTCTCTCCCCTTTATGGTTCACTATTCTCATCACTTTTAAAATAACAAAACGCTCTGTACACTATTTCCCGTGTTTGAAGTAAAACACCTTTCCGTTCGCAACCCGCCATCTTATCTTCTCAAAAGCTCACCGGTAACTGAAAATTTTACCTGCGCCACTGGTACAGCCAGACATTTTATTGCATCCGTAAAGAATGCTAATGCGCAACTTATAACTTAAGGTACACGTACACTGTAGATTTTTCAGCTAGAGTTACTCTAACTAGAGCTCTCTAAATGAAGTCTACATGTGTAAACATCGGTGAGTAAGTTTAAGCTCTCGCTAGGGTAGTCACGATCTAGCTAGAGTGATAATGTAAACACCCCAAAGAGCGCATCAGTAGACCTGCCTCAGTCTATTTGATCGGCTGAATAGATCATTTGCTCTAGGAAGATTTCGCGTTCCATATTTGTTTAAAATTACGTCAAAAGTCAAGTGGGATAATGAGACAACCTTTAAGTTAACAGAAAATTTCAAAATGTTTCCCGAATTGTGGAATTGTGCTCTTAAAGAATATCGTGATAGGCATAAAAACGCCATAGCTTTTAAAAAATGGCAGATAGTTTAGAGTAAGCACGAGTCTTTCTGAAGGTGATATTGCTTTCCTAGGATGAGTATCTTGTTTCTTTAGTTTTGGACAAACCTTTCCAAGCAAATATTAGTAGTCTTCATGAGACATACGCAAGAAATTTTTGTAGGAATCCCTATCTTGTTCAAATAATTCCCTTAATAATTTGTTGCGCGTCCCTTCCTCTTCTCGTTTTGATATCCACTTCCTTACCCATTCCCTTCGTCTCTTAACTCTTTGCTTTTTTCTTAACTAAACTATAGCAGCCGCCGCAACGCGTCTTGTATTTGACATAATAGCTACTCGTAGATATAGACTGATTGTGATTTCTTGTTTCAGTGTAAACAATGCGTAGAGAAGTCTAGCTACATTTAGTCTAGCGCTTCTGAAAGTTCTCTAGCGAGAGACAAATTTTGCAGCAGTGAACAGAGTCTCCTAGGCTGGTCTCGCTAGAGGAGGTGAAGTCTGACTAGATTTTTCTCTACAGTGTACATGTACCTTTAAAACCTAAATTAAGTTCAGTTATTTCAGTTTTTTTAAAATACCCTTAACAAAGAGAGCTTGAACTGAAAGTGCAAAGATGCCAACTAAGTTAAGTACTTTTGTTGTTTTATCATAATCACGCCACAACTAATTACATTTCAAAGGACATTTATTAGCTGTTTCTCGTACGTCAATTTTATAACACAAGTTTATTGCATTGCATCATTGTAAAAAATTGACCACATCTTTATTTCACACAGTGAAGATAAGAATTATAGGGATACCATGAAATTGTTAGTACCTTCCAACAATACTGATTGAAAATTATCAAAACATAAATATGAACAAAAGCTGTAAAATTGTCTGTCATTTCAACACTATTGTTATATGCACGCAACAATAACAAAAATGGACTGCATGTATCTTCGCTCACCTCTCAATTTAAGGAAATTTTTTAAATAGTGGACATAATGAAGCTCTCTAGGAATATTTTACCGCGTATGTCTTTCTTAAACAGTAACTACTTGTTTCCGTCTAAGTTTGTCCGAAAGTTCAAAATTACAGAACAAAGAGGTTGCATGTTTTTACTAATTATTACATAACATGTAATTTCAATATAAACATGCTTCATGCTCTTGTTCTGTTTGCACCTATGTGTGTTTTCGACTAACTTCAAGTTTGATATTTTAGAAAGAAGGACTACTATTGTAGAAGTGGTATAGGTACAAATAAACGGAAAGTAAATTAGTGCTGGAATATATTATAAGTACTAAACAAACAGTGGCGAAGTAAATATTGAACATTTTGACTAGTAACCAACCCGTGTGTTTAACTTTGCACCTTCCTGTTTGTTAAAACATCTGTATACCGTACACACGATAATTGTTAAATTAATGCATTGGAAATTCTATACCTCGGGCACAGATTAGAACATTGAAATTAAACTTTTAAAACATACGCCTTGTTTATTTTATGTTTTGTCATTGTAATTTTTTATTGTACGATGAAAGTACACATGCAATGTATCTACCCGATAATTACTTTTCGAAACATCTACGCCTAACTTTTATTTTGGTTCCCATTAATGAATAAATATTTTTCTACCTATGTACTTCAAGCCATTTGGTTAAGTACACATTTTTAAACACTTCGTAAATGCGAATCTAATCGTACAAGTATGTAGTAGGTACATTTTAATTTTCCATTACCGTAAATACAGTGATCAACTACAATTTTTAATAAGACGAAAAAGTTGCTGTATGTTAATGCGATTGGAAATAATTGCGTTAATTACATAAAGAGGAAATGCGTACGTCTTAAAGTTACATATTATTCATGAAATCATATAGTAACCTGTCTGATTAAGTGTTGAATTAGCAGTTAGACAGTCGTATTCACATAAGAAATCACTAATATGCATTATTCTTAGGTTGTCTGTGAACATTAAATAAAACATTTTGTTACCATAAATGCTCCAAAGGGATAACCGGTTAAAGGAGATAAACAGGATGAATAATGCTGAATGTTGATTTTACTCGAATCTACTACCTAGATTTTCTGAATACATTTTCTGGCTTTCCGAACTCTACATTTTAACTCTTATTTTAGGGACTCCTGTAGCTACTCATCAATGTTGTAGACTCAAAGGAGTTTTTCTAATAGAGCTGTATATTCGAAGGGCGGTATCTCCTGAGTTTGGATTAAAACATGATCTCACGTAATGCTGTCATTAGCAATTTGCATGGGTATTTTTTTTTTCTACAAAATGCCTTACAATAAAACATGGAAATGAACATTTTTAGTAAATTTCCGTAGAAGAACATCTTAAGAAAAAATGGTACAATTGAAGCAACTAGCAAAACATATGAAAATCTGTTGAAAATGATTGTGCAGGGTACGGGTAAAACCATTTTCAGACAACCAGGGAGAATAACTGAATGCAGTGCATCAAATGCAAGCGCCGCGCCGGTTAAACGATGGCTACCCAAAATATGTTAATTACTGGCACATGCGTGGCAAAGTGGAAAGAAAAATTAAGTAAGTTTATTCGTTGGTTGATACTCCAAGAATATGCTCGCACAAATATGGGGCAAGTATATTCTTGGAGAATCAGCCAACAACTCCTTAGCCCACTGTTACTGTTTTAGCCCACCCCCACCTCTCTGTTTACGGCACATTTTTGGCGCCCAACGTGGGGCCTCTAGAAAATTTGAGAATCCATATGGCATTTTCGATTACTTTTGAAATTTCGATGGGGCCGCCTTGTATTTTACTAAGTATCTTTTTGAAAATTTTTCATTTCCGTTCGGAACGGCACTCCTGCTTTTCCTCGAGTCAGTGGTGGTGAGTTGTGTGTAATTAAATTTTGCTAGCCAGTTTCTGGATTTTCTTGGTTCACCACTTGAAGACATCGATTTATTGCAATTGTGTGTACTTAAAAACCGCTGTCTGTGCCATTTTGTGATTTTGACCCACGCTTGAGGTTCAGTACGATTTGTCAAGGAAAAAGCCACGAGCCAGGAGGTAAGTATGTTTCTTTCCGCCATCTGTTTAAATCTTCAGTCATTGTAGGGCTCTGGGGTGGGATTTTTGTTCTGGTGCGAGTTTTTCTTGGTACACCCCGCCCAGAAGCCCCGTATATCTGGTGTTAAATCTCAAGAGTGCCCAGCTTTGTAGCAGCTGACATTCAGCACCTTCAACCTCCTGTAAGGTCAGAAGTATTTATTTCGATTGTTGTCGCTTGTTCATTTGGAACACCGCGTCCAACGGCTGGTTTTTGAGTAGCACCCGACACGGCTTCACGTGACCACCACCTTGAACATTTCTTTGATTATTTTCATGTCGCCCTGTTAGTCTTTTTACGAGCATTTATAGCTCATTATATTTAACGTGTTATTACTATTAGTTTTGCTTAAAATTTGTATGCCTATAGTTGATTCATTTTCTGGTGCAACAAGCGCGTGAGACTGGATCTTTTCTTCCATCACGAAATGAGAACGAAATGCCCTCCCTAGAAAATGCTTTACATTTGAAAACCAAGCTTACTTGGCCTTTGTAAAACAGCAATCGTGAGAGCCGTTTCCCTATTAGTCATCTTTGGCAGCCTCTAGCTCCTTTGCTATTGACGTTAGGGCTTCTTCATTGCCACTTTATACACTTACTTTTTCATGAAAAATGAAGTTATTAAAGGGGGTGTGCCAGTTATGGGACACCTGTATAATTCACCTTTGATTTTTATAGTAGATATCTGCAAAGGACTGTAAGCTGACCTTAGAAAATATTATACAGGGTCTCCCAATAAAAATGTGAACATAAAAGTGTATGTTTTTGTAATGGAACACCCTGTATATTTTCGGATTTTTGGACAGCTCAAGTAAAGAGCTTTCCAGAACTTTAAAAGATATTTACAGAAATGTGATATTTAATAATAACACTCGTTTTCCATAGCACACTTATAACGTAGACTTAAAATTATTCAGCACTGTTTATTTGTCGAGTAAGAATTATTACGGTTGGTTTTCTTAATTGCTTTCTAAAAATATTTCAATAATTATAAGTTTTCTTTTTTTGCAATTGACTTTTGAAGATAAGTAGATTAGGCGTGGGTGTTTTGGAAAGCTCTTTACTTGGGCTGTCCAAAAATCCGAAAATATACAGGGTGTTCCATTACAAAAACATACACTTTTATTTACACGTTTTTATTGGAAGACCCTGTATAATATTTCTAAGGTCAGTTTACAGTCATTTGCAGTACATGCAACTTTCCGGTGAAAGGTTTTTTAAGTTTTATCAAATAACAAACATATCTTATACTTCGTATCCCTTGACTCAGGCTGTATATGTTACATTACTATTATTTGACTACTTGTTTTTGTAATCTCCCTATTGTGTATACCAGCGGTTTTTAGGAGTTGTAGTCGCTGCGTTTTGGCTACTGAGGATCAGTCAACAACTCCTTAGCGCCCTATTTCTATTATTGCCCACTGTGTGGCTTTGAACATAGCTAAGGCCGGATTCTACTTTTGGGGCGTTACGTCATTTGGTTACGTCACAACATTTTAGGTATACTTACGTATTGCGTATCTACTCTGTTTTGTAGAAATACAATTTTATTTGTTGTAATGGCCCTCAAACTTGAATTATTTATCAATGCACTGCATTTAACAGCATGCGCCAGGAGAGTTCAACGGGAGTGTAGACAAGCAACCGTCTCGTAATAAATCCACAAACACCCGATAGATAGGTAGTTAGATATTGCAAAATTTCGACAGGATCGTATGTTGTGTAATCAGAGGGATGTATAGTTGTACAATTACATTGACACTTAATTTATGCGCCGGTAAAAAGCGAATTTTTAATATAGGTAGATAATTTATTGGTAATCTGACGCCCGTTTGCGGTTTTCTACCTATACTAAGGTGAATTAAGTCGAAGTTGACTGCTTTTATTTTGCTTCATTATCGAACTTATAAAGTTGTTTCTACACTAGGTACTGTTCTCGTATAAATGTGTTTCTAGTCAGCACGTCAGCAGTCAATTTCTCATCGACGTATACCTATAAAAGAATCGTTTGCTATATTTTTATAATACGTACGAGTATGCTATAGGTACGGTTTTGGTATATAATTAGACGTTAAATGTAGCTCTGAACTTCTACCATCTGTTATATACCTAGTTCACTCGTTGATCATCGTTCATTTTTACCCTCTTTAATATACCTATTGTTAAACTGGCATCTGGTGAGCATCCAGGATGTTTCAGTTGGAAAATGTGTTAGCTTGATAATTCAATTCTCGACTGACCCCCGTTACGTTTTTCTTCTAAAGTTTATTGTAATTTAAGGAATTTTGTTTTCGAAGCGTTCTGTCTGGTTTCCGTCATGAAAGTTATTTTTTAAAGAAAATCTGCCATTACTAATGACAAAAAAGGAATTAACGCCTTACCCACTTACCTCTCACATTTGCGACACTAGTGTATGTTCGTTGCTAGCCAATCGCATGCTGAATGAAGAGAAGGCTGAGCGCGCCGCCAGTCGCTCGGGTCTCAACGCGTGGCAAATGCAACACACTTTTTTCAGTGAATATGATCCCCCATACTAGGATACTAAAAACATTTTTACATTTTCAATGTTAAAACACAATTTTTAAACAATAGAGGTCTACAAAGGACAATCGCCCTAAAAATATTAATTCAACGGCTAACACAGTTTCTTGAATAATCATTATTTTTTCTAGAAACTGACCCACACTGTATCTTTGTTAACTGTAACTTTCGGGCACACGTTCATAGGAACTTTTATTTATATGTATTTTGCGAGCTCCTCTATAACCTTCTGAAATTTGTCGTATCAGTTCGGAATCTCTCTGTATACCTACACTGTGTTTGCATTCCCGTTGAATTTGAAATCGAAAAAGTACCTAGTTAAAAGATTTAAAATATTATAGAATTAAAAACATCAGTGGCAATTTATTATCGAATTTATAATATCACTGACGAGTACTGCTCGACGACGGCTAAAACTGGTACATTATTTATACCTTATTGCCTTACAGGAGTCGTTGAGCTACCCAAGGTAATGGCCGGCAATATTTATATATTTTACATTGTACGTTGCCAGACCTAGGTACCAGAAAATGTAACTCTAGGCGGAAGAAAAAATGTGGTTTATGCACAATGGCGCACCTGCGCACAAGTCCTGCACTCCTGCTCAATCTCGGCAGGAACTTTATGCATTTTGCCTACTTTCCAGATTGTTCATGGGCATCTAGAAGAAAGACCAGTCGCTATATAAATTTATGCAAAGAAGTAAATGGAGACTCAAGAATTCAAGCATTAAAGAGACACCCCACTGGTTCAATGAAACGACACCGCACTGAGAATAAGTCTGAGTCTTGTAGGTAGTACCTAAGCGTGAGTTACAAATTTAAAGAAAGTCTTGCGGTACAGCGTGGAAAATTATTTCCATTTTAATATTATTACCCTGATAAATAAATTCAATCAATTCTTACTGAAGACGTTTCGAAACACTCATGTAAAAGAAACGTGATATGCACCTGTTATGGCGCTCTTGTAGAGTCGCTTCTCAACATAGTAAATAAAACACAAGATCATCTGAAGGGAGTTAAGATGAGCACGTTCAGCCGTACAGAGTTCGGGGTACAGGTACCTCAGGCTAGTGTTCTTGGAATCAAGCCAGCTGTGGCGGCGCAGATGAAGATCTCGGGCGACGGTGGGAGGACCGGCCGCTGTTTGTTGAGGACGTTATATATTACACCCTGTCACGGGCGCGACCTCGCCAGCCTCTTACTAACGGGCTCACACGCATTCTTTGTGTGGTAGGTAGACTAACTACGAGATTCACGCTTTGGACTCCGCGGCAATCATGGTTGCGGACACTTGCAGGACGACAAAATTTATAAGAAGTATTATAACATCACCAAACCGAGAAATTCCTCATTTGTCTAGCAAACTCGACTACAAAATCAAGATAATGAGGGAATGATTTAGCAGCAGTCGGCATTTGAGTATAAAATGAAATTGACTCCTCAAATTCTCTATAAAACCAGATTCCTTAATCGCTTTAAAAATACCCTCCCATTCTGGGAAAATTGAGAACTAATATTGCTGTCCATACTGCTACGACTCCGATGCGCGGTACCTACTTTATGGATCATAACACTTACATCTGTCTTACTCAACCATACCTACATGTAGCATTAATGTATATTGTGAATAAACCTATAAACTCTTGATTTTTCTACCGTTTCCTGATTGTCTTGACGCCTCTACAATAGCTACATCGTCCATATTTTAATAATCTTCAAATGATTTTCACGAAATGTAACTTTCAAGAATGTTTAGATTTTTGCATCATTCTGACACATCCTCTGCTGTTCACTGGAAGCTTCAAGCCTTCAAGTACTGCAGCTGCGTTGTTATCGAAGACTCTTGCTTCTCATCAACGTTAACGGTTTCGAAGTATTTGACGGCAACCACTTGTGCTGGTTAATGATGATAAACACGGCAAATTTTTCAATAGGAGGGTTTTGCCTTTCTAAATGTTAGCAAAAATTATACCATTCGTAATATGGAAGCGCGGAGCGATCGTAGAGAAATTGAAAAAAAAAATCCAAAGTCAGAAATACATGACATTTCGAGACTTGTTTTGGCTCACCATTGCTACCTCGGTTACTGTTGAAGAGTGATAGTTAAATGGGATAACTATAGCATTTTTGATATTCATCAAGATGGATGGTATTTTGAAATTTTGCCCCCTCATAATACATAAGTTCCTGAACTTGTTTTAATAACAGTATTATTTTTAAGCCGATTTGCATATAATCTTGACGCTATGCATAAACGAACTTTTTATCCTGCATTTAAAAATGCAAAAATTAATACACATAGTGGTTGGATCATCATAAAATTCTCAGTCCGAAGACTGAGCGATCCTGAGCTAACCTACTTATTTCCTTAAAAGTAAAACATCCTACATCCTCAACTATTTGAAGGCAGTAGTCTAATCTAGGCAAGATCCTGTCCAATTGTAACGTAATTGGCATAAGACAATAACACCAGTGGCGTGTGTATAAACATACATATTAGTTTCAAAGAATAAAAATACAAAACTAAATTTTCGGTCTTCAATGTGCCTACGTATTTATATATAAATAAAAGCATATATGCACACAAAAATGTGACAATAGAGCCGAATCACTATCATCTTCATAAAAACCGTCACTTTCACTAGAGTCACTGTCTTGTAAATTCATTATTAATGGTTCGACTTCGTTGCGGTTGTCAATTACTACCTCATTTTCCAAATATTTATGTTCTATTTCTATTACATGTTGGCAACGCTTTTGCCAGTCCTTTTTCGTTATTTTTCGTCATTTGTGTAGACCATATTAGCTTAATTGGATTTAAACCAGGATGGTATGGTGGAAGACGCAAAACGACGTGTCCGTGATCGCGCAATAAATTATTAAATTTATATGTGTAATATGACACTTTTTAAGATATTTAACAATATCATACAACTGCGGTTTCAACACGTTGGTCTGAAAATGGATGTTTTTTCGGTTAACCACTTCCGATGTCTTAATTTTAATATCTGCCAATGTGCCCGACTCACTTTTTATAATTATTTGTGCCAATTTTTTTAACATTGGAAATGTTAATTTTCGTATATGGGGCCAGTTACGATTTTTGTCCAACACAAAAGTGTCGAGGTCATATAACGTATACTGAGAAACGCAGCGCTCGAGTGGTGAGATCCGGGAGCCTATTATAGTGTGAAGTGTGCACAGTATGAGTATGCCCGGAGAACATGACGTAAAATAGTATATTCCGTAACGAGCCTAGAAAGTGACAAATTTCACACGAGCATGAAATTTCATGCACGAGGCGTAACCGAGTGCAGAAAAGAAATCACGCGAGTTTAAAGGAAATACACTTTCCATCGAGTTATGTACACTATTTCAAATTTCAAATGTCCCGATGGTTGCAAGGATTGCGAAATCTTATGAATTTTTATATAAATTTATTATTTTCGTGAAATTATTGGCAAAATAAAATACTGTATATAAATTGAACAATATAGTTTGTAATAGTTTCTTGTAAGACTAAGGCGAAAAGAAAAAACAATTTTCCTTGGGAATTTCCAGGTCTAAGTCTGAAGTTGCTAGATTTCTAAAAGGAATTTTTGCAAAACAATTCAGATTGATATATATTACTGAAACTTAAGTACTTTTTTAATGTTTCATATAATTTTCCATCTATCTCGATGTACTGTATAATGTAGACAGTAAATTTTGAAAGGTGCGTCCAACAGATTGATTCCAGACGACTCATTTATTCTGGTGGGCCGATGGCGTGTCTTGGATTATTATGTATGAAGCGTTCGCTAAATCAAAATGCAGTAAGAAGACTATAATCGCAAATTTATTTTGATTATGTTAGGGAAGGCTAATTGAATTTTATGTAGCCATAAAAATAAGATATTGAATTTCAAGATAAAACCGGTTGGGGAACAATGTATAGTAGCTGACCATTGGACAAATTGCGCCATGCTTTTAATAAAATTAAAACATTATCCAGACATAAGTAATAATCATATTTATCTCGGTAATACTCTTGCTTATTAATTGAATTGGGAATTTGACGTTCTTGCTCGTGTATCCCATAAGTTCACGTCTAATAAAACAATAAGGAGTGTAACTAACAATGCAAATTTGATTTCAAAATACATAACTTCACGTGAAGTACCTACTTGTACTTATAATTATTATTCCTATGAATAAGGCATGTTGTAATTTATTCGATGAATTTTACACACTCAGAGAAATATTATTATTATTATTTATCAGTAACTGTTCTTGCAGTAATTCCCTATTATCAAGTTTTTTTGAAAACATATTTTTCAGTCATTATCCCTGGGGCTCAAGTGCCAATAGGGTGCTTATAGTCTAAGAATATTTCAATCAACCCTCCCATTGACATATTCACCATCATACTTTTAGAAGCTGAAGGTAAATAGATAGCTACATAAAGACCTATATTTATAGAATTCCTTTTAATATTGAGAATATTATTGTTCTCTATTTTGAAGTTTCATTAGGAAGTTAATTGTGTAACTAAGTTTATAAGACGTGGTAGGATAAATGTTGGAATAAGTATTCTACCGGGCTTCTTCAAGCGATTCTCAAGTAATTTCATGCCTGCTAAAAAGTTTATTGTGCTAGAATAGAATGTGGATGAGATAGATAATTTTGAATTGGACGTAAACGTGATTCGGCCTTTTTGTTGTTTTTTACCGATTTTAAACAATCCTCCTGGGGCGCCGCGCCGTTGAATTTTACATCTATTGTTGAAATACTTCAAAGGCCGGCTATTTGAAAGTAGCTGCTGAATTTAATGTTGTTTAATGCCAGTGCCGAGTACAAAATAACTCCACCAAAAATTTAATAACACAGTAAATGTAACACGTCCAAATTATAAAAACCCATTCAAGAATTAAACAAATTATCTACTAACATTTACTTTATTTAAGCGCAAATGTAAAGTACGCGATATTTCTCCAAACGTGTAAATCGGCAGGAAGGGTTTCCTTGGATGGCCTCCTCGATCTCCCGGACTTACTCCACTCAAGGTAAAGTTAAGTGTACTTCAACAGGTCAGTGTGTGAAAAGCAGTTAACACTTTATTGAAGTGTTTATGTAAGTGCAATAGGTATCCAAAAATTAGAATGCATATTCAGAACATATTGTGGATGACTTACAAAGGAAATTATTATTATTCCAATAGAAGTGCGGTTTCCAAGTTGTACCTGAAATGCTTTTCTTCTTAACTGTTATTGCTAATGAAAGTAATAAACAACTGTAAAATATGTATAATCTAAATCCCTCTTACCATACAATGGTGTAGGGTAATACATCTACTTTACTCTACTCTACATCTACTCGTATATAAATCTTCTCCATTCTTCCATATTCTTCGCCAACGTCTTCGTATCCTTCCACGTTTTCCCCCTTCTTTCCAGTATTCCTATAACAACTCTATGCCAAGTTAGTCTAGGCCTTCCTTTTCTCTTGTTTTTCTGAATTTTCGTTTCCCCAAATCCGCCTAACTGGCCTTGTCTCTTCCATACGTTTTAAGTGACCCCACCAGCTGAGCTGTCTATCCTCTATAAATTCTAATGTAGAGTGTGTCTCTTAGGTCTTCTCTTATTTCTACGTTTTTCATTTTGTCTAACTTTGCAACTCCTCTAACTCTTCTCAGGTACTTCATCTCTACGGCCTGAATTTTGCTTTTCTGTTGTCTTAAATACCTTCATCTTTGTCTTCCGTGGAACTTCATTGTTGCTTGAAAATTTTTTGTTCATCGCGTAATATAATTTTAGTGTTTTCTCTATTCTGTCATTTATGTATTTCCACTTATTTCCTCGTTTATCGCTACTCTTAGGTACTGCAAGGTCTTCACTTGTTCTATCCTTGTTCCTTCAATCTTTATTTTGAGTTCCTCCTGTTCTTCCCCTATTACCATCACTTTGGTTTTATCTCTGTTATGTTCGTTCCATTTTCTTCTAGTACTTTGTTCCACAAATCTAAGTTCTTCTGCAATTCTCTTTCACTATTTCACTATATCATCTGCAAATGTCCCTTCCGATGTAAGTACTCTTTGCAATTTCCTCTACCCTACATTCAACTTTTTGCCTCAGTCCACCATGCATTGCGAATATTTCTGCTATGCCCGATTAGTACCCATTACTTTATATTCATTTCTGCAGTCGATTTAAAATTTAATAATTGTTACTTATAACAGAGTTGACATTTTGCTTATAAATTTTTTGTATTATTCTCAATATCTTGTTATTGATTCCCCTTTCCCGCAAAATGTTGATAAGTCCACAAATACTACTGCTGCTTGTTACTTGTTCCTTTTTGTTTTGAACATCCAAAAAGTCAGCTATCATTAGGTATAACATTGCATCGTAAAGATTTACATGGCAAAAATATGTTTTGATAAATGATTTTTCTCAGGCAAATTTCAAAATGATTTTTAGTACACTTTAGTACGCTCCCATAGTTTTTCAAATGCAAGAAGTAGAAAGTTTCCAAAATTAAATGAAAATAAATAGATGATTTAAGCTCAGTTTAAAATGTATTGACTAGTGAGCTATGTCCACTAAACATAAGCAAATAAATAATAGGTACGAAGCTGTTACTTCGTTTGGAAACTTCGCCGCAAAATAATCTGGCATAAGTATTAACAATTTTCACTTTTCTTCTGTCTTATAAACTAAATTTAAATTAAAATGGCAGCTTTGTATTATTTGCTTGTCAGTGGCACAACCTGCTAATTTAAAAAGAAAATTTTAATTGGACTAACATTATCTAATTATTTTCTTTTCTATTTAAGAAATTTACACTTCTAACATTTTAAAAACTATCATGACGTGTGAAACATGATGTGAGTTAAATGAACACCAAAGATCTTTTTGAAATTATCAATGGTAAAACCATCAACACGAGATGAAGTTTATACCATGTAAATCTCTATGATGCAATGTTAATAAAATGCACTGTATATACCCCGAATTTTGGATCTATTTATTATGTAAAGTCTGAATAATATAACTTGGCGTATGGGTTGACTCATGCATGTGAACTAATTTGTTTCGACATTGACAGTACTGTGACACTAATACTAGTTTCCATGATAACCTTTTTGGGACTAACTAATTAGTACGAAACAAGCAGAGACGTACAAATACAATTTTACCCAACATTAAAAATGAGAATGAGTGAAATAAAGAGTTACAATGGAAAATCTTGATTATTTCGTCTTACGTTAATAATTAGCAGCCATATCAACTGGTTGCGTGCGAGAGAGACATCAAACTAACATAATGCGTAGATTATTTCAATCATACGCCAAGTTATATTATTCAGACTTTAGGCATTGTTTCTTGTAGTAAAGATGTGACATTTTTCTATGAAGTTCATAGTTTAAGGAATTTAAAAATGTCATTGCAAATTCGCTAAAAGCATCAACGTAAAAGTTAAGTGGTGAAAAGCATTAGGGGTGTTCCACCCCCGGCTTCCTAGACAAGATACGGAAGACGTCATGTCACTTGATCACATATACTTTCTTACTATGTCTGCAGTCCAAATTCGATACAGTAGTTTGAAAGTTACCAGCAAAAAAACCTTCTTCAGGACTTGACTTTTAAGGGCGAATAGCTTCGTAGGGGTGCATCCTAGAAAAAAAATTCTACATACTTTAAGTGTTATTTTGGCCCAAACTATATAGTCCAGAAATATTGCCCCGTTGTTCTGGGACACCCTGTATAATCAGACTACTCCAATATTTTGGAGGGAATTTTTTCAGAGCAGACAGCAGACGTATTTTTGAGTGAAAGAATTGTATTGAATACTTCTATTTCATCAGTACCCAATACCAACATTTTTTTGTAACATAATTTATATTGTTGATGACATTAAGGCTGTGACATATCAGCTGTTAGTCTATAAAGTGCTGCCACCTATCGCCCAAAAGTGTGATTAGGATTATGCAAAATACAGTCACAATCTATTATGATTGGTTTCTATCACAGCTGCAAACTCTTCTGACGGAACCTTTACAGATTGGAATTTTCAAGGTTTCCTGCTTTAGCCGCAACCGAATAAATCTGGGAGGATAGACTTATCTTCCCCTGGCAGTCCTATCTTTAAGTTATTATTTTCTATTTAGAAATATGAGAATAAACTGAAGCGCCACCGCCATCTGCATTGCAGTGGCCACACTACTACTACTACTGTCAAACGTCCAGTTTACTGTGCATATCGTCCAAATATGCACAAAATGGAGAGATGGCAATATAATTTTCATTCCAACACGCCTGTTTAACGAAGTAACGTATCAAGACGTTCTTGATCGAAAATTAATAAGGCATAATAAACTTAGACAATCCTCTTACTTTCAGATACCAGTTCCTGAACATCAAACTTTTTATTGTTGTTCTTTACTCTAGTAATTTGTTTTATTAAAGTTCATGTTGTCTTTACTTTATTATCCGATGTATTTATAAAATGAGAGTTTGCGTTTTTCTTAGATGTATTTATGAGCTGCCGGAGCCTTCGACAATATTCCTTATAAACTTCCCTCTTACAATGCCCTTTGTACTTCTCTTCATAGAACTGACTTTTCATTTGTGATTCATGTCCATGGTTCTACCGATCCTGATGCATATTTTTCTTTGGCCGTGTTTTTCAATTGCTTGTCTAATGATTGCCACAAGAGTAGCTAGCTGTACACAAGTCCGTGTCTTCATCCCGAAGGGGACGCCGGAAAATATTTTTGAAACGGGAACAATGAGTCAGATAAGTTTGGGAACCACTGATTTTTGTGTCCAATTGGTTTCACCTCAAACCACGCAAGTTTTTAATTAAACATTACAAGTGCGTTCAAAACAACGTTTCCAAGAATTAATAATATTTTGACAACCAAGTTC
Source organism: Xestobium rufovillosum (assembly GCA_963966045.1). Classification (NCBI taxonomy): domain Eukaryota; kingdom Metazoa; phylum Arthropoda; class Insecta; order Coleoptera; family Ptinidae; genus Xestobium; species Xestobium rufovillosum. The sequence continues at coordinate 26,069,378 of OZ014493.1, read as the reverse complement.
TTCCCGAATAAGGTCGAGTCGGTGGGATTCCTCTTTAATGAAGTTCTTAAAGCCAGAAATAATTCTACGTCTTTGAAAAACCGTCTGGACATATATTATTAATACGCTATACTCGAAAACCAGTTCGCCATTAAATTTAATGGCAAAATAGTGAAGTCTGCCTGCAAACAATCTAAATTTTGTAATAAAATTTACGACTCGCGGAATAAAATAAACCACAGAACATAAGTTCGTTTAAATGCCTCATATTTGCATAACTCAGGTCGTCACATGTCTTCGCATAATCCTTTTGTCACAAGCAACAATAATCGTCAAACATTGTCGACGAACCACTCTCAGACAATAATAATAACTACATTACATTTCCATTTGAGACATAGGCGTCCCTAATTCGCCGACAAACAGGCGAAAAATAACACAAGCATATAACTTGTAACTTGATTATGGTCATCCACTGTATAGCCGTTAAGGCAGGTGGCCAGCTAAGTAACATATTATAAAGTAACACACGCGCTGAACTTCGTTCCGTTGGTCAAACACAGTGTTAATATGGTCTCGAAACATTGGTGTTGCTTATTACTGGTCATTATTTATGTTGTTTCTGGGTACTGCTGATTACGGACAGTGACGTATTTAGAGGGGATGCAAGAAATAGATTTAACGAAGTACCTACTATTGAAATCAGAAAACGCTTCAGAAGATAACAATGGCGCTGTATTAAGAACTATGCAAGTTAGTAGCGGTATCCCTGAGAAATCTATTAGTATACAGTTTAACATGAAGCTTTGTTTCATCCCATAATTCGACCACGGAAATTTAAAACCAGATTCCTTGGTTACAACTGTGAAGAAAATCACCCATGGTCGATTCTTCATTAGAGAGTACCCACAGAAGAAGGAGAGTTGCAGATTTCTTCCATACCATTTAAGATATAGCAATACATTTTCTCTGCGGTAGTAATATTCAGGATACTAGTTATTCTATACAGGATATCCCACGACGACCTTACACGATCTGTATATAGAAAAGTATATGTAGTAGAATTACACAAATTTGTACAAATAGGTAATCGATTATGCTAAATTCGACTAAAATATTTTTGACTTTCTGCGACTTCCGGTTATACCGGAAATAGACACCAACTTCCTTATTTTAAATGGAATGCCCACATTTGTTTTACGGATTTAGATTTTTGGTCGAATTTTAAGGTCACCTTATGCAAAACATCATACGTGTAAAGTGCCCCCTCTTCAAGATATTAGACGTTAAAAATCGTCATTTTCTGAATTTCATCAATTATAACTTGGAAACGGTACGAGACAAAGAAAAATGATTTGCATGTCCCTATCTTAGTTTTTAATTCTCTATCTAATGGGTCCGAGAAATACTGCTTCCTGATTGGCAACTTTTTGTATTTTTCACTTTAGATAGAGAATTAAAAACTGGGATAGGGACATGTAAGTCATTTTTCTTTATCTCGTACCGTATCCAAGGTATAAATGATAAAATTAAAAAAATGACGATTTTTAACGTCTAACATCTCGAAGAGGGTGCACTTTACACATATGATGTTTTGCATAAAGTGCCCTTAAAATTCGACCAAAAATCTAAATCCGTAATAAAAATTTGGGCATTCCATTTAAAATAAGGAAGTTGGTGTCTATTTCCGGTATAACCGGAAGTCGCAGAAAGCCAAAAATATTTTAGTCGAATTGAGCATCCTCTATTACCTGTTTGTGCAAATTTGTGTAATTCTACTATATATACTATATAGGAGACAGTATTTTTCAGACCCTTTAGAAAGAGAATTAAAAACTGGGATAGGGACATGTAAGTCATTTTTCTTTATCTCGTACCGTATCCAAGCTATAAATGATAAAATTTAAAAAATGACGATTTTTAGCGTCTAATATCTCGAAGAGGGTGCACTTTACACATATGATGTTTTGCATAAAGTGCCCTTAAAATTCGACCAAAAATCTAAATCCGTAATAAAAATTTGGGCATTCCATTTAAAATAAGGAAGTTGGTGTCTATTTCCGGTATAACCGGAAGTCGCAGAAAGCCAAAAATATTTTAGTCGAATTGAGCATCCTCGATTACCTGTTTGTGCAAATTTGTGTAATTCTACTATATATACTTTTCTATATACAGATCGTGTAAGGTCGTCGTGGGATACCCTGTATACCTGCCCAAAAGTTTCTTGATTAAGATTCTCTCTTTTCAGTTTGTTAAATTGGGGAAGGTATACCGGCAGACATTTGATCACGAAAGTTAAGCAGCGCTGGTCGTCGTTTTGCGTCTTGATGGGTGGCAGGTTTCAAGGCATGTAATTGTTATATAATTTAAAAATGAGATAAATAATGAAAGAAATGGAAGTGTAATGGCAAGTGGTAGTGGGACAAGCAATAAACAAATTTGGGAATTTGCAAAATCTTTGTCTTAGTAGGAGGACTACATGAAAAAGGGGATGTAATTATACAAGGTACTGCAGCGTACAAAATTATGTTTTCATAAATATGTGTTATTGCTAAAGGACGAAGTCAATCTTGGAAACATTCAATGTTCATATTGCAGACCTAGAGGATAATTTTGAATTACCTCGATTCGAACCAGCAGAGAGCCATATGGCCCAAAATGAATATTTTGAAGAAATGGACATAGATTGAGAGGAAAGCCTGCAATTTTTTCTAAGAGTGAACTAGGCGGGTACTTCCAAAATTGAAAGATCAAGTGATTACAGAAGTTGAAGATTCAAGAATTGTGACTACTCAAAAGGCTTCACCTCAAACACCTGATGTTGTGACGTCAACCCCAAACGACCTGGTTCTCAGATTGTAGATGCAAATACAAAATACTGCAACAGTGGCGTCCTCGTTAGAAGATAATATGTATGTGCAGTGCTAAGACAAACATCGCAGAAACTTTTATCGAAAGAAAAAGAAACGCAAATGATATTTTCAGGGAGCTTGTCGGCAGTGCTTTAAAAAGATATATAAGTAGTGCAAGAGAAAAAATGAGTTAAAAAGAAAAAATTTAATGATCTAATATTATTCAGATAGCGTTTAACCTTGTGAGTAACATTTTATGAATTAAAAATAAATACCTAACTTAACAACTAATAAATTATTGTAACTTTCTTTTCAATCCTCTTGAACATGTTGTTCTTGCCCAGGAGCAGCACCTTCCGGCGCCGCGCCGGCGTCCTAAAATATTCACACAATTTATTGCGAATTTCAAAAAATGACTTCTTTGCATTATTGCTTCCAGTTTTTGGGATATAATCAAAAACTGTATGTCGAAAACTTGACTACGCCATTCTCCGAATTATAAATTACCATCAATTTCGCTGTCAATATATTTTGGTGAGCAATTATTATATTTTCCATCGGCCTTTAGTTTCTTTTCTTCATCTAGTTTATTAAAAAAATGCAAACATATTGTTGCAATGTTTTCTAGTTTTGCTATAATCCGGCCATGAAATAATCTCCACCAGAAAAATTAATTCTTAAAAGGGGTTGTTTACTAGCGGTTGAAAAATTATATCTGCACACAAATTTGATACCAGGGATTCTTGTTGAATTTAAAAAGATAAATAAAATTATAAAGTTCAAGAAAATTATAACTGGGAATTTTTGTTCACTTTGCCACTGTGACAATAGCAAAAACGATAAAAATTAAATTCATTAAGGAATTGTTTTATAATAATAACAATAATTTGATGATTCTATATTTTACGGGAATGCAATCGTGGTAAATAAAAACTTTCTCTTTTTCAAGCTTTCGGCATCTTTTAATACCATCTTCAGGAACTACAAAACCACTGTTACGTTAAACATCACTTAAAACTGTATATTTACTTACAAACTACGGTGAGTTAATGAAATGTGTTAATTTATAAAAATACGTAAATAACGTGTGTATGACATGTGACCAAATGTGAAATTTGACTTAGTGTTTTTAGACAACAAGTAATGTATGGCAAATTTGAGAATTTTTTATATCTGAAGATATTTTAAGAAGATAAGTAAATTATGTTTAAATTGTGTCTGATTTTATGTTAATTGTACTAATATTGTTATTAATATACAAGATTTCTAAAAAAATCTTTTATGATGATTTGGTGCAGCGCCTAAAATGACGACATTATCAAATTCCATCGCATGACCAGTGTCCAAAACATGACTGGTAAGTGCGCAAATGGAGTTATTGATTCTGTTGCTTTCTTGTGACTATCAATACGACTAGTAAGCTCTTGGTCGCAATCTCCAGAATTAATTCTATAAATGACATTTACTAGAAATTAATGGGTGTTTGTCTTTGTGTGCCGAAAATAGAGAGTTTCCTGTAAGAACAATTTTAAAAGCAATGGTAATATTACAGGTTTTGGAAACATGCACTCCTCCCATGGATAGAGGATATCCTCCATCCATGACTCCTACGCTACAAATGCACTAACGGAAATAAGACACACGACTTCGCATTTTGGAAGTCGCTAACTTCTAATTTTACACCCTTATGCGTTATACCATCGTAAACTATAGAATTTTCTCTTCGAAATAAGCCCATTTAAGTACCGTTTCAAGGAAATTCTTGGAACCGAATTTGGGCCACGTTTTCCGATGATTGGTCGGTCCCACTGTGAGCTGGTTCAAGAACAATTAGTCTGAAAGAGAGAGACCCATCACTAGTTACTTCAGAGCTTCCATATGTCCTTTTGATTTCCATAAGAGATTTAGCAGAAACGCACTGCAGTGGTAATATTTTTACATTTTTTTAATTTTTCCAAACTTAAGTCACTAACAACTTCGTATTGGCCGGTAACTTAAAACAGTCTGCAGTAGCATAAGCGTATAAACGTGCATGCGCTAGGATTGTAACCAGATCTTCATACCTATATCAAATTTCACCTGCCGACTTAATTTAGCATGAGATCGTCTCGACCACTTGTAGCCCAGTTCTTGTCAAGTGAGTTAATTAAAATTTTGTCCGCCGACTCGCATTGTAATATATTGGCACTTAGCTAGCAGTAAATAAAATAAGCGTCGTACTTTATTTTTACATACATACGGCAGTGAATATAAAAATTTTTCCGAGTACGAACTTATTGGGGCCTGAAAGAATACAGGGTGGACTGACTATACATTATGCAAAAAAGTGTGCAGACAGAAGCAAAGAAAGTTATTATTTTCTATTTTAAATAATTGCAATTATTATAGGAAACATTTGTAGTCAGGTTCACAAGAAGATACCCGCGTATTACCACGGCAAAAAAATCGCGAATCTGACACAACATAAATATTTGTTCCTCAAACGCATGGATCGATTATAACGATGTATAATAGAGGTTGAACCAAGTATGCATCTGGGTTTACCCTTTCATCCCTCGTTTCAAAACGTTATAATTGAAGTGAAGTGTCACCGATTCGCATTAATTTGCAGAGCATTTACAGCATTTCGACCATCACTTTCCGAAATACCTGCCGACATCTTGATGCACCCTGTATTTATATTCTTCGTTTTGCACATGTTGCTGTAAACTTGCAGACTTGCAGCTATCATTTTTGGTTTCTAAATAACATTCCATAAAATGTAATCTGTTCCTAATACAACAATATACGGGGTGGAATTTCCTAATGGAATAAAATCAGTAAAAATAATCGGTGACTTTTCAGCAAAATCCTTGGACACGTCGATTTTAGATTTTAATTGCACGTATTTTAATGTAGTGGTCATGTAACTTACATTAAAATGTGTCCAATTAAAATCTAAAATTGACATGTCCAAGGATTTTGCTGAAAAGTCACCGGTTACTTTTTAACTGAATTTATTCCGCTAGAAAATTCCATGCTGATGTAGATTGCTTTAACGCATGAAAATAATTGTATCTACCTACTGTTATAATTTCAAATATCATGGATTAATGTTCTTTCCATTACTTGCCTCAGTTCTTTTCATGCATTTCAATTCCAAAATAATAGGCCATTGAAATATATTTTCTTGCGGGATTCCGTTTTAACAAAACAGCGCAAAACTGTAATATTCTTTGTAACCACCATTTTTGTTTCAGTAGAATTATAAAGGCAAAACTTGTTTTATTTGGTCAGGCATCAAAAACCCAGTACGTCCAATCGATTTTCTCATCAATGTTGCTGTGTAATCCCTATTATATTTGGTCATTGCCATTAGAAACAGAGGCAACAATTAGATGTCATAATTTAAGCCGATCTTTAAAAGAAAATTATTGGCCAATAAAAACTCGTTCCTCATTTCCGTCCCAAATAACTCAACCAAGTCGTGGATAATCAAAAATTCGTCCGAAAAACTCACTGGTCTTTTCAAATACGTTTTAAGCATGAACAGGCAGTAGCCCGAAATATGTTGATAGGATTGACCACATGTTTTGTCTGGTTAATTCGAGACGCACGGTCGAGCACGTTTCATTGCATCCAAACACTCGGTTATTTTTCAACTTTATGGCTGTAATTACAAGTATTCATCACCACGCTCAGTGATAACTCAATACGGACCGGTACGACAGCTTTTTCATATTTGCATTTTGTTGGGTACAAGGAACAATGCGCAACCAAGACGTGACGGGCCATCGGGCCGCTCACCAAGCTACAAGCTCGTGTCCAACACATACGCTTGCCACATATCAAGAGACGTATTTTTCTACGCTGCTGAAGAGAAAAACGTATGTGCTTAGTTATTTAGTAGTTAAATAAAGACATTTTATTAAACTTTGCTGGTTAGAATCTCTTAGCCACGACTAATTTGAAATAGCGAAACAATTTTTAGAGCAATACGGGAATGAACTATCGATCAAATGAACCCGAATCTAATTTATTCTCTGCCTCATTTTTCAGAGTGCAAAATTACAAAATCATGACTGGCGAAGAACAACAAATTTGTCGTATAATCTAACAAATTAAAAAAGAAATAAATTCTGATGTCTCGAAGTGACAACTTGGTGGTAGCAAAATCACAAGTAGGTCTGACATTCTTTTTTAAATTATATGTTCATTTCGGTGTCTTCTTCAGAAGATATTCATATGAGTGTCGACACATCAAGAATGACTTTTAGCGTATCTACTAGAAGACGTGGCAGCCAGCACGGAACATATATTTTTGTTTCAGATATCGGCCACGGAAACCTATAAACCAAAATTTTTCTTTAAAATGTACAAAACACACATCTATCGTTCAAATAAACATTACATTATGGTTCAGAGACTTGGGTATTAAATAAGCAACAGATAGATAACTGCTCACACTTGAAGTGCACTTCAGGGGAAGGAGTGATGGCATGTCTAGGCTCGATCATGTTCGCAATGAAGGAACAATAATTATAATGGGCACAACAGAAGTGAAACAACTACTATGAACTGTCGCACTGTGTAGGTATTCATTTTCTCGAATTGACCTGATATTTCACTTCTATGGCATTATCATCAAATAATAACTAAGTTCCTTTCATTTAAATTGCTCTTGAGTTCTTCCTATAGGCTTTGTTCAGTACTTCTTGTATATTTTTTTATTCCTCCTTGACTGCTCTTCAATACTTCCTCTAAATTTTTTCCTTTTCTTTTTGATTGTTATTCATCGTTTTTTGGGTGCTCTTCTTGATTAACCTTAATTTCGTTCAGTTATTCTTCATTGGTTCCATGAAAGACTGCAATTGTTACTTCATCGCTATTCACTTCTTGTCACCGGCGCAAACACTCACACGTCGATATACACATTTCCCAAATCATTACTAGTCCTTACTATCTAACCCCAAAACGTCAAAATTTCCACTTATTCCAACTATTTCCCAAATTTTCTAGTATTTTTACAGCTTCGCAGGCGTACTAACCGCTTACGCTCTTTTCAGATTATCCAAAGCTCTCGCAGAAACCAAGTTTCTACAGTTTCCTCCAGAAAATTCCACGGCCTCCCACAGGCTTCCATGGCGTTTTTCACTCTTCTTGTTTCCAAGATCTGATTTGTAACACCAGTCTATTATGTCCGATCCATTGCCAAACCAATAACACCTCTCTCAGTTCTTCAACGTCGTCTTATTGACGCCTAAGTTTTTCCCACTTACTCCATTGTTAGCTTCTGTTAAGACTTCTGGAATCTTCTCCTTCAGCACCACGTCCTGAAGTTTTCGCCCCTTTTCGTCGATATTCCCCCATATCATCTACAACAGACAGTCTTCAATCACAAGAGAATCCCATTGTGCCCAGTACGACTTCAGCGCCACACTCTTGTCGAACAGTCTGATCTTCTTCCCACTTCCTTCCACCTCAGCAGAAGTTTCAAGTTCTTCTGAGAGCCTCTCCAGGTCTGTACGTATTCTTCCTCGACGTCTAGTTGGATTCGATGGCATCTGATTGGCGTTTTGTGCCTTTTCCTTGCAATCTTCTGGACAAGGTCTTCTGGGAAGTTTATCAGCATTGACATATTTTCGTCCGATTAAGTGTTTGATTGTAAAATTATATACCTGTAGCCTCTTTCTCCAACGGGCCAACTCAACCATTTCAAAGAAGTGGTCAGTTCTGATAGAAAAGGCCTGTCCGCATAAGGATTTGTGAAATTACCCAATGGTCTTTACTATGACTAACAGTTCCCTCCTGGTGACGCAGTATTTCCTCTCGGATTTCGACAGTTCCTTACTGTATAATAGGCCACAACCTTATCTTGTCCTTTCTCTTCCTGGAAAAACACAGATCGCATCAGTATGGATGATAAACTTGCTTCTGGGTCTAGAATATGTCAAAACAGGAGCAGAACACAGAACCTTTTTCTGCTCTTCAAATGCTTCTCTGTACGTATTCGTTTATTCGTATTCTTCAGTCAAACGATGCGAGAGCTTCACTGTGTTTGCAAACTCTTTCACAAAACACCGGTAGTGGGTACATAACCTCAGAAAACTATGAATGTTTATCCCTCATCTGTATTCTCTAGGTCAGTTGCAACGCCCTATATCGGGATAGTGTGCACCAAAAGCTTAACTTGTTTGTTAAGCAGATGGCACTTTGCGGGCTTAATTTCAAATTTGCTTCCCTCCCTTTCGCGAAGACATCACACCATTGTTTTGTTGAGTTAGACAAAACGTTTGAACAAGTCAATATTCTTTGTTAAAAAACTACATATACGATATGCGACGGCAGTTTGTAAAATCCTTAAATTAAGTACTTAAATAAATTGCTGGTAATTTGAATGATTTCAAATCAACCAAATAATTTTGTAAACCCAATGCAATGAGTATAATGCTTACGGGATGTGCATATACGGCAATGTCCTTCCGATATAGGTAATGAAGCGAACTGTATCTATTCGAAAAACATTTCGAGACCTGCAAGTTTTTTGTGAAGAACCATTTAATACTACAGACAGATATAACGGTACGCACATGCATACATTACTTCGTAAGTACCCACCATTAACTTTAAAGTGTCGAGATGTTCTCAATAAATATTAAATTACCTGCTATCAGTGCTTGTCCGAAAGTAACCCAGTGCAGCCAACTTAAGACATTTTGGAATTCGGGCTTGTTAATCTTCTAAAGGTTTTAGTCTTTTTTGGAAACTAAAGCTAAAGTCGTTTAGGTCAGTTGACATGCAACATGAAACGGTGGCTGTGCTAAAATATGAAGTTGCAGAAACCAGTTTTCACTTTACTGGCCGTCTTTTTGCGAACTTACGCAAGAATATTGCTGTCAATACTTGAGAACATAAATATATTCACTTCCTTGTGTCAGGTCAAAAATAACTTTAATTTCGCAGAATATTTTCGAGACATTCGAAAGCAAACAAGAAAGAAAGTAATCACATTGTAACAATTTTACAGCCTCCCATGGTTGAGTATAAATAATGGTTTGCTCTTTAAACAGACTAAAACGCATACTGAACTGCGCAGGTGGAATTTTAGTGCCACTGGTTTATTAGAATATAAACGTACGTCATATTGACATTTGTCAAAATTTTAAAACTAACGTCAGAAAATAATTGGAATATTTGCACAATGAAGTGTTTTGTAAAAGGTTGCGCCGATTATCACAAGAACAAACCATATAATTTTTTTGAAATAAGGAATATTTGTATTAAGATTGAAAAAATGCATGGGTCTTTACTTGTATGCCTACATCAAGCAGCAACTGAACCAGGATTTTAATTCCTCGCCACATTTTCCACCCGATGACATGACACGGTGCACCCGGCGGTTCTCAACACGTGCGCAATAGCAAACCATTATTTATACTCAGCCATGACAGCCTCCATTCATTGGAAGGAATATCTCCGAATGTTCCGAAGACGCTTACATTCAGAATGTAACTGATCGAAAGGAAAATTTCTTCAAAAACATATCAAGAGAGCCTTCACTCGTAATAAAATCTTAGATCTTCTACCCTCTACCAAAAATTCTTTACCTTTGCACGCATTCCCTTTTCATGTGGTCTTGTCTATACTGGTAAGTCTAGACGATATGTCGGTACTCATGGAGCTGAACGTAAACGATGCAACAGCCTGCTCAGTTCAGGTGGTTCAGTTCTGGCGGAGCACAGATTGAACACCGGTTACCAAATCAATTTCTTAAGTTCTAGAAAGAACATTCAATTTCTACAAGAAATTCCTTAATGAATCGATCAAACATTATCGATCGAACATTATCAAACACCTCTTCAGTCACAATATTGACAGCAACTTCGATCTTCAAAATACATGGTGATTATAATTAGTCACACAAAACGGTCTTACTCCACGGTAACCACATTTAACGGTTGACTATCTTTTTGATAAAAAATAAACCCTATGATCTCACTCCAACAGTTCAGAGGATATTCCTTGTGGTAGTAGCCGAAGGGTCATCTTTGAAAGAGGCGGTCTTCGCCCGGAAGTCAAGGTAACCATTGCAATGGCCGCCAAAGTCTACAGACTACATCAAATTTGGCAATTCGATTTTAGCGTGTTAATTTGCTAATGAAGATGTTATAATTATTTTCGTGCCGGTGTGTGCATAATACGCCTCTGAATCTAAAAATTCTACTTTTCTTCATGTGCTACAAGACTACGGCATGTTTCGGTTACTGCCAGAATTTGGCGTATCTATCTAACTAATCGATGTGATTTACAAAATGGAAAAGAATGTATCTCTCGTCTATTTGGTTAACCCCAGTAGCAGATTTCTTACACAGCATCCTAAATACAGTTTGGATACTGAACTTTTTTATTCGTCTTCTATTTCACCTATCCTTTTGTTCACGTTTCTCTATCTTATGCCATTTAATATCATCTTCTGCTTGCCTCATGTCATTTAGTCAACCATCCTGAGATATCCCTGTATTTCTGTTATCCCAGAGTCTAATTTTATGAACTTCGTTGGCCATCTACTAGTCACCTGCCAATTTACATATTTGATTGGATAAAGATGCCACTGTAATTCAGCATAAATTTTTAATTGCTATATCTGTTGCGAAGACTGAAAATAAATGCCTCCAAATAAGGGCGAATGCGCTGTAACACAACGAAAGGGAATGATGTGGAAAATGTACACATAAACGAACTGCACCGAAAACTCTTCGCCAACACCACTCACGATTTTCTTCAATATGAACACAACTATAAAAGTACTTCGACAACGTAAATGCACCCTATTCGTACCACGTACCAAACAACAATCTCGGTGCACAAAATGTATATGTCGTAGCCACATAACAAAACCTGTCGTTTTATAAAACGACTAGACGTTTTATATTCTTGGAATGTGCTTCCCTTATCTGCCCGGGCACCAGACACACAAAATGACTAGACGTTTTATAAAACGACAGGTTTCGCTTTGTGGCTACGGCATATATACACTGCCGGACAAAAAAAATGGGACACTCTCAGAATTACTATTTTAGTGGATAAAAAAACAACTGAGGGTTTTAAATTATATTTAACTACATTCTTTTCATCTTAACAATAAATAAAAAACAAGAAACAAAATGATTTGTCAACAAAAACCTAACAAAAGTATATTTTAGAGATAAACTGTTACATAAGAACTTAAAAAGACGAGCAAAAAAAAATTATTAACAGGAAAAGTACACTAGTAGAACCAAATTAGTAATGGGTGTTACCACCAAGAACTCTTATTACCCCCCTGAAACGTTGTGGCATACTCTGAATGAAGTTATCAATAGATTCTTGGGGTATTTATTCCCATTCTTCTTGAAGCGCCATTTAATGTTTCTGGTAGGGGTTGGCGACGTCTAATCCTTTTCCCAAGTTGATCCCACGGATGTTCAATGGGATTCAGGTCTGGACAATTGGCTGGCCATGGGAGGCGTCCAAAACCAACCTCTTCACGGTACTCGATAACAATTCTTGCTGTGTGTGGGCGGGCGTTGTCATCCATAAACATAAAATTGGTCCTTATAAATGGCATATATGGTGTGGCATGGGTTTCCAGGCACTCAACAATGTATCGGTGTGCAGTCATTGTTCCATTTTCAATGAAAACCAATTCTGGGTGAGCCTTCTGGGTGAGCCTCCAAAGATATTCCGGCCCACACCATAATGCTACCACCATTGAAACTGATCCTGGGAGATATGTAACATTAACTGTACCGCTCTGCTGGTCTTCGCCACACCTTTTCACACCCATCTGGTGACCTAACACTAAATCTTGACTCGTCCGAGAAGAGCACGTTCCTCCATTGATGTTCGTCCCAATTTACATATTGCCGTGCAAACACAAGTCGTGCTCTGCGATGTTCTACGGTCAACAGCCAAGTTTCTTGAAGTCAAACCATTTTCGTTTAGCCTCCTTCGAACTGTTCTGGCTGAAACTGCCACTCCTCGAACATCGGCTAACCGTCCAGGAAGAATAGGTGATGGGAATGCTCGATCGCGCAGTGCAGCTACATGGAGAAAACGGTCATCTTGATGGTTCGTAGTCCGTGGACGACCAGATCCGACCTTCCTTGCAAACCCATGAGTTTCACGAAATCGCAAGAATGCATTTTGCACTGTGTTACGGGGTATATTCAGCACTTGAGCAATATACCGCACACTTCGGCCATCGTGACGTAAAACAACAATTTGTGAACAAATTTCGGGGCGCATTGTATGGAAAATGTTAAAAGTTAACATTCACAAATGAAATATCACAAAAAAAACGATAGAAAATACAAAACACCCCAATAAGTTAAAAGATTTTGATGTTTCACTAAAGATGCATGAAGAGTCAAAATGTTGATTTGGCTGTTTAGGCTTACAAAAGGTGCAATATTCAGCTAAAAGTTTATTTTTCCCCACTAGTAGGGCAATCGTTAATTATTTGCGTAAGTTAATTTACATAAAAATATTGTAGGGCCTCAAAATAAAAATAAAAACAAGTGTCCCGTTTTTTTTGTCCGGCAGTGTATATTGCTCATCGTGCCAAAAAGACGGGGTAGGTTCAGGGGGGTTTAGGGTAGGTAGAGGAATAAGGGCTAGCAGGATACGGGGTGGACAAATGTGGATATAATTTTGTAAAACTCATGGCACGACGTCAAGTGTAGTTAATGTTCCGGACTTCTTCAGTTGCCAAGCAAAGAATCACCCAGATAATGTTACACATAGAAACTTGACATCCCTGTTTAGGCAGATTAGGAGTTGCAGTTTTGCTATGCAAATAGTTGAATGCCTCTTGAATTCTTGGATGTTGGATGATAGTTCCTCATGGATGATAGTAGCTCATTCTTCGAGCGACGCTATTTTTATATGTGATCTGTAGTTTCAAATTTCTGCCTGTTCAATAGTCGACGAAAGCTTGCCTTTTTCTTTGGCCGACTATTTACGGTATTGGTGAAAACTTTGGGTACCTGAAGGAGGGGTAGTTTCATTAGAAAGTTTTCGTGACCTCCTTCCTTGAATGAAAACACCACCCCAGCATTTTGTCAAAACTGAGAACTGTTATACTATAAAAACAATTCCGTATTCCTTATTAAATTTATCAGTTTATAATCATCTCGATGAAGTTCCTTGTGAAGCATTACCCACTCAAGTTCCATAATGTGCTCTTGTTTGACACTATTTATGTAGCAGTCTAGTTTTTTATATCAAACCACGGCATCATAACAATTAGAATTAAGTGAAACTATCTCATGGTATCTACTACAATTTTAGAGACCTTGATTTTTGTAAAAAATAAATCAGGTAAAGAATACCACCTATCTAACTTCTAGATGAACGAGACCCGTCTACGCATAGAAAAAGAGGAGAGAGAGGACGAACATTCGTTTGATCTGCTAGAACTCAGTTAGATGAGTGAGACATCAAGCAGGCCGGTTTATAATGACTCGGGCGGCACTTTTAAGCCATGTTTGTATAGCAACACTATTATCAAGATAATATGTACGTGGTCGCGTCATCAACCCACGTCCTTGTACGTTATTTCGTACCCCCGAGTGTTGTTAGCTTCACTTCGTATTTCCGTTTCGCCTTATACGTCGTTAGATGGAAACAAGTTAAAAAGATTCTGCTTGGATTATAATAAACGGTTCGGTGTAGGGTTTGACATGTTTTCGCTCAGAGTTGACGGTTAAATATGCTGCAATCATCTTGTGGAATTTTTATGATATCATATACCCTACAGAACAAAATAATTTATTCATATCGTGCTACATACTTCTTTACATAAGCCCAACTCATAATTCTTTCATTTTAAAAAAAATAATGGTAATTCAAAAATCCTTTCAAAAATACAAATAAGTAATCCAAGTATTATACGCAGGCAATATAAAGTAATAATTTTACTCTTTACGAAGAATTTATAGGATCTTCTGGGGGGCTTATTCCAAATTGAGTTGATTTTCTAACTAAAATTATTCTCAGAAATTAATTACAACGAAAATATTGAGATACTGAAATCTCCAACAGTTTAAATTCAACCCAGACAGCTGACAAATTCCATTCTGAGTGGGAACTAGGCAAATACTTATTTTAAATTTTTTTTCATTGTGCAGATTTTATCATACTTAGTCTCTGCTTGATCAAGAACATTTTATATCGTAATATTCAGTGATTGTTCTTACTACGTAGGAGACAATGCTTTTTCAAAATCTTTGGCTAAGCGAGGATGCTGATTTAGAAACTTGCCAAACCACTACTCTTCGGGAAAATATCCCAACAAAGGTATTTACATCGTGTGCAACATAAGAGGCAAGAGTCATTTAAATTTCCATACGTATGCCAGCAGCGTTTGCTTTGACCATAAATTAATTGTATACCTATTGAGTAAGTATTTTCGAATCCTTCGTTAGGGAAGAAACTTTAATAACTAAAGTACATCTGCTGACTAGATAACTCCAAATTTAATTTCAGATTGTTCAGCTTCATATTTTCAGTAATATAATATTAGATTATTTATTTCCCAATATGACTTGATTTAAACTATGTATTTCAAACGCAGATTTATATACCTCATAATTAATAAAGACACTAAATCTGCTTAACTACGTATTCTCAATGTTCTTCATACTTGTTTTCAATACTTAGAAGAAGTTCAGCAGGCTGCAACAAAAGATGAAGGTTTCAGCATAAATTCTAGGGCTGATGAAAATAAGTACCTATTAGAAACAATTAAAATTGAAATTTCGATGCACAAATTCCGATTACCGATATAATAATGCTCAAAATATTTAAAATAATGCGCACTTAAGTCCTGCCCATAAGTATTTACCGGAACAAAAGTAATATGTAACAATTATGTATAAGGAGATTACTATACTCGGGAATTTAAAAAAAACATCAGAAGACTGAAAGAAAACTTCATGAGCATAAAGAGATATGTAAAAGGATTCGCAGGAGAGTTTCGAAATCTCACCAAAATAAACTGGTCGCTGAGAATGGGCCAACAATAACTGACGCGTAGAACGCGCAGTAGGTAAATGACCAGTTCGCAGATGACGAGATCTCTAAGCGGGGCTGAGACAACCAAAAACATAAAGCCATCAAGATCTGACGGGATACCAGTTGAAATTCTAAAATTGCTTGAAGTGACTGGAATCAAACTTCAAACACCCCTCTTAGTTCATACGCGACACGGAAACAATAACTACCGGCTGGCTAACATCAGTCTTCATTAGGGCATCCAGTCCCGGGATCCCGGGACCGGGATTCCCCGGGACTACATGTGATTTTAGAGGTCCCGGGACCACAGCTTTAGTCCCGGGACCTACCGTGGTCCCGAAAAATGGTGGGAGATTGCTCTCGCGTCACAGAATACAGAGCACGTTTTCAATCAAATGACGTAAGGGCGTTTCATTTTGTTTCATTTATATGTAAAACTTTCGTGTATGTTTTTTATATTTATTTCCTCTTATTTATTTACCCTATGTACATTTTTCTTTTGTGTTTTTATGTTACATATTTATTTTGTTGTTATGCAATAATAAAAGTTGCAACGTTTTTTTCATGTTAAGACAGTTGTTTTATTCAACATTCGTGGTAGTCACATCTTAAATAAGATGAAAATTTGCCTATTTAATATATTCGGGACTGCGGGACTAGGCCCAGGACTTTTTGGTCAGGTCCCGAAGTCCCGATAGGCCCCTTGGTCCCGGGACTTGGATGCCCTAGTCTTCATTATAACATCCCGAAGACGAACGTGATGGAATGTAAGGATCTAATCAAATTAAACTATGACAATCGATCCGAACAAACCAAACACTTCTTTTCTTCATTATAATAAACTATGCATTATAGATAATCTTTTGAATAATTCAAGGCCCCATAACCTATAAAGAAAAATCGAGTAACAATTTGGGGGTTTTCCGTTTTGTTTTCGGAATGGATTAAGAACTAGAAAAACCATCTTTGACGTTCAGGTCTGTTTCAACTGTAATGTGCGTCTCTGCACTTTACACGCTGTTAGACCATTACCACCTTTTACAAAACAGAATAATATTACAAACGACATTCCAAATGTTACAAGTTTTTCAATATTGCATGTTTCGAATGTGCATGGAAAACCGTAGACCACTGGTCTCGTGTAGGGCAAAGCACTGTACTGATGAGGACGAAACCAGTGTCTGCTGTTTTCCATGCACATTCGAAACATGCAATATTGAAAAACTTCTAACATACATAAGACTACTGCTGGTAGAGCAGGAAAGTACGTAGAGATCTAAGGATGTTCCAAGCCCAACGATATGTTTGGGGTAGCATCCCGTATAAGATCTTGCAGTACACAAAATCTGGATTTAGTTCTATAATTCAATGCCTGGCGGGGTATTTACCCTAGGAGTAGTTGTTTGAACGGTCCAGTACCACTCTCGACATTCCAAATATTTGCTCCTTTCATCTTTGTATTGATTGGCCCTTAAATGCTGCTTTTTATTTCTACCTCCTCTTTCCTGACTACAATAATCAATTATCTTGGGTTTCCACACTAAGCGGCAGTTTGTTTCACCCCAAATACGTTTTGAAGACTTTCGTTATTTCTCTCAGTTCGCTCACATCATTTGCCAACAGTAAGATGTTTTCTGCATAAGATAAAGGCTAATATATTGTTTTGCTCCTAAGACAACTACGTCTGATTGTGCCATATACAAATAATATTTAAAAAACCCTA
This sequence comes from Xestobium rufovillosum, assembly GCA_963966045.1. Taxonomy (NCBI): domain Eukaryota; kingdom Metazoa; phylum Arthropoda; class Insecta; order Coleoptera; family Ptinidae; genus Xestobium; species Xestobium rufovillosum. Next base: position 26,051,789 of record OZ014493.1, on the reverse strand, counting down.
AGACTTTAAGGGAAACTTGACGACCAGTCCTCTATCCAAAATATCTCGCACCCTTTCATTTACTCAAACTACATTTCACTGATCTCTGTAAATGGCTGCTAGACAGCTCATTAATAGTTATTTACGATACAAGTATCGTAACAGTTCATATTACGATATAAGATGGGAAAATTATCAAATGAGACCCAAGGCCGAGTTTGATAATCCATCGTGTATCGTACTTAATATCTATAGGAGTATCTACTATCAGCGTGACCACAACTATCATATTAGATTAATGAATAGTTAGTAAATATTAGTGTTGCACAAAAAAGTTGCAGGTTGAATATATATTTTTTCTTCCGTCAGTGCTATTTTGACATCACCGATAATTTTGCATAAGAATCAAGTTTTTCCTTGCCGCCTCCCTCGTCCGTTTTCAGCCCGCTAATGTAAGTGATGAAAACTAATGCCATGTTAGAAATCGTTGACAAGAGATATGCGAAGAAGCAAGACGTTTCTTCCACGTCAAAATTTTGAATAAAAATATACAATTATTTTTACAACTACCGTTCCACTTACTCGTATTTTGCCCATTAATATTTAAGTTTTATTATCTTTATCGCAATACAAATTACTCATTTAACTACACCTGTCACTATCATGAACCCCATTTCAGTTAAGGTTAAAATATTCTTGTTGATAAAGCAAGCTCTATAATAAATCATCTATCAAAGTTAATGATCAAAACTAGGAAGACAATGACAATGGCCCTGCTCGGAATATAAGTATCAAAGAATGATAAATACAAATGCTTTTTTGTTGTGAATTGTCGCAAGACCTCTCAAAAAGTTGATTTGCAGCTGAAAAGTTGTTAATACATCTGTATTTCACGCAAACATTATCAGTTTCAGCCATCGATTCAAATCAATCACTGTCAGCCAATGAATAGCGATAGTTTTATGGGATGTGTTGCAGGGTTTATCTGATCTTTTAACATTGCCTTCAATCTCAAGTCTAAAAATACATCTGCATATTGATTCCGAGTTATTTTGATGGACCTCTCGTTTCATACGTAAATCTTCTCCTACATAACTTGCAATTTATAAAATTACCTCGGATATTTTTACGTCAGCGTCATCATGAGAAGTATTGCGTTCAATCATTCACTTCTGGTGACCTCCTTTGGTGAGAATAGATTTGTTATCGGTATAAAATTTATTCTGTTAACAAGTGGAAGTAGTGGGCCATCCTTGGCTATTGGCCATGGTTTTGCGATTCTTGACTTGTTCAAGAGGGAGTGCTCTGTCAAAGAGAAAAAACTGAAGAAGGTACCTAGATATAAAATTATAACTCACCCCACTTTATAAAATCTTAACTGAAAACTATTCTCGTTTTTTGATTTTCATCTGCCGCCACCACCTATGTTAAGGGTAATATATTACGGGTAAAGTTAGACTAACTGGTAAATTCCGTAATACCCACGAGAAATATAATTTAAATAATACACGTTTCGGGCTTTACCCGGATAAATCTTGCATCATTTTTCGCTACATGTCTATGTTAATTTACTTAGTGGCATTTTTAACATTGCATTGGTCATCAACCTTTGCTACCGGTAACTCCAGGACTGAATTCGTTTTCAAAACAACGAAATTAATTTCTCTCACGGTGGATACACATTTCGAGGCAACTAATAACAAAGGTAATTTTAAACATCATGATTATTCGACGATTACACCGTAAATCACGTTCGTACAGTTACTACAGATTTGAGTACGATTTCAGTGCTTGCATTTTTTTAAGATCGGTTGAGCAACCTGCTGCTCACTGTGTAGTTAGGGAGTATCAATCATTGCTGACAGCTTTATAACTTGGCTCAATTCAAGAACACATCAATATAAATTACCTTTAGGAAATTTCAAATATAATTACGTACGAAGAGGTGAACATTCTCAAATCGTGGTAACTGTGTCGAACTGAAGCGCTTGAGAAGTGCAAAAGTGCAAATTAAGGATTCATTTTTTGTTTCCCTAATGTAAAAGCTAAATTTTGTTTAGTTGGTTACGAGAAGTAAGATTAAGTCTTATCGATGGACGCTTCTCATGCATGAAGTCTGAGTAGCAACGTAACGGCAGAGTATTGGAAGCACCAAGCACTACAGAAATTATTAGTCTGTATCACCCTTCAACTGACGTCGATGATAGTCTCAAAATGATATCCTCTTTCGCGGTTTTTCATCTTGAAAAAAAAATTGGAAAGAAAGCAGTCTCTTGAACTGACATCTAATTAAGAATAGTGTTTTTAGGCAACTCACTTACTGTCTAGTGTGGAGAGTGCCATTATTAGAAGAATCAAAATCAAAACGGTTTGCTGTTCTAGTATGTCTATATAAACAAGCAAATCCGAGTATTGGCCAATAACCCCAACTGTAGTACCGGCTCGTCTTCTCTAATGCTGTAGAAACAATTGGAGAATCGAATTCGCACCTGTGTTTGATGACCAGCAATGGTTTGCAAGCAGTGCCATAAGAGTTTCTTTGTTTATCCTGTTAGCCAAATATTTGACCTGGCTATTGTCGTTACTGTATATACTTTATTGTGGCCGAATTGTAGCAGAGGATCTATCGATGGCAGTTCTTCATTGATGTTAGTAGTTAGAAAATGAGAGCCTCAGATACGAACCCGTTCGGAGCACATAGCGCCATCGAGTTCTCGAGGTGCCATCGACTTCTTCGGCAGTGACCTTGAAAGAGACCAGAGGCTGCTGAAGGAGTCGTTGAGGCATCCGAAGAAGTGTCTTCAGCAGCGGCATCTGCAGCAGCAGCCTCTGGTGTCTTTGAAGGTCATTGCCGAAGAAGTGGGCATGTCTTCAGCAGCGTCTGGTGTCTTTCAAGGTCATTGCCGAAGAAGTGGTCTTCAGCAGCGGCCAGGCGCATGCGCCGGGGCTATTCCTCAGATCAGTCCATCGAGTTCTCCATCCACTTCAAGTGGGCGTGTCTGCAGCAGCCTCTGGTCATTGCTGAAGAAGGGCCTCTGGTGTCTTGCCATTGCGCACCCAAGCCGCCATTTTGGGGCCTTTGGTTGTGGCTCAGGCGCCTGCGCCGGGGCTCCGCCTTCAGCAGCTTCTGGTCATTGCTGAAGAAGTGGTCTTCAGCGGCCCCCCTGGTGACTCTCATTCTGTTGGGCCTTTGGATGTGGCTCAGGCGCCTGCGCCGGGGCTGTCGCGTACAAAGCACGTGCTGCTCAGGCCAGTCCATCCTGACCCCATCCACTTCTTCGGCAATGACCAGAGGCTGCTGAAGGAGTCATGTCTTCAGCAACGGTGTCTTTGGGGCCTTTGGCCGTGGCTCAGGCGCATGCGCCGGGGTTTTCGCAAACGTTCTGGAAATGACGCCGATCGGGATTCGAACCCGGGTCCCCACGCACCGGAGCCCTCGCTCCAACCAACTGAGCTAATTAGCGGCCCACAAGCCCGTCTTTCAAATCATCCGTATATACTTATGATTGTAAACAGAAGTTACAGAATTAATATTTATTTTCTCGGAAATTTACAATTGTTTATACTAAATAAATATTGATATTAAAGTTTAAGAAAAAAGCACGTTCGCCGCCGATAAGAGATGTTATAATTGTTTTTATTATGGGAAATAACCTTTCATCTTGCCGATAGGATATGTTTGTTTAGGTTTGATCCCACGCTCTGCATGTGCATTTAATACGTTGTAGACACTACAAGGTGACCCGTTTGTTTGTTTGTATTATTACAATAAAATAACATTCTAGAATATTCTTCTGATTGTTTATTTGAAATTACTTGTTATCTTAATGCGTTTCGGACACGTGTGGGAAAAAAACATTCTAGAACATTCTCCAGTTTGTTTATTTGAAATTACTTGTTATCTTAATGCGTTTCGGACACGTGTGGGAACCATCTGATTGATATATGCAAACATCTTAGTTCTCGGTAGTAGAACATTCTACATCGCTAATTATTTGAGAACAGTAGTCTAAATTTAGGCTAACCCCTACGTAAAAACTATGTCATGTGGGGTGTCAAATTAAAGGACTCGACTAGAGGTATCGGAATATTGGGGTTGATTTTAGGGGTGGTTTTTGGGGGTGGTTTTTGGGGGTGGTTTTTAGGGGTGATTTTTAGGGGGTGGTTTTAGGGGTGGTTTTAGGGGTAGTTTTTAGGGGTGGTTTTTAGGGGCGGTTCTTGGGGTGGTTTTGGAGGGTGATTTTTGGGGGGTGGATTTTAGGGGTGGTTTTTAGGGGTGGCCACTCACTGACCGCGCCCCCGGCCACGCTCCTTGCCCCGCCCACCTAGATCATGTAGGGTATCAAATTAATCAGCTCGATGAGACAAAAAGGAATCTATAGTTATTCTCCTACTTCCGAATTCTTATCAGTAGTTGTCTGTCTGTATGTCTGTCGGTCCGTCTGTCTGTCTGTCTGTCTGTCTCTCTGTCTGTCTGTCTGTCTGTCTGTTTGCGAATATAGCTGTCTGTTGACACAGACAGCTGTATTCGCAAACACCATGGCTGATGACACGCTGTTGACACAGACAGCTGTATTCGCAAACACCATATCAATATTTATTTAGTATAAACAATTGTAAATTTCCGAGAAAATAAATATTAATTCTGTAACTTCTGTTTACAATCATAAGTATATACGGATGATTTGAAAGACGGGCTTGTGGGCCGCTAATTAGCTCAGTTGGTTGGAGCGAGGGCTCCGGTGCGTGGGGACCCGGGTTCGAATCCCGATCGGCGTCATTTCCAGAACGTTTGCGAAAACCCCGGCGCATGCGCCTGAGCCACGGCCAAAGGCCCCAAAGACACCGTTGCTGAAGACATGACTCCTTCAGCAGCCTCTGGTCATTGCCGAAGAAGTGGATGGGGCCAGGATGGACTGGCCTGAGCAGCACGTGCTTTGTACGCGACAGCCCCGGCGCAGGCGCCTGAGCCACATCCAAAGGCCCAACAGAATGAGAGTCACCAGGGGGGCCGCTGAAGACCACTTCTTCAGCAATGACCAGAAGCTGCTGAAGGCGGAGCCCCGGCGCAGGCGCCTGAGCCACAACCAAAGGCCCCAAAATGGCGGCTTGGGTGCGCAATGGCAAGACACCAGAGGCCCTTCTTCAGCAATGACCAGAGGCTGCTGCAGACACGCCCACTTGAAGTGGATGGAGAACTCGATGGACTGATCTGAGGAATAGCCCCGGCGCATGCGCCTGGCCGCTGCTGAAGACCACTTCTTCGGCAATGACCTTGAAAGACACCAGACGCTGCTGAAGACATGCCCACTTCTTCGGCAATGACCTTCAAAGACACCAGAGGCTGCTGCTGCAGATGCGGCTGCTGAAGACACTTCTTCGGATGCCTCAACGACTCCTTCAGCAGCCTCTGGTCTCTTTCAAGCTCACTGCCGAAGAAGTCGATGGCACCTCGAGAACTCGATGGCGCTATGTGCTCCGAACGGGTTCGTATCTGAGGCTCTCATTTTCTAACTACTGATGTTCACAGCATTTTCTTGTAGGTTAGTCAGGGTATCCATACCGAAAACGACCAAAGGGTTGCTCCAACAATGACAGTAGTTTATGTGCGAATTGTAGCAGTGAAACTAGTGGCAAGTCGGCGCCATATTATCTACAGTGTGCAGTAAAAAAATCTGGCTTAATGGCATTTCTAAATCACTCGATCACAGCTTCTCGAAGCTCTTCCACCATCTCGTAGTTTCTTACATACACTTTATCTTTCACCCACCCCCACAAAAAGTAATGCATCGGTATAAAGTTTGGCGACCAAGGTGGTCAAGCAATTCCGCCATTATTTCTTCCGATTCTGGAATTTGGGAAAATCTGGTTCAAATAATTTTTTACTGAGCCGTAATTATGGGGTGGAGCACAGTCGTGTTGGTGTCACTGTAGCAATGCCCAGGTGTGCAAGTCCAAAAATTGTCCAACATTTCTGCAAATGCATTTTTAAGTAAGTGTAAGTAACGTTCTCCTGTTAATGTTCCATCAAACAGATACGGTTCAACAATTTTCGAACCAACTATCCCGCCACCAAACATTGAAACCAATTTTCACTTGCGGTCTTCTTTCCTGAAACTGATGTGGGTTTCCTTGAACCCAAAAGTGCTCATTGTGTCTGTTAAACAAACCGAAGTTTGTAAATCGGGTTTCGTCGGTCTATAAAATCCTTTGAGGAAATCTGTCATCTTCTTGGCACATGTTCATGTACCAACGATAAAACATACATTTTTCTTTAGAGTAATTTAATATTCAGTGATTCTAAAGTATGGATGCCATATTTCCTAACAATGGGAATTACAACAACAAAGACTAAAATTATTTAAATTCATAACCCATATTTTTTAGCATTTCCTCGCGAGATATCAAATCATATTCCAAAACATTAGGAATTTATGTCTACCTATATTTCCGGAGATCTCGTAGCTCGAACGGAAAACCCTTTGAATTTATCCCATATTTTTGGAAAACCTTTTCTGAGGAAAATTTCATTTAAGTTCGTTTGGGAACCGGCTTAAGTAAAGTCTAAGAATTCATGCCTTTCTTTTCGTTTGGCTACCTCTAGCGAACTAAACTAGGCGACACGCAATAGCTTCCTCCAAAGTTTGGATTTACAACCAAATGTACAAGATAGTCGATTGCGATTCTCTTCATAATTGCCGTCCAAATTCGATCAAATTCAATAATTCAATAAATTGTAACTGAAAGTATTAAACTAACTTTTCTGAGGACCTCACACTAATCGCTTCAACAGCAAAATAAATTCCAACATGAACACCACATTTATTTGATGAATGTCTGGCGTGACGTCACACTAGGTTCAGGTAATAAATGAATTAGAAAGATAGTTAACATGTCAAATATGACTTTTTGCTCTTCTCTATTGCTATAAGGTTTCAAAATTGCAAATTGGATATACTCGAAAGTGCTCATTAAATCTAATGTGGTGTAACAAATTATAGCATATCATGTAAATACAGCAAACGAACTATGAATAACTGTATGCTTGTTATGTTTAATTATACCTTTACTTCATCAAACGTTATTAAAATAAAATAACTTCCAGCAATTTGCGAAAAGAACACAGCTTATTAATGAGTTCATTTAAAAAGCCGTCAAATGTAGTTGCAAGTTTTTTCGCTGCTCTTAATTTAGACATGGGCACTAGGGAACTTATTAAATTGCAATAATATCAAAATATATGTTTAAATTATGGTCTTGGAAGAGGCAACAAGACAGGATTATGAGATTGTGAGTGTATGGAGCTCACAACAACCATGTATTTGAAAAGATGAACAAGCAGCCACATTTTACTTAGTTATAGAACCAAACTACAACCTTCTTAGATCAACCTGGTGCAATAACAGGTAGTTTGAGGCACCACATTGCCTTTGGGAATACGCGCTGTGTGAATTTCAAAATGCACTCCTAACTTCGGCGAAATTAAGTTGCTGCATATAAAAGTCAATACAGACATTCAAAATTTTTATTAATTGACAAAATTCACCAAATTCTTATACCTACTACATATTATATTAAGCCTACGAAAAATGCTTAATATATTTCCAAATCCATTAACCATCTTCAATAACAGTAAACATATTAATTATGATTCACATACACGCACATAAATATTATGGTAAGCAGGTTCATAGACTTTAAGACACGAAGATTTACCGGCCCTATTAATTATCCTTTTGGATTCAGGTTCTACGGTTACACTCCCTTTTGTACATTTCTATCCCGCAACGAGGCACCCATGTGGAGTATTAATTATGTATCTCATCGAAATGCCACAAACTTCTTGAATTACTCAAGATTTTAATAACTTAAGCTTCTGGATTTCCGTTGCAAATAATTAATTCGTGAAGCTCACATTCCTTACATTGACATATATCGAACATATATCAATGCCTTTATAGTTGGCTTCAAATTATTCATGCGTTAAAAATATCAATTCCTATGTATAATTCTACCGATCCTAGTGCCAAAGAGATGTAGAATGACGGTTAATGAATTCTGTTTGTTTAATACTATACATATTTATTCTTTTGCACTTCATGCATATAACTGAATCATTGCTAAACCATACACCTGCTGCTTTCTTCAAGAATCTATAGGAGAAAACCAGGGCCGTCGTAAAACATTTGGCGCCCGTGGACTACTAATGCGCCCCTCTTCTATACGTGCAGATTGAAAATATGTAATACCGATTTTCCCGCGCTTCGGGACAAAATATAGGAACGCGCGAGGCCATTCTAGCTTTACAATAAATTATAGAAAAAACAATAGAAAAGGGAAAGAACGTCTACCTATATAGGATTTGCGAATTTAGAAAAAGCCTTCGACAACGTAAAATAGGGGAAGATGTTCGAAGTGCTCAAAAAGGTAAGAATGAAATATAAGGACAGAAGAATAATATACATAATCTCTATAAAGAGCAAACGGCAGTTATTGAATTTGAGCAGGAACGAAGAGAAGTAGATATCCGGAAGGGAGTGAGACATGAATGTGCATTGTCACCTCTAGTTTTCAACTTATACATATATCGAAGATGGAATAATGGTTTCCGGGCTGGTTGCCACGTCGTCGTTGGTAATCTGTAACACTAAAATTAAAATTAACACTTGACGTTTCGACTCGCATATCGGAGCCTTCTTCAGAAGCTACTCTGAAACTGAAAATCTATCGCAGGTGACTCTACTTATACTCGTCGGTAATCACTGAAGCGCGATGTTTTCACGGAACAGTGATTTCCAAGTTGAAGTTGGGTCTCTTGAAGATCTCTATAGCCTCCCTGATCCGTCTGGGCCAGAAATTGGGAATCCTTGCTAGCGCCTTAGCATCCTGGATTCGAATCTCGTGTCCTGGCAAAGATGAGTGTTCCGCAACTGCTGACTTGTCCGTCCGTTGGTTCCTGACGTCCCTCCTGTGCTCTTGTAGCCTGGTGCTGATGTGTCTCTTCGTTTCTCCGATGTATTCCTTACCGCAGACACATGGGATGCTGTATACTCCTGGTCCTTGATGCTCCTTCTGCTCTCCTATTGTCCTAGGGAAACTTGCAACAATCTTTCCAGGCGGATTGTACACTACGCTGATCTTGTGTCTGTTGGGAAGGCGTCCGATTTTGTCCGTGCATCCATCTATCTAAGGAAGGTAGGCCGTCGCAATGTAGGTTTCTGATTCCTCTCGCCGTTGGTCGCTCTTCCTGATAGCATACTCTATGGCTCGTAGAGAATATCCATTCTTCCTTAGGGCTGTCTTCAGATGCGCTAGTTCTTCCTCCAAGTGTTCCGGTTCGCTGATTTGGTGGGCTCTGTGCACCAAGGTGTTGATGATTCCCTGCCTCTGAGCCGGGTGATGATGGGAAGAGGCATTTAAATAGCGATCCGTGTGCGTCGGCTTCCTGTATACTCTGTGTCCCAGGCTTCCATCAGTCTTGCGGTTGACGAGGACGTCCAGGAATGGGAGGGCACCATCTTTCTCCATTTCCATCGTGAACTGTATGTTGGGGTGCAGTCCGTTCACATGGTCCTTGAAATTTCCCAGGGCGCCCGATCCATGGGGCCATACGATGAAGGGATCATCCACATACCTGAACCAACACTTCGGCTTGAGAGTCGCTGTGTCCAGGGCCGTGATCTCGAAGCTTTCCATGTAGATGTTGGCTAATGCTGGTGATAGAGGTGATCCCATCGCTGCTCCATCGGTCTGTTCATAGAACACCCCGTCGAAGGCCAAGAACGTAGATTTCGTGCAAAGTCGAGCGAAATCCGCGAGGTCTTCCATTCCTCGTTAGCTCAGTCTGGAACGGGTCTCCTCCAAAGCGTCCTCGATGGGTACCTTCGTGAAGAGCGAAGTGACATCGAAGCTCATCAAAATGTCTCCTGGGTCTAGTTGTATCCCTCGTATCTTCTCGATGAAATGTCCAGAGTTCTTGATGTGGTGCTCTGTCTCCCCCACTAAACTCCGAAAAACTCCTGCGATGTACTTGGCTAGAGGGTGAGTCGCTGATCCTCTGGTACTCACAATAGGGCGAAGAGGGTTCCCGGCCTTGTGAATCTTCGGCAAACAGTAAAGCTGAGGCACTCTCGAGTCCGAGTGCACTAGATGTTTGTGGATTTCTTCTGGTATTGACGATGTCCTGATGGCGGCGTTCACAGACTGTTCCACTTTCTTCACAGGATTGGATTTGATCTTCCGGTAAATGGGGCCCGCTAGAAGAGCCTTCACATTATCCTAGTACTCCGTGCTATCCATGATTGCAGTGGCATTGCCCTTGTCAGCTGGGAGTATCGTCAAATCCTTGTTTTCCTTCAGTTCCTGAATGACTGCTCGTTCCGTCCGGGATATATTAGGTCCGTTGGATGTGGACTGCTCCTGACCGTACCACTTCCGCTAGTTCTTCCGGTAGGCGGCGAAGAGTACTCTCCAGGGAACTGGCTATCCCCTCCTTCGGTATAGTCCTTGGTGCGATGGCGAAGTTCAATCCTTTGGCAAGGACCTCCTCGGCTTCCCCGTTGATGGTGACTGACGAGAGGTTGATGACAACTCGTCCTTTATCCAGTACTTGGCTCCTAGGATGTTGTTTCTCCATCAGGTTCTCAAATTTTCTCTTCTGGATACCTGCTGTCTTCCTGCTACCTTGTTCCGCCTTCTACATGGTCAGTCGGTCTATGGTTTCCCAGGTGTCTCTATCTAGGTGAACGCTGAGAGCTCCGTGTGCATCATGTAAGTTCCTATCGTTCCTCTCCAGTTGGCAGCGGGTGTCGTGGATCCTTTCCCTTAGGAGTGCCTTGGATGTCCTCTGGACGATGACTGCTGCTGCCTTGGTCCTGATGTGGTGCTTCACCTTCAAGAACCCTGGAATCACGTCTTGGTCTCTTCATCGGCTCAGGAACGTCAACTGGTTGAGTAGCTTGTACTTCTTGGTCCGGTAGGTTTCCAGTTTCCTCGATAACTTGTAGATATCCTCCCCGTAGAGGCGAATCAATTTCTTCTTAAGGCTTTCGTGGCCGTTGTCCATGTAATAATGGTTTCCGGGCTGGTTGCCACGTCGTCGTTGGTAATCTGTAACACTAAAATTAAAATTAACACTTGACGTTTCGACTCGCATATCGGAGCCTTCTTCAGAAGCTACTCTGAAACTGAAAATCTATCGCAGGTGACTCTATTTATACTCGTCGGTAATCACTGAAACGCGGCGTTTTCACGGAACAGTGATTTCCAAGTAACCGGTAGATCCATTAATTTAATTTAATTAATTAATTTTAGTGTTACAGATTACCAACGACGACGCGACGTGGCAACCAGCCCGGAAACCATTATTCCATGGACAACGGCCACGAAAGCCTTAAGAAGATATCGAAGATGCGATTAATATTGTTAAGGACAAAACAGCCTCAGGGATTAATGTACAGGGTCAAACTATCAACATGCTCAGATTTGTGGTTGATATAGCAGTGTCAGCATCTAGCAAAGAAGACTTAGAAACGGCTTTGAATGAAATGGAAAGTCTTGACAGAGTGCTGCGACATGAAAATCGATAAAAAGAAAACCAAAATTTTGGTATGCAGAGGGCGTGAAAATAGAACTTAACCTAAAATACAAATATGAAATGAGAAAATAGAGGAAGTCGCGGATTTCTTCTATTTAGGAAGTCAAATAACTGGAGATGGTAGGAGCACTAAAGATATAAAACAAAGAATAGCACAGAGTCGAGTTGCGTTTAACAAAAAGAAACGACTGTTATGCTCGGAAACGGTTAATAATATAGAAACTTAGAAGAGACTCTTAAAGACGTATGTATGGAGTACGGCATTATACCGGTGCGAAACTTGGACAATAGGAGAAGCGGACGCATGATGAAGATACAATGGACAGACAAGGTTAGCAATAGGTAGGTATTAGAAAGAGTTTGAGAGAAGCGAAAGTTATGGAAGAAAATAAAGAATAGGAGAGATAGGATGGTAGGATGGTAGGACACCTTCCGAGACACGAAGGAATAGTTCGCGGCATACAAGTGTCAGATATAGGAATAAAAATAGGTACGAGTACTGCTCTCAAATAGTTAGGGATGTAGGATGTTCTAGTTTTAGGGACATGCGTAGGCTAACTCAGGATAGGAAAGGATGGAGGTACGCGTCCAACCAGTCTTCGGACTGAAACTTTAGGATGATGTCGCTTTCTAGCAATTATAATTATGACTTATACAGTCTTAAGAGCATTTTAGAGAAAACTTCCCATTTTCAGAAGACATTTAATCTATTTTTTTAAGTTGTCTGATTCCCTTGGAATTCTGTTTATTATTTTCAGTAATAGAAACAAACGTCTTCATCAGTGTCTCCGTCAAAACACGAAGAACAGATTTGGCAGACATATTAGCTTCTTCTGCTATTTCAAGACACGTTAATCGACAGTCTTCTTCGATTATTCATTATTGTAGCCACAATAGCGGCAGAAGTATCATCGGTAACAGTACGAGGTCTCCCGCTTCTCTGGTCGTCTTTAACACTAATCCGACCCTCTCTGAAACGTATATTCCATCGACTTACTGTTGAACGATCCACACATGACTCCTGGCAAGCTTCTTGTAAGGCTCTGTGAATTTCGGTAGCGGTTTTGTTGCGTAACATTTCAATTTTGATATACGCGCGTTGCTCTTCAGTATTGACGCGTTTCATCACATCAAACTACCTCGATTGAAAAATTTACAACACAAGAACTAATTACAATTCTGTTACTCTAAAACTGTTAACTTACGTCCAGATGGCAGATCTGTATAATTTCTGAGAATTTGTTTTTCCACAGTAGCCAGTTCCAGCGCCAATTTGATATGTGCAGCATTTCTGACATGACCCTCGTATATTGGTGGCGTTTCTGCAGATGATTTTTGTATAATTCTGCCGAAATATTGTCGTTTTAGGCGAGTTTAGTAAGCATTTCCGCAGTTTACAACGCAGCAGTTCCATTGCACTTTGACTTTCAGAACATATTCTGTTATTAACAGAGTTTTACTTTACTTTATAAAATTATATCCAACCATTAATTTTGAACAATTTATATTAAGGTACAAAGAAGCTAATAAAGTATAAGTTATTTTCAAAATTATTGTGATCGAAACCTCGTGAGAACACTGGCAGTACACTAGAACACAGGAAATAACAAACGATTTAAATTTCATTCACTTTCTGAATTTCATAATGTAATGGTAATGGAGACACAATAAAAAGACCAGTATTTTGTTATTTCAATACTAATTACGAGTCATTAATTTTAAGTCAGTGGTGAAATTTTCCGTGTTTGTTATGACAGTTGGCAGCACATTGAGGAACGGCGGTTGAAGGTTTATAAATATCTTAAGTAAATAGGTAGGTACACTTCAGCATTTGAAGATGAAGTTTGATTTAATAATAGCATTCAGTCACGTTTTAGTGTCTACGGAAATCGAACAAAACGTGGTAAATCTCACTCTATAAAACAAGAGATGTATACTGTAGCTTCATTAACAAATACAGGTTGCCAGTTTTTCAACCCTAAGCGTGAGAATTTCGGTTATCTTAGGAGATATGATGTTGGTTAAATAAGGGAAAAACTTGTGTGTGTCAGCTTCGACGCACGACTGGAGTTTACTCCTTACTCCTTACGAACGATTATTTTATTTTAACTTCAATCACTTGATAATAGGGTACACGCAAATGTCAGTTTTATACCCAACTGTGTATTTATCAGAGGGCCTAGAGGTGGCGGTGTCTAGCGGCGATATGTTTAAACTTCCCAGATTAAAGAAACAGGCGTGGCTAGTTTTTGTATGTATTCAGGTATTATTCTTGGGACCTATTTTTCGTATCGACGACCTTCCAAAGTAATTTCCGATTCTTCCTAAAATTTATTATTGTTACACATATGAGTTGAATATGCAGGTGCACAGATATCCCATTTATCAGAAAAAGCGATTCATCTGTATTGTGTAATTTAGAGAAAAATGCCAAATAGATACTCTCTTTGTTTTTAAATTTCCATAATTCAAATTACTTTACTTATACATGGCGTCTCATTTCTTCTGTACAGCAGGTGCTAATCTACACAACTTGGATTTCTTAAATAGAACTCCTGTAATATCATCCCACTTTTTATTTCCCTGTTCGATTTTACTATATGATGGTGTAAGAGTTGCATTCTAGACTGAACTTATTGTGAAACTGGGCATCTGTTCATCATTCTCAAAATGTAATTTTTGAAACATCCCTACGTGTGACAAAAATTTTAAAAGAAAACTGAAACACAAAAAAAGGGGTTTAGTTTAGAACCAACTTACTTCGTATGCATACTTAGTAAAATCGATCGAAGAATTAAAAAACGCAATATCTATAGAGTGTCCCATTTAAATAATTCACCGAGTATCAACTCCCTGTGTACATAAAGTGTTCCGTACTGGCTAGCAAAGTTTCTGAAGCACTTATATCAGAAACCGCATCCTGAACCGGCAGATAACGGTACAAGTCATTATTAAGGAAATTTAGACTCAGCAAATCATTTTTTGTTTATTATTTTTTCCACTGCGCGGCTAGCTCTGGGGTACTGCCCCAGAGGTAGCCAGTTCGATACTCTCAGAAAAGAAATTGTGATATGATATGATGACTGAACCCAAAAAAAGCCACCGGAAGTGGCCAGTCAAAAAATTGAGTTTTCCGTTTTTTGCAGTCTATTTTTGATTTAAGAAATATTGCAAAATTTTGTTAGAGAAATGCTATTAAAATAGCTCTAACCACACGAACTTTTCGGTCAATCGCAAAACATACTTACCTAGTTTTTCTTTTTTACTGCGTTTTCTTGGGGAAACCAGCATCCCGAGACGAGTTTTGTTTCCCCGCCTACAATTTGGTTCAACGTTCCTTGTTTTCTATCAGGTACTCGTCGAAGTATAAATACTATACTATGATATTCAATAAACCCCGCGTTTCGTCTGTAGTTTCGGTGTTGTGTTTGTTCTAGCTCGAAATGAATGGAAAGCTCCGAGTCCTACTCTGTACGCTGCGAAATGCTCCCCCTAATCTAACGCGCCCAGCAATTTTTGCATTCAGTGTCCGCCTACTTTGCACTTTTGGAATGCTACGTCCCTTCCGATACCCCCCCGCAGTAACTGTTCGTCGGCGTTCCGACAGCCTTAACGCTTGATTTTACTCCTCATAAAATTTCCGTACCGCGGGCTATAACTGAAAATCGATTCTTAAGGAGTTAACCCCAAAAAATGTTTTGTACTGTGATCCACAACCATAAATGACATTTGACCTATCTTTTAGCAAACTTCCTTTAAGCCTTGCTTGGAAAAGTAACAAATGTTTCTCGTTATAAAAAGTCATGCTGAGAATTGAGACTGTTGCAACCTTATATTGTTCAGTAACTTCATTAAATGTCGTCTACTTAAGCCAGTTACGATGGACTGATAAAAATGCAACATGTGTTCCTAGCACGTAACGTGTAATACTTGTTTCTTTCAGATCTTGTTATTCTACATTATGTTACAACCATAAACGTCAACAAAGGAGGCGTACGTATATCTCATTACTGATTCATATTTTGTACGCGGTAGCAAGGCCTTTGACCTAAAATTCATATTCACGACCTGAGAAACCGTGTACCTAATAAATTTAGTGGTAAGCACTAGAAGATTTTTCTTTTCTCTTCAAACCAAATTACTGCAACAATTTTAGTACCATACAAAAAACTTTATCTTCAACATCCGCTATCTAACAGAAAGTAGTACGGTCATTAAGAAGAGTGCAAAAGAAGATTCTAATATGCTAATAAAGTAAGTAATTCTTGCCCGATGAACTTCCCTCTGACGTAATAAGTACCAAGTAGTCGCAGAATAAATTTGCAGAATGCCAACATCGCTTAAAGACAGAAATAAGACTCTTCAATACTGAGCTAGTGATAATAAGCAGGTTCGGTAATTTTCAAATTTCATTAAAATTGATAGTTATACTGAAGGCAGTTATGTTGTTAATTTTTGTTTAAAAAAAATTCCTTCGCCTGTGAAGCCGTTGCAAAGTTTTCCGTCGGTGCGAGGCTAGAAATTGTACCTTGCAGCGAGAGTAGGCCGCGTGACGTCAGAACTTAGTATAACGTACAAGTCCCAGCTTCAGCGCGCAGCAGTCCCATAAGTATTATGCTTATGCATATGCATGTGTAGTTAAATTGTTAAATATTATTAACTGGTTCTAACTGGTGTTTTCTGTTTTTTACCCAGACTAATACATCGTACAGCACACCAGTAAAACGGAAAAAGTGGTTCGTTGGAGCCAGAAGGAAAATCGGTCAGCATTATCGATATTTTCGCGAGTTAGTTTATCATTGCAAAAGTTTATAAAATTATCGGCTGCCCCATTGCAGCCACTCTAAATAAAATCGAACATAATGTAATTTATCGGCAGTTTTCTGGGACCCCTTGGTACTTGGTAACGTGTTACGGTTTGCATAATTTGAAACAGGATGCTAGGAGCATGACGGAGCCAAATACTGAATCGCCGTAGCGTTCCCTCCCTAAACTAAAAAAGGAAATTTTATTAACTATTTTACAATAATAATTAAATAGTACGTCATCATAAAGTTCTCTTTTGAAGACTGATAGGACGCGTACCTCCATCCTTTCCCTGAGCTAGCCTACGCATTTCCGTAAAAGTAGAACATTCTACATCTCCAACTATTTGAGAGCAGTAGTCTAATCTGCTCCAAGCCCTGCCAACGCGCAGGGTAGCTCTATCCTTGTCGCACATTATCACGTCGGCTGCGAAGCAGAACTGGATTCGCAGCGCTACGTGTGCGTTAATTCTGCAATATATTAAATGAAATAAAAATAAATTTCTTCACTCAAATTTTATTTTGGTCTCGGTTTTATGTTGCCAGAAAGTGGAAGGTGTTCTCGCAATTCTGTCTTTGTTATCTGCATATGCCGTAGATGTAAAAAGTGCGTTTCTTTTATTATGTATGTATTGTACCTACTACCTACTTACCTACAGATCATGTACCGCCAAGGAAATAAGTAGGCAGACAAGTATACGTAGATTAATTATGCGTAGATTAAATTAAGTGAAGTAAGATTTTGGGTCTAGGAAAAATAAAAACTGTTAATTTGGTTCAATTGAATAGTAATATACCTACCATATCAACTACAAGTGCCAAAAATGTAATCTGTTTTATAATCTCGTTTGAAATATTTAGAACAAAAATATTACAATTTTAAGTCAAAAAGCATCATTAAAATCTCATTCTTCGAAAGTACATAGGAATTAATTTATTATGCTATCCGTTTTTAAGAAATGAAAATTAGCAAACTTCATGTACGCAGCATGGCCATATGAAAGCCGGTTTTATACGAAAAAAATTAAAATTTGAAAACAATTACAAGAATGCCTCTACTGTGAATCACACATGGATTTTTAACTAAAATATGAATTTCGTACAGAATGGGGGATATCAAAAGTACCTACCTAAAACAACTTTGTAGAAGACTGCAATACCGGTCCTCAACAAAATTTCGAAAAATGTTATTGCATGTTATTATTTATAAAGTTAGTAATAAGAAGTAACAAACTAGAACTCTTATTTTTCTAATTATATTATCTTAGTCGCATTGAATAAAACGTCATTTATCAAACAGAGAAATGTATAAAATAGAGTTATTCTGCAAGATGTGCCACTATTAAATCAATTTTTGAGACTGCTATCGGGAAGAAATTTATGAATATTTTAAAAACATAAATGTTCAACTTTTGCGAAAATTGGCATGTATGCATACCATTACAAAAGTAAATTGTAACACAAGTGAGGAAATGGCTTCATTACAAAAATAATGTTAGGTAGGTATACCTAATAAATAATTACATATTTCAAATCTTAAGTATTTAAGTTGGACATAACTTTTATGTTGTAAATAGCTTAATAGAATATAAAACTGTGTCTACACATGTAATGGCAATAGACAAAAAGTAAATATATTAGATAAATACCTATTATTCACCACTTACCATTCTTAAAGTTTATTTTATCATCTCGTCGACAAGCTACAATTCATTGCTTTGCCAGTTCGCTAATCTTTGGAAACTCGAAGTAAGTACTTTATATACATTAGGTCCAAATCGAGCCGGATACAGAATAAATCTGGGATTATTAATTAGGAAAATTGAGTTGAAGAAAATTTGAAACGGCGCGGCGGCCGACGTTTTGCGTATCTTAACACGGAGGAACCAACCTTTTGTCTTGCAGTGGAAATTCCCACGCTTCACTACAACACAACCAGGCATTTTAACTTAATGTTACATAATTTCTTTCATAGCATAAATTGCAAATAATGCTTAAACGAATAATACAAAACGCTAACAACACCGCGTCATTGCGTTCGCACAGCACGGAGATGTGTTTCCCGCAAATATCTGCTTCGCACTCTACGCGTCTTGCGCGAGTGGGACAAAATTGGGCTGCCTATCGAGCATATGCTTATACTATGATCTGCTCCAACCTCTACCTCTTTATTCCTATCTCTGACTCTAGTATGTCGCAAACTATTCCTTTCTGTCTCAGAAGGTGTCCTACCATCCTACGATCCTATCCCCTATTCTTTATTGTCTTCTATACTTTTCTCTTTTCCTCAACTCTTTCTAATTCCTCCTTATTGCTAACTTGTCTATCCACGGTATCTTCAACACCCGTTTGTAGCATCACATTTCAAACGCTTTACTCTTTTTCAATCCGCTTCTCCCATTGTCCAAGTTTCGCACCCATAGGTATAATTTCGTACTCCATACGTGCATCTTTAAGAGTCTCTTCCGAGTTTCTACATTAACCGTTCCAGAATATAGCAGTTGTTTCTTTTTGTTAAACAAGTACCTAGTACCTACGTAGCGTAGTTTTTTGATTCGCGTGAGTTGTATTTGTTTCCGTTTTTTTAAAAAATTTCACTTGATAACTTGTCAATCACTTAGGTATACATACCTAGAAAAAATGAGTAGGTATGTATTGTATTGTATTAGAGAATATAGGTAGGTACCTATTTTACAAACGGAAGTAAGCAGGTATCTACAATCTACATACCTACTTATACTGAATTATAAAAGGCATGTACAGTTAATAAATTTACCTAGCTACTACATGAATATGGCAAATTATGTGAATCGGACTTTTGATACCCTTGTTGCATCATTATATCGATTATGTTGTCTTTATTTTATGTTTCCTTGACACCTTACTTTAAAAATTCACGCTCGAAATAGTCCCAATAAGTATGTTATGAGATAGGTACCGCTTCACGGGCACTTCAAGAGAAGTGGGAGGAGCGCCTTACGAATCTCTGACGTCAAACCAATAACAAAGCGAACTAGCATGTGGGCGTGATAAGCTAATTTCTTTCGCTTATTTCGCCGCAAAAAAAATTTTTAGAAAAAAAATTCGGCGTAAATCAATCACAATAACAATTTTCTGTCATTTTCATGCCAAAAATAGATATTTTATTTTTCTCCGAACCTCCCTATTGGTATAACCTATAAAACGAATCTTGTTCGTTGATGTAATGTATACATAGAGACACGTTATGAACGTTTCAATACCAGTATCTGGAGTGACATTCTGTGATATCTCTTGCTACAAAAAAATCTGGATATGTTCTATAATTCAGTGCTCGAGGAGTAGTTGCCCGGACGATTCAGTACCTCTCATTGCACGTAAACAATTAATTTGTGGGCGCTTGCTCATATCCTGATCAACGCAGGTCAGAATTTATAAGCAAGTTAGTTGCGTATAAAATAAACGCAGAAAGCACTGCACTGACGAGTCCCACAAGGACGAAACCAGTAGTCTGCAGTTTTCTGTAATCATTTTGAATAATTTAACATTCTGAAACGTATCTAGATCAATATCAAAACTAACATAATTTTACAACTTGGCTATGATTTTCATTATTGTGTACATAGAAGCTGCATATTACTAGTTTTACCCTTCTGGGAATCGTCAGTGTATGTGTCTGTACAAGGATGAAAGGCAATATAACTTCCATAATCAGGACTAGAATCAGAAATGGATAAGAGCCATATTGTGTAAGAATAACCAATTACATTGCTAGGGCTTTTTTCAAATTCGAGCCGAATTCGATGCTTTAGCAGGTCCGGCCCGACCCGGAATAAAAATACGGAATTAAATTAAATTGATAATTTAATTCATATATATATATATATATATATATATATATATATATATAAAATCTCGTACGCCGCGACGTTTTTGTCAGAATGATAGCGAGAAAAGTTAGCCGTAACTATTACAGCGATATTTTTTTTATTTATCTTTTGCTGCCATGGCGACGTCCCAAATTTCGTATTTTTGATTGTAAAATGTTTAAAAATAGAGTCTCCAATATGCATAATCTCATATTCATTAAATTATCTAGCCGAATTTGACTCGAACTTTTTATTTTGTCTGAATAAATTTCTGTTTTGCAAACTAAATTTTGTTGCTAGACGGCAATTCGACTCATAAAACTGACAGCCAAGAGCGCTCAGGCTTCGCCTTCGCGCTCTTACTGGCTGTCAGTTTTATTCGTCAAATTGCCTAGCAACAAAATTTCGTTCAAAACAGAAATTTATCCGGCAAAATAAAAAGCACTCGTTAAATTACTGTTGATTATTTTTTTCATCGTCAAATTGACCAATAGGAACATTTCATTTGGGTATAGAAGCGTGTATTATTTCGGTAATTTTTTCGATAATTTTGCTTGTTGATAAGTTGCTATATAGTTGCGAATTTGTAGGTGCATTTATAATATATAATCTAGTTACTTTAGTACCTGCCAAACGTCAAATATTCCCAACACATTTCTTTGCATGTGAATTAATTGAAATAAAATTTCGTTTTGAACTACCTTGCTTCGATTCAAAAAATAATCTTGTTAAATACAATTCGTGGTCTGGAATTTTTAGGTAATTTTACTCAAGCTGTTGCTTTTACTAACCACTCGTGTAAATTTGACAGAAGATCACTCGCGCAAGCGCTTGTGATCTTTTAACTGTCAAATTTACACTCGTGGCTACCAAGCAACGCAACAGCTTTCGTAAAATTTCCGACAATTCCAGACCACTTATTGTATTACTAATTACTATAGATTATTTTATTGGATAAAACATTTTTTTTCTTCAAATATGTAGATACAAATTATACGTGTGTTATATATGGGTTAGATCTTTTCGTCATCAGATTCACAAAACTACACGTATTATCCACAATCTATTATGTATAAGATTTACCCAATTTATTGAGATGTTATCTCACTGGGTAAGCAGATCTGTTCATGAACTGATTGAGAAGGTTTTTAGCATTTTTTAGCGAGTACTCCATGAATGTTTTCGACATCGTAATAAACTATGGTTCGAATACTTCCTAAAGCTTGTGATGGAGGAAGTTAAGATAAGACAAAACTTGTATGGAGTCCGTACTATATGAACACATTGAGTCGTTCGTAAACAATCGATTGTTCCAAAACTATTTGCGATGCTATTTTTTTGGCAGTAAAAAGGCGAGTTTTTTCAAACAATGGAGGTCTACAAGGACAAACTTCATCGCCCTTTATAGAACTTATGGAAACTTTTCGTTTTATTTTGACTGCCTCTAACACTCCGCAAAGAATTTTTTATAGTGTATTTGGCAGGTATATTGATGCCAGTTTGAATTATTACTGAACGTATTCTGGAACCAAGTGAACTTGCACTTTGAAGTTCATTTTTGTTTGTCGTTTGACGACGGATACTTTTCGAGTATCATATGCGAAGCCTGATCCGAACCCGACGTATGGGCCAACCAGCCTCATTCAGTTCCAGCAACTACTCCTCGGGCAAGTACCCTGCCAGGCACTAAATTAAAGAACTAAATTCAGATATTTTATACAATGAGACAAAATCTGGCGTAAAGTACCTACCTACCTGCTTGACTAAAAAGTAGTTACCGTAATTTTAAAAATATTTAGTATTGGTATTTCAATAATACTAGAACTTCATATTCTTACCTTTTTAGAGCTGTCGCAAATCCGTTGAGTAGATATATTTGGTTTGGCGAGTTTCTCGAGAGTACCTTACCAAACTTAAGACAGAATGAATCTGCTATAGCTATAGATGTTGGGTGCGCATATGTGGGAATGATCGTAGATTTGTATGTGGATTTGAGTTTGTGCTTCAGGGAGCAATACCAAAAAAATGAACTATTTCCATTTAATTTATTTTTCATCTTCCTCTTCCCTAAATAGATATAATTTTCTGTGGGGCAATATTGCCCGCTACTAAGCCACTTTTGGGAGTCCGGCATCAGTTGGTCCATTAATAGACGTTGCAAACTGTTCAAAAATTTATTAATATGCCTACGCATGTAGGTACAGGAATAAGAAACTTTATTTTAAAGTTGACAGTCCATATTATTCGCAATTGCAATACCTAGCAATGCCACCCTATTTTTACAGCAACGTTCTAATTGCGGATATAAGCCTATAATGTATGATGCTGCATCTGCGATAATAAAGACAAGCATATTTTTATATTCACATGAATGAACGGTAACTAGGGAAGCTACTAATGAAGACACTACCGCATAATCCGCTTGATCCAAATATACCATAAACTGCAACAAAAGATCTACAACCATTAAAACGATTTGGGGTTTTAACCAAACAATGATTCCCATTTGTGTGTGCAGATTAAACACAGGGGAGGTTTAGCTCCGCAGGCACACAATGTAACTAACCGACGCGTGAAACCATTACTGTTTTTGAAATTGCCGGATTAAAGTATATGTTAATACCGGTAAGAGACATTTTGGATTGAGTGTTTCTGGGAAGAAGCTTTTGTTTGTGTTCAGAGAGAAGATTATTTTGACTACTTTACTGTCTAAGTCTAAGTAGCTTAAGGACAGTAGATATTGATAAAAGAAATTTGCTTGAAAGGAATTTTTTACAGACTTGTTTTACACATTCTCTGTTAGAAGTGCCGACTAAGTTTCTTTGGCAGCTTGCAACCTTCTTCTGTTATTTCACTTCATGCGTTTATAAGCATCTAACTAATAAAATGCGAAGTTTTTATTGTTAGATATAACTGTCACATATTTCAACGGTGATACCAGATTCCGACATTTACATCTAGTTTGAGAAAAATTTGATTTACGAAATAAATTACAAGTGGTAACTTTGAAATTTATGAAAAGACATTAAGACTCTTATTTAATGATGCTAATTTGTAACGGCAATTTTATAAATAATATTTAAAAAGTTACATTCCATACAAATTGTAATTTTAACCATACGGCAGTAAACTTAATCAACATCCAGTTAGTGACACCACATTAAATTATTCTTTATTGCCTGCCTTGGGGCGACACGAATCCCGAAATGTATATACAGGGTGCCTCTAAAAATAACAGACAACTCTTCACCACAGATTCCTGATGCCAAAATAAGCCGATTTACCTAAACTTATCTACATACAAAAATGCACCCCCGCCGAGTTACAGTCTTCTGAACATGGAGCACGACGACCAGTTTTCCCCAAATATTTTGAAAACTGTTTGAATTATGGCTTTCCAATTTGGCACAATTTCTTCTTCTTCAAAAAGAAAGGAAACCCGCCTCATCCACTTCCCCAGAACTTCTTTGTACAAACGTCAATGGCTTCGAAACCTTGTTTTTCTTCACTTCACTGAATTACTTATTCTGAAATTACATGCATAACTTAATAGTTAGGTACCACCGTTGCTTTGGGGTAGTAAGTGTATTGAAAAGAAGGAAAGAAGGAAAGAAGGAAAGAAAGACTATTAATTAATGAATTAACCTACATATTAAGTTATAATAGGTTTAGGATCTATCTAAAAAGAAAAACAATGCCAAAAATAACTTATGTACTATAACCTACAATAAGAAGTAACGTTAGCATTTGATAAACATTTGAACAAACAAACGTAACATTTGAACAAGAAAAAAAAACAAAAACTTGATGAAACTGCTAAGAATGCTAACATTTGCTGGCAGTGTTCGATGTAAGTGCGCGTTGAACCATTGTTAAATGTTAATTAGTTACTACCAATTTAACAACTGTTCAAAGTGACTACCGCCGAACAATGAATCTTCGAATACTATCAAAAAGGGCTGGTCTCTGACGAATTTCATTGGCCGTTTTCAGTATTCTTTATACCAGAGCTTCTCGCGGGTTTTGAGTGGTGTTGCATAGACCCTTTCCTGCATATCTGGTCCTGGGATCTAGGAAGCCACCTTATCGGCTCATTATTACCCCGACCTATTCACTGTCCAGAGTGCTAGGTTTAGAAATTGCACGTGCAAACTGAAATGTGGAGTTGCGCCATCCTGCATATACCACTTGATTTGCCTTAAATTTAAAGGCAAGTCTTCCAGATGTGGAGGTAATGTATTTTGAAGGAATTCCAAGTATTCACCTCCTTCTAGTCGAGCTGGTAACATGCCAATTAAAAAACCTTCAATTATTCTGGCCCAAAAGTTTATCGAGAACTGATGTTGAAAATGTGATTCACTTATTGCTTTCCGGTTGTGCAATTGTTGTGCAAAAATTGGGGTCTCCCACATACCGATCGATTGCCCATTAAGAATATTGCAATCGTCGAGCAAAATCAACTGGTAATAATTCTTGCGGACTCGCTGAAGATGGAACGAGTGAAGTAATTGTTCTTTCAAGGTGCGATGGATAAAATAGTTTGATACTCCCAGTTGTACCGCTATTCTTCTGGTACTACTGATAGAATTATTGTCAAAAATCTCCAAAACGCCATCCTCTAACTCAGCAGCTCTGACGAATCCTCGACTGCCCGCATTAAACTTACTGGGTTTCACGTAGCCTGCGATCCACAGAAGCAAATGTGTGATGCGGAGGTCTATGATTAGAAAATCTTTCCCTATACAGTCTTGCAGCAGCTCAAGAATTACCACCACATTCACTATACACCCCAATGAATGTCCGTGTATTCGACGTTTCCAATCATTTCCTTGGAAAAAGGAAACGCTTCAAATCTACTTTATGGCTGTCGAGTCGAAAGACTAAAAAAACGTACCTACATTCCATAGTTCTGTACAGAAAAATATTAACTGAAAACTGTGCTTTCAGAGAGACAGCTACGGATGCTATAACTTCAAAAATCGGGAACACAGAATTGTACAGAAAAAGAGAGCTTGGGCAAACAATGAATATTTGGCAGATCAAGAATTTAGCAAACAAATCGAAAATGCTTTGCTAAAGATTGATTGATACCTAGTAACAATTATTTTACATTGGGGAAAGGGGAAGGGGTGGAAGGTTCGAAAGAAGAACAACATCCTGTGTATGATTTTTCTCAATCTTGAGGTTTTCTTTTCTTTCAAATAAAGAAGAAAACCATAATTCAAACCGTTTTCAAGCTATTTGGGGAAAACTGGTCGACATGCTCTATGTTCAGAAAACTGTAACTTGGTAGTGTTGCTTGTATATAGATAAATTTGACAAAATCGACTTTTTAGCCTCAGGAATTTGTGGTGAAGAGCTGTCTGTTGTTTTTAGATACAACCTGTATAATTAATATGCAGGATGGGCTATCACGGATGGAACAAACATATGGCAGGCAGAGTGCGACCCAAAAAGGAACGAAAAATCCGTGTGGACATAATACACTGCCGGACAAAAAAAACGGACACGTTTTTATTTTTATTTTGAGGCCCTACAATATTTTTATGTTACTTAACTTACGCAAATAATTAACGATTGCCCTACTAGTGAGGAAAAAGAAAGTTTTAGCTGAATATTGCACCTTTCGTAAGCCTAAACAGCCAAATCAGCATTTTGACTCTTCATGCATCTTTATTGAAACATCAAAATCTTTTACCTTATTGGGCTGCTCTCTATTATCTATTGGTTTTTTGGTGAAATTTCATTTGTAAATGTCAGCTTTTAACATTTTCCATACAATGCACCCCGAAATTTGTTCACAAATTGTTGCTTTAAGCCACGATGGCCGAAGAGTGCGGTATATTGCTCAAGTGCTGAATATACCCCGTAACACAGTGCAAAATGTACTCTTGCGATTTCGTTAAACTCATGGGTTTGTAAAGAAGGTCGGATCTGGTCGTCCACGGACTGCGAACCATCAAGATGTCCGTTTTCTCCATGTTGCTGCGCTGCCCGATCGAGCATTGCCATCACCTATTCTTGCTGGACGGTTAGCCGAAGTTCGAGGAGTGGCAGTTTCAGCCAGAACAGTTCGGAAAAGGCTAAACGAATATGTTTTGACTTCAAGAAAGCCAGCTACGGGTCCCCTGTAGACCGTAGAACATCGCAGAGCATGACTTGCATTTGCGCGGCAATACGTAAATTGGGACGAACATCAATGGAGGAACGTACTCTTCTCGGACGAGTCAAGATTTAGTGTCAGGTCACCAGATGGACGTGAAAAGGTGTGGCGAAGACCAGGGGAGCGGTACAGTCAATGTTGTATATCTCCCAGGGTCAGTTTCAATGGTGGTAGCATTACGGTGTGGGCCGGAATATCTCTGAGGACTCACACAGAATTGATTTTCGTTTAGAATGGAACAATGACTGCACACCGATACATTGTTGAGTGCCTGGAACCCCATGTCACACAATATATGCCATTTATAGCGGACAATTTTGTGTTTATGGATGACAACGCCCACCCACACCCAGCAAGAATTGTTGCCGAGTACCGTGAAGAGGTTGTTATTGGATGTCTCCCATGGTCAGCCAATAGTCCAGACCTGAATCCCATTTTACATCTGTGGGATCAGCTTGGAAAAAGGATTAGACGTCGCCAACCCCTACCAGAAACATTAAATGGCGCTTCAAGAAGAATGTGAACAAATACCCCAAGAATCTATTGATAGCCTCATTTAGGGCATGCCACAACGTTTAAGGGAAGTATTAAGAGTTCGTGGTAGTAACACCCATTATTAATTTGGTTCTACTAGTGTGCTTTTCCTTTTAATATTTTTTTTGCTCGTCTTTTCAAGTTCTTAAATAACAGGTTGATCTCTAAAAAATACTTTTGTTAGGTTTTTGTTGACGAATCATTTTGTTTCTTGTTTTTTATTTATTGTTAAGATGAAAAGAATATAGTTAAATATCATTTCAAACCGTCCGTTGTTTTTTATTCACTAAAATAGTAATTCTGAGAGTGTCCGGTTTTTTTTTGTCCGGCAGTGTATTATGTGCAGCGATTCTTCTCATACTTTATGTGAGTTTGTGCTATGCAATAATACTACAAATTCAATAAGTTTGAGTAGTCAGTGGTCACATTGTCACCGTGTCACCCCATATATAGCGCCACTGCCTTATATGTAGTTGAACTACTCCATTGATTGAGGAACTACTCTAAACTACTCTAAAAGAGAAGAATTCGGGTACTCCATCGATATGCATTGCAGGATTGCAGTGAAGTAAAGTTTGTAGCGTAAGAGAGCAAGCGAGAGCCAACGACAGTCAACTGGTAGATATATTCAAATATATTTTTGCGAATTAGGATACCTGCCGGACTGAAATCTTTGCAGATAGTTGAGGATGTAGGAGGTTCTACTTTCAGGAAAACGCGTGGTTTATTTCAGGATAGAAAATGATGGGGGTGCACATTCAACTAGTTTTCGGACTGAAAATTGTATGATGAATAAAATCCATATAGGTAATAGGTAGTACTTAATGTGATAGGATACACTGATGCGATTTTGAGGTCGAACATATTAATACATACCTACGAATGTCTTTTGCCTCCTGCTAGGTACTTACCAAGTAAACGCTCTTCTACATCAAACAAATTTTTATTGTAGGAAAACTTGTCTTCCCTAAGAACACCTGACGAAGGTGCTGTCTTATTATAATGGTTTATTTCTGTAGTGTCAATGACAACATGTGGTTTGTTCACGGGTTATTAGACAATCTAGTAGTTATATATTTATATAAGCACACCGACGATTTTTTCTGATCAGGATGATTGTCACTTAACTATGCAAAGCAACAACACAAAGCGAGCCGAAATATCATAATAAATGACTGAAATCTAGAAAGCCGTTTTACCCAACGACCAAGTATTAGAACGTGAATAACAAACAGTTGAAAAGCTTGGTATCTCAATTGTTTATCGGGGACCGCCGTACCCGTAACCGAACGTGTGTAGATTTCAAAGAGGTGGACTTAAAGTTGTGGAGTTTGGCCGTTTTGTACTGCAAACGTACGGACGAAATTCGTGAATTATGGCCATAATCCGCTTTGCACAAATTAGTTGTTAATCTCTTACAGTGGCCGCGTTTCTCGCATGAAGTCACATGTAGAATGTCGGGTGTCTGTGGGCTTACGGGTGCATAATAATAATATTGCATGCCAGAAAGCTGGTTCTGCATTAAATGGCGGTTTTACTGCGAACACAGGCGACTGCCGAAGGATAAGTCCACTCCTCTGCTTTGTTCTTCTGGCACCAGTGTCGCAAAATTATCAGTCAAAACAAGAATGTTTTATGAACTACGCAAAAGCAGAAACCAGAAATTAATATTTTGTAGTTTTGATTTTTGCAATATGAAATTTACTGGTCATAGAACATAATTTATCGAACACTCACCTTTCATTTATTTGATATGTAACAAAAAATAGAACAAATGATAATTTTTAAGTGAAATGTCCTTACGCAACAGCAGTAAATTATTCATAATCCCGGAACTCATTACGAAAGAAAGTATAGCATAAATTCACTGATCTTGCTGATAAATTTGCACATAAATGAAAATTAATTAACCTTGGTATTATCGACAATAATAACTATGCAAATTGAGAGTTACTTATTTATGGTTGTTTATTGTTCTGTCTATCTCGGATTTCTTGAATAATCAACTTCAATTATACTATTTACGCAGACATACGTTTTAGTTCAGATTCAAAAATTAATTTTATAATTTTCGACATTTAGTCCCCGTGAGTTAATTGTTAATGAGAATCTGCATGGGAAATGTGACGAAACTTAACTGGAATTCAAGCCCAAACTCAAAAGTTGGCACCACTTCCGCTGAAACCGGAAGTGTGAAAATTTCCTTGTTGGTGCCAAAACTTGACGTTTACTCAGTACATACGATGTGCCAAGTTGCAAAAATTTATCTTCAAAAATAAAGAAAAAAAGGGTGTACCGTGCTCCTGTTACACACGGTATATGTCATTCTCATTGTCAATGTCTAGTTTCACTTCAAAGAAAGCAAGTAGTAAACAAGATTATGCCAAAGTCATGAGTGACAGCAGGACATCGAACGTACACATTTAGACTACTAATAAAATGCGAACTATACCTACTGCCTATGAAAGTCGCTGCATGGTCATATAGGTAATTCAGAGCTAAGTTTAAAAACTATGAAACTTATTTTTTATTTTATTGGAATAATTTTATAAGGAGTACAGTCACTGTGTTTTGTAAATGTTTCATTTTCATGTATACAATTAATTAATTCGGGTTTTATTAGGAATAATGAATTAAAGTTACATACGTAAGACAATATCGGATGTACACGTGACGTTTTAAAATGAAACACTGCGGAACAACTATAGCTAAATCCAAATTTTCAATACCTATTTGAAATAAAAAAAGACGTCCATTGTACCATTGTAGAGCAAATAAGAGCACCCTGTTTTTTGTCATTCAAACCTGTCATTAGCGGCTTAACGCATTTCCAGAAATTGTACACAACTAATGCCCCAAATAAAGGTGCCGCTAGGAGTATCTGGTGACTCTAAAATATCTGAGCATTTCCGCAACACATGCATCTAGCAATCAATCAGTGAAATGTTTGGAAACAAGTGACGAGTGGTCGTCACATGCCGCCCCTCGGGGCTGCAGTCTAATGTCATTGGCGTACTAGAGAATTATAAGACATGTTTTGTTATACTTACACACCAGTCAAAGTAGATAAATGACTATTGCCAATTCGGCATAATTTTTAAACTGTTCTTAGATGTCAATGTGCGGGTGGATACAAATATAATTTTATCAAACATAATATTATCCAGTCCTTGAAGAAGAAAATTACATAACAGGTAAATTTTTAACTTTTGTTACAGCTTACTTGTCAAGTAACTGCCCATCATAATGGAAACATTTCTTGCCGGCAAATTTAAAATAAGTGCCTTTAATAGACAGCGCACATTTTAGTTTAGTGTTTTCAGATACATACTTACGTTTCAAAAGCCTATATGATTGGTAACTTAAAACTGAACAAATGCAATCCTCGCCCGTTATTTTTTTCAGGCATGAATGCCATAAATTTGGCGTCAGCACGCCTATGTTGAAGTGTCTTAAATATTTGTTACTGAAAACATATGTTAAGGATCCCTTTCCGGGTTAGTACCTACATCCATTCCTCATTTAGGGATCTGGTTCGCAAAATTGGGTGAAAACTCAACAGGCGAACGTTATTTACAACCCACTGAAAAGGATGATGAATTATTTCAAGGAATTAAAAAGATGTTTCAGAAAACTTTATGTAGGAAATAAAATACAGAAACAAGGAATTATGTCAGATTTCTGTAAGAATTGGAATTCAATTTAAATGAGCTCCAACGTTACGTAAAGTTGTTTGATAGTCTTATCAATCTTTTCCCACCTCTTTTTATTTATTTTCGATAATTACATTATGGAGCATCCGTTTGATTACAGAAATTGAGACAATGTGTGTTTTTCACTTCATAAAACTACCCCATTTGAGAGTGAATGTTTCTATCAGTACGTGAAGTTTTTAATTTGTTAATAATCATCATGAAAAATATTGCGTCTCTCAAAATATTCAAAAATTTCATTTAAAAGCACCTGCCGAAATAAATTGAACAAAACAAGACAAGTAAGTTAATAACGAGACTATAATACTATGGTGAAAAAAATAATTCGAATCTTCCTCCTCGAACTTGGCAGGCATAAACAACTTGTAGCTCATACTCGTAGATGTGGCTGTGAAGCACTTGAGTTACAGGTCAGGCCCTAGACCGTGGTATGTCCTAGACGCATGTAATATTCAAAATACTATATTTCATAGTACTTAAGTAGAGAAAAATTAAAAAAAATAAGATTCGGTTGGTGGTTTTATTTAATTTTCTTTTAGAAATTTTTGAGTGGGCGGCGCCCTAAAGCCCTTCATTACGAGCCACCACTGCCCTGATACATGCAACATACGTGTCAAAGTGGCTAAAAAATTTGAACATTTGCATTATTAAGGGAAAAAATAACGGAATTCTTCTCTAGGAAGTTAAAATATCCCTTCCATGAAAATGCCAACAAAAACTGCCGATTTTCTGTTATATGCGATGTGAATAAAAACAACCTAAGTACAGTATTCTTGATACAGTTATATGTTAATGGTATTCGTATTTTTTATGAAACGTAAAGTGGACGTAATAAACAGAAATGCTCTACCGTCTACCATTAACTACCGTGCAATTTATAATACCACACTGACAGCTGCTAGATGTTCTGTGTTCATAACATTAGTTGACAATGGCAAATGCTTCATCACACATCACCTGGAAAGGATATATCACATAATCTGCTTTTATTATTTTGACCTACGTTCTTTCTGTTAGTTTCGTAGGTACTGTAATAGATTGCAATAATAAACAATGGATTATTCCAAATACACCGTATTTGATATAAACTTCTAACAAAAGTAAAAATGGCGGTTTTACATTTCATTATCATTATATATTTCACATAACAACTTAAATATTGTATTCTACACTTCATATAATGTACCTGCCAGCCTAAATACGAAACTAACTTATTTGTTACAAATTTAAACGATCTGGTTTCCCTATGTTCCTTTTGGGCCTTTCGATAATTATGAACCTTGAAATTACAAACAGAAGCTAATGTCCTACCTTTTTACCATTTTTACACGTATAAAACTTATATTTACAATATTTAAAAACATGATTGGACCCACCACAATGGAAACAGTCTAGTCCCGCTTCCCTCTTCTCATAGCTTCCCTCTTCCTTCTGCACATCAGCATCTCTTGCTGGCTTGTCCTCTTTAGAGTTAAATTCTCTCTTCTGCTGAACTCTCCTACCAATCTTCAACTTATACAAATTTTCTGAACTTGCTGGCGAACTGAAGCTTTTTTTTCACTGCTATTTCTACCATTTCTTGCAAACTTCTGTTGCCCTCTTCCTCACATAATCTATCAAGACTAAGTCTTTCTTTAATCCAGTCACAAACTTATCCTTTAGCTTTTCTTCTAACAAATCATTAAAACTACACGGCATTGCAAGGCTTTCGATACGTACATTGATGCTTTTGCTTGGATTTTGTTTTGCATCGTAAAACTCTACAATTTTTCGATACACCGAAATGTGTGGTGTAAATTGCTTCCTTAATAGCCTGCACGAATCTGAATATGACTTCTGTTTAGGTAGTTCGAGATGACAGATTTCTCTTAAACTTTTATATGCCTCTGCAGTCAGAACAGTTAACAACACAGAAACTTTCCTTTCGTCTTGTACATACTTTGCTGTAAAATATTGTTCCGGCCTTTCTAAGTACGATTCAAAATCTTTTTGCGAGTTATATTCAGGTATGCTTTTCCAATTGTATTATTATAAAATTCGCTTGATGCTTATGTTTGCGGCATGGATAACCGCAATTTTTACCATCTCTTAAACTTTTCTTCACTTTTTTCTTGAAATACTCTTGTTTATAGTCGGGGGGGGCAGACCGCCTGAAAGATGCGTTTTAAACATCCTCTATACAACTCGAACACACACACACAAATTAAGCTGATTCCTATGTAAAATGACCTGCCGGATTTGAATTTTGAGGTCGCGAAAAGATCGGGAATTGCGAAAATGCCGGAAAATCGATTTTTCGTAAAATTTCCCTAAATTAATTTTCGACCATTTTTAATACCTACTTACCTAGGTACTTTTCTTGTATTTCAGCAACGAAAAGAGTTACAGACCTGTTTTCTTCGTGAAATATACACTGAAGTGGGCTGATCATCATTCATCACAGTTTACTAACGTTGCCTCTACAATTTTCCAATTTTATGAAAAAAAGTTTTCTTGCTAAACCACAAATTTGTGTAATGTATTTTTCATGTAGCTGGAAAGTAATCTTATTTTTCGGAATTAACATATACAAATGCGAGACCAAATACGGACAAAGGCTCGAAATTATTTTTGGTGAAGAAACGAAACACTAATATTGTTTCTGAAAGAAGTTACAGCGAGTTAAACACAAATAATTTGTGGCGCTAGCCGTGCTGATAGGTTGATAGGTAGGGACATAAGGGTTCGCGCGCTTTTATCCCTAATAATACACAAATAGCCAAAACTCTTGGCCCCTGAATTAATTTGAAACGTAAACAAAAATAATTCTAACAAATATGTGGATTCAGTTCTAAATTTTATTGAAATGCTTTATCACATGTAAGGTTATTTTCATGGAAGGAGTACAAGGCTAGGAATTAAATTTAAGAAAATGTCGGGATTTATTTTTTTTTCAAAAGACCGAAGTCTGCAAAATGTGAGAAATGAAGATGTCAATAACCAGTAGGTCCTCCTCTGTTTTCGAGAAAAACATAAAAAGGTTATTAATGGCTTCCTGCGGTATGTTGTTCCATTCGTCTTGAGCATCAACAATTAGCTCCTGAAGGGAGAAAGGGGGGTTATCTCTATTTAAAATGGTCCTTTTTAGCATATCCCACACGTTCTCACAAGAATTCATGTTAGGTGAGTTTGCTGACCAATTCATTCTTTGAATATTCCCTAACTGTAGCAAATTGGCAACCCTTTTTGTGCGGTGGGGGGTGTCGTTATCGTCCATAAAAACGAAATTCTCTCCAATTTCGTTGGAGAGGTTTACGGCACTTGAAAAAGTGGAGTGCGGCGACCATACATTATACCGCCCCCAACATTACTGTTCCACCTTGATAAGGAACAACTTATCTGGCGAAAGCAAGTCTTTCTTGTCGTCCCGGTCCCCTCCAGACCCTTTCACCTCGATAATCACTCACTAACCCTATTTTGTCTCATCAAAAAAAAATATATTGCGCCATTTGGGTAAAAGCCAGCCCTTATGTTCCTGTGCCCCTTGGAGACGTGCGGCTATATGTCGAGGAAGTGTGCTGTATATAAAACGGCTTGGCAAATAAGCCAAAATATCCCAAACATCCTAGAATATGGATGGTACATGGAAAATGATGTTATTATGCCAATAAAATTAACAAATCGCTCTAAACTCTATTGTGCTACAATAACACAGTTCTGTAAATGTAAACATTTACTTGTTCTTTTCGATGTGCATGCACGAAATCTAATGTGCAATGTATAATATCGTGGTTATGTGAGGGGAAATGCAATTTGTCTGAATAAAAAATACACAATTTGTAATTTTAATGTTCTCGATATTAATGCAGCGTTTGTACGCCTGCACCTAAACCACTAATACACGGCTCAGCGCGGCTAGCGCGCACAAGTTATTTGTGTTTAATTCGCTGTAACTTTTTTCAGCAACAATATTAATGTTTGGTTTCTTCACCAAAAATAATTTCGAGCCTTTGTCCGTATTTGGTCTCGCATATGTATATGTTAATTCCGAAAAATAAGATTACTTACCCGATGCATGAAAAATAAATTACACAAATTTGTGGTCTAGCAAGAAACCATTTTTTTCATAAAATTGGAAAATTGTAGAGGCAACGTGAGTAAACTGTGATGATCAACACACTTCAGTGTATATTCCACGAAAAAACCAGGTCTCGAACTCTTTTTGTTGCTGAAATACAACAAGAAAAGTATTAAAGAGGGTCAAAAATTGATTTAGGAAAATTTTAGGAAAAATCGATTTTCCGGCATTTTCGCAATTCCCGATCTTTTCGCAACCTCAAAATTCGAATCCGGCAATTCATTTTACATAAGTATCAGCTTCATTTTCTTGTGTGTGTTCGAGTTGTATAGAGAGGGTGTCGAATTATCGCACCTTACTCCCCGACTACTACTGACTTCTTTCGGCGCCTTGCATTTTAATGTTTATTCTCGTCGCCATAAATGTAATAGATTGCAATAATAACGGAGAATTATTCCAAATATAAACATAAACATAAACATAAACATAAACATAAACATAAACATAAACATAAACATAAACATAAACATAAACTTTTAACAAAAGTAAAATTGGCCGTTTTACATTTCATCATCTTTATATATTTCACAGAACAAGTTAAATATTGTATTCTAGATCAGACACTACATATACCAACTTCTGTGATGTCTTTATTGTGCGAATGTGTTGTAAGGTTTAATCTTTACGTAAATATTAGGTACTTTGAACCTGTTTCATCCGCAATAGTAACGTGCAATAAAATGTTTGAGAAAATCACATTATTTGTTTCAAAAATTCTCAATTCAAGAACAAGATCTTTTTAAAAAATCGTTAATAATGGATTCTTACCCGCGGAATTTATTGGAAACGCGACGGCCCATACTACGAATCTTTGACAATACAATTTTTGCCCATTCCGCATTTCCGTGCCGTACCCTATACTTAAAAGGGAAACATCAGTTGTTTTTCTGTTGTTTGTGAACACTTTTCTGGAAAACTAAAGTGAAAAAGTTGTGTTCAATTATCTCTAATGATTTCCCATCTTTTGTAGATATTTTAAAATTATCTTTTATATGCAGGTACTTGCTGGCACGTGGTGTGCATGCTACGAAATAAATCCTTTCACCACAAACCGCGCTATTGTAAATACTCACATCAAATCGATTAGGAGTTGAACTAAAACATCTATCGTCCAAATTTGGATGGTTATATGCAAATAATGAGACGCAGCTGAGACCGCGAATTGTTTTACCCAACAAAATCCTAATGTATAGCACCACAATGGAAAAAATCCAATTACATTTACATCAACTTATACACAAAACTCAGCGAAGCGAGAAAGTCCATCGGCAGTTTAAAAAATGCATTAATCAACTCATTTGATTTCGTCCCGTTCAATCGGTGTAATGCTCCGCCTTGTCTTCAGTAAATTCCTTCACACAACAATGTAATTATGATGATCAACACAGCCAGCGTGTTTTCTCTTTATTGCTTCAAATAAAACCTTCGTATTGTTTGGTCTGGCGGTTATGTGATGGGGTTAAACAATACGTATGGTTCGTTTGATTATAGGCTATAGAAAATAAATTATCTGAAATTTTTATTAAACGTTAATATACCCACTTATAATGCGGCGACTTCGAAAATCATAGGAGCAAAACTTAATTTCATTTAGTAACTTTACTTTCCATGTAATAGTGCGTTAAAATGTATATT
Organism: Xestobium rufovillosum; assembly: GCA_963966045.1. Lineage (NCBI taxonomy): Eukaryota > Metazoa > Arthropoda > Insecta > Coleoptera > Ptinidae > Xestobium > Xestobium rufovillosum. The sequence goes on along the minus strand of OZ014493.1, from coordinate 26,015,399 downwards.
TACTATTCAAACAAATATAGCAGCGGAATAACCAGTTAGCCTAGTCCGTTTTCCATGTAGGTACAAAAGAAAATTCAGTTCGGATTTCGACGAAGTAGAGGAACGCGCTATAGGTCATTCTAGCTTTTCGAGTAATTTTATAGGATTTGAAGATTTAGAAAAAGCGTTTGATAACGTAAAATGGGGGAAGATGTTCGAAGTGCTCAGAAAAGTATGGATGAAACATAGAGACAGAAGAATAATACATAATCTCTACAAAGAGCAAACGGCAGTTATAGAATTTGAGCACGAACGAAGAGAAGTAGAAATTCGGAATCACCACTAGTTTTCAATTGATATATCGAAGATGCGATTAATATTGTTAAGGACAGAACAGCATCAGGGGTTAATGTACAGGGCCAAACTACGAGTATTAACATGCTCAGATTCACGGATGATATAGAAGTGTTAGCATTCGGCAAAGAAGAATTAGGAATGCCTCTGAACCAAATGGAAGCAGTTTTGATAGAGGGCTACGGCATGAAGATCAATAAAAAGAAAACCAAGATTTTTGAATCCAGAGAGCATGGAAAGAGGACTAAAACTAAAATACAAATAGGAAATGAAGAGATAGAGGAAGTCGCGGATTTCTACTATTTAGGAAGTCAAATAATTCGCGATGGTAGGAGTACTAGAGATATAAAGCAAAGAATAGCGCAGGGCCGAGTTGCGTTTAACAAAAGGGAACAACTGTTATGCTCGGGAACAGTTAATGTAGAAACTTGGATGTTCCCTAAATAACCTTAAGGAACGGTTATTTTCTCTTGGACACTTGGTATTCTTGATATCGGAATAAGTAGCACTTTTTGTACAACTTAATTTATTTTAATTGATTACACTATATTACACTATGAACTTCTATTTTAACAAACCATTATAATTAAACAAAACAGTAAATTATGCGCAGAATTGGTAATATAAAATTATAAACTTTGGAATTTGGAAATCGGCTATCTATCGACTAGGTATATTACGACAAATCTCTTAGGACAACTATATGGCGACTGTTTAAATTTAGCTCGGCTACCTCTTTTATTTCTTTCCCTGATCTATCACAACATTATACAGAAAACGTTACAAATCGTGACAAAACCATAAACAAAATATTCGTTACTGACCGATTTTGGCAGTTACACATATATCGGACAACGAACCTTTCTCAGCTGAAATGTAAAGCGGTGATTTTTAATGACTAACTTCTAACGGAAATGTCTAGAAAATTATATGAAATGCGGCTTAAAATAAAATCAAAACTTTGTACACTGAACATAGGTAAAACATGCTGAAATGACACAAATGACAGTAAATACGTAACATCCCGCGCGCCTTGGAAGATCTATCTTTCAATGAAATGAAAATGCAGCATATTGGTGCTGTACATTAGGTATTGGAATACATAAACAACAACAAAAAAATATCAACTGATCAAACTAAAATAACTGCGAAAAAAGCGTCACTCGCGCACATACACTTTTCTCATTATTTTATCGCATTTTCACTGCACTCAGTATCCAGTGGCAAGATTGACAGTCTATTTGCTGCCCGAGTGAATTGTCCATTGGTGGTGTGTACGGTGGCCGCCCTGACGACGTCATCGTTTCCAACATGAATTTGTTGGACACGACCGGTTCTCCACTGTAACGGCGGAAGGTTGTCGTCCCTCAATAGGACCAGCTGACCTGGTTGCAGCTGGGTATCACTATTGACTTTCCATTTTTTTCTTTGCTGTAGTTGACACAAATACTCATTATGCCAACGTTTCCAGAAATGTTGACGTAGCTGCTCTACTCGTTGCCAACGAGAAAGACGATTCATTGATATGCCATCCAGGTTTGGCTCGAGATGAGATAATAGCGAGTCTCCGATTAAGAAATGGCCAGGTGTGACGACGGACAAATCATTGGGATCATTGGAAATCGGGGTAATGGGCCGAGAGTTTAACACTGCCTCAATTTGCACCAAAAACGTGTACATTTCTTCAAATGTGAGAGAAGCTTTACCAACTATACGTTTGATATGATGTTTTGCCGATTTTACAGCTGCTTCCCAAAGTGGGGTGAGGACGCGGGGATGAAATGCCAAATCACGCCCTCATTTGCCATTGCTTCGGCAATATTAGGTTTGGAATTTTGATCTAAAAACGTGCGCTGAAGCTCCTTTAATTCACGCTGAGCTCCAACAAAATTGGTACCATTATCGGAGTATATATGCAACACCTTACCTCTTCGGCCAATAAATCGTTTAAACACGGATAAAAATGATGCAGTGGACAAGTCTGAAGCAAGTTCAATGTGCACTGCCTTAGTAGAGAAACAGACAAATATAGCTGCGTATGATTTGACAAATTGTTTGCTTCTCTTGTTTCCATTTTTGATATAAAATGGACCACAATAATCTACTCCACAGACAGAAAATGGGCGAGACGGTTCGGTTCTTTTTTGGGGCAAATTACCCATTATTTGCTGAACTGTGTAAGGATTGGTCTTAAAACAAGTTACACAATTTCTAATTATTTGGCGAACTGTGCTCCTTGCAGCCAATGGCCAATAACTTTGGCGAACAGCAGCTAGGGTACCTTCAGTTCCACTGTGTAAAGTTTTTATGTGTTCGTGTTTTATTATTAACTTGGTAAATTTGTGCCTAGCAGATAAAACGATTGGATACTTGTGATCATAGGACAATTTGGAATTTCGTAGTCTCCCACCTACTCTAATTATACCATCACTATCAATGAACGGATTCAGAGACAATAACCTACTTTTACTATGAACCTTTCCATGCCTTTCGAGGTCACGTAATTCTTCAGAAAATGTTTGGATTTGAACAATTTTCACTAGAGAAGTTGTAGAACAACGCAGTTCATTACAACTTAGGGGACCAAAAACCCTTTCATTCTTAATGGCTCTTAAGTTTTTTAAGAATCTCTGGCAATATGCGACAACGCGCACTAATTTATTTAGAGACGAGTACCTATCAAATATTTGGAAGTCATCGGATTTCAAAGAAACAAGGAGTACGATAGATTTTCGAGTCTCTGGTAATTCGCTGTCACAATTTTCATGGGAGTTGAACGACGGAGGCCAATAGGAATCAGACTCAATGAGCCAAGACGGGCCATGCCACCATACAGACCTTTTTATTAATTCTGCTGGTGATGCACCTCTGGAAATGATATCGGCAGGATTGTCGGGGCTGCTAACATGATTCCACCGCTCGATTCGTGTCAATTTTTGGATTTCACTGACTCGATTCGCAACGAAAGTATTAAAATTTCTTGAATGGGAATTTAACCAAGATAGAACAATAGTTGAGTCGGTCCAATAGAATACCTGCGATATTTGGACATTGAGAATTTCCGAAACCTTTTTTATTAGATTAGCCAGCAATAAAGCGCCACATAATTCGAGTCTGGGAATTGTTAGCGATTTTAAAGGAGCAACTCTAGATTTGGAACATAGTAAATAAACATGACATTGACCTTGTGAGTCAACTGATCGTACATAAATACAGGCACCATACGCGTTCTGACTGGCATCGCAGAACCCGTGTAATTCTAGCTGGCTCGCATTAAATGGTATAACCTTTCTTGGAATGCTTAACTGTCGTAAACATTGAAAATCTTTCTGGTAATTTATCCATCGTGTATACATTTCGGTTGGGATCGATTCGTCCCATCCCAATTGCAATTGCCACAATTTTTGAATCAGAATTTTTGAATTAATTACAACTGGAGATATAAGCTTTCCCAAAGGACTTGTACCTTGACGCAGTTCTAGTAATACTGGGACGGGTGGGATGGCTTGCGCGCTTCAATGATATAAAGAGCCGAACCATAGGTTTAACCATATTGGAGGGGTTTTTATTTGAGAAGCCAGACTAAATCAAGTCCCTGGAAGGGGGCAGCAGCTCTTTCAGTAATCATAGTGGCAGAGATCGTGAGGGTTGGTATGGCACTGTGATACACACTACTGCGATGTGGAAGGCAACGGGAAACCACCACATTATTTTATCCCTAGTACAGCGTACTTTAATTTATGATGATGGCACCTTCTGGAGTAAAATATTCCGGAGGTAAAATAGTCCCACATTCGGATCTCCGGGCGGGGACTGCTTCGGGGGGAGTCATCAGAAATGATAAGTGTAACATCTCACGAGTCGGAGCGTGGAATGTTAGAAGCATGAAACAAGTAGGGAAGTTAGAGAATTTGAAAATTGAGATGGATAGGTTAGCATTAGACGTAGTAGGTATCAGTGAAGTGCGATGGCCAGAAGCTGGAGACTTCTGGAGCGGAGATTTTAGAGTAATACACACAGGATCTGTAGGAGGAAATTCGGGAGTAGGAATTGTTATGCGGAAAAAAGTAGGACAGAGTGTAGAAAATTTCTTACAGCAAAGTGACAGGGTAGTTATGGTTAGGTTAGATTCGAAACCTGTAAAAACAGTAATAATACAGGTATATATGCCCACTTCTAACTACAGTGATGAGGCCGTAGAGGCAGTTTATAGGGATATTGAATATGTGCTAGATTTTGTGAGAGGGCACGAAAATTTAATAATTACAGGAGATTTCAATGCAGTCGTAGGCACAGGGCGAGAGGGCGGAATAGTTGGCCCCTTTGGATTAGGCAATAGGAACGATAGGGGAGTTAGACTGATAGAGTTCTGCCATAAACATAACTTAACGGTCGCGAACACTCTATTTCACCATCATATTAGGAGATGCTATACGTGGAAGATGCCAGGAGACTTAGGGAGATATCAAATAGATTACATTCTCGTTAGGCAAAGATTTAGAAATCAAGTTAGGGATTGTAGAAGTTATCCAGGAGCAGATATAGATAGTGATCACAACATAGTCGTTATGAAAGCCAATCTTAAATTTAAGATTTTGAAAAAAAGAAGCGGAAGAAGGTATCTTGACCCAGAGAAACTAAAAGATGATGATATGCGCAATAAGTTCGAGAAAAAGACAAACGAAGCACTAAAGGGCACGGGTGGAAATATTGTTAGGGACATAGAGGCAGAATGGAATTGCATTAAAAATAGTTTAGTTTCCTCAGCTAGGGATATTTTGGGTCATAAACAGAATGAAAGTAGGAAACCCTGGATAACAAAACATATTGTGAGTCTAATAGAGGAAAGGCGAAAATATAAAAATAGGTTAGATGAAACAGGGAAACAAAGATATAAGGCGATCAAGTGGGAAATTATTCGGGAATGTAGGAAAGCGAAAGAGCAATGGATCGATAATAAATGCAAAGAAGTGGAAGATAAATTCGAAGTAGGAAAGACTGATGAAGCATATAAAATAATTAGGAGAAATTTTAGAGAAATTGGATCTAGTACCAAAAACATTAGAAATGAGGCAGGAGATATCCTAATCGGAAGTGGGGAGAAGGCAGATAGGTGGAAAGAATATTTAGGAAACTTATATGCGGGACAGGAAGTGCAAGATATATTAGAAAGCGAAAGCAGTGTAGAGGGGGATAACCTAGGGAGTCCTATAATGAGAGAAGAGTTTGAGATAGCACTAAAAAGTTTAAGGAATAATAAAGCACCAGGTATAGATGGCTTGCAGGCAGAAATCTTAAAGTGCGCAGGTCAAGAGGTAATAGATCGTTTATTTAAACTAGTTAGTCGCATATACCTGACAGGCGAGATTCCAGAAGATTACAAACGGAACATCATAGTAGCTTTGCCAAAAAGAAAAGGCGCGGATAGATGCGAAAATTTTAGAACTATCAGTTTAACTTCCCATGCGTCAAAAATTTTAACTAGAATTGTGCAAAGAAGGATGGAGAAAAAGGCGGAAGAAATATTAGGAGAAGATCAGTTCGGATTTAGACGAAATAGAGGAACGCGCGAGGCCATTCTAGCTTTACGAGTAATTATAGAAAAAACGATAGAAAAGAGAAAGAGCGTCTATATAGGATTTGTAGATTTAGAAAAGGCCTTCGACAACGTAAAATGGGGGAAGATGTTCGAAGTGCTGAGAAAGGTAGGGATGAAATACAGGGACAGAAGAATAATACATAATCTCTACAAAGAGCAAAAGGCAGTTATAGAATGTGAGCAGGAACAAAGGGAAGTAGATATCCGGAAGGGAGTGAGACAGGGATGTGCATTGTCACCTCTAGTTTTCAACTTATATATCGAAGATGCGATTAATATTGTTAAGGAAAGAACAGCCTCAGGGATCAATGTACAGGGCCAAACTATTAACATGCTCAGATTTGCGGATGATATAGCAGTGTTAGCATCTAGCAAAGAAGAATTAGGAGCGGCTTTGAATGAAATGGAAGCAGTTTTGACACAGGGCTTCGGCATGAAAATCAATAAAAAGAAAACTAAAATTTTGGTATGTAGGGGATGTGAAAATAGAACTAAAATGGAAATACAAATTGGAAATGAGAAGATAGAGGAGGTCGCGGATTTCTGCTACTTAGGAAGTAAAATAACTCAAGACGGTAGGAGCACTAAAGATATAAAACAAAGAATGGCGCAGGGCCGAGTTGCGTTTAACAAAAAGAAACAACTGTTATGCTCGAGAACGGTTAATATAGAGACTAGGAAGAGACTCTTAACGTCGTATGTATGGAGTACGGCATTATACGGGTGCGAAACTTGGACAATAGGAGAAGCGGATAGAAAAAGAGTAGAAGCGTTTGAAATGTGGTGCTACAGACGCATGATGAAGATACCGTGGATAGATAAGGTTAGCAATAGGGAAGTATTAGAAAGAGTTGGGGAAAAGCGAAAGGTATGGAAGACAATAAAGAGTAGGAGAGATAGAATGGTAGGACACCTTCTAAGACACGAAGGAATAGTTCGTGACATACTAGAGTCAGAGATAGGAATAAAAAGAGGTAGGGGTAGGCCTAGATTAGACTACTGCTCTCAAATAGTTAGGGATGTAGGATGTTCTACTTTTAGGGAAATGCGTAGGTTAGCTCAGGATAGAAAAGAGTGGAGGTACGCGTCCAACCAGTCTTCGGACTGAGAACCTTATGATGGGAGATATAAGACCTAGGGGGTCAAATATTTGAAAAATCTCGGATAATATAATACGTTTGGTAATACGTCGAGAAACTGGGTACTCAGGACTGGCAAACTGAAAAACGTCTGACTTGGCATTCCACTGTAGACCTAGAGTTTTTATGTTTTCGTCTAAAGTTAATACAGTGTGTTTGGAAGAAATTTCGATATCCGTTAATATTTTGGAATCATTGGATGCCCACTTCCTGAGTTCAAAACCACCTTTTTTAGGAGCGAAATTAATTCATTTCGTAGATTAATTGCATTTTCCACGGAGTCGGAGCCCGTGATTAAATCGTCGACATAGAAATCTCTAATAAGAATTTTGGATGCTAAAGGATAGTTCACGCCTTCGTCTAAAGCTAATTGCTTCAAACATCTTGTAGCTAGGAAACTAGCGGGACCAAGTCCGTACGTCACTGTTTTTAGTTCATACGTTTGTACATTATCGGTAGGATTTTCTCGCCATAATATACGTTGGAATTTCGTATGGGAATCATCGACAAGAATTTGCCTGTACATTTTAGCCAAATCTGCTATTAAAACGTACTGATGCGTACGGAATCTGGATAATATGGAAAACAAATCTTCCTGAATGGTAGGACCAACCCTGAGGACATCATTTAAAGAAGTACCTGATGTGGTTTTGGTGGATGCATCGAATACTACCCGTAGCCTTGTCGTAAGGCTGCCTTCTTTAAAGACAGCGTGATGTGGAAGATAGAATGAATCTGATCGTTCGCTTGGAAGAGGAACTAAGGTCATGTGCCCAAGTGAGATATATTCATTGATGAATTCGCTATATGCTACCTTCAAGGCGGGTTGTTTAACGAATTTCTTTTCCAGGTTGCAAAATCGTTTTAAAGCAATTTCTCTTGAATTCCCTAATTCAGATGCACTTCGACTAAAAGGTAATTTAACAATATATCTCCCTTCATGATTGCGCGTATGAGTCTCTATGAAATGATTTTCGCAAGCTTGCTCTTCTGGGGAATACAAATTTTTTAGAGTAAGTTCTTCGATCTGCCAAAATTTATTTAAAGATTTCTGGAGAGCATTTTCAGTTGATAAATAGCAAACAATATTTTGGACATTGGAATTGCATTTACCGGATGCTATCCAGCCAAAATGGGTTTTCTGGAATGACGGTTGGTTAGTTGATTGTTTTATGTGACCAATACATAATAATCTCCAAAACAATTCAGCCCCAATTAGTATATCAATTTCACTGGGACAATAAAAATGTGGGTCTGCTAATTTTATGCTCTTAGGAATTTGTAAATCATTAACATTTATTGGAATAGATGGTAATTTCTGAGCTATGTTATCTAATACTAAACATTCAATTGATTCATTAAATCCGTTAAATCTGGAGGATATTTTTACTTGCGTGACGTGGGAAGCGTTATTTGAGGATTGACTTATGCCCAAAATTGGAATACAAGAAGACTTCAATTTTAATTTCAGTCTCTTAGCTAAGGACACAGTAATAAAATTGGATTGGGAACCATTATCTAGGAGTGCGCGACACTGGTGATTATTTCCAGCAGCATCGCTTATATTTATTATCGCCGTGGATAAAAGTACTTGGCAAGTATTAGTATAAAAACATACATTATTAATACGGTCTTGAGAGGTTTGTGGCATGGATGATATAGAAATGCGATCTTGGTTGATCTGATTGGAAGAGTCAGCCTTACTGGTAGTTGGTGAATTATTATTATTGGGAGAGTCCAAATGCAACAAGGTATGATGATTTTTATAACACCTTTTACATTTTTTATGGGAAGGGCATTGTGGTGAAAAGTGATTTGTCTTAAAACAATTAAGACATAAACGTTTTGCCTTGAGAGCTGCAATACGCTGCTCAACTGGCATTTTTTCGAATTTGGTACATTGGTAAATCAAATGATTTTGATTACAAATCTCACAAATATGAGGATTGGTCGTGAGATGGGAATGAGTGGCCTTTATGGAAGGCTTAACATTTTTCGGCAATGAAATGATATTAATTGTGCGATGTGTTATAGCTTCAAGGGTTTGACATTTCTTATTTAAGAAATCAACTAATTGTTTAGCTGCGGGCATATCATTATTATTCAGGGTGCTTTCCCATTCCTTGACTGTATTGGAATCTAATTTAGATAAAATTATTGAAACTAATAAATCATCCCAAGACTCAGTGGGGCGCTTAAGAGCCTGCAAAGCACGAATATTTCTTTGGTAATTATCCAAAATTTGGCGGAGACCAGACTGCGATTCTTTATTAATCGAGGGCATATCAAGTAAAACCCTAATATGATTTTGTATTATTAACCGCTTATTGTCATATCTCTCCTTAAGCAAGTTCCATGCGACGGAGTAGTTGTTAGAGGAAATTTCTAACGAATGTAGAAGAGCTTTGGCATCACCACTAAGAGAAGATTTTATGTAATGGAATTTTTGTACATCCGGAATTGAATTATTTGAATGTATCATGGAGTTAAATGTGTCATAAAATGGGTAAAACTCTTCATAGGCACCGGAAAAGTTAGGTAAATCAATGCGTGGAAGTCTCACTTGACACTCTGCTTGACCGTTGCTTGATTTCACTGATTCACTGACCAGCGCGGAAGAAGATGTGCCAGAAATTGGAAGTGTATTATTTGAAATTAATAGACGGTCAGCCTTGGAACACAGTTCGTAATAGATAGTTTCAAAGTTTTCGGTAACAATATTATGATCTTCAGTAGGGTTGAAATTTGCAATTTCGCATTGAACTTCTTCAAACTGTTGTAATACTGACTGGAATTTATCTAAACGCTGTTTTAATTGACATTCGTCAATATCTTGCTGATCTAAGGTGTTTAAATAACTTTCAAAACGGGTTGCAGCTGCCTTAAATTGGCCTCGTTTAATAATAAGCTTTTTAAGCTCATCGTTTTCGGTGCCTTGAGACATGTTAGGCAAAATGGATTTTACAAATGAAATAACAAAACAAGGAAGAATGGAGACTCACCCTTTGGTAACAACACCGTCTTGGTAATTTCTCAGCTACTTGGAGAATGAGCTGTAGCCTTGAAACCTCAGTTGGCTTACCACTGAGAAAACTAGCACTTGGATGTAGTCACTTGGAAATGATCACTTGGAAGTTAGTACTTGGATGTGGTGATTTGCAAAATAACACTTGGAAAATAGCACTTGGATGTGGTCACTTGGAAATTATCCCTTGGAAGTTATCACTTGGTTGTGATGCCTTGGAATTGGAAATTATCACTTGGATGTGATCACCTGGAGAATATTACTTGGAAGATATCCCTTCTCAGATATCCGGCTCGAAGGACCAAAAAATGTTCCCTAAATAACCTTAAGGAACGGTTATTTTCTCTTGGACACTTGGTATTCTTGATATCGGAATAAGTAGCACTTTTTGTACAACTTAATTTATTTTAATTGATTACACTATATTACACTATGAACTTCTATTTTAACAAACCATTATAATTAAACAAAACAGTAAATTATGCGCGGAATTGGTAATACCTATAAAATTATAAACTTTGGAATTTGGAAAGCGGCTATCTATCGACTAGGTATATTACGACAAATCTCTTAGGACAACTATATGGCGACTGTTTAAATTTAGCTCGGCTACCTCTTTTATTTCTTTCCCTGATCTATCACAACATTATACAGAAAACGTTACAAATCGTGACAAAACCATAAACAAAATATTCGTTACTGACCGATTTTGGCAGTTACACATATATCGGACAACGAACCTTTCTCAGCTGAAATGTAAAGCGGTGATTTTTAATGACTAACTTCTAACGGAAATGTCTAGAAAATTATATGAAATGCGGCTTAAAATAAAATCAAAACTGTGTACACTGAACATAGGTAAAACATGCTGAAATGACACAAATGACAGTAAATACGTAACATTGGAAGAAACTGTTAAAGACGTGCCTATGTATGGAGTACGCCATTCTACTAGTGCGAAACTTAGACAATAGGAGAAGCGGATCGAAAAAGAATAGAAACGTTTGAAATGTTGTGCTACCACTTGCTAACACAAACACTGCTACCTGTAATTCCAACCTGGGGACTGATGTTGGTTTAAGCGCCGCCACTCTACTCTTGCAGGCTACAAACGATACTTCGACTTCCCCATCTTCATTTTCTTGGTATAAGTACGTCACTGATGCATAAGCTTGGATACTAACATCATAGAACAAGTGTACCTCAGTGTTCACACTTCTCACGTTGGCCGAGTAGCTTTAAATTCTTTTAATGTTAGTTCTGCCAACCACTGTTTCCATTTTTCTTATGCACGCGCATCTAACGCCTCATACCATTCAATCTTGGATCGCCAGACATCTTGCAACAAAATTCTCGACTTTATGGTGAGCGTAGATAGCAAATCAAGAGGGTTATAAATTTTCCAGCATTTCCCTTTTCGTTGGTGTGGCGTCACCACTAAGTATATTTGCTGGAATCTTCTTTAATTGCACATCAAAATTAATTGTAGCTTCTCGAGGATTCCATTTTAATACCAGGATACGTTCATAAGCAAGTTCATCCTTGCATTGAAGATGTTTGGAACTTTCTGAACGTCGCGTCTGTCAGTCGGAACTTCATTTAATACTTCTTCGTGATTCGAGATCCAACCATACAACACAAATTCGCGATGAGTTTGAATTCGGGTAACTTATTTGATTAACTGACGCACTTCTTCAACTGTGTCAACACTATCCAGGTAGTCATCAACATAGTGACGTGAAATAATTGCTTCTGCGACACGTGTATATTCTTTGGCAAATTCGGACGCATTTCTATTCTTTACGTATTGCACTATTGCACAGAACATGGTGACGATGTATGTGGACCCACACGTCAATACTGTCATTGCATACACATCAGGCGTTTTATGACGGTCTGTGCCTCGCCAAAGAAACCTCTGGACATCTTGATCTTCATGTCGTATTTTCACCTGATGAAACATCTCTTTAATGTCAGCAGTAAAGGCAATTTTCTTCTCCCTGAATCGTCATTTAAACTGGTACCCCCTGGTCTGGCGCGGCCTGGCTTATTTAAATTGGTTACACCGAAGTGGGGCAAATACCGTATTCTTGAATGGTTGACCATAATTTCATCTGGCGTCAACTTTCTCGCATATTTCTTGGCGATGTTGTCTTATATCTTAGCACAATATTCTTCGGAAAGGGATTGATTTCTGTCCATTTTTGCTTCTAATGAATGTAAACGTGTCAGCGCATTTGAGTAATTATTTGGAAGTTCTACATCTTCACTTTTCTATAGCAAACCAATTTCCCAGCTATTTGCATTTCATCTGGTAGTTTCTTCCAATATTCTTAATGCTCGGGCTTCAGCACTATTGATTCTAATGACTTCTACTCCAACAGACTCAAGGGTAAATTGATTTTTTACTAGTTGATGAAGATCTTCATCTTCTTCATTTCTTAGGTTTAGACTTGTTTCTTCTCTGGCTCTCCTTCCCTTCTATGATTCGTACCCATGGATCACCCATCCTGACTTGTATATGAAGCAGCTGGTGAATATTTCTTGCCTCTCTTGATCTGTATTGGCGTTATTATCTTGACCAATTAAGATCTTTGGAGAGTCAGCATTTGACTCCATTGGAATATTCTTCAGGTGCTCTCATTTTTTTCCATTTTTTCTAGGCTGATGTTTCTGTTTGGCAAATTCAAATTGTTGATCGTACGGACAGCTCAAAGTTGAAGGGGATAGAATTTTATATAGATACCTACATAGGTACATTTTCTTTAATATCTCAAACAGGGAAGCGCGCAAGAAACAAGAAACAAGTGTATAAGCTACCTACATGCCTACACCACTGTTTCTGTTTAATATGAACTGAAACGTGTCACTTATTTTATACTTACCTACCGATCACTGGAGTACCAATAAATCTACATGCTAATTAATCGAACTTCCAATAAATTAATGCATAAGTACTTATGAGTACTCTCTCGTCTCCACCAAAAGTAATTTTTAAATAGTTATGAGATAATTCCCAAAGGTGACGATTCAGGCGACAGGTAACAAATCAGTTTATAGGACGAACACTGAATACACCTGGCTACTTACTCAGCCAATACAAGGCGGAATGATCTCTCACGACACGCCTCTCAGAGAATCAAGTTTTGTCTCTCGCCGGCTTGGAAGTAGTTATTTTTGTATGTAATTCTGATGGTATTTCCCGTGGTATCATACAGGACCGGCTTACAAAGTCGAAAGAATTTTTTATTTTTTTAAATTTTTAATTTCGTCTAAATGGTAGTTAAATAGGTACTTGATTGTAGAAAAAGTGTTCTGATCACTCTGAGCTATGGCGAACAGCATGTATTTCTTGTACGGCATATGACGCGATATAAACCGGAAATTATAATATTTCAATAAGCAACATGCGTAGTCTCCACTTTTTCCAGAATATTTTGGGCGAATAAAATTAGATGCCTCATACCTACCTACCTGTTTTTCCGCTTTTGTACCTTCTTCAATAAAACCACCAAGAAAGTAAACATTGACGCCAGCAGAACTCATGCGTCATGCTGTACCGAACTGAGTACCTACCTATTAGACTTCTAGGAAAGTTCAGTTTTCCAGTAAATATGTTTATATCCACCTGCCTTCTTAGCTTCTTTTCCAGTACCCATATAGGATTCATTCGATTACCTTTTCCAATACACGACTATTCATCTATTTAAGGGTCTAGGTACCTATAGAACTATTTCTCAATTCGGATACCCATAATATTTTCGTGGAGACAATCTTTTGGTTTTGCCTCTGAAAAGATGCCTATTATCGTTGATTGAGAAGTCCCTCTCAATCAACACTATTATGTAAATTTTATTCGTTTTCCGTTTGTTTTTTCTCCATATATTTTCTGACGATATCTTTACGTTTCATACAGCTGTGCATACTCGGTTGCATATCGCGTTCCTAACAGCGAAATTTCAGTGTTCTTTCTAACCATATTGTGGTTATTATTCTTTGCCGTAGACCGTAAGTACAGAATTTGATTAAGAAATGTTTATAGATCTATACAATACACAACAGTATTAACATATCCTATAGTTCTGAATATACAGCGTGTATCACGAAAAGAAGTGGATATCCGGAAGGGAATGAGACGGATGTGCGTTGTCACCTCTAGTTTTCAACTTATATATCTAAGATGCGATTAATATTGTTAAGGACAGAACAGTGCTTGTCAAAACTGCTTCCATTTCATTCAGACATTCCTAATTCTTCTTTACTGGACCCTGTACCATGAAAATCAATAAAAAGAGAGCCAAAACTTTGGTATGTAGAGGTCGTGAAATGGGGAAAGCGAAAGGTATGGAAAACAATAAAGAATAGGAGAGATAGGATAGTAGATGGGAGATTGCGAACGCGAATATCTCGCAGAGAAGACAATGAGGATTTCAGGATTTTCGTTTTCCGGTCGTGTTGCCGACGGATCACCTGGTGGTAAATCGGTTTATTTATATGTACGTCCATGAACAATCGTGTCATGTCGGAACGGGCGGTTTGTTAAACGTTCTTCCCGAAACGTACTGAATTTTGGGCGGACGACGGGCCATCAGGTGCGTAATATCTAAGTGCGTTGTGTACAATCGCCAGAACCTCGGCCAGAACGTTGTCGGGAGACTAGTGGCCCACTGCCAGTGCCAATAGACAGCGTACTTGATGCTGTGGCTTTTTACTGGTGCGTAGACTTTGCTGGACCTTTATATCTGAAAACGAACGAAAAAGTAAGTATGAGTGTGTTTGTTCACATATGATCTTTACCGTTGTGTGCACCTGAAACGCACAGCTTCTTTGTCAGCATATGGTTTCCTTCAAGTACTTCGACGGTTCATAGCAAGATGCGGGCGTCCTCGTGTTATGTATAGTAACAACGGGACTAATTTTATGGGTACCAAAAATGCGTTCTGACAGTTGGATTGACAGAAGATTACTGAGAGTACCGGCGCTTCAACGCCTAGTGTGGCATTTGCACCCTCCATCAGCGCGCCTTGTTGAGGTGGATTTTGGGGGCGGTTAATTTGAATTGCTAAACAGTTATCGCGGAAGGTTTTAAGTAGAGCGTCGTTAAATTACGAGGGCCATCTTACTATCCTTTGTGGCTATGGCTAATTCAAATGACCCGAAAGAGCTAGTCGCTCTTACATTTTACTTACGCAATGTTGTGGGATCAAGTGGAGAGTGGAACCGGATGCTGATGCCGTGGAGGGAGTTGCACTTTGTAGAAAATTACTTCCCAAAACAAAAACTAAGAAAATATTTTCGTCGAAGATTTAGACTAGTGGCCCACTGCCAGTGCCAATAGACCGCGTACGTGATGCTGTGGCTTTTTACTGGTGTAGACTTTGCTGGACCTTTATATCTGAAAACGAACGAAAAGGTAAGTATGAGTGTGTTTATTAGTGGTACTGGGCCGTTCGAACAACTACTCCTCGGGCAAATACCCCGCCAGGCATTGAATTATAGAACTAAATCCAGATTTTTTGTACTACGAGACGTTTCAGACAGCTACCCCATCTAAGATGGCTTTGAAACAATCCTAATTTGTCTCCATGTACGTACGTGCTTTTAAGCAGGTCTTTGTTCAAATATTGCATGTTTTGAATGTGTATGGAAAACCGCAGACCAACTGGTTTCGTCCTTCTGGGACTCATCAGTACGGTGCTCTCCCCTACACACTCAAACCATGCAATTTAATCTTGCTATATATGCTGCCGCGCTCTGGACAGATATCAGCAAGTGACAACTACTTTGAGTAATTATCTGGTATTAATTAGTGGTACTGGACCGTTCGAACAACTACTCCTCGGGCAAATACCCCGCCAGGCATTGAATTATAGAACTAAATCCAGATTTTTTGTACTACGAGACGTTTCAGACAGCTACCCCATCTAAGATGGCTTTGAAACAATCCAAATTTGTCTCCATGTACGTACGTGCTTTTAAGCAGGTCTTTGTTCAAATATTGCATGTTTTGAATGTGTATGGAAAACCGCAGACCAACTGGTTTCGTCCTCCTGGGACTCATCAGTACGGTGCTCTCCCCTACACACTCAAACCATGCAATTTAATCTGGATTTAGTTCTATAATTCAATGCCTGGCGGGGTATTTGCCCGAGGAGTAGTTGTTCGAACGGTCCAGTACCACTAATTAATACCAGATAATTACTCAAAGTAGTTGTCACTTGCTGATATCTGTCCAGAGCGCGGCAGCATATATAGCAAGATTAAATTGCATGGTTTGAGTGTGTAGGGGAGAGCACCGTACTGATGAGTCCCAGAAGGACGAAACCAGTTGGTCTGCGGTTTTCTATACACATTCAAAACATGCAATATTTGAACAAAGACCTGCTTAAAAGCACGTACGTACATGGAGACAAATTAGGATTGTTTCAAAGCCATCTTAGATGGGGTAGCTGTCTGAAACGTCTCGTAGTACAAAAAATCTGGATTTAGTTCTATAATTCAATGCCTGGCGGGGTATTTGCCCGAGGAGTAGTTGTTCGAACGGTCCAGTACCACTAATTAATACCAGATAATTACTCAAAGTAGTTGTCACTTGCTGATATCTGTCCAGAGCGCGGCAGCATATATAGCAAGATTAAATTGCATGGTTTGAGTGTGTAGGGGAGAGCACCGTACTGATGAGTCCCAGAAGGACGAAACCAGTTGGTCTGCGGTTTTCTATACACATTCAAAACATGCAATATTTGAACAAAGACCTGCTTAAAAGCACGTACGTACATGGAGACAAATTAGGATTGTTTCAAAGCCATCTTAGATGGGGTAGCTGTCTGAAACGTCTCGTAGTACAAAAAATCTGGATTTAGTTCTATAATTCAATGCCTGGCGGGGTATTTGCCCGAGGAGTAGTTGTTCGAACGGTCCAGTACCACTAATTAATACCAGATAATTACTCAAAGTAGTTGTCACTTGCTGATATCTGTCCAGAGCGCGGCAGCATATATAGCAAGATTAAATTGCATGGTTTGAGTGTGTAGGGGAGAGCACCGTACTGATGAGTCCCAGAAGGACGAAACCAGTTGGTCTGCGGTTTTCCATACACATTCAAAACATGCAATATTTGAACAAAGACCTGCTTAAAAGCACGTACGTACATGGAGACAAATTAGGATTGTTTCAAAGCCATCTTAGATGGGGTAGCTGTCTGAAACGTCTCGTAGTACAAAAAATCTGGATTTAGTTCTATAATTAAATGCCTGGCGGGGTATTTGCCCGAGGAGTAGTTGTTCGAACGGTCCAGTACCACTAATTAATACCAGATAATTACTCAAAGTAGTTGTCACTTGCTGATATCTGTCCAGAGCGCTGCAGCATATATAGCAAGATTAAATTGCATGGTTTGAGTGTGTAGGGGAGAGCACCGTACTGATGAGTCCCAGAAGGACGAAACCAGTTGGTCTGCGGTTTTCCATACACATTCAAAACATGCAATATTTGAACAATGAGTGTGTTTGTTCACATACGATCTGGGTCATCTCAAACTGTTGAATAAGATGGTGTTCAGGCGACTGGTTGTTGTGGGTGAGTTATTTCGTCCTTGTGGGGAACGATGGCAATAAGCGACTCGACTGGCCCATGGTTCTTGTAGTAGAACTTATACCTCGTGGTGATTGTAAGGTGCGACTGGTGCGCGTTCAGACCACAAAGGATCAGCTACTCCTGCCGCTTCAGCGAATACCCTCTAGAGTTTGTTGGTGAATGTGCAGGAGTATCATAGGTCGGTGACGACCCCAATAGCAGAAGTACCCGATGAAAGTGCGGCAGTGGTGGAATCGGCTATCGAAAATGTTAGCCTTGAATCCGCAACGATAAGTACGCGGAGCGTCTGCAGGTCTCGCGTTCTCGTTAGATGTCGTTAAATGACTGTTTAGCTTTAGTTTTGCTTGTTTTAGTATCATACCATGTTATATCTGTATAACAACTTGTTTTCAGTTATAAGCTTGTTCTGTTTTTCTCCATATGTTTTGTGTCTTAAACATTCCTCGGGTGGGAGGATTGGAGGATGTTAGAGCCAAAAGGACTTGGAGAGGGGACTTAGCTATTTACATTTACGACTGAAGCACTCGCAATACTCACAGTCTAAGCGTTTGTTTGTAGAAAAGGCAAAACAAAGAAGCCAACCAGTTGTGTAGTAAACACGTGCCGCCACGGAAACGGAATATCGCGGAACATTCGCCTGGACGGTTGTTTGAATATAATAACAAACAACGCTCCCCGCGACCCGCTGGCCGGCTGGCCTACGACCGTGTAGGCTTCACAACAAAATCAGCTGTTGCATAAGAAGGCTGGATCTATTCTCCAAATCTTTGGTTAGCGTTAGAGCCATAATATAAGTTTTGTTTTGGATAAATTTTGTTTATTGGTTCGCCTTGTGGCATATGCCGTTTTGTATTTTTCATACATAGCTTACCAATATTTTTATTTTTAGTTCCGCAATAGTTGTATCGTACTTATACACCGATTTTGACAATATTTTACAAGCGCAATTATTAAATTCAGTTTTATTAGTTTTAATTTTTGTTTCAGTCTTTTTCGAACCGGTTACGTCGGGAAAGCTGGTAGTTTTCGCTGGACGTGACAATACCTATTTAATTTTCAAACTCCCTCCACATCTGGCAAAATCTTCAACAAAATTCTTCAAACACTAGAAATATGAATTTTAGGCAAAAATTATCTTATACAACCAACAACCTCACAGTAGAATCAATTAAGAAATGCTAACAAATACAGGGTGTTTAATGTAAAAAAAGATAGGTACTGTGCGCAAGAAATGGTGCGACCTATTTAAGTGAAAATCGGTATAACAAAGAATCAAAAATCAAAGTGTGTCTCTCATATGCCATTTTTCTCTAAAATGCACAATAAAGACGCAGCAGAAGAAATACGATTAGGTGGCGCAGTCTGTATGTGTTTTGAGGGCTCTAGAATTTTCGATTTCTATGTATGCCTAAAACATGACCATGAATGGTACCTTCCGTACAAAATTTAATTTATTATACCTCACACGTACCTGATTGTTTTCCTCTGAATAAATGTACTATTTTGAAATTGAATTTGGGATTTTCTTATACAAAAAAAGGCAAAATTTATTAGATGTTGTGGTAGTGGAGTGCAATGGACAAAAGTCGAGAGAACAGGATGGAACCATTCGGTATACAGATGTAGCAGGGCTATCCTGCGAGTGGCGAAAGGCCATCAAGGAGAAGAAGGGGCCGAGAAAGCGAAAAGGGAAACCAAAGTGCTGCTAATAGGGCCAGAACCCAAACATTCCTGTTACTTTTTGGGAACTCCTGGACTGAGGCAATCGCGCATTACCCTTGCCTAAAAGCAGCTGAATTATTTTTAAACATTTTTCCAAAATTCTTACAAAAGTACCTTCAAGGTGGTGTGCGACTTTTAGGGCACACTTAGCATGTGTTCCTTTAAAAATAAGTTTCGTATTGTGCAGAAGAAACAGGGAAGAATGTATAATAAATGAACATAATTTTATATAATAAAGAATCAAAAATAAAGAGAGTTTCTCTCAACTTTTTTCTCTAAAATCTAAAATAAAGGCGAAATGGAAAAATGCGGGTTAGAGGGACAGCTTGTATCCATTCAGGAAAGCGTGTATACCAAACACTAAAACAGTATGCGTGGCGTGATTCCTAAAAAAATTATAATCTTCCCAACTGATGGTTGACTTTGTACTGTTTCAAAGGCAATCAAATCGATAAAACTTATCTGGGGGACCCGCATTATTAAAAATTTTTCGCTCGTGAAAATTAATGCCTGCAGTATTGTAATACACTCAGTGTCTTATCTATTGCCCAATTGACCGAGCGTCTTAATAATTATCACATTTACTGAGGTCAATGAGTCAACATTGAATCTGCTGATTTAGTTCGAATATTAAAAAGGCTTCAACTTTAGACTTCGTGATAGGAAGACGCCGAAAATGAAACCAAGGCACAATGTACTCGAATTGATAAGTATAGGTTGCTTTCCAGCCGAATTGAGGGTTGCATATATATTTAGGGGTACCTAAACCACATTTTTTGCAAGAAGTGGAACTGGGTATTCTTCTGTCTGTGACATCATTACCACCTAAGTTAAATCTATACCCTTCCTTCATAAAGTTAACAATATCTTTCCCTAGAGATCCATTGGCCTCCAAGTAAGGGCAAGGAGGCAATATGTTGTTTGCTTTAGACTCGATAGAACATCCACCAACGCCTATCTCTTGCAATTATGCAGTGTACTTCTTGCACAAGTATGAGAGCTTAAATACAGGTACCTACAACACCAAAATGCAATATTGTCGAACATCATCCATGTAGCTGGTCGTGTAGTTACACTAATTTTATTGAGTTCAGTGCGAAAATAACTAAAAATTAATCCTGCAGTTATTTCTGGACATATTACTTATTTCTCTTTAATTCTTGGGCACTATTCTTCCTCCCTAATTAGTAAGTATTTTGAAAGTCTGTATCTTTAGGTATTATTTTCTATGTTTAGGCACTTTCAATCCTTGCATGCCAGCGTTCCAAACGCAATCTCTTCTGCCCAAAATTAGAGGGTTGTGCTCGTTGTCACAAAGCAAAAGAGGCTAATTGTCACATAAGTGTTTATCTACGTTTGAACGTTTGTCATTATTAAAGTGAGAATATGGTCTTGAGATTATTCCCCATATAATACATATAATATAATATACTACAATATAATATAACTAGGCATACATAGGGATATAGGGACAGAGAAAGCGACTTTGTTTTATACTATGTAGTGATATAATACAATACAATACAATACAATATAAGTAATATAATATCTATAATATAATGTCAATTAAATATTCTGTCAATTATGATAATAGGTAAACAGATAAAATATTTGAAAGTCAAAGGGTTGCCCCTTAGAAATCTTAGTTTTTGTGGTTTCATCTAAAGTTTCTGTCAAAAAATAACACCAAATATCACTAGAGTTCGATAAATAGGAAATAATTTTGCAGTTCTTCTCAAACTCGCCGTAATAATAAGAGGCAAATCTTTGACTTTCGTACATATTATCTGTTTACTAACAATTAAATTGACGCAATATTTAATTTACATCATTTGTCAATCAAAGATAAAACAAATAGCTACGGGCACTAGGTATTATTTGGAATAATCGTAAGATCATATTCTCTGTAGTAGTACAATAAGTGGTCTGGAATTGTAGGAAATTTTACGAAAGCTGTTGCGTTGCTTGGTAGCCACGAGTGTAAATTTGACATTTAAAAGATCACGAGCGCTTGCGCGAGTGATCTTCTGTCAAATTTACACGAGTGGCTAGTAAAAGCAACAGCTTGAGTAAAATTACCTAAAAATTCCAGACCACGAATTGTATTTGACAGGATTATTTTTTGAATTGAAGCAAGGTAGTTCAAAACGAAATTTTATTTCAATTAATTCACATACAAAGAAATGTATTGGGAATATTAGACGTTTGGCAGGTACTAAAGTAACTAGATTATACATTATAAATGCACCTACAAATTCGAAACTATGGCAACTTATCAACAAGCAAAATTATCGAAAAAAATAGCGAAATAATACACGCTTCTAGACCCAAATGCAATGTTCCTATTGGTCAATTTGACGATGAAAAAAATAATCACTATTACAATAATGACGTGATTCCGTGATTGGCTGGAATTAAAAATATTAAACATTTCATTGGTTCAGAGAAAACGTCAAAAATAATCAGTGATAGGTATAGTGACTTGGTATCTTTGATATGAACCAATTTTCGAGAATTTTTGTACAAACAAAGTGTTAGTGCCTAAACACAATACGCACCAGATGTCGCCATATATTGTATATTACCTTAGATATATTAAGTTATTTTTTAAGTATACATATTCAGCAGTAAACGCACCATTTACTAACGCACAGAACTAGATTTTTGTTTCAAGTATAAAGCCTTTATTTTACTTTTACACCTGACGTACATAGAAAATGATTTATACCTCAGATTTTGGTAACCAAGGGTAATTTTCGCAGCTTAAAATGTATATCACGTTTAAAATAACATAAGCGCAGGTCTTTATAAAGGGCACCGGTCCTTGTATGGCAACACGCTGTTGATTTTATCTGACTTTTAACCGCTTCTGTAACGCGTGGGTCTATGGAATCTACAATGTTTATTCTTTACTGCAATCACAGCACCAAAAGACTAAAGAATATAAAGAAGCACCCCACTTCTGATTTAACCAGAGGCAGAGCAGGCGGATGTATAAATTCTTAATTCACAGTCTAGTCAGGTAAATTATTAATAATTGCTAGTATATTTACTTGGTGCATTTATATAGACTACCACAGAGATAAAACGGTTACAAAAAAAGGGCATTTTGAAACTTTTGCAAATGTGAACCAACCATTTTAATTTCAAATTTCTGTTCATTTGCTGCAGAGTGTTCCGTACTGCAGATAAAACAGGTCTTGTGTGCAGTTATTATAATTACCTACTTTAACGCTTTAACCGGGTTTAGTTCAGAAAGTTGCCACTTCGCACTTATGTTATTGTCATTAATGTCATTTGTCAGTTGCCAAAAATGGTTTATTTATTTTATTTGAGGGCCAGTTGCTGTTCTTAAAATAATTAAAATACAAGCATATGTGTTACTTTTAAACAGTGACCTTTAATACATGAAGGTAAGCAAGATCGTCAACTAATTAGCACGTAATCGAATTCCAATATTTGCAGAAGTTGGAGTATTGGTAGAACTTTGACAGTTCCCGAGATCAAAGGTCAACATGTTAGATAATACGTTTTTTAAATATAACCCGAAGTTTGTCAGATACAGTTCAGTGCCAGTGTCAGGTGTGTGTGGCGCGACGATTAAGAAAAAACACGTGTTATTATTTTGCAAATGCCTTCGGAAGAATTTGTTTATGACAGTGTCCCTCTTGTGGGATCCATAGATGAAGGCACTTCAAGTGCGAGATTTATGCTCTTTAAAGCAGGAACTCCAGAAGTAGTGGCCTGGCATCAAGAACAACTATCAAAAATATGTCCAAAAGAAGGTTGGATTGAGCAGGACCCTAAAGAAATCTTGCGTATTGTTGACACTTGCATTAAACGCACCATTGAAAAGTTAGAAGCATTAGGTGGAAGCGTTGATGATATAGTGGCAGTTGGAATAACAAATCAAAGGGAATCTACAATAGTATGGGACAAAACAACTGGAGAACCTTTGCACAATTCAATAGTTTGGCAAGATATGCGTACATCGTCAACTGTTGATAGATTATTAGATAGTGTTCCAAACAAATCAAGAAACAAAGATTATCTTAAACCCCTTTGTGGTTTGCCATTATCACCATATTTTAGTGCCGTAAAGTTAAAATGGCTACAAGAAAATGTCCAATCCGTTAAAAAAGCCATTTCTGAGAATCGTTGTTTATTTGGTACCATTGACACTTGGCTTTTATGGAACCTTACAGGCGGTGTAAATGGGGGTATTCATGTCACAGATGTCAGCAATGCTTCAAGAACTATGTTAATGAATATTGAAACTCTAAAATGGGATTCCTTGCTAATAAAATTCTTTGGCATATCTTCTGTAGTACTTCCTGTAATCAAATCAAGTTCTGAAATTTATGGCTATTTCAAAGATGGTCCGCTGAAAGGAATTCCATTGTCTGGATGTCTCGGTGATCAACAGTCTGCTTTAGTTGGACAACAGTGCTTAAGCAGAGGTCAGGTAATTGCTATTATGTTTATAACAATACTGTTGTTTATCACTTTGAAAATAGTTTATTGCCGAGATAATCAAGTACCCAATTTATTGGTCAACATCTAATCAGTTTGATAGTAAGCCAGTTAAAAAATATTCTTTCTTCTATCATTTAGATAGATAGATAGATACCCTCGGATACCCTACTTGTGTTTAAGTAGAAGCGTTGATTGAGAAGACTCAATCAACGATAGAAGGCATATTTTTACATGTTTTTGAGATAGAAACAATTTTTTCGCAGTCTCTGTTTTAATAAATAGGGGATGGAATGCAGGTAAATGGTTGTAGTAGGTACATTTTGAAATAGATACTTCTCTGCCTCGTACTCTGCTAGTTATTTTGTCTGTTCAGATTTGTGATTTATTTGAAAAACAAAAGCTTGCCAAGATGAAATACGCAAATCCATGTTAAAAATAGATGTACCTATTTAAAAAAAACGTGATTATTTATTTACATGGACGTTTTAATTTACAGATTTAATTAGAGTTAATATAGTTTTAATAAGTACGACACTTTATATTTGAAATTACTTTTTTATATAAATTTACTGCTATTATAGAATAAAATTTATCTAAATTACCTGATTCATAGTTATGTCCCGACATAAGAAAATTGTTTGCAATGTTTATCAAATCCCACTAATAAATTCCTAAAACTGATTGTAGTAAAAATGATGGCAAATAAGTACTGATAAGTGTGTGTTGTTTTTGGAGGTGTGTCAGGGTACAAAGGGAGGTACAATATTGTCATCTGATTCAAACTAGGTTCTAAGTACATACTTGCAAAATATTGTTGTGTTGATTTAATACGCTTACACACATTGTTTAATAAAAGAGGCGTGTGATATTTGGGTTCTGCGTTATTAACATGAGATAAGTGTGATAAAAGAAATATATACTTCAAAATAGAGTCACAAAGGACAATGTTTAAGTATTAAGTACTCATTTTCTTTAATTTACCTGAAGTTTCCATATCTAGTAGATTTTCAAAAGAATAACTTTTCTAAAAACTAGCACACTAGCCATTAGCTACCTAAAGGCTCATCATAAGATTCTCAGCCCCAAGACTGGTTGAACGCGTACCCCTCACACAGTGGTTGGATCGAGAACTTTGACGTAAATTCACTATGAATTGTTAACAAGTTAACCCCACACCCCAAGAGACACAGTAATTAAACTCGACACATGTTTCGCTGACAACGCCCGCATCAGGAGTTGAAGATTAATTACTGTGTTACTGTCTTTTGGCACGTGGGGTTAACTTATTAAAAATTCATAGTAAAATACTGCTATTGCTCACAGTTTTAGTATAAGTTAGTTTAAACAGTATTGTGAAAATTTCCTTTTCAATCAACAGCTTCGGTCTTGCTGAGCCGGGAGAAATTATTTTATTTCTACCATTATCTTCTTTCTTTCCTGGTCTCTGTTTTCCCTTATTTTCTCAGGAACATAATTTTTAAACCCATCTGACTTCGAAACGGAAGTAGAAAAGACACGATACAGCAACCCATTTTGACAGATGAACGTTCGACCCAAAACCAAAAAGTGATAAGCCGTGGAACCCTCTTTGTTGCAGAAAATTTGTTATGATAAATGTTTTTTCAACTCAAAAAATTAGCCCGCCGAGAGCGAGCCGCGAACTAGGGCCCCGCGAATTAGCTTTTTAAATGGAACAACCTGTATTTGATTGAATTTTTGTATTCCTTAATTGATTTTACTATGAGGTGGTATAAGATATTTTTTGCCTATAAGTAATGCATATTTTTCAGGTTACCGCCATTTCCTTGAAGATTTTGAAAGATGTATGTAGATTAATTTTGAAAATTGAATATCTTCGAATTGAACAAAACTGAAGCAATGATATTTTAGTAAGAAAATTTTGGAGTAATTATTGCTGCAATAATAAAAATAAATTAAGTATTATACAGGGTGTGAGCAGTTGCATAATGAAATTAAAAAACTTGAAAACCCCATAACTCATTTTTTTTTTGGAACCATGTAATTTTTATGTTACAGTCGTTTTCTATTACAAATTCTCTTTCTATTTTATGTAAGCTTACATACTTCCAAAGTTAATAGTTTTTAAATATGCAGTTTAGACAAAAAAAAATTTACACACCCACATATCAAAATCAGTTAAGGAATCCAAAAATTGACTCAAATGCAGGTTGTTCCATTAAAAAAAAGTTACGTGCTGTGCTGTGCAGGAAAAATGGGGCAGCCTGTATAAGTGAAAATAATTTTTCATAATAGGGGATCAAATATCATGTAACATTTTTCTAGAAAAAGTATAATAAAGGCATGATAGAAGAATTCCAGAGTGCTGGACCACCTGGATAATAAGATAATTAGAAAGGGTATTATTAAATAATATACCTACATATGTATTATGGTGTATTACTGGAAAAAAATGTACAGGTATGTATTTCAGGGTATTACTGAATAATATCAAGGTATTGCAGGGTATTATTTTGTAATACCAAGGTATTATTTTAAAATACCAGGATACTATAGTGAAAGTGGGTATTAGTGTTCAGATAAATAGCCAGCGGTTTACCCCTGTGCATATCACGCCATTCCATATACAACTGCGAGATAAAAAATTGTACCAAAACATTTGCTTATGCTTGCAAAATTAAAATAAAATAAAATAAATCTGTTGGCATGATTTAAATCACATGTTTTTTTTATTTAAATCATTGACCTTATTTTTGGTAGACATAGAGCAAAAATTTGCAGCTGCTCCAGTATTCCCGCATTCTGCTAGCAAGCTCCTGAATTTATTTTTAACATTTTTTGCAGATTGCTCTGCATCCTGTTTTTCCACAAAATATTTTTTTTTCTATGAAATATTTCCAAACTGGGCTCCTCTTTTTCCCAGACATTCCCAAGTTTGTTTTTGATGTTATAGTGTTAAAAAAACAAAACTTGTGCAATACTGACACGGAACTTTGTTGCGCACAAGATACAACTGTTAGATTCTAATCTGAGGACTTTTTGTAGCAATATTTGTTCAACACCTATAAACCCCCTTTTTCCCAGCAGAATAACTGCTGCATTGTAGCATCAAACCAAATGCATGTACGTGAGGGTAGATTCAGATATCTACTCTGTAAAGCTGGAAGTTTCAACTCTGAGAAATGTTACTAGTTTCCTTCGCATTTGGGAGCCTCCCCAATAAATTCTAATAATAAAAATGTTTTCTCCGATTTTTTATTTTTTTATAAAAATCATGATTTTTGGCAACCCTGTTCTTAAGCGGTACTTCCTTATCTTCGTCATTGCAATCTCCGTCTTTGAAAAAAATATGTAGTATGAAACTTCCATTTTTTTAAACATTTCATGTGCTCTTTTTCAGGCCAAGGCAACATATGGTACTGGCTGTTTTCTATTATATAATACTGGAACAAGAAAAGTGGATAGCGCCCATGGTCTTTTAACAACAGTTGCATATAAATTTGGTCCTGAAGCACTACCTGTTTATGCTTTGGAAGGTTCTGTAGCAGTAGCAGGTGCAGCAATATCATGGTTGAAAGACAATTTAACGATATTACCATCATTTGATGAAGCAGAATCTGTTGCTCAAAAGGCAGAACTTATAGAAGGTGGAGATGTATATTTCGTTCCAGCTTTTAGTGGTCTTTATGCACCATACTGGCAGCAAGATGCCAGAGGGTTAGTGCCGATTTACTTAGTGATGTGTTGTATAGTTGTATTGTTTATTTTATTTTTAGAACAATTTGTGGAATTACAGAAGATACTCAGTACAGTCATATAGTAAGAGCAACTTTAGATGCAGTTTGTTTTCAAACACGGGATATACTAGAAGCTATGAAGAATGATTCTAATTCAAGCATTGTTCAGATGCAGGTAAATAAGAAAAGTGCTTATTGCATTGGGAATAGGATGCAATGAAAAAATGTTCAGCAGTCACATTAATTGTTATAGAAAGGACTAGTCACTAGTCATTTTTTCAGAAATAAAATAATTTTTTCCTCAAACATCACAAAAATATGGCACTTTGTGACTCCACCCACAAACTTAAGGCTCCTTTTTCTACCTAGACAGTAAAAGTACTTTTAGACAGTAAAAGTACTTTTAGTGTCTCTCAGGTTCGACAGAAAAAGTAGCTCCAAAATTAGTGTTAGCTATATTAGCATCTTTTTATAAAAGATTCCTACCGACTTCAAACTCTCCTCAATGTAACAATGTCTTAAATGCCACAGACTTTCTACAAAAAGTGACACTGTAGAAGCAAAGAAACTCAAGTTGTGTAATTCCATGTGCAGGTTGATGGAGGAATGACAGCTAACCCACTATTAATGCAACTGCAAGCTGATTTAACAGGAATAACAATCGTAAAACCAGGTATGGCAGAGAGTACGGCTCTAGGAGCAGCAATGGTGGCTGGCGCAGCAGTAGGATATTGGGATTTGAATACTCCTTTAGAAATTCCATCTGAGACATGGGATGCAAGATACTCGGATGATGAAAGGGATGTACGATACACCAGATGGAAGATGGCGATTGAAAGATCATTGGGTTGGGATGTATGATTAAATAATAGCAAAAATTCTATTTGTTTAGTAATTAGTTAACAATTTCTTATACTTCTTTTGTAATTGTGTTGAATTGCTTTTTAGCAGTTATATTTTTAATTTTGTTATTATTGAGGAAATTAGTTTGTGTATAATGCTCACAATTATTCGAAATAAATGTTTACAAGTTACAACGCTTGTATTTATATAAATATAGTAATAACCATAGTAAAATACTCGTAAAGGCCATACACGCTCGACTGATAAATTATGTAAATAATACATTTAAATTAGACAAGTATCAATATGGGTTTCAGTCGATGAGTGGTACGCTGGGACCTGTGACGGATATGCTGGAATATATCTCAAGGGAGCTGAGTGAGAATAAATATGTTGTTGTAGTTTTTGCTGATATCAGGAAGGCATTCGATACAGTTGACATCAACCACTTGTTGCAGAAACTGCATAAAATGGGTGTAAGGGGCATTTCTTATGAGTTAATGCGCTCGTATCTCACAGGCAGAAGCCAATTTGTCTCTGTTGGTGGGGCATGCAATAGTCTTGCATCGGTCAGTATGGGAATCCCACAAGGATCAATATTAGGCCCATTATTATACTTATTACACATCCAAAATATAAAGTTTTCTGGAATTCAGGGAAGATATTATATATATGCAGATGATACGGCATTGGTTTATGCAGATACTGACTCGGATTTGCTGCAGCAGCGGATTAATGCTGATTTAGTTACATTTGGAAAATGGTTAGCCTACAACAAGCTTAGCATTAACACAAATAAAACTTATTAAATGCTTGTTACCCAGAAAAATAAACCTCGATGCCAGCTCAGGATTGTTATGAATAATGATGTAATTAATGAAGTTGGAAGTTGTAAATATTTGGGACTTATCATCGACAATGATTTTAAATGGACCACTCATATTCAGTTTATTGTAAAAAGGTTGGTTTCAATAACGGGTGCTTTTAAGCGTTGTGCAGTGACCATGAATAACAAAACGAAACGACTTGTCTATAATAGAACCATATATTAGGTACCTAATCCCATGTTGGGGAAGTTCTTCAGACTACTTAGTGAACCGATTACAAAGAACACAGAACAAACTAGTAAAAATACTCTACAGTTTGAATTTTCATTCTCCGACTGTTGAAGTGTACCGATTTACAAATATTTCCAAGATTACCCAGATTAAAAATATTGAGCAGTGTAAGCTTATTTTTAATATCTCGAATGGTTATTTGAAGTGCAATTCATCACTGACTACCGGAAAAGAGGTCCATGCTCATCACACCCGTTCTGTGAGCTACTTCAGGAATGAATTTAGAAGAACCAATCTTTGTCAGGCTTCACCATTGTATAGTGCCATTAGTGTTTATAACTCACTGCCTCCTTATTTGAAGTGTATAAAAAGCAAAAGTAAATTCAATAAGAGAGTGAAGTGTCTTTTTTCTGTTGCAACGTTGTCTGATGATTGATTGCACTTTTTGTTGCATTATATTGTATTGCATTGTTTATTGTTTGTATATTGTTATGTTGTGTATGTTATGTAAATGTGATGTCAGCTGATGGGTTGTGTATATTATGTGAATGGGATGACAGCTAATGGGACGAAATAGAATAAGTTCAGTGGGGGGAAGGTGGCTACACATCTGTGTGGCAACATTAATATTTTGTATTTTAGTTTTTAATTTTAGTTTGGAGTTTTTTTTTACATATATTGTTCTGTTGTAGGCCCTGTTATCAGTGCTCACAAACTGTTTTAAGGTCATGGATAAAGTTTATTTATTATTAAAAAAAAAAAAAAAAATAGGTACTTAAAAATTAAGAAGTATTCTAACAGCAATAATTCATATACATATAAAAATTATACAGTGTTTAAGGGGGAGTGGACCGCGGCCTCCGATAGATACAGGCCAACATGCTGCTCCCCTCCACACTAGAGACTCATATTTAGTAGTCCGACTAAACGCGCGCGAATTCGCATTACCCATGCTGTAGGTATACGAGCACCCCGATTGTTTTCAATTTGATGGAAGGTAACAACGTGACCATCATTGTTATTTCTATAAATTTTAGGACAATTATAAATAAACGGTATATGTAGATGCTATGTCACTGTTGTGCGCCTGGGGTGCACCAGTAATTTTAAAAGAAAAAATCAAGACGATTCCGGCAAAAGTACGTTCTCGTTCCCTCATAAGGAACCGGGAAGATTCCAAAAGTGACTTCGCGCTATACATCGCGATAATTTTGTAGCCTCCAAATCTTCGGTAATTTGAATATCTATAGATCATTTTGATGAGCGATTTTTAGTGCGCAACGAAAAATTTACATATTCGGACGGAACCACAGTAGAATTTTTAAACAAACGATTAAAACTGACTTAAGGATGCTTATCCAACTACTTTTAAAGCACAGCCTTCTTACATGTCTTCGTTTGTAATAAAAAAATAAAATCTCCCTAGGATCGTGAGCATGAAAGCATGCTATGCACATAAGAAAATCTATAGCTCAGCAAGAAGTAGAGTTTCCAAGTTTCTAAGAATTTTGTCAAAATTTCGCACAAAAGTTAGAACATAAACAACTCAACTATTTTAAAATAATTAGGTGCCTCGGAAAAAGTATGTATTTGACCAACGGCAGTAAAAAATGCCTGCAATTGTCTTATCTTTAATAACAGACGTAAATTTAAAAATCCAAATGTTTTCCAAAGACTATGTAATATTACGAACTGCGATAAAGACATTGCAAAAATTCTTGAAAAGGATCTGCGGGTTAACAAGTACTGTAAATTCAATGATGTTATGAAGTATTTTGAAACTTTTAATACAGATACGAGTGAATGAATTGTACCATTTTTTAGAAGCAGCGAATGCAAACTTGCAAAGTGCATGTAATAACTTTAAGGAATTGAGTTCGTGTGTTCAAACTAAATTAATATTTTTAAGTGCGCAATTGAAACTCGTGTTTTCTAGAAGTCCAAGATACTTTAACAATTAATTTCTTTGGGCAGTTTCATTTTATTTCAAACAGTTCGCCTTTCAAGATTTTTAACTATACCACATGCTACGTATTTAAAAAAAAAACGTTTCTTTAAAATGGGGACAGAAAACTCAGGATATTTTCTTAAGTTTACGTGTTTTTGCTTTCAATATAAAGTGTTGTAAATGTTTCTTTCAGTTTTTCATTGTTTAATTTTCTATTTATTAGCGGTAATGTGTCCAGTTTTCAAGATAAAATATATAAAAGTAAGTTACACAAAGACATGTCAATCGCAACACCTTTTTAAACCACTAAAACACCCATGTTTTAGAATATTCACCGTATTTACGCTGAATCTCCGAAAGGCGCTGCTTACTAACGCAGCAGAATTCGGACTACTATCGCATCCATTCAAATTCAGTAGGTAGGCCTGTATCTATCGGAGGCCGCGAGTGGACCAGTCTAATCTCCAATTAAATTTATACATTTTCTGAATATATTGGCAAACATTGAAATACTTTTTGTGAAAATCGACGTTTCTCCCCCGTTCGGGGGCTTTATCAAGACTTTATTTTAAAAAATATAAGGTATAAAAATATGACACAATTTTTTTCTTAATAAAATTTGTAAATGGCATGAATAAATATATAAAATTCTAATCTCTAATATTTCGGGAATGCATAAAGATTTTACAATTCTGAAAATGACTTTAATTGCACATTTACAGGTTGCAAAAAATTTAATTTTGAACCATAACCATTACTTAGGCCCGGTTTTTCAAATAAAAGTTAACTTGTAGGTTAGCGAACCATTCCTACGAAGTTAGCCCTAGGTTAGGACACCGGGACTACTCTTGTCAAATGTATTAAATACTAGCGGACCTGACAGACGTTGTCCTGCCCGATTGCAGCGCCACCTACCGGGTCCTATTGTGAATGTAAACCATCCAGGGACCCACTCAAACACACACACACAAAATTTCATCAAAATCGGTCCAGCCGTTTAGCAAGCCTGTACTCTCAGCCTTCTGGTTAACTCAAGCCCCAAGTATAGGTTAAAGTTAAAACTGACAGTGGAGGTAACTCTGATTTGAAAAACATCTAATTGGCAGTAACTGAAGGTTTAATCCTAACTGTCGGTTAACTCGAACTTGAAAAACCGGACCTAACTAACTTTGTGTCTTGGAAATGAAAGCTTTTCAATATATTTTCAGATATACACGGTACCCCAGATAAGCCCTGACAAAATTGCTATCTCACTTGTCTTTAAAGATAGAAATACAGTTAAATGGGGAAAAAGTGTTACAATTTGAAGCCCTTTAATATGCCCTCAAAAAAATCGACTTCACTCTGTTGGTTTCCTAAATATTTGAAAAAAAGGAAAAATTTGCAATTTGGTTTTTTGTTATTAACTTCGTTATTTATTAACATTTTGATGATTTGTAGAAACAGGTTTAAATGGTTGTTTAATCTGCGTATTTTACAGTACTCTAAAATTGTCTCAGACGCTTCATACACTTGCAGTCATCATCAGGTTTGTTTTTCCTTATGGACGCCATATTGGATTGTTATTTTTTACTGAGTATAGCAACCTATAACAAGTTGATATTCTACCAAAAATAATAGCTTCAGAAAATAAAATTCATAATTTAGTGGAAAAATTTAGTTATCCATGGAAAAACAACTTCATTAAGGAGTAATTTTGCAAGAATTATTAGTTTATTTTGTTTAGTAGAAATCAATGAAACACCCTTAATTTGTAGCAGTAGAAACGGACGAAAAATAGTTGTGTTAAATTTTATTTGCCGTCCCAAGAAATTATAATTTCAAAATTGAAAAACAAAAAACATCTAGAATAATAAAAACTAGTTACAAAACATACGAAAACAACTTATTTGTCGCAAATGTTCAAAATGTGCGTCTTTATTCTCGATGCAAATTTGCTCTCCTCGTACAATTGTGCTGGTAGCATTCCGCGTCTTTGTACAACTTACTTTTTGGACCTTCAATAGCTTCATTGAATTGGAATCGTAAATCGTGCAAGTTATTGTACCTTAATTCAAGATTTTACTAGTAGACAGACTTTTGTAAATAAAGAAAGTATGCTTTGGGAATACACCCTCTTTAAAACTCAAAAAAATAAAACATTTCTAATTTCATCGTTAAGATTTTCTTTCACACTTTCCTATTGTTTAAAAAGCTCATATTTTATAAAATTACATCTTCCTAAATCTATTTTTCCAAGGGCAACAAAATTGTTGTCCAAAATAATACAATTTTATTTTATAAAACTATTTGTGCTGGAATAATATCTATTCGTTATAGGTTGCTATTCTCGGCAAGAAATAAGCTATTTAATGAGATAAAAATCCAATATGGCATCCATAAGAAAAAATAAACCTGATAAATGACTTAAGTGTATGAAACATTGGAGACAATTTTAGGATACTGTAAAATATGCTGGTTAACCAACCATTTAAACCAGTTTTTACAAATCATAAAAATGTTAATAAATAATGAAGTTATTAACAAAAAAACAAATTACAAATTTTTCCTTTTTTTCAAATCTCTAGGAAACCAACAGAGCAAAGTCGATTTTTGTGAGGGCATATTAAGGAGCCCCAAATTGCAAAACTTTTTCCCCATTTAAATGTTTTTTTATCTTTAAAGATAAGTGCGATAGCGATGTTGTCGAGGCTTATCTGGGATATCCTGTATATGAATTTTTGACAAATTGGGCTTTTGAAGCAATAATTTTTGATATCTAACATGTTTAAATGTGTGGTGTATGAAACTCCCTTGAAATGCTGAGGAGTTTTATACAAATCCAGAAACCCTAGGAGTAGTTTTCACTTTCCATGAACAATGTAAAGTAAATATTTGGGAAATATTTGAACATTTCATTTAATTTGTGCCTGAATTTTTTTATTAGTGTTTAATGTTTGTTTCAAGTCTTTAAACTATAAAGTCGTAGTACAGTAATAATTATGTTAAATTTCATAAAAATACGTTAAGGAGCAGATTTGTTTAACAATTTACATGACACGGACAAAATCGGACGCCTTCTCAACAGACACAAGATCAATCCGCCTGGAAAGATTGCTGCAAGTTTCCCTAGGACAATTATAGGAGAGCAGAAGGAGCATCAAAGACCAGGAGTATACAGCATCCCATGTATCTGCGGTAAGGAATACATCGGAGAAACGAAGAGACACATCAGCACGAGGCTACAAGAGCTCAGGAGGGACGTCAGGAACCAACGGACAGACAAGTCAGCAGTTGCGGAACACTCCTCTCTGCCAGAACGCGAGATTCGATTCGAGGATGCTAAGGCGCTAGCAAGGATTCCCAATTTCTGGCCCAGACGGATCAGGGAGGCTATAGAGATCTTCAAGAGACCCAACTTCAACAGAGATGGAGGAATGGATCTACCGGTTGAAAATCACTGGTCCATAAAAATGTCGCGCTTCAGTGATTAGGTGATTACCGACGAGTATAAATAGAGTCACCTGCGATAGATTTTCAGTTTCGGAGTAGCTTCTGAAGAAGACTCCGATATGCGAGTCGAAACGTCAAGTGTTAATTTCAATTTTAGTGTTACAGATTACAAACGACGACGTGGCTACCAGCCGAGAAACCATTATTCCATGGACAACGACCACAAAAGTCTTAAGAAGAAATTTATATGTGGTTCAAAAGAGAATGATTTAAAGAAAGGGAGGTGTTACTATTTCAGTTTTTAGACAGATAGTACCACCTAAAGGCGATGGGATGCATTTAAAATGTTTCTATTGGTAAATGTACACCCCTGGGTGAGACTTGAGGTCTCTTTCAAAATTCCAAGATATATAGAGTGAGCCAATAGAGAAGGATTCTTTAATAAATCTTAAAACAGTGGTTCTTAACCTTTCGAAGTCGCAGAACACTTTTAATTATAAAGAAAAATTGGGGAACCCAAAATCAATAAAATACGGCCTATACACCGATACATAAGTAATAGGTCCCGGTAATAGGTGATTGTTATGAAACTATATAGAGCACAGATTGCATTGTAATAAAAAAGAAAATACACTTGGGTGCAATGAAATCAGGCCGCTTACAGTTTTCAAATTTGATGAACTGATTTTATATTATAAATGAGCCTTATATTATTTAATTTGTGGATTTTTAATTTTGAAGATCATTCTACTGACGGTCAGAATCAAATTAATATCCTAAAGTTCCATTGGTTATTCAGAAGTGGGATTTAGGTCAGGGCTGCGTGCTTGCCATTCCATTACCTGTATACCTACCTCTTACAGATATCCCTGCACAACTGTTGCAGTTTGAGGTTTCACATTGTCTTGCATAAAAATGAATTGGTCACCACTAACCCCTGCGTAAGGTACCACATGACCTTCAAGCACTTTCAGCATTTGAGGCCTCTTCTGTTGTGACCACGTTCAGCACCAACAACGAAAACACAATCAGTTCTTGCTGTTAAGGATATTCCTCCTCAAATCATACATGATCCATCTCCATAAAGGACTCCCTCTTGAAAGCAACATCGTGCGAATCATTCCCCATTTCTCCTATTGTTGCCATGAAGCCAATTCCTGGTCTCATCAAATGAACTGCCCCCATTGTTCAACTGAGCACAAATAAAATAGATGCCAACAGGATAACAGAAACTACTAAAATGATTTCTGACAACAAAAAACAAAAACTACCTATGGAAACAAATTTTACTTTCCGAAGCATAATCTACGATAAACATAACATCATTAGTTGAGGTTTTGAACATCTTTTGCCAAGAGAACTACGAAAATTAATTTCCATAACAAATAATACTTATTGTCTTCTTCAGAATCGACCAATTTTGTAAGCAATAATCAGATGTTCAACATGGAACTCTACTTCAATTTTCATCCTTTTCTATTACCATTAGAGACTTTTCCGCAGCGGCTGATTTTGCAATGTCAATAAAACGTGGTACAAGACTAATACATTTGAATATTTGAAGCACACGTACGTGAAAAAAATATTCAAGAGTGTCACAAAAAGCAGTCTCGAATGCTAGAGATCATCCAGCAAAAACTAGATTCAAAATAATTCAAACAAAAAACTAGAAAAATGTCACTGAAAACTTGTGGCCTTTTTGTTGATAAAAAAAATGGTGAAGGAAAATGTAGCAGCAAAAGTACTATGGATTTGTGTAAGACCAGTGTCTTGTATTCTTATCATCACAGTAAATGTATAAGCATTTATCTGTACATTTGATCCCACCAACGTTTGGGGGTTCGTTGAAAAAAGTTGTAGAGTAGTCGACATGTGCATTTCTAAAGCCCTCTAGCATATCTATCAAAGAATCACATGGCCATTTATTTCGATCTAGATTAATCTTTTCCAGATTCTTTAAATAAGCTACAACTTTACTATGATTCAATTTAATCAAACTATTACCTTCGATGTTTAATTCTCGCAAATTTTCCAGAGGAAATATTGTTGTTTCTTTTAAAGAAGTTATGTTATTGTACGATATATCTAATGTTTTCAATAATTTTGCGTTCACGAATTCCTCATTTTTAAGATTTCCCAACTGATTATTATTCAAGAACAAAAACATAAGTGAAGGGAGAGTTCGGTATAATCCATACGGAATTCGATGTAACTTATTATGCGAGATGTTTAAATATTGTAAATTACTAAGACCATTAAATGAATTTACGAAAACCAACTGAATCTCGTTTTTGGACAAATCCAACTTTTGTAAAAGTACTAAACTTGCAAATGTATTTTCATTAATCATTTCCAAATTATTGTCATGTAAATCTAAAACCGTCAAATTTTCTAGGCCAATGAATGCTCCAGGTTCAATATTTGTTATTGATAATCCACCCATGTTTAGCGTATTCAAATTACCCCTATAACCCTCAAACATACCTTTTTTAACGTCAAAAGACTTTTCAAAGAAAATATTGAAATTTGGTATAGCTGCATGTAACCCGAAGAAACAATCTGGTTGCAATTCGTTTTCAATCTCAACATTATTTAATGTCAAATTATTTAACTTTTTTAGTGCTGCAAATGCTTTTGGTTTAATATCTACTGTAGAATCTGTAATTTGCAATGTTTGAAGATTGTCTAAATTTTGAAATGTTTCTTCAGTTATATCACCATTATACGATATTTTTAAAAAGTTCAAAAAGGATAATGTCAAAAAAGCGTTTGTA
The DNA here is from genome assembly GCA_963966045.1 of Xestobium rufovillosum. Lineage (NCBI taxonomy): Eukaryota > Metazoa > Arthropoda > Insecta > Coleoptera > Ptinidae > Xestobium > Xestobium rufovillosum. The sequence continues at coordinate 25,977,738 of OZ014493.1, read as the reverse complement.
CTTATCACTTTTATGTCATTGCCATTAAGGTACAGCCGTTGTAAATACTTTAAACCAAAAAATGTCTTATACTTAAGAAGCTTGAGTTTGTTATTTTCCAGATTTAATTCTTTCAACGAGTTGCTAAGATTGATGAATGCACCACCTTCTATTGATTCTATTCCCAAACTTGATAAATTTAAAGAATTTCGCTTTTCTATGCCATCAAATGATTTATATCTTAATTCTTTTATAGTAACATTATTACAGAATAAAGTTGTTACAAAGTGTGCACTGCAGAGTGAACATTCTTCAATTTTTTCAATTTCAACATTATTTAAGTAAATCTGTTTTGCTGAATTTCCAGTTACTATGTTTAAATTTTCCAATTTACTGTTGCTAATATTCATACTTTGAATTGGATTATTTTTAAGAGCTAATAGTTCAATAAAAGTTAAATTCGATATGCTTAATGAACTTAAAAATTTGTTTTGTGTAAATATATTATGATGCAGAATTGACAAATTATTTCCTTCTAGGTATAATTGAACCAGACTTGGCAGGTTAGTAAAAACATTACTGTAGAAGTTAACGATCTTGTTGTGTGTTAGGTCTAAGAATTTCAGACTTTCTAGACCAAGAAAAGCGCTGCTTTCGATATATGAAACATTCGAAGTTGATATGTTTAGAATAGTTAAGGATTGTAGGCCACTAAATGTATTATTAACCAAATTTGAAATGAAATTTTCGCTCATTACTAATGTTACTAAAGACTTCAATGTAGCAAATGCATTCTTACCAATATCAGTTATAGCAGCATTTTGTAAATGCAATTCACGTAAAGATTCACATCCTTCGAATATACCGGACTTGATGGTCCTTACATTGTTATTATTTAAGTTTAAAATACTTATATTTTTCAATGTTTTAAACATCCCTCGATTTAAGCTGGATATGCAAATATTTTCTAGAATCAACACCTGTACTGATATTTTCGGAAATAAAGTGAAATTTATTTTTGAAAAATTATTGCCCCGTAAATTCATAATTCTCAAGTCAAAATTGTTACCCTCGTCAATTTTATATATTTTGTTCTCTCTAGCATCAAGGACACTCAAGTTCCGTAATTCAGTCATATCAATTAAAACACTTAGATTATTGTGATCTATAAGTAATTCACGCAAATATTTCATTCCTTGTAAGGATTTTGGTTCTAAAATGTCTAAGCCACAATAACTAATATTAAGAAACGAAAGATCATGCAAATAACTAAATGTATAGTCCTTAAGTACTTTTAGATTATTTTTGCTTAAATCTAATCGCCTCAGTTTTAAATTCTGAAAATCACTCTTGTTCAAGTTTGCCAGTAAGTTATTATTTATATATAGTTCTTCCAGATTTACCGTATTTTGCAAAGCCACACCGATGGATTTGATTTTGTTGTAACTCACATCCAAAATCTCCAAGTGATTCATTCCATCCAGTCCTTCAAATTTTTCGATTTGATTGTGGTCCAGAGATAAGTTCCTCACTGTTGTTATGTTTCTAAGAAACTTCATGCTTCTAATTTGATTATTATCTAGATAAAGTGTCTTCAGTTTACTGAAATCTGTAAACACTCTGTCATCTATTGTTTGTATGATGGAGTGAGAGATCTTAACATGTTCAAAATTTCTTCCAGACAGAACGAACATCGGTCCCATATGCGTAAAATTTGAATGTGTCACATCAATTGCAGTTAGTGATGTAGAATGGTGCGATACCAAGAAATGAGTTAAATCATCCGTAGTTGTATTTGTCTTCTCTACTTTATTATGAATTCCGTTTGCCAGGTACAAATTTGATAGGATTGTTGTGACAATAATATAGATGCAACTCATGTTTATCGACGTTAACTGTAATTTAATGCAATTCAAAAATTATAGGTATCAATTTAAATAACAGTACAAAAATCTCACCCACCTGTAGTCAATATATTCGATGTTATTTAATAATATGGATAGTAACTGCGGCTCTGACTTCGTGCTTATCTTAGCACTTCCTGTACTTGATACCATATTTGATTCTTGCTCATTATTATTACTAGATTATCTAACAACAATTGAAATTTTAGTGCTGTAATAAATATTAAGTAGGTACTTATTAGGTATGTCTATTTATTCATTTTTTTTGTTTATTATTACTCTTTTACTGGTCTCAGAAAAGTAAATTAAATCAAATATGAATACTAATTAAACCATATGATTAGTACAACTAGACTTAGAATACCCAATAAAAATTAAAACTTGTTGCGGATTAAAACTTGTTACTGAGCAAAAAATGTAGTTAAAATTATATATATTTATGCATAATGAATTATGTAAAAAATGAAACTAAATGAAATAGACCATATTATTGTAATTATTGTGAAGAACCAGTCACGGACATGAGGGCACACAGAGATAAAAAGAGGTGGGGGTAGGCCCAGATTAGACTATTGCTGGATGCAGGTACGCGTCCAACCAGTCTTCGGACTGAGAACTTTATAATGAGTACATGAGTGCAGTAAGTACTGCGATGTTGTAGTAGATACTTGAAGTATTAGCATGTACTACTTTTTATGCATACCACCCATTGTTATTATTATCAATTTTATGGTGAACTGTAATTAGCAAAACATCTAAATAAAGTACTATTATTATAAATTAGAAAGAACTTGTCAAAATATTTGACTGCGTTTTTTGCCTTGGGCCGACATTTACGTGGTAAAAATAAATAAAATTATCCCTTGTTTGTGGCTGACATAATAAATGTCGGGAGATATCTCTGTTTAAAACACTTGCAACATGCACCTGCGATGGGCGTGATGTCACTTTTGCTGCTTGGTGCGCAATAACTGCAATGTTTAAGTGGTAAATTAGGTGTTCAAGTTTTAATAATTTTTATACATATGGGGTCTTAAATACATATAATCATTTGTTTAAAAGCAAAATTTTCTAAAATATTTGTTAGTGTCCGATTGCCCACTTGTTGCTTATCATGTCCAGATTTTTATCTCTGATGCTACATGAATCAACGTATTAATTTTGTCTATTAATACGTGGGAGCAACTGATAAAACGAATTAATAGAACTGTTAAGAAAAATCTGCAACAAATATGGAGCAGTATCACAGTTGGAAGAGGTCAGGGGAGAAGCTAAAGCTGCATTTGCACCCCACTTCATCTGACAACACGCTAAAATCTATCTACTACGCATTTTTATTGCCGGCCCCTTCAGGTTTTAATACTGCTCTACCACATTAATAATCCAACTCAGAAGCATGAATTCAGAGTAAAGGGGACAATGGGCAATTGCACAACTTTTTTAAATTTCGTAATTAGAAAGAAAGAACCTTCAAACGGGGCTAAGTGAAACAGTAAGGGTAAAGTGAATCAGCCGGTTCAGTTGCCAGATTCTAATGCGCTGGCTCTATATTCTCGAGTTCCATGCGGTTTTCGCATGATTTTCATAATGTTAATATGTTTACTGCTGCAGGGGGGGAAGCGTCGCGCCGATTCTGAAAACAGGTGAGCCGTGCATGAACGTATTATTTTAAAGGCACGGCTTGTTCCATGAGTAAAAGTTGAAAACGTTTAGTTGTAGGAAAAAGGGTGCATGTGTTGGGGGTATATCACTGATGAGAGGTGTAGCCTAGTCATCTAGGCAACATATTCCCGAAGTTCTTATTTTAATTAACCTTTCCATGACTATGAATTTTTTTTACCTAAAATGAACAAAGTAGGGGGTAAAATGTAATAACAATTAGTTTTTAGAGGAATTTCGGTATGGGTGGGTTTGGGAAACTAACTACAGCGATAAGTACTCCTAACACCCCCCCCCCCCCCCGCTTTCCCCCAAGTATTTTTGGTTGATCTACAAAAAAATTAGGATCCCACGGCAAATGCAATTATGAAAAAAATTACGTGGAAAAGGCGGTGGCGCCGGTCCAACGGGGCCGCATGGCCATGGGCCAAGCCTCTGAGCAATATGGAGTACCGTTTAGTACCATTCAGAGGCGATATCATGGAACTTATTCTCTAAAATCACTTCAAATATGGGCAGGGTGGGACTTTCCTTATCAGGGGAATAGTACAACAGTCTCTAAACAAGTTAGGGGTAACTGGAAAAGATTTAGACAATCTTCCAGGCCTGGACTAGTTTAAAACATTCATGAAAAGACATCAGGAACTAACCATGATGGTTTCTCTTGTAAAACAATGTGTTTTTTTACGTTAATCCATTTTCTTTATCAAAATACACTTTTTAAAAACTTTCTAATTGATTCATTTTACCCATTATCAGTCTAAAATGAATGAAACGCAAATTTAAACGGGTGATCCTCTTTACCCCACAATGGTGGGTAAAGTGAATCACTTTGTCCAAAAAAAAAAGGGGGCGGTTCCCATACTTAAAAAGGGCTGATATACATCTTAAATCCTTTGGAAAGGGTGCTAGAATATACATTATTTTTTGCATATTTTACCTTTTGCTGGTTTCGGAGACAGCAACAAAAAACAGATTTTTTTTTGATTCACTTAACCCCATTTGATGGAAGTTGTTGAAATATTTGACCCGTTTTTCTCGTTTTTCAGTTGGGGCACACATTAACCGAGAAAAAAATTAATAAAAATTGTTCTTTGTATGTGGCCGACGTAATAAAAGTGCAGCTGCACGTGTGTTAGACAGATAACTGTTTTACACAGTCTCTTTGACGTCTCTTAGTACACAAAAATCTAGATTTCGTTCAATTCAATGCCTGGCGGGGTATTTGTCTGAAGAGTAGTTATTCGAACGGTCTATTACCACTCGTATTCTTTTACTGACTTCAGTCCAAACCTGAATGCATGCAAACGTTTGCGGAGTTTGTCATGTGTTGTACCACTCACGCTATGTGATGAGCTCCACAAATCACAAACATTCATGGAGCCAGTTTCAGAAAGGGGAAAGCTACTAACGGTTCCAGATGCTATGCTTAGAACTTGGAAGCACGAAATTTCACGATTAGAACTAGGTAACGAACCTCATTTTGTACTAGCATAACTAGTATTTTAACATATTAAGGGTGCGGAATTTGAGCACTAAAAACGGGACATGTAGACACATTTTTATTCCAACACCATTCTGAAATTAAAGTAGATAAGGCTTTATCATAAAGGATCAACTTAGAGACTTGCACTACTTTTATTCGTTCGCCTTAAATAAATCTCCCTCAAATTATTGCAAAATCCGTCATAAACTTGAAACCTTTTTTACTATTTGTATTAGAAAGTAGGGTTGTCTAAGTTAATTATTCGTTATTAATTTTCGACCAAGAACATCTTGATACGTTACTTGCTTTAACCAGCGTGTTGGAATGAAAATTATATTGCAATCTCTCCATCTTGTGTATATTTGGGTGAGATGCACAGTATACTGGACGTTTGACAGTAGTAGTAGTGTGGCCATTGCAATGTAGATGGCGGTGGCGCTTCAGTTTATACTCTTATAGAGTCTATTAGTTAGGTTATATTACTAGTTTCGCGGGCTATCCTACTTCAAAATTCTCAACATGGAGCTCTTATGGGACATAGATTTTAAACACTGATTATTTAAATTCAGTGCATTTCTTAACGGGGATTCTGCAAGTGACATATAGACTGCTCTTTCCAGCTGTTACATTTTCAAAAACAATTTAAAATAAAACTTAATTTCAGAAATATTTTAAAACGGAGCACAGTACATATTAGAAAAGAACGTATGTCACGTTCAGACCAGACCAGTAACCTTGGAGATTATTTTGACGTTTGCTGCACAGAATTTGAGGCTAAATTGTTTATTTCTCCGGGTTATTTATTGTTTAATTTTTATTTAATAGGTGGTTTAAGTCCTTATTTATATTTAAAAAGTGTAAAATGGAAGAAAAAGTGTTAAAAATTAGTGTTGTTAACGACTTCATTTAAATAATCTACTGCGCCGGTTCTATCACCGACATTCTCGCGCCGTAAATTGCAGTAGTTTGTTGAATTTTAGTTTTAAACAAAATGACTGCATAAATAAATGCTTTTACAAGACAAACGGCGAAAAAAGGCTTCATAGTAATCGCCATATATTGATTTAATGCTAAGAAATCAGGATGAAAGGTAAAAATAGAACGCGAAGTGCAAGGTCATCTAACCTCCATTTAAAATGCATTGAAAAATTTTATCCAACTATTCTCTTAGGATAGCGTTTTAAATTTCGCGCTTTGATTTCGCCGTTACACTAATGGACTCTATTTCTAATAGAAAATAATAATTTAAAGATAGGACCGCCGACTAATCCTCCCAGATTTATTCGGTTGCCACTAAAGCAAAAACCTTGAAAATTCCGAGTTGTAGAGGTTCCGTCTGAAGAGTTTGTAGCTGTGATAGAAACCAATCATAATAGATTGTGACAATATTTTGCATAATCCTAATTATACTTTTGGGCGATAGGTGGCAGCATTTTATAGACTAACGGCTGGTAAATCCCAGCCTTAAACACTTTCCATTCAAAGTATTACAGCTAGTAAAAAACGGTTGAAGAGTTTATTTATAGACCAAAAACAACCAAAGTGCCCAAGAATATAAAGAAAATTTTGTCACAAAAAACCATGCAAATCAGGATTGTAGTGTCAACAAAACAGCATTTTATACATTCGATTCAATGCGGCAGCATCTTAAAATGCTTCACACAAAGTACTTTTTATCATCAGAATTGGTAAAAAATCACTATTATACAATTAATATAATTTTTCTTAAAATTTGTAAATATCAAAAAACTCGAGCGTTTCAGTTTGTCCATCTGACTGTATTTACAAGAATGGTAATTTCATTATTTGAAATTCACGAAAATTTTTCCTGTAAAACTACTGGAGACAAAAACGAAACATCACTCTCTTCTGCAACACAAGAACCAGAACTTTCCCAAAAAGTTATTCCGTAACTTACGATAGAACCAAAATATGCAAAGTAAACCGTTCTAAGAACAGTAACATCACTGAACGATCTGAAGGATTCTCAATGCAAAAATAAATAGTAATGGATAATAAACACAACTGAAGTTACTTTAAAGTTTTATTATAAAGTTATGGAATAAAATAAGATAAAAGTCTATGTATTTTAAATACAGAAGAGAACTCAACGAAAAACTTACTTCACTGACACCATAAAGTATTTCTTAACTTTAGATAAATTCTTCGGGCTCCCTTGGAGCGTCCAAGTCTCTATAATGGATTACGGGTCTAAAATCGCCACCCGCACTAGCACCCCTAAATCATTTAGGAATCAATACTGCAATTAAATCAGAGTCAAATAATTGTACTAACCTGCTTCTTGGGAGATAACCACGAGATCTCTGAGAGTATCCTTGGTTGTAATACCTAGGTGGGCCCCCATAGCCTCCATATGAAGTTGTGTACCTACAACAAACAATCAGAACTATCAATTATAACAAAACTGGGCAACCACTTACGCCGAATAAGCAGTATGAGTGGTTGGTTCTTCCCTTTTTGGTTGTGGTGCTTCAGCTAACATTGGCCTTTTAGGGTCCCGAAGATAGTTATTAAAGAACTCAACTTCCTTCTTAACCTCTTCTATTTTCTCAGCGTGTTTATTGAATATATGTTTACGAACAAAATCAGGTCCTTTAAATTTCTTTCCGGATAAAGGACACAGCCATTTGTCTTTTGCCAATTCTCGAGTATTCGCTTGCACAAACTTGTCAATTTCCATATCCACGTCCTTCAGCGATAAACTTACCAATTTGGATTCATTTTTGTTCTCTTCTGGCTTTACTTTCTCTGGCAGAAAATTGGCCATTTTTGTTTCAATGGCAGAGCCAATAAACTGACTTATATCAGTCTATAAAAATGAAAAGTAAGTTACCCACAAATTTCTTCTCTCGACAAAACAATATTGCACTAGTTACCTTTGCACTGGGTGGTGGACCACGAGCGTGTAATATTCCGCACCTATTGGGCATTTCATCTTCATTAGGATACTCACAATGATTATAATAATCTAAAGAATGGACAATACGCAAATATAATATAATACGATCCAAAACAGATATTAATGTGTCATCTCTTTCGACTGTCGTAGTGGCATCTTGTGGATCAGATGTTGGTTCAAGCCCCAATAACTCCTCCTCTTCTGCACTTGCTTCTTCTATGAGGTAATCAGTAATGTTATGAAGTACTGGGTTATTAGATACTAACCCAAACGTCTGCAAATTGAATTCGAGTACCTGAATTTTAAATTCCATACGCAGCAAGCGAGTAAAAGAAATATCCGATATTTTTCATAAGAAACAATAAAACAAACAGTAACAAACCTGTTGTGGTTTATCACTCTTCGTTTCATCAATCCACAAATTAGCTTTCGTGTCCAAATGCAGAGTCACTTTTGCAGATATACGAATATCTGATCTAACCACTTGTTTATGCGCGGTAATACCATTTACGGGACGAATGCGCCTGCTTAGATCTCTGTTCACAATAGCACCTAACTCACAGTCTCTCAGCCGAATGTTATTGAGATTCCAACAAATTTCTTTTATATTGGAATCCCTTTTGAATGTTACCCACCCTCTGCGCAACCATCGTCTTTCAGGCTGAGGATCAGCAAGAGCCACACGTAAGAAGCCGTCATATCTGAAAAATTCATCGTTATTATTTTATATTGTACCTACTTATTAATTCCACACTTAATTATTGCAAAAAATGAACTTAGAGCAAAAAGTATGAGGCAGGCTAATTTCATTGCTCCTTGGTGTAGTTTATCTACTGTATCTGCATTGAGATTCGGCTCTAAATGACGCACTAAAATCCTAGACTTAGCGATAAGTGCAAAATAGGCAATCACAAAGACAATGAGTACTGCATATAACAGAACACTGAGAGAGGCCGAATTTCGAACACAAATATGAAATGAGTGATATTATCAGACTGCTGAGGCAAAGGTGGAGAGCACAGAATGAACATGTCGCAAGAATCTCATAATTAAAATTACAAGAGATGGTAAATCAGACAAACAGATACCACCTGGAACCCACAAAGTATTAAAAGAAGTATTGGACATCAACGAGCAGACATCCAAGAGGTACTGGGTTGTAAGAATATGCCATATAAAAACGCTTTGCAGGTAATAATTTGAAACTAATTATGTACCTACATAAAAATTAGAATGATGTAATTTCAATGCCAACACTGAATGAGTTGTCTTTCCGATAAAAATACCTGGAAAAATACTAATTCAAGAATCTAAGAAATCAATTCCAAATACACTCAGCTATAAAAAATTCGATCCATTACTATCTTTCATCTCAATTTTTTTCTGTAAAATACATATTAGATTTTTGGTATAGAATGCAATTCATTGATATTCGGAACAACAGATAACTTTTTACTCCAATTTCTTATAGTCAGGTTACAAAAAATGTTCGGCGTGTTTTTATCGACACATTTATGTTCCACAAGACGATGTTTAGCTTTATGTAGACACGTTCACACATTGAAATTGAATCAATTGATTAGTTTGCATTATTTTTGATTGAGGAAAATGGCCTTAGCCGGAGCTATATAGCTCAAGTTCTAAACGTATCTTGTTCAGTAGTTCAAATACCCATTAAACATTTCAATGAAACTGGTACTTATAGAAAGAGGCCAGGATCAGGCCGATGAAGAGTGACATCTGAACATGACGATCGATTTTTGGTCTCTGCAATATTGCATGACAGGCCTCTGATTTTGGTTGAGTCAGCAAATAGGCTAAAAGTGAGGAATGTGCATGTAAGCAGGTCATGTCAAGAAGACTGTATCATGTCTACAGCTATTGTGAGAACACCGTAGAGCTCAACTAGCTTTCATTAGACATCATGAACCCGGGAATCTCGCAATCTGAAGCAACGTCCTGTTCTCAGACGAATCAAGATTCTGTGAGATACCAAGGCAGTCGTGGAAGAGTTTGGAGAAGGCAGGGAGAATGATTTGCCAAGCGCAATATCGTTGAAAGAACTAGTTACTGAGGGGGCGCTGGTATGGTCTGCATAAGCAGTGATGATGGATGACAAAGCCCGCACCTGAGTGTATTTTCCCAATCTAGTCAAGTTTGAAGTTTAGCATGTCTGGATTATCAAAATTTTAATGAACAATGTTTCAAACCACTTTCAATACATGCTAGTATAAGAATGGAATAAATCACAGTATTTTCATAATAAAAGAAACACTGTTATGTGTTCCTTTAATTTAATAATTACACAATTTCGATGCTTGTAAATATAGAACTATTTTAGAATGACTACGAGTCCCTTCCCATTTCAATTGGCCCACCTTAGGATTTTTCAGGTATTCATCTTGAGGGAGCAAAAATAGAAGTACTACATGAACTTCAAATTTGTTTATTCTTTTAACACCATCTTTAGCACCTCTTAAGCACAAGAAATGCATATGAAGTAACTAAAACTGATAACTAACACACAATGAGAACGAATAGAAAAAAGTGAACAAATACGTAAAATTAACAAAACAGCAATCTTAAAGTTTACCACTGGGTAACACCGCCTTTATTTTTTATTACAGCCAAGATTTGGTGGGGCATAGTATTAACCAAGCATTGGCATAATTCCAGTGTAAACGAATCCTATATTTCCTGAAGCCTTTACTTCAGTTCAGGAATTGTTCTGGCAGGATGTTTCCGTAGCACCGTTTTCATCTCGTGCCACCAAGTTTCGATCAGTGATAGATCAGGACTACTAGAAACCCATTCCAAGAGTCCATTTTAAGGCTCTTTTTGAGGTGTGGCATCCTGCACCGTCCTGCTGAAACACAAAATCTTGGCTTGATGTCAAACAGGCTTCCATGACCGGTAAAAGCGATTCGTCTAAATATTTGTTTGTATCCACAGTTCCTTTAAGAAAATGAAGTTTTCCTACTCCTTTGGATGACATTCTGCCCCAGACCATGACGGATGCAGGAAATTTTACCTTTCTTTTGAGACAGTCAGGATGGAACGTCTCATTTTTTTGCGAATAACTCGACTTCAACCGTCTCCAACATACACTTCGAATCGGGTCTCATTACTCCATTATATTGCACGCCATGTTCTTTTGCCCAATCTATTTTTCATCTGCTGTGGTATTAAAAGTGGTTTTTCTTTGGCCTAAAGCAAAATTGCCACTTTTACTTTTTCTAGTTAATTTTTTTACTCAAAAAACTTAACCTTCTAAGTTCCAAGTTCCATTTTGTGAACCTCCCTGTGACATGTGGATCTCGGAATTTGCCTTCCAACAGCATCACTCCACAGAGGACTTAACTCAAGGTAACTGACACGCTTGTTTTTCTGGATAATTCTTCTAATGCTCTTCTATTAGCATTTGTAATCTTGCTTTTTTCACATGTCGGGGCTTTGCGGGGACTGAACCTGTAGTTTTATATTTTCTAACTATATTTCTTACACTATACCGCGACAACTCTAATAAATTAGCAATTTCCGAGTTTGATTTCCCAGAATTGCCAAATTTAATAAGTGAACGAATTTTGTTATCGATAATCTTTCCTCTGACCATTTTACAGAACACAACTACCTTGAAGGTGTATCAAATGCATTAGTATTAGAAATTATTATTAGCATTAGTATTATCATTGTCGTGGCGTCTGTTTTCCACGACCACCTTTGGATTATAGGCTTACTTGTAACTAACACGTTGGCTGCGGCAGGAAAATTGAATAAATTCTTGCAGTGCGTTGCCGGTCCCCGGGAGTATTAATGCAGGTTTCTATTTATTATACATGTAGTTTGTTGTATTCAAGGCAGGAGTGGGCCCCGAGGACCCCAACCGCACTGAACTACGAAAATGTTTTAAATGACCAAACACAAATTTGAAATCTTCGGAACTTTATTAAACTTAAGCGAAAACAATGTGTTTCTATTCATTTTATGAGTCAGACACTGATGATGATGATGGAACATAGTTTTTGTCCACCAACGAATTATCATTGCTAAGATTTGTAAAATCTTCAATTTTCATCGCTTCGATAGTGGTTTCTTCAACGCTTTGGACATTTTCATTATTTTCATCATTTATATCATCAATTTTTTTATTACTCGTTGCTAAAGTAACTAATTTTTTGCTTCGTGAACTCATTTTAAAGTCCTCAGCACCTAGACACCACAACTCGTGAACAAAATGCAAACATAAAACACGTGCGGTTAATATGTAATGGAATTTTCCTGTTGAAACATGTATGACCCTTTAATTCTATATCGGTCCCCGGGGACCCCAACCGCACTCTGCTAATAATTATTAGCACAGTGCGGCGGGGGTCCCGCGAGACTGACATGTTTTTCAAAACTATTAGAATTGCCTGAGAGTGGGGCTTTCCAAAGCTCTTTTAAAAATTGAATTCGGGCCAGTTTTCTCCAAACTGCAGCTTTCGGAAGTTCGGGAAGAATTGATCGAAATGCTGCGCACAGAAGTAATGCGCGGTAACGGTCCCCGGGGACCCCCAATGCAGTGAACGTGTTAAATAAAAATGGGTTGATGTCGCCGTACTTGGAACATTTTTGCTTCTTTGTTACAAATTTGAATAGGGAACAATAAAGTTGGTGTTTTCTACTGCATATTATTAAATACGCATTGTTAATTTAGTTAGGGAGCCGGTATAGTAAATTATTACTGTATTTTCTACCATGCCGGACATTATTAATCTTAATGTATGCAACAAGAGGAAGAAGAATATCACTATGAGAAAGTTGCATCTGAGTCGCACCCACCGCAGATGGCGCTCTTAAGAAAAGTTTAGAATCGTCTGGCACCCACTCGCGACAATCTAATGTGTCTGGCATTGATATTTTGGCATTCTTCATGATACAAATAGTCAGTAAAAGAAGAATCAGATACATTATAAGTCACGAGTGGGTGCCAGAGAACCCCAAACTTATCTTAAGCAGGAGCGGCACGTGACGTATTTTCTACCAACAGATTTTTCTTTTACTGAATTTTTGTATTATGAAGAATGCCAAAATATCAGTGCCAGACACATTAGATAGTCGCAAGTGGGTGCCAGACGATTCTCAACTTTTCTTAAGAGCGCCATCTGCGGTGCGACTCAGATGCAACTTTCTCAGTCATATTCGTCTTCCTCTTGTTGCATACAATAAGATTAATAATGTCCGGCATGGTAGAAAATACAGTAATAATTTACTCTACCGGCTCCCTAACTATTAATTTGGGACCTAAAAACAGCATGTAGAATTTATTATTTTTTGATGCTGCCCAAAAAACTAAGATTTCAATGGGTGGGCCAACTGAAATGGGAAGGGGCTCGTATACATACTTCACATTGTAGAAGTAATCTTTATTGTGGTTTATCTTAATATGTCAATTTACCTCGAACATATAGCCTCAACTTCCTGTCTTGTTATAGTAGGTGCCAAATTTCTTAAGAATATAGAAGTAGTTTTATGCAAAGCTTTGGGCTTCTCAACTTTAGAAGTATCATCTTCTATCGTTTCAACGGTTTCCTTGATTTCCTCCTTTTCTCCTCCCTTCTCTTCTTTCTCTTCTTCCGTTTCTTTAACCTCCTCTTTTGATTTTGGCTCATCTTTCTCCTCCTTCTCTTCATCCTTTTCATCTTCGGTATCACTACTACTGCTAGATGAACTGCTACTGCTACCAGAGTAAGATCTTTTTCTTTTCTTGTCTGCAATAATATCACTAAATACTAATACATTTCAAATTTATCACAAAGTGTACCTTTCTGCTTTTCTGGCTTTTCCTCTTCTTCTTCCGGATCCTTAATCTTTTCTTCCTTTTCTTTTTCCTCCTCATCTGGCTTTTCCTCTTCTACTTTTGTTTCTGGCTCTTCAGGTTCGATTTCCATTTTCTCTTCCTTTTCCACTTTAGTTTCCTCTTCTTGAGGTTCAGATTCATTCTGAATTTCGCCATCTTCACCCTTGCCATCACCATTAACTTTTTCAGCATCATTATTTTCGGATTGTACTTTTCCATTTTCAATTTCACCTTCCTCTTGAGCAGTTTTCTCAGGTTCACTCTTTTTCTCTGCAGTCTCTTCTGGTTTTTGCTCCTGTTTCTTTTCTTCTACTTCTAAATAATGAATGAAGACATGAAAGCTTCCATGTTAATCGGTATTAAAAAACATACCAGCATATTCTTGTTCTAAAATAGCCAAATCTTCTTCTGTACCTCCTTCTAGTTTAACAACAACAGTATCCAAAAGTTTCAGCAAATCATTTGTTTTTGCGCAATCCACTGTGACCGAATCTACTTTTCCTGAACTTATTAGATCGGTAAATACTTCCACGCGTTTCTGCAACCAAAATGTCAGGGAAAATGTCTTTTAAGAATTCATTTAACAAAAAAATTACCTTAAGAGCCTGCATTTGCTCCTCCTTGCGCTTGACAGAATCTTCAGGATGATACTTTAACCGGAACCTACAAACGAGCAAAGAAAAATTACAATAGTCAATATAGAATTACCAACAGAATGAACACAGTTTCAACATTCGTCTCGCACATTCAAGCAGAGGATAATTTAAGGAAATGTAAGCGTATTATCCCATATTCAATCAAAATGATTTAAAAATCCAGGTTTTCATATTAAGTGCAACATTGAATGTGGGATTGCAAATATGTCTGCACAATCCTGCGTAATTTGGCGTTATGGGGACACAAGGGAAGATTTTTCAATCCAATCACCACGAATCAGTCTTATGCAGTAGGCAAGTTTTCACAGAATATCTCAAGCCGTCTTATTATACAGGATAACACCAAACTTTGACATTTCGGGACTGTTCATGTTTGCAGTTTTAACCTTTTCGTGGCCGAATGGAGTACTTCAGGTACATCAGAACATTATTTCTGCCAAGAGTAGTACTATTATCCTAAAGTAGCATGATTTTTAGGGCTTTCACAGTAGTAGCATTTTGAGCAAATGCAGCATAATCTCAAATTTTCCCAGAAAACATCATGATGTACCAAATCTTTCACATGTACGCTGGAATGCACACATCAAATTGTCAAAGTTGAGCTGTAGATTCAATGAATTATTTTGAAAATTTTACTAATATTGTTTTGCCCTGTCGTACTCCAACCGCAATTGCCAGAATTTGAGATTTGAGGATTCTTCTAACACAGAGAAGGGTAAAATATAAAAGAAAGGTTAGAACTTTATATGGAAAGTAAACCTGGAGGTTTGGTATAAAGATTTTGGAACTTACAAATGTGGAGAAAATCAAAGTGCTTCCGTATTTCCTAATGATTTCAGGGCTCGTAGTGAATTTATCAACAAAAAAGATGTAATTATGTATAGATTCTTTAAAAAATATGAACTATTTATGTACCTTGAAGTTAAAAGTGAAACAACTGCTCTTATTGCATTGTCCCGATTTGAAAATAGTTTTATTGTATTGTCTCCAGCTTGACCAACAGCGTTTAATAATTGCAGTTGATTCTGTAGTTTTATTTTACACAATTTCTTGTGCTGCTTCCCCTTTGAGTGCTGCAGAATTGATTGAAAACCTCTTTGCAAACAAACTACTTTATCACACACATTACAATATAGGTTATTGTCGTCGTATGCACGGCCCCATTTAGATATTAAGCAGTTGTTACCATCATTCTCCTCTAACCATTTACTGTTAAAATGGCACCTGCCCATTGTAAATGCAAGTTATGTATGATTTTATTATAAAAACCACTGAACACGCCTAGAACCCAAAAGTAAAAACTCAAATTACATTTGTCGTTCGCTCCCTTGTCTTTTACTAAACTATCAACGTATGCATGTTCAACTAAAAACGTGTTTTTTATCATATACTTTCGTTTAAGTTCCTAGTTAGTTTCTGTCCAAACCAGCAGTGATGGTAGGTATGTAGGTATCGCATAGAGTTGCTGGTTTGATGTTCTCGGGCTGGGTGGGTCCCGTATAGATTAGTTTTTTTTTCTCATGTTTTTACATTATCCTATCCCAAAGGACTTGTACCTTGACGCAGTTCTAGTAATACTGGGACGGGTGGGATGGCTTGCGCGCTTCAATGATATAAAGAGCCGAACCATAGGTTTAACCATATTGGAGGGGTTTTTATTTGAGAAGCCAGACTAAATCAAGTCCCTGGAAGGGGGCAGCAGCTCTTTCAGTAATCATAGTGGCAGAGATCGTGAGGTTTGGTATGGCACTGTGATACACACTACTGCGATGTGGAAGGCAACGGGAAACCACCACATTATTTTATCCCTAGTACAGCGTACTTTAATTTATGATGATGGCACCTTCTGGAGTAAAATATTCCGGAGGTAAAATAGTCCCACATTCGGATCTCCGGGCGGGGACTGCTTCGGGGGGAGTCATCAGAAATGATAACCGTCATGTAACCGAAATGATAACATCTCACGAGTCGGAGCGTGGAATGTTAGAAGCATGAAACATGTAGGGAAGTTAGAGAATTTGAAAATTGAGATGGATAGGTTAGCATTAGACGTAGTAGGTATCAGTGAAGTGCGATGGCCAGAAGCTGGAGACTTCTGGAGCGGAGATTTTAGAGTAATACACACAGGATCTGTAGGAGGAAATTCGGGAGTAGGAATTGTTATGCGGAAAAAAGTAGGACAGAGTGTAGAAAATTTCTTACAGCAAAGTGACAGGGTAGTTATGGTTAGGTTAGATTCGAAACCTGTAAAAACAGTAATAATACAGGTATATATGCCCACTTCTAACTACAGTGATGAGGCCGTAGAGGCAGTTTATAGTGATATTGAATATGTGCTAGATTTTGTGAGGGCACGAAAATTTAATAATTACAGGAGATTTCAATGCAGTCGTAGGCACAGGGCGAGAGGGCGGAATAGTTGGCCCCTTTGGATTAGGCAATAGGAACGATAGGGGAGTTAGACTGATAGAGTTCTGCGATAAACATAACTTAACGGTCGCGAACACTCTATTTCACCATCATGTTAGGAGATGCTATACGTGGAAGATGCCAGGAGACTTAGGGAGATATCAAATAGATTACATTCTCGTTAGGCAAAGATTTAGAAATCAAGTTAGGGATTGTAGAAGTTATCCAGGAGCAGATATAGATAGTGATCACAACATAGTCGTTATGAAAGCCAATCTTAAATTTAAGATTTTGAAAAAAAGAAGCGGAAGAAGGTATCTTGACCCAGAGAAACTAAAAGATGATGATATGCGCAATAAGTTCGAGAAAAAGACAAACGAAGCACTAAAGGGCACGGGTGGAAATATTGTTAGGGACATAGAGGCAGAATGGAATTGCATTAAAAATAGTTTAGTTTCCTCAGCTAGGGATATTTTGGGTCATAAACAGAATGAAAGTAGGAAACCCTGGATAACAAAACATATTGTGAGTCTAATAGAGGAAAGGCGAAAATATAAAAATAGGTTAGATGAAACAGGGAAACAAAGATATAAGGCGATCAAGTGGGAAATTATTCGGGAATGTAGGAAAGCGAAAGAGCAATGGATCGATAATAAATGCAAAGAAGTGGAAGATAAATTCGAAGTAGGAAAGACTGATGAAGCATATAAAATAATTAGGAGAAATTTTAGAGAAATTGGATCTAGTACCAAAAACATTAGAAATGAGGCAGGAGATATCCTAATCGGAAGTGGGGAGAAGGCAGATAGGTGGAAAGAATATTTAGGAAACTTATATGCGGGACAGGAAGTGCAAGATATATTAGAAAGCGAAAGCAGTGTAGAGGGGGATAACCTAGGGAGTCCTATAATGAGAGAAGAGTTTGAGATAGCACTAAAAAGTTTAAGGAATAATAAAGCACCAGGTATAGATGGCTTGCAGGCAGAAATCTTAAAGTGCGCAGGTGAAGAGGTAATAGATCGTTTATTTAAACTAGTTAGTCGCATATACCTGACAGGCGAGATTCCAGAAGATTACAAACGGAACATCATAGTAGCTTTGCCAAAAAGAAAAGGCGCGGATAGATGCGAAAATTTTAGAACTATCAGTTTAACTTCCCATGCGTCAAAAATTTTAACTAGAATTGTGCATAGAAGGATGGAGAAAAAGGCGGAAGAAATATTAGGAGAAGATCAGTTCGGATTTAGACGAAATAGAGGAACGCGCGAGGCCATTCTAGCTTTACGAGTAATTATAGAAAAAACGATAGAAAAGAGAAAGAGCGTCTATATAGGATTTGTAGATTTAGAAAAAGCCTTCGACAACGTAAAATGGGGGAAGATGTTCGAAGTGCTGAGAAAGGTAGGGATGAAATACAGGGACAGAAGAATAATACATAATCTCTACAAAGAGCAAAAGGCAGTTATAGAATGTGAGCAGGAACAAAGGGAAGTAGATATCCGGAAGGGAGTGAGACAGGGATGTGCATTGTCACCTCTAGTTTTCAACTTATATATCGAAGATGCGATTAATATTGTTAAGGAAAGAACAGCCTCAGGGATCAATGTACAGGGCCAAACTATTAACATGCTCAGATTTGCGGATGATATAGCAGTGTTAGCATCTAGCAAAGAAGAATTAGGAGCGGCTTTGAATGAAATGGAAGCAGTTTTGACACAGGGCTTCGGCATGAAAATCAATAAAAAGAAAACTAAAATTTTGGTATGTAGGGGATGTGAAAATAGAACTAAAATGGAAATACAAATTGGAAATGAGAAGATAGAGGAGGTCGCGGATTTCTGCTACTTAGGAAGTAAAATAACTCAAGACGGTAGGAGCACTAAAGATATAAAACAAAGAATGGCGCAGGGCCGAGTTGCGTTTAACAAAAAGAAACATCTGTTATGCTCGAGAACGGTTAATATAGAGACTAGGAAGAGACTCTTAACGTCTTATGTATGGAGTACGGCATTATACGGGTGCGAAACTTGGACAATAGGAGAAGCGGATAGAAAAAGAGTAGAAGCGTTTGAAATGTGGTGCTACAGACGCATGATGAAGATACCGTGGATAGATAAGGTTAGCAATAGGGAAGTATTAGAAAGAGTTGGGGAAAAGCGAAAGGTATGGAAAACAATAAAGAGTAGGAGAGATAGGATGGTAGGACACCTTCTAAGACACGAAGGAATAGTTCGTGACATACTAGTCAGAGATAGGAATAAAAAGAGGTAGGGGTAGGCCTAGATTAGACTACTGCTCTCAAATAGTTAGGGATGTAGGATGTTCTACTTTTAGGGAAATGCGTAGGTTAGCTCAGGATAGAAAAGAATGGAGATACGCGTCCAACCAGTCTTCGGACTGAGAACCTTATGATGATGATTTACATTATCTTTTTTGCAAAAAATGCGTGTGTCTGGTGCGAAAGGGCAATTAAGGAGTTTGTTTAAAATGCTTTTGTTTCATAAAGTGCTTTGTTACAAATTGCAACACAATATTTAACACCTGTTCGTAATAGCCAATAGCATGCTTTGAAATGTATTAGGATGCTATATTGACTATGGTTTACGAACATGCTCAACGCATCAACTATCATTCCAACATTATTTTATGCACTTCATAAAGGGAGAAATGGAATGATGCGAGAATTATAGCAGGTGGCTTGTAGGCTTGTTTATTTTTATTTTCACCAAATGTTTTCGCTTTTCGCGCGGCAACATTACAAATAAAACCTGTGGTAGTAAATAACCTATCATGGATTTATTTGCCAGAAATCTTCAGAAATTATGAACTTTATGTACCACTCGTTAATAATATGAACTTTTATGAACAGTTGCAATAATTATGAACCTTTACATAATGTACTCGCTACGAGCCCTGTGATTTTACTACTGTTTCGTATGTACCCAAGAAAAAAGGTAGGAGTTAAATATGCACAAAATGTAACAAGTCTCCATGGACAAGAATTTAAAACTCTGAAAGTACCAACACTATGTAATGTAGTATTTGTTGTTTCTGTAGAACATGTTTGCAATTTGATGAGACAAACTTATGTTTTGAATAAAAATTTCAAGATGTTATTCCACCAAAAGTTGCAATTTCTTTGAATAGCTGAAATACCCCACATAGGCTGTAACATTGGCGGCCACTAAATGCTTAATAATTTTAGAGATATGTACTCTGAAAATTAAGAAAAAAACTTAGAGATGCTAGTTGGAGGACTGAGTACTGGGAAAAGAAATTTGTGGAGCATACAATACTGTACCCAACAAACTTCGCAAGCGAAAATCTTCCCTTGTAAGGACAAAGCACTCACTCGAAATGCCAAAATGTAACTGTTGGTGCAAAATCTGATAATTACTTTGCAGAATCCTCATTACACTTGAACATTTCCAATCCCACACATACACCAAATTCGCACTATAAAAACAAGTAGTTATTAAAAATTATAACGTATCTTCGTAAACGTGAATCTCACCTGCATTGTAATACCCTAACAAAGCACGCGAAAGCTTATGCATTGCGCGCATAGCTTTTTATGAACGGTAATAATATAATCCACAGTATTGCATTGCTTATTTGTATTTATAACATTTTACTTCAATATGTACTTTTAACGTTGTGTATATTCACAAGTTTAACCGCAGTTCACACACATAACACATAATTATATTTTATGAAGGTTTCAGGTAGTCTCGAATCAGTGCTGCAGAGAAAAAGTTTTTTTAACATAATAATCTGGGGATGCTTAAACAGTTACTTAATCAACCTTAGTTTCATTTAGTCTAGCAAAGTTATAGTCATACTTCTGAAATAAAAATACGTTCACATTGGTGAATGCAAACATCATATTCGTAAATCTCAAGCGTAATAATCTAAATATCATTTACACACCAAACTTACTCTCGATAAAATTGAATTAAAATTTTCTTGTTTATTGAAAAAATTGTATATTGTCTAAGTTAAATTTATGCTAGTTGTTACGAAAAAGACTTCAAAATTTACGAATAATCTCAATCAAATTGTATGCACCAACTATTCTGTCAAAGTTAGTAGTTTCAGACAAAACTGTTACCTTTTCTACCAAACTCAAAAAACAAAAAAGATTTAAATATTACATACCATTCGTCATCCTTATGTGCGACAAAGAATTCATTTAGCTGTTGTCTCTGGAATTCTAATTTATAGTCATTATATTTTTCTATAGCTTCACTGTCTGAAATGTTGTCGTCTTGGGTGGCCAGGAAAGCTTTAAAAGACATCATAGGTGGCTGCTGACCTTCAATTTGAGAGGACGATGGTGGTTCTCTGAAGAAATTATTACCAGCTCTTTAAAAACAGACACACAAAAAGTTAATCAAAAATTTAATATTTTATTATGTTCTAACACAGAAACGACAATCTAGGAACAAAAACACTACTTCTATATTCAAAAAACTACATCTACTAAAAACAAAAATATCTAATATAAGCAAATTTAAAGTAAGAGGTGGATTCCATTAATAGATGCTCATCTAATAGGGTCATCCATCAGTTTTGGTTTAATTTATTTTTGGATTCCGAAAGTATATTGACCTATATTTTTTGTTCTTCCAATATGACGCATATTAAGGCATAAATGACTCCCTTGTGATATTTGGCGAATGCGAACTACCTGGCTTGGTGCTTAGTTTGTTCGACTGAAGTATTATTAACAAGCAAAGAGGTTCGATATTTAACGTTTTTATATGTTTTAGTATTGAAATACTTCTGGGCACGTGTATGGGGGCTGTCTATACATAAATGGAGCGAAATATGACAGATCTGTCAGTCGGCTTGCGCAAGCAAGCGATCGGTCGGTTCTGATTATTAATGAGGGTGAAAGTTTAAAGCACGAGCAGTAGACGAGTGTTTTAATTCATCAGAGTTAATAAATAATAGGCATAACTTGAGAGCGTAATACTTTAGAATGTGGAAACAACCTTGGGGTTGTTCAGAAATACTTCGGGATAACGAATAATAAAGTTTTAATGAATAAAATAATATGAAAATACAAAAAATATAACTCAACGTCTAACTTGATGTAAAGTACAAAAAAGAATGAATGCGTATTCTGAAACAAACATCTATGGTTCTAATAGCGAGTAAATATATAAACTTTAAAGGCATAAATTGTCATCTTTACGATTATAGACCAAGCCGGGCGTCACAATCAGATTGAAATCTGCTAGGTTAGAGTAAATGCCAACAGACATATAATTTGATAGTTGCAGTTAAATGAATGTGAAAAAAATAGAGTAAAATGGTAATTTTAGTATAGTTCTTAATCCGCATCAACGGAAAGATTCTAAAGGATTTTAGAAACACTGTAGGTTTTTACACATAACATGCTTACTCTACTTGGTAACCTTCCATTAAAGGTTTCTAAAATTCAAATTAAAAAACCAGCAGCTGTATCAGGTATTTTCAATACGCCAAAGATACGTGTGATAGATGCAAGGTCTGTGAATTTTGCTTGTGTTTAGAGGTCGGTCTAGTGGAATATCTTTTTATTTTAAAAGGTCTGTCTATATGCATATTTATGATATTTCAAAAGGTTCAATCAAATAGCGACAAAGTTTATTATTTACATGGGTAATGACTTAATGGATGACCCCATTGCAGCTGCTTCAAAATCAAGTAAATTAAAACAAGTCTGATAAATGTTTGCCTGTATTTGCTTCGGATCTTTTCACGCTTTTTCGCAATAACTATTTCTTGTAACTGCATGAACTCTGGCATTGTCAAAAAATCTACTGAATTATTTTTTCAAACGAAGTTACAAAGAAGAGAAGATATGATACTTATTTTTAAATTAAGATGGAACTTTCCCAAGGTGAACGTCTATTAATGTAATTTAATTAAGATTTTTTGTTTAAAATATGCCATTCTGAATCAAAGCAGTACACGTAATAAGTTTTGTATACGGCAAAATCTTTATTACTAATTATACAAATCACTGCGTATAACATTAGGTGATTGAACGAGGGGTTTGATGTTGTAGCGGAAAAACGCTTTGTGAGAAGGGTGTGTAACAGACAGGCAGCATTGGCATTTATATACAATACTACACGGTACTATTTAATATCTGCTACTATTTAATATCTTTACAAAAAAGCTACATATGCACATTTATTACTATTATTATTATTATTCACTTTTCTCAAAATAAACCACAATAAAAATATCACTAAAATGTACATATATGGCAGGTCTACAACATATGCATACAGGTTATGATAATAAAGTAACCCATAAATTAATTATTTTCGGAAATAAGCTACTTTAGCGGATTAATATCCAAAAAAGCAAATTTTTGGAATTATCAATTCTCCCCTTTTCTCACGCTGTGTTCTCGAAGCCCGACTATTTTTAATAGACCTCCATTTTAATAGCAAAATTTATAAAATTTTTTCCATTTTCAAAACAAATGCAGTTAAACCAAAGAACAATTTAAACGTCAAAGACTCGGTAAAAGATGAACCACAGAAAACAAAATCGTCGTTGTCAAATTATCTTTAAGCTTTAACTTATCCACCAATCGTACACAAGTTAGGGTGTTAGGGTTTCTGTGTACGAGCACATAACATGAAAGCTTAGGTTCATTGTGAACAGAAATGTTTGTTCCGAAAATATTGGGTTTAAATACATATACCATTTACGTGATTATTAAAGTTACTTTCATTGTGAACAAGCACTGAACTAACAGTAGGTATTCAGGTCAAGGGTTCAACGTTTTCACTTGAAACTCTGATAATTTGTTCTTTCTACCGCCTCTCCATTTCTGTTAAATGTTAAGTCTTTAAGTATGAAAGGTAAAATAATAGTATATTATACACAAGTTTATGATGAATGCTATTATTACCGAGGATGAAGTTTACAACACGAGCGAGTGAAACGAGCGAGTTTTGTAATCATCCGAGGTAATAATAGCATCATTATAACGAGTTGTATACTATACTTTGTCCACGACTATCAAAACAGATTCCCAGAAAGAATTTACCTTTATTTCCCTTCTCCAGTGTAAGAAAGATTCATACATACGCTCTCAGGTATAATTTTCTTGGTTTTTTGGGCAATGAATCTAATGAGGCAAGATCTGCAGCTTCTTTTATTGCTGGTGCTGTTAAAGAAACCTCGTTTTCACTCTCACTACTCATTATATCTTCTTTTTTAGAATATGCATTTCAAATTAAAAGCAAACCATGCTGATTTGACGTTTCAATTTGAACTGACACATCGCGATCGCGGCCTACTAAATAAATGTAAAAAAGGGTCAAAGCGATGTTCCTATTGGTGTAGTGAATAATATTCATTAATCACTGCAGTGATTAATGTATCTAATTATGATTGAAGAAACACAAGTATAAAGAGTATATTATAAGATAGTGGTGGACAAATATCTTTAAACCTTTCAGTGTACAGTACTATTTCACGCGTTCCTAGCTGTGTGTTCATCAAAATTGTAGCTACCAACTAGCAAGCACAAGTGTGGAATAATTAGAAATAAATTCATAATTTATTATGAAGCATTATATTATGACAAAATATATTTATTTCTTTCTTTCTTTGTAAATATATTTCAGGGCATACAACAAACTAATATTTTTTATCGTAAAGTTCTACGCATTTCGCATCCCCAACTATTTGAGAGCAGTAGTCTACTCTGGGCCTACCCCTAACTCTTTTTATTCCTATCTCCAACTCTAGTATGTCGCGAACTATTCCTTCATGTCTCAGGTGTCCTACCATCCTATCTCTCCTATTCTTTGTTGTTTTCCATACATTTCGTTTTTCCCCAATTCTTTCTAATGCTATTGCTAATATTATTTATGCGAGCAAAATAATCTTCAAAATACCTACAAATTTAGAGATGAAAAAACCAGCAAGAAACCAACAAAAAATTCTTTGGCGTACCTACCTACAAACATCAAACTAAAATTTTTTTAATAAACACTAAATAAATACACCTGCACAAAAATAATGACCCTATGGTACATGCAATATTTCTGTTTGAGCAGTAGGTATATGTATAAAATTTTTGCATATCCTACTAGTGGGGACAAAAGCAGGCACTAACTTGTCTGCAGTTACAAGATGACGTGCAGCGGGCAGCTGTATACTTTTGCGTAAAAACCTTGAGCTCCTTCACAATTATAGTTCCTTTTAACAATAAGAGTTGGAAACTTATGCTTGATTTGGAAGCAGCTTCCACAAAAATTATGATTTCACAAAAAATGTTAAATTTCGAATAGTTGCAATTTACCTGTGGGCTGCCTGATGATAAGGCTGAAAATGACTATTATAATAGCCGTCACCATAAAAATCATGGCGAAGACGCTTTGGAGCAGGTTCTAAGCTAGGTGAATATCCACGATCCCTCACAGCCCCTCTGTAATCTCGAGGGCGAGGTCTTGACCAGGCATCTCTATTTGATAAAGAAATGAATAAATGTACTCAACATAGCTAATATTACAAACCTTTCTTGCCAATCATCTCTTGGGCGAACTGCTCGTTCAGTACCACGATAAGTAGCCTCAGCTCGTTCACCTCGAAATTTATCACGACGTTTACGATCATACTCATCTTCACTATCACCCATCTGAAAATATACACCATTTATCAATAATTTTGCTTTGCGTCGATTATGCAGGCAAATAGCGGTAAAATTTACTGGAGGTGACGTCAACAAACCTTATAAAATATTCTATTAACTTTTATAAAACAATACTTACGATTCACAAAATATAACTTTTGCTCTTGCTGATATAATACTAGTCCTTTACCTTTACTTAAGAATTTATCTTAACTGTTTATTTCTGGCCAAATTTGGGTGATCCTCCCAGATCCCAAATAATAAATGCAGAATGGCGGAATTCCAATAGCACAGAAAAATGCTGGTCGTCGCGCGCAAGCGCAGTGCAATCGGGTTTCTGATGTTCCAGTGATTTTATAATCAGTAATGACTGTGTGTGATATTCCGATTTCCACCGTGACACAGAGGCGTTTATTTATATCCCAAATAGGTTTTGCCAATGCATTGTTTTAGCCTTTTAGCGTGCTATTATTCCCTTGTTTACATTAGTAATCGCGGATTTTCTTTAAACAAATATCTTTCGAGACCTCCCACCAGACACAACACATTGAATGCAAAATTCTGTAAATTCCAACAAGCTTTATAGGAAAAACGAAAAAGGAACCGTTTGGATTCGAACAAAAACTCCCCGCGCGCCTTGAAAGTGCCCGCGGCTTTCGGTTGTGTGCCAAGCCCTGTTGCTATCATGGTATGAAGTTTAACAGTCCATTAAAGTACGTGAAAGTAGCCTACTTGGCAAAACCCCGTTGGGATATAAATAAACGCAACACAGGGATAATGTATCACGAATTAAAATAATCTACAGACAGTCAAGAATAGTTACAGTTAGGCAAGGCTGTTAAAATATACTTAAATATACTTAACCAGTCTTGGCAGTTAGGTGCCAAAAATGTGGAGAAATATCGATACTCGATATATCGAAAAAGGATCGAAAATATCGATTCGGGAGATAAGTGGCGCGTCACAAACGTCAGATTTTCATTCCAAACAAAACAAAGCCACGTGCTTTCTGACGTTTTAACCTAACCTCTGAAATATAATTATAGTTATTTTCAAGTTTTTACACGTAAGCCCCACACCCAAATTGAAAATAAACTGTTTTCACTGCAAAACGTTTATAATTATATTGCAGAAAGTAGTTTAACACGTTGTAATTAATATCGATAAACGTCAAATGGCACGTGCTTTTGTTTTGTTTGGAATGAAAATCTGACGTATGACGGAGGCACTTATCTCCTCAATTGGCTTTAAAGCTCCACAGGAAGTGGCTAGTGATGGGTGGAATGGAATACTTTCAAGAATCGAATTATCTTCGAATACCTGTCTCATGTAGGCTAGGTTGCCAAGTCAACATAACTCAATGTGATACACATACAGTTCCTACCGATCTACCACTCCTTACTACAGCCCACAAGTGCCTCTCTCATACGTAAGATTTTCATTCTAAACAAAACAAATGCACGTGTCATTTGACGTTTATCAGTGTTATGAACAACGACTTAAGCTAATTTTTGTAATATAAATTATAGAAGTTTTGCCGTGCAAACAGTTTATTTTCAATGTGTGCGTTGCGTTTACATGTATAAACTTGAAAGCGACTATAATTATATTGCATAGGTTAGGTTAAAACGTCAGGTAGCACATGGCTTTGTTTTGTTTGGAATGGAAATCTGACGTTTGTGACGCGTCACTTTTGTGGTGGCTTGGTAAGCGATCTGCGAAGGTGGACCAAAAATTCCCGGAAAAATAGTCACAAATTAAATTACCCACCATTTACCCGAAGATGAGTTAAAATACCCTAATTTCGGGTAATTACCCGTAAATTGGCAGCCCTGTGTCGGAGACACTTTTGAACGTTGTTGAAGTTAGCATCAGCTTCAGATATTTTAATAATAAAGTGCCTCCGTAACCGGCGCCGGCTACAGTTTTATAGGTGTATTGTTGCCGGAGCCTGCGTGTGTCTGGTGCGAGGGCAGCTAAGGGGTCTGTTTAAAATGCTTATGCGTTGTATCAGTCTTTTTCGTTCCCAAATAGAAACACGCCGGCAATTATACGCAAGGCCGGCGCCGGCTACGGAGGCACTCTCTTTTAATAATCCGTTAATTCGATTATTGGATCTCGATTACTCCCAACACTGAAATCGAAACTCCCACATTTTGTATTCGAATTCGAATGCTCTTGTCACTGCGCATCACTATAAGTAACCTAAAAATAACATAAATTTTTTCGAACACCAGTTCTTTAATTTTTGATAATAATGGTAAAATTGCGAAAGCAACGTAAGCGAAAGACTTATAATCATAATGTTAATAGAAAAAGATTGCGGAATAAAATAAGTGCTCTAGGCAAGGTAACAGGATGGTAAGAATGACCAATTTTCTTAATTTGTAATATGCTTACCTGAATCTATAAATTTATGTAGTAAAGAGATTAAAGAAGCTTGGGACGAGAAGAGGTCAGTGAAAACAAACCTGAAAGACATGGGACTATCTTTCGATCCCAACGAAACTCTTGGTATACCAAATAACACACTCAAGGCTTCTGTGGCTTCTAATGAAGACAATGAATGGCAAGAAGATATGTGCACAGAATCAACTCCTACGAAAACATTTGTAGTAAAAGCTTTAGAGGAAGATGCAAAAGCACCCAGAGTTAAATTGTTTCGATTACCCAAGAGTCAGGTATGTGATGGTAAATAGGGCCCACCTGGCAAAACCTTGTTTCCTAATGTGAAAAATAAAGAAACGAGCTGATTACGTAAGGATGACCATCGAAGTTGTTTCATCTTATAAACGCAATGAGACCAAATAATCTCAAATGAGATTTTGATGTGCTGTCTGCTGGTCTGCTGCTATGGTGTTATATGTATTGTTTTATTGGGCAGGTGATTGTAAATTGAGAATGGAAATCAATTGTCTTTGTAATTCCCCGAAAGCACAGACCTGTGTATGTTTGTGCCGGAAAGTTATTTCTCATTTTTTGTACACTGCTGCAATTACTACTCAAATTTATTTTATCTAACAATTTTTCGCCAACCAAACAGAATTTCCCCCAAATTTGATCACCTTCAGCATTTTCCTGTTAATTTATACAAGAGAAATTGCTCGTGCTGATCAACACCTTAATTTGCTATTAACAGTAAGGGGTAACCTTTCTAAACCTTCGATTTTCTCATAAATTTATTATTTGTGGTATTAAATAACCAAACGTCGCACAAGTTTGATGATTTTGGTATTATTGTGCTTTTGTCTGTCCTTTGTTACTTAATCACTGTACTCTAAAATTTTAAGGTGATCGACCTAGTTTTATTGTAATTTACGCCATATTGCCTAACTTCAATATTTCGTTCATTGTTACAGGTGCAGCGAATAACATATTTAATTGATAAGTATGGGAATGATTACAAAGCAATGGCCAGAGATAAAAAGAATTATTATCAAGAGACTTGGAAACAAATCAGAGCAAAAATTAACAGATTTAAGGCAATACCAGAGCAATATTCAAAATATTTGGAAAGTAAGGGAAGCGTAATGCAGTTGGAAGACAACTGTGATAGTGATTTTAGTGAATGTTTTTAAGATTTAATTTTTAATTTTTTTTTCAAATAAAATTTCAAATTTGTTTATGTTTTCTTTTGTCATTTACATGCTCTTGTTGCTTCAACATTTAGCATGATAGTAGCTCTTTCTTCTACTATACATTTCAAAAGTAGTGAAATACCTAAATATTTATTCCAAATAAACCGTGACCAACTAAATTGTGCCTTGTTCCCCTAAAAGTTGCTTGAGTTTGCAGCTGGTGCTGCAGACAAGCGATTTGTTTGGAACATTGGTAAACATTTAAAAAAAATTATATAATGTTACAGTAACTGCTGAAAGTGCATTCTTCCAGCTTCGAAGCACATGTGGCACAGACAAATTTACTTGGTAATTTAGTCAAATATTTCAGAAATTATGCAAAATATCGAAAATGCATAACAATAAAGAGAAGTAAAAGGATGGGCCATTTAATATTTAAGTATTTCTATAATTGAATGAATTGGCATTCACACTAAACACTGCAAAGTTTTTCACGTTTCACCATTGTTTACGGCCTTCGTCAAGATTTAGTATTTATTGCAAAGTATAACTATAAATGACAAACTTATTATTTAAAAACAGAAAACAATTTATAAATTATTTGGCAATTTTGATTTTGAATAGTGTTTGGGTATTTATTTTCAAAATAGAGAATAATATGTACATACCTAGTAATTTTAACAATAACAAAAATAAGTAACTAGTAGAGAGCAGATTTTGTGTTATAAATTCTGTTTTCATATTTATGCAGTTGCAGATTTTCTTTAGAAATTTAAAACCTTGATCCCGTATATCCCGTATTTCACAATACTTTCATGTTCAAGTACTTAATCAGTTTCAGTTTGCATTACCTCCTTATAAATAATTTTTGTTCTTTAAAATTTTTTACATAAAAAATACGTTTCCTTTATTTCTACTTTACATTCGTACATCTCGATTGACAAAGGCCCTAAATGGGGCCGAAACATCGACTTTTCTACAAGTGCTCATTGTGTATATGGCAATAATAAATTCCTTAAATTATAAAAATATTTTATCTCTGAAAAGAAGCGTTCTTGCATTTTTGGATTATACTTTGTTAGGAAAGCTACCATTATTCTCCTCAGCTTTATCAATTTCTGAAGTTACCAACATTAAACTGAACCACCAACCACCCTGCAAAAAATGTATTTTATACAAAGATATTCTATTTCTATAGATACCAAGATGCAATTTAATATAGCTGAAAACATGCGTGCGACAAGAAAATATTCTCTGTTTTCGTTTGGAGCACGCAAAAATGGATTTTGCATCTTTCTTAAGGCAAAAAGTCAAATCTGACATTCACTGGGTAACCTTCATTTCACAAGTTTCCTAGTTGTCAGTGCTAGTTGTCAAATTGGATACTAGAAAATTAAATCTTTTAGGAGAGTATATGCATCGAGTAAAATTAAATGTATTTTGGGTGCTTGTCAGAATCCATGTTACTGAAATGTGACAATCGCCGTATTTTAGTATACGTTTTGGTATGTGTCGAAGAAACTTACTTGTGAAATGAGAGGGTACCATCTTTTGAGTTGGCTCCACAAACACAACAATCATCATCATCATCATCATCATAAGGTCCTCAGTCCGAAGACTGGTTGGACGCGTACCTCCATTCTTTTCTATCCTGAGCTAACCTACGCATTTCCCTAAAAGTAGAACATCCTACATTCCTAACTATTTGAGAGCAGTAGTCTAATCTAGGCCTACCCCTACCTCTTTTTATTCCTATCTCTGACTCTAGTATGTCACGAACTATTCCTTCGTGTCTTAGAAGGTGTCCTACCATCCTATCTCTCCTACTCTTTATTGATTTCCATACCTTTCGCTTTTCCCCAACTCTTTCTAATACTTCCCTATTGCTAACCTTATCTATCCACGGTATCTTCATCATGCGTCTGTAGCACCACATTTCAAACGCTTCTACTCTTTTTCTATCCGCTTCTCCTATTGTCCAAGTTTCGCACCCGTATAATGCCGTACTCCATACATACGACGTTAAGAGTCTCTTCCTAGTCTCTATATTAACCGTTCTCGAGCATAACAGTTGTTTCTTTTTGTTAAACGCAACTCGGCCCTGCGCCATTCTTTGTTTTATATCTTTAGTGCTCCTACCGTCTTGAGTTATTTTACTTCCTAAGTAGCAGAAATCCGCGACCTCCTCTATCTTCTCATTTCCAATTTGTATTTCCATTTTAGTTCTATTTTCACATCCCCTACATACCAAAATTTTAGTTTTCTTTTTATTGATTTTCATGCCGAAGCCCTGTGTCAAAACTGCTTCCATTTCATTCAAAGCCGCTCCTAATTCTTCTTTGCTAGATGCTAACACTGCTATATCATCCGCAAATCTGAGCATGTTAATAGTTTGGCCCTGTACATTGATCCCTGAGGCTGTTCTTTCCTTAACAATATTAATCGCATCTTCGATATATAAGTTGAAAACTAGAGGTGACAATGCACATCCCTGTCTCACTCCCTTCCGGATATCTACTTCCCTTTGTTCCTGCTCACATTCTATAACTGCCTTTTGCTCTTTGTAGAGATTGTGTATTATTCTTCTGTCCCTGTATTTCATCCCTACCTTTCTCAGCACTTCCAACATCTTCCCCCATTTTACGTTGTCGAAGGCTTTTTCTAAATCTACAAATCCTATATAGACGCTCTTTCTCTTTTCTGGAATCTCGCCTGTCAGGTATATGCGACTAACTAATTTAAATAAACGATCTATTACCTCTTGACCTGCGCACTTTAAGATTTCTGCCTGCAAGCCATCTATACCTGGTGCTTTATTATTCCTTAAACTTTTTAGTGCTATCTCAAACTCTTCTCTCATTATAGGACTCCCTAGGTTATCCCCCTCTACACTGCTTTCGCTTTCTAATATATCTTGCACTTCCTGTCCCGCATATAAGTTTCCTAAATATTCTTTCCACCTATCTGCCTTCTCCCCACTTCCGATTAGGATATCTCCTGCCTCATTCCTAATGTTTTTGGTACTAGATCCAATTTCTCTAAAATTTCTCCTGATTATTTTATATGCTTCATCAGTCTTTCCTACTTCGAACTTATCTTCCACTTCCACAACAATATGAAACCATTTCTTAAAATAGGTACCAGTTCAAAAAAAACACAAAATAGAAATACTTAACAACAAACAGAACAATAAACAGTAGATAGTAATAAAAATTTCTTCCCGCGTACGCAAAATAAAAATTCAAATGACAAGGCGATGTGACGTTTAAATTTCATGCAATTTAATTAGCGCGCTACGCCAAAAAAAATAATTTTGACTTTTTGCCGAAAGAGAGATGACGTTAACACGACAAAATTAGGTAGAAAAAGTGGGAGAGAAAAGGGCACGTCTTTTATGTTGGAAATAAGGTACGTATGCTGAATACATGGAATCTTGGTGTCTATTAGTATAGAATGTCTTTGATTTTATAGGATTCGAATATTGATTTATGCACATATTCATTGTTACGCCACTGTTTCTGACCTTCGGGGTTTTGAACTACTTAGGTAATATTTGAACTACGACTCGTAGTCTACGAGTAGAAATTCTTTGTGATTTTGCTTAGAACTAAAATGTTATTCATGTAGAGGTTATAAAAATGTATCCAAAAAATATCACTACTTTAATGCTAATAGGTGAAAAACAAGAATTTGTATTATTCAAAGTAAAGAACTGAAAGAGTTTTTGAATTAAATAATAATTAAGCTGTGTTGTAGTGTGCATTCCATTTTGCTGAACAAGGTTTGAATGTATGGTTTATTTCTCCAGACAGTTTTAATGAAGTACCTTCGGATATTACAGCACCCAACAAAGACGTTCTTAAATATATAACTTTTTTGTAAGTTAAAATACTTATAGGTTAAATTTATCTATCGTTCTAAAGCGATTCTGCACCTACATCTTTCAAGATTGTTTATCACATCCTCGATCCTTTATACAGTTACTCGTCCATCCAGCTCCTGGCCCTTGCTTTGCCAGTTTTCTGATTTCCGCTCTTTGTCAGCTGTCCTGTGCCCAGGTTTGCATTTCATATTTGCTGAGAAAAACTTGCCTGCTGTCTCATGTTCATAGTTAAACAGTTTTGCCTTCAGGGCGATTTGTAACGAGTGCAAAAAATTTTATGCGATAGAGGGCAAAAAATAATGTAAAATAATTATTCACAATCACAACAAAGATACAGGGTGCAACTGGTCAAAAAACCTCTAAAATTGGAAGTATCAAGCAGTATAACAATAACTGTCGAAATGGTATTTTGAACTTCTCTATCACGTCACAAAACTTAATTTACACTAATTATGACACCCTGTATAAGTGATGTTACTATTCAGGGTGTTGAAAAAAATGTTTCAATATTTAGAGGGCATGTAATACGACCAAAAGCAAGTTAAAAAGTTTAAATAAATATGAATCAGCAGACCAACTGTTTTCGAGATATGAGCGATTTTCTTTTTCGATAGCTTAAACGAGTTAATTTGAGTATTTTGTGGGTACGCAGATCCTTTCTAAGAAA
This sequence comes from Xestobium rufovillosum, assembly GCA_963966045.1. NCBI lineage: Eukaryota > Metazoa > Arthropoda > Insecta > Coleoptera > Ptinidae > Xestobium > Xestobium rufovillosum. The sequence goes on along the minus strand of OZ014493.1, from coordinate 25,944,108 downwards.
ACGTAGATCCTGTGTCGTTGTTGTAGGAGGACATTTCGAACATGTTTGATAATTGTTATGTAGTGCTGCATATTGAATAATAAACAAAATATTCAAATTAACTCGCTCACATCTCGAAAACGGTTGGTCTGCAGACCCATATCTATTTAGACTTTTTAACTTGCTTTTGATCGTATTATTACATGCCCTCTAAATTTTGAGACCTTTTTTTTTCAACACCCTGTATACCTAAATAGTGTTTTCTATTCTTTATTTCTATCCAAGAAATGTAGTACCTAACCAGAGGTACTTACTTATCGTACATAAAAATTTCTATTTTAGATACTTGAAAGATTATGTCGATTTGGTGAACCAGTTGAATACTATACACACGTGGCATAAAGTACCAAACATTATCATTTTAAATGATTATGATGTATATTCTGATTTGAACTCCACTAATTACAGTGAAAGAAAATCAGCATTTTTAAATTCTACGTTACTGGATGCTGCGTCCGTTTGTGCAAAAAGAAATTTGTCTGATTCGCTTTTATTAGTATCTTGTGAAATTTCTAATTCTAAGCATAGAATTGATCAATTAACAGACCTGTATTGTAATTTTGTGTTAGAATCAAAGTTATTTCATAAAGATGCGCTTGTAAATGCTGTCACAGCTTTATGGAAAAGTTGACTGACATAAATCGAATAATTATGTATTGTTTATTATAAATAAAAAAAGTGTTATTGCACCCTGAAGTATACATTTTAATACTTGCAGGATTTGGAATAATCTCCCATAGCATTAAGGTTTTAGTTTTAGGCATGTAATATATGGTGTTCCTATGAGGTTGTTAATTTTCCTGATAACGTTTCATAAAGAATAAATTATAGGGGATAAGTCTCCTCCTTGCCTATTGTTTGGTTTGCAGATTTTGCCACTGTATGCATAAAAATCACCATATAGTGCAACTAAATAGAGGTGACGAAATCAGTCATATCTGCATAGGATATTTGATTATGAGATCATTGTTACACAAAGAATTTAACTTAGTTCACAGAATTTAGCATTTTCTGTTTGCGAGAAGATTCATCAGTGCAAAAGTATTTCCCACCAGTATTAAATCAACCTGAATGCGTGAAATTGCTGGTCTGGAGGATTTAAGGCTGCGATATATATTAGCTGTTCGTCCATAAAGTGCTGCCACCTATCGCCCAAAAGTGTGATTAGGATTATGCAATATATCGCCACAATCTGTTATGATTGGTTTCTATCACAGCTGCAAACTCTTCAGACGGAACCTCTGCAGCTTGAAATTTTCAAGGTTTTTTGCTTTAGCGGCAACCGAATAAATCTGGGAGGATTAGTCGGCGGTCCTATCTTTAAATTATTATTTTCTATTTAGAAATATGAGGATAAACTGAAGCGCCACCACCATCTGCATGCAGTGGTCACACTACTACTACTGTCAAACATCCAGTTTACAGTTCATCTCGGCCAATTATGCACAAGATGGGGAGATTGCAATATAATTTTCATTCCAACACGCCGATTTAACGAAGCCACGTATCAAGACGTTCTTGGTCGAAAATGAATAAGGAATAATTAACTTAGACACCCCTACTTTCTAATAATTACAATAAATATGTGTACAAATAGTAAAAATGGTGTCGAGTTTATGGCGGTTTTATGGCGGATTTCTCAATAACTTATTTAAGGCGAACGAGAAATATTACTATAAAAGTAGTGCGAGTCTCTAAGTTGATCCTTTATTGATAAATCTTTTTTTTATTTAACGTCTTATCTACTTAATTTCAGAATGGTGTTGGAATAAAAATGTGTCTACATGTCCCGTTTTTAGTGCTCAAATTCCACACCCTTAACCACCCGGTGTGCATTAAAATCACAAGTCTGGAACAGTTTCTCTTGCATCCTCTGTATCAGATCATTTTGTTACATGCATTTCTATACTGGTCTACAATTTCTGAACCAGTTCGCATTTTAGTTCCTTCCAACTTCCAATACAATAACATGTGTATCAGCCATTTCCGTACAAGAATATTAACTATTTATTGTAGGTCTCCCACAATATCTGTTCGAGTGAATAGTAAATGCAGTGGACATTTAAGGATCGGGATGGCATCCCTCTGTTTCTGCGTAGCATTTTATTTCTGTCTAACTTGCAGCCCCTCCTTACCTTGTTGCAAATATCATCTGCACATACTTGTATTTGCCATTATTTCTTATTTACCTTAAAGGAATTAGTGGTACTGGACCGTTCGAACAACTACTCCTCGGGCAAATACCCTGCCAGGCCAGCAAATTAATCTACAATCTCTATACTGGATTTAATGATATTATTTTTGGAATTGCATGGTGTTGGCGTTAGTCTATCTTACAGACAAGGGTGTTAGATATAGATTTTAATTCGGTAAATGGCAAGCGAAAGAAAATTTTGACAGAAAAGGGCAGCATAGTATATTACATAACAACTATGGAAAGTGACAAATTTCGCCCGAGGGTGATATTCTATATTGGGGGTGCAGATAAGTGGAGAAATCACACGAATACATAAAAGACACTATGTTTTCCAGGCCTCCCTAAGAAAGTAACGGTTTATTTATTTTAGTAAGTAACAAAATTTAAAAGCAATCTAACTATACAAATTAGAATATATCAGGACTGACTTATGAAAGATATTTTCCAGTTTAATTTAGCGACGTTTTCTGGGCCACTTTTAACAATTTCTGGTGGAATGTACTTCATAGAAGGATCCCTGCTGTTTTCTATTTCCATTTTGCAAGCTAGTACTTACTAAGTGGTTTTCTCAAGCACAAGAGAATTTGAAATGGGGCAAGATATTACAGTAATTGTTAAAGTTTCAAAGTTGCCTGTGACATTTGAATATACAGGGTGAGTCAGTTTTAATGTAAAATTCTTCAGGAATATATAGAACACATCAAAATAATGTGTTTGCCATATCAATTAACCAAAAATCCATAATTTTTTTGAGATACAGCGTGCCTATTATCTATTTAAATTTTGCTTTTCAAAATTTTTTATTTAACAATTCGAGATAAATTGGAATTCTCTATGAAATTCATTAAAAGTAATCTTTTATTGCTGTATTAGGCCCACCCTGGAAATTCTTTGTAATCGAATTTTCAAAAGAAAGTGTATACTTAACTTAATCAAATAATTCAAGGCGAATTATTTGAAAATGGCAAGCCTCACACAAATTCCATAAAGGCAATTTTTTGCCAAAAGTCACCCAAGGATTTGAAACCCTTTGCTATTTTTCAGAAAATGTTCAGCGACGTGCGAAATGTTTTTAAAAAAGTAGTGAACAGTCCCAGTAACTGTGCCGCTGTATTAATGTTACGAATATTGACTGCACACAACAATGAATTGCATTTTAAGAAAACCACTTACCAAATTTGAAATCAGTAAATTATAAAAGTTATTAAATAAAAATGATTGTAAAAGAGAAACTTAAATACCTGTATCCCAAAATTATGAATGTTTGGTTAACTGATGATATAGTAAATATGCATTATTTTGATGTTTTATATATTCCTGAAGTATTTTGAAATAAAACTGACTCACCTGTATTAACTGCTACCGTGCTGTCCCTGCGTTATTATAACACGCGGGTGGACAAAATTGGCAACTTTTGAGCATACACTTATGTGTAAAGTGTCCCTTTCTTACCGAGTCATAGGAAAAGTTTCAGGTCATTTTAATATACAGTGCGTTTCACTTTGAGTGGAAACACCAGAGTAACTCATGCTGGGCAGATTTTAAAAACTTTTTTTTGTATATTGGAGAGAATGAAAAACTCAATCTAGGCGATGCAACCAAAGCAGCCTACTGCGACCAGAAATGTGGGCCAGAATTTGTGAAAATGGGTTAGGCATTTTTTTAGCTAATATCTGCCTATACCATCTTAATTCAGGGATATTGCATGAAAAGCTACGACGGCTCTGAAGGGCCACTGAAGAAATAAAAATGAAGTTAGGTTTTCAACTTAATAAGTAGAAATTTCTCTTGACTAAGTAGGCATTTCCACTTACGTAATTAGAAATTTCCACGTATTAACTAAAACGTTCTACATATTAACTAGAAATTTCTGCATATTAACTAGAAATTTCTACTTATTAACTAGAAATTTTCACTTAATAAGAAGAAATTTCTACATATTAACTAGAAATTTCCACTTAATAAGCAGAAATTTCTACTTATTAACTAGAAATTTCTACATATTAACTAGAAATTTTTACTTATTAATTAGAAATTTCCACTTAATAAGTAGAAATCTCTAGTTATGAAATAGAACTTTCTAGTTAATAAGTAGAAATTTCTAGTTTCTACTACTATTACTATTACTATTGGTACACTGATTTTACACAGCTTAACACCGAAATCAATAACTTGACTGAACTACGGGTAACTAAAGCAGAGGATGCCAATCGGCACTATTCCACAATGCAAATCGCGTAGTATCCTTCTTAACTATGCCAATGGGGAAAACCCGCAAATTTTGAAAATGATCCTATTAAAAAATAGTTTACTATCCAAAACAAATTCCGTAATTTTCGTTTTTTATATTTCAGACTTATTTTCGTCATAATTAAATACGAAACGTGCATCGCAATTGAAACACAATATTAGAATGACGCTGTGACGTACGGGGCTTACAGATTTTTACATGCGCAAACCGACCCGTTGACACCCTTAGCCCCCGCTTATTCTTCTACTCCTCCACACTTTATTCAGGGGACGCGTTATACCACGGGGCAACGGATAGGCCTCCTACGTCACAGAAAGCGCGCGTTTTAGCCCTCCCGGGTATGCTGCTTTTCTAGTTGCATGTTTTTCTTTTAGTTCGGCGCAATAATCAAAATTTTTACGTGGTACGCGATACATATTCTATTTGTGCTTGATATTACAGTACTTACTAAAACTTATAAACTCGATTAAGGGGGTCTTCCCCATTTGAAACCGATAGATGTCATCAGTCATCACAGATCACTAACGCCCGATTTTTCTAAAGAGACTAGATTTCCGAGAATTTATTGTATTCAATATTTCTGAGTATAAGGCAATAAAATTGCTCTAAAAATTTCTGTGGAAGCTTTAGTTATAATTATAAAGGAGTGGAATAACATATAATTTTTGTAAGTTTCAATTTTATTTTCGCAAAAGAATGTGCAACTAATGTATAACCCAAAGACTTGTAGAGGGGACTTAGCTATTTACATTTACGACTGAAGCAGGAGAAATACTCACAGTCTAAGCGTTTGTGTGTGGAAAAGGCAAAACAAAGCAGCCTACCAGTTGTATAGTAAACAGGTGCCGTCGCGGAAACAGAATACCTCGGCACATTTGCCTGGTCCGTTGCTTGAATATAATAACAAACAACGCTCCCTGCGACCCGCTTACCTACGACCGTGTAGGCTTCACAACAAAATCAGTTGTTGCATAAGGACGCCAGGTCCATTCTAGAAGTCTTTGGTACCTATATAACCTATAGAAGTTTTCCCGCTTGTCTTGGCCCTCTTTAAAAAATCATATTCCTTATTTTATTATATTTATAGCTTATTTCATCTTGCTGTTATAAATTACTTGATTGCGAACATCAGCTGATTATCCTAAAACAATAAGATTTAGCGTGTAGAAAAACATCCGCGTACGAGTACCTAATTATTACCTAATTATTATAAAAGTTTTTATTTCAAATTTTTGAAATTTTCGTAACATTTATTGTTTAAGTTTTTCAACAGTTTTAAACCAGGTATTTTTGAATTCCCTGCTTCTGATTTGCAGCGTGTAAAGCTGGCTTTTGCGCAAACTGTACTGCGCAATCAAGCCGCCCCCACAAATGTCATTTACTGCATCTGTTGAATAAACAACGTATTATACCATAAAATCTGTGTGTATATCCTTGAAACAAAAGCTAACAGCAAAGTAAAAAGCAAAATGCGACCAACCACCAACGTGCTCCAGCAAATGGTACAACGGCTCAACGACATGACTGTTACTGTTAGTTACATTTTGCTGGTGCTTTCCCACATTTCTGTTTACTGTTAACCATAAATTTCTAGTTACAAGCTGAACTAGAAAGTAAAAATTTCCGCTTAATAATAATAATAAATGAACTTTATTAGGGATACTCCCCAAGGGCTATCGACCGAAGTCCTTCTGCCCGTTTAAGATGTACATAAATGTATACATAAAAGTTGTTTGAATAATGGACATAAAATTTTCATGTTAAAAAAAAAAAAATACATTATGTTATGTAATGTGTTACGTAGGTAAATTAATATAAAAAAAAATATTTAAAAAAAAATATATATATAAAATATAAAAAATATATATAAAAAATATAAAAATCAAAATGAAATGAAATGAAATGGAATGAAATGAATGAATGAAATCAACTCAATTTAAATTAAATCAAACTAAAATTAATCAATCAAACAAAATCAAATTATATTTTTTTAAAGTTGATAGTGAAAAAAAAACAATGAAACAATTATTAACGAGCAGACTTCATCCATCTCCTGGGTCTGGATGGTGCATAATTCCTGTGGTTAAATGCTCAAAGATTGTCATCTCCGGGTACTTGTATCTGGATACGGTTACGTTTCTGGATCGACACATTGGTAACAACAGATCCATATTAGTCTGCTTGTTGGTGAACTTAAGGAAGAGGTTGTTGAGACGCTCTTGTATTGGAAGGATATTAGTTTTGAAGTAAAGCATTTGGTTCGAAGGATTGTGGAGAGGATTATTAGGATGTCGGATTTTGGTTATGATTCTGAGCGCTGATGTTTCAGCAATTCGGATGTTCCTTTGTGCCGGGTTTCTAATATTTACAAATAGCGGATGTCCATATTCGATAATTGGTCTGCAAATGGTCTTGTAAATATGTGCAGCTACAGATACCGTTATTCCCAGGTCTCTATTGGAAAGCACTCGAAAGTGCTTGCTTCTGGAAATTGTATTTCGTTTGGTTATAGATGTATGATGGTTTAGGTTTAGTTTTTGGTCCAGGTGCATGCCCAGATACCTTGCTGTAGTTTGTGGTTTAATGATTTCTCCTAGCATTCGGACGTGTGGAGAGTTGTTGCTGAGTTTGTGGTGAAAAATTATCAGCTGCGACTTTGAAGGGTTTACTTTTAATCTCCAGTTATTAAACCACCTTTCTACGCCATCAATCATCTGCTGCAAATTTTCTATGGTGGAAGTGAGGGACTTGCCGTGTGAGATGAGGGCAGTGTCATCAGCATATTGTAACCCATAATTCGCGTGATGCTCATCTTCCTTGTCAAAGATATCAGAACAGTACAGGTTGTATAGCAGTGGCGACAAGGGAGAGCCCTGCGGCGCCCCCCGCTGTGGTACAAAAGGTCTAGATGTAATTCCGTTAGATTTTACCACCAATTGTCTGTTCTCAAGGAACTGCTTGACTATGTGGATAAGATAGTCGGGTGTTTCAAGTTCTCGAAGTTTGTACAGCAATCCCCGGTGCCAAATACTATCAAAAGCCTTATCGATGTCCAAAAACAGTGCCGCCGATTTTAGATTTTCCAATTTTGCTGTTTGTGCATTTGACGTTGCTATTATTAGTGGATGTAGCGTGGAACATTTCTCCTCAAAACCAAACTGGCATGGCGGAATTTTATCTTGCAGATAGATCTTAAGTTTAAATTTAATGATATTTTCGAACATTTTCCCCATGGTTGGCAAAAGAGTGATGGGTCTGTAGTTCCTCGCCATTTTTGAGTCGGTGTTTGGCTTGTGGATTGTGATAATTTGTCCTTTTTTCCAAATATCCGGAAAGTGGCAGCTACCAAGACGGTAGTTAAATATTTTTAAAATGTAAGAGTGAACCTCATACTCCAACTTTTTGTAAATTATCCATGGCACATTATCATGCCCCGGTGCAGTGTTTTTCTTTTTGGATAATATTTCAAAATAGGTCTCTTCGTCAACATCGTGTTGTTCTGTGGGAGTATTGTTGTTAAAGTACGTGCTATACTACTATAGTTTACTATGTCTAGCTGTTTCTGTGTGTAGTTGGGATTCTGGTCTTCTGTATAAGCTGTAACAAAGTGGCGTGCGAACACATCCACAACATCCTGCTCTCTGAAATATTCTCTCCCATTTTCTTCCAGCGCGTATTTGTCGTCCCGTGGTTTATATCTGGATAGCTGCCGTATCTGCCGGTAAAAGTAAAAGTAAAATTTCTACATATTAAGTGGAAATTTCTATTTAATAAGTAGAAATTTCTACTTATTAAGTGGAAATTTCTAGTTAATAAGTAGAAATTTCTAATTAATAAGTAGAAATTTCTACATATTAACTAGAAATTTATACTTATTAAGTTGAAATTTCTAATTAATAAGTAGAAATTTCTATTTAATATCTAGAAATTTCTAGTTAATATGTAGAAATTTCTAATTACGTAAGTGTCTACTTAATAAACATAAATTTCTACTTATTAAGTAGAAAATGTAACTTCATTATTATATCTTCCGTGGCCCTTTAGAGCCGTCGTAAAAAGCTGCATTAATTGCCCTAATTTTTATTAGGAAGAGCCACGACTTGATAAGTGCCATAGGTATATAAAATAAAAGAATGAAATATTGTCATGGCACTCTCATTTAAAGAAAACAACTATTTATATTAAGTTATTTATTTATTGCAAGCAAGGCATAAAAGCTCAAAAATATTTGAGAATGTAACGTTATTACATCGACAAGACGATACAAAAATTATTATGAAAATACATAGGTAGGCTTACAGAAACAGAGACGATGATCACATTTTAACAACTTGCTATTTATATATAAAATAAATTTCCAGAGCACCATTATATTCAAAATTTCATTTAAATATCTCATATTTACAACAGAATCTCCTACGCATCCAATAAAAATACGTAAACAATTGGAGCGCTCAAATTTATTTTATTACAGCTAACATACAAATACTTGGTAGGAAGATGTTCACAGGCGACTTTTTATAACAAGAATTTTATAACAATAGACATACTTTAACATAATTTAACTTGATATAACAATGACCGTTGTCTTACTTGCTATTTTCCGAGTTTGGCACCGTATTATCTCAGACAGCCACATTCGGTATTTAGTGGTATCTAAAACGAATCCCAAAGTTTCCAGAATGATAAAAAATCAAGTCAAATCAGCAACTTACAAAGCAGCAAGTAACTAAGGATACAGATTTGCATATGAGTGTATAGGGAATATTTGAAATTACTATGAAAGGCCTCGTCAAAACGAGAATTGCTTGAATTATAAACGTCAAATAGTAATGAGAAGCAAGAAAATAGAAATATAATCATTTGTTCCATGATTTTTTCTAGGAGAGTATGTATTGCAAATAGTTGAGGTACAATTTTTTTACTTTGTAATTATTCTATTACATTTTGTCAGTCACGTGACAGTTACAAAAAATCGCCAAGTTACACTTACATAGACACATTAACTAACTAAGAAATGCACAAGATATAACAGCCTATCTGTTCCGGTTACGTCATCTTATCCATTTGGATAAACGGTAAGAGGCGCCCATCTTGACTTAAGCGGTCACAATCTACTAGTAAAAGCATTTACCGAGTAGATATTGCGAGGTACACCCTACAAACGTGGAGACTTGAAAATAATTTCAAATAACCACATCTTACATACAATAAGTACCGAACCTATAACTTAATTTAAAAATAAAAAAGATCTATATTACATAAAGTACCGGTAAGGCAGGAGATTCGTAAGCGAAGGAATATGTCACTGGACTAGCACATTCGATAAAACTCGAACGGATAAAATAGTATATATTACATCACTTAAAATTAATTACGCAATCAGTCTGTTACAATTAGAGTTTCTCTAAGAGCTACTAACTGCTCTTCACCTAATTTAATCTTGTCCGATATTTCTTTTGAGTCCATTATAAGTTTTGCTTTCATGTTTATAAAATGATCATAATCTGCATATTCTTCAGAGTTTAGGTATTTATACAATATATTAGACACACTCACACTACGTCGATCAATGTTCTCCTTCAGTTTCTTAGCCTCCTCTAGCTGCTCTTGCAGTTTGTCTCTCTTGGTCTCCAAAATCCTCTGCAAGTGATAAAACATTATATTAAGAGACAGTGGGACATAATCACAAATTTTACCTTCTCAGCATGACCATCAGGCATACCCATAAGTGCATTTTCTGCTCTTGCTAATCTCCCGGAAAGACCAAGGAGAAGACTAGTTATTTGTCCAACCTCTTCAACATGCAACTTGAATTTGGCGGCTTCATGGGGCCGTGCAAGACGATTAATGTGTGCCTCTACATTTTCGCCTAGTTCATCATTGATCCTACTTTCTTCAAACACAACTAATTGCTCATTACGTAAAACCTCTAATTTGCGGTCTAAACGATTTACTAATTCTTGCTATATAAAAAATCCAAAATTAAACATGTTACAAGAAAACTATGGTAAGTTTACCTTCTTTTGACTGAGATCTTTGGTATTTTTGACAACGCTGTACTGCTGCATGTCTCTGCTATACCTCGTTAAAAATTTGGCTTTGGATTCTGAAGTAGTAAAATATGTGGATGTTCCTGATAATGGGCAAGTCTGCTCTAACGTTGGCATTACACTTACTGGTGGAGGGCCACTAAAATGAAAAGTTAATTAATAAAAGATATATTTCATACCATAAAATGCCTTCATCATTTTGCTTGTGCAGTTTTAAAGTCGTAATACAAAATGGAATATGTGTGGCGTCAAAAGTTGGTCGATTTCAATGTTTGACCTGAACAAAATCAAAATCCAGTTGATTTTTCACGTATATTCCATTTTGGAAGCAAGTAAAACGGAGTGTGTGAGTGTATTTCAGATTTGCATGAAGTCTTCTCGAGTCTTCTAGTAGAAAATGATGAATCCAAGGTTATTATGATGCAAGTATTCATTTTCTAAAAGGACTGTACAAACTACAGAGGTATCACACTCCTAAGCATAGTCTCAAAAGTATATGAAAGTATTTTGGAAAAGAAACTCCGCATACAAGTAGAACCGCAACTAGACGAAGCACAGAGTGGCTTTCGCAAGGGAAGAAGTACTCAGGACCACGTATTCACAATAAAACAACTTATAGAGAAGAGTCGAACTATGAACAATGAGCTGTACCTGGCATTCCTGGACTTAGAGAAGGCATTCGATAGAATTCCGCAAAAAATAATATGGGAGAGCCTAGAAAAGAGACACATCGACTCAAAATTAATAAAAGGAATCAAAAGCATCTATAACAATAATAAAGCATATGTTAGAAAAGACAGAAGAATTTATGATTAATGATGGTTTAAGGCAGGGTGGAGTGTTGAGTCCAATGTTGTTTATAATAATAATGGATGATATAATCAAATCAGTTCAAAGAAAAGTTAAGAAAATCAACTTGGGCTACTACAGATTGAAAGCAGTAACAATATCCGAATGTGCCTTTGCAGATGACTTGGTGGTGTGTGCGAACAGCGGAGAAGATCTAAAAGAAAACCTAAATGCATGGGAAGAAGAGCTGACAAAAAGAAATATGAAGATCAACACCAACAAAACAAAGATCATGATGATAGGGAAAGAACACAAGAAATTCTGCATAAGTATAAACCAAACACGGATAGAACAGATGGAAACATATAAGTATCTAGGAGTCACAATAGATAGAGAAGGAAACATGATAAATGAAATAAATGAAAGAATCACCCACGCCGCAAAAGTATACCACTTGTTGAACAGATCGTTTATAGGAAAAAGCGAAATAAGTCGAAAAACAAAAATGTCGGTCTATAGAACAATATTCAGGCCAATCCTCACCTATGGGAGTGAAAGCTGGATATTAACAAACTCAATGAAGAGCAAAATACAAGCCATGGATATGAAGTATTTGAGAAGAGTTAAAGGGATAACAAGAAGAGATAGAGCCAGGAATGATGTAGTAAGGGAGGAACTCGGAGTAGAAGACGGAGGCGCCAGCTGGATAGAAGCCAGAAATATGACAAGAAATAAAAAAGGATGGGCGTTGTTTGTACATACTGGAGAAAAGTTGAAGTTTTATACCTTACACCCTCGGGTATACAAGGTTATGATTATATATATAAAACAAAATGGAATATGTGCGGGGTCAAAAGTTGGTCGATTTCAATGTTTGACCTGAACAAAATCAAAATCCAGTTGATTTTTCACGTATATTCCATTTTGGAAGCAAGTAAAACGGAGTGTGTGAGTGTATTTCATATTTGCATGAAGTCTTCTCGAGTCTTCTAGTAGAAAATGATGAATCCAAGGTTATTATGATGCAAGTATTCATTTTCTAAAACTGTCAATAAAACAATAGTTTAAAATGGATTGACAGCGGGCTCAACTACGTTCTATCTTGGATTATGACTTAAAACTGCACGAGCAAAATGATTGATAAATTGATGTGCCTTTGTGGTGGCCTTAAGAGAAACTTACTTTGTTTTAGTTGACGAAGATATGGTACTGGCAGCAAATGATGTTGTTGTAGTAGGAGGCGGACTACTACTTGGTGTACTGGTCTGGCTCCTAAATGGAGAATTGGCAGGCCTGGGTCGCGATGTGACATCAACCCTAAATAAGCCTGTTACATAGTCTGTCGGTTTTTTCTGATCAGGTCCAGGGGCTGTAATTAATTGATTTGCATTAGCATTTTAATACTCACCAAGAAAAATATGATTCCTACATTTTACTTCACAAGCTTACCTAAAAGTCCTTTGAGTCTATCGGATGAAGGTAACTGACTAACAAAATCTTGCGACAATTTTTCACAGTCAATTTCTTCTTGAAGTTTCTTTCTAGTTGGTAGAGGTGTCAGCAAAGTTTCTTCTTTTTCTGTTTGTGAAGAGGCATCAGTCGTTGAAGTATTTACCCTAAGTATCACTTCAGTTCGTTGTATCATTTGTAAACCTTCTACTACTTTAGGACATCCTTCAGTAGATTCAGCTGGTGATGCAATTAGGGGAGAAGAGGGAACTTTTGGAGAACTAGAAGGTGAAGATAGAGGTGACACTCTTAGTGGACTACTGCTAGCTGATGAGGATGGACTTAGTCTGGTTTCTACAGGTGACAATTTTGGTGACAATCTTGGGGATAATTGGGGTTTGATAACTGGCGGGGTAGTTCGAATTGGGGACACTGAAGCAGTACTCGTACTTGTACTAGCAACTTTAAATGTTGACGATGTTCTAATAGGAGATGGTGAAGATGTTACTGAGGTACACATAGTAGTACTTGAAACTGTTGAACTAGAATATTGAGGAGTAATTCTTAAAGGTGAAGTAGATAGGCTTGTAGTTCGCAAAGGGCTAAAAGATGTCCGTGAAGGACTTTTCGGGGGAGATGGAGACTTTGGCGATGTTTTTGGTGAATTACTTATCCTATATGACGCATCATTTTCCGATGGGGTCAAACTTAATTGTGACGGCCTGTTAAAATTTTTGGGGCCCAGTAATTTTGCATTTACAGGTAAAATGTCTGGCAAAACCATTTGGGGTTGTTTACTATCACATTTTTGCGACGCAATGGCATCTTTTTTACTGTTCTTCTCATTCACAGATGCTCTGCGAAGTATGTTCGAGCTATTTTTATTTATGCTACTTTCTTTATGGGGCATGTTTAACATCCACGAAGGTTCTCGTTGATTTGTTGTAGGTGAATCTGCAGGGGTTGTAGCATGTCCACTTGGTGACATTGTTCTCTTGTACACTCCAGTCTCCAAGTCCGGGACTATTCGGTCACGGTCTCGCCGAGATGCCAAATAGGAGGCCTTGGATTGGCTCCTGCAAAAAAGGATATATTAAGATCTAACGTTATTATAAAACTGTATTATAAACTATAGTGACATCAGCAGTCAGACATTTAAAAGCAAAGGTGAATCAAAAATTTACAAGTGTGGGTAGGTAGACTTAAGTTTGAATTTGTAACACTTAAGTTTTTAATTTGAAATTTCTCCCTCGCTTATGAAAAATATACGTTTTTGTAATAAACCAAATGTAAAACAAATTAATATATACTTTTTGAGTTCGTGATGATTCTTATATTAATTTGTGATATTTGCTCGTCAGAATGCAAAGTGCGAATACGCCAATGGCGAAATTTTTTCAACGATTTGTTTCTAGTTCTAGTTTTTTAAAAACTCATCTAACTGAAAAAATAAATTGATATGTTCAGTAGATGCCTTTGTAAAATTAAAATGAAAGAAACCAATCTTTATGCCAACGTCCTTGTCAAGTACAAAATACGAAGCGTGATTGCATTGAAATAGGTACAGCACGAGAACCTGGCGATTTCTAATTCTGTAACTGAAAAAAGAACAAAACTGGACACAGCATTCCGTTAAAATTATCTTGCAACGGTTGAAGAAAGTGGGCAAACAAACCAACAAAAACGTACCTAACTGAAAATGTTTCGTGATATGCTCAAATTATTGCATGCAGTGATAGCTCATTATTAAACCCACCATTATTTCCAGCTATAAACAAGACAAGTTCGTTATACAGTCAATAAAATGTAATTACTTTATAAAGGTGGATGCAAATAAATTGCAGCTTGTTACATATTACAATATTGACTGTTATAGTTAAACAGCTTCTTATACGGTACATTAGACACTTTCGAACTAGCTTTCGAAATTAATGGTCTTCCCAGGCTCATCTTGTGTATTATTATCAAGAAACTGCACGCAGCATTGTAACCACGGGAAATTTAGATTGCGATTATTATCAGGAATACCGAAAGACGATACTTTTTATCTTACAAATCTAATATGTACATACTTTCATTCGCCAGTCACATTTTGTGGCACTAAGATTTCAATTGGTGTTTTGAACAATGCAATAATCATCATCATAAAGTTCTTAGTCCGAAGACTGGTTGGATGCGTACCTCCATCCTTTTCTATCCTGAGCTAGTCTACGCATTTCTCTAAAAGTAGAACATCCTGCATCCCCAACTGCTTGAGAGCAGTAGCCAGGCCTTCCCCTACCTCTTTTTATTCATATCTCTGACTCTAGTATGTCGAGAACTATTCCTTCGTGTCTTAGAAGGTTCCCTACCACTCTCTATCCTACCAATATAATAGGTGTCGACGGTTGACAATGTCGTAAGATCGCATTCAAGTGCAAGGGTCAGTACACGATTTACGTGGCCCTTTTGCCTTGCAATGAGTTATTTATTCATTGATTTCTGATAATAACCGACTTATCATCATTCTTTAGTATATTTTGTAGCACAGTTGGGAAATGGACGGAAGATCGGCAAGAGTTGCACCGATTTTGGAATGGGCTATTTTGGGTATAGTACGATACTTCAGACACTTGCTGATCACCCTCAGTATAATCACTCTCCGAAGTGTACGACATAAATTTGCCTATTCCTTATATCGTCTATCAGCTTCGTCTTCTTGATGTTGTTATCTTTTCTTTCCCAATTTCAAACCTCTAATGGCATCTTTTAAATTACTGGCAGAAAAGGGCCGGCAATGTACTGACGTTTCCGAACTGGGGTTCCGAGCCCTCCTGACGGTTCTTTTTTTTCGTTCCATTTTGATTAGCTGTATCGCCATTATTTCTTGTTGCCCTGAAGGCATTAAGCCGATCCAACATAGTTGTCTGTTGGTCATAGCTCAGTGGTTGTACCACTGAAGGGTACAATAGTAAACGATTTGAGCTTTTACTTTAGGAGCAAACTGAAATTACCTACTTATACTAAATTCCGTACAAAATTCAAATACCATCATATGAATACGCATAGCTTATTCGCGTTCTTCCTGTCTCTCTTCGCCATTAGAATCCATGTTGGCTAAATTGCGTCCATTTAATTAGAAACTATGATTGATTGACTACAGTTGTCTTTCTGGTTTTCACGCTCGGAGTTGATTTTATCCGAGTAACATCTGTATGGCGTGATGTCTACCCACGCGATCTGTCATGATTAACTAGTGAAATTCAACAGTTTGATACGCGCAAAATTCTGAAGGAACATTTCTATTAAAAACAAAAGAAACAAGTCCTTCGTTTCCTAGTATCACAGGTTGTAATTGTTAAACACTCAATGACATATTAATTTGTGACCGAGTAAGAATAATATAACAGTTTCATTGCCAGAGGCGTGTCTAAACAAAATAACAAGCAATAAATAACTTTCCGCGTTCATTGACATTAGAAGAATAGGTGTCTAATAAGAGGAGCAGGCGACATATTATACCTGGGAAATACTCGACGAAAGTTAAGCTAAATTTTATAGAAAACGCAACTGTTTCCTGTAAATAAACTACGCCTGTATCCGTTAAACGCTTTCTTCGACGTTTGTGAAAAAGAGGCACAAGTTATTTACTTTTCTATTCTGCACGCACATCTTCAGATTAGAAAAGTCACGATACCTATTTGAAGACGTTTATGTTTCTCTTCGCGAAATTGCAAGGTCTATTTTTCTTTTAGTGATCAACACCGCAATAATTTTAAAACTTTGTTGTACTCGTATGTATTGAGGTGTCTCTTTCCATTTTTATTCTATATTTTCTCAATTCAAAATTTCCTCATGCGTTCCTATTGCCATTTATACTCTTGCCATGTTTCTCCACCTTTTTAATATTCTTATTGATGAATTTGTTCTCTGTTATTTCACATATTTCAATTTTTGGTTTTATGTTTCTCTTATAACTTCAACAATTTTACTCATCTTAACTTCTTTAACTCCCTTCATGTTTTTCAAGATATCACTACATAATTTGGATATTCCATTGCGTCCAGGAACTTTCTTGATTATTTCTTGCTTTTCCTCACGATCATAGAAAATGTGTTATAATAATGATAACAGTTAATATTTTTGCTGCAAAACTAGTTTTCTGTCCCATTTTAATCTAACCCTGGAAATATGCAATCACAAGAATTAAGTTTATTTTCCTTTATGAATTATGAATTTGGCATATGATATTGGCAAGGTTGATTTTCTTGTAATAAATGCAGTTTCACAACTACCGCTTTTTTGCCTCGTTACGCCAGCTTGCAATAACGCCTTGCGACCTTATCAAGAATGTGGACTTATAAAATGATAGTAAAATCGCCTGCCAGATACAAGTATTTATTCATAGTCCTTGCTCGGCTAATTAAGTAATTATAAAAGTAAAAACACAGTTTCGCGCTCCATATGGATGCAGCTATTACGTAGTTATAGCAACAACTACACATGGGATATTCTTGCAAGAAACTTTACAGGAATTTAACAGATTTATGTAAGATATCTTAGAAATGTTAACGAATCAGTTGATGTAAAAACTAAATAAAAAGTCGCCTGGAAATGTCTGTCCCTATCCGGCAAATAAACTTCGGAAATCACAGGAGTTTTGAAAACTGGCTTACCCATTATAAATATTTGGAAAGGGCCGGGTGGCATATTTGCAGATGCCACGGATCTCGACGCATTTGTGGCGATCGCAATGGGTACCTATAGCATAGGAACTTCAAAATTGCACTGTTAGTGGTCTACAAACTTAGGAGCCACACGTTTTTACTACTTGCACCTTGGGCTCCATAGCATCGGCTAGTAACCTTCCGTGGTTAAATCCTGGGCCGTGGGATCTTGCTGGCATGCGCGAGTGAGTAGTCGTTAATGCTCAGCAACAGTGCCCGCGGTTTGACTATGGATGGGTGACTCATTTCTGCGCTGTGGCTAGAGCGCGCCTTGGATCGCCTATCCAGCTTTACCTAATGAGGTTTTCCAGGTTTTCCTCATTCTCGCACTAAATGGTGGGTAGAGTACTAACAACTGTAGGTCGTTCCTTGTGACGCACCTGCGGCCAATAGTAATATGCCGCCTCCTCCGTCCCGCACAAGCTATATAGTTAGCTTCTGGGGCTAACCTTAGGGTTAGTAGGAGTGAGTAGAGATATTATTATTATTATTATGGCTAGTAAAGCAGCTTTATGATCGGGGTCCCTCGTCCCTCGCTTTCCGTCGATTTTTTTTGATAGATTACCCTGCAATCTGGAAACAATCTGTCCGGTTATGTATGGTCCGGTGGAAGTCATGTCATAAAAACAGCTTTAAGTAATTATTCTCTAGCTATAACCACTGTTTAAGGACGCCATAACTCATGTACCCTTTAAGTTTCCACCCACCACAGTGCTCTTTTGAAGTTACTATGCTATACCCTTTGGGATCGGCAGAAATGCTACGTCGACACCGGTTTTGACATCAGTGAGGTTTCGTAAGAACAACAGGATTGCAAACCCTTAGCCCTTACTGATCTTGACAGATCGTAGGATCGTGGAATAATGGTTCAAATGTTTACGACCTGACGGTGACCAGTGATCACCTGATAGAATACATTTCTTTGTCGAAACACAACCGACTGGTTGCATCACCTTCTATCCTACGATTTGCGCGAGTGTCAAGATCAGTGAGGGTTTGCAATTCTGCTGACCTGCAGCTGGTCTTACAAAACTTCAGAACTTCACTGATGTCAAAACTTCGGTGTCGACGTACCAGTAGCATCTGAATGGGGGATGAGTTGGCGAATGGGAATAAAATCAAAACTGCCACAAATAAGTAAATATAAAATAGTACTCAAACTAGAAGAAGTCTAATTTCCTGTCGTACGTTATATTTGAATCAAGCTGATTAGTGAATACGCAAAGCAGTATTCGTAGATCTTCGAGTTGCGATCCGCTACGCCCTGTACAAATATGCGCCCCATTCTCAACGAATTACAAAATCCTTTGTTTATTTCTTAAATGAAATTTTGTTTCAGTTTCAGAACAAAGACGTTCAAATGACGCGTGTCAAAGGAAGTGAAGTGTTTTGTTTTCAAAAACTTACTGAGTTTTGACTTGTTGAAGAAAAATACAAGAAATTATATGCTCGTATAACTTTATTTTAAAAAGTAGGCTATGGAAGTAACTGCTAAACAGTGTGACAATCTGCAGTAATATAATAAGGCCCGGTTTTTCAAATAATCAAATACATACCGGATTAAGTCTGACACAGGCTTCGTTGCTATGATACCGGCTTTCTGATTCGCTGTAGCATAGCAACGAAGCCGGTGTCAGACTTAGTTTTTCAAAGAATCCAACACCGGATTAAGTCTAACACCGGCTTCGTTGCTATGATACCGGCTTTCTGATTGGTTGTTTCATAGCAATGTCAGACTTAATCCGGTGTTGGATTCGTTGAAAACCGGGCCTTAGTGGTCTGGAATTGTCGGAAATTTTACGAAAGTTGTTGCTTTGCTTGGTAACCACGAGTGTAAATTTGACAGTTAAAAGATCACGAGCGCTGTCAAATGTACAGGAGTGGTTAGTAAAAGCAACAGCTTGAGTAAAATTACCTAAAAATTCCAGACCACGAATTGTATTTAACAAGATTATTTTTTGAATCGAAGCAACGTAGCCCAAAACGAATTTTATTTCAATTAATTTATATACAAAGAAAGGTGTTGGGAATATTTGACGTTTGGCAGGTACTAAAGTAACTAGATTATAAATTATAAATGCACCTACAAATTCGCAACTATGGTAACTTATCATTATCAACAAGGAAAATAAAGGCCTCGCCACATAGGCCATGCTCTGCTATGCCAATGTAAAACATACAAGTAGAGACAATGGAATTCAAATGGAAGTGTCCACATTGTTCATGTTTAAAGTAATTTACATAGCAACGAAGTCGACTTCTATGCTGTTTCTATGGATACGTTTCCATAGAAATAAGTTGTTTGACACTCGCCATCCGAATTTTAAAATTATTTTTGGAGATATTTTCTTTCCGTTTTTTCGTCGTACGTAATTATTTTTATTCAAATTGGAGTAAAATGAACCGCAAAGCAACGTTATGAACATCATCCATTATTTAAATTTATGAATATTGACAGCTGCCAATTGACAAAAATAAGACAAATAACTATGGTTACCCAAATTTACATAGCATGTCATGCTAAATTTAATTTAGCATGGCACAGCACCGAACTTGCAGAAGATGACGTAGCTATATTGTACGGAGGGTTGACAGATAAAGAAAGGAGGTCGCCGCCTGGCGCCTGCTTACTGTTGACCGACGCTGACAAGTGCCTAGGACCAATGAGTAATAAGCACTAAGCGGTATCACCCTGCATTGTTTATGTGTAATAAAATTAATTTATTGGCAATAGTTCTTTGTTCTTTCCCAAATTCGAAGAAGCAGATTCACCGTTCTATTAACCAGGGGATATGCACATCAAGTGCTCAACTCACAAGTATTTTTATCAACATTTTTTAGCCAGATAAATTATTATCGGTGCTAGCAACTGTCAAACACGCGTTCCGCTTTCTTGGTGTCTTTGCCTTTAACCCCACAGGTAAAGAATTTTTCCGCAAAAAACCTATTTCTGTCAAAAACGCGTAAGTTTGGTCCTATACTTACTAGAAAATTGGCAATAGCCATTTCGAAGCGGCTCTCGAGTGGAACAATTTTTATTTTGAGCATTTATACAGATTGTTTTATATTTTCTATTGTGCGGTGTGGCCTTTTTCTCTATAATCTTATTATGTACTTCTGACTGGCATAAAAACAAAGGACTTTTAGCTCATTTCTAACACAATTAATTAAATATACGTTTTATAAACTTTCCTGCGTGCTGCATGAACATAAATTAAGAAATTATTGTCAGATACAATAATGCCAAAAGGACTTTTTAAAGGTATATTTCTTACGGCTAGTACAACTTTACTCTACAAATGATAATATTAAACTGAGCCAAGTATTCAAACGAGATTCCTGCGACAGTCATCAGTAACTTAAACATAAACAAAGTGCCACGGGTCTCGTCGCGAGGTCAGCCCATCAATAAATATCTGTAGACGGCCGCTCTCTTTCTTTATTCATAACATTTTCTTACATTCGGCCATCCTGACCTAAGCGGGCTGTCCTCAGACCGCATTTCTTTATATGACCCTAAACTCTAACAAAACAGAGTCATAAAATATATGCATCACTGCCCAGTCGGCCACCAACGTCACAGTCATGGGCCCAGTCGGCCATCGAGAACTTTAGCCCAGTCGGCTAGTCATACACCTTCTGTACCTCCTGCCCAGTCGGCCTTTAGGTACTTCTAGCCCAGTCGGCTATAAAAAAACACCTGAGGCCCAGTCGGCCATTGTTAACTCAAGCCCAGTCGGCTTTAATATGACATTTCAAAATATCTCTTATTCACTCAAGTTCAGTTGACTTGTAACTTGACCCAAACGGCCGGACCGCCACTGTCTCAAGCTAGTCACTTCTGTTCAAAACATTTTCTTACACTACAGTTTACAAATACTTATTTCGTCACTTCACATCTGCACTGTAATCCATTTTTTCATGTTGTCCACGGCAATTATTGCAGTTGCACTTCTATGACCTTCTCGCAAGTCTTCCACAACATATCGATCATTGGGCAATGCACATTTCACTCTGTACGGTCCTTTAAATTTAGGATTTAATTTTTTACTAACTCCAGTGTTTTGTGCGCTAGTAATTCGTACTGACACCAGGTCTCCTACCACATACACATCTGCTTCTCTTCTGTTTTTGTCATACCGCTCCTTTTGTTTCCGTTGTTCTTCACTTATATGGCCTTTAATTTTCTCCCGTAATTGTTGCAAATCCACCCGTTCAATGTCAGTTCGAATAGAATTTAATAACGCGGCTTCCGCTGTTGTGCGAGCCTGATAACCAAACAAGGCCGTAGATGGTGTTGTGTTTATGCTGCTGTTAAAAGAGGTATTTAACGCACTTTGAAGTTTCTTAATATGCTTGTCCCATTTGTCACTTTGATCGGTGACACTTTTCGTTGCCAACATGTCTACAATTGTGAAATTATACCGTTCACACTGCCCATTAGCTCGTGGTGTGGCCACCGCATTTAACACATGTTTTATGGCATAAGATTCACAAAACAGTCGGAAGGTCTTGGAAGTAAAAGCCGTTCCTTGATCACTAATAATTCGAGTTGGTACTCCAAAAATATTCATCACGTTTTGTAAAACTCGTATAACTGCTTTTGCTTTTGTAGATTTGACAGGCTCAATCAATGTAAATTTAGTAAACGCATCCACAATCACAAACAGATACTTGTTCCCAGATTTACTGGTCTCAAATGGGCCGACATGGTCTATGTGAACCGTGTGAAAAGGAACTGTTACCTTTTCAATAGGATGTAATTTACCTTGTTTTTTCCTATTACAATGTTTGTAGTACTGGCAACTCAAACACGCTCGAACATACTTGGTTACGAAATGACGCATTTTTGCAAACCAATAATACATCATAATTCGTCGTATAGTTTGTTCTATACCCTGATGACCAGCTTCATCATGACACAATCGTACTATCTGCCATCTTGCAGCTTTCGGTACAACCCATAGTTTCTTTCCGTTGGTCATAATTCGGTAAACCTTGCCGTTTTTGAGTACATAATCTTCAAAGTATTGTCGCGTATCGCGGTTCAATGCTCCATCTTCAAGTATCGTTCGGATTCTTCCTAACTGGTCATCTTGCAACTGAGCGGCTAAGATCCAGTCTCCTTCTGTTATATCCACCTGGACTACAGCTACTGTTTCAAATGGATACCGGCTTAAAGCATCCACGTGTGTCATACGAGCACCAGGTCTATATTTCACATCAAACGTGAAATCTTGTACTTGCAACCACCATCTTCCCACGCGGGGAACTAAATCTTTTTTTGTAAACGTTGTGCGTAGTGCACTGCAGTCTGTGATTACGGTAAATTCCAGTCCCACAAGATAAACCCGAAAATGTTGTAATGCTAAAACCACAGCCATTGTCTCTAATTCGTAAGAGTGATAGAGTCTTTGCTCTGGACTGTTCTTTTTACTAAAATAAGCAACAACTCGTTGTACGCCGTCATGTACTTGGAATAATATTGCACCCACAGCGACCGCACTAGCGTCTGTATGTAACTCAGTAGGCAATGATCTATCAAAAATTGCTAACACTGGTCTCGACGTTATCACTGTTTTTACAGTCTCAAATGCTGTCTGTTGCTCGCTTGTCCAACACCACACACTGTCCCGACGCGTCAATCGAGTTAATGGTTCCATTAATTTCGAATAGTTTTCAACAAACTTACGAAAATAACAACATAATCCTAAAAACTGTCTCATCTGTTTTACATTGGTCGGTGGTTGCAATTTGAGTACTGCTTCTACCTTTCTTTTCCCGGGTCGAATCCCTACTTCACTTATTTCTCGTCCTAGATAGTCAATTTCTGTACGAAAAAATGCGCACTTACTAAGTTTCAAAGTTAGATTGTATTTTCGGAAAATTTGTAACACTAGCTTTAATCGTTCTAATCCCTCTTGGATTGTTTTTGAAGGTATGATGATGTCATCAATATACGGGAGCGCTATGTTATTCTTTAGCGGTCCCAAAACAGTATTCATCAAACGCTGAAAACATGCTCGAGCATTGCAAAGTCCGAAAGGCATTCTTAAAAATTCGTAGTGACCATCACATGTAATGAACGCTGTTTTGGCAATAGAACTTTCATCAACCGCAACTTGATAATAACCTGATGCTAAATCCAACCCAGTAAAATACTTTTGATTACCAAGTCGGTCCAATTGGTCGTCGATTAAAGGTAATGGATACTTATCTTTTACTGTAATTGCATTCAGGCGCCTATAATCTACCACCATTCGATAATCGCCTGTTTTCTTTTTTACAAGCAACACTGGACTTGCATACGGTGAACTCGAATGACGAATAATGTTATTTTCTAACAGATCGTTGATAATGCCCTGCAAGATTTCCTTTTCTACTTGGGGCATTCTGTATGGTTGGTACGACACTGGGTCGTCTGTCTTACAGTTAATCACCAATTTTATAGCATCAGTTTTTCCTAAATTCGACATTGAAGTCGCAATTTGCCCCTTGAACTCCGTCAGCAACTGTAAACATTCCTCCCGCGCAGCACTTGGAATGTTTTCTCCAAAGTTTACATCTTTTATATGAGTTAGTATTTCACAACATTCAACTTCGGCTATTTGTTTTTCTTTCGCGTTAGTCGAACGCACACATAAATTTCGTCCCGTTTTCACTAACACCACATGCGGCAGATTTAAGAAGTCGCAGCCTATTATACAATCATGAATCAAGTCTTTGTCGTCCATAACTATAGCTTCAATGTCCGCACTGGCGTCCCCAACACACACGTGCACTTTCGCAATTTGTCCACTTGTTACTGCCCTTCCGGCAAAACTTCGTAATACCGAATCTTTTCGTTCTATTGTTATTCCTAACCTATTGACTACACTACGTTTAATTAAAGTATTTGAACTCCCTGTATCTAACAAACACTCCACGTCCGCACAGTAATTTAGAGTAGCAGCCACAAGGCACGCATTCGTTTTAACCGTATCATCGCAATCCCGTTGTAGTCAGGATTTTACCTTCCAATCTCGTGTTCCTCGTTTCGAATTTTCGGCTGTGCAGGTATTTCGTTTATGCCCTAAACGTCCACATTTGAAACATTCAATTTTAGGTTTCGGGCATTCCAAAACTCGATGGGGACCTTGACAATTAAAACACCGTATTTGGCGATGCTCTCTCTTTTCAACCGGTAGTTGCGTTACTTCTCCCCTGGGAACAATTTTTGCGCGAACTTGACTACCTTTCACAGGCATGCGGCCCATTGTACTTAAGAAAGAATAGAGTTCATTGGTATCCTCAAACCGCGATGAACGTGCTGATCTTGCTATGCTGAGATCAGTTATTCCTTCGATGATAGCATCAATTTGGTGTTCTTGTGGAATGTTCAATTGTAAGGCACGGAGCTTGTCCATTTTGATAAAACAATACTCTGCTAAATCTTGGCCTTCCGTAGCCTCATACAATGCAGCATCCCGGAGTAGTTTAGAAAACGGTAACGGCTTATGAAACTGTTTCACTACTAACTTCTTCATCTTCTTCCAACTCATTCGTGCTTGCTCTTGTGAATCATACCAACGCCTTGCCATTCCTGCAAGTCGTGTGGCGGCTAACTTACTCGTCGTTACATCATTCCATTTATAGAAGTTAGCCAGTTCGTCGACAAGTCGCACCCAGGTATCCACTGATTGAAACGTTTGTTGCGGATCAAACATAGGGATCACTTTCTCATCACCTAGATGATGAGAGTATATGGGGCGGTGTTCCATCTCAAATACTCGCTGCTCCAATCGTTTAAGTTTTTTCCGTTCCTGTTTTCTCTTCCTGCGTTCTTCATACGAAGAACTGGAAGAAGTCGATGATGACGACGACGTGGAACTGCTGCTGGAAGGGTGGTCTTTCCGTTTTCTTTCAATGCGACGTCTACCCTTGTTTCCAGAAGTAGACGGTTCTGGTTCAGGAGTATGTCTTGCACTACAGTCCGACATAATTCAACTTCTAGGGCAATTTGGAGTAAATCCCACTTCTGAATTGTCAGATACAATAATGTCAAAAGGACTTTTTAAAGGTATATTTCTTACGGCTAGTACAACTTTACTCTACAAATGATCATATTAAACTGAGCCAAGTATTCAAACGAGATTCCTGCGACAGTCATCAGTAACTTAAACATAAACAAAGTGCCACGGGTCTCGTCGCGAGGTCAGCCCATCAATAAATATCTGTAGACGGCCGCTCCCTTTCTTTATTCATAACATTTTCTTACATTATAAATATGTAGCTATAAATACGCCTGGACCTTCCTGGAAAATTCAATTACACGTGCCTTTTTTCAGGTGGAATATATTTACCGTGACCGACATTAAAATCAATTTGCTTCAGCTACGATTGGATAGAACATTTTTATTTATATGTGCTACTGCCATTCACGTGTTTTTCCGAGAAATTATGAGCGCAACTAGAAAATTATTACCAGCTGGAACTCATGTACCTAGTCAATAATTACTGTTCGTTCTTCGGCGTCCATAACCTTGAATAAACTTCTATCTTGATGTAATTATAAATTAAACTGTAACCTAATTAATATATTATTTTCCCCTCTGAATTGCTTTTATTGGCTACAAACACGCCACAGATGAAAGTATGTAAAAATTGAGCGTGTTTGACTTTCATTTTCATCCTTCTTTAATTTACCTACCTAATAAGAATACGACCTTAGCAAGAATTTCCTATTAGTTTTCTTTTTATTCTTGTCAAAAATGAATTCCAATGTTTATTGAGTGCGTACGAAATTTCACAGTCTTTCGGCTCCATGTGAAATAAATAGTGAAATTCTTAATTTAAAAGTATTTGTCTTGTTAGCTGGTTCCGGTCAGTTTTCTATCCTCATACCTTTGCGAAGCATAAATACAACAAAATCAACTTCCAAGCTGATTATTACTTGACATGTGCTTTTATACACAGACAGCTGGATCGAAGCTGTCATCCACTTTTTAATTAATGTGCGATTAGAAATATTAGTATATCTTGCGTTGCGTAACTGCTCGGTTAATTGAATATGTATTTTAGACAGGTACTTTATTGCTCTAGTTTATATTTCGAAAAATAAGAAAAGTAACTAGCCGTCTTGAAGAGTACTAATTTGGTACATTATTAATCAAATTAATCCACTATGGAATATTATGGTACATGTCAATTACTATAAGTGAAAGTATTTCCTTATTTGAAGCATTTATTAGACATACAGTATACAAATACATATATATGTGGAGATGTTCACCACAAATATTTAATAGTGTTTTTCTCGTTGACTACGAGTATATTGACATTGAAAATGTTTTTAGTATCCTAGTATGGGGATCATATTCACCGACAAGATTCTGTTGCATTTGCTACATACGTCACGCATATATACATAAAATCATCTCTTAACATACCGCCGGCCTTGACAGTACAAAGTACTTCAATTAAACAGTAATAAAATTATCGTAAATATATACATTCATGAGTAACTACGACTGTAAACTCTAAATTAACAATCTCATCTTCTTTAATCAGCACCAACTTTCCAACTGATAACAGGTCTGAAGATTTCATCTTTCATTTGGAACGGCACTGCAGTTCAGACCCGTACTTTTTATGCCAACGTTTACAGAAGCACTGTATGATTCTTTGCAATTTTTGATATCAAACTCAAGAAATGAGCGGATTGGGATTTTGGGATAATGGACGGGAATTCATTATTCCTTCAATTTCAATGATAATAGTGCAAAATTCTTCGTAGTTAAATGACTTTCTCCAATAGCACGCTTAAGATGCCCCTTAATACCCGCTTTCCATAGACCATGAAATGCATAGGTTAGCTCATGATTGAAAAGGATGGAGGTACGCGTCCAGTCTTCGCAGTCTTCGGACCTTGAGACCTTGAGAACCTTATGTTGACGTACCTATCATCTCTTAACAAAAAATAGCTTTGCACTTCTTCCTTATAAGTACTTAAAAGTTTCAGTCTTGAACTTTCGTCATTGAAAAATGATTTTATCACTGAATAATAAAAAACAGCGTACACAGCATATCGTGACAACAATGCGCTTGCAGAACACACATGTTTTTATTCTCATACTTCCAACCTGTATGAACACACTCTTTTAGAGCGAAATTTTGACACAAATCTGCAAGGTTACCCGCAGAAATATTGCACACAAACACTTTGCAATATACGTACCTACATACCTACACGTTTTTGTGTTAAAAATGTTATTTATGATACAATTTGAAATCTAATGACAATATATGACATGTATTCACTTAAAACAATGTAAAACGCAATACACACACAGGAAAAACCGTAGTATAATAAAATTTCGCAAAAGTTATAAAATCAAAGAAAATTTTGCAAGTATAATTTGGGTCAACATCTGGATATTAATGAAAAGAAACTACATATCTAGAACATACACTTATTTTCTACCATCTCGCATGTGCTACTGAAGTACAGGAAATAAATATAATTAAGAGCCCAAAACTCAGAAACAAGATTATTATTTTAAAATAAGTCCAGGTGGTGTGTTGCATAACAAAATACTGCCTGCAACTATGTGAAAATAATCACATGTTAATACAGTTTCTGTATTAGGAGTCATCATAGCAAAATATTTGCTATAGTTGACCATTTAAAGAAATACGATTGATTTATGTTATTGTATATTTCTCGTACATTACAGCTCAAAGAAAAAAATAGAGGAGTGGTTATTTATTCGACAATCGTGATTTACTTTATTTTTTGCACCATTTAATCACTCTTTGTATTACAAGAATAAGGAAAGTACACATACATGTTTACAGAATGATTACGTGAATTAATCAACATAGTTAAATCATACTAAATGTCTGGAATTGCCACCGTTGTTGGCAGAAACGACCCCACGGAATGAGTATTTTCAGGAGTTGAAGATTAACCTTCAACTCCTGACTCCTGAGGATGCTGACGTTGTCAGCGAAACACGTGTCGAGTTTAATTACTGTGTCAGTGTCTTTTGGCGCGTGGGGTTAACTTTTTAAGAATTATTATGGTGCGAGCCACAACAAACTTGATTACAAGTCGAGCAGATCCGCGTTCTATTCCATCCACCTCGCCATCCACAGTCATCCCAGTTTTGTCAATTAATTCTTATCGCATTGTTGGTACTTATATGTTAAATCACAAATAATCCAATCCTGGTGGCCGGATCCTTCTCTTGCGGCGTTAACGAATTTGGTTCGTCACAGGTTCTTCATTCTGATATAATTAGGGTCCCCGAATGTAGTACACGTTCTTGTAATTATTGACATTTTGACATTAATGAAGCTCTTGAATATCAGTTATAACATGGCGTGCTAAGGAGCGAATCGTTTATTTATCCTGTTTTCAATGCGATTGCGAAAAAAAATAATTGCATTATATGTACATTGTAATAAATTAGATATCATTATTAAGCTTCTTGTAATTAAAGTTTGACTTGATCATAATATTTTTAATTTTCTCGTTGCATAATTCAATGCTTAGCACAGACCTGAAATAATTATGCCTACGAAAATGATTAATAAAATTCTGCAAATTAATATCCACAGACCATAACGTTACCTCTTTAATGTTAATCGGGATTGCTTAATATTACTTTACTTAGATGGTTAAGCATTAAACTTCGTTTGATTATATGTCGGGTTTAGTGTACCGACACTATTAGAAAGCTATTTCATAACAATTCTGTGTACAATCATTTATTGTTGTGCATCGATATGTCACTGCTCCGTCCATAAACGATTATTGGTCATCACATAGGTCGCTCAGGTTAAAACGAGAAGACACCTTCCCCGAATGTTATTGCAATTTGGAAATACATGACATAAAACTAAGTATTATACAACACGACAGTAAGTTGCAACAGTTTCGTTTATTGATATTTAAAGACCTTAACGAATACTATTGAAATAGGCAATTGTTGAGTAAGTACAAAATATAACTGTGCAAGTTCTTTTACACTATAACGTAGTTTTTGCTGGCGCCAGTGGTCCATTACTTAACGCTCACTAATTAAGCCAGAGGTCAGAGGTTCATACCGGAGTTCAAAACTAACTTGTTCAAGCGAATAGAAAAATTAGAACACGGTGTACCGTTATTGTGATTGTGAAGGCGTTAGTCTAGTAGTAAATATCTCTTTGGAGCTCTTTATGGGCTTCTGATATCATCATTTCTAATTTTATTAGCAATCAAGAGCTTGTTTGTGATATAACAATATTTATAGGGAAGCGGTTCAGGATATTGTATTACGCAATAATGGGGTCGTTCCACAATTTTTAAAAATCATATTTTCCCGAAGATTCTCGTAAAATATTTGACCCGATCTTTTTACTTTTCCCACAGCGAACGTTTTAGGCATCTAAACCAGTGTTATTAGTATTTTCCTAATTTGCTTGTCAGGATGGGCCGAACTGTTACAATCATAAGTATATGTAGACGGTTAGAGAGAAGGCGTGTAAGGTCGCCGATTAGCTCAGTTGGAGAGCAGAGGGCTTCGGAGCGGGGGACCCGGGTTCGACTCCCGGTCGGCGGCGACGAGTTTTGCGCCGTGTAACATTTCAGAAGTGGGACAGGCAACCCGCGTGCTAGAGTAGAGTACGGCGGGTGGAGTGCACGTGAGGTGCGTTGTGCGAAGCATGTTCGTGTCGCGGGCGCTGAAGGTAGCCAGTGGCTGGGGTAGCCGAGGACGGCTAGCTTGTCAGGACGGGCCGAACTGTTACAATCATAAGTATATGTAGACGGTTAGAGAGAAGGCGTGTAAGGTCACCGATTAGCTCAGTTGGAGAGCAGAGGGCTTCGGAGCGGGGGACCCGGGTTCGACTTCCGGTCGGCGGCGACGAGTTTTGCGCCGTGTAACACCAGCATCAAAGTTAAGACACTGGCCCTTTAAGCCTTTTAAATGATGACGTATCCGGGGCAATGCCGAGAATTGTCGATATTAGCCGGAAAGTACAACCGTTGTTTGTTTATGCTTGCTAGCGCAAACGTCATCATTTGCCCTTGTTAGCAGGAAGTCATAATGATCATATGCGCGCGCCGCTCACCCCGCGAAACGTTATCATAGTTATGTATACGTTATACTTACGTTTAAGTAATTCGTTAGTAAAAACTGCAACAAGCAGCGGCGGTAGGTAGGGAGGTACCGCATAGAACTGATAGTTTTGTATTCTCCGGCCGGTTGGGATCGACTCCCGTAGAGATTAGTTTTTTCTCACGTTTTTACATTATCTCTTTTGCAAAAAATGCGCGTGTCTGGTGCGAGGACAGCTAAGGGGTCTGTTTAAAATGCGTGTGTCAACTCTGGGGTCTGTTTTAAAAGTTTCCGTCAGCAAAGTGGTCTGAACCTAAACGGAGAACGGCGCGAGCATCATGATCATTTATGACCTCCTGATACTACGGGAAAGTAACGTCATCTTGTATCAAACGCGTCAAACGTAAAACTGAATTAATAAACAATCATGGCAGTTGGCAGTCTAGTCGTTTGACACATAGTGTCCATCAGTGTTGGTTTTCAGTTTGTCTAGTTCCCAAATAAATGAAGAGCTCACCGTTTCGTTTTAATATTTTTCATTTCAGCACTGATATAGTCCAAATTGGATAAATAATAATTGTCAATCATTTCACTACCTAACTACCGGTAAATTATCTGAATCGGCTTTAACGAAACCTTGCTCTATTTTCCGTACACAAATATACTAATTGACACAATAAATGGGAATAAAAACACATAAATAAATGACAGAGAACTATTTATACGCCCAATACAAATAAAAATAATAAATTTACAAATGTTAAATTCCGATTATTCCTAACAGTATTGCTCCCTACTTTACCGACTCAAACTCCACGTAACTGTTAGCTTTCTGGGTATCAAAACATCAATTCAGATGACCAATCATAAGCGCTTCTAAGCTAATGACGTAACCGGGGCAGCACGTGTTTCTGTTTAATTCTCCGAAGGCACGCTTCGTGCTAAAATCGCCATTGTCTCAATTTTGGGCTATTGGTGAGTAAATAAATGTAACCCAGAGGGCCATTAAACACCTAATTACTTATTTCTATCAAAATTATATATATTTTCTATTTAGTGCAACGATCCCATTGTTTCTCCTACAAACGAAGACATACCAGGCTGATTGTAAATTGAAGAGATATGATTTCTTCATGTTGTACTATGTAAGACCCTAGACGTACAATTCTTAGCAATATGAACGGTACGCATTTTTACAATTAACTAGGTATTTCCATGTGTCCGCGATTGCTCGCTGTATCAATGGAGCATTTGAAAAACTACACATGTTCCAAAACGCGAAATGTAGTATTTACTTATCGTCATCATTGTGTATGTGTTATACATACTTTCGTATAAGTACTTTGTTGGTAGGTGTCAGTGGCGTCGACGGGTAGGTAGGTATCGCATAGAGTTGGCAGTCTGATGCCCTTAGGCTGGGCGGGGTCGACTCCCACAGATGTTATTTTTTCTTACGTTTTGACATCTTTCTTTACAAAAAATGCGTGTGTGTGGGTGCGCGCGCGCGCGTGTGTGGGTGTGTATGTGTGTGTGTGTGTGGTCTGTTTCAAAAATGCATTCTGTCAGGTCATGTCAGACAAGTACCTGTAAAATTGATTTCTCTTCTGATACATAAGAGATCGCGCTGTCAATATATGGGATTGAAGTGCATGCAATGACTAACAGGTAGACGCGAGCAATCGCAGATACATAGAAGTAATCGTAAATATGCGAACGGTATGAGTTAATTTAAAAATAGTGTCATACTGTATGACACTGAATGACTCATACAGCTGTTGGTCATTTACTGTTACAGTACAATTTATCAATATAAACAATTTTCTTTCTAACATTTGAATTTGTGGAATAAAAATCAGACAAAATCGTCAAGGTAATTGAATATTGTAATAAAATTTGGACAAATGAAAATTTTTAAATCGAGAAGAGGAGTGCCGACAACTACAATCTTCATTGGAGGTGGGAACATTGAATATTCCAAAACTAGAATAAATTTTAATCTGACTGAATGGAAGTTAGAAAATACAAAAATCGCACACTCTGGAAGGTCTGAATTTGCCTGCTGCAAACGTGAAAACATGCAAAATATTTTTAAATATCTCTGTTAATGCGAACTAGAGTAAAATTTTGGACTGCTCAAAAGTTCTCGCTGAATTGACCAATATCTAAAAGATACTGAGGAAAATATAAAAAAACCTTCCCCATGGTTTCTTCGCATCTTCAATAATAACCAAGTTTTTCATACTTAACAGCTGTTTAAAATACCTGAATTGTCATGTACTTGCAAGAGCTAAAATTTATCAGCCTGACTCACAATGAAATTTTATTTTTCAATATAGTCTTCCCCGGCATCAATGCACTTATTAGTTATTACATCGTTTCACCAATAATTCAATATCCCTAAAAATATGTCTTCGGTTTGTCTTCAAAATGTGCCCAAACTGCAGCCATTTCCTCTTCGCCGACACTGAAATGGCACCCGCGAATATCCCTCTTCACATTTCCAAACAGGTAATAGTCACATGGTGGCATATCTGAACTATACAGAGGGTGATCGATTTGTTCGAAGCCGCAGTTACGAATTGCGGGATGAGCAATTCCAGCAGTGTGCACGGCTGCTTTGCCGTTCAGTAAACGCACATCTTTAGTCAATTTCCCATGTCCTTCCTCCCGAATATTTTGTCGTAGTTTGTGCAGGAGTGCTGTATATTACCCATTGACTGTGGTGTTGCGTTCGTTAAAGTCTACAAGGAGAACGCTCTCATAATCAAAAAAATCGTAGCCATCACTTTCCTCGTCGAACGACTAACCCTGAACTTTTTTGGCGGTGCCTCTGCTTTTCGTCTCCATTTTAACGACCCCCTTTTGGACGAAACACGAAAGATTATAGTAGAGAACCATAGTTCCATCCCCTGTGACGTGTACAGGGCTTTCTCCACAGGGTTTTCTCCACAGGATTTTCTTATTAAGTTAGTTCGTATAGATAGTGGATTATGACATCATAAATTATAATCATCATAGATCGCCAGCAAAACGAGAAGTATTATAAACATAAAAATGTCAAGATTACATCAAAATTGTCAGTGAAAAATGCTTCTAAAGGTTCCTTTTTTTGCGATATGGGAAAATTTAAGCACTTTAGAAAACTGAGGAATGGGTTGTTGAAGAGAAAAACTCGTAATTTTGGATGGAGGTGAGATTTTTCAAGAAAAATATAATTTTTGAAGAGTTTTGACATTTAAAGTGCAGATATTTACATTGTATACTTAATAAGCACTATGTAAATAAATAAATTAATTAATTAAATGAACCGTCAATTTCCAGAGAAAAATAAAGGGAGCACAATTAATATGTGGAAGGACGTTTCTAAATTTACAAATCCTACATAGACGATCTTTCCCTTTTCTGTTGCTTTTTCTATTAGGCGTTAATCGATTAATAAAAAAAACTCTTATTTACTAAACGTGACCCTGCTTGTTTAACTCTGATTTTGAAAAATTTGCCTTCATTAACTCACATTATTTTTTTTTTCGATAGTTACCTAGATCAAACAGCCAGTTTCCTGCGAAAGCGGGGGGCGGAAACGTCACCCATCTAAACTGGAGCCCATTACTGCAAATTAACCATTCGCCTTTTTAAGCTTCCGTAAGTCAAGCAGCTGTGTCGCCGGGTCAAATGCAAGTTTGCCGAGCGAATGAAGCGAGTTTATTTACCTATTGTTACGGGAGCACGAAATGCACGTTAGTCCGTACAATTTGTATTACGGTGTCGTTTACTTACTTATTCAGTTCATAACATTTTGAAATGCTGCCACAGTGACTGAGGAACACGAACACGTAATAACGGAACGTGTCGCCCGCTTTTAACCTTTATTTTGGGCGATCTGCTGCAGTATTACGGATATATCTGTCCGTGTTCTGGGAATAAAGTCGAGGATTTTGCCGTATAATGCCCTATTATGCATGCAACGCGCGTTTCTTTGGAATTCACTGGCTGCAATTCGGAAATGCGTCCGACTATAAAATAGAGTAGGTAGACACAAATTCCCTTTGTACAGCAAATAATATCCTACCACATAATAAATGCGCAGTTACAACCATTGCCGACATCCAGTGGGATAGCTTAACTTTTCATTTATTTTAGAAACAATTCTCGGAAAATAAACTTGTGTTCATATATTATAAAAATAACAAAAAATTAAAATAATAAACTATTTTAAACAACAAACAAATTATTTAAATAAAGGTGCCTCTGGGGCATCTCTCCCTACGAGGTGAGAGAGTTGCTTTCGATGTACGGGAGAAGTGCTGCAGGGGACATTTCACTACTGAGATAATCCTTTTTATAGTCGTATTGTAATCATCGAAACGTTCCGCACACAGACCGTTGTCGGATGCCCTCTTCTTAAAAGCAACTTCTCATCACTGCCACTCTACTCTTCACCTCTTTCCTTATCTTTGGCGTCCACTGGTCTTCTTTTTCTTAAACACATCGTTTTCACGGCATTGCCTTTGGTACTTTTCTTCCTTGGTTCATTTTTCTCGTCTACCTATTTAATTTTCGCCTTCCAGTTTTCAGATGATGCCAGCACATTTGCTAATTGTTCCTTCTTACCAAGAGGACTGATCGAATGTCATATAAAAATGTGCTTGGTGTAATTTCATTCCTTTCTTGTGAAGATTTTGAAGTCCCAGGTCGAAATTCTGGCACAGGATTGTTTTGTTTACAGTTTATTGACCGTTGAGCATATTCAATTCCTCGATGGTCATCGACAGTCACTTCAGAATTCTTATCCATGACCTTCGCTGTTGACAGAAAACGCCCAATTCGTTGTCGTCATTTGGATTTCTCTCAGATGTTGTGACAGAAGCTAAATCATACATAATTATTATAAAAATTATTAGTGCAGTGACTGGGTAAATAGTAATTATATCATTTTATATTTTATATTATATCATTTTGGTGGAATGATATATATATATATATATATATATATATTATATATATATATATATAATCGATTCCTCTTCTACCGTTAGGTGTCGAGGTTTTCGTTTCATTCATGACTCGTTCACAATCATTCTCCATTTCTTCCTATCCCTCGCTAGCACTTCTGCTTCTTTCCATGTCAATCCTCTTTCCTTAAGTGTTTCGGCTACCACGTTGTCCCATGTCCTTCTAGGTCTTCCTCTTCGTCTCTTGCCTATTTTCTTCGCTTCCCATATCTTTTTAACTTGCCTATTTTGATCCAGCCTGTTCAAGTGTCCCCACCATCTTAATTGCGCCTTTTTCACATGCTTGCTGACACTTTCAACTTCTAATTTTTCCCTGATACTTTCATTTTTTATCTTATACATTATAGTTACTCCTGCTACTCGCCTCAAATACTTCATTTCAGCAGCTTGCAATCTCTTTTCCAGTTTCTCTGTGAGTACCCACGATTCACATCCATACAATAAGGTTGGTAAATATATCGTTTTGTATAGGTGAGTTTCGTCTTCTTACTGATCTCCTTCTTATTTAAAAATCCATTTCTTATAGCATGATACAACTTCACCGATGATGCTATCCTGCTATTTACTTCTCTTTCCAATTTTCCCGTTCTGTCTATTACCGCTCCTAAGTACATAATGTTATCGACCTGTTCAACATCCTTTCCATTTATTTGTATTTTGATCCTTTTGTCTGTATTTGTTATTATAATGACTTTGGTTTTGCTTACATTAATGGTCATGCCTTTCTCCTTAAATTTCTCAGTCCATATGTCCACATTACGTTGTAGTGTCTTTTCGCTGTTTGCCTTCAGTATAATGTCATCAGCAAATACACATTCACTTACAGTGACGTTCTTCAATCTATTGTACCCCACAATATGAACATCAGAGGACTGAGTACTCCTCCCTGCCTCACACCTTGGGTTGTAATGAATTCTTTTGTCTCTTGGTTCGCTGTTCTAACTATATTGGAGCTGTTTTTATATAGTGATTTTATTGCTTGAACTAGATTCCCGTCTACTTCATAGTTTTCTAATGTTCTCCAGATCTGCTGCCTCGGTACTCTGTCAAAAGCCTTCTCTAAGTCTATCAAACACAAGTACAAATCTTTGTCAAACTTTAAGAATTTTTCCGTCAGATTCCTCATTGTAAAGATGTGATCTTGCACGCTGTATCCCGGTCTAAACCCACTCTGTGCATCGTGCATTTTCTCCTCTGTTTCTTTCCTGAGCCTTCTCTCCAGAACTGTCTCATATACCTTGCACGCGCTGCTAAGCAAGGACACCCCTCTGTAATTTCCACATTCTCTTTGGTCCCCTTTCTTATAAATTGGGACTATGACTGAGATTTTCCAGTCTGTAGGTACTTTCTTAGTTGTCCAAGCTGTATTTATGATTTGGTGCAGTGCTCTTATTCCTCTATCCCCCATGCATTTGATCATTTCTCCTTTTATATTGTCCATGCCAGGCGCTTTTCCATTTTTTAGTTTCTTCACCGCATCTTTCACCTCTTCTAGATATATATTATTACTGATGTTCACTTCAGCCACGTTACTCTCTTCTTCAGTTTCGTTATTCTCCACTTCTGTTGCTCCCAACATCTCCCTAAAGTGTTCACCCCATCTCTGCATTATCTCTGGTACTTCTGTGAGTATTTTCCCTTTCTTGTCTTTAATTTGCTTTATTGTTCTTTTCTTGTCTCCTCTCATGTTTTTTATGGCCTTGTAAAATAGTTTTTGATTACTTTTACCGTCTTCTTCCATTTTCCCTCCAAATTCTTCCCATTCCTTAGTCTTAGCTTCTTTGACTCGTTCTTTTGTCAACCTCCTAGCTTCCTTATATTTGTTGTATGCTTCTATTGTTTGCGTTGTTAAGTAGTCCTTCCATGCTTCTTTCTTTTCTCTTATAATTCTTCTAAGTTCTTCGTTCCACCAATTAGTTCTTTTCTTTGATCCTCCGGTAACTGTAACTCCACAAGTCCTGGTGGCTGCACTCCTTGCAATATCTTTAAAAATTCTCCATTGATCCTCCAGATTTCCTCGTTGTAGTTCTTCTTCCTTCTTATTCAACTCCATTGTTACCAGTTCAGCATACTGTTCCCTAATTTCCTTGTTCTGCAGTTTATAAGTTCTAATGGTTTTTTGTTCCTTGCACGCATTTTTGTTTGTCTCCTTCATTGTATTTCGTTCTGTGCACATATTCCTGATGGTCGCCATTACTAAGTAGTGATCTGTCCCTAATTCAGCACTTCTGCTTACTCGTACATCTTTTATTATTTTCCGGTTTTGTTCTTCTGTTACAATATAATCTATTATTGATTTGTCTTTCCTTCCAGGCTCTTCTCTCGTATATTTATGACACTCTTTGTGCTGGAAAAACGTGTTTTGTATTACCAGCCCATTTTGTATACAGAACTGGATCAACCTTTCCCCATTTCTGTTCTTTGTGTTTTCTCCAAATTTCCCCATTGTACCCTGCGTTCCCTCAATTTTATCACCTATTCTTGCATTAAAATCTCCCATAATTATTACTGGGTTTCTGCTTTCTTCATATACTTCTTGCAATTTATCCCAGAACTCATCTTTCTCTTCAACTGTGCCATTTTCCCCAGGGCCGTAAACTATTATCACCTTTGTTATTTCTTCTCCTATCAGCTTTACCTTAATTGCCATTATTCTTTCATTAACTCCCTCCCAATCCACTACTTTTCTCATATACTCATATACTTTGGACTTATCACACAACCCACACCTGCTTCTGCTCTTCTATGTACTTCCGTTCCACTGTATATTATTCCGTGTTCTTCTATAATTATTTCCCCAGTACCCTTCTTTTTTGTTTCCGTTATAGCTAATATTTCCAGTTTTCCCTTTTTAAATTCTTGTATCAATTCAATCTCCTTTCCATTCATACTTCTCACATTCCATGTCCCTATTCTAATGTTTTTACCATTTTTCGATCCTTGGTCGTACCGTTTTCCCGTCCCAGTCTTCATCTTCGCTAGTTTTTTGGTGCTGTTTTGTTGTTTTGACCAGGTTTTTCCACTTTCTCTTCCAAGTCCTGTGTCCGGTTGTTCCAAATCCATACTTTGTTGTCAATTATTATTTTTTGATAAGCCACCTTTACCGTCTTTCCTAGTATTCTTTCTTCTCTTGCTATATCTCTGAGCTTCTTTTGTACGCCTCTTTCCATTACTGTCAGGTCATCATCAATGTAGACTTCCTGAAGCTTCAGTTTGCTTTTGTTCCTCATCACCTTAATTTTATCGTCCATGTTATTAAATTTTGCCACATATATAGATCCTCCTAGTTTCGTAATAATCTTGTTTACAACCTCAGCCTTTATCTTCACCTCTAATTGAGTTTCAAGAAGTTGTTGGACTCCTTCTATGTTATCATTGAGAGGATCCATTCCTTTAATTGTTATATTTAACCTTTTTTCTCTTTTCTCTTGTCCTTCTATTCTTCTCTCCATGTTATATAGCCTTTCCTTTAGATGTCTGTTTTCCGCTTTCAGCTCTTCTACCTCTTTCCTGTAGATCTTCTGTTCTTCTTTTATGTCCTTCAGCTCCTGTTTTATTAATCCATTGTCAGCTATAAGCTGCTTCATCATACTTTTGAGCTCTTCCATATCTTCTTGGCTCTCTTCTTCTGTACCTTTTGTTGGTGTCCTTTGCGTTTTCTTACACCTCTGTGAGAAATCTGGGGGGCTATCCTTTTTCCTTTTCTTATCTTCTCCTTTTGTATTTGTCTCTGATTTATCGCCGTTCATCAGCAACTATCAAATTTCGCTTCACCTTTTTGTTATTCACCCTTCAGTAACTGGCTTGCTTATGTGTATGATGGGTTGCCTACTCCGTAAACCGAAAGCGTACCACAGATTCTACTCTACGTATCGGAAATCGTGTACGCACCGCGCTCATATGTCTAGTTTTAATATCAATGTGTGGTATCACTGTCCTAAATACTATTGTTAGGTAAACGAATCTTACCTTTATTGGCGTATCAATTCTAACCTCCCCACGAAATGTTTTCTCAAATTGCTATCCAATCACTTGGGTTTGTTCATTTATAACTGTTTTGACACTATTGTTCGTTAGTGTTAACACTTTATTTCCCTTTTCACTTTTCCTGGGCTTGTCTAATCACTCAAAATTGCGATGTGAACGGAGCTGACTTGTCAGTATTCGCGTTGCACACAATAATTGGTGGAATGAATCGTTCTTTAAACCGTCTCAAAAATAGTTCAGAAACTGTGAAAGAGAATTTCTTGTTTAAGTAAGTATATCGCAGATCCAGCAGGTAACCCATCACAGAATTCCGGTTTTCTATTTACCCCTTTCATAACCAAAATGTGGGGAAAATATATCCCTTCGGCAGTTATGTTTTTTTGTCTCTTTCACGAGATGTTAAGACGTGAATGTTTTTCTTCAGGTTTATCTATCACCTGCACACCCATTTCATCCATGTTAAAAGTGCTAGATGTTAGATGGACGATTTATTACATTATTTACAGATAATACTTTTTCAGAAGTTCAAAGAAATTGGTAATTTTGGTTCTGTTTAAGCCGTGAGCTCTAGCTGCTGATAAACCTGACTGCCCCACTGAAAGCTTTGGATTTTTCCATATGTGATCTGAATTTGCTACACTAATGTCTTTTAATATGAGCAACAGTTAAATTCTTATTTGCGTTCACTAGACCGCTTGAAAGAATACTTAGGTACTTATCAGTATATAAGTTCAACAAGCGCATTTAGTTCAATACCTTGTAGTCCACGATTGCCTTTTCGCATTTAAGTCCCCACTGGAACATCAGATCGTCTTTCTGTCTCATGTTTCGTAATTTCTC
Organism: Xestobium rufovillosum; assembly: GCA_963966045.1. Taxonomy (NCBI): domain Eukaryota; kingdom Metazoa; phylum Arthropoda; class Insecta; order Coleoptera; family Ptinidae; genus Xestobium; species Xestobium rufovillosum. Next base: position 25,903,703 of record OZ014493.1, on the reverse strand, counting down.
CTTTCTATGCTTTTTCTTGGCGTGTTAATTACTTATCTGCCAATAAAATATTACTAGCACCATCAAGGCAACTTTTAGTGTCTCAGTTGGAAATATACCTTGATTTCTTAGCTCTTCCAATTATTCCTAAGCTGATTCAGAGGTATATGTTGCTTTCACTATCCGAAGCGGTAGGTACGGAAGGCAGTAAAGAATAGGAGAGATAGGACGGTAGGAACCCCGTTCCTTTCTGAAGTTTCTTAAATATCGGTATAGCATGGTTCCCCTCACAACCCCTAAAAGGCCGGGGTATTTAAGCAATTAAAAAATCTGAATACGTTTATTAGTTGTTAAGTGCACATTTTTTATTCAAAAATCTGAATACCTACGTCCTACGTTTATTAGTTGTTAAGTTCAAAATATGTCAGGTTAAGGTCAAGCGGAGCGAAGCGAAGCGAAGCGAAGCGAGCGGAGGGTTGTAAGTCTCAGTCGTATCTGCCTGGCAGGTAAAAACTGACCGCTAGGGGAACGATGCGACGATGCCCCTACCATTTTAAGGATTTTTTAACGAGAGGATTATTAAAGATATGGAGGTGAGCCCAACAGTGCCCCGTCCGTAAATCCAACGGCCTCTTAAAACATAATTCATTGATCACAGACCTAATACGCATATCTAAGATCGTTGTAGTATTATCAGTCAATGAGACAAAAGTCATTAGCAAACCTCACGTTTTTCGCAAATTTTCTTTTAGTAGGTACACTTTCATTTATTTACAGTCTAGACTCTAGACAAAAGGTTTGCAATCACTGACACGCTTGAATTCCTAGTTTTCAGTATTGTTTACCCTTAGAGCTAGAACAACAACTATATCCTAACTCCTATTATTATTCGTTGTGTAGTAGATATCAGATATTTAATCATTTAGTAACTTGAACGTTTGGTAATTTATTAAAATTCATTGTTTTTGAAAACTTTTCTTGGCTTGCTCCATTTAAAAATAACAAAGTCTTCTTAAACAAATAGTCAAATAGGTACTAAATATAAGAATGCAAAGCAAAATTGAATTAGCGGACGACAAACAACCGGCATTTGCATGACCTGCATCATCGTGATTAAAGATAATAAAAACAAACGAAAAAAGGCCTTCTTTTAATAACCAGTCCCCTGTAACAAACTGTACACTTGCACAAGAAAAAATAATTAAGTAATTTAATCGAAGGTAAATAGCCCAACATGCAATTTTCTCTTCATGTTAATATACAAATATTACGAGTCGTAAATGCAAACAACAAACATCATTTCTCTGTAAATACTTGCCGCAGTTTAAACTTAAAACAGCATATATGTAAATGCATGGTTCCCTATATGATGATTACGCTGATATTTTTATACCAGATTGCCAGACCGTTTTGCTAGGAAAAACGACCGAGCGCGTAAGCTACTACATTCGTACTGAACATAAGCCCGGCAAAAATAGGATTTAAACTGAATGTTACTTGTTCATATTTATTTATCTCAAAAAGTGTCACCACCTTGTTTGCTTAGACGGCAATATTTTTTTTAAATTATTGGAATTTTGTGTCGTCATCTATCCGAAAATAGCAAAGCAAATGTTTGACAGCATTTTTTACTTATAGTCAAGGATAATGAAGGGACGTGAAGAATTTAAAGAGCTGAAGTATTTTATCAAATAAACCCAACTCCTATTTATGTAACAAATATGTACGTAAGCTAAAATTACTTAACGCTCATTTTGTACCTGCCATGTTACGCTCTAAATTTACCTTTTCAATATTATACGCGTGCAGAATTAGGCGCAGAATTTATTTGCATGCTTCAATCATAATCTATAATTATTTCAAGCGCCAAACGCATTTATGATCACATAACGTTTTATTTTAGGGTTTAGATGTTTATTTTCGAAACATGCGTCAATACGTAATTTAAATCGAAAGAGTTTTACAACGCTTTTATAGCACCCTCAAATTAATGTACAAAAACTGTAATTTACATAATAAATGCCTGAAATAATTTAGGTTCGCATAAATTCGACGGTTAAACTATTTTAGGCCAAAGTTTTCACAAGGATAATCTGGGGATTAAATTAATCTTATAGTAATATGTCTCGTGCAAGGTTTCCAACTCGTGTTCCACTGGGGGTAACTTAATTTAATTATGAACGGATTTTTCCTTAGTTCCATTTGGAAACTATAAGTATATCTATGTGGAAACATTATTGGGGTGCACACAGACGGGCGGAATCTTCACAACAAAACGTTTATTTACCGTTGATTTTAACTACATAAAATACATACCAATGACTAATGACAATAAAAATAACTAAGCACTCGTTTTTCATATAGTTTCACCTTCCTTCAAATTAAAAAATATGGTAGCAAGGTTCAAGATATTTGCTAATAGAAATAAGAAGGGATTACTTGCCTCGGAAGATATCAAAGGTAATATTCTGGGTGCTACTTGGTGGATGAGTATAAATTTATCTTTTTTATAGCTTACTTTAGATAAACTATTGTTTTGTCTTCAATCGCCCCAGTCAAACCTGCGGGACGACCCTTAGATGACGTTATTGGTCTGAAATCAGTTGCTAATTATCTATCGAAGAAAATAAAATAAGAAAATAAGACAGATTGTCTTTGCAAAACCTATTTAGAAATATTTTGCACAGACCTAAGCATCGAAAGCTATTAAATAGAAAGCCTCCTCGAGTTACAAGTGCCAAAAGAGTAGTAGTTCACCTACCTTCAACATGTAAGTATGAAATAAAAATAGTCCTAAATGAATGAAAGGTCACAACGCGGAAGAATCAGATGACATTGCTATTGAACATAAAAATATTTATTACATGTCGGCCGAAAACTTAAAACATGGAAGAACGTCAAGGTCTTTCATAATTCTTAAGAAATATGACAAAGACCTTAAAAATTATAGGACAGCATTATTACTGTCCCGCTTATATAAACTATAATTGACTAAATCGAATATAAAATTGCCCATCCGTACACATTTAGATCAACCCAACAAGCGACATCACGTTACGACATTTGGCAGAAAATTTTCGGGATGTAATAAACCAGTGCTTTTGAAGACCGAGGTTTTTGATGTTAGGCATAGAAAATGGGCTCTATAACAAGATACCGATCTAATTGTAGCAGTCCTTTGTGATGAGGTAAGTACACTGCTCAAAATAATTAGGAGATATATTGAAATTTTTGGAACGCCCATAGATTTTGAAAATATTTAATAATTATTATTTTTAAGGGAAATTTAACTAAAAATAAAAACAAAAATAAGAACATAATGTGTGCTTCAAAATGTAGCAAATGAGAACGAATTTGATTTTCAACTCGATTGTTTATTTTTTCCCATAATTTTTTTGATGTCCATTAGCAGTTTGATCTCCGAGAACTACTATCACAGTCCTGGCATTGACTTCACAAGGTTATTCATCAGTTCTGTCTGAATTCTGGACCATTATTCATGGAGAGCAATTTCCAATTCATGGAGTGTCTGTGGTGGGATTGGCCGTTGTGCAACCCGTCTTCCTAAAACATCCCGAACATGTTCAATAGGGTTCAGGTCAGGTGAATAGGTTGGTCAGTTTATGCGATTGATGGGAGCTTCTTCCAAAAAGAATTTCCTCGAGGTTCGCACGATGCGGACGGGCGTCATAGTCCATCAGAATGAAATCGGGTTCAATTGTTGCAGCATAAGTAACGACAAAGGGATCAAGAATTTTATTCCTGCATCGTACGGCTGTCAAAGATCCATTGCATATACCATAAAGATCGGTGCGACCATTAACACTAATTCATGCCCAAAATTCGGGTTCTCGCAATATCAAAGCACGCCTATTGTCAGGTTACAAGCTAAACTTAGACTCGTCGCTAAAAAACACACATAGTGTGAGTTTTCTTCAGCCCATAATCTTCGTGCTCTTTTGTGGTCTGCAATTTCTTAACAGCGTCGTGTTAAAATCGTCAAATAAGGATCATCAGTTATCGTTGTAGACCTTGGTCGACCTTGACCGAGCCTTCTACGAACATATCCAGTCGCCAAAAATCGATTCAATAAACGGGAAATCACACTACAGTCTACAGTTTAGGCTACAACTTGTTGGGTCTGGTCAGCTTTCAGACGTCCAGTTGCTCGCCACGCAATAGATTCTTCTACATCATGTTGAGCGGCAATTTTAAATTTAATTTAATAAAAAAAGCTTTGAATGATTACTATCTATAACTTTTTGTCGCCTTTCTTGAATGGCATACAATGGCAGTTCTAATCTCTAACTCTCTATAATAACAAATGAAAATTTTGACACTTCGGCACTTGATTTTGTTTGGGCAGATGGGGTTATAACGTCATGCTGGTTGAGTGAGTTGGCGAGGGGAGTTAATTTCTCATAATTTCATCTCACAGCATATTGAATGGACACAGGGTTTTAAAACCAGCCACCTGTCCAACTGTACATCGTGATAAAAGCTACCTACTTAATTTTCGTACTTCGTAGACGAAAGAATGTCAGTTACGCTATTCTTAGTATAGAGTTGGTAGCAAAGCAAAAATGGACATGGGATGGACATCTATTAACAACCCAAGATAATCGATGGGGAAGGAAGGTCATCTAATGGAAACTAAGATGAGGCAAAAGAAATAGTGAGAGACCAAAACAAAGCAGAAAGACAATACATAATGTAAAGTTTCACTGCGTTTCGTAAGCGCAAATGAATTTTGCTAAGCATTCACCTGCTTGGCCGTCTGCGATTAGGATAAGCTTCTTGATACAGATAGGATGCTTCTGTGGCATTGGCATTTGCTCTGCCGTAAATGAAATGAATGTCCGTTAATTCAGAATTTGCGTAAAAACCAGTCATTTGCCAAAAAACACAAGATAAAACACTGTTAACTCTGTGCCACTTAAGAGCTATAGGTACACAAATTAATGACGAACCTAACTCTTTTTAACACTTTTGTTTTGTCGAATGATTTGACAATTACCCACTGGATCATATGTTATTGCTATTTTTAATGAACAAAATGTCATGTAACTCCGAAGTAAATGGTTTTTACACCAATGTTTATGCAGACTTTTTTTGTTTATTTCGATTAGTCTACCTATATCACCTTTCTTCAACACCCTGTATATTTTACCATTTAAAAATGACATAGGTAAATATAATTTGTCCACGACTATCTTATAATATTCTCTTTATACTTGTGTTTCTTCAATCATAATTAGATACATTAATCACTGCAGTGATTAATGAATATTATTCACTACACCAATAGGAACATCGCTTTGACCCTTTTTTACATTTATTTAGTAGGCCGCGATCGCGATGTGTCAGTTCAAATTGAAACGTCAAATCAGCATGGTTTGCTTTTAATTTGAAATGCATATTCTAAAAAAGAAGATATGAGTGGTGAGAGTGAAAACGAGGTTTCTTTAACAGCACCAGAAATTAAAGAAGCTGCAGAACTTGCCTTATTAGATTCATTGCCCAAAAAACCAAGAAAATTATACCTGAGAGCGTATGTATGAATCTTTCTTACACTGGAGAAGGAAAATGAAGGTAAATTCTTTCTGGGAATCTGTTTTGATAGTCGTGGACAAAGTATAGTATACAACTCGTTATAATGATGCTATTATTACCGAGGATGAAGTTTACACGAGCGAGTGAAACGAGCGAGTTTTGTAATCATCCGAGGTAATAGCATTCATTATAAACTAGTGTATAATATACTATTATAATACGTATAACATGAAATAAATAATTAATGACCAGGACCACTATTCTTATTTCGATACCATGACGTACTTTCTTAGTACCTACGTACATATACAAACCCGAGATAAATACCAACTGCCGAAATTCTTAAGAAATCGCCGAAATCCTTGAACATCGGCACTTTACAAGATTGTATACACAGTATGAAAGGTTAGAAAAAAACGCACGCTTGATGTAAAATACCAATTATAAATACTTATCTGCTTAAGTTTTACGTATAGAGCTTGACAAGAATGTAATCAAATAGCATCTTTTGTGATTTGTTTAGGTCTAAACGAGGGTCTAAATTTAAGGTCTTTGAAAAGAAGTACTTAGTAGCGAATAACAGAAACTAACAATTATTAGTAAGGTTGCAAATAATTAGATGAGATTACTTTAAAGGGAAGTGCTCACTTGTTACGGACGAAACTCTATTGCCGATAACCATTTCGTATAATTCTAGACCGTTCGAATTGGGAATCCGCTCAGTATGCAAAGTATCCGCGGTTTTTAAGAAACTTCAGTTTTTAATGGACGAGAGAAAAGTAACAATATTTGTATGAAATATTGGAAGCGGTTATGTCATTCCAATAAAGACGCAAAGACGCAAATATAAGAATTCCTTCTTCCGAACTGTCCAACTTAGTACCAAACGAGACGTAAAATATTTTGTAGTCCAAAGGGCGATTCTAGGAATAAGTAGAGCGTTCGTCACGTAGGTTAAGAATTTTGTCATCAGCTGACGGTTCTTCAGTTCCGCTTTACCGCTTTATATTTCTACCTTTGCATTCGCCTAAAATTGATCCCCAGAGTTGCAAAACACCGGTCAAGGTAACGTGTTTTTACGAGACGCCCAATTTCTTCCTTTCTGATTACCGTCTCCAGATGTGCTTTGGTAAAAAAATACCTTCCCCGAAGCCCACTCTTTCAGAATCTTTCAAGAAAATTAAAATCGGCCAACATTTCCCAGTTATTGTAAGGTGCGTGATCGCACAGCAAAAAGGACTGCATAGAATCTGCTGATACCACGGGGGCAACGTCCTAACACATTTCTTCACTTTGAACCACAGAAACTAAAATGCACTGAATCAATTTTTCGCGTAATACCAGTCTGTGATGTTTTACTGACTTCACGTATAATGAGAATGGTCATAGTTGTTCATAGTTCCGATCTGTTGATGCGTACAAATGAACGCTCTCCTGAACCCATGCTTTTATGCTCTGAAATGCGTTTCTCGAGTATTTTAAACTTTGAAGTCGATATTTGTGGCCCCGAATAAAAATGCAGATCATTCGAATAACTGTGTGATTAGTAGTGCAAACTTAACAACAGTTTGCACAAAATACTTCAAAGAGTTCTTATCTCTACTCTTGTTGCATGATGATTCAAAGTCGCAGAACTAACACTTATTGGTATTACTTTAAGATTAAGAGCAAACAGCAACAAAATAATTACGATTACATTTTGCTTATCAGGTGCTTCACAGAAAAAGTCTTGAGGTTGACTGAAAGTCAAAAGTTTATTGCATGGAAGCAAACTAGATAACTGTAAATCCCTTTGGACCTTAAGCACATACCGTGGCACATACTGTTATTTCGGATTTAAACAAACTTGTTTACAAACTGCTTTAATTACACTGCGATATGAAAATAGTGGAGAATAGTTGTTAAATTGTTATTACTTTCCTTCAGTGCATGTTATGCTAACATTCCGTACATCCTCAATAAAGTTTATAATGCTTATGATGCGAGCAATGAATAAACTTGAAAACTGCCTGAAAGTTATTTTTACAAAACTGCCCATTTTTATTGACCATAAAAAAACTGGAACTTACTAAAAATTATAAAGAAATGCAAATACATACTGTAAAATAACTGGCTGTTTATGAACCAGGATAATTCGTCTTTTGTGGGGTTAAATCTGGTTCAGATCCGAGCTTCTTCAGATAAATTTTAGCATGGCATTTACAAATTAATATTATAAAACCCGTTTTACAGTTAGTGCTATATTATCCCGTGTACCTAATTTCAATCTTTTTTAACTCGTTTTTTAACAAAAACTCAGTTGATTTGTTGTAGGCCTTTTCAGAAATTAATTGCGTAGTTACCCTCATGAACTCTTAAATGCAAATATAAAAAAATATAAAAAAAGAAAGAGAAAAACATTTTCCAATTCTCTGCACTAAAATGATAATTTAAATAATTTCCAAACACGTGTTATGCGAGGTATTCGAAATGAGTACGCTTTCACACATATTGAATATTTTGTTAAAATACTGCAGCTCTAAAAGAAACTAGGTATACCGTGGGTGCGTATATAAAAATGAGAAGTTTCATGTCTCAATAGGCCGATTTAAATACAGGAAAATGAACGTGCTCAAATAGAGCGACTAAAAATCATTCCCACGGCCAGATGGCGCGAGTCACAACACTATTGATCACAAGACGAGTGGAGAGGCGTTCAATTCTAAATGGCGGCTGTTCTCACTTTCCATTTCCAATAATTCTCGTGTCCATTTCTCTACGTTCCTGTTCAAATTCTATAACTGTCGATTGCTCTTTGTACAAATTATGTATTACTTCATATTTTTGAGCTTCCTTAACATTTCTTTCCATTTTATATTATCCCTAAGCTTTTCTTTTTCCGAACTCATAAATCTTGTTGTCATATTTCGTCCAACCCCAAAGTGGCCTTCCTTCCCCTGCACGGAACAGGTAGGTACATCCATGTTTTAAGTGCAATATTTTATCATTATTATGTTGTGGATCTGCAATTAATATTAAATTAAATATAATTGTGATACGGAAAATAATTTACATTAATTATTAATATATTCTCAGCATAAATTCAGATTGACGTTCTAGATTTCTAGCAGCACCTCCAGCTATTTTGCCGGGTATTATTATCGAGATAAGAACTTGCTACTCTTGGGTAGGCGGAATTAATTTTGATATGTAAGGGTAAAAAGTTTTATATTTTACACCTATTTATAGACTCGCCTATAGACAACTATCTGATACAGATCCAATATATGTTATTTGTATTTAAATACGTATGTATGTAGTACTTATTGTCTTGAAGTGTAACATTTCATGCGACTGTTGTTACTTGTCAATAATCCTTCAATCCCTCAATCCAAGAAAGTGAGGCAAACCATAGAAACTGGAGAAAGTTTCGATCGAATAATACTCGTAATTATAATAAGTCGGCTAACAAACAACTCGCCGACTTCTTTCAGCCAGTGGAACAGGCGGGCTCCGTTGTATGAGGTATTCCTGAGAAAATTCCTACAAGAGGAAGTTCAATTCAGGGAAGCAAAACCAACAAATTGTCTTCCTTTGTATTACTTGGTGTATTTGATTCTCTCTGATACCAGTGTATTGGCTCGAAGCACAACAGATCGTTTCCACACAATTCGTTTACTCCTTGAAGAAGTCACCGAGTCGGGAGTTTACATACGGCTTCCGGTAACGTACAGTATAACTCCTTAGAACCCTGGCAAATTCAGGAAGACGTATAAATATGGCAAGATTCAGCTCGAGATGTTCTAAAGCTAGGCATTACAGATCTTTCTGAACACGCGAGTCGACGAGTAGGTACTTACGCCAAGGAGACACTATCTGCCTCTCCAAAACTACTTCCTCTAGTTGGTATTGGGAAAAGGGAGGTCAAGTATCTTGTGGTTCTACTGGACTCAACACTTACCGGAAACCAACAAATCGATAGAATAGTCAGAAAGTCGGAAACTACTCTTGCAGTAGTTAGGCGAACATATAACAGAAAATGGGGTCTAAGGCCAGGAATGGTGCACTGGCTGTACACCAGAGTGGTCAGACCAGGAATAATGTATGCAGCTTTGGCATGGTGGCCCAAAGTCAAACAGGTAACTACTAGGCTAAGGCTAAACAAAATTCAGAAGCTTGCCTGCCTAGGGATAACAGAGGCGATGCGGACTTCGCCAACTGCAGCCATAGAGACTCTTCTGGACCTTCCCCCTCTCCACTTCGTGATACAGGGGGAGGCGCGACTGGCACTATACAGACTGCAAAACTCTTTTTACCGTGCCCGTCTGGGTATAGAGCACACTAGCATTATTGAGAACATAAAGGATCCCATGGATATGAGGACGGATTACATGGTCCCCAAGAACACCACACAACCACTATTTCAGGTCACAATCGATGACCCTAGAGTGGAGAACCAAATTCTGAACAGCATACCTTCCGGCAGTCTAATCTGGTACACCGACGGTTCTAAGACCGACACAGGTGCTGGGTCAGGACTATTTGGAGATAAACCAAGAGTGAAACTCAGCTCTTCTCTGGGCAAATATGCCTCTGTCTTTCAAGTACAGGTCTATACGCGATACTACAATGTGCGCGGGAAAACATTAAGAGGGGCTACAAAAATCAGCGGATCTTTATCTTATCAGACAGCCGCCAGGCAGTTTTGAAGGGTCTTATGAGGCCAAAGATGTCTTCCAGACTGGTGTGGGAATGCTTCGAGCAACTTAATATCCTAGCCATGCGGAACGCAGTGAGACTGCTTTGGATTCGAGGTCACTGTGGGCTGAGAGGGAACGAGGAAGCCGATAAACTAGCAAAGCGGGGCTCCAACGATCCTTTCGTTGGACCGGAATCTGCCCTAGGCATAACTAAGAGTGCAGTCAGACACCAAGTAAACGGATGGATTCGCGCTCAACATCACAATTACTGGAACGTGATTCCAGTACACAAGCACAGCAAGTCGTATATAAAGGGACCTTGCAGGAAAATATGCTCAGAACTACTTTGCCAACAGGCTTCCTAACGGGACACACGACCGTTAAAGAACACCTGTGGAAGATTGGCAAATATTACGGAGACCTTAACTGCCGCTTGTGTAATAAGGAACGGGAGACAGCTATGCACATCTTGTGCAGATGTGAAGTTCTAGACCAGAAGAGGCAGCGAATTTTCGGGCGATGTCTGATGGGAAACGGAAGAATTTTCCACGCATTCAATGTTTGACTGATACCGTTTGGTCCAAGGCACCATGATCATGGAATGGGTGTGACTTAGAATTTAGGGTGAGCACAATAAGCCCATTTTGGGGCTGCAGTGCATCTGAGCCTACGGGCAGGCAGGCCCTAAAGGGAGAAAAAAATTGGGAAAAGGGCACAAACATCGACGGGTCCCATTCAAACCATTTGTCTTTTGGGGCCAAGATAAGAAGTGATATAAAAGAACTAAAACTGGAAGGTATTTGTCACATTGGAGGCCACGCTAACGATGTGGTAGACAACGTAATTTCGGACCTAAAGCCAATTTAGGAAAAGAAAACCAAATCGTAAAATAAATTTTAAATCTAAAAAATGACTTCAGAAATGTAAAAGTCTCATAAATCTGAAAAGGAATATGAACTAAAATGCAAATTATCTAAGAATTACACAACGAAGTATTAGACAGGAAACTTTGGTCTAAGCCTTTGAGTGCACTTGCCTTTGATTGTGCACTTATGTACCTTGTACCTATTGGGTGTTAATAAATTTATTATTATTAATATTATTATATTCCGAAACGAAGAAATTAGAAGAAGAGCGAAAATTAGGGATATATTTCCAAGGGTTATTCAACTAAAATGGCGTCGGGTGGGGTATGCAGCTAAGCAAAGCGATGAGAGGTGGACATCAAGGATCATTTAATGGAGACCGAAAGCAACGAATAGAAGCATAGATAGATCTTACAAGAGAAAGTAGCAAGAGGATGGATCCAACTAGCGCAGGATCGAAAACATGGAATATGTGGAAGAGGTATGTATCCTCGTTTATATTCAAGAGTGAACAAATAAAGGTTGAAAAGATGAAAGACTAATAGGTAATTACAAGTAAAGGAATAAATTGATTAAAAAGTGATGAGTCCAGGCACTTTAATAAGAATTGTGCATTAGTCTGTGATTTGTGAAAGTTGTAGCTTGTAAGCCAATGATAGGTTGGAAGAGGAATATGTAGGTTTGATGAGTCGTTTGCCGTTCGTACCTCTTGTTCCCTGCATTTCGGTTTTCGATAACTTGTTTTACATAAGTGTTATTTTTTCTGCTACTGTATCTTGTATGTGAACTATAAACATTATGTATTTTGTACTGTGAGTGTTCCCTATAATTGGTGTAAACTGTTGGTGACACGTTAAATAAACAAATAAACAAACTTTCGGTTGTAAGAGTTTGGTAATTTTTTTTGTCAAAAAAATGTCAGTGGATTCCGATATTTGTGAGGGTAGATATTTATTTCGTATAAAACTGCATCATCGCCGGCGACAGCTTTGTGTTAGATAATGTTCCAAGATGTTTCAAATGGCAATATGTTGGACTAACGTAATATGGCAGCTGGTATTTCTAAATTTGTGTTTAAATTTGTAAGAAATAAAAACAAGACTTAAAAGGTAAATGTTGTGTTCACTTAAAAATTTCCTGAAACACAGCAGCAAACTTACATGACTTGCACCAGTTGGTACCAAATAATACTACCGGGTATTAAAAATTATTTACTTAAGAAATAAACAAATCGAGCAATTTCTAATGTGTAATTAAGAAAGGAACTATACCTGACTATATTTGTAACACACGCAGCAAGTGTCTCCATAAGGAACATTGAATTCAAAATCCAGTGAAAGTTTCCGGTACATATAATAAGTATAAGTAGTGAAAAAGTACTAGGTAGGTATATAAAATATTCCAGAGCAGGCACGAATGTGAAAATTTGTCATTTGCTAGCTTTATAAAGTTCATATTCTCAGATTCTCACCATTACTAAAGGGGGCAAAACAGGCAAGAAAAAGTTATGGATGACAGTTAAACTACTTGCGCGGCAGGGGAGTGCGTTGGTATAGCAATTCGTGTGCGGTTCGAATCCATTCAGGGTACGAAAGTTTAGATGGGTGAAATAAGATAAATGTAAACGGAAAGAATAGTAATAATAGAATTATGTTACATTGATGATATGGCGACAATCGCAAGAGGGGATAAAACAATGAAAATACTAAAATAGAGACAACAGAATATCGGAAAGAAACTGGGGTTACTGAAAAAGAACAACACTTTGCCAAAGGCACAAATCGAAAAGGCTGGTTACAGGATATATTATCTAAAACTTATGAAAAAATATTCAATGGGATATATTTTTTTAATATCGGGGAAAAAGCAGCAGAAGATTATAAGTTCCGAAAATAGTAGGTACCTACTTCTGAATGAAAATAAATGGGGTTATGCTTACGTGTTTAGATTGAAGTCAAGATTGACGTGAAGCACACAAAAATTAGTTCATCTAATTCTGTATCTGTGCCATAGGTAGAGCTTTGAACAAATTTAATTTATGTGTTTAATTATCTATATTTATTTCTCTGAATAAGTACTCCTAGTTTCACAATTTTCTTTTTTCCTCGTTGTAAATTGTGGCATTTCATAATATGGAACTTCTCGGTGAACCACGCAAACCCATTTCCCAGTTTAGTTTGCGTAAGTTTTGTGATATTTCAGGAATAGAACGCGACCATGCATTGTTAGATCTAGCCCAAACTGTTCAATTTCATACAATCTTCGTCAACAAACTAGATAGATTGTTAAGATCAAAGAAGTTATGCGCTGTAAAGTAAGATATTCTCAATTGTTTTCAAAACCTTTGTAAATGAGCAGTAAACGTGGATTTATTTCATCATTGGTGACAAGTTAAATAAGCATTTACGGCTTGTCACACTTGAGAAATCACACACAGTAGCTAGAACACGGAAGCTCGAAGTTGGTGAAATGGTTACGATAGGTGCCCGCATGTCAGCTGTGACCTTTGCTGTTTCATGTTTCTATTGTAAATCTCTTGTAGTAAATAAAGGATATTAAAAGCGATATATCTCAGGGTCTACCAATCCTCCTTAATAAGAGGTTTCCAATTCCTTCTTTTAATTGCATCTTTAAAATACTGAAACAAAATCAGCAAACTGTAAAAACAGTTCGAGGTCAAGCCACCATAAAATTTACATTAATCACATAGCACTCCAAAACGTACCTTTGTCTCTCAAAAACTGTAAAGAGTAACGCTTGAAAAAACACATGAAGTTGTTAAGGGGGGGATTCATGCAAGATTATTAACATCAATTATGACCACCAATTTGGACTTAATGCAGGTCCGTTTTAACGCCTAAAATTACTATAACTATAATACCCATTCCGTGTATGTGCCTATTGTGCAATAATGATTATGGAGGCACTAATTTAATTAACTGGCCTGTAATGGACTTCAAAATTAGGAATAACGGTGAATAATAGTTAATCGTTAATCAACTAGTACGCCCACAACAATCAATTTTAAAAGCAGCGCGTAATTTCTATGTTGTACTCGTTTTCCTGCAATATTAAGGGCAATTATCCAATATTTAAGAAACCCAACTCTCGTGGTTATTAAAAAGCTATTAAGCATATGAAAAGTCTTGGGCACATCAACCGTGGAGTGCTGGAAAGGCTCATCGTGCAAGGCAAAACAGAGGAAGATTGTCAAAAGGATGGATAGGTGAAATCCGAGGTGAAATCAAGATGGAGAGACATTATTATGAATATTATGCAAAATTAATAATAAGTGTTCGTAGAGTAATCAAAGAAAAGAGAAGAGGAAAACTTCGAAGCGCTTGTGATTGGTCATCTGAATTGATGTTTTGATACCCAGAAAGCTAACGTTACGTGGAGTTTGAGCCGGTAAAGTAGGGAGCAATAATGATAGGAATAATCAGAATTTGACATTTGGAAATCAATTATTTTTATTTGTATTGAGTGTATAAACAGTTTTCTGCGGTTTATTTATGTGTTTTTATTCCTATTTATTGTGTCAATTAGTAGGATTTGTGTACGAAAAATAGAGCAAGGTTTCGTTAAACCCGATTCAGACAATTTACCGGAAGTTAGTAGTAAAATGATTGACAATTATTATTTATCCAATTTGGACTATTTCAGCGCTGAAATGAAAAATATTAAAAAGAAACGGTGAGGGCTTCATTTATTTGGGAACTAGACAAACTGAAAAACAACACTGGACACTATCTCTCAAACAACTAGACTGCCATGATTGTTTATTAATTCAGTTCACGTTTGACGCGTTTCACAAACAACGGTTGTACTTTCCGGCTAATATCGACAATTCTCGGCATTGCCCCGGATACGTCATCATTTAAAAGGCTTACAGGGCCAGCGTCTTAACTTTAATGCTGGTTTAGATGCCTAAAACGTTCGCTGTGAAAAAAAAAAAATACGGGTCAAATATTTTAGGGCAACCTTCGGGAAAATATCCCCGTACTGGCCCTCCTTATCTTGGCCAGGGTGTATAAGTTATGTCCAAAAAATGGCCCGTATTGGAAAGATGGGGATACATTATTACATCAATTTCTCGTGTTCGGCAACGTTATTTCTTTTTAGGGGCCCCCCTTTTTTTATCTTACACTTTGTTGAATAGAGCAAATTTTTCTACTTTCATTGAAATACGTAGGTCCAACTTGTCCATATTATAGGGAAATTTGTAGAACATTACAGTAGCTGCAATAATAAAAAAAATCTTGAAAAATCGTAGAAGGGCGTGAACTAAAAACAATAAACTAACTGTCTTAACTTAATGTCACTTAATGAAAAATAGCGGTTTCCCTTGAAAAATTATGTGACGACATAGGAACTCGTCCCAGCAAAAGCACCGACAATATTATAAGTATTTGCTTAAATTTCCTTGCAATGTGTACTTGATGTTTGCTAAAATTTACTGTTTTCTGTCTGCAAAGGTCACAATATTCGGCATAATATGGGCAAGTTTCTGTCAACAAAGTATAAGACAATAATGGCGCTCATAAAAAGAATTGGCCTGACTACATCTATGAGAATGTGTTGATAGAGCACGAGGAACTTCCCTAATGATGTTTTTCCGATACAAGGTCAAATAATAGTCGTGTTACACCACCTAGGTGGTAAGGTATCTTACCATTTCCGGCGTTTTTGGGTTTCTACCGATTCGAGCGTCAAGAATTTACTGGGTAATTAAATAGTGCCAGTTCGTGCGATATAGGTACTTGTTGCAATAAAGGCATACAAACATACCTACTGCTTTGTTTTATAGTTGCCCGTCACTCAATACGGCCAAAAAAGTGGTTCCACGGCCCACTATTTCTGGTCTGTGGGCAAGCTCAGCTCGCGAAGGGAGCTGAGCGTTAAGTCTCCCCCCCCAAAACAAAAACATTATTTGAAAACAATAGGAGCGAAATTAACATACAATTCCGCATTGAAGTCTAGTTATTAACAGCGTTGTGTTGTAAAGATAAACTGGAATTAGGGGCTTACTGCATTACCAGCAGGTCAGCGCCCGAAACGGCACTCAAACCAGGTAGAGGTTTGGGACGACGCACGAAACGGCACAAATTTCATCGACGCCCGAAACGGGAACTCACGAAATGGGACTAAACCGGTGGGTGGTGGTTGGTGGTAATGGCTACCCACCGAAAATACAAAAAAGCCATAAAATTTCACTAGAGGGTAGGTATCTCTCTGACAAAGCTACCTGGTTTCTGGTTCCTTTATTTCTTTGTAAGCAGTGACCTTGAATTTGCACATTTTCAACTTGTTCAACTAAGTTCAATACTTGTAGCAAAAATTACAACTTTAACAACTGCTCCTGTCTTTTTTATCCTATGAATTTGATCACGGAACTTAAAAGTAGAAAAATCGCAGTGGAAATTCTGGATTTTCTCCAATTACCCTTACTTTCTATTTTCATTTAGGTAAGTGCATAAAATCTCGCATTAAATTCCTTGTCTAATGAATCAGTGTGCATCATGAATGTGGAGATTTAGTGGAATCTACTGCTATACCTGCTGATTTGTGGATTTCTTAACCAGCAAAGTAGTCCATAGTTTTATTTATATATCTGATTTCATTTTACTAATAACAGTAAGTTGAAATACCTACCAACCCAAGATTTACGTCAATGCAAACAATTCTTTTAAAAACTTTTAATTCCACTTATCCTTCAAGAAATGATGATTACTGCAGATACATTAACTAATACCATAGATTAATTGATTTAGACATATTATTTTATTCTATGCTAATACCCTGTTTAGAAAAAGCATAAATGGGTATATTAGGGCCGTAGCCTCGGAGAGTTACTGTGGGACCTAAAAATAAATATTATTTTATTACAGATGGGTATTTTGTTTATATTATAAGCATCAACAATAAACTGAGTTCTAAGTAAAAATGCAAATAACTGAGGTGTCAACATTTACACATTTGACACTCGTGACCAGATCTGTCGCACAGTACTTCTAATAAACTGTATGATTTCTCACTGATTTATAGAATTTTGTATACCATTCATCCACAACCTAGAAAATATGAAATCTGACAGCGCAAAACTATCTAAAACTTTCTTTTCCGTTAGTATCAACAATATATATTCAGCTAATAGAAAATCTCCCATTTATTAAAACGTTTACTATTTAAATGAAGCCACTTTCAGAAAGTTTTCGTCATATATGGCTGTTATGTTTGACATCCCTAGCAAATCAATCGCTAATGATTTTATTTAAGTTATAAAAGACAAAATTAATCTAAAAATATGAAAATGTACCTCCTAATCCTGAACTTATTTCCGCTTCCAAACACCATTTCGGAAATTCAGTGCCACGCAACTAAGTCGGCGAAAAACAATACAAAACACTCCGACACAACACAAAACAAAACCGAACCGGCTGCATCTCCTAAAACCTAACAACACGACGCGCAACTGTCAACTAAAGGCTGCACGATTTACCTGGGCGCCTCCGCCCCCCACTTGAACAACATGCAGCCGGCAAAGGCTACACGGGCGAGATGAGGACGGACATAGAGACCATAGACGCCATCGGCAAATAGTGAAAGGGAGTACGGAGTACAGTCGCGTTTACCTTCCTTGAGATGAACCGGCCAACAGGGGTTAAAAAATAGAGTGAACCGCAAGCGCCACGGAGATGGATGATATTAAATGAATATTAATCTTCGCATCCCTTCCAAACGACTTAATAACAAGGCACCCAGGATACAAGAGTCTGATGTTGCAGAGATAGTAATAATGTATAATGGTACACATTCTGCGATTTTTTGACATCTGTTATTGATTACATTATTGCTAATTTATTATTATTATGAAGCGTATTTACCCCACACATAATTTATCAAAGAATCTACCTATAAAACAATTTCTTCTGTATTACAATGTAGACACGAAATAAATCTAGTCGCATGGGTGTAATGCTCAAGAACAATCCTTCAATTAGTTTTCCTGTTTTTGATATACGTAATTCACATGAGTAAACGAAAATTAATATTTCATTAAAATAGCAGTCTAAAGAAACCTAAACATTAAGTAACCATTTGGGGAAATTTGGTCCAAATGTCCTCGGGAATTATATACCATATGTTGGAAAGAAAATACCTACCACAATATCAGCCTATAAAGTAGGTAATAAAAACAGTAATAAAATGAAATATATAAAATATGCGTTCAGCAGATGAATCGGCACGTCCAGTAAAAATGAAAAAGAAAACCCGTTAGAAAGTGGTATCTTCATTTTAAATTGAAGAAAATTTTCGCAATTATTCTACCAACTTCCAGAACATAAGTATTAACATCAACATTTCTGCTTTTAGAGCGCTTGATCCTTGATAGACATAATTATCCTAAAACAATTTAGCCCCGACGCGCCCTCGTTCACTAAAAATTCTCCCGAGTCCCAATGCATTCGATCCTACTTTCACTACATGTATATATAAAGTTACTTTGTAGAATTATGTATAAGCAATCTCCACTCTATTGTCTTTCGCGGTCTTCTAAAGGATTGCTTTCGTTGTTCGTACATGATGATCTTGTCCGTATGCGATTTCCTCTTCTGCAAGCAGAAAGATAATGTCTGTCCAGCTCTTAACTTGATCTTAATTCTTCCAAATGTTTGTCTATTTTCACTTTCAACATTCATTCCTACAGTCGATTCAAAGAGGACATTAATATCCCACAGTCAGTTCAATTACATTTCTGGTACACAACATATATAGGGTGTCAGTCAATAATGTATCCATATCTTTTCGATTCTCGATAGGAGGTCAAATAGTAGAGCCACATGGCAGAAACAATAAGAGCATTTTCTTTACTTTCTCGGCCATAACTACACTTGGGTGCAATTAAATCGACCCACTTAGTATTTTAGACAAATTCTTTTTCCAGAGAGTTCTTTTATAATCTAGTATTTTACTTATTTATGAATAGGTATATGATTTTTAAGTTTTATGTTGTTTCGCATTTTTACATTCTTAAACATAGCAGTAAAAGAATAAACACATTTTCAGCTGGAGATTACAACGTGTGATTCTTTTCTTCCTTGAATAAATATTCCAGATAGTGGTATAATTTTTTGACAGATCTCTTTTATTTAAGTCATCTTAAATGTCATTCTGCGTTTTAAGTGTTTAATTGTAAAAAAATTGTTTTCCAACGGATACAGCTCCAGAAATTGCAGCTCAAGCAGTTGCTCCGCTTCAAGCAAAGAAACAGCCAGAGATTCGTGGCCTTGCAACTTAACTTAAGCCGATTAGCAGTTAGAGGGTGTTCCAGAGGTTCCAAGAAACTGGTTCTTATAACTGGAGACCAGGATCTGGCAAGGAAAAAGGCACAACCGAAAAGGACGAATATTTTCTGACCATATCAGCACTGAGGAAACGTCACTTGAATAGTGTCCAGTTGCAGGGAAGCGCGTGGTGTGGCTTTTAGTAGGTGGACTGTCAGGAGGAGGCTTAAAGAAAAAGTCCTAACATCACACAAGCCTGCAAGTGGTCCAATACTGACCTAAATTGGGCATTTGAACAATGGGCGTCAGTTCTTTTCTCTGATGAGATCAGGATTTGCCTTCATGGCAACTATGGAAGAAACAGGGTATACAGAGGACATGGGGAACGATTCGCACAATGTTTCTTTCCGGAGCGAGTCCTTTTTGGAGGTGGATCATGTATGATTTGGGGAGCAATATCCTTAACATCAAGAACTGATCGTGTTCTCGTTGTTGGCGCTGAACGTGGACACAACAGAAGATGCTTCAATACTGAATCATGCATAAACGAAGTGTTTGAAGATTTACGCGGGGTTTATCGGTGACCAATTCATTTTTATGCAAGATAATGCGTAACCTTACACTGCAGCAGTTGTGCAGGGATATTTTCAAGAGGTTAGTATACAGGTAATGGAATGGCCAGCACGCAGCACCGAC
This sequence comes from Xestobium rufovillosum, assembly GCA_963966045.1. NCBI lineage: Eukaryota > Metazoa > Arthropoda > Insecta > Coleoptera > Ptinidae > Xestobium > Xestobium rufovillosum. Next base: position 25,883,645 of record OZ014493.1, on the reverse strand, counting down.
CTAATTCCCATTGAACATCTTTGAGATCAACGAAAAACAAAAATTCTACTTAGAAATCCTGCACCTTATAAATACGTTTGCGATAGCTGTTGAAGAAGAGTACCCCAAGAAAATATAGCCAACCTCATACAATCGGCGATACACCGCATGCAGGCTGTTGTAAGGGCAAGAGGAGGGAACACTAATTATTAATTTTGAAAGTTTTTTCATAATTTTGATTTTAACTGTTCAGGATCTTCAATTTTGTTTATTATTTTTTTCTAAAAATGATATTTTTGCGCTATTTTATTTATGACCAAAAAAACTTCTGAATAACCAATGGAATTTGAGGATGTTCATTTGAGTCTGACCGTCAGTAATGATATCACAAATTAAAAAATACACACATTAAATATATAGGGTTCATTTATTATAAATTATACAAAATCAGTTTATCAAATTTGAAAACTGTACCTAAGTGGGCTGATTTAATTGCACCCAAGTGTAGTATACTGTTCGAGATAGATCATATTCTCAACGACATATTAATTTCCACCTAATTATGAAAAAGTGCCACATTTTAGCCTATACCCCATACCTTTTTAAATAAGCGAGATCCCAATGATGGTTTTCGAATTTGAACCACTCTATATATTTCTAGAATATAATTTTGAACCGGTATCTGTAAACTGAGATAATCTTGGTAATTTAAATGGCGCACGACATTAAATGAACTAAGATCTAATCTCTGAATATTCCTCAGCAAAAGAACAACATATTCATAGACATTACAATGTTTAATAGTCTTATTTTTTTTCTTACTAGCACAGCACGGCACGGCGAATTGCCGTTCGGATATACAGTATGTCCCAGGTTGGGGTTACAAAAAGGAAGGAAAGAATTATTTTTGACTTCCCAGAAAGTTATTCTTCATAAAGCTTATTCTCAAACTCCCATAGCATATGATTATCGTAATTTTAAAAATAAGACATGAATTTTCACGGGGATTTCGATTTTAAATAAAGTCACAAAAAGGAAGTCCAAACTAGTCAATACTAAATACATTGTAGTTACTAGTTTTGGCTTTCTTTCTGTAACTTCGCTTTTTGTTTTTGGTAATTATTTATATACTTTTCAATTATTGTTGCAGTGTTATGTCTTTGGAAGCCGAAGTCGAAAGCTTGGCAAACGGTAAGGGATTATTTTATCAATATATCCAATCAATTGGTCGACATTCCCGTGAAAACTCACCATAATGTTTCTTATGCATTTTCAGACATAGAAAATTGTCATTAATTTTGCCACTACTTGGAAGAATTTATTTAATTCAGTACTCCTGAGGAACGTTTTCAAAGAACCCGGCCCGATGATCACCTATCGGCCAAGTTGAGTTTGTGATGGGAAAAGGGAAATGATTGTCCTTTTTGCGAAAGTCTCCGATATTTATTAAGCCGGGCACAGACATGCGGTATTCGGCGAGTCCCAAATAACAAATATTTGCTATTCGGCAAGTAGCGACTAGTGTGTATGGGTTGCTCGTGACGATTCGTCACGATTAATCGCTATTCGGTGTTTTCCCATTGACTGTCGGTATTTTGTCCCGATTCAAAGGAGACAAATATTCGTCTTTACCATACCGAGTAATCTTCGACAACTACACCACATGTGTGTGTACCCTGTTCGCCAAAATAGAAATCAATAAGTTGCTCGGCGAACAGCGAATAGCGAGTAGCGAATAATCGCGATTCGCCGAATACCGCATGTCTGTGCCCCCCTTTAGTAATAGGTATATCAGGTAAATTTTGCTTCGGTCGAACTGAGCACGCCATAATTTAATGTTTTCCTCGTAATTCAGTCATGAAAATCTACACTGATTTCAAGATAAGATTTGGAGAACATACCTTTTCAATTAAGTTCTTCAAAAATATTTCCTTCGCTTAAATTTAGAATTATTATAACAGTTACCAGAATTTCAAATTCCAGGTTTATCTCAATAACTTGAAACACGCCATACCCTAATTACAAGCAACATTCATTTATTAGTAATATGTATATTATTCAGTTATGTACTTTGTCAAATCTACACATTTTTTCACGGAAGACGACCTTCTTCTGTTTATTTTACCTCATCACGTGACGTTTTCAGCAAGCAAATGTTAATGACATAAAAGCAATGACACATGTTGTTTAAATATTTACGATTATTTTTATTCGTTTCAGTTGCGTAAATATGCACAATAAAATTGAAACTATACGTACCGGGTGTCCCATTAAGAGAGGTCGCCGGCTATATCTCACAAACCGTTAATCATACAGCTTTGGGAAAAAATGTTTTCAGTAAATATGGTCCTGAAAAGTCGCTGGAAATTAGTTTCGAGTTCCTAAAATGACCGCTAGGGGGCGTAACATATACCGTCACTTACAAAAATGGCTTTTTCTCAGATATTTTCCGATACAATATATATTCCAGTTGCCCGCATCTCAAACCTCAACATTTTTGCAAACTTTTTGTCCCATGTTTTTTGCTCCATCTCTTGAAATGAAAGAGCGGGGGGACGTCAATCGTTGTTACATTCAAATTGTCATAACTCCGGTTTGGTTCAATAGAATTTAACAAACTTAGTTTCATTGAAAACGTATTTTTCAACTCTATCGTCCACACTACAAACAATAATTGGAATATGTTTTATCTGTCCGGTAGAGGCCGCTATTTGTAAACTCAACATATTTTTTAAATTTTCGCGTAAATATTAAATGGAATGGTATACCTTTCTTCGCACATTTAAAAAGAATGAACATTTATCAATAAGTCAGTGAAAACCTCAACTTTATATCTCTTTCCAAACCGGAGATATTAAGAAAAAACTAATTACGAAATAAAATAACTATAAAAAAGATACTAATTTTTATTAATATAGGTATCCAACTAATAAGAGCATTGTCACCCAACTTGGAATCAGTGCTTATTATATTTTGTTTACATATATTCAAGTATTCATAATTATTTTGTGTTATGAAGTAAGCCGGTAATTACCAAACAGTTTAATGATATCTCAGTCTAAGAACCCAGTTTTTCACTTTTAGCAAGTTGGCCATGAAAACAAAAAAGTGTATTTTAATTATTCGTTAATGATTGCATTCTGCATGCATTCGAAATATATCCCTAGCATATTATATGATTCTTCATTAGAAAATGGCATTTTCGAACAATTTAACGCAACAATTAATATTTTGACGTATCCAATAATTAAAATACATTTTTTGTTTTCATTGCCAACTTGCTAAAAGGGAACACCTGGGTTCTTAGACCCAAATATCATTAAACTGTGTGGTAATTACCGGCGTACTACATAACACAAAATAATTATGAATACTTGAATATACGTAAATAGAATATAATAGGCACTGATTCCAAGTTGGGTGATAATGCTCTTATTAGCTAGATACCTATATTAGTAAAAATTAGTAGCTTTTATGGTTATTTTATTTCATAATTAGTTTTTTGTTAATATCTCCGGTTTGGAAAGAGATATAAAGTTGAGGTTTTCACTGACTTATTGATAAATGTTCGTTCTTTTTAAATGTGGGAAGAAAGGTATACCATTCCATTTAATATTTACGCGAAAATTTAAAAAATCTGTTGAGTTTACAAATAGCGGCCTCTACCGGACAGATAAAACATATTCCAGGTATTGATTGTAATGTGAACGATAGAGTTGAAAAATAAGTTTTCAATGAAACTAAGTTTGTTAAATTCTATTGAACCAAACCGGAGTTATGACAATTTGAATGTAACAACGATTGACGTCCCCCCGCCCTTTCATTTCAAGAGATGGAGCAAAAAACATGGGACAAAAAGTTTGCAAAAATGTTGAGGTTTGAGATGCGAGCCACTGCCATATGTATTGTATCGGAAAATATCTGAGAAAAAGCCATTTTTGTAATTGACCGTATATGTTACGCCCCCTAGCGGTCGTTTTAGGAACTCGAAACTAATTTCCCGCGATTTTTCAGGGCCATATTTACTGAAAATATTTTTTTCCCAAAGCTGTATAATTAACGGTTTGTGAGATATAGCCGACGACCTCTCTTAATGGGACACCCGGTACATTGTATTAGTTGCAACTGAAATATACAAAAACGTTGAATCACCCTATAATATTATCTACAAGGTGCGATGGTCCTCAGTGTACTTACAATTTCTGTTTATAAGTATAAATACTAATTATGCGGTAATTTAGCAAGGCATCATTAAACCTCTTCGTATGATAACAATTGGCCACGGCGTTCACCTTTCCTAACTGTACAACGGCAATAGCAACCTGTGTGAAGGTCAAAGAAATTATAATTTAGTAGAGACTTGTTTGTTTTTGCCTGCGCGTTTTATGTCCTGTGAACTAAAGGAAAACGTAATGAGTTGCAAAATTAAGTGAGGTAGTTGTTATACTGTTATATTTTAAAACCATGGACTGCTTAATATGCACGTATATATCTATTTACAGTGATTATGTTAATTAATTCATTATTGATCGTAAAATTATTGACAAACTGTGTTAGAGCGATATGCACATAGAAAATATGCACCTATATTTTGCCTACCAGAAAGTAAGTATGCAGTCATTAGTTTTCGTCTCATTGCAAATGAGAAAAATATGGGAAGATTTTACAATTCATTTCACAATTGTCGTTCATCGATAGAAAAAATCTACGATGCCATGGACTGATCGAAATTGGCTTCCTCAAACATAATTTGGATCGTTAATCATTGATCCGATAGCTGTACTGGAAGAATTACGCAAGCATTAAGAATTCGATTCGGCCAAGAGATTAGAATCCTGAAGAAAGCAGACAATGAGCTGCTATCACACGGATGAGAATTCAAAATCTGTGAAGCGCAACTATGCAATAGTAATAGATTGCTCCATTACTGTGCCACATTCCTATCAATCACTGAATAATAAGAACGAGAAGTCAAATATTCTCAGGCTGAAACTGAATTGAGCATAACACTTCTGTCGGAACTCTATTTTAATATATTATTTACGTTGCGTAACCTACACAATTTTATAGTAGTAATGTTCAAATATTTGTTGCATTGGTCATTCCGCCACTTCTGTCGCATGTAATATTATGTCAGACAAAAGTAGAAATAGTTTCAAGAAACTACAATAACTGCAGCAGTTTTTTGAAATTCAACATTATTATGAGAATGATGGATGGAGTTGAACGGCATTTCTTGCTAGGCCATTTACAGGGAAATTCCTAAGAAAATAGAAATCAATATGAAACAACTAGGACTTAGAGAAAAAATTATTGATATGTGCATAATCCATATTTTTGCCAACCAAAATCTTAACACAAGCCAACAAACTATGGGTTAATTGCTACCTGGAAGTTATCTTGGACCACGGAGTTTCGCGTTCTGGAAATATTTATCTAATTGTTACTTCTGCATTTCTAATGGCGAAGTTCACTGACATGTTGACAATCCATAAATTTGTTATTCTCTTCGTGTTAATGATGTCAGAAAAGCCAACGATCTTAACAGATCACATTTTTGTTATTTCCTAATAATAACGCAGTTAACAATTGGCGTAAACATGTTGTTTTGAATTTGATGTTGGTTGGGCCAAAGACGCTGGCCCTTTAAGCCTTTTAGATGATGGCGTGTCCGGGGCAATGCCGAGAATTGTCAACATTAGCCGGAAAGTAAAACCGTTGTTTGTCAAACGCGTCAAACGTAAACTGATAAACTGAATTAACAAAGAATCACGGCAGTCTAGTCGTTTGACAGATAGTGTCCAGTGTTGTTTTTCAGTTTGTCTAGTGCCCAAATCAATGAAGCACTCACCGTTTCGTTTTAATATTTTTCATTTCAGCACTGGAACAGTCCAAATTGGATAAATAATAATTGCCAATCATTTCACTACTAACTACCGGTAAATTGTCTGAATCGGCTTTAACGAAATCTTGCTCTATTTTCCGTACAAAAATATACTAATTGATACAATAAATAGGAATAAAAACACATAAATAAACGGCAGAGAACTATTTATACACCAAATAGAAATACAAATAATAAATTTCCAAATGTCAAATTCTGATCATTCCTAACATTATTGCTCCCTACTTTACCGGCTCAAATTCCACGTAACAGGGGCAGCACGTCTTTCTGTTTAATTCTCCGAAGGCGCGCTTCGTGCTAAAATCGCCATTGTTTAAATTTTGGGCTTTTGGTGAGTAAATAAATGTAACACAGAGGGCCAATAAACACCTAGTTACTTATTTCTATCAAAATTATATCGATTTTCTATCCGACACCAAAAAACTCCAAATCAAACGTTACCAGAACGGGGAAGTGTTAATTTGGGATAAGTATATTCGAAATACATTTTCTGCGTCATTAATAAATCTTTCTCTCAACTGCACACAACATTGTGAAACAAAATTGAACGTTAATACAACATAGTCTTAGATTGAACCTTTTCGTTGTAGAAAACAATGTTTGTATTATTATGCTTAAAGGAGTTTAATTAAAAAAAACTAAATACAGAGCGGCAATGCTGCACGAGAAATTATTTCATATTTGCGTTGATCGCAATGTATCATTATCTGTTATTAACTCCCTTCCCTCTCTTTGACCGCTACCGTCTCAAGCGATGTACACTCGTCATCCCAATAGAAGAAATCTGGATAAGCAATTATAATAAATCGAGAGCCACCCTTTCTATTATGGCTGGCCGAACCCCTTTCCTTTCGCTTTAATCGGAAATTTCAGTTCTGTATGGTTCATCTTATTTAGTCATTCTTATGACCTGTGGAAATATTCTTTTCCAGGGAAAATTATTCTGGCTGAAATATAATAAGATGTTTGCTGACGTACCTGGTATTAACCCTAAATATACAAATATTCTTTTGAAAAGAAGGAACTGGGTTTTACAGCAGTTATAGCAAAGTGTTTTGTAATTCAAAATTTGTAAAAGTAGTTTATTGTCAGAACGTGCTGACGTCCTGCACAGAAATTTCAATATCATGATAAAAACTTTGGGAAACTTCAATTGTGAAGGTACGTGTTAAGAAGAACTGGACCTCAAACAATTATAATTATATAGATTTACCAAAAAGTTCAATTATACGTAAAGGCCACTCGATAAGTTTCCGCAGTCATATGCAGTGAGCTCAAAAAGGTTGGAATAAATTCAATATTTCTAAGTGTGCGGTGATGAGCAATATCTTCAGACACGTAGATCTTATTTTTTTCTTGCGCACATTTTGATGTACGAATTACGTAAATGGTGGTATTCAAATTTCGGATGTTAAATTTCCGCAATCAGGAAGAGCTCGTCTACAAGATTCTACCGAAAAACTATATCTACTGTTGCTATTTGAAAAAAATCATAGATGACGTCATAGCCGGAATTTGAATAGCGCCATCTACATAATTTATACAACAAAACGTGCGCAAGAAAAGAATAAAATCAACGTGTCCGAGGATATTGTTCAACAATGCGCACATTTAAAAATATTGAATTAATTCCAACCTTTTTGAACTCACTGTATAAGGAAATAATGAATATGAAAATAATTAATGGAAACACCACGAGAGAGAAGAAGGTATATGAGTGGTACGCAAAGTTTCGACGGGGACGCAGTTTTCTTGGTGACGAAGACCGCGAAGGTCAACCAAAATCTGCAGTTATCTAAAGAAACATCGATGCTGTGCACCGAATGCTAGAAGAGGACAGACAAGCAACCTTATACGAATATTGAAGCATCCTTGGGGATCTCAGGGACCGCCATCAAAATCATCCTTTGGATGTAAAGGAGCTGTGCGCTCGAGGGATTCCGCACATACTAAACAGAACCTCAAAAGGTAATGTGAGTGGATTGGCGCAATCGAATGATTACTAAATTCGATGAAGGTCAATCTAAGCTCGTGTTTGGTCTTCCCAAATGAAGAAAAGCCCACAGAAGTAAAGAAAGTTCGAAGTGCAGGCAAAAGGGTGATCGCCACGTTCTTTGGAGGAACGGGTCTAGTGGCCACTATTTCATTAGAAGACCGTCGTACTGTGAATGCTGAGTGGTACACGACCATTTGTTTACCCACAGTTTTACAAGAAGTTCGCGAAAGCCGACCACGAAGCCGTTTGATCCTGGATCAGGACAATGCATCGTCCCACACTGCAGCTCGAACTACTAGAGTTTGGATAATTCTGGTGTGGAATTAATGAGCCATCCGCCATACAGTCCGGACCTGGCACCTTGCGACTTCTTCTTGTTCCCGACAATAAAGGGTAGAATGTGCGGAACGTATTTTAACACTCTGGAAGCAGCAGCCGAGGCGTATAAAGCGATTTCGGGAGGCTGAACGTCGAAGCAGAAGATGGAGTTCAGTTGGTGCATCAAAAACATACCTTCACGTGTTTTACGGTTTACCCGGTCTGGTATTATTACCCAACGAATGACAAATGCTCGTACAATCAGTATTTCATCAGGTACCTAGAGCAATCAAGGAATAGGAAATACCATCTGGAAGAAATGCAACAGGCTTCGAGCTGTCGCCAGTTCATCGAAGATATTATATACGATTATATTATATTATATTATATTATATTATATTATATCCGATTACCTATCAAGTGGACTTTGGAACTTTGAAAAAATGTGTTATACAGGGATGAGCTCTTGTTCGCATTCAGGCCTCCAGATGGGGGTGAAAAAGTATGGGGAAGGCCTGGTGAACGCTATGCGGCCTGCTGCATCCCATCTAGAACTCCATTCGGAGGGTGGCTTTGTGGTTTGAGAGACATCCCTATTGCTATTCAGGCTCCTGCAAAGTTTGCAGTAGTGGAAAGCGTGGTAATCGCGAATTACGTTCCAACTGTACATTTCAATTTGTGTGGACATTAGAGAACCATTAGTTACAACGGTTCGAGTGGCCAGCATGTTTGGTATGGTCTGGGGAGATGTTTTCGGCACCAAGATCGACCTCCAGAACCACTTCAGCTCTACATAATTCTCTTATGGAATATTTCATAAATCATAACTGACCTCATCTTTCTCATATCAAAGTTCGAAACATGCAGCTGACAGAAAGTTTACAATTTAAAACAATAAAAAGAATTTTAAAATTTCTGTTTACGCCAGTTGATTAACTATCTTCTAACTGTGTTTCCCACCTGGCAAGCATCACGCTATTTAACTGTAACAATTTTCGACGATGACCTTGTAAAATATTTAGTAGGTATACGTATTTATTTCTCGCGAGTATTGTGTTGACTGACAATGGAGCACGCGACTGTCACACTCCAACGGGGTCAGTGCAGCTTTCACAGAGACGCGGCTAGAGGTTTGAACCATTCCGAGGTCTCTCAATTTTATACACGTCGAACGGCAGATGTGCAAGAACAACACACGTTCAAATATAGCCAGCTGTTCTATAGTTACCTCCCGCCGCCCTCGATTAGTTCCGTTTCAGGTAGCAACAAAGCTTATACGCAAGAAATTGAAATGCAACTGCAGTTTGCAATTTTTGTTTGTGGTTTATCGCACCAACAATATTCAATTACGGAAATGCAAACTGTTCCATATTAAGTTTGCTATTTATGATGCAACCTTCATCTGATTCCATAAACAAAAAAACAAAAAGGCATTACTTCAGAACCATTAGCTATACGTGGACGCTTCGTATTAGTTTATCTAAATATTCACTTTCCTGGCAATGGGCACGTTTGGAACTTAATGGCTCAAGAGCTCGCCACTTTTGCAATAAGACCGTATCAGAGATTCAAGCGTTATTGAGTATAATCTTAAATCAAAACTAGATTGATAAGTGAGAGCCAACGGCCTCTGGTCTTACACCCATGTAACATAAAATATGTTTTGAAATTGTCAAGGGCCAGAGAAAAGGAATGGTGGCAACAAATCAAAACTATCTGAATAGTTAACAAAAACCAAATACATACCTTTTAGTATTCTGTTGTCATAAATTTACCAAGATAAGACATTCAATACAAGTGCTTAGTATCTGATCTTTAATCAATGGTTTATTATACTCTCACGCTAGGCCAGATCAGTAGAGTAGTATTAGAAAATCTGCTCAGTACATTTCGGTCAATATGAAGAGCATCAGATACATACAACCCTTGATGTTTCTTAGTACAATAGAGTATAAAAGTTAACATCTATAACCGAGACCTTGAAGAGGAGAATGTCAAATTAAAAGTAACCTTCCAGACAAGCAGAAGAAAAACATTGAACTGAGGAGAACTTGTGAAGAAATTTTACAATTAGCAATAGGATTTTTTAACTTAGTCATCCAAATCTATTGAGTAGTATTGGGGGGACTTACCCACAGGTGTGTGTGCTTCTCACACAGCAGGTCCAATAAGCGTCACCCAAGGTCTTGTTTTGAGAGGAACACGATTGTAAGAAAGGATGGAGAGCGACCGATATTGACCATCTTCATGGCAGGTAAATTTAGAAGATAAATACACTCATGGACAAAAATATGGAATATTTTTTATTTTATTTATTTCTCGGGAAACTTTGTTACGAACAGCTGCGGCAGCATTTTATATTAGATACTGAGGCATCTAGTAAGCTTGGCAATAACAAGCAAGTATCAGAAACTGTCATTGTGTTCTAAAAATCGAATTGAGTAAACTTCGTGTTCACACCTGACTTTTAATTTTCTAAGTAGGTAAGTTTACTCGTCAACCTAGGTGTACAGAGGTAAAATTTAACATTTGTTGATTATTCTGTATCACTACTGTCTTCGATAATGCCAGCAGTTCGATGTTGCACTGAAGTTGAGGTAGAAAAGGTTGTAACTTTGTCAAATGTGGGTTGGAGACAAAGCCATATTGCAAGATTTGTTGGAATAACTCAGTCTGCGGTTTCAAAAATTTTAAACAGCTACAGATAAACTGTAAATTTCAAGAAGAGGCCTGGCCAAGGACGGAGAAGGTGTACAACTCGCCGGGATGACAGATTTTTAATGTTGCAGTCACTACGAGATCGTACCTTAACATCAACTCATTTAAAAAAAACAACTTTTAAATGCGAAGCAAGTTAATGTTAGCTCCAAAACAGTCCGGCGAAGGTTGAAGGAAGCAAATTTGAAAGCGAGACGGCCTGCTAAAATCCCTCGGCTCAATCAAAATGCTAGGGTTCGCAGATTACAATTTGCTAGAGCATATGGTGACTGGACGGTTGACAATGGAAGAATGTTATGTTTATCGACGAAACAAGAATCGTACTGTGGAAGCCAGTTGGACGTAACCATGTGTACAGAAGAATTGGAGAAAGATATTCCAACTGTGCACTAACTCCAAACGTCAGTTTTGGAGGAGGTGGGATAAAGTTTTGGGCAGGCATTAGTTGAGAGGGTCGTACAGGACTTGTAGAAGTGCGTGGAAGGATGGCAGTTGACAATAACGTTGAAAACATCTTGTCAGAACATGTTGTGCCATACGTTGACTTCATTGGTTACAACCGATTCATCCTAATTCATGACAATGCACGACCACATGCTGCTGCAATTGTAAACCGGTATCTTAATGAAGTGGGAATCCAAAGTTTGGACTGGCCACCATACATTCCAGACTTAAACCCAATAGAGCACTTGTGGGATCAACTGAAAATTCGTATTCGAGCCAGGAATCCTGTGCTAATGACGCTAAATCAATTAAGATTTGCCGCACATCAGGAGTGGGATGCAATTCCGCAAGACTGTATACAAAATTTAATCTCCAGCATGCCTAGAAGAATGGAAGCCGTAGTCCGCGCTCGGGGAGGCAATACTCGATATTGAGCAGCCCATGTTTTGTAACTGGTTTCGTTCTTTTGGTGTTAATGTTCGTCAGACCGTAATTTATCCATTCTATACATATTCAACAAATTAAGTTTTTGTTAGTTGGTGTTTATTGAGGAGTTATTAGATTACTCTTAAAATATACTCTTAAAATATACAAAGATAATTTGATTCTTTAGTTTTCTGTCTTCGTAATCTGTTATTATGAAAATTTAAAAATATTCCATATTTTTGTCCATGAGTGTAATTATATCTGGCAGCAAGAGAGCCCGAGAGGAACAGGAGATCTACTGAATTTAAGTGGATTTTCCGTCAGTAACTTCCTTTTTCCAATAACGCAAAAAAGCATAGAACGCCTCAGAACAACACAAAGGGCGATGGAACGGGCCATGCTTGGAATAAGTTTGCGCGGCAAGATACAAAACGTAGAGATAAGAAGACGTACAAGGGTAAAGGATGTCATAGAACGTGTAGCTGAACTCAAATGACGATGGACTGGACATGTGGCAAGACAGAATCCTGATAAATGGACTATACGCGTTGTAAAGTGGCGTCCACGAACAACAAAGCGAAGTGTGGGAAGACCGCAAAAAAGATGGCTCGATGATGTAAAACAAGTGGCAGGACGAAACTGGCACCGAATCGCCTTAGACAGAGACGTATGGAAAAATATGGAAGAGACCTATATCCAGGAGTGGATGAACAAAGGCAGATGAAGAACTCTTGTAACAGAAATATAATGAAAAATAGTAAAGTATCTACAACTAGACAACGCGTTTAGAAGAATATCTGAAATCATGAAAAGTTTATCAAAGTCCCCATATTTCTCTTAATTTGAGTCATCCTAAAAAGTTCAGCCCCACCTTCATCTAACTCAAAACATTCATGCGCTACAGAGCACAGAGGGCAGTTATTCTTAAGACGTGCCCCATGCCATGGTCGGAAAATCACCGCTAGTAAAATCGATTTGAAAAACATTTGCCACTGAAAGAAATTCGGCAAATTTACAAAACCAAGCGCCATGTGGTAGAAGAGTTACCTTGACCTGTACTTCCTTGATTTGTTTCTCTTACAAATTGCCGCATATTCCGTGTCTAAAACAAACATTACTAGCATCTCTAAGCACAGTTACTTCCTTCATTGTAATATAAGTGGTGTATTGTTCAGCATTGCCTTCTTCATAAAACTAAGATGAAAACGTGCGTGTTGCTCCAAGTGAACAAATCGACAGAAGAAATTCTAATTTTAATAAGTCACGTAGATCTCATCTCGATGCTATTGTATGACAAGATTTGCAGGTTTGGAATTTAAGCGAAACTGCTCGTAAGGACAAACCCAATTAATCAATATTTATGGTGAGCACTTTTACCGAAAAAGAGAAACTGCTCTGATGTATGTTCTTTATTTATCGGGGTTACCATAACGTGAGATATTATTTATGTAATTAATTCCTAGCACTAACTAGAAGCACAACTTGTATACTACTGCTGCTGTAGAGTAATAATTACGTTTCCTGTGTGGAGTGCATGTTGGAGTAAATTATAAATCAAAAAGGTAGGTGATTCTCACATTGATGTTGTCCTTCACACGAGCGCATTTCAGACGTCAGTAGTATATCAAGGATCACTTATTCAAGTAAAAGTTTTGAAAGTTGCTGTCAATCAACTGCAGATTTTCTACCCTAAACTCAAGAGGTATTGTTGTTACTGATGGTATTTCAGGTAGTTTTATTTATGCAAGTACACACAATACTTAGATGCAGGCGATGAAGCGTTTCAAAGAACATACTCATCAATATAGACATTGAAGGTTTCACCTGTTCATTCTATCCCACAATAAATAGTGGCAGTTCTCGAGAATACTCTATAAGGACCCCCTTGTATATAATTGATTACTTGCTTTCGATTGGAAACTTGGCTAATATTCAGGACACCGCAATGTTTTTAAAACCTACAGCAGCGAAAAAGATTACTGAAAAGTTAATGAGTATGACTTCAGAAAACTCTTGCAGTCGCATTTTTTTTTTTCTAGATTTTTGTTTTTATTTTAAACTTCATCATTCTTTATACATATATGCGCTTTTAGTGAAAAACCAAAAGTTTTGTCTATTTGAACTGCCATTGGAAGTAATTAATTTAAGATTTGGGTATATGTAATTTCGAATACTGATTTGTTATATTATTACCAAGTATGAATTGCAATACAAAACTCTTCTAACGGATTGCACCTATGAGCCGACGTTTCTTTGGGGTGGATGCGGTGATATGCATAGCAATTTACGAGTAGGTACGGCATACAAAATGTGTGATTTGGTATCCATTCTAGGGAGTAATCCCGTCATATGAATTTGTAACTAGCATGCGAAATAATGCTTTTAAGTTTTTTGGCTATAATATCAAAGGTAAATATTAATGTTAAGTGATGACGCAACTTTCTTTGTGGAATATAATTCAACTTGCAAATATGCAACTTTGCTCCCATTTAAACTTTTTTGCATATCTTCAGATAAGATATTTCTCCATGCACATACTCGAATTTGAAACAGCCTGTACGTGTGCAGTGTAGAAAAATGTCAGTTTTTCTAAATACAATAAATTGTTCAATTTGGCCAGTATAATTTATAATATTTTAATGTGGTGAAATTCTGACATTAATAAAAACGCTTTATATAAAACAATCGACGTTTCGACCCCGTTTGGGGCTTTTGTCAAAATTTATTATTTGTAAAATAGAATGTATAAATTATTTGTCAAAAACAAATAATTTACGTCGACCATAAATTCCATTTTACAAATAAATTTTGATAAAGGCCCCAAACAGGACCGAAACGTCGATTGTTTTATATAAAGTGTTTTTATTAATGACAGAAGCCAGAATTTCACCAAATTAAAATATTATTTGCTACTAGCGGACCAGCGGACCTGACAGACGTTGTCCTGCCCGATTGCAGCGCCACCTACCGCGTCCAATTGTGAATGTAAACCATCCAGGGACCCACTCAAACACACACAAAAAATTTCATCAAAATCGGCCCAGCCGTTTAGGAGGAGTTCAGTGACATACATACGTACAGAAGGTGGGAAATCTCTAGGGTGCGTATAGATTACACGAAAATAATACCCCAAGTTCATATAAAGTTTTCTCCTACGACCTTCCGCTGCCGAGATATTCTCCCTTAAATTCGAGAAATAAAAATCATTTTTTTACATAAAATTTTTATTCTTAATTGTATTTCGATAACTTTCTTGGTGACGTACGTAGTGATTGAATGACGTTAAAATAATGCGACCCGTTTTTTGATAGTGCATCAGGGAAGCAAGGGGTGAACTACCCCTTACCTTCTTAACTTCATACTTTTTAAGGGGCTGGATATTTTTAATTTTTAATCGCATTTTTTGTTTCCCCGGACATTTTGCTAATAAAAAGTTAAGTTACTCTTGTTAGGTTTCGATAAAATGAAGCATTTTCGAGAAAATAAAACTCAACGAGCAAGACGTACCGTGTTTCTACGATTTTCGTTTTGATTTTTTCTAGCATTCGAAAAACCGAAAGCAATTTTTTAATGTAAAGTTTCACTATCTTTCTGTTAAGGTTATTTTTGTACGACGTTTCGTCTGTTGCCTACATCGTCAACTTTTATTTTTTCTTAATACGGACCTGGACAATTTTTAATGAATTTCGAAAGAAATAGCTAATGTAGGGTCAAATCATATTTAAAAAATTCTTAAGAAATAATTGATTGAAAGAGCTTTTAATTTTTTGATATCTTTGAAAATAATACCAGAAAAAATAAAGAAGAAATACTGTTGTACCTCTTGCTCGTTGATTTTCATTTTACAGAAAACGCTTCATTTTATCGAAACCTAACAAGAGTAACTTTTTATTATACAAATGTCCAGCGAAACAAAAAATGCGTTTAAAAATTAAAAATATCCAGCCCCTTAAAAAATATGAAGTTAAGAAGGTAAGGGGTAGTTCACCCCTTGCTTTCCTGATGCACTATCAAAAAACGGGTCGCATTATTTTATCGACATTCAATCACTTCGTACGTCACCAAGAAAATTATCGAAATACAGTTAAAAACAAAAATTTTATGTAAAAAAAAACGATTTTTTCTTCTCCATTTTAAGGGAGAATATCTCGGCAGGGGAAGGTCGTAGGAGAAAACTTTATGTGAACTTCGGGTATTATTTTCGTGTAATCTATACGCACCCGAGAGCTTTCCCACCTTTACCGGGACACCCTGTATATAGGGTGTTTCAGGATTAACTGGACAAACTTAAAATCTGAATTCAGGACCTTAGAATGAGAAAAAAAGTTCCTATGAGGGTATGTCCGGAAACGCTTCATTAAAGAGTTGCCTCCCTCCAAAGACATAGGCTAAAGTTAGGCTTTTATTTTCTTTCTCAAACTTGGTGAAAGATGAAAAAATTAATTTTGATGAAGATTTTTTACCATCGAAAACGCTTGCAAGGAACACCTTTCAACCATCTCTTATCATTTAAATCGGTGAGAACAACAACCCCCATTATATTTTTTTATTTAAATTTTTTTCGGACCTGAATTTTATCATATGAAAATGTTGCTTGCAAAGCTTGATTCATTTAGAAACTTTTTTGTGTCTTTTATTTTTTTCACGAGACTGATAATTTTTGAATACAAAAAGGTAAATATGTTATTTTTTTCACGAGACTGATAGTTTTTGAATAAAAAAAGTAAATATGTTGTCACGACCCATACGGTTATTTGAGAAATTGCATTAAGTACTTATTTAAGAAAATGGAAAATGCTTAATAGGCTGATGTCAAATAATCGATTTTACACGCAGCCTCCTAGGCAATCTTCATTTTCTTAAATAACTACTTACCTTATGCAATTTCTCAAATAACCGTAAAAGTGGTGACAACATATTTACTTTTTTTGTTCAAAACCTATTAGTCTCGTGCAAAAAATAAACGACACAAAAAAGTCACACTTTTATATGATAAAATTCTGGTCCGAAAAAAGTTCAATAGCAAAAATTGAATGGGGGTTGCTGTTTTCACCCATTTAAATGATAAGGGGTTGAAAAAGTATCCCTCGCAAGCGTTTTCGATGGTAGAAAATCTCTATCAAAATTTATTTTTTCATCTTTTACCAAATTTGAGAAAGAAAATAAAAGCTTAACTTTAGCCGATATCTTTGGAGGGGGGCAACTCTTTAAGGAAGCATTTCCGGACATACCCTCATAGGAACTTTTTCTCTCATTTCGAGGTCCTGAATTCAGATTTTAAGTTTGTCCAGTTAATCCTGAAAGACCCTGTATAAAGATTGAACGGTTTCAAAATTTAAAAAATCTCATCATCAGAATATGTTTACATAAAGTAAAACTGTAAATAAATTAATATGACACTAAGAGAACAGTTGACAAGGAATCTAAAGGTAAGTGTCCACTTGCGAGAAAAACTCTCGAGAGTTGCTCTCGAGAGTATTTCTCGCAAGTCGACACGCTTCTGAGAGTAAAAATCGGAGAGCTCCGGCTTACTCGCCGAGAGTGAACATGTGGTGGCCTGCTCTCAAGTCGACACGCAGTTATTTCACTCTCGGATAGCTGCTCTCGGAAAACGAATCCCGTTCGAAGTTTGAGAGTACTCTCAGCTAGTGATTATGGCGCAAAAATGGAAAAAGGAAGAAATTTTTAACCTCATCAGCATGTATGAAGAAAATTCTATTTTATGGAACACAAGAGATAAATTTGTTTAAATATTGCATGTTTTGAATGTGTATGGAAAACCGCAGATCAACTGGTTTTCGTCCTTCTGGACTCATCAGTACGGTGCTTTCCTCCACACACTCAAACCATGCAATTTAACTTGCTGTATATGCTGCCTCGCTCTGGACAGATATCAGCAAGTGACAATTACTTTGAGTAATTATCTGGGAGTAATCAGTGGTACTGGACCGTTCGAACAATTACTCCTCATGCAAATACCCCGCCAGGCATTGAATTGTAGAACCAAATCTCGTAAGGACGAAAATCTGGATTTGGTTCTATAATTTAATGGCCTGGCGGAGTATTTGCCTGAGGAGTAGTTGTTCGAACGGTCCAGTACCACGGATTGCAAAGGATAAAGAATATCGCAATCGCGAAAGGAGAACTAAAATACTCGCAATGTCACCATTACGCGTTCGTAAACAGAAATAGAATTGCAAAATTTCGTATCCTTTTTAAAAACTTTCGGACCAATTAACTCTTTATATATTGTACCTGCACTGCACTCATACGAATAAAGTTTCGAAATTGCTGGAGGCTGGGCATCTTCTATTTGTAGTTCTCTTGGCAATGTAGAACAAGCGCCACAATTCTGACCTACGTTGAATCCACGGCTTTATCCAGCATTTCTTTTTCCTCCGGCGTGCCCTTTTTCTTTTTAATATTGTATATGCAATTATAAGAGCCGCGAGCTTGTTGTCCATTATAAATTCGGTTTTCGCAAATGCACCTACAACTAGCCAGTGGACACGGATCCGAGAGTTCTCTTCAGGCAGTAACTCTCCGAGACACCCGAGAGAGCAAAGTTTTTGAAAATTACTCTCAAGTGGACATACACTTGCGAGTAGCTCTCGAGAGTAACTCTCGCTAGTTACTCTCAAATGGACACTTACCTTAAAATTGACAAAACAATACAAATAATTAAAATAATGATAGCAATGAAGCAAGCTGAATTTCAGTATTTACCTACGAGGCATTAGAAACACACAAAGGAAATTCGGATACCTTGTAGCTTGACGGGAAAAAACAATGAATTTAAAGAAAACCATTTGGGAAAAAACAATAAATTCAACCTTCAAGTGATCATTAGACTACCAAGAAATAAATGGTGATTGTGTTAATTGGTGATTCCTGCTGTTCCTTGAACCATACCGTTTTCAATCTAGCAGTTTTTAATTAAACCAGCTACCTACGACTTCTAGAAAACGGTGGCTGTGAACTGTCAACAGTATCAGTAAGTAAATAGCTAAGACAAAATTGAATACTGACGTGAAGAAGGACGAAGTACACATCGCCGGTGAACATTCGTGTAAAGGTGGACCGAATAATTGCATTTCTTGCATACAGTTTGCACTGTGTAGTGAATTATAAATCAAATAGGTGACTCGCATAAATCATCGTACAATAAATTACCACCCGCTCCGGTTCAGTTTCGCGTTTGACACGGTGCCATTGAACATCTAAATAGAGGAGGAAACCAAAGCCGCATTTACTGATTCGGAAAATATTAAAACGCATTTTTTTCCGCTTGTACTTTCTAATGCAACGCGTCGTCTTTAGTACGCGGCGTTGAACTGTAACAGGCATATTCTTCAGCAACAATACTAAGAGAGAATCCTCCAGGCATAACGAGCTATTTCAAGCCAGAACAACCTTGACATTCGTCCCAGGACAAGCAGAGCGATTATGAGTGCGATAACCTACCGAGATATTACGATAATAAATAATAAACATATTCCGGTTGTACCGCCGGAAATGAACGTGGAGCGGAACTTGCTTACTGTGTTTGAAGACCATTGTCGGCCCAACTGCAACCACGCGAAAACAAAAATACTCTCTTCAACACCCTTGCTGAGATACGGTGGAACTGTTCATATACGGTGAAACTGTTGATATACGGCAGAATTGTTGATCTAATAACTATAGAGAAGATTCCATAATCGGCGCTATTCCACAATGCATAAACTAGACACTATACTGTTTAATTTGTGCCACAATGCAAATCGCGTGGTATCGTTCTTAGCTATGTCAATTTAATCACTGCCGCCCCGATTTAAACGGGGTTTCGAATAATTTCATTTAATATTTCTGAATATAAGGCAGGTATGTGGATGATACCTTCATCGTATGGCCCCATGGATCGGACGCCCTGGGAAATTTCAAGGACCATCTGAACGGACTGCACCCCAACATACAGTTCACGATGGAAATGGAGAAAGACGGTGTCCTCCCATTCCTGGACGTCCTCGTCAACCGCAAGACTGATGGAAGCCTGGGACACAGAGTATACAGGAAGCCGACGCACACGGATCGCTATTTAAATGTCGCTTCCCATCATCACCCAGCATAGAAGCAGGGAATCATCAACACCTTGGTGTACAGAGCCAAATCAGCGAACCGGAACACTTGGAGGAAGAACTAGCGCATCTGAAGACAGCCCTTAGGAAGAATGGATATTCTCTACGAGCCATAGAGTGTGCTATCAGGAAGAGCGACCAACGGCGAGAGGAATCAGAAACCTACATTGCGACGGCCTACCTTCCTTACATAGATGGATGCACGGACAAAATCGGACGCCTTCTCAACAGACACAAGATCAACGTACGTAGTGTACAATCCGCCTAGAAAGATTCCTGCAAGTTTCCCTAGGACAATAGGAGAGCAGGAGCATCAAGGACCAGGAGTATACAGCATCCCATGTGTCTGCGGTAAGGAATACATCGGAGAAACGAAGAGACACATCAGCACGAGGCTACAAGACCACAGGAGGGACGTCAGGAACCAACGGACGGACAAGTCAGCAGTTGCGGAACACTCCTCTTTGCCAGGACACGAGATTCGATTCCAGGATGCTAAGACGCTAGCAAGGATTCCCAATTTCTGGCCCAGACGGATCAGGGAGGCTATAGAGATCTTCAAGCGACCCAACTTCAACAGAGATGGAGGAATGGATCTACCGGTTACTTGGAAATCACTGTTCCGTGAAAACGTTTTAATTTTAGTGTTACAGATTACGAACGACGACGTGGCAACCAGCCCGGAAATCATTATTCCATGGACAACAGCCACGAAAGCCTTAAGAAGAAATCCTATATTAAAATCGGGGCGCCCGTGTTATGCGCGCCGCCTGGTGTGAGGCGAGGAACTTCAAATACATCTAGAAAACGTGAACCATTTTATGGCTGTCGTTTTCAAACCTCTCCTCTAGGTAACCATGGGCGGAACGCAACATAGCCACTAAGTTTGTTTTCGATTTTGCTAAACTGGTTCAAATTAAAATAGGTTTTTTCTTTGAAATGTAAACCAATGAAAATTATACAAGCATCCGTATACTACTAGTCTCGTTCTTCATCTATGAGTGGATAGTGAAGAAGGCGACAGAAGGAGGAGGAAGATAAGTTACAGTGCTTGGCAAGAAAATCTCTCTCCACTTCTGGTAGGAGTAGGAAATCGCAGAATCAGCAAAAAGGTTTTGTCCACTTCAAATCATCTCAGGCGTGGACTTGAGGATAAAGTGGTATACTCGTATTTAGGAGTTCACATATCGAATATAGGGTGAAATAAAGAGGAGAATTGGTGCGGCTATAAGAATGCACTATCAGACAAGACGAAGTATGGAAGATGACAACGAGGACGTTCAAACTAATGGATGCACTGATCAGATTTTATATGCCTTCGGAGGAAGTGGTGGGTATAGAAGAAGACCTAGAAGTACGCCAGAATGCACAAAAGTTCAAGACGGTCGGAATCTAATGATGATGATGATGCGATGATGAGATCCACCAAGTTTCTTTAATTGAATTACTATAGATATTATATTTAAACGACATACCTACCTCGAAATTACTCTGAAATGATTTTGTAAAGGGAGATACTTAAGAATAATAATCCAACTTTACTTATCCATCAATTTTTTGACACGTAATCTCTAGATGTAACAACTTTAGTGAAATTTCCGGAATTCTGCTTAATAGAAAAAACTCTCCAGGAAGGACGGTTCACTTCTGCGAACACAAAAACGGGCCGAATAACGTTGATTTCGCGTGACAAATTGGGCTTATTATAAAAAAGTGGCCACAATCGAGTGTGCTGAACTTTTTGTATTTCACCGATTTAACTGTTCTGTGTATCCAACTGATGAATGTAATATTTAAATGCTGGAACGAAAATACTACAAATATTAATTTTCTGCTGGTTTTACGTACTCAAAAACCTACCTAATTTGTGGTTTTTATGTTGAAGATATAATTAATTTTTAGTATGTTAACGGGATATTATTATGTCAATTATATTAAAAATTCCGTAATAAATACATATTCGTGACTGTGTTATAAACAAGACAAGGACGTGAGACGTTGTCATGGCCCAATGAAAATTTCACGAACTTTGTACATCATTTACCGAAATAAAACATGTGCGAGTTGGTATTTATAATATTCGCAAAAACTGCAGTCACCAATATCAGAATACTGAACTGGTAAGTGGTATTTTCGTGATATTTTCTATCAGTCAAAACAAGGCGAATATAAAGCTATAATTAATTATACAGACTGATCAAAATTTGAGGGGAACCACTGGGATCTCGAATTCTAAAATGTAGAGAGTGAGGCTAGGTTTTAATTTTTGCATGATTTCTTGCTCATTAATATTCTTTAGTGGTACTGGACCGTTCGAACAACTACTCCTCGGGCAAATACCCCGCCAGGCATTGAATTATAGAACTAAATCCAGGTTTTTTGTACTACGAGACGTTTCAGACTGTTCTACTCCACCTAAGGTGGCTTTGAAACAATCCTAATTTGTCTCCATGTACGTACGTGCTTTTAAGCAGTTCTTTATTCAAATATTGCATGTTTTGAATGTGTATGGAAAACCGCAGACCAACTGGTTTCGTCCTTCTGGGACTCATCAGTACGGTGCTTTCCCCTACACACTCAAACCATGCAATTCAATCTTGCTATATATGCTGCCGCGCTCTGGACAGGTATCAGCAAGTGACAACTACTTTGAGTAATTATCTGGTATTAATTAGTGGTACTGGACCGTTCGAACAACTACTCCTCGGGCAAATACCCCGCCAGGCATTGAATTATAGAACTAAATCCAGATTTTTTGTACTACGAGACGTTTCAGACTGCTACCC
This sequence comes from Xestobium rufovillosum, assembly GCA_963966045.1. Classification (NCBI taxonomy): domain Eukaryota; kingdom Metazoa; phylum Arthropoda; class Insecta; order Coleoptera; family Ptinidae; genus Xestobium; species Xestobium rufovillosum. The sequence continues at coordinate 25,860,956 of OZ014493.1, read as the reverse complement.
CACCTAAGGTGGCTTTGAAACAATCCTAATTTGTCTCCATGTATACGTACGTCTGAAACGTCTCGTAGTACAAAAAATCTGGATTTAGTTCTATAATTCAATGCCTGGTGGGGTATTTGCCCGAGGAGTAGTTGTTCGAACGGTCCAGTACCACTAATTAATACCAGATAATTACTCAAAGTAGTTGTCACTTGCTGATATCTGTCCAGAGCGCGGCAGCATATATAGCAAGATTGAATTGCATGGTGTGAGTGTGTAGGGGAAAGCACCGTACTGATGAGTCCCAGAAGGACGAAACCAGTTGGTCTGCGGTTTTCCATACACATTCAAAACATGCAATATTTGAATTAATATTATGTTGAGAAATCTGGCCTCTCTTTAACAGTATACAAGTTATGTCAAAACGATGACAAATATTATGGAGGCCGTAAAATGTTAAAAAATGGAAAAATCAGGCTTGCATGGAAAAAATATAAACTAATTATCATAATCTAATGTTACTTAATGCCTTGAGGTGGTGAGAGAAATTTTTGTCTAAACTGTATATTTCTTGAGATGCAAGCATTTTCTCAAAGATTTTGACAGATTTGGAGGAGTTTTAAAAATTCAGTTGGTATTTTTCGGATTGAAGCGGCGATATTTTGGTAGGAAGAAAGTAGGTAACATCTAGGAGTATGTGAGTGTTGGAGCATTATTTCTGAAAAACAGAAAAGTTTGGCTACAATGTTACCGTTTCCCTGGAAGGGGCGTTATTTGTTCTCTCACACTATGAAACCAAATCCGGCTCCAGTCAGAACAGGTATGCCACTTAAATACACCCTGTATATTATTATGTTTTCACCCCCACCCCTTTCATATACAAAAAATAAAACAAAAATTCATGCGTGACGTTTTGTGCTTCGGGTATATTTTACAATATATTTTGCAAAAAAATAAAAGTACATAATATACCTACTTGTATTATTTATGGCTGCATTAATTATTTTAAACCTTGCCTGGAGATAGACGACGCAACATACTGGCAGCTGTATTTTATGTTGCATATTCTCCAGGTAACATGAAAATGAACAGAATCTGACAGAAAAGGCAAGTTTATTGCAAATAATAACGCGCCATAATACATTACGATTTTATCTAATCACAAAAGACATTGACCCCTCCCTCGGGGTTTAATTTCCATTTCAAACTAGCATTTTTTAGTTGTTAATATCTGCCCAACACTTTACTCATGAATAAGCAACCAATGAACCTTTTATATTACATCACCTAAGGCCAGACAGGTTTTAATATCTATGAGTTAACATCATTTAGTAATGGCAAAAATGGGTATTATCACAGTTAATTTCCATCTTGGTGGTGTTGTGTACACTCATAAAATTACAACCGCAAGTTATTAATTTTAATTAGGTGCTCCTAAAACAGGCCGAGGATCATAAAATGGATTAGAGGAACCCATGTTGCTTAAAACTCAAAATTAGTTTCAACCAGCACTCATGAGAGGTTGTAAAACCATAAACAATTGAAAATTTAGTATAGAAAGTAGGCGGGTAACATACAGCACCAGTTTACTAGTCTAATAAATTTAATGAATAATGTACTATAAACTCCCAAAGTGGTGTTCCAGTTTGCGACGCGAATCGTTTATGCCGGACGTTGCTATGTTTTCGTGAGCCCCCCCCCCCCCATAGGCGATATGATTTTTCTTTAAAAGAACGTGATTATTTATCTATTTTTATGCTGCCCTTTGTTTACTAGTGCAAGGCTAATACGTTTGTTGTCATTCAAATAAAATCGTTTAGATCCGCCTTCAAAACTTTAATTGGCGGGCAGTTGCTAAGGTTTTTTTACCTCAATATGTAATTGGTTATGGCATTTTAAGCGGAATTGAACCGTAAAGTGGAACAGCAATTTTGGCGTTTATAGTACATCATTTAACTATAAGGACGAAGAAAAGTCTACTGGCATGTAATACAAATAGGAACTGGAACCGTATAAAATAAATGCATCGTGAAACCAAAGTATAAAATTAATGCTATACATATTGTATTTTGTACTCGTATTGCTTGCTGACGACTTCAATTTTGCTAACTTTGAAGATGTGTTAGCATGGAACACGATTCAAAACTCGTACATACATGTGACCAGATTATTTTATAGGCTTGTTGCCTAGGAATCAGGTGTTTTACCTAAGCGGCCTTAATGAAACATCCATAGATAAGAAATTATTTGCAGATTTGTTCTATACAAGACACACTTTTACGTCTACATTACAATTTAATCTACTTACGTTTTGCGGATTTTTATTAACTTGATAGCTTTCCCACCTAAGCACGCGTAGGTAAATAAACTAAAAATGCAAAGTGCTGCCACAACTACATGACAGACTGGATGTAGCTATATATGAAGAAAGGGTTGACAAAATTTCCAATTCCTCCATTTATAAAAGTGACACTCAGCATTTCCCTAAATCCCTACATTCCAAACTATTTGAGAGCAGTATTCTGATCTGGGCATACTCCTATCTCTTTTTTTCTCCTACAGAGTGGTGAAGTATCAGAAAACCAACAAATTTTTAATGAATATGCCTTAAAAGGGGGAATTGTGTATAAAATTACTGATAAAGGCGTGCGTTGGTTCGTACCGAAATTAGCACGATTCCAGGTTGTCCGTACGTGTCATGATGATGTTGGACACTTTGACTTTTTAAAGACATACGAACTTTCGACAAGTAAATACTGGTTCAAACGAATGCGTCGTTTTGTTTCGAAATATGTAAAAAATTGTTTGAACTGTATCTATTTGAAGTCCCCGGCCGGAAGGAAGCCCGGCTACCTTAACCCAATACCAAAGAGACCCGAACCATTCCATACGATTCACATTAATCATCTCGGTCCCTTTATTAAAACTCAACAGGGTAATACTCAAGTATTAGATACAGTTGACGCGTTTACTAAATTTGTAGTTCTATACCCGGTGAAAGACACAAAGAGTAAACATGTTATTGATTGTTTACAATACTTGATAAAAACTTTTGGTGTTCCTAGACGAATTATTTCTGATAAAGGTCGAGCATTTGATACAAAGAAATTTAAGAATTTCTTGCGTGAGAAGGGCACGACTCATCATTTGAACGCCGTTGGCTTGTCCCGGGGAAATGGGCAGGTCGAGAGATACAATCACACCATACTGGACTCCCTAGCAACCATGGGGGCTGATTTGGATGATGATAATTGGGATGAAAATGTACCAAATATCCAGGTGGGTCTTAATGGGACATACAACGCGGCAATCGGAGTTAGTCCAAGTGAAGCTCTGATGGGAAACAGAGTTCGTAATAATTCTGCTTTTGAATTGGAAATGGATAACCCAGTCGATGTCACTTCCATTCGAACAGAGATGATACGGAAAGTACAACACGATCAGGTGCAACAGAAGCAGCGTTTTGACTGCAAACGGTGTCAGGCACCCAAGTATAATGTAGGTGATCTGGTGATGTTACGGGTAACTTCAATCCCAGCAACGGGTACCAGTCAAAAATTAACTTCGCGGTGGAGAGGACCGTTTAAAGTGTCCCAAATATTGGAACATGATCGTTATGACATGAGGTTCGAGAGATAGAAGGAATGCAGCGATCGCACATTCCCTATTGTGGTACCCCAGGAGTAGAAAATATGAAAGCCTGGGTACATTTTGTAAATGACGATTAGGCAGGTAGAAAAAAGCAGGAAATGCAGAGAAAAAAAGCAGGAAATGCAGAGAAAAAAAGCAGGAAATGCAGAGAAAAAAACAGAGAGAAAGGTAAAACAAAAGAAACGCAGATTAAAAAAAAATGTTGGAATCTTGCCTGAATTGATCCCTCAGGCAGAGACATCCATAGTTCTAAGGGGTTTGACGAATTGATCATTCGGGCCCGTGGACAGAATGAATCAGGGATCAGCTAACCCTGTATCTAGGCAGATCCGTGTGTTGATCCATTGGTCCATAGTTAAGTTAGCATAAGTTATAATAGAAACTAGAGAGTTTCGATCTGAGTATGTCGGAAGGGCACTTAGCCGATATGTTCATAAAAACAACAACGTCATCATAGTTAGTGGTTTGTGTTCAGTTTACTCACATTTTGGTTTCCAGTGAGAATTTCCCGTCGTGGCTGTCTTGGTCAAGCGCGGACGCTTGGGATGTCAGGAAGGGCCGTGTTAGAAATAAATCGGGGAATGAGCACCTTCCTGGGGCCTCGAGATGTTATGGGTTAGAGGCACATCCGCGATAAGAACGTGGCAACGGCAAACGCGGCGGGAAGACGGGAAAGGACTTGCTTTTGATATATCGAATGAATGAGATGTAATTTTTGCCACGGAGAATAAAGTTTATAATTTGTGTTTTCACATTTGTGTTTTGTACTTTTCGCGTCATCATCATCATAAGGTTCTCAGTCCGAAGACTGGTTGGACGCGTACCTCCATTCTTTTCTATCCTGAGCTAACCTACGCATTTCCCTAAAAGTAGAACATCCTACATCCCTAACTATTTGAGAGCAGTAGTCTAATCTAGGCCTACTCCTACCTCTTTTTATTCCTATCTCTGACTCTAGTATGTCACGAACTATTCCTTCGTGTCTTAGAAGGTGTCCTACCATCCTATCTCTCCTACTCTTTATTGTTTTCCATACCTTTCGCTTTTCCCCAACTCTTTCTAATACTTCCCTATTGCTAACCTTATCTATCCACGGTATCTTCATCATGCGTCTGTAGCACCACATTTCAAACGCTTCTACTCTTTTTCTATCCGCTTCTCCTATTGTCCAAGTTTCGCACCCGTATAATGCCGTACTCCATACATACGACGTTAAGAGTCTCTTCCTAGTCTCTATATTAACCGTTCTCGAGCATAACAGTTGTTTCTTTTTGTTAAACGCAACTCGGCCCTGCGCCATTCTTTGTTTTATATCTTTAGTGCTCCTACCGTCTTGAGTTATTTTACTTCCTAAGTAGCAGAAATCCGCGACCTCCTCTATCTTCTCATTTCCAATTTGTATTTCCATTTTAGTTCTATTTTCACATCCCCTACATACCAAAATTTTAGTTTTCTTTTTATTGATTTTCATGCCGAAGCCCTGTGTCAAAACTGCTTCCATTTCATTCAGAGCCGCTCCTAATTCTTCTTTGCTAGATGCTAACACTGCTATATCATCCGCAAATCTGAGCATGTTAATAGTTTGGCCCTGTACATTGATCCCTGAGGCTGTTCTTTCCTTAACAATATTAATCGCATCTTCGATATATAAGTTGAAAACTAGAGGTGACAATGCACATCCCTGTCTCACTCCCTTCCGGATATCTACTTCCCTTTGTTCCTGCTCACATTCTATAACTGCCTTTTGCTCTTTGTAGAGATTATGTATTATTCTTCTGTCCCTGTATTTCATCCCTACCTTTCTCAGCACTTCGAACATCTTCCCCCATTTTACGTTGTCGAAGGCTTTTTCTAAATCTACAAATCCTATATAGACGCTCTTTCTCTTTTCTATCGTTTTTTCTATAATTACTCGTAAAGCTAGAATGGCCTCGCGCGTTCCTCTATTTCGTCTAAATCCGAACTGATCTTCTCCTAATATTTCTTCCGCCTTTTTCTCCATCCTTCTTTGCACAATTCTAGTTAAAATTTTTGACGCATGGGAAGTTAAACTGATAGTTCTAAAATTTTCGCATCTATCCGCGCCTTTTCTTTTTGGCAAAGCTACTATGATGTTCCGTTTGTAATCTTCTGGAATCTCGCCTGTCAGGTATATGCGACTAACTAGTTTAAATAAACGATCTATTACCTCTTGACCTGCGCACTTTAAGATTTCTGCCTGCAAGCCATCTATACCTGGTGCTTTATTATTCCTTAAACTTTTTAGTGCTATCTCAAACTCTTCTCTCATTATAGGACTCCCTAGGTTATCCCCCTCTACACTGCTTTCGCTTTCTAATATATCTTGCACTTCCTGTCCCGCATATAAGTTTCCTAAATATTCTTTCCACCTATCTGCCTTCTCCCCACTTCCGATTAGGATATCTCCTGCCTCATTTCTAATGTTTTTGGTACTAGATCCAATTTCTCTAAAATTTCTCCTAATTATTTTATATGCTTCATCAGTCTTTCCTACTTCGAATTTATCTTCCACTTCTTTGCATTTATTATCGATCCATTGCTCTTTCGCTTTCCTACATTCCCGAATAATTTCCCACTTGATCGCCTTATATCTTTGTTTCCCTGTTTCATCTAACCTATTTTTATATTTTCGCCTTTCCTCTATTAGACTCACAATATGTTTTGTTATCCAGGGTTTCCTACTTTCATTCTGTTTATGACCCAAAATATCCCTAGCTGAGGAAACTAAACTATTTTTAATGCAATTCCATTCTGCCTCTATGTCCCTAACAATATTTCCACCCGTGCCCTTTAGTGCTTCGTTTGTCTTTTTCTCGAACTTATTGCGCATATCACCATCTTTTAGTTTCTCTGGGTCAAGATAACTTCTTCCGCTTCTTTTTTTCAAAATCTTAAATTTAAGATTGGCTTTCATAACGACTATGTTGTGATCACTATCTATATCTGCTCCTGGATAACTTCTACAATCCCTAACTTGATTTCTAAATCTTTGCCTAACGAGAATGTAATCTATTTGGTATCTCCCTAAGTCTCCTGGCATCTTCCACGTATAGCATCTCCTAACATGATGGTGAAATAGAGTGTTCGCGACCGTTAAGTTATGTTTATCGCAGAACTCTATCAGTCTAACTCCCCTATCGTTCCTATTGCCTAATCCAAAGGGGCCAACTATTCCGCCCTCTCGCCCTGTGCCTACGACTGCATTGAAATCTCCTGTAATTATTAAATTTTCGTGCCCTCTCACAAAATCTAGCACATATTCAATATCACTATAAACTGCCTCTACGGCCTCATCACTGTAGTTAGAAGTGGGCATATATACCTGTATTATTACTGTTTTTACAGGTTTCGAATCTAACCTAACCATAACTACCCTGTCACTTTGCTGTAAGAAATTTTCTACACTCTGTCCTACTTTTTTCCGCATAACAATTCCTACTCCCGAATTTCCTCCTACAGATCCTGTGTGTATTACTCTAAAATCTCCGCTCCAGAAGTCTCCAGCTTCTGGCCATCGCACTTCACTGATACCTACTACGTCTAATGCTAACCTATCCATCTCAATTTTCAAATTCTCTAACTTCCCTACTTGTTTCATGCTTCTAACATTCCACGCTCCGACTCGTGAGATGTTACACTTATCATTTCTGATGACTCCCCCCGAAGCAGTCCCCGCCCGGAGATCCGAATTTGGGACTATTTTACCTCCGGAATATTTTACTCCAGAAGGTGCCATCATCATAAATTAAAGTACGCTGTACTAGGGATAAAATAATGTGGTGGTTTCCCGTTGCCTTCCACATCGCAGTAGTGTGTATCACAGTGCCATACCAACCCTCACGATCTCTGCCACTATGATTACTGAAAGAGCTGCTGCCCCCTTCCAGGGACTTGATTTAGTCTGGCTTCTCAAATAAAAACCCCTCCAATATGGTTAAACCTATGGTTCGGCTCTTTATATCATTGAAGCGCGCAAGCCATCCCACCCGTCCCAGTATTACTAGAACTGCGTCAAGGTACAAGTCCTTTGGGATAGACTTTTCGCGTAAAACTATAATAATTAACATAGATGTTGTAATAAGAATGATGCGTTTAGGCGAAGCCGAACGATAGTACAAGCCAGAATGTAGCGCGTGGAGCACTGCTGTGACGTCACAGCCGTGGACGGATCGCTTAGTCGGGAAGCAAGGTGCTCTAATTCGATACCCTCTGCACAACTCGAACACACACAAAAATATGAAGCCGATTCTTATGTAAAATGACCTGCCAGATTCGAATTTTGAGGTCACGAGAAGATCGGGGGAATTGCGAAAATGCCGGAAAATCGATTTTTCCTGAACTTTCCTAAATCAATTTTCGACTACTTTTAATACTTTTCTTGTTGTATTTCAGCAACGAAAAGAGTTAGAGATCTGTTTTTTTCATGGAATATACATTGAAGTGTGTTGATCATCACAGTGTACTCACGTTGCCTCTAGAACTTTCCAATTTTATGAAAAAAAAATGTTTAATTGCTAGACCACAAATTTGTGTAATGTATTTTTCATGTACTGGGTAAGTAATCTTATTTTTCGGAATTCACATAGACATATGCGAGACCAAATACGAACAAAGGCTCGAAATTATTTTTGGTGGAGAAACGAAACATTAATATTGTTTCTGAAAAAAGTTACGGCGAGTTAAATAAACATAAATAATTTGTGCACGCTAGCCGCACTGATACGTTGATAGGTAGCGACATAAGTGTTCGCGTCCTTTTATGCATGATAAAAACCTTTTTTTGTATTATTAGTAATTTATTAGTAATTGCAATCAGTAATTAATACGTTACTTTGTATATTAAGTTGTGGCGGTGCAGTCTCTAAGATGAAGAGATCTGAATGTCGTAAGTGATGTCATTCAATATTGAAGAGTTTACATTCTGAATCCGGCAGTTTTCTGATATCAGCAATAGGTACTTGAGAGATTTTCTTGAATCAGTTGCAGAGTAGGTACAAATACGAAAGAATATATAAAAAATGTTGGGTCTTGTTTTAGAAGGGCTTTTACTAACAGGCTTGAGTAAAAGTTAAGCAAAAATTGTGATACTGAAAATCGTTGGCAATCATATCAACGCAATTATCAAAGAAAAAACAACCTCGGATTTTATGTAACATTGCATCGTCATTAAGTTCCTTCGCGTTCTTAAAAATTTCATTTTGTCTCTCGAAAGTACCAACAAGTAAAAGTTTATGATTATTACCCTTACGCCCGGTTTTTCAAAGAATCCAACACCGGATTAAGTCTGACACCGGCTTCGTTGCTATGATACCGGCTTTCTGATTGGTTGTAGCATAGCAACAAAGCCGGTGTCAGACTTAATCCGGTGTTAGATTCTTTGAAAAACCGGGCCTTAGGATCACCTGTTTCCGACAATGTTTTCTACTATATTTTTTAGGTTTGTTCTTGATGCGGAGTGCGGCTCATTTAATATTATTACATAATGTTTACATACATATGGAGTTTAAGTTCTGTGGGTTTTTAATGTTAAGCGTTTGTTCAAAATAGGAAAATATGGTATTATACCTTTCAGGTATATTCTCTTAATAAAAATTTCAAAAGTCCAATAGTTGTTATTGAATATATTGGTAGATTATAGCGAATGCCAATCGTCTGTACCGAGTTGGCCACGATTACTACGTCACGGCCGCTACATTCAGGCTTGATTTATCGTTCGGCTTCGGTTTAGGGGACGATCATTTTCACCATTGAAGCTGTAAACTGAAACAGTTTCAGAACTAGCGAGAAATTCTTAGATTCAGGTTATTCAAGAATTCACAGTCCGAAGAAATTAATTACTTACCCATATTTAAAAATAACAATAATAGTAATAATAATAATAATAGACTTCGCACATTTACAAAGAAAATATTTCTATTGCCGAAGAGCAAGAAATTCGTATTATGCCAAATGGCGAGGTTCAGTTTACGCTTTGTTGCCAAAACAGCAACTGCTCTCCCACTTAACCGTATAAAAGAAGAAAGAAAAAATTATGATTTTTCTAGAAATAACTAATAACATTATAAATGAAGTTTCACAGAAAAATTGAAAAATCTTTAATCTATGTAGGTATGTTCTGCAATGCATTAGTCCCATATCAAAGATAATGTGTACCATTGTTGTCCCCAATAAACCAGCATTTAAAAAGGGAGCCTTAAATTACGAATCTGATAGCTAAGATTAAAATTTCACTAGCCTTTTTGTTTAAAGTTGTGTTTATAATTTGTTAGTGCCTTGCCTGTTGCTTCTGCATTGAAATTGTTTTTCAACAGCAAGATAATCTAATATTTTAGTAATGGTAAAGAATTTTCTAAACAGATTATTTCTCGTATTACTGAAAACACAAAAAAAACTAAAAAGTACTTACATTGTATAATTCAATGGTCGAGGATCTCTACTCTTCTCTTTCAAAGGAGATGTCCGAATCAAATTCCCAGGCCTGCTCTCCGAAATCCTAGCCCTCATACTCTGGTTTATCTTCATTTGCCTTGGTTGCAAAGGTGGAGGCGCTTCTCTTGGATCTTCTGCTAAAGAAACTCTCTGCCCGCTCCTATTGTCTGAAGGCACTGGAACTGTTCTCAATTTCCTATCTTCATCTTTCTTGGGACTGTTACGTTGAGGCACTTGATTGTCTTTATAAGTTAATGGCTCCGCTCTATATTGTTCAGTAAAACCGTTTGACACTTTTTGACTAACTGCTACACTTCCGTTAAGTACAAGTTTGTGCATAGGTGGATAACGCGTACTGGAATTTTCTACGTGCATACGTTGATTAGGAAAACTCATTTGTTCTAGCGGTTTTTTAATTTGCTGACCATTATTTGGCACATTTCTAATGGAAGATCTTACACTAGCAAACCTGTTGCCTCCATCTATTGCAGTACAGGTCTGTTTTATTGGCAATTCCATTTTACCTTCTCCGGTATTATGGATTACTTTTGTACTCCTTTCAACTTGTGGTACAGCAAACTGTGCATCTTTTTCTTTAAGTCTATCGTGAAATTCTTGCTGCCAGTCAGAAGAGTCCAGTTCAGGTGGAGGAGGAGGCAATGGTTCATCATTGTAGAAAACCTCGTCTTCTAGAACAGTAGGCGGTGATGGAGGAGGAAGATCGGGGCTTGGAATACGCTGATTTTGAAACAAATCAGGATAAGCAGTTCTTAAATGTGGATTCTTGGGAGGTCTCTCTGGAGGTTTCTCAGGAATATAATCATCCAAAGAGATCGATGGTCCCACAATTACAGGTCCTAATAAATCAGCAGACAAGCTGCCGCAAGAATTGCTGTGTTGATGTTTCGGAGTGAGTTTTACATTTTCAGTTGTTTTACTTTCTCGTGATGAAGCTAAACTACTTCTCTTCAAGTTCTTTGCTGCAGCATAATCAGCAGCAGAAGAAGCTCGTCGCGATGGAAACTGTACTTTTACTCTTGGCGGCGGTTGAGGTGCGGCACTTAAAGTACTTTGTTGTTGGGCCAACTGCGGTTCCGAAACCCAAACGTTGCGTTTATTGGGGTTGTGATGTCTTTCATAGAAAGACAGGAGGGCTTTCTTCTGTATAGCTTTAAGGGTTGGATCTGGCACTTTGTGTTTCTTTTCGGGATCCAAATATGAGTATTTCTGTTGTTTTTCTAATTCGTTTATTCTTTCGGCAACTGACAGTGATGCCTGCATTGATAATCTAGTGCTGAAAAATACAAAAAAAATCAATTAATACTCAACGGTACATGGTACATTCTCAACCGAAACGTTTTCTTCATGGATAAAAACTAAATTAAATAAAATTAAAAATAGACCTACCCAGGATTATTCTTGTTTTGATGTTCGTTGTCTTGTACGGTATAAGTATTGACTGGGAATAGTTTCAATTTATTTGCATTATTATTCCTAGTCTCTCTATCCTTCCATCCTTCTCGAGTATCAGTTCCCATATACAAGACACTTTCTGAATGGTGTTTCTGCGGAGTCTGGACTCTTGCACTATGCACAATAAGTTGTCTAGATTTTGATGAATTCGAATTAGTCATTTGCGTGCAGCTGCTTGCTACTGAAACATCACTCATAGATCCATGCCATTTTAGCGTTTCACTAGAAGAAGCACTTCCAGAGCTTGTTGTTACTACACTGTCACGTCCTTCATGTCTTAAACTGGTATGTTCATTTTCATCATTCCAGCTTGATTGAGATCTTGATACAACAGCTTCACTGTCCCTCCTCAAGCGGTCTAAGAAAGGGGTTGAAGTGGAATCCGAACTTGAAACATAACTGTGATATCCTTCGGACTGAGCATATGAAAGCTGTTTTTGATGCAGGTGAGTGAGAATGTTTCCATCATGTTTGGAACTGAAGAGAGAGTCCTCGTAACTATGCGAGTACTTCATAAATTCTTCTAATTCTGCTTGAGTTAAGTGGGAAAGAGAGCCTTTTATATCTTGGTTATAACCATATTTATCTACAGGAGGGTCTTGATATGAGCGAGCATATTCTTCGAGATCTGCTTTAGTAAGCTGGGGTTTACTTATGTCTCGCTCTGGGGGAGATGGCACTATGTAATCCACATCACCTAGTGGTTTACCGTCACGATCAACGTGGGGCAGGTACGAATGATCGTTCTTCTTTTCAAAACGAGATTCATAAACCTCGGGATGTATTTTCTCACACCTTTCCATCACAGTTTTTAGTTTCTGGAAAAAGAAATAAAATTGTAGTACTCAAGTCAGATTAAACAATAGTAACAATAGTGACAGTAGTCTACAAAAAAGGTCAAATAAACTGTTCAAAGTAGTAACCGGTGAAAATGTTGGGGCAGATTCTACATTCAGAAATAATGAAGAGTTCATTTGGGCAGGGGTCGGAAAATGCTTCCCAAGGGATCTACGGCTCTTCGGAAATTGCTCCCAAAAATCAGTTTTTATATTAGCCGTTTGAGCCTCAGCCATGAGAGGTCTTTAATAATGGCTTTCTTCAGAGGATAATAAACATTATGCATGTCAGGGTTGTGTTAAATGAGGACGTGCATCTTCTTTTTACCCATATCGTTTTATTTTCAACAAATGCTCCATTTTAGCTGGGAAAATTCCACAATTTTAGATGAAAAATATTTCTTTGAGAACCTCAACCAGTTTCAAGAGAATAACTAAGGTATTAATTTTATTAATACGAAATAAGCATTTTTTACTGACACAGAGAGAAACGAAATTGCCTCGGAAATTGCTCTACCTGAACTCCATCAGAAGTAGAAATACGAATTCTGTATCAGCTGGCAGCTAATCTGAGAATTAGTAGATGCTACAAGGCTTGAAATCTATAAGTTGCATGTGCAATTCTTAAATAGGAAAAGTTCCGACTGAGATGCTTTTTGAGAAAATTCCTTACTTCTCTTCACCGATGAAGCAGCATTTATGAGAGCAGAAATAGTTAATTTTCATAAAAACCATGTCTGTAGGGAGGAAATACCACATGAGATAATTCAAGCGAGATTTCAGGAAACGTTCTCAAGTAATACTTGGGCAGGAGTGCTTGGAGATCTGCTAAATGCCAAGTATTTTGAATGCCCCGCAGTACTTGAATACGATTACTTGTCTTTTTCGGGGACGCCAAATTTTACAATGGCGTATTCTAGTCCACAAACGGTGCTTCTGGATTCGGTTTCTAAATATGCAGCTGTATCCCTCGGTATCACTTATTGGGATACGCTGTATATTTAGGCGGGTCTGGTCGTTCTCTTATGAACGATTTCTGGAGTTGTATTTATGGTCGGGTCGGTAAGACTTAGTCGTTGATCACCCTTAAGCTCTTAGTCGCAGAAGGGTTGGGTTCTATTACTATTGCTAAACGTCGAATAACAAAACAGAAAGAAAATGAAGCAGTACTCTATTAATATGTACATTTGAAAGAATTGAATCCGTAGAACAGAATTGAATGGATAAAAACAGAATATATATACAAAAATACGAGATATTTACATGGAAATAAAACGCGGTTTTTCGGAGTATCCTGATGGTACGCTGTAGCCCGTCGTGTGATCAATACTGAACTTTTACGGTGTCCCGGAGTTTTTGTGGAAGCACCGAGCGGTGTCGACTCCGAGACGGGTTCGGGGTGATTCTCGTCAAAGCACGCGAGTGCAATCACCTGGGGGAACGCCGCTAGCTCTTCCTTCGCAAATAAGCAAATGTTCTACCTTAAGATTCCACCAAAAGCCGCCCATTACCCGGATGCGATCGATTTGCACCGGTATATCGTCCTGTTACAGTCACACAGGATTGACAAATCGATCTAATCTTCATAGACAGACACTTTCATTTCCCCAGCATGAACATATTTTACTTATTTGATACGGACGAGGTAGGCCAGCCAAATTATGATTGGTTAGATCTTACTTCAACGGTTTCTTACTCAAAAGTTAAAGGACGGTTACTATCAGTTACTATCAGTTGATCACACGGCGAAGTCGGAACGGTCGATCAAGTACTACTAGGTCGGGTGTCAGCGGCCAGCATCATCTCTGATGCTGGGAGTATTTGTTCCAGCTGAGGGCCGGACGGCCAAATACTGAATTTTCTTCTGCGGAGCACCCACTTTTTATAAGAGGTGAGTGGAGGCTTCGGCGGCGGTTTGACGTCTGATTCTTCTACGTCAGCTGTGGTGGCGGGTGCAAATTCAGCACGAATTCTTGCCATCTCGTAAAAGTGGGAGTCAAAAGTTTCTACGTCACATCAGCGCAGCGTGCAAAAGAGTAACTCGGGAATTCCTATCATCTCGCGTGACGTCAGTCGCACGTGTAGCGTGTTTCATTCTTTCATCGGTGCATGCGTATACCGGCAAATTTATTCTTTTGATCGGGGCTTTCCTCTGTTTCAAGTTACCCGTAGCGGTCTCGTAGAACAATTTCGGAATGCTTTAAGTCTGTGCATTGTTACAATCTCAAACGATTTTATTAGTTGTACCGTACCAAACATTATGTGGTTTATGCATGACCATGATGCGTCGCCCCATTTTACTATTAACACGAAGTCATAAATCAGATCTACCCCGATAGACAAAACAGGCAAGATGGATCCACTGTGCGTACACCTATATACAACGGATTTAAATGAACTTTTCTAAATATCTTTGAGCGAGTATTTATGGACACTTGTGTGACAAACACATTCGTTTTCGTCGTCCCACAGCTGGACGGAGATATGGCGGTCGATTCAAGAAAGGGATAACTAAAGTCTGAACCAAGTTATAAATGAAAGAGGAATGGGTAGTAAAGGGTAGGAAGAAACTGTTACAAAAAGCCTTCTTGTGGAAAGTCCAAAGGCAAAAAATTCTGCAACTTATCCTTTTCGACTTTAAAAAACCAGTCTAGCTGAAGGCAGTAGGTTAACGTCCCTGTTTGATAAGAGCGTCTGTGTTTGGCAAACGTTCTTATTGTATTAACTCGTAGCCTTGTTCTGGCACATAATGTATACATTTGCATAATAACGGCGCAAAAATGATTACTGACCTGCTGCGTGTGCGACTGTTGTCTCTTCATGTACGGTCTCGTGTAGGTCACGACCTTTTCTTTCGGATAATTAGTGTGATCTGTCCAGGACTTGGACCGATGCGATCCGCCGCTGGGCGGACCACGAAGAGCTTGCGGAGTTTCGGCGGCGGCGGGAACCGGCCAGGATGGAAATTTCTCGTGTCCAGGTCCGTACTTGATGCTCCTGAGGCTGGAGGAATCACGTACAGGTGGCGCGGGTGGTGGCGAATCATTATCTCGGCTCGAAACTGGGCATACAGGCGCGAAATTCAAACCCGACTGATTTTGCAAATAAGAATAAACGGGGGTGGGTGTATGTTGCTTCGTTTCTCTACTGGTCTGTTGCAAATTTGGCGTGGATCTTGAAGGCATCATTGTGTGGGAGGAGGTGTTCGCCGGGAATTGCGGCTTGGTGTGAAGTTCGAAGCCATTAGTCCGAGTTCTGTAACAAACAGTTCAAGTTATTATTACACCCACAAAACCAGGAAACTGAGATTTTATGGAATACGCCCGCGCTAGGTCGTTCCTTGTAAGTTGGTATTATTATGATTGATAACAATGATTCATTTAGGCATGGCATGTATAAAGAAATAAGTATATAGTGCGAGATTTAGTGCCAGTAACGTCAAATATTTTTATTGTGCAAAGTAAATTATAGTTTTCTGACAGGTATTGATTACTATACTAGCTCACCTACTCTAGTCAAAATAGCACAATACCAGCTCACCTACTACCAGTCAAAATTATACCACATAAAGTAGGTAACAATAAAATTTGCAAGAGAAGAATAATATTGTCTTTGTAAATTATGGAGTCATTAATTCATTTAAACTACACACTTAATTGCTGAATACTTCGGGGCTTTCTAGAAGAATGACGGTTCCATTTTGTACTTAGTTATTTTCAACTTTGTCACGGAAAGCAGCAGGTAATGCACACTATTGAGGAATCAAGGATTATAAGTAAGGTATCTCCTAGAGTAATTTTTATATCATGTTAGTAACGTTCCTTGAAACAGAAAACTAACAAGGAAGGACGTGGATTCCATGCAGTGCATGTAGGGTACAACCTATTTCATTCACAAATGCAGATTATGCAGATAAATTTAAAAACAATATTTTCTGTGAAAGTGATACTAAAAGGTTAAGTACTGTACATTCCTCGTCATTTCCAAATTTTGATAATTATCTCCAAAAGTCCATTTTGAAATAGGAAAAGGTTAAAAGGTATGAGGGGACAAAATTCAGAATCCTTCAGAAGGCGAGTATTAATGAATGTTACTGAATCGTTCAAATTTGTATCAAGAATAAGAGGTGTAGGTAAGAAGTTGTCTTTGAAAAAGTTGTGAATAGTGGACTTTAAAATTTCGATGCCACTTATAGAGGAACATCCAAAAAGTTTTTAGAAGAAATGAAAACTACAGGTAATTTTATCCAGCCCGATAAAAAATTAAATTAGATATGAACACAAGATGAACACAAGATTGTAATTGGGTCGCATGATTTAGTAAAACTTCTTCAAATAACTTTCCAAGGGCGCATACTTGCATAACATGTCGTGTATTATGATTTATGAATAATCTAAGTTGACTGTTCTTTGGAACTTGGAAGTTCACAAACATTTTGTTCCCCATAATTCCTTCAACTTTACAGGGCACGAACCACGAATGATGATAAAACGAGTATTCATCTAATTGCAGTGAGCAAATGGCAAGCAGAATAATACGATTTGGTCCGTAAAATTATGCAGACATTAACTTACCCACGCATTCAGCAACTTCCATAAAACGGAAATAATGATTATTACTTGTAGGAACGAACCACTATTAAGAAAACTGGTTGAACCCACAGAAATGGCACTAAATTGCATTTCTACACAATACATTTACGCGCGTTTCGTCTTCCAAACGAAGCATATCCGTAACTAACACTATATTGACTTAAAACCATTTCACAGTGGCCTCGCTGGACTGGCCTACGGCGATCTTTTCGACAGTTGAACGATTGTCTTCTACATGGATGGGCCATTCCCGCAAAATTCTCAATGGCCAAATCGCAGCGTGCAGTGACCGTTTGTTTCGAGTGTGTTGAAACGAAGATATAGTGGTTTTATGCAACGATATTACGTAAGCACTTTTGGCTCATCCGGCGTTTGGATCGGGTTTCTGTTTCTGCTAATGCCTCGTGACCTGGACCGGTTATGCGGGTGTCCCGGTCAGGTCGACAGCACAGTCTGTGCCCAACTGGTCTCTTCGTAGACCGCGGTCCCGAGTTGTCCACACGTTGCAGAGCTACGAATACGTAGGTTATCTACCTTTGTAGCCTACAGCAGTCGTATGCATACATAAAATTTTACATTAATGAACGGGCCCCAAGATGTTACAAGTTACGACTCGTAAAATAAATACACCGTTCCATAGAAAATCCAATAGAAATAGATGTAGTAAAAGCTTTCCAGTATTTCCATAAATAACGTAGGCAGAGTGAGAATCGTGAAATTCTCAGAAAATTGTTAAAAAAGTACCTACTCTTGATGTAATTAATATTTACATTTATTTTCATAGTATGTACCTACCTACCTAAGTACATTTTTCATAATTTCTCAATATTTGAATACATTAATATTAGTACAAGATGAATTTTAAATCATTGACAGACTGACAGCACACCGATGGAATCCTAGAGCACAGCCAGTACTGTATCATGAAATCAGAGCAATAAAAATAACCTGCCGCGAGTGAGGTACGACCTGGTGCCCAACTGTGACTACTGGACCAATATACGAGCTATGCTGAATCTACAGCTATCGGTTGACGTTTTTATTCAATTTATTTATTTTAATCCATTCTGTAAAATAGTAGTTTTTAGTACTTCTTGTATCTTCTTGACGTAAAAGGTACCTATGTAATGTAAATAATTTTACATCGTGTGTTTCTTGAGGCGAGGTTATTGAATTTATTTTTTCTTACCCACAATTTGACAACTAATGAATAGCAAATCCCAGGTACCTAGGTAGACATTCATTCTTTTCGGAGCAGCTCCAAAAAATGTCCATGGAAAATAATCGGTCCACATATCTGGTTGTATCTGAGGAGCAATTTATTAGAAGAAATGCAAAACTGTAAGGTAGTATGGCCCTTCCCAAAGCGACGTGGGGAATGAAGTTCTTTCACTTGGGTTCTCTTTTCTGAAGAAGGTGGAGGCAATTTTCCCCTTCGGGATTTTCGCAGTTAGAGGTTACCCTGAAATTTCTAAGTCTCTAGTTGCTCTCTAGTATATCGGATTAGTTTTTCAGTATCTGACGAAGCCGGCGCAACGACTCGGTCATCACCACAGTAACCATACTTAATTTATTGGTCCCGAATATTTCAGCTTGTAGCTCATCGTAGAGTACTGAAAAATCTGGTAGAGTTGAAGGAAGTAAGACACGCCATGGATCAGGGATTTTAGATATAGGCTATTCATAAGCAATCGCGCACCACGGATAACTTTTGTTATTAGGGCATACGGCATAGGCAGTGCTGCATTTATTAACATAATATACCTACTTATTGTCAAACCACAAATATTTTGCCTGTGTTTCATGAACTACTGTTGGCCTGGTTTCCGTGTAAATTGAGTTTGCAAATAGCAATTTATATCTAAATTGGAAAATTCCGCATCGACCATACATTCTATAATTATACAGAAAATTTCAAATATGAGGTTTATGAGGAACAAGATGAGGTCGTCGGTAAATCACAGAAGAAACTCAATTCAATGGTACAGATGGACGAACCAATTGAGAGCCACAAGACTTGCACATAAATTTACCTGAAATTGATAAGAAAGCAATTGTTTTTAAAAATTTTTCATAGCTATCACCTTTTTTTATTTGTTTGCTTTTCATGCTGCGCGCTTAATTAAATTTAAAAAATCTGTTTGTTAATACAATCATGGTTTTGGAACTGTCGAATAAAAAAAATGTAATGTAATGTAACTTTCATTTGCTTTATCTATTACTAGATATTAAAAACAGTAAAAAGTTACAAGTTATGTCATTTAAATTATTACATTCGAAGATATACCTATTTAATAAATTTAAACAGGTACCTAAGCAGTTCAGTATTTGAAAGTTTTTAATGAACAAACTGTACACGTACAGTACTGCCTATATAAAGTCTATTGAAACCATTTACACCAAGGTCATGGTCAAGTCAGTAACACCAAGTGTCCCTCGTGTAACATTTAAGAATCTAGTCCTTAGAAAAACCCGTACCATACACCTGACGGGAAGCGTTCAACTTTATTAGATTTGATTTTGGGTCATGATAAGTTTTATAAACCAGTTAACGATTTTCAAGATTGGAGATTACGATTAAATTTAAACTTAACATCGACTAGTGTTGGCATATACTGAACTAGTATAATGCTACCTGAGCTGTATCTGCCGCCTGCAATTTTACACAAACTGGGACCACCACAAAATTTTAAGATGTTATTAATCCGAATCCGAAGGCTGACATAATATTGCAAATTGTAAAAGTACCTGTGGATTTAAGTTTTCAAAGGGTGGCTCGTTACTTGCAGTATTCGCAGAAATGTGACGCTATGAGTTTGGAATAGAAGTAAAAGTTATGTGCGATCGGCTTTAAATATTGAAAACATCTCTGAGAGCGTGAAATTTACAGCTATGAGCAGGTATAGAAAAAGGACCTCAATAAGAACCGATCGTTCCCTTCAAGCAATCCTCTGGGATTCCGGGATGTCAAAATCCGGTATTCTTGATGCTTTTAGATTTAAATTTCATGAAATTTAACACTCCCCCGCAAGATCAATATTTTCCCAGAAGAGTATTATGGACTGACGAGTCTTTATTCACTAACTCAGGGATGTTTAATAAAAGAAATCTTTACCATACTATGCAACAGAGAACCCCTTCATATTAAGGGAAACTAGGCCGCAAGTCGTGTGTAATCTACAATGCATGTAATTATTGGAATTCGGAGCAAGGGTTTCCCTTGTGCACTTGGTGAAAACCTACGGGAATTTTTTTATCGTGCCCATTTATCTAAATCAATGCAAGACATACTTTTTGTCAATCATAGACGCAGTTCATGGATGCACGATGCCAAATTAAACAGTTAATAAAGATGGTCCACGTCCGAGAAGACAGCAAAAATAATGATCCAGATCTGCACTCTCATACAGGGAAGTCCTTTGTAATACAAAGAAAGAGGGAATCAAGATGTTATCGCCGCACCAGAAAAAAACTACATGCATATATTAAAAGGCGTTTATCAGATAAAACACTTTAACAATAGTCTTTTGTATATGAACATATATGAGTCATCTTTCTCGGAGTACCGAAGTTACGATGCTGTTCCAGGTTACTTCCTCTTTATTATTGTTATTATTAACAGATTGCATTGATACGAAAGCACCGTTTTTTTCCTGAACACGCATGAGCCAGGTGGTGGCAGACGAAAAAAGTTGAAGAGCGAATGCCATCATCATCGTGGCCGTGGCCAAGTGACCGTTGACGTAACACACCTTAGGGGCATTGCTGATAAATAAATGACGAGACTAGCAGATAATCAATTTTTGATATATTTGCCTTATATACGTCGGGTACAGTTAGACGCCTTATAACGGGTAGTTTGTTGATAAGTCAGTGCAAAAATATTTGATATAGGTATACGTTTGTACTCCTTGTCAATTATTGAACAAAATGCTAATAAATGGTAACACAGAGCTCAGACTATATTTGTACTATAAACTATAGCAGATTTATAGACGACAGAGTCTTCTATTTATGGAATATGTTGATTTTGCTGCTTACATATAGTTATGATTTTAATACATACTACGTGATAGGTATATCCGTATTGTCATAAGATGTAATATTTATTCAGATTTTTGAACTATACGTACCTACTAAGATTAACTCGAAGAATAAGAAGTAGGCGTATTCAAAGTTTACTTTTTGGTAGTTCATATTCAGTGTTGTTGAGAACACAGACCAAATCAAGTTCCTGAAAGAGGGCAGCAGCTCTTTCGGAATCAGACTCTGCCAAATATCGGAGGACCTAGGGCGTCCAAGCGTAAGATGTTGGCGAGTGTGATCCTATCGCAGGTACTGTATGCAGCTCTTGTATGGCACACAGTGACAAACAACAAAAAGCTCGTGCAAAGGCTGAACAGAATACAGAGACTCCTATGCATCAGAGTGCGTAGTGGTTATCGCACTATTTCGCTGTCGGCCGCGGGAGTGATAGCTGGAATACCACCGATAATACGAAAGGAGAAATACGAGGGAACATCGAAAAATGATTCTAGGTCTAGCCTTCTCAAAAGTTGGCAAGACGAGTGGAACGCTCATGTCTACGGACGCTGGACATGAAGACTTATCCCAAATATTCAGACTCGTTTGGAAAGGCCTTACAGAGAGGTGAACTACTTTCTGTGTCAAGCATTGTCAGGCCACGGGTGCTTCAGAAAGTATCTACTTGACCGGCAAAGAGCAGAAACCGACAGGTGTACCTACTGCGGACAAATTGACGACGCACATCACACGCTCTTTTCCTGCCCAAGATGGGAAGAAATAAGGGAGGAGTTTTCTAGAAAGGCGACGATACCCTTCGATTCCGGGAACATGATGATGTGTTTGGTATCCTCGCAGTTATAAGGTTCATAATAGAGAACAAAGAGATGGAAGCTAAGTAGCACTTTGGTGGTGACTGGAGATGTAATAATACAGGAAGGACGACAGCGCTGGTACTGAAGTAATGCGAAAGCGGTTTCCAGTACTAGATGCTGAACGAGGAGGGGTTTTTGAGTGAGTAAGAATCTCACACTACCCACTACCAACGTGGGTGTCTTATGTAAGATTTTTCCCCTCCTCCCCCCGTAAAAAAGGTGTCAGATGCGAACACTATATTTCAACATCACGTTGGGAGACGCTATACACAAACATGGAAGATGCCAGCAGACCTAGTGAGGTATCAAATAGATTATATTCTTGTTGGGCAGATTTAGAAATCAAGTTAGGGGCGGCAGAAGCCATCCAGGGACAGATGATATAGATGGCGATCAATACATAGCGGTTATGAAGGCCAATCTTAAATTTAAGATCTTGAAAAAACGAGGCGGTAGAAGACATCTGGACCTTTAGAAACTAAAACATTGTGATTCGCGCGATAAGTTCGAGAAGAAGATGAACGAAGTATTAAACTAGTTAGCTGTATGAACCAGACAGGTGAGCCTCCAGAAGATTACAAATGGAACACCACAGTCAGTCGCCTTGCCAAAAAGTAAAGGCGCGGATAGGTATGAAAATTTTAGAACGATCAGTTTAACTTCTCACGCGTCAACAATTTTAACCAGAATTGTGCAACGAAGGATAGAGAAAAGCGGAAGAAATATCAGAAGTTCAGTTAGGATTTAGACGACGTAGATGAACTCTCTATATCAACTTTCATCAAATTTTTACAAATTTTGTTCCCTTTCACCGCTAAATAATTTCAAAATGGAGGTTACCATTGAATTTTGCTTGTTTAAATTACCTACTCCGATGATCAATTTTCATGAAAATTGGTCAGTTTTTGCTTCGCGCAGCCGCCGCCGCCGCCGCCGCCGTCGCACCGCTACAATATGGAAAACCCTCGAGTACAAAAGTTGCCCTGTATAAACAGACGAGACGGGAGGAAAAACACAAACAAATATGTAAACAAACGAAGGAACGAACAAAAACAAACAAACGAATAAACAAACAAACAAGCAAGCAAGCAAACAAACAAACATACAAACAATTGAGTACCTCTTTGTATGTATGGAATGAGGCCCTAGACATTTTTATATGGGGTTGGTATACTTCAAAAGTGTAACTTGGTGATTCCTCTAGTGTAGTCCATTAAGAATCAGAACCAGAGTTTGATCGATAATTCGATTTGCACCTTTGCATGGCATATGAAACACTTTAATTCTACAAACCAAGGTTTTGTCATCAGGGTTGGAAAATGTGGAGTAGCATTAGTAGTAGTATCCTGCAAAACGAGCATGTATACCAAGATCCGACGATTCGTTGAAAAATATCAATACCTACTGAAATTATTTAGGCGAAATGAAGAATGCATTGAACTAAAGGATTGTTATTCAATATCGTAATTGTTTTATTTCTGTTTGTTTTTCAGTTTATTCCGTTGGATACTTGAAGGGGTGGAACAATTTTTAAGTTTTCAACTTCGAATTTCCAAATATTTCAAAATGAACAATATGCATGCGAACAGCTTCGTGAAATAGGGAAGCACACGCTAGAAATTTGCGTTATACATAGTTGTAGCCGCCTTGTAAAAATCCGCACTAGGCATTTTACGAAAACTTTTATTACTTTTCAAATATATTTTCCGGTGGTCATCGCAGGCCAAAAATTTTGACAGATCGTCATGTTAACTATACATTTTTACTAATTTTGCATCCCCACAGAATGTTTCATCCTTAAAAATGACATATTTTATGAGGATACCCATTCTCTTATTCCCACCTTCCTCTCAAGTTGGGGGCTCCGGCTCTAGGCGCTGCTCGCCAGTTCTGCAGTTAGAGATGTAGTCTGGTCGGATAGTAGAGGTGAGTATGTTACATTGTCGTATAGAGCAAAAAAAATGTCACGCAGAATTTCACACTATTATAGGCCTTATTTAATTTATCTAAAATACTTCGTGTAATTTTCAGTTTAAGAATGTGCGCTAAGTTTAATGGTATTGTTTAATTCAATTTTGGGCTGCGTTTATGATTTTTCTTGGTTCACTGCAAGCGTATACACGAAGTAACTGAAAATATTTACCTACTATATCTTAGGTATAGTTTTTTTTGATTAATATTTGCCGAAATCTGAGGATAAAATGGATTTGAACGATGCCATCATTTTCTATGGATAGTCACAAACGTCGTGCAAAACAACTGGGTTCGAGTTTCAGTGAAAGTGGAATATTTGAGTAGGTGTTGCAAGAACAGAAGAAAATATTACAGCTAAGGATATATTTCATTGTTTTTGTTAATATTGACAAGCATTCTTAACATGCATACCAAATGAATAATATTAACCAAAAACTCGTAACAATAAATAAATTATCATTTGTTTCACAAGAGTGTCAGATTAATAAGCTTATTCAAACAATTTATTTTATCAACTGAACTGTGAAACATTCGTGTAGTAACACAGTGATTCTTTCAAAAAAAGCATTCGCAGTCGTATGAATTCGGTTGCACAGAGCAAGAGTCAATTTAATTTTTCACGGATGCGGCCTGAACATTTCAATTCTTTTTTGTAAAACGGCATTAGTGAAGAAATTATGCCGTCGAAAAATAATTTACGAGTATTGCGAAGGGCATTCGACTTGCAACCGAAATTCTTTTACGACTTTTTAAGTGCTTTTAAATGAAAAGAAAACCAGAAGTTGCAGCCATTATGGCTTATCTTGAACGACCGCGGTGGCGATACGAGTTTGTAAGTTAAGACGACTTCTTATCCCCAGGATCTCTAATTTATTATATTTGTCCCTACTTAAAGCTTTAACGTGTTTGCAATATCAGGTGCAGATTTGCCACTATATAATATGTAATAAACCTATTTATTTATTTATTCTAAAATATAAGTTCAATTCTTTCTTGTGCTAAACTATATACCTAATGGGTAACCTTGCTTTACCTTTCCAGCTGTTTGTCTTAAAAAGCTGTATAATTTTTAATGGCTCTATATCTATATTTTCTGATAATAGAAATAATAGCGAAAATAGTTCTCCTCCATTTTGTATTAATAAGTAGACTCCGCTTATAACGGACTCTCTAGGGAACCCATATTTGAGTCTGTTATAACCGGTGTCCTTTATACATATACTGTTTGGGAAAAAATTAAGATGATTAGAAAAACGTTTATTAACTCAAATATTTATGTTTGTATAAACTTCTAAAAAGATTAACAGAAATATCAATTCTCAAAAATAGACAAAAATATTGTATGGATAAGTAAATACATAATCACGATTTAAAAACCGAAATAGAACTGCACGTTGCACGGCTCTGCCACTATATAATTATAATTTAACCCCGCCAGCGAATTCGCATTACGGACTAGTCCAGACAAGTCTTCGTGTCCTTTATAACCGGTGATATCCAGTACGGGGCACTTAAATTTGTCTGTTATATCCGAAGTGTCTGTTTTAAAAGGGTCTGTTATAACAAAAAAAATTCTATAGGCCACTATGGTAAGTACGCTATAGCCGAGTGTCATTTATAACAGGGTCCGTTAAAGGCGGAGTCTACTCTAATATTGTCTAGTCTAATAATGTAGTATTAGTCACTGTACTTCTATTAATCTTAATTCCAATAAATTAATAACATAATTTGTAAAGTTTTAATTTATTTTTTTTTCAAATCGGAACGATAAGTAATTGCTTTCAATTTCAAAAAACATCGCCCAACTTGCTATTATGTTCAGAAAAATGATAAAAATAATTTTTCCATTCTAAAAAATTTCGTATTCGTATATAACTTTTAGCTAGAAATCACTTGTTTGTGAAATGAAAAATAACGGCCCTTTATGGGACAATTTCAATTTCTTGCCTCTACCTCGTATATTACAAAACGTTTATACAGTTTGGTTAATCCTACTTTGGTTTGGTTGAATGGAGCAGTCGCCGGGAATGCGAACGATGTGGGTTCGAATCCCAGTCGGCGCTCATTCACATTTTTCTTGAGAGGTGACCTGACCTGACCTGTTGTGTTCTTTGACTGCTCAGGGTCTGTTGCAGACTGCCCCGACGTGCGTTGTTTCTTATTAAAGCTTATAGATCCTTTCAAGATTACCTAAGTTTCAAGTGCAGATCGCCGTCAACTCTGGTGTTCACCTCTACAACGAGGAAAAATGTCGGGAGGTCGATTTCGAGATTTTTTAAAGTTACTTTTCTAAATGGAACGACCAATATTTTATCACATCACATAATCCTATGAATTATTTCCAATTTTTTTGGTAAACATTTCCCTATCCTATCTCGAACATTTTTTAAGGTATTTCACTTTTAATTCTTTTGTGTGATAAATTTTATACTAAGTTGGCACTGGAAAAATGTGTCAAACGCTCTTAAGTTCCTTACGTGTTAAGCTGCGCTTAAAGTGCGTGCTTTAGGAGGTCGTCCATTTTCTTAAGACCGTCTTCCTTTCGAACCGAAGACTCCACGCGTTTTGTGGTAAAAATACGTTTCGCCGAAATCTACTCTTTCAATATCAGTCAAAAATATTGAAATCGGTCTATATTTGAGAAAGTTATTAACGAGAGATGAAAGGGGTGCATTTTGGGCTCAGTAATTTCACAACATGAACATTTTCAGACACCGACCAGGATTTATTTTGCGAGGTACATATTTTTGATCAGTGGAGATCAAAATAGGAACTTTATAGTATTTTTCAGGCTTTCCAATGTTTCTAAAAAATTCCATATGGCCACCAGTAGAGTCGAAAACGAAACTTACTGCGGCAGCGGACACCATAAGGCATCGACGCATGTATATGATATTATTATGGGGGAGGTTTCTGGACCCTAGCACTGAAGCTCAAGCTTACCCCGTACATGATTATCTCATAAGTTCGGTCCCCTCAAAAAATTTTAGGACAAGACTTATGGGTGCATCTGCTATTACTTTTGGTTCTACAAACATAGCTTCAAAGTTTGTATGTCTAGCTGCTCCAAGAGCCGGACATTTGCATAGTAGCTTCCTCCTCTTCTCCACACATCCTGCAATCAGGATTTTCCTTCACTCCAATAGTGGTAAGATGTCTCATAAGTGAACAGTGTCCCGTAAATAGTCCTACTGCCCATCTCAGCTGGTTCTTACACAGTCGTATTAACTCTTCAGCTCTCTTGCTGGATGGTCCGCTAATGAACATCCGCGATTACCTCAGTCCATGAGTCCCCATCCAGTAAGAAGTATGTTTTTGTCTTAATAGGTCCTTTATCACCTCTTTGGCTATCTGATATGCCAAACGACACGTAGGTTCCGGCCCTATCAGCGGGACTTTGGCTCCCTTCTTCGCTAAGAGGTCTGCTTTCTCGTTCCCTTCACTTCCTTGATGGCCTTTCACCCATCGTAGAATAACCTTGTTATGTACTGCTAGCCGCGCCAGCGAGTCCACACAGTCTTTAACCGTTCTGGATTGTATCTCTGTAGCTTCCAGAGCTTTCAGTGCTGCCTGGCTGTCAGTGAGAATCTGGATCCTCCTGTTTTCAAAGGACCTCCTGATCATCTCCTGCGCACATACGGAAATTGCAGTAATTTCTGCCTGGAATGCGGTTGCAAGGCTGCCCTGGGCTTTTGCCAGCAATACCTACCCAAGTACAATGTACAGTTTTAGACCCATCTGTATACCAAATGTTTCCATCCTGTTCTCTCGCCCTTTGTGAATTGCCCCCCCCACTATCGGTATGGTAATCCGATAAGGTTTGTGAATGTTTAAGATTGGGACGGTCCTATCCGACTGCATGCTAAGCATGTAGTTCTTGTCTATTTGTTGAAATATTTCGGTATCGTATCCAGCTCTTGCAAGCGTTAGCCCATAACCGTTTATCCTTAGCCTGTATGCAGCTGCAAGGGCCTCCGCCTTCACTACGATATGTAGTGGTGGGAGTCCCAGAAGTACCTCCATGGCCGCAGTGGGCGTTGTTTGCATCGCCCCTGTGATTCCTAGGCATGCAAGTCTCTGCAATTTTCCTAGCATAATTTGAGATTCCCTTTTTCTGGCTCAATGCCACCATATTAGTGATCCATATGTTACTGTGGGGATTATTACCCTGGAGTAAATCCAAGAGACCATTGCTGGCTTTAGCCCCCATGTTCTCCCTATCATACCCCTACAAGCCCATATGCTCCGGGTAGCCTTTTTAGTCAATTTCTCCAGATGGGTGTTGTAGTTTAATTTAGTGTCTAAGGTTAGTCCTAAATACTTAACTTCTCTGCCCAGTTCGATCTCCTGGCCCCACAGCCGAAGCGTCTTTAGATCTTGAAGATTCCGTCTTCTCGTGAAAGCTATCACTGTGGTCTTAGCAGGGTTCACAGTTAGTCCCTCTGCTGCGCACCATCTTTCCACTATATCTAGGGCTCGTTGCATAAAGTTTGAAATCACCCCTCCGAACTTCCCTATGATTAGTATAGTAATGTCATCCGCATAACCCTGTGCGTGTATTCCTTCCTGGTCTAGTTCCCAGAGGAGACCGTTCACCACCAGGCTCCACAGTAAAGGCGATAAAAGCCCGCCCTGCGGGCACCCTCTGGCAGCAGCCACCCCCCTAGTCACATTGCCCAGTGAACTAGTAATTATCCTGCCTCTTATCGTAGAGTCAATCCACTTTCCACTCTGCAATAGAACGATCGACTCCGCGACTTTCAACAGCTCTCTTGATGGAGTCGAAAGAGGTATTGTCAAATGCACCCTCTACTATATCCAGAAAGGTTCCCAATGCAACTTCTTTGTTGATCAGGACCCCTTCGATCCTGCGTGTGATCTCATGGAGACTCAGTTCGCAAGATTTCCCCGCTTGGTAGGCATACTGGTGTCGATGTAAGGGTGCCACTCCCAAAACTTCGTGCCTTGTCTATCAACATCGTCTTGAGCATACATGATGTCAAGCTGATTGGGCGAAAGGATTTCACCTGAGCGTATATGATAGCCTGAGGCATTATCGTTCATTTGAGCCGTATTAGCGGGTTATGAGTCTGTCCCTCGAAATTTAAATTTCAGTGGTGTCTCGAACCTGGAAACCCAGGAAGTAAACATGGAAAGTTAGGAGACGTTGGATACATTGTTAAGTTAAGCAAGTCAATTTTCAGCCATACTAAAAATTTCTCACGGTTCTCGCTGTTTTAGGCTTAAAATTCTTGCAGTATTTACGCTAAAATTTGTCAAATTGAGACGATTTTTTTTCATATGGTGTGGACCTCTGTGCCGAATTTCTGCGCCGGTTGCATTCACGTGTAGTTTTATTTTCATATAGGTACCATATTTTGTTAATATTTTGCAAATTATGTGACGGACTCGTTCTGTCGTTCTTCATTTTGAGCATCCCAGTTGATAACCGGTGTACTAAGCAAAGCCAAAAAGCCCTCGATTTAATTAAATCCTTTGTGGTTCTGGCATAGTGACAGAAAGTCTGGCCGAAACTTTTTTCTTCAACTAAATGCTATCAACGATTTTTAAAATTATTATTATTGCCTCACCTCTCCCACGCACCCTAATAATAGTGAGATTCCCGTATTTGAAGTAGCATCCCAAACTAAAACTTCATCCGAGAATTTGGCCCTTGCTTCAAATTTGAATTCATTGGGACAGCTTTCTAAGTCTTTGATACGATGAAAACCACTAAGTATCTCTTCTTATTTCACTGTCAGTTACTTTTCGTCGTTCACTGTGAAGTTTTAGTAGGTATATACCTATTGGACAACCTGTAGGTAGCTTTGAAGATACCTATCATCTGTAGAACAAAATTCATGTAATATAAAGTTATTGAACTTTCTGGTGTAGGTGCATATCACAAAAAAAGAAAAACAACTACTGATAAAAACATAAAATAGAGGAGGTTATGTCGAACCCACGCAATGTTTACAGGCACGAATACCAGATGCTAATAAACTTTATTTTGGTGATGACACTTTTTAAAAAAACTTTTATTGATCTGTAAATATCGTATCGATCCTGACCTGTCGCAAACAGGACGACAGTCAGACAACACTGTTGACTTTTAAAATTATCTGTATTGAAAACTGGCCGATGACCCTCGTAGTTTCTGTTAAATTATCGAGTAATGGACACATGCTTCTTTAAGCATTAAAGTGTACAAAAGCAATTTGAAATGCCTACTTCCGACATCTGTTGTTTGCGTAAAACTCTAACCGGCGCCTAGTAATGCAAGAAAATGCTCTTTTTGAACTGAAATAAAGCGATTTATTTATGATTGGTTGCAAAAGATACTTACGTCTGCTGGAATAAATTTGCTATGCAAAGTAGGAAGTAACTTTAAAGGAATGCTGTTTAATTTCTAAACATGTGTTGTGTGTTGTGGGATACTTTTGTCATTACTGGTAGGTAAATAATCGCATGACATTTACTACTACCAGAAGGAATGAACTGAAGTCGACTGAAGTTGAAATGGTCTTTACATCAGAATGATTTTCTAGAAACAATTTTCTTATGTCTCCTTATTCTTCTTTCCCATACTTATGTCTTGCTAACTCTGTTTCTGAACCACCTAGTTTACTTTTTTATAACACTCGTGTCGTTCCCTTCTCTCAAGATATTGTTGGTCTTTTCCTCTCGATACCCAGGTTTTACAAGCATACCCATAGTTATAACGTCTTATACACCTAATTGCTTTTTCAGAACATTATGTTGCAATCCTTTTAACATATGTATAAACATTTTCTTATATTTATGCAACACTGTGTGATCATTTTTGAATGAAAAATGACAGATTAAAAAACTGTGACAATAAAAAGTAAACGGCTTTCCATAGGTGCACAAATCATAAATAATCTTAACCACACTTCTTCAATTTGCAACAGTTGCATTAGAAAGTAATTACTTCCCTCCATTTAAGTAATAAATACTAATATATGACACAAGTAAAAACTTTTAACAATACGTTAATGTATTATGTATGTTGGCAAACTTGAATTTGCATTCATTACTGCGATACACTGTTCAGTTCGCCAAGATCACAGCAGGTGTCGTCGTTCTTACTATATGCAAATTTCACTCATTCGCGAAACGTTGGCTGTAAATTATTCCGGAATTTATGCATCCACAGTTGGGGTAATGCAGTTAAATACATCTAGAAAATCTTATCCAGGAACTTGAGTTTACTTGAATGTGCACTTTGCTAATTTTATACCGACCTTGGACGGAGTAACAGCTAAGAGGCGGCTCTCGATTCACGTCCCGTTGTTTGGCGTGACACTTCTCGAGGGTTGCCAACTTCCGCGAAATTCCCAAAGAAATTAAAATCATGACTAGTTTATTAAAATACCATTCCAACATCGAGACCGCATGAAATGCCAAATGATACACATTTCGTTTTCATTTTGCTACAATGTAATGCACGCTAGCTGGTAAAGTTCCTGCTCAATAAATTTCATACCAAAGCAGCATCTGGTATCAATTAAAGGGGGTAAGAGAACCCAGATGCTTGCAATCCTTGCAGTTTCTCAAAATACAGTTTCATTACAAGTGAAAACAGGACTACGAGATTGTCCGAATTAGAAGTAATGATATCCTGACTGCCGTTTGGTTTGCCCTCTCTTACGTGACGTCAACTTTGGAAAATGGTATATAAAATTAATTACCTATGTTTTGACAAATTGACACGATCAAAGTATAACGGCAGTTGGGCGGGT
Source organism: Xestobium rufovillosum (assembly GCA_963966045.1). Taxonomy (NCBI): domain Eukaryota; kingdom Metazoa; phylum Arthropoda; class Insecta; order Coleoptera; family Ptinidae; genus Xestobium; species Xestobium rufovillosum. The sequence continues at coordinate 25,829,340 of OZ014493.1, read as the reverse complement.
TCCTTCAAATTTTCAACGTACGGCGTTGCCTGTAGTTAAAGGTCGGCGCTTTAAAATATGAGTGATAACAATTCAGTTGACAATGTATCTGACTGATAATGAGTAGGTCACTGGTTGGTTCGACCATGACTTACTAGTAGCCAACTCTTTTTCGATCTTGATTTATCCACGGCTGGATAAAGGCCTCTTCTAATTTTCATCGTGTTTCTTTGACGATCTGACGCTGTCTCATCCTTCACATCACTTGCACCATTTAAGCTAATAATTTAAAAAAATTCCTAAGTATATACATTATTTCCTTATCGTCTAATCAGTACCGGATTGATTGGATTGATAATTCAATTCTGGAGCATTTTCAATATCACATACCCAATGCCTGTATGGTATGCTATAGTACTCGAATTATTTCCTTTTTCGGATGCTTGGTCTTCGTCCATCTTCACTGTCGTTGACTCAATTTTGTATAAAAATTCCAAGAGATTTCAAGATTGTAAGCACATATTATGTCGATTATTTTTTTCATAGTCAAATTGACCAATAGGAACATTTCATTTGGGTCTGGAAGCGTGTATTATTTCGGTTAATACACGCCTATTCTAAGAGAAAATGAGATTTCTTCAATTTCTTAAAATCGACCAATCAACTGTCATTGTAAACGATAAAACCCTACCTAGCTTTCCCAATAACTGATAAATATGCGCCTTGCTTTTAATCAACTATGCTGTGAATTATAGTTTTGAAATTTCTACCTTGGCAACTGTCACTGACATATTATTTTCGAGTTTTCTTGCAACGTCATTTTAAATTGTCCGTATAATGTGTATTGACCTCCCTAAATACACTCGAGATCATTTTTTATAAGATAAATACATTTCAAATTGTATTCAAATTTTATTGCCATTCGGCAAAAAATCTCGAATCAAGGGAAGTAGGAAAAATCGCTCGAGCAAGCTCTCGCGATTTTTTCACTACCTTGATTCTCGATTATTTGCCATGACAATAAAACATTCATACAATTAAACATGTATTTATCGATAAAAAAATGATCTCTTATGTATTTAGGTACCTACGGTAATTTTTTCGATAATTTTGCTTGTTGATAAGTAGCCATAGTTGCGAATTTTTAGGTGCATTTATAATACATATATAATCTAGTTACTTTAGTACCTGCCAAACGTCAAATATTCCCAACACATTTCTTTGTATGTGAATTAATTGAAATAAAATTTCGTTTTGAACTACCTTGCTTCGATTCAAAAAGTAATTTTGTTAAATACAATTCGTGGTCTGGAATTTTTAGGTAATTTTACTCAAGCTGTTGCTTTTACTAACCACTCGTGTAAATTTGACAGAAGATCACTCGCGCTACGCGCTCGTGATCCTTTAACTGTCAAATTTACACTCGTTGCTACCAACCAACGCAATAGCTTTCGTAAAATTTCCGACAATTCCAGACCACTTATTGTATTACTACAGATAATATACTCTCACGTTTTTTATTTGTGACCTCATTGCTTTGGTGTGATTTGTAGTTTAGAAACCTTGCCTGTCTATCAGTTTGATAATAGTTGAATTTTTTCTTTAGATGATTTGTCACAAGCTGGGTTAGAAGTTTGCAAACTGACAGGATGCTAGTTTAAGAGGATTTTGGGGTTTCCTTTTTTTGAGTAGAAATACCACATGCACCAGCATTCTGTCAGTCTGGATGAAATTGCCCCTCGATTTGCCCTTCTTTAATGAATTTTTTGTTTAAAAGTATCCTTATTCTTTCCAACAGTGTTCAGCTTTCACTTGATATTTTGCATTCATTCTGTATACATATATCTATGCATCTATCAATCAAGGCAATGCTGTTATACTTCTGGTATTTTTACCACTAATAATTTTCTTGCTCTTCCGAATCCACATAAGAATTATTATAATATAAAAAGCGAACTGGCACAACACTTTACGGGTGGGGATGGATATCGGTCGCTCGGTCTCCTTTCAACTGGCGGAGATCGTATAGGTGACGTCGTGCACTCGATCAGGTATTTCTTTAACGCAAATAAGAAAATTGCATCGGCATCATTCCGATGGACGCTTGGATCTGCTCAGTGCTCAGCGCTGTTCGCAGTCGTAGTTCAACCTAGGGGGTTCAACGTCGCACCCGTAGGTAGAATGGTTTTTGCCGTATTAAATTAAACGCAATTAATTATTTAAGAATATTCTATGGGAATATTTTGTGGTGCACCTGGGATGCACCTACGTTTTAAGTATAATTACTACACCGATTCACCACTACGTAAAAGTCGTGGAGCGTAGCCCACGGGTCATCTAGTTAATTTTAAATGTCGTACAATTTGCACGCAATTTGTCGTTTTCTTGGGGTCTAGGTACTTATATTTAATAAGTTTAAACCTATTTTGTAACAAATATTAGCTTTAATTAAGTGAGTACATAGCTGTGTTTAATAAAGCATCGAGTATTTGCAATGGAAAACATAACACCAGCAAGATTCCAGTCCTGGAATCTGTTCCTTGTTACCTACAACAAGAACACACGACTAGCCTACTTAAAATCGACGTTTGATATTTATATGACATATTCGTTCATTTCCTCGACAGTCAATATTGTCCCTCTCCGTGCCGATATGGCAGTCTACTCTGGTTTCTGCGAAATAATAATGTACTGGCACTGGAATCTCGTTTTACCTTGTAGATCAAATAGTAGGTGTATAAAATATAAAAAATATATGGCGAGTGTATGTTGTTTTTTAATACTTTTATTCTTTTTCGCAATAAATGTGACAGCTAAACGGAGGTTAAGTTGAAATTCTTTACGATAATCAGAAAACAATAACTGGCTTTTCCACTTTACGTTTTTTCCTATCAGACGAATTATAACTGTTCTCTGCTATTATCATTGCAGTTTTTAATGAATGGGTTATGCAAAACTACGGTTACGTGAATTACCTACTTTTCAAGTTGTATAGATGAGTTGGGGATTCTGGACGCCGAGGAAATTACAGAGTTGATGTATGGACTTGCATATTTATGATGTACATTGTTTGTATTTATTCTACTTCAGTATGCAGTAATCCAGTCACACTACTTGACTTATTAGGTATAGTCTAGAAACGTTAACAGATTTTATATAACGTATTGTCCATTTCATCAGTGAAATATAAGGACTGTGTTTGACATTTTTGCAGTTTTGTTAGTACATAAATTATAAATTATTTAATATTCGTTATTTCAAGGATATTTCAAATTGCTGAACTTTTTCATCAGCATTTTACGAAACTTTTCTTTGTCTCATTTGCCCAAGCTTGCTATCTCTAACGATTCTTTAAATACCCATTTAGGAAAGTAGTTATTTTCCATTATCTCCTCTGCGTTAAGTTTCCATCAAAAATGTATGTTAGTTGACCACCCAAAATAAAACACGAAACGTTAAATCCAAAACGCCCTTGCCTTCAAAAGTTTGGTCCTGATTTGACCAGTGACGCACATTATGCCTGTTAAATAATCCTACGCTGCTTATGTGAGTTTCATCTGTCCAAAATGACAGACCGCCCAAATTCTGGATTTTCTTGAATTTTATTTATGTACCACCTACAAAAATTAAGGAATATTTTTGACCAATTTTCGTGCACATACATTTGAGATGTAAATATCTGGAACCTTTTGATTAAATTCTTCGACAACTCTACGGATCGCTTTACCTTTGTCATAGCGCTGAATTAGGTAAATTCGTTGGTTTTTCGACAACATTTTCAACGATTAGGGCAGATTTTCCTAACTGACAGTCAACGAAAATAAATAAATAACGTCAATTGCTATGACAACGCGAACTTAGTTTTTGAGAATTTTCAACTAAATCGACCTATTATTTTCGAATTTTCTCTGAAACTAAAAGAAAATTTGAAAAGGTTAAAACTGAATTGCTTTTTAGGACATGCAAAAACTTTTATCAAGAATACATTTTTCTTGTAAAATGAGAAATAAAAAAGTTTTTCCTCTTTGCAACTCGATCCGTGGACATACTGTATACTTATAAATGCGTTAAAACTTAACTCAACTTTTTAGTTCTTACCTAGAACAAAAGATCAGGTTATATATTCTGGAGTAAAATATAAAATTTATTTTAATGAAATAAACATTGCGCATTGAAATATAAACAAAGTTTAGTCCAGAGAAATATACATATAATATGTACCGGGTGTCCAAATAAGAAAGGATGCCGACCATATCTAAGGAACCGTTCATGGTACAGCTAAGGGAAAGAAAAAATAATAATAAAAGTGGCCAAGAGAAATCGCTGGAAATTATTTTCAAGTTTCCAAGTTTGCTGTTAGAGGGCGTAATAGTCATAGTCGACAAAAAAAACATGGTTTTCTCTAAAATATACCGAGATAAAGTAGATCAAAAATAAGAATATTGAAATCTTGAATATATTTTGTATAATTTTGGTTTACCACTTCTTGCTCTAGCTTATCAAATAGCAGCGGAGGGGGAAGGGGGACGATTGATTGTGAAGTTGCTTGTAACTTCGGTTTGGTTCAACATAATTTGGCAAACTTAGTCTCGTTGAAAAGAGCTATCTTCCTTTCATCAGTTGCTTTTTGTTCTTTAGTGATCGTTAGAGGACGTTGTTTGAAAGATCAGCAAACTTTTCAGATTTTCTTGAAAATTTTAAATGGAACGGTATAATAATTACAAATTAATTAAAAACAGGACAAAATAGCGAGAGAAGCCGTGAAAACCGCACATTGATATCTTTCTTCTAACCGGAGATATGGACAAAAGAGTTTTAGGGGAAGGAGGACGGGTTAATTACTAAGCTTTATGCGTTCCACCGAATATGAAAGACATTTTGAAAATATCATAATCATTAAAATTATATATTGCTTCTTCGTGGCCGTTTTAAATGTGGAAATGACCTATTTTTAAATCAAAAACCTAAAATATCTAGGTATGTTTTAGATATTAAAATATACTCTTGTAAATTGCAATATTTATTATGAATTCTTAAGAAGCTAACCCCACACGCCTAAAGACTGTAACACAGTCATTAAACTCGACACATATTTCGCTGACAAAGTCAGCGTCCTCAGGGGTGTGCTGTGTAACTGTCTTTTGGTGTGTGAGGTTAACTTATTAAGAATAATATTCATAGCGAATTTACGCCAAAGTGTACGCAATATATTTATAAAACAAGTTGGCGTTGAAACAAAAATTCAGCACAATGTCAAGTGTTTGATATCTACAAATATCTTAAATTTTCGGAAGATGGGAGACTTTCTCCAAACTATAGTAAAAGCTATTTTATCATATTTGTATAATTTTTATATTGGCATCAAAGCATACACAAGTTTATCACTACTACATAATAATTGCAAATGTTGAACTGGGTGTTACCTGTTACCAACAATTTTTGCCCCCATCCTCCCCATCCTAACACTAATTTGTTTATATCTCCTGTTAGAAAAAAGATATCAATGCGCGGTTTTCACTATTCCTTTCATCATTCTGTCCTTTTTTTACTTAGGTTATAATTATTATATCATTCCATTTAAAATTTCCAAGAAATTTTGGAAAGTTTGCTGGCCTTTCAAACAGCGCCCCCTAGCGATCACTACAGAACTAAAAGAACCTATCTCATAAAAGCATATAATTAACCGAAGAGAGCTCTTTTCAACGAGACCAAGTTTGCCAAATTATGTTGAACCAAACCGAAGTTACAAGCATCTTCACAATCAATCGTTCCCCTTCCCCCTCCGCTGCTATTTGATAAGCTAGAGCAAGAAGTGGTAAACCAAAATTATACAAAATATATTCAAGATTGCAATATTCTTATTTTTGATCTACTTTATCTGGGTATATATTAGAGAAAACCATGTTTTTTTGTCGACTATGACTATTACGCCCTCTAGCAGCAAACTTAGAAACTTGAAAATAATTTCCAGCGATTTCTCTTGGCCAGTTTTATTATTATTTTTTCTTTCCCTTAGCTGTACTATAAACGGTTCCTTAGATATGGTCGGCATCCTTTCTTATTTGGACACCCGGTACTTATTTCGCCCGATTAAACAATGAATTGCTCAAAGCCAAATAAAGGATTTAATTCTCATAAATCAATTTTATATCTGGAAAATAAATCCTTTTTTCAAAAATGATGGTCAAATTACAAATGACCTTAATTTTTTGATCGAAAACCATAGCCTTAATCGTCATTCTTACTAGGTAATCATTTTTGGTCATTTGGGGCTCTTCACTAAAGATTGTACATTAATGTAAATATCATGTTTCCCAGTAGTATCTGTTAATAGAGCTTTATTAACATTTTAATAGCTACCTACTTAAAACAACATAAGAAGCGTATAATTCTATAACACGCAACTCTTTTTCACTAGGAAGTCTTCTGTTTCGAAGTCGCGTTGGCGGAGGTCGAAAGATTAAGTATAACAAGATCTCCTCTTTGTCAATACCCGGTGTGAAAGTTCACTCTTTTGCGCAACCTGGAATTTTTACAACACGCAGATACACATATCCGGGAATCGATCGACTTTTGTTGTACTTTCCACGGTAATTTAGCACAATCGTACTTCGATAAAGCAGTCTGTCTTTTTAAAGGCAGATTAAAGAAATAATACCTTTGAGTATCAAAAGCGTGGAATACGAAAAATAATCTTCCTTGAACTGCACGAACGTAAAATGCAAACTAATACATCAAATCTGCGTCAAATTATGATGCTAACCGGTTTCGTGACTTCAGTGACCATAACATTAGCTCTGGCTTATAACTGTTAAACATTCTTAATATGTACTTCATTCTTTACAAGACTTTTTTAATCTTTAAATGGCAAATGCTTTTTATACATCAAGTAACCATTTCCTTTATAACAGTCCTTGTTGTCAATAATTAGAAGCTATATCTCTCGGTTAATTAGATAGAATAAGCCGGCAAATAAAAAGAAATTTTCGATCAATTTCATTGAATACGATTAGTTGTCACTGCGTTCCCAATACTTTTCACCTGTAAATACTATGCGTTTATGATAAATTAGCGCCTAAGTGTAGTGCATTACAGTCCTATACATGCAATTCGTCTAATTAGATTTACATGTAATTATAGTTATTTACTTCTTATGCAATTGCAAAAATATGTGCAAGCAAACGCTAGACGCCATCATGTTTTAGAAAATGATATACTTAAACCGTGTTTCATACTAAGTATCAATTACCTATTTAACAAGGGTCAAATATAACATTCAAGATTTTATGCTTCCATCTATGAACAGTATGCTCTCGGATGGGGCTACAAAGATAAAAGATAAAATAATTATTTTTGAGTTCTAAAAAACTTACTCGTCATAAAAACCCTCCTTGTTCATAAACTCCCATTTGACATAATTATTTTTTATCCAACTGTTTCAGGATTCTTTTTATTATTTTTGCAAGCATTTTTGGACTTTACCATGAATTCCGGATCCAACCAGTGTGTATTTTTCAGAAATTCAAGACAAACTTTTTTTCATGCCTGAAAACATGTATAGTTGTATTTATGCAAATGTGGACACTTCTGTAAATTCTGAATTTTTAATATTATGTAAGTATTTTTCACCAGTACGCCATTGCCATACCTCCATTTCTTCACTTTGAAACCGACAAAGTATAGATTGTCGAAATAAACCGAATTAATGCTATTTTGGTAACATTGACATATTGCAAGACCTATTTTACAGTTGCAAATTTATGAGAAAAACTCTTCGGACAAAATATTTCATATTTTCAGTTTATTAAAATCAGTTAAGTAAATGCATTGTAAAAAATTCACAGATTTCGCAATCCTTGCGACCATCGGGACATTGGAAATGATAACACCATACATAAAACATAATTATATAGTATTTTTCAGATTTGTTGGCGTTTGCGCCGCCATATCCGATTATCCAAGCAACCGCCAGCAGTTCAGTAGTTTCCAAAATTTTGCTGTTGCTAGGAACCGCGACAAGCTTGTTCGCCGCGACTCTGGACACGGCACACGGCAATGAGCATTTTGACGCTTTCCCTCAACAAATGTATTCTTTTACCCACAACATTAGCCCGTTCACACAAAAGACACCGGTTATTTTCTAGTTTGTACTTAAATCTGCTATTGGTTATAAACGCCACAAACTTGTGTCAGAAATATCCACTATTTGTTTTTAATTTTTAAAATTTTTAATGTAGGTACTTAATGTGTTATTTCTTTTCTTTCATGGAATAAATAGCATTCCTTACTTCGGTTTTAATGCTGTCAGTTACATCTTCACTTTTTAATTTTTATTTGCTGTGCCTTTTTCCGGGCGTTGCAGCAGACAAACCTCGTTTTCCCTCTCCAACTATGCGCGACACGCTGAGTAGACTTACTTTTGATGCATCGGCCAATCGCTCCTGGCCACAAGTTAAAGGCAATAGGCGACCATTATTTTCCTTCTCTCGAGTAAAGTATTCAAAAATATTTCGTAAAACTTCTCGACACTGTTTGATAAAAACATTCCCAGGCATCTTTATACCTGACAATCAAACTGACAGTTATACTTGAAAGGCAATAATTTTTAATAAATTGCTTGGTGACCACTGGATATTGCAAAATAAGCATATTAATACTGAAACCATTTTGTTTCACACAACCATAGTAAGAAAGAGTGGGATCAAATACGGAAACGTGAGAATATTCTCAAGTCATCTTACGGCAGCAATTAAAATTCAACAAATCCATTTTACAAAAGGGAGAAAGACATATGAACGTAATGCGCAGATTACTGCATACACACGCCAAGATATCTGAAAAGAACTATAGTTGTTTTCAGTTATTTTGGCTCGTACGTCAATATGACAGTATGGGCCAAATATGTATTGCATTCCAGCAATTCTCAACAAGTAGAATTTATGATTATTTGAAAGAAGGCACCATAGATTAATAAATTGCTGGAAAATGCATGCACTTATCTATGTATGTAATTCCCAAAGTAGTTTAACGATTCAATCAGTATAATAATTACTATATTTTTGGGAGTTTCATTGGAATATAGCGACGCAGATAAATTACAGAAGTTCAATTTGAGCTAAATGAACAAAACTTAATGCAGACAATAACTAAAGTGATGCTAAATAAGTGGTCGGTAATATGTAAACAAGTATAATATAAATAAAATACAATAATACATGTTACCTAACTGAAATAATGAACTGAAGAAAGTTGAAAAGAAAATTAATTTGAAACATTTACGAAAGAAAAAATTTATAAAAAAGAATTCTAATTAATTGTCGTAATAACTACATATTAGGATCTCAAAAAAGTTCAAAAAATGTATCGTCTTCATCTTCAGAATCTTCAGATGAATCATTCAAGTTTATTATAAGCGATTCAATTTCATCAAAGCGCACTTCACGTTCCCAGTCTTCCTCCACAATTTTTTCCGTGTGATTTATACAATTTTTCCAAACATCTGGAGTGACTTGATCTAAAGCTTTTTGCCACATATCTAAAACTTGTTTGTCTCCAAAACCAACTTCTCCAATATGCAGGTCATAATATTGTTTGCAAATACCCCACACCAACTCTATTGGATTATACTGACAGTGGTAGGGTGGCAGTCTTAGGACCTGATGACCATGCTTTTGGAGCATTTCGTCTATAGCGTACCTTGGCTGTTGTTTATTCTCTTTACATAAATTTAGAAGTTCAATTTTCAAAGCCGTTTCCGAAAATGGCACATTTTTAGTTACAAGCCAATCTTTTAATTTTGATTTATTCCAGGATGCATGGGGAACTGGCTCTACTAAGAAGCTATGGTATGATGCATTATCCATTACTAGCGACGGTTCCTCAAGGTTTGGTATTAGTTTTTCTAAAACCCACTTTTTGAACGAATTCTGATCCATTGAATCATGGTAGTCCGCCGATTTTGATTTTGTAGAGAACAGCAGCGATGCATTCGGTACAAAACCATGCCTAGTTCCTGAATGAAGTACAACAAATCGCTTCCCATTTGAAGCATGGCCTTTCTTACAGCTTTTAACGCTTTCATCTTGCCATGTGCGCTTACTTCCTCCTTTAGCAAAAATCCATGTTTCGTCGAGAAACACAAATTTTCTGGAATGTTCGCTTTTCATATTTTGTATGTATTCTCGTAAAAACGCAATGCGCTTGCTTGCAATGTGAGGTTGCTCACAAAGAAAACGGCGATTATTCTCCGTTTTGAAACAAAACCCCAAGTTCTTTAAAATACGCCACATACTCGTATTAGATACATCTATGACACCCCTTTGCTTTGCTAATTCATTCAGCGTTTGAATTGTAATGTGTTTCTTGTCTTCTCTCATCATATAAAACGTGTTGCGAATTTCGCATTTTATTTCTTCACTTACATCGTCACTCTTAAACTTTCGCCTGTTATGCGATTTTCCGGGGGTAGTAAGAGGATCACCAGAAGTAGATTCTGCTTTGATACGACCTATGGTTCTTAAACTTATTTTCAACGCGGCAGAAACTCTCTCGTTCACAGAAGAAAATGGAATCAAAGGTCCTTTATTTTCTGCTTCTGCCTTAAAATACTCCATAAGATCTAGTACAAATTGCCTGCACTGTTTTGTTATAGTACACCCAGTATTTCAATACCAAAATTGTTAGAAATAAATATTGGAAATTACTAATTTGACAGTTAATGAAATAAACTTGACGTTACAACTTATGAAATGCCAAAAAACATTTTTGTGCGTTCTGTTTCCAAGGAATTAAGATTGCACGTGCGTTAGCTGCGAAAGTAATAAAATTTATACATATCGTCGGCCTAATGTGAAAAGTGCAAGTCCAATTTTGCTGAATTTGGGATTTATGCGTCACCTGGTAGACAATTGTCGAATCTACGAGCTACAACCTTGTAATTTCTTAAAATGTCAGGAGATGTCGCTTAAAAACTTGATTAAGAAATCTGCGCAAGTCCTGTATCGTCTGATGGCAATTTGAAAATTGCATAAGTCCTAGAAGGCAATGGTGGTGTAGGCCGTAGTAACTGTCATGTATTTTATCACTCTGTAAAACTTTCATTAAGCATCTTTTTATCGTGACTGTGTTAAAATATTGAACGGTAAGTTATATATTTGTCGTACTACCTTTGGGTAATAAGCTAATCAAAGATTTTGCTATATAAAACTTAAGTACTATTCTTACGGGAGTTATGCAAATTTTATATAAGTTATTGGGAGAAACTCGAAGGAGATATGCATATTTCACGAAACCTTAGATGATAAACTAATAGTTATATTTTATTCATATTTTATGTTTTGTTAACTCAGGGCGCATTATTTATTGCCACAGTGGTGACTAAATATAAGATTGATACTTCTGAATTTTAATATTGAAATTCATGGGATAGGTACTTTCTCTAAATTAAATTAGAGCAGATAATTATTATCGCCAACTCCGATTTATTTTTTCTTTCAGTTAATATGGATCGTAAATCCAGAAGTTTCAAACTACTAACTTTAGCTCAAAAACAAAGCGTTGTTTTAAAGGATGTTACGAATAATCGATCCCAAAAATGTACTAAAAAACCGGTGGCAAATACAAATTTTCTGGTAGAAACAGATGCTGAAAATCTCCAATCAGCTGTTGAAAATTTATTGGAAGAAGTCCAGAAGACACAAATTCTTTTTGATCTAGAAGAACATCAAGATCTCTTATCGCCCGATTACGTCGATAGTATAATCTCCAACGGAGATGAAATAGATAACATCTTTGATAGCGATATTTTTTCTGAGGATATGGTGAATAAGGCGGATAAAATCTGGAAAAAGAGTGAACACATAGAAGAAGGAAATAAAGTCCCAGATACTTTAAACGAAGAGCATGTTGTAACAGACAAAATTATAAACAAAGAAAATGAGAATACCGTAGCAGAAGGAACAAACTCACATACTTCAGAAGAAGAGGTGGTAATACACAATAACAGTCTCCAGAATGCCGAAAACATTAGAGACAGTTCAGATGCAGAAGTTGCACCTCCACGAAAAAGAGCAAAAAAAAGATTGAGTGATCCGAAAACATGGAAATATAATATCAACAAAGGTAACAGAGAGAAGGGAATGGAGTACATGGGGAGAAAAAACAATAAATTTGAAATTAATAAAAATAGAAGGGAGCTGAAAATGAGATGTTCGTGTAAGGCAAAGGCAACCAGAACAGTTGTAGCAAAAATTATGTGTTACAAATTATCAGAAGAAGACCGGAGGGAGATATTTACAAAATTTTGGCACCTCACATGGCCAGAAAGGAAAATATATGTTTCTACTGGAGTTCTAAAAACTGATATAAAACGAGCGAGACATAGAAGAAATACGGAGACTAGCCAAAGAACAGCTTCCTATCAATATTTTCTTAATAGGAAAAGTGAAAACGTAAGGGTGTGTAAGACAATGTTTTGCAATACCTTAGGGGTGTCTGTGAGAACCATATCAGAATGGGTAAAGGGAGATAAATCTATTTCCATTACAAACAATTCTAACCCAAATAACAGGGATGAAAATTCAAAGAGAAAAGGTTCAAGGTTTACAGATAGAAAAGAAGATTTGCTAAATTTCTTTACCAGTTTGCCCAAATTAGAGTCTCACTATTGCCGAAAGTCGACTCAAAAATTATATTTAGAACCCCGTTTTAAAACAAAGTCGGAACTATATGCACTTTACAAAGATGGCTGGTGTGTGGACCACACAACTGAGGGACTCTGCATAGCCACCTTTTCCAACATGTTTGAAGATTTAAACCTATCACTCTTTTCACCCAAGAAAGATGAGTGTGACGTTTGTGTAGGGTACAAAACAAAGAATATTGAAGAAAATTTGTACATGGAGCATATCGCAAAAAAAGAAAAAGCGCGCAAAGAAAAAGCAGAAGACAAAATTTCAACTAACAATGTATTCACAATGGACCTTCAGTCAGTACTTTTGTGTCCCAAATCAAATGTATCAGCTCTCTATTACCGGACTAAACTCATCGTCCACAATTTCACAATTTTTGATTTGGGTACAAAAGATGGTTACTGCTTTTTGTGGCACGAGGGGGAAGGGGAACTTAGTGCGAACTGTTTTTCTTCAATAATTTGTAATTTTTTATGTAGCAAAATCATTCCTCATCTTGAATCTAACCAACAGATAATAATATACAGCGACGGCTGTAGTGCACAGAATCGTAACTGTACTTTGGCAAATGCTCTGTTAAACCTGTCAGTTGAAAAAGGGGTTTGCATAATTCAAAAATATTTAGAAAAGGGTCACACCCAGATGGAGTGTGACTCTGTACACTCCACCATAGAACAAAGATTAAAGGGTAGAACTATCAATGTGCCGGCCGATTACGTAGCATTATGTAAGTCTGCCCGAAAAAATCCTAAACCTTATGAGGTTAACTATCTGGATCATACTCATTTTAAGGACTATTCTAAATTAAATTTGATAAAATCTATAAGACCTGGATTTAAAGTTGGCGATCCCACCGTAAATAATCTAAGGGCCTTGAAGTACAATTCTGACGGCACCATCGAGTTCAAGATTAAACATTCAGAAGAATTTAGAGTTTTGCCAACCAGAGCAAAAAGAAATCCTCAGTATCTGCAAAACGAATCGCTACCAGCTCTATACGGGGATCAATTAAAAATAAAAAAAGAGAAATTTGAACATCTTATGTTCTTAAAAAAGTCGATGGAGAAGGATTACCATGCTTTCTATGATAGTTTAAAACATGAGTAAACTACCATTCTTTTCTTTGTTCCCACGTAACTACAATTTCAGTTAATTTTTACCATTTAATGTACCTAATTTATGTTACCGTCATTCCTACTTAAATATAATTTCAGTTAATTTTATTATTAAATGTAACTTAAGTTGTTAATAAAGAAAGTTTATCTCTTACTTGTGAATTTTGCGCAAGTCCCCATTTAATTTTGAAAATGGAAATGAATCTTGCACAACTCCAACATTTTTTTGCAAGTTTGATGCCGTGAACAAAAATAAGTGCCATAGAGTATATCCACAACAGAACAATATACATGGGTAATTTCAAAATCATATCTTTTCAATTAACGTAGTAAATCAGTTTTTTCTTCCTACTGTAAAATTACGCTTTTTGGACTTATGCACTTTTCGCATTAGGCCGACGATATTTTGATTGATACGTATGGCGTTTATTGCATCAACATACGTTCAATACAAAAACCATTGTGATTTGAACGAAAACATCATAAACATGAGGCGTTGCTTAGTGCATACACACGCCAAGATAGCTGAAATGAACTATAACTTTTTATTATAACCACAAAACATACCTACTACAAAGAAATGATAAACATATAATTTTATTTTCCCAAGGCCCCCTAGGAAAGCGGCACATTGCATACAGTATAGTAGGCCGCAAACTTGACAATTGCGTTGCCCGTGCGGTAAACTTAAAACTGTGCTGTAATATTTGAAAATCGCACAGTTCGTTCAAATTTTGCAGTCAGCTTTGAGATTTTGACGTTTACTCAATAAATATCCTGTCGCGTCTCTTTTTAAATCTAATAATTTTTTGTCAGAAAAATCTCTTAAAAGGTACGGCAGTGGAAAACCTAAATATTTTAGGTACGAACTGGCCATTTATGCATTGGCGGGCAAAAGAACAAATTAACGTGTCAGTCATAAGCCGGTCGGAATTATTAGAATATTATGCTCACAGTAAGTTAGTAAGCTACTTGGAAATTTTTACATCTGTTAACATAGACAACAAATCATTAAAAATAAAGTTACTGTTTTATGAATAAATTCGTCTTCTTAAGTGGTCGTGGGAAAAATAGTGTACATAACTCGATGGAAAGTGTATTTCCTATAAACTCATGTGATTTCTTTTCTGCACTCGGCTACGCCTCGTGCATAAAATTTCACGCTCGTATGAAATTTGTCACTTTCCATGCTCGTTACGTAATATACTATTTTATTTCATGTTCTCTGGGCATACTCATACTGTACACACTTCACACTATAGTAGGCTCCCGGCTCTCACCACTCGAGCGCTGCGTTATCTCAGTGTGCGTCATCTGACCTCGACACTTTCGTGTCGGCGGCCTTGGACAAAAATAGTAACTCTGGCCCCATATACTAACATTACCATATTCAGTGTTAAAATTTTCTTCCCTTCACACATACCTATTCTGCGAATTCTGCGAAAAACCAAGCCGTTAGAATAAGTAATAGAGGGAACTAAATTATCTGCATTGGATTGACTGTATAGAAACGCTTAGGAAAATGCATCGAAAATAATTTTAGAACTTACCGGGCCATCACCCATGTTCCCAATAATTTTAATTTAAAATAAGTACCATAAATTCATTCTTATTTCCAAAACATTATGATCCACGTAGCGACGACGGTAATCAATCCCCTTTGTCAATCAGCAATGCTAAAGGTCGCTTACACAATTTACTTTATTGAAGTGAGACTTCTTTTGACTCGGTAGAGTAAGTTCCTGTGTTGGCAAATGCGAGCGTCACGAAAAGTGAAACGAATGGAGGGGAGCAGTCTGAGAAGACGGGCAGAGGAGAAAGGGAATATCGAACGCCCCACTCTTTCGCCACGCGCTCTCTCAGGCTTCGCCCTCTTTCTCTAAGGCAAGCGTCAGTAAAGCGAGACCACAGCGTTTCATTTATCGTGACGCCGCCCCACTCTTTAGCCACGCTCTGTCTCATGCTTCGCGCTGTTTCTCTCAGGCAAGCGTCAGTAAAGCGAGGACACAGCGTTTCAGTTCTCGTGACGCCACAGAGAGCTTGGTTAGAAGCATTAAAATTCGATTTATTCTTTCATTATTATTATTTTGATACGGACAATACA
This sequence comes from Xestobium rufovillosum, assembly GCA_963966045.1. NCBI lineage: Eukaryota > Metazoa > Arthropoda > Insecta > Coleoptera > Ptinidae > Xestobium > Xestobium rufovillosum. The sequence continues at coordinate 25,813,453 of OZ014493.1, read as the reverse complement.
AATTTTTCATTCCTCTAATAACGTTGAAGTTTCACTTCTATCGCGTGTGGCGACCACGCACCCAGTTTTTTTATATGTATAATATTTATGAAAATGTATATTTTAATAAAACGTTTTCTAAGTTGAAATGATGTATAAAAATAAAATAAAAAATAATATGCACTATGGGAGTTTCAGAACAAGTAGGATTTTCTACGATTTTTTTAGCAATTCTAAATGTTTTTAAACTCTTTGTAACAAAATCCCCGCCGGGAATAACATACTGTATATACAAGTATATTAGATAGCCTTTAAGCTTTGTTAGTTTGTTCCATGAGTTCTTATTTCAATTTTTCAAATTATTATCTTCCAAATCTGCCGGCACCATCCATTTCAATCAATATTTTTCTTGGTAGAACCTTTTTCTTTTATTGGCTGGTTCGCTCCAAACTGATGCCATTCTTTCTGTGTAGCCAAGCAAGTGCAATTTCCTCGTATTTATTATACCCACATTTCCTTCCTCTATCTTTTTAGAGTTATTTTTAATTATAGTTGTTCTGATTGGCCAATCATAATATACATATATGGCCGAGTGCAAAGACTTAGAGGACTGCAGGTGTTAACTGCAACAAATATCTAGGTGTCGTTTTGTAATATGTAACGTTTGACACATGCAAAATATTTGAACTGAATCAATTTTTGTAATCGTCAAGATTTGCTCCGGTTTGGCTGGTTGTTAGTACAGTAATCGATGGAAGTGCTTTTGCAAGAGGAATTATCAAAAAATATGGAATATATGATATCTCGCCAATAGATCTGTGAAAGCAAATTAACGAAAACTGCCCTAAGTTTATAATAAAGAATATAAAGAATTATTATCTTACATACTTAATATATTAAAGCGCAATGAAGTTTGCCCTAGAACTCTTCAAATATCAGTGTTACAACTGACACTTTCAACGTTACATTTGACACCAGTCTAGATAAATGGGCAATCGGACACCCCACATAAGCGTAGATCGTAGAAATTTGACACTTAATTTTAGGAAGCACTGCCATTTCGCCGCAGAATTTATTCTGCGGCAAGTGGCAAAAGTGACGTCATGCCCTTCGCAGCTGCATGCTGCAGGTGTGTTAAACAATAACATATTCCGAATTTGATTACGTCAGCCACATACAAGGGCAATTTTTATTATTTTTTTCTCGGGTAATGTATGTCCCAGGTGAAAAAAGAAGAAACGCGGGTCAAATATTTTGACAAGTTCTTTTTAATTATGGAAAGTTGTCCGATTGCTCATTCTCGTCTATTTAATTTTTATGCGAAATGTAAATAATTGCACTTTATTCCTGAAACATGGAGAAGCATTATTATTTATAATTTGTATGTATCTTGTAAATTACAAACATATATTATGTATGTAGCAGTGGCTTAACTACAAATTTTTGGCCCCCCGCGAAAAAATCCAAAAGGCCCTCACCCACGGGGGATGTGGGGGGCGGCAGCCCCCCATTAGATGGGGGGAGATTTTTTTTTAATTTTTGCGTTTTAGAAACTATTTTAAAGCATTTTCAAATAAGAAATATCATTATGTGTATGTTCATTTACAGACCACAGAAAAGAAAAGAAAATACGTAGGTAAATTTTCAGCTGCGGAAAAAAACATTTTCTAACCCTTGGCAGGGCGTGGGGCCCCTGAAACTTACGGGCCCCCCGCCATGGCGGGGGCTCGCGGGTGTGTGGCTACGCCACTGGTATGTAGTAATAGTCTGCAGAAAAAAGTAAAAATACAATTTTGTTACAATTTACACCGGTCTCCTCCTACATCTACTGTAGGTACCATTTAACGAAGAATGAGTTCCACAAAATAATGGAAGCTTGGAGGGTAAGATAAAAATACCAAATAATTTTTCTTAGTTGGAGTTCTGAGCAAGGGAAATATTAAATGATTCCTAAGAATAGTGGGAAAAATATGACAAGAACAAAATATAATCTTAAGAGCCTTTCAAACCTAGCCATATAGAAGCTCATTCATCGCGGTAGAAATGCATACATTCGAAAAATCAAGTAGAATTTGAAACTATCACGGGAAACTTCAAATTTATATTTGTTGTTGGAAAAATCTAAGAAATCTTGTATGTCTGTGCACATTTATCTAGAATAAGTGGTTTAATCTAGGTTTAAAATTGCAATTACCTACGAGTTCTTGCAGATAAAGTACAGTATCCAACTCTCGAGTTATGGCTATTATTAACTCGGGTGAATTAAAATACTCGCCTACGGATCGTATTTCATCCTCGTTGGATAAGTCTATAGCCAATTTACCTAAATGTAATGAAATTTTCTTCTGGCCATTCTTCACATCCAAAAAATTAGGAATGCATTGCTTGAACATTTGCAAGATTTATTCAAAAGTCATCATCAGCATAAACCATTTAATAAGCTCTCTCAGTAGTAACGGAAGATAATTAGTGAATTACTTGACGTTTTCCGCTGCTCTGAAGTACGTGATGTAAACTTAACTATGAATATTGGTTTCATTTATCAGTTCTGACAGACAAAAATAAAATACTAATTAGAAGAGGCTGTTAAAATTTTACACTAAACAATAATTAACTGTCTAATAATGATTAGTAACTTAAAATTTAATCTGCCAATGAAACTAATAATAAATGGTTGTTTTTATACTTAGCTATTTTGCACTTATTATGGTATGCTTGCAATAATTAAAGATTAAGTTTAATTGCAGGAGTTTCATGGGAAAATACCAGTGTGAAAATTTATTGAAGAACTGAAAATAAAAACAACTACCTAACTGGCTACGATATGTTACCTATGCGATGAACGAAAAGCAATTACTTACCTTTAAATGATAATAATTCATTCTCAGCTTTTATTGTCATTCAAAAAATTTCAGTTCCTCTTTGATCCAATCGATGTATAGGGTAGTAGGTCTAATAAGACAAGTCCGTGTAACAATTTTCATTTTGCACCGTATGGCTGTTTATGTAGACATTAGATTATCTAACACAAATAACGTTATCCTGACTGTCATCCTATCACTAAATAAACTTAATTTTGGCGTACTTACGATTTTTTGAAACAATATAGAAGGTACCAACCTGAAACAAAAAGAATAACGTTAATAAAATAATATACGAGGTGTAGACACTGTTAAGAACAAAACAAAAGTACATCAATCTTAAATCATTCAAAAGTTGCATTAATTTTAACATTGAAGATGTTTTTAGTATCCTAGTATGGGGGATCATATTCACCGAAAAGATTATGTTGCATTTGACACATACGTCACGCACCCGAGCGTACACGCGAATCGACCCTTTAAGTCCATTTTCGCTCACTGCCATAAGAATTTATATGTGGAGCAAGCGACTTCGTGTCTTAGTAGTTAATATTTTAATTTCAGGATTTCACATTTTAACCAAAAATGCGTTTCAGTATTATAATTCAATGTTAAGGCTGCGGCATTCGAATACCCGAGAAACGTTCTCCTCGCTTCTGAGACGGTGATAATACAGGCAGTCCAGCTCAAAAACTGTATTACTTATAGACATGCATTATGGCTTAAAAAAAAAGGGTTGGTAGAATAGGCTTATAACTATTTTATTCGCCATATTTACACTGTTTTTAAAATAAACGACGTTGAAAACTGGCAAATCTTAACGGATATTTTAGCACTATTCACACACAAATTGAACATTTGGATTTTAGTTAACCGACAAATAAAATATGTGAGCATACTCACCGATGTTTTGGTTTTATTTCAAGACTATATTTGCCTAATTTCGTTATTTTGTAAAAAAGGATAATTAACCGCCTGTAGATCTAACAAACGTAGATTAGGCGTTATCTATTTTGTTCGATGAAACAACGCCGCCTTACAAAAAATGAACAGATGAAAGAGAGGGCACAGGGACCGCGCGCTGACAAATGGGAGGAGCCGAACCCCCGACCGGCCGTTCACGAAGGTTGGCGGAAGAATTTACCAAACGCGATGTCACCGGCATTCAAGGGACATTCACTCAGCATTCATTCGACAGACATTCATCCTGCATTCTCATACCAGACATTCTCCGAATAACTTCCAGAGTTATCGCGAGTACCTGACTACCTGACTTGCGTCGCGTGAAGTGATTAGCTGTGATACAATAATTAAATGCCGTTATTTAATGATTAAGGGTGTCAATAATTAAATATACGTTAATTGATCCGGTGTAGAGGTATAATAGGCTGGCGAAGGATAGTTCTGAAATTCTACGGGGAGCCGTGGATGTTCAAACCATAAATTCGCACACGCCGAAAGCAGATTGAAACATGCAGTGAAAATAGCATTTGCCGTGAAAATAGCACGTCTGCCTTCGACCGATGCAGTAAGCGATTGAACATCCCGTCAGGTTGAATTTCGGAGCAATAATTATACACCTGCTTACGTAACAATTAATGGCCATCCGATTAAGGGATCGCCGAGAGTAGCTGAAACGTATATCCCCGACCTACACATCACCTGGTTGCACACCTGTGCGACGACGTAAACCAGATACCGAGTACACAGTAGAATTCATTCCACGGGACAACAGGCAGTTACCAGAAAACCGTCCTGGAGAGAATCGCTTGCGATACCTGACTATCAAAACCCAGTATCGTTTGCTATTCGCTCATGTATATAATTACCGTTTAGATTTTACCGTATGGATAATATTTACTTCCTGTAAATATTTTATATAATTCCGTTTGACCAGTTTTAATGTACATAGCTAAATATAATAGAATCATATTTATTTGTTTCCCGTGTGTATTATTATCTCTGTATAGCAATAGAGAACCCAGCCCTTCTTCGACTGAAACGAAGGGTATACAGGCTGTCTGAAATTCGGTGTGCAGCATGGGGATTTCTGTTATCTTAACAGCTAGACCCTAGGTTTAAATTCGGCAAAGTTGCCAAATATTATGCTGACTAATGTCCTCAAAAGAAAATCGAGACATTCTTATTCGTTCTCGTGAAAACTGAAAAAAACTGAAAAATTGCGTTTTCGTTTTTTGGCTATAACTTTTGTGTTTGACCTTGTATCTTCATTCTGTAAAAACTTTTTCATTGGCACTTTTTATTCTCTATTTGATAGCATTGTCACTCATTGGCTACGTCGATTCATTTTTGTTTTTTAAAAGCCAACTTCATTTTTTCTTATGGGCGTCATATCTGAGTGGCAGGTAAGATAATCCGCGTAATTTTCCTGAATACAACGATGTGCTTCATGTTGACTTTTTCATATTTTTACAGTTTTTATACATTTTTGCCGATTTTTATTTCTGCGTTCTAGTTATCTAAGACAAAGTCAGAAATAATGTGAGTTACCATGGAAGCAAAGTCACCTAACGTCAAGTTACTAATAATTTTCGCTTGCAAGTTTTTTCGATTTGTGTCGTATTTGTTTACATTTTCCCCGCGTTGAATTTGTTTTTGTTAGGTTCATTTTCAATTTTGTGTTCCTAGGTTCCTGATGCTGTTATTGCTTCTTCTTTTACGTTTTTGAATTTTTGTATTACCGGAAAATGTTCCCTAACAAAGAAAAACGAGACATGATTGAACTCTATTGTTCGTTCAGACAGAATGAGCAATAGATTTCAATAAAGAATAAGCAATAAGATTTCAATAATTTGCTATTAGGTTACTTTGTTTCCATGGTAACTCACATTATTTCTGATTTTGTCTTAGATAATTAAGAACGCAGAAATAAAAATCGGCAAAAAATTATAGAAACTGTAAAAATATGAAGAAAGTCAACATGAAGCACATCGTTGTATTCAGGAAAATAACGCGGATTAGCTCACCTGTCACTCAGGTATGGCGCCCATAAGAAAAACTGAAGTTGACTTTTAAAGAACAAAAATGAATCGACGTAGCCAATGAATGACAATGCTATCAAATAGAGAATAAAAAGTGCCAATGCAAAAGTTTTTACAGAATGAAGATATGAGGTGAAACAAAATAGTTATAGCCAAAAAACGAAAACGCAATTTTTCAGTTTTTTTCAGTTTTCACGAGAACGATTCAGAATATCTCGATTTTCTTTTGAGGACATTAGTCAGTATAATATTTGGCAACTTTGCCGAATTTAAACCTAGGGTCTAGCTGTTAAGATAACAGAGATTCCCATGTTGCACGCCGAATTTCAGACAGCCTGTATATCTTTCGACGAATAAGTTTCCCAACCGACCGACCGAGATGCAACAATTCGATCGTTCATAAGCCAACGACCCGAAATAATTTAGTATACAGTGTGTTCCAGGACGCACGAGGGAAAGTTCGTTGCCATTTCAATTTTCTGCTGGGTTAACTGTACCAAGCTGTTGCGAAAGCTATGTCTATTTGTGTCTTACACATGTACTACTGATGTCTTGTCCCATCTTTGCGTATGAATAATTATTTAACACGCTATCGCGTATGCGGAAATATCCCAAACGCACAAGGGTTACAGTCTGCTTTGTCATTTTTAATATCTCCCCCGGTTGCATCTTTGCGAAGGCTGTAAATTTTTAATGAAGGTGTTAAAAATCTACTAACAGTTCGTTTAGAAATCTAGCATTATCTATGGTTAAAAATGTACTGATAGTAACAGAGGGAGTATAAGTATACTTCTATAATCTACCGACACCGAAACTTGGTTATGTTTCAAATGCTTGGGGACAGAAAACTTCTCCGTCGCAAATGGTGGCAATTTTAATGTGCTAGCATCTCGAAAAGAGCGGGCTCTAATAAAACTTACTTTTGGTGGTACAATATAACAAAGAATCCAGAAATAAACAAATAAATTAAGGGGTGACGCCTCATACACTGCTGAATATTTGAGCTTCATTGAAATTTCAATATTTCAAGTGACTTCAGACAACACCGTACATGATACAATACTGTACAAAGTACCTAAGCAACGGATTGCTGATTTTTCTTAACATCCTAAATCTTAATTGATGGAATCACGTCAAACACACATTCATAGGAATTTTTGGTTATATTTAGGCTCACTCTGCGTTTCGCTTCAGTGCTTCTGTCATTCATCTACAGTTCTAGGACAGCCGTTTCTCCGTACGTCAATCGCATCTCTGTTGCTGCTTCTGTGCATTAGATTCAGTGAAGGGATAAGAAAAGCCCAGAATTATTGGAACCGTGATAGTCGAATTGGTACTGACTCAGCAAACGACACCGGCAACCATCGACGTTTATTATTATAGCTAAACTGTATTCCTCCACTCATGACATTGGTCTAATTACGGCAATCTGCTCATTCTTAGAAAATCATAATTTTTACCGGTTTTCACGTACCACTTTGTGATAGTGGCAGCAGATGGAGAAATTGGAAAAACGGTTTATCTCAAACAGTGTTTTAGCTCCCGTTTTCGTTAATAATCTGTTTGTATATTTAAAAACCCTTGTAAGACCAGTTTATTTCAATCTTTTACAGTAGTCATTCCTCAAATGCTCAAATAAGAGGAACGTCAACCCGCAACATTAGCCCAACGTCTGAAAACGAACAGGTTTTTTTTCATGGCTCTGGTCGACGATCAATAAACAGTCTATATTCGACGTGGATTTGTTTTACTTTTGCGTGAAATTGTATGTATATGGGCATGAAATGATTAGACATGGACACAAGATGGGAAGGGATTTTGTCAAGAGAGAGCAGTCACGACATGTATAGACATACAGGAGTAGACTCATGGAATAGTAAAACACAAGAAAGCGAAGACTTAATGATTTATGATATATCAACGAACAGGTTGAAAAACCAAAAGTTCCTTGATTTGCTGAACGAATAAATTAATATCCTGTCGATATTCCAAACGCCTATACCTAATGAATTATGTACCTGCCTTATTCAGTGTTCGAAATAGGTACTTAATTAAGTAAACTGAAATATCTTGCACAAGAAATGTTTGAGTGCAGGTAAACGCCATAGCATAATTGTACGAGTATAAATGTCACTTTGATTTATAATAAGGTTAAAAAATTGCAGACAAGCGCTGAAATAGACTAGTTCGAGAATATATGGCGAAAGCTGCAAGATACACATATGCAAATCGATTTTATTGTCACGATTATTGCAAAGCCTTTAATTATTGAACTTAATTGAAATCGAACTCGATGACTACACAATTTATATTCCAAGACATGTCATTTACTTTTGTTAGCTTGACCTATAGTTTACTTTGGAGCATAATAAATTCTTGGGAGAATTGGTTTAAATCAATTTTGTAATCTAACAGCATGCACTGCATAGATATTATTTTGCACTTTTATTTTTTGTATTTTATAAAGCCGTATTTGCATATCTACCTATCAGCAGCTTCATTATAATATGAACATGAAATACTACATAACAGTATTCAGTTAACAATATACTATCACTAAAGCTCGTTGGAAATAATTTAGTGGCCAGGTTGTTCCCGCATTTGAATCTAAACATTTAAAAAAATGCAGCACAACTGCATCCTTTTTATATATTAATAGCGAAAGTGATTTTACATTGAAACTTTGTTAGCCGGATATCTCATCGAGGACTCCATCGATTTCAACAATTGTGGGCTCTACGGAAAGCTCTAATGCTGTAGATGTGCCTTTTCTTGGTTTTGGGGACTTAAAAAGCATTTGTTACATTTTAGGTAGCTATTAATTTGTAATAAAATGTCCAATATTATTTTCCGACAAAAGTAGAGAGTGCCATGCCTTTGACAATTAAATAATTTAGCGAAGGTGATTTTACATTGAAACTTTATTCGTCGGATATCTCATCGAGGACTCCATCGATTTCAATTTCAACAATTGTGGGCTCTACCGGAAAGCTCTTAAGCTGTGCCTTTTCGGGGTTTAAAAAGCATTTGTTACATTTTAGGTAGCTATTAATTGGTGATGTCCAATATTAGGTATTTTCCGACAAAAGTAGAGTGCCATGCCTTTGACAATTAAATAATTATCGAATGCGAAATTTTAACTGGAGCAAAGCGTCGAGAATGTGTACTTATACCTAAAGTTAAATGAAAACCATGTGATTCTGCTTTACCTTTTCAATTTGAACTTCGCTTAAGCTGGGGAACTTAAGGAGTGCGGTGCCGCAATTTTACAACGGACCGGAATTTATTTTACGTTGTCATTTTAAAATACTATAGCTTTTAACAAGAGTGGAACTTAAGAGTGCGGTACCGCAATTTTTCTGTCTCCGCATTCTTTTTTCCGTTGAGGTGTGCGGCAACGGATTGCGGTGTGAGAAAACTGATTTCTTCACGCCGCAACATTGAAGGCATTTTCCGGTGGATTCTAGTCACAATTTTCACCATCAAATACCAAATTTAGGTTATGTTGTTTTGAACACGTGTCAGTTGTACGTACTACGTACCTACATTAAAAATGAACAAAAGGATAGTGACTTTTTCTCATGAGGAGGAGGAAAAATTAATAGACTTTGTAAAAGAAAATTCAGTTTTATATAATGTTAAAGAAAAGCAATACAGAAACTCACAATTAAAAAAGAAGTTGTGGATCGAAATAGCCCAAAAGTTGAACAAAAGTGGTAAATATCTCCTTTTTATCTATTTATGACGCCAAATAAACAAAACTGATCAACGCAAATGGAATTCTTAAGTTCCAAGAACGCAGCCGAAAAGTATGACCGCACATTTCGACGGAAAATTTTCACCGCAACTTTTATTTCGTTCCGTTAATAGCATTGCGGCACCGCACTCCTTAAGTTCCCTAGCTTTAGCGTTTTGCTTAACAGAAAACAAAAGTTAAGGACAAACGCTTAAGAAAGTGGCCCTTTACCTTCCAGAGCCTATATTTTCCCATGGACAGCTTTTACGTAGCTCTTTCGCGCGTTCGAAAATTTTACTCCATAAAAATTTTAATCAAGGACTCTAAAGATAAAAGGTTCTTTTCCAAACTATTTAGGTAAATTTACGCGTAATGTTGTTTACACTGAAGTTCTATAATATGTTTTCTTTATGTATGTATAAATCAAATAATAACTTTTCAACATCTTTTATATTTGTTTTTTACAAAATTATGAAGTAATGCGAGTACAAATAATATTATATAACAAAAACATTTATTTTCGTTACTCATAAAAAAACATCTAATGTGCCATAAAAAAGAAAATAAAAAAAGTATTATAATGCTATGAAAAAAGAACTCATTCTAAGGTTTCAGTTCTCACTTAATTCTAACGTTTCATTCTCGCTTTTATCCGATTTTTCTAAGTTGTCTACAAGTTGAGACAGAGCATTGTCTAAATTGTCATCTATAGATAAAAATGATTTAAGAAGTTCTTCACCTGCAGACGAAAAGGTTGGTGCAGCGATGCCTGAATCGCCATCGGTATTTTTTTTAGATGAAAATGATTCATTCAATTCTTGGCGTGAAGGCAGAGGTGATGATACAGCTGATTGAATACATTCCATCTTTTTTCTTTTATTTATTTTTTCCAAGGCAGCTCTTTATTCTCTGATACGTTTTCTCTTATTTGAGCTGCTCTTTTGTTTCTTATTATCTTACTTTTTTCTTCTGTGTGCCCACATATTTGGCAATATCGGTTGTATTCGCACATTCGCAGATATATTGCTGAACATGCTGAACAGCGGCATACATTTGTAGTTTTCAGTTCATGTGCCATTATGTATGGCATACAATTGCATCTTTCACATTTTACGCATAAGTTTCGATTTTTGAAAATAGCTACGTACCAATTTATTATAGTGTCGAATTCCATGTGTTGTCTACTACCGCACACACTGCAAAACATGTCCATTTCTGCAATTCACGTAGTTCCGACCTACGTTGTTTTATATTCAGTCAGTACCAATATTAGATTTTCAGTTCTTCACTCGCAAGTACAGATCAACCGTTCAGGTTAGGATTCGAGACAGCTTGCATTGCAGAAAAAGTTAAGGTACTGATTTGAGGAAAATAGTATTGATATGCCGGCCCCCGGTTGCCAGATATTTCCCATGCAGAAAAGAATCTTTAATAATCTTAGATGTTAGTTGTTAGATGTCGCCCAAAAGCAAGTTGTACTACAGACTTACTAGATTTTCACATTAGTTGTACTTATAACTATCATTAATACTCCACAGAACATGTTCTGTGAATAACTCGCACTCGATCATCGACAAAATATTAATATTAACCAAACCATACACTGCGCGACTGGGCCCTTAGCATCTCTTCGATAATGTGAAGAATCCTTATCTTTTTAGTTTTTCTTTGTCGTGTAATTACAATTTTCCAAAAAACAATTCTGAAAAGACGTGTGGCGTAGCCCACGGGTTCCACTTGTTAGAATAAAAGGAGCAACGTAACCACGGAGCTAATATTAGTATTAATATGAATAAAATTTACTGTAGCATCCTGGATGGATACACATTATTTAGGGCAGGTTAGGTTAGGGCAATGCACAAATTGTAGGGCAGAGGCAAAAAAATATAAAGTTGTGTGAATCAATTTGTATCGCATAGTAGGTATACAAACCGTTTGCGTTTTGTTCATACTTTCTAGCGATTCCACCACGCGCGCGGTGCGAACGACAATGCCATGAAAATAACGCGCTATACTTGGGCCGCCGAACAGACGGAGTGATCACCCTGCAAGCATGAGCTCTAGGCGGGACCACTTTCAATTTAGGACGACAGAACCGCAGTGATGAGCTTTCTTTAGACCCAACGAAGTCGCATCACTCCAATTCGGACGTCATGAATTAATATTGCCACCGCTAGAGCACGTTCTTGCAGGGTGATCACTCCGTCTGTTGGGCGGCCCAAGTATAGAGTTTGTTGGCTGTGTAGGTACATCTCCTCTCTCCCCGAGAAGGTTAAGTTATACTTACAACTGGGGCAGCGAGGAATTCTACAATAACATTTTTAGCGAGCATCGGTGGACATTTTTTCTTACTAATTGGGAGTACACATTATGATCCTGTACTTATCGGTATAACGGTAAAAACATAGCGTTTATTTAATGGTAGCAGTAAACATGTGAGTGTAGAGCTCAAAATTTAAACAAACATGAGTCTCCCTGTTATAATAATTCATTCACAAAGATCTTTGATATATTTTCAACATTTACTGATTACTTCTTTCTGGTTATCAGTCATCGCCGCGCTCTTAAAAATTCCCGTGAGATACAGAACGTACCTACCTAAACTACTACGGAATTTGTAGTAGTACCTAGTTTGTTTGTCCTAAATTCATTCCACTGTAATCCCATCACGTAAAGATGTAGTAACGCAGATTGTAATAGAGGTAATCTAAAGAACTATCTGGGTTTGTTTTCATACGTTTATTTCATAACAGAGAACCTCAAAAGAAAACAATAATTAAATGAAACAACACTGTAACAACAATAACAACAAGAAGTTTATGTTTATTTTACGCCTGTTAGTAGCGATGTCGATACTAATTTATTTATGAACAGAATGGGAACCCGACACTAAACTCCTTCAATGCATTAATTAACAATGTAAAAATGGTTGACATAATTGCAAGTATCATGTATGATTTACAGTCAAAAGTAAATCACCGTTTTAAAGTGTAAACTTTTGTAGTATCATAACGGAACATTTTATTGACCATCAATCGCAACAAAGCCTTCATCTTGGTCTACCTATACCTGCATGCAAATAAGAAACAAACTGTCAATAATACCTTATACGCTGTAACGAAGATATTAACTAAGTAAATATTGTAAGACTATACTTCCCACAAGCCTTCATGCAAAAATCTTTAATGACAGAGTTACTACGCACGGACAAAAACGTTCGCGGACTTGGTATAATAGAGCGTTATTCACGACGACCGTAAATTACAAGTACCTATATATTTTAGAAAGCAATATAAATTGAAACACTTCGTAAATGTATGTTTTTGAATGCTTTAGATACGTACAATAATTACTCTTTAATATTCAGAAGCAATAATCCACACCAAGTTAACACGGGAGTTGGTCATGGCTTTTTGGCAAGAGCATTCGACCGAAAACGAGTGAGTAGTATTTGCCTCTGACCGGCAAATATTCGGGGTATTAATGTGAAATGGAAATAAAATAATTGGACAATACTATACTAATAATCGAAGACTGCATCGAATGTTTAAGTTTCACCCGATGTCACAAAGGATATCTTCGCGAGGCTGCTGGACTGACACCGAACTAATACGGCCAAAGAGACTATTCATATTGGTGCCTAACTTATGTTCTAAGGTCAGATGAATTTAGTAACTTGACGGTAGATCGTTTACGTTCAGTAACACTGATGCCGACGCTTCGTTTAAGCCTTCTAATGCAAGACCCCAAGAACTAGGAGTGCGATAAACACTTTATGTTCCATGGGGAAGCAATATTTGGTAGAATGGAAGAAATGTAAAATTTATAAAACTATAAGGGATGGAAGTGGTCGAGATTTGCCTATACGATCAGTTTTGAATGTGGAGCAGATGAAGATGGTTGTGGGGTTGGTGCTTACTTTGGCCTCGAAGGGTTTCATATTTGAAGCTAGTCAGTGGAAAAAGTCAAGGAAGTTAACATGATTAGTGGCCAAAGTCTATGTGATATGCTGCATTTCGGATGACGATCATAAGTGGAAGAAAGAGTTGATGACTAACATTTCTTGAGATGAATTCCAATGAGATAAAGCAGTAAGTTAATTGATGAACCGAGTATTTCATCAAGATGATGACTGATCTTCTAGTTGGCTATTACCTATGTTGGTTGCTAATTCTTTAATGATGGCAGTTCCCTGTTACTCGACATTCTACACTTCCCCAAATTCTTAAACCATGAAGTAAGTTTTTTCATTGCAATTTGCTACTTGCAATTTTATCTCAAATTATTATAAATTTTTAACGCGTTGGCTCTGATCCGCTGCGCACCGGGTCGTATTTCGCTTGCCGTGTTAATATTTTTTAAACAAATTAATAATCTGGAAAAAGAGATTTCCGTGACCCAGCATTGGGCTGTGCTCGAAGGCTCGACGGAAGGCACTAGTGACATGAAAAGTACCTGTAAGTGAATGAAGGGTTGCTGACAGCCGCAACCTTAACGACTCCAAGTCGTCAGAAACTGTAAAAACTGGTAAAGAAAGAAGCATTTGGTTTAGTAATTTACGTAGTAAGGCATCTAAGGCGCTCGGGGATCCCGACTAAGCCCGTCACAGCACGACACGGCCCGTCCCATCAAAATACGGATAGAATGAAAACAATGCAAATGAAGGGACAACCGCCCACTAGTACAGCACGGCACGGCCCAGAGCGAATGCCGACGGAACGGATTGCCCTAGGCCCAGGCCTAGGATTGCCGGTCTCCAATCCTCCCCGGCAATCAACGGAACGTGCCGTGCTGGATTGGTCAAGTGAGCGCGACGACGTGCCGGGCGGCGCCGGTCAGCATCAACTTGTCCAGTCCTCTCAGGCGCATGTCTGTTTTGCAATATTTCGGCACTTATTCAGAGGTCAGAGGCAGAGCAAACAATAAAATTTATTTTCGTCTTCTTTTAGATTGTTAAATAGTTTATGGAACTCTCCAAGGGTTGCCCTTTGTTGTTTAATGGAATGGATCCACATCATGCTCCTTTTCTTCTTCTTCTTTTGCTAATAATGCATTACCATAATTTCTTCATCATCAGAACTACTGCTGACACACATGGTAAATCTGTTACTGCTAGATGCTTGGGCTAGATGTAAACTAAGAAAGGATTCGTTTACAGAGCAGACATAACACGGCCTGCCGGTTGCTACTGGAATTATAGTATCGGGTCGTGCTGTGACGGGCAAGTGACAAGCTTAAACCCTCGTTAGTTACAGCATCTGTGCGGCAAGCTACAGTGAGTGTAGTTTGATTTGAGTATCCCAGTGACGGTGGCGAAAGTAGAAACTAATTTGGGAATAGCGTAGCCGCATAATTTAATAAGGAAATGTATAGCAGAAGCATCAATTGAAAATAGACCGAAAACTTAAAGAGAGATACTTAAGTTGACTATATTAATTTAAGGAGGTCTTGGTGAAGGCTCCACACGACTATTTTAATTCCTATGTGATGCCTCGTCACGGGCCGTAGGGAAAATCATTTTAGAGCACGGATGATCCATGATTTAGAGGGACGACAGTTGGACCTGCATTTCAAGGTCAACGACGCCCAACAATAACGAAAAAGCTGCCGGTACGAATGCCGCTTTTCTGTTCTCTGATGGTATTGCGACGAACTAGTTATACGAGGATATATTGACAAGTTTCCAAAATCGCCACTAGGGGGTTGTTTTGTTAAATATTTTTATGTTGTTGTCATGGCAACTCTTTCATAAGAATTGACTGCAAATATTAAATTGAAAAATGCCAAATAGTCTGGTTTTGATAAGAGTTCGCAAGTGCGTTTTCCATTACGGATAAAAACGAAATTTTAGCGGTCATAAATTTGTTTCATCTGGAGTGAAAAATCGCAAAGAAACTCAAATCCAGGTTGAATGCTGTTCTTGGAGATTCAATAACCTTCATTTTCCAACGTGAGTCTCTGGCTTTCGAAATGTAAGCGAGGCTGTACGCACACTTGTGACGAATCACGCTCAGGACATCCAAAAATGGCTACCACACCCGAAATTGTGGATAAAATCTGCGACATGGTTTTGGCAGATCACTGAATAAAAGTGCGTCAAATTGTAGAAACGGTGGGCTGCTCTTTTCTCTTATGAACGAGTAGTTCAAATTTTATATAATATGGGTCTAAAAAACTTTCTGCAAGATGGATGCCGCATTTGCTCAATTCGTAGCAAAAACGAGTTCGAGCCTGAAGCTCAGTCGAGAGTTTGGCACCGTTTAATAAAAATCCAGTGGATTTCAGGAGACGATTCGTGACCATGAACGCCAGAAACAAAAAGGCAATCAAAACAGTGGATGGTGAATCGGCTCTGAAGAAGGCAAAGACCATTCAGTCGGCTGGAAAAGTGATAGTTTTTTGGGGCGCCAAAGGAATTCTGTTGATTGATTATCTTGGAAAAGGGAAAACTGTCAATACTATACAACATTTTTGGACAAGCTTCAAACGACTGGGAATGGTCCAGAAAAAGTATTGTTTCACCAAGTCTATACTCATTCAAGCGCATGCTCAGCAAGAATTGAAGTTCAAAATCCTTCCGCATCCACACTATTCGCCTGATTTGGTTCCATCGGACTTCCATCTATTCCCGAAACTCGAAACATTCCTGGCTGAAAAGAGATTTCCATCGAATGAAGAGGCTGTAGACGGGCATTTTGGGAATCTCGAAGAAAGTCACTTCCAGAAGGGCATCGAGAAGTTGAAGAAACGTTGGACCAAGTGTGTTAAGGAGATTTTGTTGAAAAATAAAATATAACTTGAATCAAATTTATTTTATTTTCATTATTCCGGAAACTTGTTAATCTTCTCGTATCTAATACAGATTTTGAAAATTCTTCCGAAGTATAAGCTATTTTCTATTGCAATCCCTCAATCAAAACGTTCTGGTAAGTGCTATAGTCTTTATACTTGTCATGTATAATTTATAAGGCCATTACGAAACATTTCGCATATTTCTCTCGCTATCATAGAACACTACTACGTTCTAAATCATAATAATTATAGCTTCAAATTCCATTCCACATTACACATCACGTCCACATCGTAAAGCTAATATTATTATGTAACTCATTATTGTAGTTGTCAATCCAAGACAATGATGGGTGTATGAACCTGAGAAAACACAAAGTTATAATACTGTATCTTATTATTTACTTTTAAAACACCAAGTTCTGGATTATTCCGCATAAATTTCCCGAGTTGTCTTAATTGACACCGTAGAATCCATGCATGGAATTATACAACTAAAACTCTTCACCACAATAGGCTTGTTGAGCAGCTACTGGATTCTGGTTGCCTACACATGCGAGATAAACGATGGAGAAACCGGCATGCATTAACATACATAATAAATAATTATTATGCATATCACCCAGTCATAATACTCGTGTTGTTATGCAGAGCATGATCCATAAATTGAAATGGAAATTAATACCCACAACTCGAGTTTTATTTGGTGGGTTTAATTTAGATTTCTGACTAAATCAAAGTTCATCAGCATTATCGCATTACGATAGTTGTTAATCAAATATGCGATATGCATGGCACATAGAAATTTAAAAGAACATAGGCAAATGACAAACTAGAATGTGAGGGCACAGCCTCAAACAAGGTTAAAAGTTTAGGTAGGGTCAATGGAAAATAAGACACCAGAAGAAATTTCAGTTACCGTAGGGGAAGCATGATTTTCAAGATATAGAAGGCGAAGTGCATCAAAAAGTATTTATTTTTTATTTTTTCTGCATCATCTCTTTTTAGATTCCTCATGAGATAATAAATTCAGAGAATGTTTTGGCTCCTACAATTGTCAACATCGATTAGATACGATTAACCGTCAGTTTCAACCATTGCGACACAAAGAAACGAGTTTATAACAATATAAGATGCCTTCATAATTTGCCTCAATAAACTATCTGATTACAAACAAAACTTCCTTCGCCCCATTCGTTTAATTCTAATTCAGTTTGTTCCACCATTGAACAAAAACGGCAAACGGGTAAATGGGAGCTTGGAAGGATCACATTATGCGTTTCTTCCAAGAACAAACTTGGCAGAACTCTATCTTTCAAGCAAAATGTTTCGATGACTAAAGACTTCAGAACGTAACATATGAGTATTCCAGGCATAAACTATTACAATCCCCGTGAGTGTGCAGGATATGCCCAAGAGGTCCTTTCAGAATAGGATTGTGTGTAGCAGCCAGTCATTCACATTTTGGGTCTATCTTTGTAGAACTAAACGTAACAGTTGATGAGTCCAAAAGTCTTGCTCTCAATTTTTTGACGGGACGGGACTTATGAGATAAACAGGCACGGGAACACAATAAGCTTGAGCTTTATTGAGAAGAACCACGAACTTATCCCGCAAGAATAATATCCTTCTTTATGTATTTTTGAGTTGATTGCATTCAGCAATCAGGTTTTCGATCTGATTATGGTTGCACCATGACTTTGGTGATAGTTTTAATTCTCTCAGATTATTTGAAAGCCTTCAATATGATTATGATTAGTCTGGAGATTCTCCAGGCTATTTTACATTATTGCGGGCTATGTTGAGGACATTAATCTTCTATGCGATCAAAAGTGCTTATGCTCCTTTTAAATTAATTTACTCAGTAAGACATCTTCTTGCCCATGAATTAAAAGTTTTGCTCTGCTGGTCCCTGGTTGTGTTGCACTTCTATAAACTATTATGATGTGGTCTGCGATACTTGTTTGGAAAATACTGAGATCAGGCTCATACAGAAGGTCCAAAATTCGTGTCTTGTACTTGCTTTTGGCATAAAAGGGTGAAATTATATATCACATACCTAATCTCGAGAATGACTTCAGTGGTAACGAAGTAAAATCCACATGGCAAGAAAGTCAAAAATCAAAAGAAAATGCTCTGCTAAATAATCCTGAGAGTATACGACCCTGCCCTTCCACTTTGATGCCGCGTTCACAGAAATTGTTCGAAGTTGTCGCCGTTTTGGTCGACACAAAGTTGCGCGTGTCGCACCCGCGCATCTGTGCATGCTCGTAACAGCGACAAGGGTCTTCCGCGAATTATTTCGGATGTATTTACGATACGTGCTTAGTTCTTCACGAGTATTAACTGGGGTTTTGAACACAACAACTTTCAAACACCCCCACAATAAAAATCCAAGAAGTTTAGATCCGTCAATCTTGTGGCGGCCATGCGGCATGTCCTCCATGACCGATCCACTGGTTAGGGAACTGTTTATCCGAAAATTTTCGTACTTTACGCCTAAAATGAGCCGGTGCCCCATCGTGCAATAATCACATGTTGCCTCTTACATTTAAAGGTACATCTTCCAATGTTGCAAAAATGCAGGTAGTTGTCGCCGTCTAAACGGTTTGGTAAAATAAATGGTCCAATTTACAATGCCTGATGTATTAGTGTTAGCATTCAGCAAAGAATTAGGAATGACTCTGAATGAAATGGAAGCAGTATTGACAGAGGGCTGCGGCATGAAAATCAATAAAAAAATCGTATGTAGGGGACGTGAAAATACGACGAAAACTAAAATACAAATAGGAAATTAGAAGATAGAGGACGTCGCGGATTTCTGCTATTTAGGAAGTCAAATAACTGGAGAAATATAAAACAGAGAATGGCGCAGGGTCGATTTACGTTTAATAAAAAGAAACAACTGCTATGTTCCGGAACGATTAATGTACAAACTCGGAAGAGACTCTTAAAGACGTAAGTATGGAGCACGGCATTGTACGGGTGCGAAACTTTGACAATAGGAGAAGCGGATCGAAAAGGAAGAGAAGCGTTTGAAATGTGGTGTAACAGACGCACGAGGAAGATATCGTGAATAGATAAGATTGTCAAAAGAGATGTATTAGAAAGAGTCGGGGAAAAGCGAAAGATTATGTAAGACTATAAAGAATAGGAGAGATAGGATGGTAGGACACCTGAGACACGAAGGAATAGTAGGGTTAGACCCAGATTAGATTACTGCTTTCAAATAGTTGGGGATATAGGATATTCCACTTCTAGGAAAATTCATAGGTTAGCTCAGGATAGGAAAGGATGAAGGTACGCGTCCAACCAGTCTTCGGACTGAGAACTTTATGGTGATGATGCGATGTCCGATGTACTGTATGGATTTTGCAAATGCTATCTTCCATATTTAAGCGATCTTTGCAGAAGTATGTATTTTTTGTTACAAAGCGTTCTTCGATACATTTACTGATTTCAATATTGAGCTTTCTGTTGACATGCCAGTTGCATGTTCCTTATGTTCCTAATATTGTTCAGTGCATTTTATATGAACAGGATGTTAGAATCAGCAATCTCAGATACTGTTCACTTCGCGAGACGCTTTAAGAAAGGAAAAAGAATAAGTAAATTGGATTCCCTGTCGCATCCTTGTAGCGTAGTTCCGGTTAAAGCTGATGAATTTTTTATTCTTGTATTCTAAAGAGTTTTTAATTGTTTATATCTCTAAAGCCCTGGTTTTTAAGACCCCGACGGAATCCGTCTACGCACTGTGCTGTCACAATTTTACTAAATTATATGTTTGTTGCTAAGTTACACCGATAAAAAACTGAAATACAGCAACGGAATTCCGTCGACGGAAAGTTGTTAAAAACCGACTTAAGAGTTCTTCAGGTTTTGTCACTATTATAAATATGCTAAACTGACAAAAAATTGTTTCTCTTAGGGTTGCAATTGCCAGCTGGATAATTATAATTATTAGCATAAGAAATATTTTTATAGCATACTTCAGATTCTTTGTTTTCATTTTTGCATGAGATTTAATAAATGTCCTAGCATTCTTTCTACATTCTCCTAATTAATAGCATTAATTATTGTCGGTCTTAGGAAGTTCCAACCGAGTTGTACTACATTAACGTTTTGCACAATAATTATTATATCACAGAATGTGAGAGATTTTTACGGTTCTTTTTAATTATACGCTGCTTAACCCACTTCCTTGACTGTTTGTTTTGATGGACAAATATGGAAAAGAAGAATAATGAAAAGTGACGGCACGTCTATAGGTTATCAAACTAACTGTGCCACTCCACGCTTACAATAAAGATGGTCTGCAAGTTATTATTACACAATAATTTGCATAAATTGTACATGTAAGAGTGGCTAATTCACTGCAAGGTCTGCAGGTAAGAATGATTCTTTCAGATGCAGTTCTTTGTAATTCTTGGAGTACTGTTAACAGGTACGTACGTATGTTTAAAATAAAATAACTGCGTGCGACACGTTTCATGTTCCTATTAGCATACTGGATGTTTCAGTAGATTAGATTGCAAAATGGTGACGCAAATAGGATTAATATATTGTATACATGCATATGTCATAATAATCGAGGCATTGTTTATGTGGCACATTTGCACTGCACATAATATACCTATAATTTCATAACTAGGGCGAATGTCAAATTAGAATTATTGGAATGTACCTACTTCTTTTTACAAAATAAGGAAAATAATGGTCGGAAAAATACTGGCTCACTTCAAAAAGTTTTCACTTTGTTCTTGTGTTTTTTTTATACTGGTATTTTTGATAAGACTGGTCTTCAAGATTTTCTCATAAAAACACTGCTTATGATTAATTACATATATACAATCATGGATAAAAATATGGAATATTTTTGATTTTATTTATTTCTCGGGAAACTTTGTTACGAACAGCTGCGACAGCATTTTATATTAGATACTGAGGCATTTAGTAGCCTGGCAATAACAAGCAAGTATCAGAAACTGTCATTGTGTTCTAAAAATCGAATTGAGTACTCTACTTCGTGTTCACACCTGACTTTTAACTTTTCTAAGTAGGTAAGTTTACTGGTCAACCTAGGTGTACAGAGGTAAAATTTAACATTTGTTGATTATTCTGTAGCATTACTGTCTTCGAATTACTGTCTTCGATAATGCCAGCAGTTCGATGTTGCACTGAAGTTGATGTAGCAAAGGTTGTAACTTTGTCAAATGTTGGTTGGAGACAAAGCCATATTGCAAGATTTGTTGGAATAACTCAGTCTGCGATTTCAAAAATTTTAAACAGGCACAGACAAACTGGAAATTTCAAGAAGAGCCCTGGCCAAGGACGGAGACGGTGTACAACTCGCCGGGATGACAGATTTTTAATGTTGCGATCACTAAGAGATCGTACCTTAACATCAACTCATTTAAAAAACCAACTTTTAAATGCGAAGCAAGTTAATGTTAGCTCCAAAACAGTTCGGCGAAGGTTGAAGGAAGCAAATTTGAAAGCGAGAGAGCCTGCTTAAGTCCCTTGACTGACTCAAAATGCTAGGGTTCGCAGATTACAATTTGCTAGAGCATATGGTGACTGCACTGATGTTGACCAATGTTATGTTTATCGACGAAACAAGAATCGTACTGTGGAAGCCAGATGGCCGTAACCATGTGAACAGAAGAATTGGAGAAAGATATTCCAACTGTGCACTAACTCCAAACGTCAGTTTTGGAGGAGGTGGGATAATGTTATGGGCAGGCATTAGTTGGGAGGGTCGTACAGAACTTGTAGAAGTGCGTGGAAGGATGACAGCTGACAATTACGTTGAAAACATCTTGTCAGAACATGTTGTGCCATTGGTTACAACAGATTCATCCTAATGCATGACAATGCACGACCACATGCTGCTGCAATTGTAAACCAGTATCTTAATGAAGTGGGAATCCAAAGTTTGGACTGGTCACCATACAGTCCAGACTTAAACCCAATAGAGCTCTTGTGGGATCAACTAAAAATTCGTATTCGAGCCAGGGATCCTGTGCCAATGACGCTAAATTAATTAAAATTTGCCGCTAATCAAGAATGGGATGCAATTCCGCAAGAATGTATAAAAAATTTAATCTCCAGCATGCCTAGAAGAATGGAAGCCGTAGTCCGCGCTCGGGGAGGCAATACTCGATATTCAGCAGCCCATGTTTTGTAACTGATTTCGTTATTTTGGTGTTAATGTTTGTCGGACCATAATTTATCCATTCTATACATATTCAACAAATTAAGTTTTTGTTAGTTGGTGTTTATTGAGGAGTTACTTGATGAACCGTTGTTATTAGATTACTCTTAAAATATACAAAGATAACTTGATTAGTTAGTTTTCTGTCTTCGTAATCTGTTATTATGAAAATTTAAAAATATTCCATATTTTTGTCCATGAGTTACGGTTAAAGTAGGTACTTACTTAGCTAGTGTATAGACTAGCTGGATGGTATATAAAGTAACCAAGCGGCTGGTTATTTTAGTAGAAATTCATCTTTCCACTAGAATAACTACGAATCTTGGATAGTTCATATACTATCAAGCCAGTTTATAAATTAACCAGAAATGATGGCTAAAGTATAAAACACAAAGAAAGTAAATAAAACAACCATTGTTCTTAGATACTTTGTAAAGTATCCATAACTATTTGGATAAAGCATGAACTTCATTTCTAGTAGTAGAAAATAACTAATTCGCTAGCTAGTACATAAACTAACCAATATTTTCCTTGGTTAATGTTGCAAAATTAATCAAACACTACTTGGGCAAAACACGATGCACGATGCACTGGGGATAATTTGTAAGAAACTGTCATTAGCAATAGTGGTAGTTGCATACAGGTACAATCCCTTTGTGGCCGTATACTCGGAAAGCATTCTAAGAATCACCCGGGTTGTTTACGTACATAGGTACCTGAACATAGAATTTTGGATTTAGTCCCATTTCGTGCGTCGTCGAAAATTTATCTCCTATTGTTTTCAAATGTTAATGTTTTAGTTTTGGGGGGGGGGGGACTTAAACGCTCCGCTCGCTTCGCTCGCTCCGCTTGCCCACAGACCGGAAATAGTGTGCCGTGGAACCACCTTTTTGGCCGTATTCAGTGACCGGCAACACCACTTTTTCTATTAAATTTACAAAAGAAAATTCTGCTTAGTTTATATACTAACCAACGAATGACCTATGTTGTATTACTAGAACTGAAGTTCACACTTTATCCAAATAGTTATGGATAGTTTACAAACTGTCTAAGAACAATAGTTGTTTTATTTACTTTCTTTGTGGTTCGTACTTTAGCCATCATTCTCGGCTAGTTTGTAAACTGGCTGGATAGTATATGAACTAACCAAAATTCGTAGTTATTATATTGGAAATGTGAATTTCTAGTAAAATAACCAGCCGCTTGGTTACTTTATATACCATCCAGCTAGTTTATACACTAGCCACGTAAGTACATTAGCCGTAACATATAGACCATTATAAAACCACAATAATTTCTCTTCCATCCACCGTCAATTTTGTAAAACAAATCAGACACTTTTCTGTAACTAAAAATTAAACTATCTACTTAGACCAGTACATCTAAGTATATAGTTTATGGATGTCCATGATTGTATTTTTGTGAATTTCCATAAATTTTTAGGATATCCGGGAATTTATTTCACAAAAATGGATGTCTGGTGTACCCATTTTGCTCAGCTGTTGATCCCTTGCGGAAATCTTTATTTTAATGTTTAACTGTGGAACTTTGAGATCACTTTATTTTTCTACAATAACTTTGAGTTATATTTTGCGACGAAAATTTTGCAAAAAGTTGATGAAACGAAAAACCTGAGTAATTTCATTAAACCTTATTTCCCCATGATGGCATTCTCCAAATTGCATCAATCTTTTCGTAGTGAAAAATGCTTGCTCTAGAATTCTACGTAAATAAACTAACACATCTACCTAATTGCAAAATATCATTTTGAAACAGCATCTTGAAATAATTCCCTCAAAAATCTTTTGGTTATATTAATTAAAGCGGTACGAATTTATTCTACCATATAAAATGCTAAATTTAGTTTAATTTATTTAGTGGTCAATCAGCGGCTATAACGAAACTGGTCATTAATTTTTCACAATATGCTGATTACACCTAGTTTGTGCGCCACAAATTATTTTTATATACGAGTATAATAATTATGTGAAATTATGTCCTAAAAACTTTAGATATTGCACATTTAGCACGTCAAAACCGATAATATAAGTTAAAATTTAGTTTATAAATGCAGAAATGGACCATTTCGCAACTCCGTTAATAATTTTGCATCTGCGATGCTAAATTAAGAGAACTCTAAAAGCAATTCGGCATTAAAAAATATCCTAGTCACAATACTGTCATTCATCTTAGCTTACATAATCCTGAAGCATTTTTTCTTCGATAATCAATGCGTGGGTATCCATGGGAAAAGCCAATGGTTCTCTCATATTATAACGTCCATTGTTTTTGATTATTGCAGCTGTATTCACGTTGCGACACCAAACTTAATTATTGGTCAATTGTTTTTCGTAAATGAATGATGAGGATAATAATGGTTCCAATTTTAAAACTTGACCCCAAAAAATAACGAATAGTACTGCAGAGATTGTTGTTTATATAAAGAAGTAGCGCTCTTCTCAGCTGGAGATGGGTTTACAAACACGAATTATAGGTTTCGTGCAACAATCGTGAAGTTTATGGCATCTTCTGTAGAATTTGTCTAGATGGTCTTGGAATGTAGGTTAAAAAGTAGAGTAATACGAAATATGATATTACATGCTTTCTAGATTAAAATCTTTCGAAAAAGATGACAATTGAAACCCAATACTTAGTTTATTAACAGCGAGCCATATTTTTTTATAGCTCCAAATATTCGAAACCATTTTCACAAATTATGAAGCTCTAAATTTATATAATCAAATTAAAGCAGTTATAGTTGAGATGGAACTTGAACTATAATGCTACCATAAATGTACAGGGTGACCCAAATTGGGTGCAAGTATGGTGTATCTTGGTAAATATTAGTGATAGAGAAAAACTGATAAAGCACTTGCGATTTCTTTTTTTATGTTCAAGTCAACGGTGCAGAGAAACTTTCGAAATTTTTTTCATTTCCAACCTATGGACGAAAATTGAGTTTTGTGACATTTCGAGGAATGCTTGTATCTCGCTTATTGTAAGAGATGGTGGGGTGCAATGTAGACATTCTTAATGCACTTTTTTGAGTAAAATTCAGTGGCGTAGCCAGATTTTTAATGTCATGAAGGGTTTATGAACTGCGTGCCAAATTTGTGTAATTTTAAACGGCGGCCATATTTGATTTTCACACAGTTGAATAGAGGATTTTTTTCTGATTTCAGAAATATATAGTTTGATATATCTAACTTCAATATTAACGCAGCTATATCGAATTTTCTGTTTCATTAATTAATGCGGATAATTACTATGTCTGTCGAAAACATAAGGTGGCTATGATGAAACAAACTAACACAGCATTTGACTTTTATGTATGATTTGACATTTCAGCAATTATTGTTAGTGCTATTGTTGTGGATCATTAACACAAAATCGAATTTTCTAATTTGGATAAATATAATATGATGAGTGTTATATTCTAAGCAATAAACATGCCAAAGCAGCTGCCGATTTATATTTTGCACGCTATCCTGAGCGTCATCAACCTCATCCGTCCATATTCAGAAGACTCTGCTGCTTGAAGGTCCAAAATTAATGAAAATGTTCTCAAATCTTCTTAATATTTGTGGATGAGATAGGCGACGCTCAAGATACCATTCAAAATACAAATCGCCAGCTGAATTGGCGTGTTTATTGCTTAGAATATAATAATAGTATCATTCTGTATGCCTATTTGTGATAAAAATTTGATATGTAGGTAGGTATGTATTCATTCATTACTTCATGCATAATTTAATTCGATTGTTATAAATAAATGTCGAAAACATAAGATGGCTATGACTGTGAAACAAGCCTATTATAATATGTTTTATGTTTAAAACAGAAAATTCGTCATAACTCCGTAATTATTGAAATCAGATATGTCAAACTATATATTGTTAGAAGCAGAAAAAAATCCTCTATTCAACGAAATGAAAATCAAATATGGCCGCCATTTGAAATTACAAAGCTTGTCCCGCAGCTTCGAAACCCTTCATAATATAAAAATGTTGACTACGCCACTGTAATTTACTCAAAAAAGTGCATTAAGAATGTCTACATTGCATCCCACCATCTCTTACAATAAGCGAGATACAAGCATTCCTCTAAATGTCAAAAAACTCAATTTTCGTCCATAGCTCGGAAATGAAAAATAATTTCGAAAGTTTCTCTGCACCATTGACTTGAACGTAAAAAAAGAGATCGCGAGTGCTTTATCAGTTTTGTCTCTATCACTAATATTTACCACGATACACCATACTTGCACCCAATTTGGGTCACCCTGTACAAGCCATAATTGGGTGCAGATGGCACAGTGCTGTTGATCGGTTTATAGTATAAAATTAGATTATTGGTTCAAACAATAAATCAATCTATGTATAAACAAATTTTATGACCCGTCATTTACAAGATATAATTATTATGGTTATGCTCAACTAAAATTAAATCTTATGTAACTGTCACACTTTTACTAAAATTTTAGGTGGTACGAAATGTTTACTTATTCTTCTTGTAATTGTTCATCTGCCATAATGAACTGAATTTTAAACATGAAAGTTTCAATATTGCATATTTCGAATGTACATGGACAACCGTGGACCACTGGTTTCGTCCTTGTGGGACTCATCTGTACACTCGAACCATGCAATATTACTTGCCGTATTATACAAGGTGTTACAAGAAAGTAGGTGAAGCCATTAGCCACAGATTACCTGTCCGAAAATAACGGGACTTTCCTTATGCCATTTTTTATTTAGGCTTCTTTGTTTTAAGATACAGGGTGTTAAAGTTAAAACTTAAAAAAAACTGTTTTTATTAATAACTCCTTTGTTTTTTTACGATATTCACTTGAAATTTTGTACAACATTTTTTGATATACCTGCTCAATGTTTGTGTAATTTTGGAAAAAAATCGATGCGCTATCGGAGGAAAGGAAGGTTGTAATACCCATTGACCCCCAAGTTTTCTATGTGCACGCCTATGGTTCAAAGGCATTGTATTTTATACCAAGCGTTCATTTCTTTTATTTTTTCACTCATAGAATTTTGATTCAGGGCGTGGTTTACGGGATGTTGCACCTAATTTTTGATTATGTGTTGTTGATCCACTCGCTGTTTAAATCTCCCAATTCTTCTTAGGCCACGAACTAAGCTCGAGAAAATGTCCTTGAATGGATATGTTCCTGCATAACGTCTGAGCTCAGGAAAATGCCCTTGGATGGTACCAATTAGGACATGTTCCTGCAAAACGTCTAACAGTCAAATTAGCATTGGAAATAGAAACAAGTAGGCGTTTAGTTGGCAAAATAATGATTAACAAAAAAGGTACCATCCAAGGGCATTTTTCTGAAGTATAGACGTTATGCAAGAACATATCCATCTAAGGACATTTTTCTCGAGCTTAGTTCGTCAGCTAAGAAAAATCTGGAGATTTAAACAACAGCGAGTGGACCAACAAGCAACAAGCACATAGTCAAATGAGTTGCAACTTCTCGTAAACCAAGCCCTAAATCAAAATTTTACAAGAGTGAATAAAAAAGAAATGAATGCTTGGTGTAAAAGACAATACCTTTGAACCATAGACGTGAGCAGGGAAAAGTTGGGGGCAATGGCTATTACAACCCCCCTCTCCTCCGTTGGCTCATGATTTTTTTGATCAAAATTGCACAAACATTGTGCCGGTAGGTATATGAAAAAATGTTGTAAAAATTTCAACTGAATATCGTAAAAAACAAAGGAGTTATGTATTAATAAAAATTGTTTTTTAAATTTTAACTTTAACACCCTTTATCTTCAAAGAAAGAAGCCTAAATGAAAAATGGCATAAGGAAAGTCCCATTATTTTCGGCCAGATAATCTGTGGTTAACGGCTTGACCTACTTTTTTGTAACACCCTGTATACCTACTGACTGATGTGCGTAGGTTAATACAGCTATCTGA
This sequence comes from Xestobium rufovillosum, assembly GCA_963966045.1. Taxonomy (NCBI): domain Eukaryota; kingdom Metazoa; phylum Arthropoda; class Insecta; order Coleoptera; family Ptinidae; genus Xestobium; species Xestobium rufovillosum. Next base: position 25,784,936 of record OZ014493.1, on the reverse strand, counting down.
AAATTTGGATTAACAATAGACAAACCAATGGTCAGTTTCCTATAATTTATCATGATAATTTAAAAATGTATGGTAGGCTGGGGGCAGTGGGGAAAGATAAAAGGTTTTGGAAAATTACGAATGCAAAAATGCGAGCAAAAGTTCGCAGTGATCTTGCTTTAGCGTTCTCAGTTTATCAGTTCCAAATAGACAAATACAAACCGCCTTGCGGGTAGAAAAACAAATTCAAATAACATTGGCATTTGGGCATTTCGGTTTTACTGCAGTCACACGTTCGAAAAACTGTAGTTTCTATTCTTTATTGTTAATTTTATTATGTTTCTATTTGTAATTTCTGCGTAGTGTCACCTAATGTTTCCTTTTACTCATAGACTTATTTTGTTGAGTATATTGAATCTATTAACAGTTTTAACCCTTTCATTAATTTCAATTATGTGCTTGTTTCTTCATAATAATTGAGTCTTCACACTACTGTGCTTTGCACCAACAATATAATTATTAAAGTCACTTTAATGTATTTTCGTGAAATTGCTTCCTATCTTCAGAAGAAAACGGTTTCTGTTCTTTAAGATTATCCTATAAACTGGAAAAGGAGAATGAGCCCATTCATGCATCCATAAACTATAGCTTATAGTTGTGCGATGAAAATAATGGACCAGTCATCTTGTCCTAGCAGCGGCGTAACATGTCGAAATGATTGTCTCGTCTTTTTGAGGTTGAAAACTTAGATTTCGCAAATTCATTTTACAGTTTTAGTAAAAGTCACAAGCAACATATTATATTGTTTTGCGGTTTATTTATACAATGGTCCAGAAGAGTATGGGAAGATTTAGATACAGAATGCCGAACACAACTGCACATAGATCAAATGAGGTGGCAGAGGCAGTTGAAAGATTAGTTTACTTAAAATGGAACTAGTTCGGGCATGCGCATGCGGCTAGAAGAATGGATAAGATGAATCAAAAGAATTATCGATGAACATCCAGGTACCATGGGTACCGAAGTATAGGTCGTTTACATACTGACGCAACTGTCCGATGATATCAAAGAAATTGGAAACAAATATACGAGTACCAAACTGCTAGAGATGGTAGGAAATGGAATCGTCAGAGGCTATGATTTAAGTGGATCCAGAAATAGAACGCAGACTCCGTTTTATAAAAGCTGAACAGACTATGCATCGATTAGCAATTCGTGTAAGCGTTATAATCCACGAATAGTACGGGCTCGATTGGTCTGAGAAATATCATTACGTAAACCAAAAAATAAAGTACTGCATTATGTTGTTGCAATGTCAATACACACAATACGGAAGGAAAAAAACAGGAAGCAGATATTTTGTCAGAAACACGTAAAATGGTAAAATGAATAAATACAAATACGGTTACCACGTTGTTTATCTTAATCCGATGCTAAGGTAGGCATCGTTGAGATACTTCCTCCCTCGCTTCCCCCGGATTTGTTATAACTACATTGCAGGGCTTAGGCCATATTATTTCATATTACCAAGGGAAATAAAGGCACCTACTCACCAAAACGGGGAAGTTCTGAGTAAGCTTGTAATCGATAAGACCTGATTTGCATCAAACCTGCCTTCAATTTTCAGACTTTGGTGTATTTATAGGCAATAAATCGTTTTGAAATACGACAGTGAAACCTTGGTAATAAAGGAAGATTCGGTTATCTGAGCAATTCAAACAAAAATAACAAATTGGTAATTCGAAGAAGTTGGTGATCCTGAAAAGGATCTATCTCTTAGTTAAGATCATTGTGGCGAAATGAACATTTTACCGCCATAGATGCTTTTATATGTTTTGTAAAGTTTGATATAGGTACCTTTTGTTTCTTATCAGAGTTTTTGGAAATAGAACAGTGCTCTCGTTTAGATAGTTATGAAGCCAACCTTTTGAAACATTTTTGCTTTAAGAAACATTTCTCGAGATCTCATCTCGCGTTCATATTATGCTGCAACCTTTAACTAATATAAACCACAATTTTTATTTGGGGTGGGATTTGCACGTAAAATATTAACACCTTGGGATAAAGCAATTAAGAATTTCCAACGTGTCAGCAGCTTGTCAAACGAAGGAGCAGACCTTCGCACGCATGTTCTGTATGGTTCTCATGTTTCCGTGTTAAGCAAAAAAAACACCTTGACTAAAAACCACACTACATCTTTTCCATTTATATAACAATCAACTGCAATTAACAAATTGTTGAGTAGCACTTAAAAACTTCTCCTTAACCTACATTTTATTCGTTGGAAGAAAGCATAGTAGTAGTTACACAAACTTAAAGACATGCCTCGGAAAGGGCATAACTCTTATCAAAATTTATGGCCAACTCAGACACGTTGTCAAGTTGCTTAAGCGCGGGGGTGTTGTATATTGCTGTTCGTATGCTGATGACGACAAGTTGCTGGTGTTTAACCCACGATCTTTAAATACCAAGCGTAAATCATGATTTTTACAACGCGAATGCAGATACAAGACCAGATTAATACCCATGCATTATGCTTAAAAAGTCTGCTAACGGTAGCTTTCTGCCACTATACTTCCAATAAAGTGGTCGTTTTTTACATAAATTTTAAACCTTCCATAATATTAAAATACAGAATACATTTCTTTAAAGATAACAGTTAAATTTATGAGGTATGTACAGTACACACTCTTGGTCATCTGCAAAATGCGAATTTTAGGTGCATACTGCATACTTCCTGTAATAACGATTCTACCATTAAAACAACTTGCAGGAGCTAACCAGGAGTAGAAATAGATACTGATCAGGAAATAGTGGTTATGAAGGCTAATCTTAAATTTAAGATTCTGAAAAAACCGAAACGGTGGAAGACACTGATCTCGAGAAACTAAAAGATTGTGATTCGCGCGATACGTTCGAGAAAAAGACGAACGAAGTACTAAAAGGCACGGATGAAAATACTGTTAGGGACATAGAGGCAGAATGAAATTGCATTAAAAATACTTTAGATTCTGCAGCTAGAGCTATATTGGGCCACAAACAGAATGAAAGTAGAAAACCCTAGAAAACAAAGGATATTGTGACACTAATAGACGAGAGGCGAAAATATAAAAATAGGCTAGATGAAGGAGGGAAACAAAGGTATAAGGCTGTCAAGTGGGAAATTATTCGGAAATGTAGGAAAGTGAATGAACAGTGGATCTATAACAAATGCAAAGAAGTGGAAGATAAGTTGGAAGTAGGAAAATGGAAAAAATATTAGAAACGAGGCAGGCGACATCCCAATCCGAAGAGAGGAAAAGGCAGATAGGTGGAAGAAATATTTGAGAATCTTATATGCGGGACAAGAACTAGGAAATTCATTAGAAAATCAGTCCTTTTATGTCAAGTTTCGTTTATGCAATCGAAAACCGATTAATCGGTTAGCCGGTTACATTTTAGCAAATATAACCGTCGTTGAAAGTGCAGTACCTAACCGGTTATGATAACCAACCGGTTAATATAACCGGTCGTCAGAGAGGCTTTAATACATATATTATGAAAACGCAAAAACTAATAAAAATAAAATCAAAGACTATATCTTGCCCTCTAAGGCTCATTACATCCTTATTGATTTTTAATGCTTTCCTATAATGTACGAGGCATATCCACAAAGTAAGTTCCGATCGTGGATATATGTTCTAAGCAAGTGGTGCGATTGGGATAAATCTGGCCAGGAAACCTTCAGTACTAAATACGAAGGCCTTGGAAGACAAATTATTCATATATCGTCGACAGCAAACGTATGACATTGTGTCAAGTCAAAATGAGCACAGTATAGAAAATCCGTTCTGTTGTGAAATACGATCTGTGATTGAATTTTTAAATGCAAAAAAAGTTCGGAGCGCAGAAATTTTTTGGAGAGAATAAAGAACAAAAGGTCAGGTCTTCTCTGTTCGGGATTTTTTTTGCTGCATGACAATGCCCGACCTCATGCAGCCGCTTCGACACGAACACTCTTGACAAAATTTCAATGGGAAATTTTTGATTATCCGCCTTATAGCCCCGATTTTACACCAAGTGGTTTTCATCTCTTTCTCCAACTTAAGAAACTTTTAGCAGGACAAAGATGCAATAACTATGAAGAAGTAAAGATTCTCTGGTTCAGAATTGGATGAAAATGTTGAACCGAGTGTTGGACGCAAATTTCACAGACACTGGCATACAAAAACTTGTGCCACGCTATGATAAATGCTTAAATTTATGCGGTGATTATGTAGGGAAGTAGTTTAAGGTGCATTTAAGGAAATACAAATAAAACAATTGAAAGAAAAAAAGTCTTATAACTTTTATGACCAATTGGAACTTAATTTGTAGATGAGCCTCGTAGAAATGGCAATAAATTTTATTTTTTCTATTGGTGTTGACGTGGCTGGTATATATAAGTTCCTTTTTGCTCATTTATGAAGTTGGATACCTTTCTTGCGGACCTTACCGTTTTATCAAACTGTCAGCTTCCTTGTGAATTTCACCCTTCTATGAATATTTTTCTATTTCATTCCCCACGAAGATGTCATCTGGAAACAAAATTGTTGCAACAGAGGCAGGTTTTTCTTGAGTTGCAATTGCGATATTTTCTGTCAATGGTGCTCACGGAAGTGCTCATTTCTTCTTCAATATTAACCAGTTACGAAACTTCGACTATACAACCGATTAAACTGGCCGGCCATTTATCCGATCACGGTCATTAAACGACCACAGTCATTAACCGGTCATGATTATGATTCCACGACAGTTTTTTTCATAACCGTGCACCGTGCATACTTTCATGAAACCGGTTAAACCTCTTCCACTGAGTGTTGTGTTTCGTCGATGATGGATGTGATCGTCAATTTATGTGGTCACCAAATAGCAGCTAATATGAAAAACGACACATCCAACAGGAACGGCATCTGAGTATAGCGGCTCGAAGAGACTGTAAAAATGCACAGACGTAATACCTAAGAGGTCTAATGAACTTAGAGTGGCATTCCGAAATTGTTTTACGAGACCGCTACGGGAGAGGAAAGCCCCGATCAAAAGGATAAATTTGCCAGTATACGCATGCACCGATGAAAGAATGAAACACGCTACACGTGCGTCTGACGTCACGCGAGATGATAGGAATTCCCGAGTTACTCTTTTGCACGCTGCAATGATGTGACGTAGAAACTCTTGACTCCCACTTTTACGAGATGGCAAGAATTCGTGCTGAATTTGCACCCGCCACCACAGCTGACGTAGAAGAATCCGACGTCAAACCGCCGCCGACCCTCCACTCTCCGCTTATAAAAGTGGGTGCTCCGCAGAAGAAAATTCAGTATTTGGCCGTCCGGCCCTCAGCTGGAACAAATACTCCCAGCATCTGGGATGATGCTGGCCGCTGACATCCGACCTAGTAGTACTTGATCGACCGTTCCGACTTTGCCGTGGGATCGACTGATAGCAACCGTCCTTTAACTTTTGAGTAAGTACCCTAGCTTGTTGGTAACATAAATATAAGTAAATACGTTCATACTGGGGAATTGAAAGTGCTGTCTGTGAAGATTAGATCGCTTTGGCAATCCTGTGTGACACTTGTGTCTGTAATGGGACGATATACTGGCGGAATTCGATCGCATCTTTGTAATGGGCGGCTTTTGGTGAAATCTTAAAGCAGGACGTATAGGTACTTATTTGCAACGGACCAGCTAGCGGCGTTCCCTCAGGTGATTGCACTCGCGTGCTGCGACGAGAATTGCCAACAGAAACCCGGCTCGGAGTCGGTACCGTTCGGTGCTCCCACGAAAACTCCGAGTCACCGTAAATATTTAGTTTTGATTACACGACGGGCCGTAGCGCACCACCAGGATACTCCGTGTTTTATTTCAATGTAAATATCTCCTATTCTTGTATATAAATTCTGTTTTTATCCGTTCAATTCTGTTTATCAATTCAATTCTTTCACATAGTTAAATTAATAGAGGACCGTTTCATTTTCTTTCTGTTTTGTTATTCGACGTTTACCAATAGTAATAGAACCCAACCCTTCTTCGACTAAGAGCTTAAGGGTGATCAACGACTAAGTATTACCGACCTGACCGTAAATACAACTCCAGTAATCGTTCATAAGAGAACGACCCGACCCGCCTAAATATACAGCGTATCACAATAAGTGATACCGAGGGATACAGCTGCATATTTAGGGACCGAATCCAGAAGCACCGTTTTTGGACTAGAATACGCCATTGTAAAATTTGGCATCCCGAAAAGACAAGTAATCGTTGTAAGACAAATTTAAGGCAGTTAAGCAATTAAAAGCAATGGTGTACTAATTTACAGTCATTCAGTCATACAGTAGGAAATCACCCCCACGAAGACGAATTATAAACAAACTGTCAAACAGAGTCTTAAATGACTTCTAAAATGACCAACGCGCATAAGTTAGCCAGCCTTAACTGGAACGATCAAGAATGGAAATGGCAGATTTAAGGATGAACAAGATTTGTTTTACATAATCAGAATAGACGGGTAAGAGTATGGACAGAACGAAGTCAAAGATATATCGAAGGTCATACTCAGTTGGTAACATTTAGGAACGAACATATCAATTTTAGACCGTATTTAAACAGTCCTAACACCTACAGCTGCACCGTACTGATGAGCTCCAAAAGAGCGAAATCATGATATGCGGTTGCTGTGGGAGAACAAACCAAACACTTCTCTTTTATTCTTCATTAAATACATCAGCAGAAGAAAAAAAGACAGGTAGATTAAAAAACAAGTAGCTTTAATTTAGTTGATAGTAAAATATTATTCTCTGCAATACGTGAATTAAGTCGGAAGTCAGAATGTGATAGGACAGCAGATATGCAAATTTAACCAGTCCTAATATCCTCTGCATCATTTAGCATATTTTTCAAAGATCGTTGGCCCAATTAATATAAATAATTAATAACAGGTATGTTTCCATCTGCTTGGATTTGTTTTGGTTGTACCTGTGTTTCGTTCTGCAGCCAGTATACCTACGCGTTTCTTGCTTCCGGTGGCGTGACAATAGGTATAATAGTATGATTTATAGCCGGTGGAATGTCTACCCTGACCTAAATATGATCAGAAAATATATATTATCAATTTCGTATTCTTTAAATGAACATTGTGTGTGTTCGTTGGTTCGATTTCATGCGTTCCCGTTTCGTGCGTCATCCCAAACCTCTATACCTGGTTTGAGTGCCGTTTCGTGCGCTGACCTGCTAATAATGCAGTAAGCCACTAATTCGAGTTTATCTCTACAACACAACGCTGTTAATAACTGGACTTCAATGCGGAAGCGTATGTTGATTTCTCTCCTATTGTTTTTAAATTAATGTTAATGTTTTTGTTTTGGGGGGAGACTTAAACGCTCCGCTCCCTTCGTTCGCTCCGCTTGCCCACAGCCTGGAAATAGTAGGCCGTGGAACCACTTTTTGGCCGTATTCAGTGACGGGCAACTATAAAACAAAGCAGTACGTTTTGTATGTCTTTATTGCAACATGTACAACATGTTCAAAGTAAAGGATATCGTTTTGCAACGCACGAACTGACACTACTTAATTACCCAGTAAATTCTTGGCGTTCGAATCGGCACGAAAAAATTTAGAAGCCCAAAAACGTACGAAACGAGAACGCACGAAACGGGAAGATACCCGTTGGTTCAGTATACGAAATGCTCAGTTTCTTTTATTGTAAGACAGATTTGTATTTGGTAAATTTAGTACACAAAATCATCACACTTGTGGAAATGGATGGAAACTAATTTTACCGATATACGAGTACATAATATCGAAATATCAATAAATATCGGTATTTCTTATTTTCGATATTCCATATTAAATATTTGATAACGCCCATCTCTACACCGCTTGCTTGGCAAGATAGAGATTGTAGGTTAGACTTTTGGTAACAGATCCAAAATTTCTCATGCAGTTTCATTTTGAAGAACTATCAGTATTTACCAATAACCAAGGTAGATAATGAAACACAGTTATGATCGAGTTGGAGGAGTCGGGCCTTTTATTAGTAACATGAAATGTTTTCTTATCAAATTACTCCTACAATTTGTAAAAAAAATTAGCGTCATAAAAAATAATAATATATAGCTTTTCAACCGAAAATGCGCGCATGCGCATGCTGCATCAGGGCCAAGTTCGTATACTTCTCGCTAAGTTTTTACTTATGAAAGTATCATGTTTGCATAATGAACACTTTTATAGTGGATAACTATGTATAAAGACTGGTACAATGACCAGAGTTTATGAACCCATCAATATAACGCACATTGACAAACTACATACTAAACGCATCATCGTTTTAGATAACCTAAACACTTTATCGGATAGTTTCCACGAAGTGAAAAAATTGCGCAACCAGCTTCAGGAATTGATTATTATTACGCATACTCTGTCGCATAATCCACTTACTACAGCTTGTGAGTGACCAAAGGCCACCGAAGTAGTGACATCTGCATGGGTGGTCTTCAGACACCTATATCCCACATTTACCACCTTAGGTCCCTTGTGATTTTGGCAATGCAAATATTTATTGAGGTTGTTCTATTAACCAGTAAATTTATGACTTTAGGGGAAAGCTAATCTTTTAAAAGGTGCAAATAAGCTTTATTCAGTATTCGCTTTGTTCCAGATAATTTGCATATCTTACTGTTAATTGAATATAAAAAGGCGGAAATGATCATTAAGGCAGTAAATCTTAAAAGCACTTGTAATAAATTCTTCAAATACCTACCTACCTATGAGATATTTTAACATCTTCAACATCTACATCCTACTGGTTACTGGAACTGAAAGTGCAAGATTCTATGTATGTACTTGGGAATTTCTAAACGAATTAACTGATTCGTCATGATTCTCCTTTATAGTTGCCCTGAAACTTTTCGCAAAAGGAACTTTTTCTTCAATTGTCTTAAAAATAGAACGCTGAATTCGTGAAGCAGGAGCATAGGCAAATAACGAGATTACACCTATTACGAGCTAAATCATGCTTTCTTTCAAATCATGTATATAACTACAGCTCAATTTTTGTATGTATGAATATTTAATAAAGCAATTATTTGCTAACTTTGTTTTTCAAATGGAACTCCTAAATCTAATAGCATTTGTGGATTTCTTAACTAATTTTACTATGAGGTTGTATAAAATATTTTTTGCCTAAAGCTCATACTATTTGTGACATTACCGGAATTTCTTTAAAGATTTCGACAGATGTAGAGAAATTTTTAAGAATAAATATCTTCGTACTGAACAAAGTTGAAGCTGTGACACTTTGGAAAGATCAAAACAATATCTAGGAGGGATCACTGTAATAATTAAAAATGGAAATATTATGCCTGGTATGAGCAGTTACAGGGCCCAATTAACAAATTTCAAAAGCCCATAACTTAATACACTCTGCACAAAAATTATCGCATCACCTAATGTTTACTTAATATTTATAAAAAAATGCGGGTATAGCACCGTATACGTGATAGAGTGACACTTCTGAGAGATATTTCGCAATATAAGCATACAAACGTCATTATCATTAAAATTTTAATATTTTAAATATTCTTTCATAATAACTGTTCACGGATATAATCGAATATTCACAGGACACAAACGTAAAAAAACGTAAATAATCACAAAACACGATGGTAAGTATTAATTATACAACGTGTGGTATCTCAGATACTCATGCATGTGTAACTCTGTTTCTCCTTCTCTCAACGTTATATCTTTCGTCTCTCTCGTGTAACGAAATGCTTGAAAACGTGACAAGAGTGCAATTTTTGTGATTATTTTTGTTTTTGTTCTAGTAACAATGATGTTAATAAATTTATTGTTGTTATTTTTATTATTATTAACTAAATTTGTAGAACCCCGCACTAGCCTCGGGCAAATTTTATTTGCAATGAAAACAATATTTTTTTCAGTTTGGTAGTTTGACGTACGTACTGGGTGATTCAAACTTCCCGCCCTTGGCTTATAACAGGAAAACGAAAAGTGCAAATGCAAATTTGGCAGAGGGGATTTTAATAGCTGTGCGTATGGTATATTTTTTCGTTTTTAAACATTTTTTAACCTTTTTAAAAATGGCGGAAATGAGGGGTAAACCGCTGAGGAATTTTGGTGTACAAAGCGCAGGAATTTCCGAGGAATTTCGGGAATTGCAGAGGAATTTCGGGAATTGCCGAGGAATTGCGCAGGAATTGCAGAGGAATTTCGGGAATTGCCGAGGAATTGTCCAGGAATTGCGAGGAATTTTGTGGGTATCGTCAGGAATTGACGGGTATTTGGAGGAATTGCCATGTGTTGTGGAAAAATTTGCGCTTGCACGTCAAACAGTTGGAAGTTGGAATGCGAATTAAGACATACATTTAGTAGTGTGTTTGAATGCAGCATATAGTGTAGTTTTGAATCCGTGTTTTTATACATATATAATATGAAAGGTAGGTGATTAGGTACCTAGTTAATTAGCTAGTCCGGGTAACAATGACAAATATATTAACCAGTTTTTGTTAGGGACCACTATTAAGTTTCTCGTCGATCAGTAGAGTCCAATAGTTAGGTTATGTTTCACTTTGGGCGGGCAGCGTATTTCAAACGTGTTGTTGTGCATTGAATAACAGTTAATGGCGTACTACGCGGTCTATTATGAAGAAAGATGGTACATTGGACGAATTATAGAAAATTCTCGAAATAAATTTAAAATTAAATTCTTATCTGAACAGTTAGATCTCTTTTTATGGCCTAAAAATGAAGATGTTGCTTGGGATGGGAAAAAATATTGATTCGAATTTTTGCCCCGCAAGCGACGCTCCTGGTAATGAGTTATTCTGTTTGTCTGCAAGCCGCAATTGTTTATTATGGCGTTGACCTTGTCTGTTTATGAGACTAGAAAAATCGATCGATGGAACAATCGATCTCTGGTGGTTTCCAGTTCCCGAATGTTCGAAGAAAACTATTTATTGGGAACCAAGAAGCCGGAAGGACAGTTTTGAAGTTAGTTTTTGAAGTCTTTGCTTTCAGATGCGAAGAGGGATAGAATCGGGCGAGTACCTATACAAGTATTATGTCAATGTCTTACCTCTTACATGCGTTTCGTTTAAAGTTTTGGTATCGATATGTGCGTGCGAATTTTGTCGCGTTTTTAAGTGTACCGGGGTGTTTTCGGATCTGATTAACCGTTGGTTGTAAGAGTGTTTTCAGAGAATCTCGAACTGTTGATTTGTGTATTGTGGATTGTTTAGGTTAGGTAATTAGTTGTTAATTATTTAATTGTTCGCTGGTAGTTATTTAATTGTTATTGCATGTTGTAGATTATTTGTTGCTTGTATATTTCGCTGCTTATTGTTAATAATTCTAAAATTGCATGTTCTCAAATCACTTTTAATTATAAATATTTGTACATACCTAAGTGTAAATAAATCGTGTAAATACGAAATACGTTACAATATGTTTTTACGGCACTATTGGTTTAATAGGCAGCGGACCATTTCAACTCAAGAGATCTGATAAAATAAATATTGATAAGATCTTACAAAATATATGGGTAGTTTCTAAGTAAGTAAAATGAATGCCATTTTCAAAGGAGTTGTGTTATTTTTTTATTTTAAAGCAGTAGTTTAATTTTTAATTTGTACCTTTTCGTAAGTAAGAACTGATGTTCTCTTGCCATTTTGTTATCGTGTTGTTAAAATCGAATTTTATTCTTTATTTTGTAAGGATTGACTTTTGTTGTTGTTTTTTTATTTTTATTGTGCGAGTCTCAAAATTCATTTGTTTTGGAATACAGTGGGGCCTAGGTGCACTTTAAAGTAGATATCACTATTAATAATGCTTGGTAAGATACAAATCTCTTTGTGATGCTTGAAATGAACGCATACTTTCCACAGCAGGTAGGTACATAGAGTTTAATCATTCTATCAATTAATTCAAAAATTTATTTGGAAACCATCCCTTTATCAAGTTATTTTTGCACAAGTGTTCAGTAGAAAAATGTGGAAGCTCGGAAGAGACTCCTAAAGACGTATATATAGATTACGGCACTGTGAGGGTGTGAAACTTGGACAATAGGAGAAGCGGATCTAAAGAGAATAGAAGCGCTTGAAATGTGGTGCTACAGGCGCATGATGAAGATACCGTGGATAGATAAGGTTAGCAATAGGGAGGTATTACAAAAAGTTGGGGAAACGCAAAAGGTATGGAAGACAATAAAGGATAGAAGAGAAAGGATGGTAGGACACCTTCTGAGGCACGAAGGAATAGTTCGCGACATGCTAGAGTCGGAGATAGGAATAAAAAGAGGTAGGGGTAGGCCCATATCGGACTACCGCTCTCAAATAGTTGGGGATGAAGGATGTTCTACTTTTAGGGAAATTCGTAGGTTAGTTCACGATAGGAAAGGATGGAGGTACGCGTGCAATTAGTCTTCGACCCGAGAACTTTAAGAACTTTAAGATGATGAATGTATTAGGCATGCGATGGATGTATGTGTATGTACGTACGCAATCGGGAATGTTGCGGCAGGTGTAAATTTACGTGTATAATATACATGGGGAATTGCCGGAATTTCCAAGGAATTGCGGGAATTTCCAAGGAATTGCGGGAATTTCCAAGGAATTGTGTGAATTTCCAAGGAATTGCGGGAATTTCCAAGGAATTGCGGGGAATTTCCAAGGAATTGAAGGAATTTCCAAGGAATTGCAGGAATTTTCCAAGGAATTACGGGAATTTCGAAGGAATTTCGGGAATTTCTGTCTAAAAAGGAATTGTGGTGTACAACTTTTTTCCAGCGGTTTACCCCTCGGGCGGAAATGACGTCAGAAAAATTATTTCTTCTACAAAGTTACCATTTTTTTTCATATTCTGAAAGAACATATTTTTTAAACAACTTCCATTCAAAAAGTTTTTTTCTACATTTATTTGGTTAAAAGCTATGGGACTCTAAAGTTGGTTTGATTTTATTGCATTGTTTGGATTTTTTTCTTAAAACAGTAACTGCGCAGAAAGATGATGTTGATAAAATATTATTTGACTTAATCAGCTTAAAACAATTGATGCGCATTTGTTGCCCGACCGACTAAATTTTTATTACGGCGCGGCGGGGTCAGTGGAGATTTATTTAAAAGTACCAACTTTAGAGTCCCATAGCTTTTAACCAAATAAAGATAGAAAAAAACTTTTTGAATGGAAATTGTTTAAAAAAATATATTCTTTCAGAATATGAAAAAAATGGTAACTTTGTAGAAGAAAAAATTTTTCTGACGTCATTTCCGCCATTTTGAAAAAGGTTAAAAAATGTTTAAATACGAAAAAATATACCATACACACAGCTATTCAAATCCCCTCTGCCAAATTTGCATTTACACGTTTCGTTTTCCTGTTATAAGCCAAGGGCGGGAAGTTTGAATCACCCCATAGGTAGTTTGTGTCGGCTCAAAAAGGCTTAACACAAAGAAAACTAAGCGGGGAAACAATACGAGGACTTTATTAATTTTTTAAAATAAAGCTGTGTTTTCATTGTGGAGGAAATAAATAAATAAATAAATAAAACCCGATCAGTGTTCTCCCAAATCAAAATGCTGTGGGTAATACTAATTGTAAATAACAGTTCTTACAGTGGCTGAAGGCAAATAGGTAATTTTTCTTCCCCTTAGTTTTAGATTTCTAATGAAATAGAAAGTAAATATAAAAAGGGGCAAAAAAAACCTTCTAGAAAAGATTGCTGTAGCCGTCATGTAATATTCTTTCCCTGGTTTCTATAAAAAGTTTCATACATAACCTCATTTTTGAAGTGACTTTTGTCTCGGTAGAGTAAGTAAAGCGAGACACAGCGTTTCATTTCTCGCGACGCCGCGCCGCCCCACTCTTTAGCCACGCGCTCTCTCATTCTTCGCGCTGTTTCTCTCAGGAAAGCATCAGTAAGGCGAGGACACAGTGTTTCAGTTCTCGTGACGCCACAAAGCGCTTGGTTATAAGGATTAAAATTCGATTTATTCTTTCATTATTATTATATTGATACGGACAATACAAATTTTTCATTCCTCTAATAACGTTGAAGTTTCACTTCTATCGCGTGGCGACCACGCACCCAGTTTTTTCATATCACACACCAGCATCAGCGAAAAATAATCTTGTTTGCGTTTCCCAGTTGCTACAAAAACAATAAAAACCAAAATATTATAGAATTCCATGGTTCCGAACGAAAGGAACAAATTTTATTAGCGCCTACTTAACAACCTAAATGGCATAGGTTATCTCGTAACTCCATGTTAAATTTGGAAGTTAAATATGGTACGTTAAGTTCACAAATAACGTATGTTAGTGACGTCACACGTTACGAGCAGTAACGTTAACTGCGATTCAGCATACCGGTTTTGAGAAAATAACGTAAGAACGAAGATAACAGTATACGTTATATTTAAAGTAAGTTGTAAAGTTTTTCTTTTAAATTAGAGATGGTTAGGTATTTGAGGGTGGTTTTTACGTAGGTAAATATGTGTGTACCATTTTGAAAATGAGCAGTCACAATATGAAAATATAATTATTATGTAATTTCTTTATTCCCAAATTAGACGGTTAAACATTTGAAGGTGAATATCTCAAAAAGTTAAAGTATTAATTTTAGAGGTACCGAAATTCATACGTAATCGAATGAATTTTCGGCAAGGAAAACAATTATGACATAAAAATTTCGTAAAAATGGTACGCCTCCATTTGAAGAAATAAAGTTTTGCGATATTGAAATTTTCTAACTTGGCCGTGTAAATGCTAATCCCCTATTAAATGCATTTTAGTCAAAAAATATTTTACACAACCTCAAAGTAAGATCAATTAAGAAATCCAAAAAATCGATCTGAAAATCGATCATTGAAAAAAAAGCTGGTGCTGTCCAGAAGAAATGGGACAATCTGTGTAAATGAAAATAATTGTAAAGTACGGAAAACTAAAATTAAGAAGGGTTCCTCCGTATAACTTATTCCTCTACATCGTATATAATATGGGCGCAAAATTCCACTGACGCACTGTTGCAGGACCCTGTATAGTGGTAGTCTTTTCCGGTTACTAATAGTTTCATCAATAACAAGGCTAGGTACCTTCTTTAGAAGTTATGCTCGCCACACTCCTTCTGGAAGTTTGTATCAGATGGTTCGATCACTAAAATCTTCCAATGTTTCCTGCCTCCTAGAAGTACCGACATAGCTGTTCAGCTTCTTGGATTTCTCACACTTATTTTGCATGTGCTCCCACCTCCCACCACAATTCTAACACTGATTTTTTTCTCAGGAATTCTCTTCTTGTATCCCCCCCTTGCTTTTCTTCTTGGTAAGTTTCTCATTTCACAAATCACCTTTTGCTGTGCTATTCGAGTTTATTCTTAAGCTGTGCTCATTTATTGCATCATTTATAGTAGTGATCACCCTGCAAGAACGTGCATTCGCGGGGCCAATATTAATTTATGACGACCAAATTGGAGTGATGCGACTTCGTTGGGTCTAAAGAAAGCACATCACTGCGGTTCGGTTGTCCTAAATTGATAGTGGTCCCGCCTAGAGCTCATGCCTGCAGGGTGATTACTCTGTCTGTTCGGCGGCCCAAGTATAAATTTAAAATTTCGAAAGTTTGGGAATAAGAATTTTTTAAATGGAACCAGGGTGGGTGAGTCATGGTAGTACATATTGCAATAAAACATTTTTTTTACATTTTGATTCAAAACGCGACGTTATTATTTCATAAATAACTTCCAAAACATTTGCCAAACAACAACCGGTATTATTTATGTGATTGATAGAAAAAGCCGCCACAAAGTTGATACAGCCACCGACCAAAAAGTCGGCTTTCCCTTGTTCTTTGATGCAGCTTCTAATGCCGACGCTACCCGCTGGAACTCAAATAAGGGAATAACAGCACCAGCCCAGCGAAAAGGATTGCAAATCCGAGATCCGGCTCCAAGATCCGGATCCGAGATCCATTTACCTAAATCCGGATCGATCCAGATACGGATTTCGCTGTCTGATAAATCCGGATCAGATCCGGATTTGAAAACAATCCGGATCTGACGTACAGCACTGGATGACTCAGAGGAATGTTTTGTTTAAAATGAAAACTATTGCATTGTGCATACACTTCACAGAGGAACTGTATCTTGATATACGCAATTTTTAGATTGATATAAATCAAACATAAATAATGATGAGCAGAGTTGAGACTGCCTTTTATATCATTGATCTGAAATATATAATAATATCTGCCCCTGCTAGAGTTTCACATGTTTCTAGTAGTAGCGAATAGTGTGTACAGCGTATTGTTGACATTTTCTTGCACCTGCGTACGAGCATTGATTAAAGAAAATACAGATTATCAGGCAACTGGGACAAGACAGATCAATAAGAGATTACTAGGTTGATTCTTTTTGTCTAAGCTTTTTACAGTCGTCCTTGTTACATTTTAACAATATTTTTCAAACCATATATGATAAATATCTAGAATGTTTCATATCATGCTTTTTAATGCAATAACTGGTTTCAATATTAATAACATCTGCTAGACCTAATCTATTTATCTAAAACAAGAAACGTGTACTAGAAAATTTCACACCACTTTTATAGATATTAGATAATAAATAGTAGTCCTATTTATACGCTATTATTTCACACTACGTACACTCATAACTTTCTACAAGTGCCAGTCTATCCCATACGAAGCACAAACCGGTCTAAGAAAGAATCGCACCTTTAATTTAAGGTAATGGGATTAAGTTCGTGGGCGACTTGAAATTTATAACCACAAAAGCAAAAGCACATGATCGAGGTCATAGGTAGTCCGAGTTATTGGCGTTTGATGCCATGATCTTACCAAGAACTGAAATCAACTGACTGCAAATGAGACAGTGAAACAATGAGGAGCATTAGCATTGTACTGTAAGTGAATTATGAGAGCAGGTGTACCCACACTGCTTTCACGAACGAAATACCTAGTTCCACTCGTAAAGCTTGTGTAACTATTACGTGCCCGTGAAACGTTTCGCCTGATTAAGCTCTGAATATATTACGTAGAATTTTGCTGTGTCCTGTTGTACGGCAGATCACCGAATTGGAGCACTTGGGCGTTCATAATTCAGTTTTTATTCAAAATAATAGCCCATAATGTACAGGAACGCGAGGAATTCTTGCAATACACTGTAATGCAATTTTTTGTAATGTATGTTCAGTGCGCTGTCAATAAGATAACAGCTAGTAGAAAAACCAAATTAAAATAACCGCGGTGTAATAATAAAATCTCTCGTTCTTCGATTTGGAATATAGGGTAAGTATTCCATAATTTTATACGTAGAGCGGAGACCAAAAAAAATGCAGCGCCAACTATAATCCTCATGCAGGTTATAGTATTAGCTTGCTTGTTCATTTTGGTGTTGAAAACGGAGCGGAAATTCTAAAGGATACATAGCACACGAGATATGATCAAATAATACGGTAAATGTGGTCACAGTTTTGCATTTGTTTATCGAAGGAAGATTATTTTTGTTTAAAGAGCTCTGATCTAGCATATTCCGTCAGGTAATTCACAAATGCAAATTTAAGAGTTCACCAACGCTTGCTCGCAAGCAAGCCGTGTTGCAGCTATCTGAAACGGTCACATCTCCTACCGGGCAGATACGACTGAGACCTACAACGCTCCGCTCCGCTCGCCTCACCTCGCTCCGCTTGACCTTAACCTGACAGATTTTTAAATCAAAAAATTTGCACTTAACAACTACATATTCAGATTTTTGAATAAAAAATATTTGTGTTTGCCCCTACCTACCTACAAGTGCAAGAGGTATAAATACACCTACTGCGCGAAAAGAAGTTTCATTTCAATAAATTATAAATCTGATGCAATCCTGCTAAATCCAATGAAATACGCATGAAATTCTAAAGGACTAAATTAAAAATCTGACAACATTCTTTGATATCCGCACGAAACCCGTTGGAAGTTTGGGAATAAGCAGGGTGTTTTATAAACAGTGATTTTTTGAAAAGTTAAAAATAGTTTTCTTCTGTTCTCTTTGTAACCCAATCCAGGAACATACCGTATAATGTACATATACCAGAAAGTTATATTGCATGGTTCTAGTATACTATAGGGAAAGCACCGTACTGATGAGCCCCACCAGGGCGAAACCAGCGGTCTACGGTTTTCCATGCACATTCGAAACATGCAATATTGAAACATCGAAATATATCGGGCGGTAGGTTAAGGTTGGTGACTAGCCATATCTCGGAAACTATTCATCAGATAGCTTTTAGAAAAAATTTTTTGGGTAAAAGTGACCACGTCAAATTCAGCAAAAATATTTTTAGTCTTCAATTTTCATCGCTAGGCGGCACATTTTTAAAAGAAAACTGAAAAGCAGCATTTTCTTAAAAAACTTAAATGGTAAGAGTTTTCGACATCTTCTCATAATACTCTGAGAATCTGGCTCATAACTTTTTGGAGTAGGCTTCGAAATATGGGGAGGAGGGAAGAAAGAATTTCCATTCTCAAAAATTGCGATATATCTGAATTGCTTGAACCAGTTTTCACGAATTTGGTTTCGGTAGAAAGAGAATTAATGGCATAAGATAACTCTGTAGTTACGCTTAAGTTTTATTTTACTTAGGAGACGCCAGATGGAGTTATTTCAGAACTTTAGAATTTTCTAAACTTTCTCAAAAATTTTAAATGGAATGGTGCAATTTTTATAACATAGTATCATAGATTAATTGATTTTATTTTATTATTTTATTCTATGATGGTATATTATTACAAATAAAATAGAGAACGTAATGTCGAAAGCCGGAAGTTATGATCAAAAGTATGGTTCTCAGCGCATAGGTAGGTACCTACCCAATACACTTTCCATAACATGTTATTATACATAGAATAAAGAATGGAATGCCGCAAAAAAACTAACTAAAACTTCAGGAATGTGAAGCACATTTCATGGCAAACTATTATTTTTTTTACTTTTCTTACATGCCAGAAGATACCCTTCAATCATATTTTAGGCAATAACTTTCGTTTCAAATACGATATCGACTTCCGGTTTGCGGCATTCTTCCCTCCGTTTGTGTAATGACACCATGCTATAAAAATTTGCCGTTATATTTAAAATATGGTAAATCCATAATTTTCAAAACAACGCCACCTGGGGGCTTCCACGTAAAATAAAATCTAAGTGAAAACACAGGTATCTATTACGCTATAAATTCACTTTAAAACGAGACCAAATTTATTAAAATTGGTTCTAATAATCTCAAAATATCGAATTTTTGTGTAAAAAATTTTTTTCCTCCCCCTTCCTTTACATCAAAAGATTTTGAAAACTCTAACGGTTGTCTACCTTTCCATTTAGATTTTTGAAGAAAATGCCGACTTTATATTTTCTTTTAAAACTGCCCCCTAGCGGCAAAAATTGAAAGTTAGTAATATTTTTGGTAAACTTTTTGTTGCCATTTTTATGGAGAGATTTTTTTTCCTGGAAGCTATCGGAAGACTAGTTTCCAAGATATGGCCAGACGCCAACCTTATTTTATTTTGTTAAGATCCTGAAAAGATATTCTGAATAAGATCGGATATATGCACCAAACTTGTTGTAATCCTGTGACACGGGAAAGTTTTGTTATGGGCAAAGCAGTGATCGATTTTCAGTTATAGCCCGCGGTACGGAAATTTTATGAGTAGTAAAATCAAGCGTTACATTTCGCGTTAACTAAAAGTAACGCGTTACGTTACCTGTAACAATGGATATGGATATGTATCTATGGATACGGCTGTTTATGTCTGACTGCACAGAGCATGGAAATAGTGAAAATATAATGGCATAGAGTAGATATGACAGTTGGCGTTGTAAAGTCAACATTTGCAGTGTTTGTTCGTTCCTAAATTTGTTGAATCTTTCGATTTAATATGGAAAAATCTAATATTAAATAGGTACTCCAAATATTGCTTAGTGCCGAAATGTGAATCAACGCCTATTCGAACACCAGGAAAAGTATTTATTTCATTGCCAGTGGGATCGACGTTTAGCAGATTGTCACTTAATTACTGAATTTATAAACAATTTATATTTTGATGCAGTTGGACATTTTCGAACATAAACCATTCGATAAATACACATTTGTGTATAAAACTGACATTCGCGTTAAAATAATCGTTCGTAAGGAGTAAACTCCAGTTGTGCGTCGGAGCTGACACACACAAGTTTTTTTTTCAACGAACAATAAATACTCATCCAAAAGTGGTCTTGCATAAGGTGAAATCTTTGCCGAAAAGTCGATAAATGTTCCACAATTATTTGTTGAATGAAAGTAAAATTCCAAAAAAACGGCAAAATACAAAAATAATTTATGCCTGCAAATGCTCAAAGTTCAAGTTCATACTTTATCTACTGTTTAACTGTTTTCACTTTCTATTGCATCAGGTGACACTAATCTATTTAAAACCACTTTTCTTTTACCAGCTTAATAAAAATTTAATTGCTATAACAAAGATTTACGCCTACAGCTTCAAGACTTAACTTGATTAAATCAGAGGAAATCAAAAAATTTCACGCTACCCAATTAAATTTCCCCCTCAATAAAGCCAGTTTAACAAATGGTAGTGTAAATACGGCTATCTAGATCTAGACGTGTCAGAAGCAATCAAAATAAGGATTAACTGACCTAAATTTAACACCCATCTGTTTGTGCAAGTGGGAGTTATGCATGTAAGTCACAGGTAACTTGCCGGGGGGCACAATCGAGAGTCTGAGATCACAAAGAAAAATTGTGCCCGTCTTCGAAAAGTATATTTGGCGTCTTTCTGAGAAAAACGCAGCATGAAAGCGTGTTCTTTATATACAAATTCCTATGCGGCAGGGAGGGGTCGAGGGCTTTGTCAATAATTCATGGATACAATATTTTATTATGGTTCCTTTCCTACACTTCAGTCCAGATACGGCAAATAGCTTTTTTCCTAAAACATCAGAAAACATTCTTTTTTCGTGACTACAGTGTGATTCAAATTGTAGGGCCACCATTGGGATCTCGCTTAATCGAATGTTCGCCTTGGTTCACTATATCTGTATGCGCCTTACGATGGGTACGAATGAAGCATTGAACATCCGATTGAATATGTATTTCACATGACGATGATGCCGATCTGTGACTTGACTTCGGATAGCTAGGATTGATCTTTATTCTACTACGAAAAAGTAAATGGTGAGCTTTGCAGCTTGTTTTGAAGAGCTATTCTAAACAATTTACCACTGAAAAATTTAAAAAGACTTTTTTATCAGCTAAATGGTAATCACAAAACGAGTGACTTCTTACAAGGAACCCTTACAAAACTGAATTGTTGCATTGACTTTGCGCGGAATATAATCTTCGGAGTACCTACTTACATCTGAATAAAGAAATAATACTTGTGAGAGGTGACCGCTAAATTAAAATAGACATATTTTAATTAAATATTACTAAGTTCAAAAGTTAAATTTCTTCGTCCACTCCTAGATATTTGAACTAATGCCTAGGTTCCAATCTCAATTTATTTATACCTGTTCGCGTAAAAATATTCTTCTTTTTTGAGCCAACTTACGCGCGTTTCCAAAACATAATTAACCACAACACATATCACTCCCACAAAATACCCTGATTGGTTATTCCAAAGCATACTCATGGAGCTGATGGACACAAACAGTGTAACTCGTATAAATGAGTTTGCTTGAAAACTAATTGAGAAAGAAAATTTAGTAGGTGTACAACTTTGAACAGAGTAAAGATTTAAAAATGATTTAGGAAGTGGTCAAAATGAGCAAGTTCATGGTTATTTTCCTCGAATATTTCGGATGGTGTTCTGCGACGTGTGCTGTGTCCGAGTATGTTCGGAAATGTACTAGAAGTCAGTAGTCGGGATGCTGTAGTGCAGTATATTTTGGAAAAAGTGCTGCGGTAGAATAATTTGAGTCCGTATATTATTATAGGTATGTACGGTTTCTTTAGTTGGTAAAATTAAGAGTTAAAGTTTAATTTTGTAGTAGTGTACTAAACATAATATTAAATCTGATAAACTATTCAGACATAAACATGTCACATGCATTATAGCAAAATATGTTTAATTGTTTAATATACCCTATGTCATTCAAAGAACGGTCACGAAATAATATGATTGTAAATTCCAAACTACTTAGGAGGTTAAACTCCCTTGAATTATGATTGGTACCCAACACTAGGTACATAATATATATATTAGTTTCTTGCGAAGTGCGGACGTCCTTGACATCAATTTATGAAATAAAACACTACCGTTGTCATCGACCTGTTAAGGTCAAGTTTTGGGATTGTCTATTTTGATTAAATAGTAATGTGTAAAATATGACATATTTTTACTTGATTATTTTGAATTATTTTGCATATTTTTTTATTTGATGAGCATGGTAACTGGCAAAACAATTTTCTGTTGTGAATCTATGTCAAAATTCATTCCCAGCATTATAAACCCAAAGCAGCTGTATTACAATAACAAGAATGAGTAACAAAAGCAATTAATTACTGACTGCAATTAACATTGTTCCCTTATCTCAAACTAATTTTAAGTGTGCAGCGTTTATAAGCCAACGGACATAAATCTTTTATTGATATTGTTCGTGCAACACTTTTCATAGAATATTAATTAACATTTTTACTCCCTTGAGGCTGGGTACCAATGACTTTTGTAATAAATGCCGTCATATATTAATGCATTCACTTAATTGATTATTACTGAACGAGGAAGTGCTGAAAAACAAACGAACGTACTTTTCGTCAGTGTCAACATGGAAAAAATGAAACATGCGTTTTGTTGTTTCGTTTTTTTTTTAATTTGATAAATTAATCAACGGGAGAAAATTAAAGTTCTCGTTGAGAGGTAAAAACCCGAAACGTCCGATATAATGACAGCCTTTCAACTCACTTTTAATTTATTGAAGCAACAAGAAGTTGCAGAAAGGTGTACTTAAGAAAACAGCACTCTTTTGATAAGTTTTATTAATGGATTCGGCAATAAGATAACCTACTTTATAAAATTTACATGCAATGCATTTTAACAAAAATGTTTCGATATCCTACTTAAGTCACTTCAATTGGGCTTTATGATTATTTTTCGTCTATTCAATATTGCATAAGTCCATAAGGCTATTAGATAGGCGATGACATAGAAAAACATACAAATCAAAACAATTTAATTGCACAATTAATACACAATCGACTTTCATTAATTAGACACATTATTATTAATTTTCATACTTTCGTTTCTTTGACACTTAACGAGGAATATTGTTCTGGTGGTATTTTTATTTACATAATTATTTCAACTCTTGAGTAAACTGGCTGGCTGTGTTTTGCTAAATTGCACTGTATGGTTCGTTCCACGTGTTTGCTCCTCAAAATGAATTCTCTGAAGTGGAAATCCTTTTTATTACTAGTTAATTTAGTAGGCATGCAACTTAACTACCCATTTCAATTTTCAAGTAATTAATATTTAGCAGTTTAACGTTATTATATGTATATTATTTGTAGTATATTTGGAGTACCATTTTTCATTTATCAATATCACTTTTTCTTTGTTTTAGGGACAATTTCTGTACAGGATGGTTCATTTTGGGTACACGTATGAGGGATTTCGTAAACTATCACAGTTAAAAAACTAATGGAGCAGTCTCGATCTGTTTTTACGAGCTTTGCTCAGTGGCACGAACAAAATTTTGCGATCGCCTTTTGTTTTCAAGTTATAGGACAAAATTGCCCTTTTCCATATTCCGGGGACTGCTTATATCTCGCTTATTATTAGAAATTCGGGGATGTTGTAAAGACATTCTTAAGACACATTTTTGAGTAGATTACAGGGGCGTAGTCACATTTTTATTTAAGGTTACGGTTTTAACATGACAACACAAACATGTTTCATTTCTTATGGGGGTATATTTGAATAACACT
This sequence comes from Xestobium rufovillosum, assembly GCA_963966045.1. Taxonomy (NCBI): domain Eukaryota; kingdom Metazoa; phylum Arthropoda; class Insecta; order Coleoptera; family Ptinidae; genus Xestobium; species Xestobium rufovillosum. Next base: position 25,760,953 of record OZ014493.1, on the reverse strand, counting down.
GAAACGAAGAGAGTTTTTTCTGATTTCAGCGATAATACATATTTTGATATGTGCATTTTTCTTAATTTATGAGTTATCGCGATTTTTCTAGTTTTATTGTTATTTTATTGACTTTGAAGTAAGCATTTAGGCACGCAACAGACATATTATTAATTTATTTTTATTGCTTATTCGTACTAGTGCTTTTTAGTACGATTTTTCATTAATATCCAACTTATCCGTATTGTCTAATAAGTGCAGGACATGCACAATACGAGAATTTTACAGGTATAAAAAATCAGTAGGCCGCGAAATAAAAACTAAATGCCATTTTGACATTTCACAATTTTCTTTTCTTTCAACTTTGAAGTAGGTAAACAGTGTCCTCAAGAAGTGTGTCATTGTCACTGTCACAAATTTTGTTAGGATAATAAAAATGGAATATGAAAACTATGAAAAATACAACATGGTAGAATGTTTTATTCACTGTATAACAAACATTGCGGCGCTGCAACGAATTTACATTTTGAGCAGTTTCCTGCTCGGCATCAATCTCATCCGACCTTCTTTAGAAGACTCGAAAAGAATTTAATAAATTACAGATTTCTGACAAAAAATAGCACACAACATCATAAAAACAGACAAGTTGATGAGAAGTGTCAAAAACTAAACGAAAAGCAAATACAATGACATTAACAAATACACTGCCCGGCATCAAGCTCATCCGGCCTTATTTAGAAGAATCGGAAAAAAATTAATAAATTACAGATTTCTGGCACAACAAATAGCACACAACATCATAACAACAGACAAGTTGTTGAGAAGTGTCCAAAACTAAACGAAAAACAAATTCAATGACATTAACAAATACACTGCCGGACAAAAAAAAACGGGTCACATGTTTTATTTTTATTTTGAGGCCCTACAATATTTTTATGTAACTTAAATTACGCAAATAATTAACGATTGCCCTGCTAGTGAGGGAAAAGAAACTTTTAGCAGAATATAGCACCTTTTGTAAGCCAAGTCAGCATTTTGCCTCTTCATGCATCTTTATTGAAACATCAAAATCTTTTAACTTATTGGGCTGCTCTATTAATTCTATTGTTTTTTGGTGAAATTTCATTTGTAAACGTCAACTTTTAACATTTTCCATACAATGCGACCCGAAATTTGTTCACAAATTGTTGCTGCAAGCCACGATGGCTGAAGTGTGCAGTATGTTGCTCAAGTGCGGATTATACTCCGTAAGACAGTGCAAAATGCACTCTTGTGATTTCGTGAAACTCATGGGTTTGTAAGGAAGGTCGGATCTGGTCGTCCATGGGCTACGAACCATCAAGATGACCGTTTTTACCATGATGCTGCGTTGCGCGATCGAGCATTGTCATCACCTATTCTTGCTGGATGGTTAGCCGATGTTCGAAGATAGGCAGTTTCAGCCAGAACAGTTCGAAGAAGGCTAAACGAATATGATTTGACTTCAAGAAAGCCAGCTACGGGTCCCCTGTTGACCGTAGAACATCGCAGAGCACGACTTGCGTTTGCACGGCAATACGTAAATTGGGACGAACAGCAATGGAGAAACGTGCTCTTCTCAGACGAGTCAAGATTTAGTGTCAGGTCACCAGATGGGTGAGAAAAGGTGTGGCGAAGACCAGGGGAGCAGTACAGTCAGTGTTGCATATCTCCTAGGGTCAGTTTCAATGGTGGTAGCATTATGGTGCGGGCCGGAATATCTCTGGGGGCTCACACAGAATTGGTTTTCATTGAAAAGGAACAATGACTGCACGCCGATACATTGTTGAGTGCCTGGAACCCCATGTCACACCTTATATGCCATTTATAGGGGGCAATTTTATGATGAATTGAAAAATTACTACGCGTACTACCAATATAACGATTTATTATTATAAATTGACCGGTTTATGGATGACAACGCCCGCCCACACACAGCAAAAATTGTTACCGAGTACCGTGAAAAGGTTGGTATCGAACGTCTCCCATGACTAGCCAATGGTCCAGACCTGAAACCCATTGAACATCTGTGGAATTAGCTTGGGAAAAGGATTAGACGTCGCCAACCCCTGCCAGAAACATTAAATGGCTTAAGGATGGCTCTTCAAGAAGAATGGGAACAAATACCCTAATAATCTATTGATAGCCTCATTTAGAGTATGCCACAACGTTTAAGGGAAGTAATAAGAGTTCGTAATGGCAACACCCATTATTAATTTGGTTCTGATAGTGTGCTTTTCCTGTTAATAATTTTTTTTGTTTGTTTTTTAAGTTCTTAAGTAACAGTTGATCTCTAAAAAATACTTTTGTTAGGTTTTTGTTGACGAATGTTGTAAATTCCATCGCTCGATATATGGGCTTCGTCGGTTCAAATGATTTTTGAAAAAAAAAATCTGTCTTGAAATTTTCGAAGATACCAGGTGCAAAACTCGATTCTCCTTTCTGGGTATCCACAATGTAATAAAAATGACTTTTCTGAGCCCGATATGGTCTGAATTTACTTTTCTTCAAAACTTTTAAGACACGAGAATGTGGTACCCCTACATCGTTTTCAATTTCTCGGTTTGATTTCGCGCCATCAGCAGTTACACACCTAATAATACTAATGAATGGTATCGTCCACTTCTCCGGTTTTATGGTAGGTTAACTAGCTCTTTGTTGTTTGAAAGATCTATAATTTATTAAATTTTCTTCCAGCCTTTTAAATATGGACGGATGAAGTGGTCGACGATCAGGAAACTGCTCAAAATATAAATCCGCTGCAGCACCGCAATGTTTGTTACAGCGAATGTTGTATTTTTCATAGTTTTCATATTCCATTTTTTTATTGTAGTCGGGGAGCAGACCTCCTGAAAATTGCGTTTTAAACATCCTCTATACAACTCGAACACGCCCACAAAAATTAAGCTGATTGCTGATTCTTATGTAAAATGACCTGGCGGATTCGAATTTTGAGGTCACGAAAAGATTGGGAATTGCGAAAATGCCGGAAAATCGATTTTTCCTAAAATTTCGTTAAATCAATTTTCGACCAACTTTAATACTATTTTTGTTGTATTTCAGCAACTAACAGAGTTAGAGACCTGTTTTCTTCGTTGAATATACACTGGCGTGTGGTGAACATCACAGTTTACTCACATTGCCCATACAATTTTCCAATTTGATGAAAAAACTTTTTTCTTGCTAGACCCCAAATTTGTGTTATGTATTTTACATGTAAGTAATCTTATTTTTCGGAATTAACATATACATATGCGAGACCTAATACGGACAAAGGCTCAAAATTATTTTTGGTGAAGAAACGAAACACTAATATATTTTTCTGATAGAAGTTACAGCGAGTTAAACACAAACAATTTGTGCGCGCTAGCCGCGCTGATAGGTTGATAGGTAGGGACATAGGGTTTAATGGCTTCCTGCGGTATGTTATTCTATTCTTCTTAAGCAGCAACAATCAGCTCCTGAAGGGTGAAAGTGGGGGTTATCTCTATTTTAAATGGTCCTTTTTAGCATACCCCACACGTCCTCACAAGGATTCATGTCAGGTATGTTGTTCCATTTTTCTTAAGCAGTAACAATTAGTTCCTGAAGGGTGAAAGGGGGGTTATTTCTATTTAAAATGGTCTTTTTTTAGCATATCGCACACGTTCTCACAAGGATTCATGTCAGGTGAGTTTGCTAGCCAATTCATTCTTTGAATAGGTATTCCCTAACTGTAGAAAATTGGCAACCCTTTTTGTGCGGTGGGGTGTGGGGTTATCGTCCATAAAAACGAAATTCTCTCCAATTTCGTTGCGGCACTTGAATAAGTGGAGTGCGGCGACCATACATTATACCCCCCTTCCCAAACATTATTGTTCTGCCTTGATAAGGAACAATTTCTCTGATGGCGAAAGCAAGTCTTTCTTGTCGTCCCTGTCTCCTCCAGACTCTTTCACCTCGATAATCACTCACTAACCCAATTCTTCTCTCATCAGAAAAATGATATTGTGCCACTGCGGTAAAAGCCATGTTCCTGTGCCCATTGGAGACGTGCGGCTATGTGTCGAGGAAGTGTGCTGTATATAAAACGGCTTGGCAATGAGCCCAAATATCCAAAAACATCCTAGAATATGGATGGTAAATGGAAAATGACGTTATTATGCCAATGAAATTCACAAATCGCTCTAAACTGAGGGGAAATGCAATTTGTCTGAATAAAAAAACAAATGTTATCGATATTAATGTAGTTTTTGTAGGAATGCACCTAAACCACTAATACACGGCTCAGCGCGGGTAGCGCGCACAAATTGTTTGTGTTTAACTCGCTGTAACTTCTTTCAGAAACAATATTAGTGTTTCGTTTCATCACCAAAAATAATTTCGAGCCTTTGTCCGTCTTTGGTCTCGCTCCGTCTTTGGTCTCGCATATGTATATGTTAATTCCGAAAAATAAGATTACTTACCCGCTACATGAAAAATACACTTCACAAATTTGTGGTCTACCAAGAAATTTTTTTTTTTCATAAAATTGGAAAATTGTATAGGCAACGTGAGTACACTGTGATGATCAGCACACATCAGTGTATATTCCACGAGAAAAACAGGTCTCTAACTCGTTTAGTTGCTGAAATACAACAAGAAAAGTATTAAAAATGGTCGAAAATTGATTTAGGAAAATTTTAGGAAAAATCGATTTTCCGGTATTCTCGCAATTGCCGATCTTTTCGCGACCTCAAAATTCGAATCCGGCAGGTCATTTTACATAAGAATCAGCTTCATTTTCTTATGTGTGTTCGAGTTGTATAGAGAGTGTCGAATTAGAGCACCTTGCTCCCCGACTATTATCCTTACAAAATTTGTGACAGTGACAATGACACACTTATTGAAGACACTGCTTACCTACTTTTCAAAGTTAAAAGAAAGGGAAATTGTGAAATGTCAAAATCGCATTTCGTTTTTATTTTGCAGCTTACTGATTTTTTATACCTATAATAGTTAGCAACATGGAACATAAGAGGAATAAATGGAAAAGACCAAGAACTATGCTATGAGTTTGACAAGACAAATTTAGACATTTTGTCAATAACAGAAACAAAGAAAAAAGGACAAGGGGAAGAAACACTAGGAGATGGACATATAATGATATACAGTGGAGTGACTTATGAAAAACGGGCAGCAGCAGGGGTAGGATGTCTAATAAATAAAAAACTGACAAAGAATATCAGGAAATGGGAGGGACATTCAGAAAGAATACTGACAGTAGAAATGAACATGGATGGCAGAATCGTAACGGTAATAACGGCATATGGCCCAAATGAAGATGCGACAGTAGAAATCAAGGATAAATTTTGGGAACAATTAAACTTAGTGACAGAAGTCAGCAAAGGAAGTATTTTTTTGGCGGGAGACTTAAATGGCAGAGTTGGAAAAGAAAAAACTAGTGCTGGAGTGATAGGCAGATACGGAGAAGACAAGCGAACTAATAATGGAATAAGGTTAATGGACTATTGTCTCATAAATAATCTACTGGTAAAAAATACATTCTACAAACATAAGGAAATACACAAGTACACAAGACAAGGTGCAAGGCGTATGGATAAATCCATAATAGATTATATATTAGTAGAAAGAGATAGAAGAGATGAAATAAGAGATGTGAGAGTAATGCGAGGTCCGGAAATCTATAGTGACCATTATATGCTAGTGGCAAAAGTCAAGAAGAGAGAAGAGGCGCTAGAGAGTATAAAAGAAAATACCAACAGAATGACAGAATATGAAACCATAAAAGCTTACAAACTGAGAGATGAAGAAACAGCAAAACAATACAAAGAGTTGGTAAAAAACAAAATGCAACTGAAACAAACTGAAAATAAGGGAGCTCAAGATTTATGGAAAATATTTAAAGACATAATTATAGAAGCTGCAAAGGAAATATGTGGGACATTAAGAGTAAGCAACAGGAAGAAATACACAGCGTGGTGGAGTAAAGATATCAGGGAAGAAATAGATAAGAAGAAGTGTAGATGGAAGGAATATCTTAGAGACAGAACGGAAGGCAGATATGAAGCATACAAGGAACAGAGAATTCAAGTGAAAAGCGTAGTCAAAGAAGCAAAGGAGAAGAGCTGGATAAGATTTGGAGAGAAAATGGAAGAAAAGTTATTTTATAAGGTACTAAAAAACACCAGGAAAGGAAAAGTTAGTCAGATAACAACAATTAAGAGTAAAGAAGGAGAAATAATAACAGAAGATAGACAAATAATGGAGAGATGGAAACAATACTTCCAAGAATTAACAGGCATAGCGCCGGAAACAAATTCCAGTACAGGCACTAACACAGAAGCAGGTGAAGGCATAGGTGAAGAAGAAATAGGCGTGATAACAATCGAAGAAGTATCAGAGGCAATTAGATCCCTAAAGAATGGAAAGGCTCCAGGACATGACAGAATAACTGCAGAAATGCTGAAAAATATGGGAGAAGAAGGAACAGAACTATTCACAAAAGTTTGCAAAAGAGCTTGGGAAGAAGAATTAGTACCAGAAGATTGGCAACTTGGAGTAATAATACCAATACACAAAAAGGGAGATGTAAGAGACTGCAATAACTATAGGGGAATTACACTACTGAGCACGGCAGCGAAAGCATATGAGAGAGTACTAGAAAAGAGGCTGAAAATATTCATGGAACCAACATTAGACGAAGCTCAGAGCGGATTCAGGAAGGGGAGAAGTGTACATGACCATATTTTCACAATAAAAGACATAATACAAAAAACACTAAGGAGCAATACAAAATCATACTTTGCATTTATAGATCTAGAAAAGGCCTTCGATCGAGTGCAAAGAGGAAAAGTATGGAACAGTTTAGTGAAACGTAAAGTAAATCTGAAACTTGTAAGAACAATAAAAAGCATCTATAAAATAAACAAAAATTATGTAGCTAGAGGGAATAAAACATCGGATCAGTTTGAAACAAGAGAAGGGTTGAGACAGGGACGGGTGTTGAGCCCGGTTTTGTTTAACATACTGATGGACGAAGTAATCAAAGCAAGTAAACCAAACCTAAACAAACTGAAGGTAGGATACACAAAACTTCAGCCAGTAGAAATCTCTGAATGTGCTTTTGCGGACGATGTTGTGATCATGGCAGATAGTGAAATGGGATTACAGAGGAATATAAATGTTTGGACAGAAAATTTGAAAAAACATGATATGAAAATCAATACAAGGAAGACCAAGGTAATGATGACAGCTCAAAAAGAGGAAGCAATGAATATAAAAGTTGAAGGAGAGAGCATTGAACAGGTCATTTTAAGTATCTGGGAACGATAATAGAAAGTAACGGTAGACAGGAGAGAGACATAAACGAGCGGCTTGAGAAGACGACAAGAACATACCATGCAATGAGGCAAAAATTTGTCAAGAAAAAAGAGGTAACCAAGAAGACGAAAATGACGATATTCAGAACAATTTATAGGCCAATACTAACTTACGGAAGCGAGACATGGGTGCTTACAAGACCAATGAAAAGTAAAATACAAGCGATTGAAATGAAATACCTAAGGGCAGTACAAGGAGTAACAAGAAAAGATAGAATTCGAAACACTGAAGTACGAGAAAACCTTGAAACAGAGGCAATACTGGAATACGTGGAAGAAAAGCAAATCAGCTGGTGGGGACATTTACAACGAATGGAAGAAACAAGATTAGCACGGAGAATATGGGATGCCAGAACAACAATGAAGAGGAACAGAGGAAGACCAAGAAAAACCTGGGAAGACGCAATAGCAGAAAACATGCAAAAAAGAGATAAAACGGTAACGGAAGCACGAAGGGTAGCACAGGATAGAAAACAATGGAAGAGCTTTGTGCACCAAACATAAAGATATCAAAAATCCCACACCGAAAGGTACAAGGGGACTACGGATTATGTATATATATATATATATATATATATATATAATATTCTCGTATTGTGCATGTCCTGCACTTATTAGGCAATACGAATAGGTTGGTATTTTAAAACGAAAAATCGTGCTAAAAAGCACATAGCACATAGCATAAGCACAGGAGCAATAGAAAAAAATTAATAATATGTCTGTTGCGTGCCTAAATGCTTACGTCAAAGTCAATAAAATAACAATAAAACTAGAAAAATCGCGTTAACTCATAAATGAAGAAAAATAAACATATGAAACTATATATCCCTGAAATCAGAAAAAAAACTTATTTTCGTTCCAGTGTTATTCAAATATACCTACCCCCCCCCTCCCCCCATAAGAAATTACGCATGTTAGTGTTGTCATGTTAAAACCGTAACCTTAAATAAAATTGTGACTATACGTCCACCCCTGTAATCTACTCAAAAAAGTGTCTCAACAATGTCTTTACAACATTCCTGAATTTCTAAGCGAGATATAAGCAGTCCCCGGAATGTGGAAAAAGGCAATTTTGGTCCTATAACTTGAAAACAAAAGGCGATCGTAAAATTTTGTTAGTGTCATTGAGCAAAGCTTGTAAAAAGAGACCGAGACTGCACCATTAGTTTTTTTTCTAACAAAATCCTCCATACTTAATGTGGTAAGCTATACAGGAGCACATTTACTTATTATAATCTGCGGGTCACGCAACGTAACAACTCGGGTAGCACAATATAATTAAGAATAATTATTAATTCATGGATCACCGCTTGGAATTTATTAAGCAGGTTTCATCAGTCTCGTATTTCATATAGCCACATTGCCATCATGAAACGATGTGTATAAAGCAGATCATGTGCGACTTATTCTTTGGTACAAGTAGCTCGGAGAGCTATTTGCTTCATAAAATAATTACCCGGTCGGGTGCTTCGCGTTACATAGCGTGTCGACAAAAATTCTTCCGGAGCTATACCATAACCTACATTCAGTATTTGAATTCAAAAAAGGAAACGTTCGAAAGTTCACATGCTCATAAAAGCTATTAATGTTAAAAAATGGGTTTTTACTTTCAAGGTAAGAAATTGTTCAAATCTCTGTTTCAGTAAGCATAAATCATTAAATTTCTGTTCAGGTTCACGGACCATTCACAGGAGTGCAAGTGGACCCACGGGCCTAGCGGATGGTTAGTCCAATGCATTAACCATTGGAGCATCGGTGGTGCTGAATTTCGTCCAAATAAGCAAGACTGCTATTGTAAAATCTGGAATTTAGATTGATTTCTCAGCAATAGAGAGCGTGCGATATATAAAAATGATTATATCTTCATTACTTCTCTCTCTCTCCCTCTCTCTTTCTACCTGCACTATGTATTACATATTATTATGAACCTCTATTACATAAATCATAATCGCACACTCACTGAAAAATGGGCCACCAGTTCTGACCAGTAAAAAAATACCTGGCAATACCTTTTTGTTTGTCAAAATTAAAACTATTGCAATGAGTAAAAGTATAGTGCTATGTCTTTTGTTCTAAAAATTACTAGGTAGGCGTGCACTTACAACAATAAGAAAATAATATTACATTAGACGCTACATTATTTCGTAATATGTATTCTTTTCAGCACGCCACTCTCATAGTACGGAAACTGTCAAATGCATTTTTGATCTTACACATGTAAGTTTAAATTTTCACTTAACTTCATTATGTAACGTTTCATTTGTTATCTGATTGAAATAATTATATGATACATGTAGAACATTACCTAAATTTCTTAAGAGCATTAGTAGGTACCATGTTTCATTGTACATTTTGGATTATGCACGATTGCTAGGATTTTAATGTACAGTTAGAGAACCTTGACTTTAGCTAATTAATTGGTAGACACAATATACCTTTATATCTCAAATACGACAGTAATAAATGATGCTACTGTTTGATTCTATCTCAAGACATTATGTAGCGGAAAGTTGAACTTGAAAATAATAGCTTCCACGGCATAATTCGCTGATAAAATTCCAGAGTCGTCTATATTATAAATTAATATTAATATGTTGTCAGTGAAATAGAAAATCTTTCCCTACTTAGAATGCACTATTCGCAGATATGACTGCTAAATTCCATGTCAGGTCGTAGGAGAGGAAGTTATATTAATGCAGAATTTAGATTAATTAATGTAAATCACACACAACGAATAAATTTTGCAATTAGTGTTAGTGTAAGTACTTACAAGTTTTCCAAATTAATGCAATCTGCACTAACCTGGAACAAAAAAATATATAAGTATATAATTTATGACTGAACATTGCAAAGAATTGTTAAGATGCAAATAAATATAAATAAGATCAGTTAGCTAAATGAGACACTCAATTTCCTGCATAATTTACAATCTGGGTTCTCAAGTGATGGCTGAAGTAAATATTTTCACTCAAAACTACAGACAATCTCTCGGAAGAATTCTGGTCACGACGGCCGATTAGTTAGTTATACTTTGGGCTGGTATTTTTCGACAAGCTTTTTAACAAGTTGTTTCTTTGGACGTTAGTTAACGACCGTCAATTTGAAGCAGCAGTACCATTTTCACTAATCACTGGCGAGGAATTCCTGCAGATATGTAGAACAAGTTTGGTTTGCCTGTTCGATGAGTTACCTACATTGTAAATACATAGGGAAAATATGTTACGGTTGTGTGGGGGAGGTGGTATATTGCCGGACTTTGGCCTAGGAGGAATTAGGTTTTTGGAGATAGTCCGTCTAATGCGTCATGGGGGTTGCAATTGTTATTGGCCAGAGTCTCCGTGATGATGAGGAGTAGGCTTCGGGCATGACCAACGTACGGCGAACAAAAAAGTTTATGACTACCATTTTTTGAGAAGGATGGCGGTAAGATAAGGCACCATAGTACGGATCGTCGCGAGTTGGTTTCCCGTAGACAGAATGACCAATACTTCCATCAAGACCAAAATATCTAAGAAGTTGATGGATGGAGTCGCCCTTTTTAGTAATTTTAGTAAGTCGTCTACTTGATGGAAGTCTTGGTTATTCGGTCCGCAAGAAATCCAATTCACACTAGCCGGTACTTCATGTTTTATCTCATCATCATCCCTCTCAAAACATGTTAGTTATCAACTCACTTGTGCATGCGATCATCATTATCCGAAACTTCCTAATTATCAGAGCTTCAATATGTCACAGAATCTTTGACGAGTAACAATTACAGTCCCCGTGCCATTTCACAGACTACGAGTATGTCTGAAAATTCAATCCCTCCCAGGCTAAGTAAGGCCCGGCGACATTCGCAAGGCAAACTTCTTCAAACATAACATCAAGACCGTCTTCACTCCCCATTACGGGTCTCAGATCTTTTGTCATCGGCACACATAGGGTGCGTATCGCATTATTTGTTCTTATGGTCTATATATGTCTATATGGGAAGCAGAAAGTAGAGCAATGGAATTTGAAGAAAATGTAAAAGAGAAAACAAGAAATTCATTTTTGTAGGCATGCTGGAAGGAAATTATAAGAACTACTTTGAAGAAATTAATGTTTTATATAAAAATAGTGTCTTATGTGTATGAAACAAATTGGGAGAGACAGAAACAAGAAAAAGCAGAGAAATAACACAATTTCCAATTACAACGGAAAATATGAAAACTTGACGTTCCAGACATTCCAGACTACCTGAATGGAGAATGAGTGTGGCAATGAACTAAATATTGATTGTCGGACAACGTCGGAAAATGTAGCATGTGTAACAAGGAGACAGAAAGTTTAGAACAAATTTAGGATACACTCGCGAGAGGCAACGTGAGGAAGGGGAGAATGAGTATCTAATACGACGGTGAGAGAGGAATATAATGGTCGAGGAAGGTTGTAAAGAGGAGAAGGTATATAGGAAGGGATGAAATATAGTTTCCTGCTGAGTGAAAATGTTCAAGTAGAAGCTGCAAGAAAATGTGGCACAAAACTGTGGCACAAACTCACGTTTCCCATTTTCCAGGAGGGGGTTCTGAAGTTCTGATCACTAAACTATCTTGAGCCGCGTATCATTTCATGTATAGAGCAATCTCGTTTGATACAAGCTGGCGCTAGACCCACAAAGAATGAGTCCAGCGTCAGCCAACCAGCCGAAATAGTAAATCTTCAATTCAGCAATAGAAGAAGGTCTGCACAAAGAGTTTCTACCATAGAAATTTCAATTCGGGGTTCGAGTAGTAAAAGCTGTGTAGATAATACAGCAGTCGCACAATACCTTCCAGGGCCATTTATGTAAACGTCGCGTCGGTAGAAAAGTGAAAAGTGCACCAAGAGCTTTACTTTACTTGGAAATAAATATTTATGTAAATTAAGCAACTCAAGTATTTCACAATATACCTACTATTAGAAACATAAGTCAATAATCTTAATAACAAATTCATTAAAACATCTTTAATTTATCAAAAGGCTAACCTCTGTAAGAATTCAATTAACCCACGTTTCCTTTCTTCCGCAATCAAGGACTTTGGAAGTGTTTTTTCACACCTCACTACGCTCATAATTCAATATCTTGATGGCACCACGCGGAGCAAATATCTATTTTTCATAATCGCTAGTGAACAACTGTTTTGGCCACAATTACTTTACTAGTTGATCATTATTGTTATGCGGCCCTGAAAGTAACATTAAATGTTAAGTTCAAGGCGCGAAAATTAGAAGTAGAACAGGACACGCCATTGTCAAAATACCTTTATTATTTATAACTCGCGGTTCGCGAACTGACATAAATATCAGTTCGTAATGCTTTTTATTAATATTCTCGCCAAACAGAATTGACATGCACCGGCGTACAGATAGCGATGCGAAATTGATTATGGAAATAATCTTTATTCACCCGCAAGAGCGACACACTTGTATAAAAATTCTCGTCGCATGTTGTATAATTTGCGAATTTCCGAACGTCTCGATCACGTACATGAAGTAAACTATTTTAAACTTTGTTCAGTTTGTGAGATATTGGTAATATAAATATACATGGTGATTTAAGAGGAAACAGCAATATTTTAAATAAGAAAGTTCATATAAATATATATTCCTCCAAAAGCACTTCAAATCTGTGGCCAGAGAAGCACTTCTTATGAATTAGGTACCGATACATCAAATGGAACTTTACCTAAGGAGTGGAAGACAGGTAGACTGGTCCTCATAGAAAAACCCAGAAAGACAAGCGGAGAGAAATCATATAGGCCTCTGTGCCTACTAATTGTAATAGCCAACCTATTTGAACAAATTATAAACAATAGGCTGATAGAAGAGATCGAGGAAGAAAATGGCCTCTCAGATAACCAATTTGGATTTTAGAAAGGAGCGGCCTACCATGGATGCCATACAGGCAGTAAACAGCATAGTGAACGCGACCAAAGGCGATCTGCGTAAATATGTGGTCATGGTGACAATGGACGTTAAAAATGCCTTTAATACAGTACCTTGGCATGGGATTCACAGTGAACTACAAAAAAGGCAGGTAGCATCATATTTAATTAAGTTAGTTTGAAGCTATTTAGAAGATAGAAAAATCCTGATTGGAAATAGCCTAACAATGAACATGACTTGTGGCATGCCACAGGGGTCGATACTGGTCCCGACGCTGTGGACTGTGGACGCTGTACCATGACGACGTGCTGAGAATGGATACGCCGGAGGGGATGTATATCGTAGGATACGCCGATGATCTGGCGCTGGTGGTACGAGGTGAAAGAAAGGAAGAAATAGAAGAACACATAACGTGGACAATGGAGAGAATCGAAGTCTGGCTGGAGAAGAGACGGCTGCAGCTGCCCCCCCAAAAACAGAAATAGTGATACTATTAGGTAGAAGAACCCTGAAGACTGTCACAATCAGACTAGATGGCCTAGACATCACGTCTAGCAAATGCCTGAGATATCTTGGCATAAAACTGGGCCACAATATGAATATGGGAATGTAAAAGATGTAGTCGGGAGGGCAGATAGAGCGGCAGCGGCCCTAAGCAGATTAATGCCAAATGTTGGTAGACCGAAAGCAGGTAGAAAGAGAATCCTCAGCACTGTGGTAAATTCCATTGTCCTCTATGGGCAGTTAGTATTTCTAATTATGTAGTCTATATGGAGGAATTGGATGGAGATGTACAAATACAGGAGAATGGTAGAGAGTGTACAGAGGAAAGTCATGGTCCGTAGAGCAAGTTCCTACAGAACTGTATCCACAAAAGCGATGCAGGTGATTGCAGGGGCTGTGCCGGTGCATTTGCTGATAATTCAGCGTACTTATGGACGAGAGGAGAACAAGAGAGCAAAAAAGATAAAGAAGCGTGGAATCACGATGGCAAGATGAGTGGGATCAAGAAACTACAACGGCACAGTGGACAAGGAAGCTGATACCAAACATGCACCCTGGGTAACACGTTACCATGGAGAAACTGGATATTACCTGACGCAGTTCCTGTCGGGCCACAGGCACTTTAGAGCGTACCTGCAGAGATTCGGGATCGTTGAAAGCAGCCAGTGCACCTACTGCAGAGAGGAAGATACGCCAGAAAACACAATCCTGAGGTGTAACAAGTGGAAGCCACTGAGAGACGGCATCACTGTCGAGATCGGCGAGGAACTTACGAAAGAAAACATAATTGATCACATGCTGGAAAACGAAGACAAGCGGAAAGTGATAGACAAGATAATAAGCACCATATTAAAAGCAAAGAAGAGAAAGAAAGGAAAAATTAGCCTGTAATAGAAATGGGTGGGACGAGGTGAAGTTATGCAAAAAAAACATCAAAGAATAAAATCATTTAAACTTTGTTATTATTTTAAAGATTTCCTTAGTTTCTTTAAAGCCAGAAGGGGTTTAAAACTGAAGGGTGGTTAGCGTTATTTCGTCAGTACCTATATAACTTAGGTTTTTATGTCGTTTTAGCCCCTTTTTGAACTCACAAAAATGTGAAATTCCTTATAATCAAGAAGTTCTTGAAGAACGAAAACTTTCAAGAGATAAAATATCCAGGGTGATTCAAATTGGAGGGCCACCATTAGGATCTCGCTTATTTGAAAAGATTCGAGGTAGGCTTAAATATTTGGAACGTTTGCAGCAATTGGTACCTACCCACTAATATGCCGCCGAAAAATCTTAACCATCTCAAATGGTATACATAAATATATGTTATGTATGTATGTATGTATGTTCGGCTTCGGTATGTTACGCCAGAAAACCCAAAAAAATGCTCTTTTGGTTTTTGTCTTGTAGCTCGACTATTTGTTACCTCGTATCGGAAAGACATGGATACATTATTACAGCAGTTTTTCGTGCTTTGTCAACACAGTCTCATGGATTTACTGGAAAAAGTTTCGTTTAGGTCAAGCCAGCAATCAACTATATTTTTTCTTTTGGACACCTTTGCTGTCTTACTCTTTAATGAAAGAAGCATATTTTTCCGATTTCATTGATATACAACTTGTCCATATTATACCGAATTTTGTTGAACATTACGGTAAGTGCAATAAAAAATTTAAAAAATCTGGAAAAATCTAGGTAATCGGGTTTGCATGTAAAGGACTTGAACTAAAAACTGTAAACTAACATAACTTAATGTTATTCAATGCAAAGTAGTTTTCATCTAAAAAAATATGTGGCACAGGAACCTATTATTCTTCGAAAAAATGCGTCTCACAAATAACACAGTTAAAACAAAAATAGAACTTATGGGAAAAATTAATTTGATAATGGCCTGACCTAAACGAAACGTTTTTCTGTAAATCCACGAGATATGCTGATAGAGTACGAAAAAGTGCTCTAACAATGTATCCATCGTCAAAAACGAAAAGAGCATTTTTTGGGTTTTCAGCCATGACTCGTATACCGTTTGAGGTTAGATTAGATTTCTCAGCCTCATATTAATGAGCACCAAATTCTGCAAAACCTATCCTCTGTCATTTCAAATAAGTGAGATCCCAATGTTGGCCCTCCAATTCGAATCAGCATGAATGAGCGTTTTTATTCCAGGATTATCGATAGGTACTATCATTTGCTAAAATATTGTTGTTCTTACTGAATAAAGTATAAGGGCATATTTGAATATTGCCACTATTTCACAAACAACAAAGTTTATTACAATAACTGGCGCAAATCGAATAAAAAAATTCAAATTATTTAAATATGGTTGTCAGCAGATTTATTCTTGCCGAAATGTGCCATAAATGAATTCGCAAAACTGCAGCCGTCATGTATAATAAACATAGAACGTGCCTTATCGTATGTTACCCTCATTGTCTTGGTTTTAAGTGAATAATTTTATGTCGCACGAGAAGAAATTATTTAGATTAGATTAAAGGTCATTCGCACGTTTTAGATTTGTTCGGGAAAACTTTTTCTGTGAACGTGCGTAAAAATAATGAAAATAATAATAATATGTAGTAAATTGAGTGCCATTATCAATCAATATTGCACTGGGTTTTCCGACTTCGGGAAAATATCGATTGCTTAACCGATTTACAACTAACTTACAGGGTTTTTCGACCAAAACGCTTTGCATTCCTAAATTCATTTTTGACATAACTCGCAAAGTGATAGATTTTTCGAATCGTAGAACGAATTTTCGGCCAATAGTAAGATTTTTCTAATATTTTCTTACATTTTTCGGTACCAAAATGGCCGCTATTTTTATTGTACTTGTAATAACACATTAACAAATACTGGTGTATACAGGGTGATTCAAATTCAGTGGCCTATTAGACGTTTCTCAGAAGCGGCTGTGAATGAAAATCTGAAAATTTGCACACAACAGTTCTCGGCTTAGATCAATCTAATTAAAATATTTTCAACGTCCGACAACTTCCGGTTATACCGGAAACGAGCACCTACTCTCTTATTTTAAATGGAATGCCCACATTTTTATGTCGGAATTAGATTTTTGGTCTAATTTTAAGGTCATTTTATGCAAAACATCACATGTGTAAAGTGCACCCTCTTCGAGATATTAGACGTTAAAAATCGTCATTTTTCAAATTTCATCAATTATAACTTGGAAACGGTACGAGATAAAGAAAAATGGCTTACATGTCCCTATCCTAGTTTTTAATTCTCTATCTAATGGGTCTGGAAAATACTGCTTCCTGATCGGCAACTTTTTGCCATTTTTTGACCAACCAGGAAGCAGTAATTTCCATTTTCCAGAGCCATTAGATAGAGAATTAAAAACTAGGATAGGGACATGTAAGCCATTTTTCTTTATCTCGTACCGTTTCCAAGTTATAATTGATGAAATTTGAAAAATGACGATTTTTAACGTCTAATAGCTCGAAGAGGGTGCACTTTACATGTGATGTTTTGCATAAAGTGACCTTAAAATTCGACCAAAAATCTAATTCCGAATGTGGGCATTCCATTTAAAATAAGAGAGTAGGTGCTCCTTTCCGGTATAACCGGAAGTTGTGGAACGTTGAAAATATTTTAATTAGATTGATCTAAGCCGAGAACTGATGTGTGCAAATTTTCAGATTTTCATTCGCTGCCGTTTCTGAGAAACGTCTAATAGGCCACTGAGTTTAAATCACCCTGTATACGAGGATGCAGCCAAGGATGTGGGATTAAAACTTCCTTTATCACTTAATTCAAGCTTTCGGATAATCTGATAAATACAGAATGAAACAGTAAAATCGACAAAACAAACGGTAAATATGCGGAAACATATACAGGGTGTCACAGAATAACTATTCCTAATTTTCAGAAATGATAGAGGGCACTTAAATAAATATTTTTTAATAATAAACTAGTGTCCGGAAATTTCTCGGTGTCAAGATAAACTAGAAATCTTTAAAAACAATCTCAATTACAACAGGAAAGAGTAGTTACTTACTAAATTGAAGCAGTTAAGGAACATTTTATTAGAAATAATACTGCATTAAACTTTATAAAAATTGTTCGAAGTTACGACCACCATTTTAAATACACAAGTTGTAACGATGTGCAATAGACTGCCGAATTCTGCGAAATAGCTGCGGACGTTCACGAATATCATCAAACGCTAGAATAATTCGAGCCGCTAACTCTTCTTCTGTATTAACAGGTGTCTCATAAACCAGTGATTTAATATGACCCCAAATACAAAAATCAACTGGAGTCATATCTGGTGAACGTGCAGGCCAAGAAATCGGCCCCCCTCTTCCGATCCATCCATTTGGAAAATGTGCATTTAGATAATTTCGACAATTTAATCCAAAGTGTGCTGGTGCACCATCATGCTGTAAAACAATATTTCTTCGAATATTAAGTGGGACATTTTCAAGCAATTCTGGTAGAGCATGTTCCAGAAAATCCTATACATATGACCATCCAACCGTGCAGGCAGTAAATATGGTTCCACTACATAATTATCAACAATCCCAGCCCAAATATTAACAGAAAACTTCCATTGATGATGTATCCTGTGAACGGCGTGAGGATTTTCTTCGCTCCAAATGTGACTATTGTGTATATTAAAATAGCCATCTCTTGTAAAGCATGCCTCGTCTGTCCATAATACACTCCTAGGAAATCTTGGTTCGTCGTTAATCTTATTCAAGTACCATTCGGCAAATTGGACTCTGTTGGGATAATCAGCTGGAATTAACGTTTGCACTTTTTGAATGTGAAACGGATGCTTCTGGTATTCCTTTAATACCCTCCATACAGATGTGTGGCTTGTATGCATCGCATGGGCAATGGCACGAGTGCTTGTTTTCGGGTTATTTTCAAATTGTTGCAGAACTTGGTCCTCAAAGTCAACATTTCGGATAGTACGATTGGCTCCCGAATCTATTTTCTTTACTTGGAATTCACCAGTATCTCGAATACGCTGATCCAATCTTGAAAATGATGTATGGCAGGGAATATGGCGCTCAGGATGCTGCTCCGCATAAATTCGCCTTGCTTCGTTAACATTACCGTAAGCTGCTCCGTAGGCAAGGTGCATGTCTGCTAATTCAATATTTGTAAAATGATGCATTTTCAATCAAACAAATTTATCTAATAAAGATTAATTTTTAACACGTAAAATGACAATTACACACACTTATCTAATAGATTGACAACTACGAAAATAGTTGATGTTTTCCAAAGGTTGCTATGATTCAAATTTTACTTTCCCGAGAAGGGGACGTATTGCATACCGCCGGGAAACTCCTGTGGGGGCGACAGCGGATTTTTTCATTTTATCTCGATACAGAAGAATTTCCGGACACTAGTTTATTAATAAAAAATAAAAAAAGTGCCCTCTATCATTTCTGAAAATTAGGAATAGTTATTCTGTGACACCCTGTATATCTGAATCGCAAGAAAAACCGCGGCTCGGGAATGGAACTTGATGGTAAGTTTATAAAACAGACCCCCAGCAGCAGGTAGTCAAATACAGTTTACAATGAACACTTGTTGGAGTCCGGTAACAGGAACAATCACTAAGTAAGTTACCACAAAAATATAACTAAATATATAACAAAAACTGTAAAAGTTAAAAATAAAACTATTGTTAAAACAGGATGACTTAAGATATGTTAGACCAGCAAATTAGAGTCGACTGAAAATTGGGAATGTCAAAACCAAACACACCAGTCCAAACAAAAAGTAACCAGAAAGAACAAGTACCAACATAACTAGGTAGACCCTACCTATTTATCAACTAGACAGCCGTGTCTACTCATCGCTCTTTTTTATAACACATTAACGACATAATATTTTCGTGGAATACATAATCGATTGTGCAGATTAGATTAGGTGCCTTTCCTCATGTAACACAAACCACTCCTTATATTTACCTACCCCTTCATCTCTCGCCAATTCTCCTTTCACATTTAAACAGAATTCATCCTCCTCCTGCTCTTCATGAATATTTCTCTAATTATTTTTAGGAATTCTTGGTAAGGAAGTTATTTTTAATTTATAATCTATCACGATCTGAAATTCTAATATTCTTCCTGTATTCCTATGCAACTGACTGCGAGCCAACGAAACACAGTCTGCATGCAATAATGATTAAGATTGAAGGCAATAATGATTTGCACAGCTGAGTGCCAAGGAAACGATTTAATTTTAATAACACAATCAGTGGTCAGCTGCTGGATTCAGTATTTTTCCAAAGCGCATATTAATGTCCGTACATAACATACGCAAAACGATTTAATAAATTAAACTCGGTAGCAGTTTAATAAAGAGGTCTAATCTGTGGAACGCCTAGTAGGAAATCTCTGGCTATCGTCCAATCTCGTTTTTATCTTGGAACCCAATTAATTTACAATTATACGAGTATAAAAGGCTTAAACTATAATTGCGAACGATCAGAAGCTTTGAATCACGGTAACCCAGCAGGACATTTATTAAATTGATGACGTTAGCTTTTTGTATGACATTTACCATTTAGGTAGTGTCACTAATAGAAGTTAAGCTTAGGAAAACACGGAATTTATGAATAATTTAAGTACAAATTTAACGCGGATTAGCAATAGGTACATGTGTTTACAAGTGTAAGGCACATAAACAACGTAGCCACATGCATTTTTTAGATTATTTTTTGAAGTTAGCTAGAACCAATGAAATGTTTAATATTTTTCGTTTCAGTCAATCATATAATTATTTATAGCGAGAATTAATTTGATCTTGGGATTATTCCCAAGAATAATGTCTTGATTGGAAATATTTGTTTTTTCTATAAGGTTCTATTGTCCGCATGCTAGCTTAAGGTTCTTCAAATAATAGAATTTGCATCATCTGGATTTCTGTCAACTACTTGCAATATTTAAATTTATCCGCAAGTACACCCAAATAAGACGACTGCTAAGTTAAAATTTATATTTTCTTGTCAGAACTTTGCCACTCTAGCTTATTCGAGTTTGTAACTCTGCCACTGCAGACGCCAGGGGCGGGTGGGCCAACGGGGATTTCGGGAGATTTCCCGAAGGGCCGGTTGCTTCGGGGCCGGTCTGGGCCGACCGATGTGAAAAAAACATCACATTATAAAAAAATTGGCGGCCAGTGCAAAGCGGACAGCCGAAAATGCGATTATTTTGGAACTTGAAAGCGGCCGGTCTAATCGGTAATCGCCCGCACCGCACATCGTGCGTGCTTATTGTTTTTTCGGCTTTCGTCGCTCCATCTCGAGTCTCACCCGGTCGTTCGTCGCCGCCGTGTAAAGCTCGCTACAGAATATGCGTGTGTTCGCGATTCGCGATTCGCCGGCAATTTGTGAATAGTGATTCATAAACAACGCGGTGCGAGTGTTCGCAGCGATTCGCTCTTGGAGACGGTAAATTGACGAATACCAAAGGACGCGCATTAACACGAATCACTGATTCGTCAAAGTTCGCACTCATGCATGCTTATGCGTGTAGGTTCATCTGTTTAGTTTGAATTCGCGAATGAGGAAGATCGTTTGCAGTCTCTCAAACAGATAAATCATTTAGCAGATCACTTCCATTATATCTGAGATACATAATCTAGATTATGAACTTATACGAACTTACTACCGGTTTCTATTTCTAAAGAGTGAAACACACCACCATCTGCGTTGTCCTGTCTTTGTTTTTTTTTCTTTTGCGCAGTGATGATAAAATAGCACTAAGTAGCTATTGCTAGGTCGTCGTCCATACTTTCGCTTTCAGATCGAAAAACTACTAAAACGCAAATCGCGAATACATGCATAGTCTGTACGCTTTGCTTTATAAATATGTACTACGAACTACAACGAATCGGACAAATCGCGAATGGCGTATTGCGAATCGCGAATACATGCATAGTCTGTACGCTTCGATTTATAAATACTACGAACTATACTTGGGCCGCCGAACAGATAGAGTGATCACCCTGCAATCACGAGCTCTAGGCGGGGCCAATATTAATTTATGACGACCCAACTGGAGTAATGCGACTTCGTTGGGTCGAAAGAAGGCGCATCACTCCAGTTCGGTCGTCATAAATTAATATTGGCCCCGTCTAGAGCTCGTGATTGCAGGGTGATCACTGTATCTGTTCCGCGGCCCAAGTATACAACGAATCGGACAAATCGCGAATCGCGAACACTGGCATAGTCTGTAGCGAACTTAGCGTAATTGCGTAATCAGTTCAGTCTTGTATCTCTAGGGCTTTGATGTTTTCGGGCCGGAAAGACGGTCAATGCATCGTAGCATAGTACTCGGCGGGCAAATCCGCAAAAATAGAAATTGAATGTTGACCCGTTGCGTTGACCGAGTAGTTTGTTTGTACTTTGTATTTTCCGTTCGCTTTTTTGCACTGTGATTGTGCTGTTATTGTATTTTTGTAATGTCATACATGTTTATTTTTATATTTTGCACTTGTTGATTCTCGTTATGTTCTCGAGATTTTAAGTTTAGTTGTACTTTTTTGAAATATTTGTATTAAAAACCTTAAAAAATTCGATTTGTATTTTATTAAAAAAATTAATAAAAAAATTACATGTACAAAGTATAAAAATGGGTATTTTCTGTTTCTCAAAAAAATTGGGCCGGTCGATGCCAATGGTTTCCCGGGCCGGTAAAACCTACCCCACCCGCCCCTGGCAGACGCATGGATTTGAATCTAAGTCCGATATTACGATACAGTTTACATGTAGTTTTTGCAAATACCTAAGCAGGTACCATTAAAAGTCTCTTAATCGAGCTACCCGTGCGTATGTAGGTACTTAACGTAAAAAATAATGTAACATTTTCGTATCACCCGCACATCAATGAACTTCAGAATTCTCCAAACAGGAATAGATTAGACGTACAATTTGAGAAGAGGAGCGAGGGAGTAGAGTCCCGCGGGGCCCTATGACCCATTTAAAGGAATATACAGGGTTGGCCAATAGTGCGTAGTCGGTCCATATCTCTAATTCTATTCAAGACACATAATATAAAGTGCGGAACATAAATACTGTTGCAGCGGGCTGCAAACGTTCTGCTATTTTTCGTTGTATTAAAGGGAAAAAAAGTACTAAATTTTATACCAGTAGGGTGTGTGTTTGTTGTTAGTCGCGGGTATCTAAGAAAACTTTTAGTTGTGGTTATACTGTAGTGTTATTTTTGTGCAATTTGTGAAAATGTTAAAAACAGAGATCGCTAGCCTTCGAATCCCACAGTTAAAAAGCGAACTAAAAAAATTCGGATTAAGTGAAAAAGGTAGGAAGTGTGTTTTGATGAATAGATTAACAAAGTATTTGGACTCTCTGGGCACACAGGAAACAAACAAAAATATTACTGAATCGATAAACAGTAAATATAAGTCAAGAAAGTGTTATCAAAATTTGCTGAATAGAATACGGACATTGGAGACTAATTTTAAATTTTTGTCTGTTACGGTCACCAAGCTGCGTCTAAAATTGCGTTCCAAAAAAGTAGTTGAATCGCGAGAAATTGCTGCGGATCCCAATGATGAAGCGTCAGAAAAGATTCCGGAGAGTTACACGGTGTCAACTGTGGCGGTGCCTCTGTCTCAGCCTGAGGGACTTGCTCAGAGTTACAAAAATGAGCAGGAAGGCCATGGTACCAGTATTAATATCGATAAAGAGAGATCATCAGATGGTCGCTCCAAATCAAATTTATTTACAAAGAATTCCTTCGTCAGTAGTGTCGCCAATCACAGGATCCAGATACTCGCCGATAGTAATGGGCGCGATTGTGCTGAAATATTCACAAATTTGATGAATAGTGACAGCAGTAAGTATGAGGTTAGTAGTTTTTTCAAGCCAAATGGAAATTTTGAGGATGTCATGACGGATGCACCGCAGTTGTGCAGGGGGTATGGAAAATTTGATAATGTTGTAGTTTTTGCGGGCATTAATAATGTACTATCCGGTCGACGTTTGAATCTTCAAGTAGTTGGTAGCATTCTCGAAAAGCTTAGGGACACGAACGTGACAATTTTTGGGTGCGCATGTTGTGGGGGACGTACCGTTCTGAATCGTTTGGTATTGGAGCAGAATGCTATGCTGAAAAAGTGTTCCTCCAACTATTCTTACGTTAAATATGTGGATATTAACAATATTTTTAATAGAGATGGTATAATTAATAAAGGCATACACTTGAAATATACTCACAAGAAATTAATTTTTGAAACTGTTTATAATAGATATTTTGTTAACCGCCTTATAAATTCGAATAATTTAATATACATATTACCAAATAGTGAGGAGCTTGTGAGTTGTACAATGCGCTCGCCTATGAATTCATCTTCGTTCTCTGAAAGTGAATCTAAAATTACCAGTCTCCACCATGTCACGGTGGAGTCAAGGGTTCAGTTGTGTCCTTTAGAATTGGACAACATTGAAACTAAATCAGTGAATCAACGGAATGGGCAAGTGACTTTACATGCAGGAGCACATTCAAACTGGGATAGCGACGGCGATGATAGTGGTGAGTGCAGTGATGCTGCCGGTGATGTGTCTAACCCAGATTTTGAAGATGCGGAAAATTTTTTAGATTAAGGTTACATAGCAACCAAAAATACTGCCACAACTCTGAGAGCAGCGAGGATCTTAATTTTGCTAATTGTATTATATGTGGCAACATTCAAAGCATTTTAAACAAAAAAAAACGAAATTGAAATTTTTTTGAGCGAACTAAAAAATGTGAACTTTGTTTGCCTCACTGAGTCGTGGTTGAAATCAGATTATAATATGTTGCTGGATAATTACAGGATAGGGGCAAAATATTGTAGAGTAGATAGTATACATGGTGGTACAATTATATTTGTTAAAAATAATATCAACGTCAGATGTTTGAATTTGTCAGAGTTTTGCACTGAAAAGATTTTTGAGTGTTGTGGAGTTGAATGTACCTTTCCTAAGATTGGCAATGTATTGTTGATTTGTATATATCGGAGCCCTCTTAGTAGTTTTATACAATTTATGCAGAGTTTCGAGGTTCTGTTGGAGGTGATCTTGCAGCCGGGGGTAAATATGGTACTGTGTGGCGATTTTAATGTTGATATTTCTGGTGTATCTGGCAACTGCAGGGAATTTTTGGTTTTGTTAGAGAGTTTTAATATGTTCCCCAAGATACACGCCGCGACCAGGGTAACGCCTTCTTCGTCCACCACTATTGATAATTTTATTACGAATATTGACGATGATTGGCGTTTGCGACTGGGGAATGTCGGACCACCGGTGCATCTTTTTGGATTTTCGAGAGACCGTACCGGTGGTGCCGAACGTTTCATATTCCAGAAGGGTAACTGAAAAGGGTGTAGTTAGATTTAATTCTTACATTAGTGGAATGAACTGGGAAAACTTTTATAATTTGGGCGACACACAACAGAAGGCCAATTTCTTTTTCGAGAATTTGACTATGGCTTTCAATAAGTATTTCCCAGTGAAGAAGAATAGAAACAGACGGAGTCCTACTTGGATTACTAAAGGCATTAAAGTTTCCAGTTTACATAAGCGGCAACTTTACATACTAATAAGGGAGTATCCACACCCGTTGTTGCGCCACTACTACAAAAGGTATGTTGAAATTTTGAAAAGCACCGTGAATCTTGCAAAAAAGTTAAGCATAGATCAGCGCTTAATCAGGTCCAGGAACATGCCGCGGGATACCTGGAGTATTATAAGGAGTGAAGCTGGTAGAGACAAGGGTCGTAGCCGTGAATTAGCTTTGACGATTAATAACGTTAAGATCAAAGATACGGATGTGCTGTGTGATTTGTTCAATTGCTATTTCTGTGGATCAGTGTCGGTTGGCAATGTTACGCAACCTGCGCATATTAACCCTGGATTGATTCCGCATACTTTCTTTTTTGCTCCGGTTACGGATGATGAAGTTGGCGGTATAATCTTGAATTTGAAGAGTAGTCCTTCTTCCGGTTACGACGAAATGACGACGAACGTATTGAAAAAATCTGTGAACAGTCTTAAGTCCTTAATTGCTGCATTAATAAACTCGTCTTTCGAATCTGGTTACGTTCCTGACCAGTTAAAAATATCAAAGGTTATTCCCCTTTATAAGAATAAGGGAGATTCTGGAAATATAGCGAGTTATCGGCCAATTTCGTTATTGTGTAGTATCTCAAAAGTATTGGAAAAAGCTGTGGATTTGAGAATGAAATCATTTCTCGACATAAATAATATACTGACTAGTTGTCAACACGGGTTCAGATCTGGCTATTCGTGTGAGACAGCATTGTATAGCTTTTTGAGTTTTTTATATTCCACTTTGAATAATAACGAGATCTGCGTATCAATTATGTGTGATTTGACAAAGGCGTTCGATACGGTGGGCCATGGGCTCCTACTGGAGAAGTTGAATATGTACGGTTTTCGGGGAAAGTCTCTGTGTTGGTTTGAGTCATACCTTCACAATCGAAAACAATATGTCAGTCTGACGGGAAATGTTGATGGTGTCAGTAGGGAGTTTACGTCAAGGTTTGCGCATATAGGGAAGGGCGTCCCACAAGGATCAATTCTGGGACCCACTTTGTTTAATTTATTTGTTAATGATCTACCGTCGTTTGTTAGTGCTGAATCTGTATGCTGACGATAGTGTTCTGTTGGTAAGTGGACGTGGCATTGATGAGATAGTGGCTAAAGTTCGTGTTGCAGTGCAGCAGCTGGATCATTATTACAGGACCTGTGGTCTGGCTTTTAATTTGGAGAAAACTAACATGTTGGTAATCAATAACAAAACAGGTGTAAATTTAAATGAGAAAATAGATATTAACAATATTTTTTTGTCCGAAGTACCTCACTCCAAATTCCTGGGCGTTCTGGTCGATAAGGATTTACAGTTCAGAAAACATATTGACGGTCTGAATCCGAAGCTGGCTTCCGCGTGTTATGCTTTGAGACACCTTAGGGATATTGTTCCAATTGAAACGTTGCGAATGGTGTATTTCGGTTACTTTCAGTCGATTATGACTTACGGGATTCAATTTTGGGGACACTCGCCTTTGCACATGGTTATATTCAAAACACAGAAACGAGCTATAAGATGTATGCTGAGACTGCGTCAAACCGAGTCGTGCAGGGAGCATTTTCGTCGACTTCACATAATGACGTTCCCTTCATGCTATTTGTATAGCCTGCTTATTTATGTATATAAGAACAAACAAAAATTTATAACTTCATCGCAGATTACCCATTATCCTTTAAGAAATAATTTGTTTAGGCCAGCTTTTCCAAATTCTACTAAATTCCTAAAGAGCCCGTTCTATAGGTCGTTGACACTCTTCAATTGCCTCCCTGACATTTTGGCTGGAGCTCCGAATATACATATTTTTAAGAGTTCCTTGAAAATGTTTTTAATTGATAATGCATTTTACAGTGTGGTTGAGTTTGAGGATCACTGTTCGACTTCATAGTTTGATAAGTGTAAAGAAGTCATCGAGTTTGGTGCTCTTTGTGATGTTTAATGGTTGCCTGCGATTCTGTGCTTTCTGGTTTATGGCTGTGCTGCGTTGCGTATTTTTTTTTTAGTTTTTGGACAGCCCTTGTTGCTCTGCAACTGTCGCCGTGTGGTGTACGGATAATGTGTTCTGGTTTGGTTCGTTCAGTTTTGCTGCTGTCATTGGTTCACTTATGATCTTGCTACTCCGGCGTTGTGTTATCTTCGTCCTTGAGCTCCTGGCAGGATCTCGAAACTTAAACATGGTCTCTTTGATGGTTTCATCTCCATTTTGATAATGAGAGGGGCTTCATATACTTACTGTGTTTTGTAATTGTAATTGTAATTTGTTTTTGAAATTTTATTTATATATTGTATTTTTATTTATATCCAATATTTTTGTTTGTATATTTGCATATCTTGTGGTAATGTCTCAAATCCTTACTGGTATAGACAATAAAGTGCTATTATTATTATTATTATTATTATTATCAACATTAAATTTTACGTGTGTAGGAAGAACACCATGAAGCTTATGTTAAAATTATTTTGGTGTATACAGGATGTTCACGTGCTATGTACCAAACCAAAGTTATGTTTTTTTTAAATGGAATGCTCCACATTTGTTTACATATTTGGATTCCCCATAAAATTTCATGAAAGTTGATATGCTACACGGTGGGGTTTAGAGTTAAGATATGGCCATTTTAGTACCAGTGTGAACCCAAATTTGTGGTGCTACTGACGTCTGCTGGTCAAAGCTAACTATGATTTTTTTATTGGACTAGGTTCAGAGAATACTCTATTTGTAAAATCAATTAACACTTTTTTCAAAATATGTAGTTCATATTGTACAGAGTGGCCAACTTGGGCAAAATGGAGCTTTTCTCAAAAATGTTAAATGGAACGCCCCGTATATTATTTGCAGGTTTGATAGCCAGTTTATTAAGCTTTTAAGTAATGCAAATATTGGCAGAAATAAAGATTGAACCTTAATAATTGAAATTTTTGCCGTAATTTTTTACCATTTCTGGGGAATTTCACCCATTTTGTCACCCAAAACTCAGAAAAATGCTTACACTTTGTTTTTACTGAAAATTTAGCGAACAGGGTTTACACCGGCACAAGAAATCTCATTGTAAGAACGATTTTCTTCCATGGCACTCCTTGTTTCAATTATTTATACCTAGGTTTAATAAGTTACAATTCAATTAAGAATATGGCCATGAAGAAGCAATCTGGCGATGAAATTTTTTGTCTCAATGGGAAATCAACTTCCAGAAACAAAATGGAAATTATATTTTGTGTTTTGGGCACTAAAATATAGGAGAAACTAATAAACTACCAGTCAAATTACTACATTCTAAAGTTCAATTTTCAAATTTACCGAAACCGTCAGTCGCAGGCCTAACAATATCTAAGTACATCAATCAAAAGCTTAGTAAACCGACTTTCAAATATGGAAATAATATATGGGGTGTTCCATATTGCATAAGCTGTCCACTCTGTATGATATTAAGTTTTGTGACAAAAGCACTCAAGAATTTTACTAATAGAGCTGTCTGTGAACCTAGTCCAATAAAGAAATCTTAAATAGCTTCGACCAGTAGACGTCAGCAGTTCCTCAAAGTTGGGTCCACTCTGGCACTAAAATGGTAATATCTTAAAATCGCTCACTCTAAACTTCATCGTGTAGTACACCATCTTTCATAAAATTTTGTTGGGAATTCAAATATGTAAACAAATGTGGGACGTTCCATTTAGAAAAACATAACTTCGGTTTGGTGCTCAGAGTGTGGACACCCTGTATATACTAAAATAATTTTATCAGATGCTTCATGGGGTTCTCCACATACATGTAAAATTTTATTTTGATACATTGAACAGAATCAGAGATATGGGCCGACTACACGCTATTGGCCCACCCTGTATAATGCCAGATGCAAAATCCGTTTTGACTACATAAAATGTAATTTACTAGTGAAAAATGTTACTGGGATAAAAAGGTACCCTAGCATCAATGTCGCCACTAGGAAAATCTTTAATTGAATTGAGGAAATACCAATTAATAGTAGGTATCGACATTACAAAGCTCAGGAGGAATTTGATGAATACGTTTATTCGAGCAAACATTAAACTTTCTTAATTCTCTCCAAAAGCCTTTACATCCACACAAGTTCATTTTAGAATTCAAATGAGCTTTTCTTCATTTCGAAAGCAGTGTAGTCTGTAATGAATAAAATGCTTCCTTGAACCTCCCAAGTGTCCTATCACATAAATTAATTCAAAAACAGACATTGTTCGTCAACCAAGGAACTAAGGGGTTTGGCACTCTTCTAGTTACCATGGGAGCGTGCCTCTCAAAAATGTTCAAAATCAGTGAATTTAGGAATAAAATTTTTTCATCAATATCTGAAATATACATAATACCACTAAATGCAAGCAACTCAAGGTCAACAGTATAGCATTTCTTATTTCAGCTCTTTCTTAAGCGTTAAAAATATCACGTTGGAAATAGTATATTATACACGAGTTTATAACGAATGCTATTATTACCGAGGATGAAGTTTACAACACGAGCGAGTAAAACGAGCGAGTTTTGTAATCATCCGAGGTAATAATAGCATCATTATAACGAGTTGTATACTATACTTTGTCCACGACTATCAAAACAGATTCCCAGAAAGAATTTACCTTCATTTCCCTTCTCCAATGTAAGAAAGATTTATATATACGCTCTCAGGTATAATTTTCTTGGTTTTTTGGGCAATGAATCTAATGAGGCAAGTTCTGCAGCTTCTTTTATTGCTGGTGCTGTTAAAGAAACCTCGTTTTCACACTCACTACTCATTATATCTTCTTTTTTAAAATGTGCATTTCAAATTAAAAGCAAACCATGCTGATTTGACGTTTCAATTTGAACTGACACATCGCGATCGCGGCCTACTAAATAAATGTAAAAAAGGGTCAAAGCGATGTTCCTATTGGTGTAGTGAATAATATTCATTAATCACTGCAGTGATTAATGTATCTAATTATGATTGAAGAAACACAAGTATAAAGAGTATATTATAAGATAGTCGTGAACAATAGTATATTTTACAACAAGAGATGAAAATACTATTTTTTTCGTGAGGTGAGAATTTGTCCACGGGCGAAGCGAGTGGGGCAATCTCACGAACGAAAAAAACGTATTTCATCTCGAGTAGGAAATGCTATTTTTTCTACACATATGCATTTGTATATTTGGGGGTCTGCAGATTCACAGTATTCACTTTCTGAGTCCATTAAAAATGCTATTAAATTATAAGCGAACCCTCACAATGCAAATTATTAATTATTTATTTAGTCGTTGCTAGGTAACATACGCAGGCTACTAAATGAAAGTGTTTCTTTTATCCATTATTTAAACTATAAATTTGACATTTTCATTTTCATCTCTAGAGGAAAAAAATGTCACTTTCATACAGAGTAGACAGTTGAAAAATTGCTATTTTCATACATATGTGCAGAAAAATGTATTTTTTCCACTGGCTTTAGAACTGAAGGTTTCAAATTTTACATTTTACTCTACTTTTTCATATAGTAATCGCATAACTTTTCATAATAACTAACTCTATTTTCTTTGTTCGAAGGGAAATATTTCTTCAGAAACGCTGTATTGCTTCTAACAAACAACTATGAAGGTAGGTAGGTATATAAAACATTATATTAAACGTACTTTAGTACCCAATTAAAAACAAGCATGGTATTCGTTCTTTCCTAATTTGGCGACTACAAGATCTCTTTTACTATTAGAATTATTATTTCATTATTTATTTATGACCGCATAAATATTTAGCATTGCAAAGTAATAGTGGTGATGACATTCATACAATGCGCAACTACAGTAATTTTCGATGCATCATCAATCAGAAATGTACATTACACGAGTGGTTTTAATCAAAATTGTCACACTATACATACAAAATAAGACGCACTATACCGATAACATTTATATGCATTAAACGCAACATACGAATGCAGTTGTTACCATCTAAATCACGTTTTACGCAGTGAATTTGAATGAAAACAAGATGGACATTGCAGATAAGTTAAATGACGCGATTCTCGTGATATTTTTAGGTCTTTTCACTTGAAAGTAAGAGCCTAGACGGATGACAAAAGAACTTATAAACTGGTAATTGCCCACAACATTCTACAGCAACTCTCGTTTATTTATTTGTTGCGCTAGTTGAGTCAAATTAAATCAGAACGCTTATTTATTAAGGACTGTAACTAGTGTTGCATTACTTGAGCAAGGCAAAATTCTTTAATGTGGGTTTCTATAACATGATCCTGATTTAAGTACGCAAAATAATTGATTGTACAATCTATTGGTGTCTTTCAAAAATAAATTGGGATGGATATTTATCACTTAAAACGCTTATAAAGACCTTAAAATCTGAAAAATATGCCAAGGCCTTCTCTACTTTTAGACTTAGTGCCCGGCGTCTAGTTAGTGGTAGGGTTTCTGATTGGCAATTTGGAGGTCCTCAAGTTAACTCTAGTTGGTACATCAGTGATTTTACTATATGTAGTAGTCAGTGGCGTGCGGTGACATTCACTGCCGTACAACTGCTATTCAAGATACACTACTCAAAACCGCACAGGGATATTCTGAAAAATCTTTACAAAATCTGTTAAAAGCTTGTATACATGCACTTTATGTATTCAGTTATGAAGCAAAGGGTCTTTTATAACGTTACCCATATGATACTCCATCGTTTCCTTTGTCTTTACTTTGATATTTATTCATAAGTTACCACACGCAAATGCTACATTATAGAAAAACTTCGATTTTGATAGAAATTTACATCCAGTGAGTACAGTGGAGTTAATTTCGGTTAAATTTCAGTCTTACATTTCCGTTTACTTAAGTCTTTTTGCAAATGGAACGGTGTCACTTGGCGTGAGACGAAATTATGAGAGCAGTAGACATGTTACAAGCCGGTCGACGCCAAGTTGAGGTTTCGGAGGAATTTCAAATGTCACAGTGCCATAAACCGCTTATGGCGGCGTTATCAAGCTAATGGGAATGCTCGAAACCAATATCGCGGAAATGGTCAGAAAACAACACCGGCACAAGACCGTTTTATGACGTTGAATGCTCGACGTAATCCAACATGTACGGCTCGTCAACTTGAAGGTGTCTTGAATCGTACCCATGGTGTGGTGCTTATTAGTGACCAAACTGTGCGAAACAGACTGCATGAAGTTAATTTGAAGTCTAGACGACTATTGAGGGTTCCACCTTTAACAAGAGTGAATCGAAGAGAGCGATTGTTACGGGGACGAGAATTCCAACATTTTACAAATCAACAATGGCCATTTGTCCTCTTTTCCGACGAATCACGGTACATGTATACTCCGATTCCAGAAGAGTGAGAGTATGGAGAGAAGCGGGGCACTTAAATCGTCTAAAAGCTCCTCAGGAAGTGCATGTTTACAGGGGTGGTTCAATAATGATGTGGGCCGGAATAAGCATTGGCGGAAGAACTGACCTCGTTTGGATACAAGGCAATATGACGAACCAAATTTATCTAAATCAGGTTATTTTACCTGTCGTACAACCGTATGCAGGAGCTGTAGGTGGAAATTTTCTTTTCATGCAGGATATAATGCTCGTCCCCATACAGCACGACTTATAACGGATGCACTAGACGAGCTTAACATGCCATTGTTTCTGTGGTCCGCTCAATCGCCGGATATGGATCCACTTGGGCATGCTTGGGATTTATTGCAAAGAAGAGTTTCAATGGCGTACGGCCACGTTAACAACCCTCGAGGCCTGTTTAGAGTTCTTGAGAGCGAATAGAGAGCGATTCCTCAGCGCGACCTGGACCATTTAATTTTTAGCATGCCTAATCGCATTAGGGCACTACTGAATGTAGTTGGACGTCACACCAGATATTGAAAACCATACCCAGTGGCATTTTCTTAACTCTTCCTTTTTGTATAAACGTTAAAATTGTTTGCAATGTTCTTCAATTTTCAACCCTTGATTTGTTTCTTGTTTTGTTTCTACCCTTGTCATTAATTGTTTTCAATTTGGTTATAACTTACTCCAACTTATTTGTTTGTTATTAAATCTATGTAATATAATAGCTAAAATATTTAATATACCTAAAAAACTTTGCGTTTCTTCAATATCCCTGTACGGTTTTGAGCAGTGTATTATTCGATATTATTTCTCTTGTAGAAATTCTAAGAAGCTTGTAAATGAAGAATTGTATTCAGCTATAAAACAGAGGCTATTAAGCCATTACTGTTGAAAAAAGACGAAAGCTCACGGTCATATTTGAAACCGAGAATTTTTTGCACTTCACATTTACCTGCCAGCTTAAGCACACCATTTATTATTATCATAAAATTCTGTCAGTACATATTATTATAAGCCATCAAGAAGTTATTGTTTATTTGCCAAGGCTACCACCACAACAATAAATAATATCTTTTGACACAATGGATATAAAAGGCAAATATTTGACGCTTTTTCGCTATGTTTGGTATGTTACTTATTAGTACTCGCATATAACAAATACATATGCTTATCGCGTTAAAATAGTAACTGGCCTTGCTGACATTGTGAACGACCACTTCAAAAAAACTTTTTTATCAAGGACTATAATAAGTACTTTCAGGAACCAGACCTCAGTTCACCCTTAGTTTGAAAAAGAAACTGACTTAACTAGGTATAGGTACCTATACTTTTTCGCACGGAATATTTATAATCTATCTTATACACGGTGATTCATAATTATTATTCTGCACAATATCTTTGTTTACGCAAAGGCTCAACAAATGCAACCAAAAAATGCGAAATACGGAAGCTACCAATGCACTCTCACTATTTCTGACGCGTCATAGCACACGTGTTTCATGTCTGCGCGTCAAAATATTACGAAAACGCATTTGGTTCTTCGTTCTGACCATTCGGCCCTTCCTGACATATTGACATCCCCCGTCGAGTCCTCAATACACCTTGAACATCCTATCAAAATTTTGCAGAATAATTCTGATTGCCTATATAAATATAAATGATTGCATGATTCACAAACGCTATCACAATAGTATACTGATTGAAACTCTCATGTCAAATTTCATTTCAACTCAGGATCCATAATTTCTATATTGCGAACGTGACATAGAAGCTGACGCAATACCTAACGCAATACCTACATTTCGTCTTCTGTCCACTATTGCAAAACATGACATCAGGAGCACAACACGCGTTTTTAAAAACAAATTACCGTACTTTATTTATAATTAAGCCATTAAAGTCAGACTAATAAAATTTATTAAACACGAAAATACAATAGAGTCAAATGAAGCAGTTTGTAAGTGAAAGTTATATTCTAATGCTTCACATTTTGATTTATTAAAGTACGATGGCCGCATATTAAAATTTACTGCTGTTTTAAGTATTCACACATGGGGACAGGCTCTTTGATAGGAACTATAAATCTAGCTGTTCAGCAGCCTATAAAAATAATAAAATTGTCAAATACCCGCTAGCTTAGTTTTATGCCCATTGCTGAAAAGACTATGAATATTAATTTTATAGTCGTCTATTAAATACTCTCATGGGCAGAATGCATGGGTCAAATTCCTGAAAATCTACTGCAGGTTAAACGAAAATTAGTAAAATACATTAGTATAGGAATGGGCACTGCTGGGACTGGGCTAAATCACGCGCTTCTCTACAGTTGTGTCATGGACAAATACTTACTTGAAAACTGTCAAATACTTTGTAAACGGTCAAACGCTTCTCCAAGGCTAAAAATGCAACATGATCGATGGTTGATCTGTATTTTGGCACTTCTGGAGTGGAGATGTGAAATGCGAATGTTTCCAAGAGAATGTTCCCGCGACAATACTGAAATCTCCGGTAATATTCGTTTCAGTATTCGAGAATATTCCCAAATACGCCATACAAGAAGTCTTGCATATTATACATAGCACTCGCTAGATGAGAACAAAAACTTTAGGTGGTGTCACTTTATTTGATTTATAAAGTTTCACATTGATGTATTTTATTTTGGTTTTTATTTTTAATGGGTCATCATGCCAATGATTCATGAATTCGCGAATATTCTGGAATTTTCACAGGAAATTTTAGGTACCGATTTATAAATTCCCAGGTCACATTTTTGATATTTTTGAATTTACTATTCATGATACTGACAAGTTGGAGTCTTTACGAAGAAGGCTGTATTTCCGATGGAGATGAGAATGGAGGCGATCTTCCGACAAGTTTATTATTTATTATTGATTATGATCCATCCAGAAGAGCATTTCAATTATTATTTCACATTGATATGGCCTTAAACAAAAATTGCTTCAAATTCGGCGGCCACCATTGGGATCTCGCTTATTGGGACAATTCTTCGTCCTGTCAGTACATCCCCATCGATTTAGAGGAAAACGTTTTATTTAGGTCAGACTACTTTTTCTTATGGACGACATTTATGTCTCGCACTTTGTTTACAGGAGCGGAACTTAATTCATATTTCAAAGATTTGAAATATTCTTCAAGTATTTAATTCTTTTATTGAAGAAGCAACTGTTATGCTTGGGAACGGTTAATGTAGGAACTCGGAAGAGACTCCTAAAAACGTATGTATGGTGCGAAACTTGGACAATAGGAGAGGCGGATCGCAAATGAGTAGAAGGGTTTGAAATGTGATGCTACAGACGCATGATGAAGATACCGTGGCTAGATAAGGTTAGCAATAGGGAGGTATTAGAAAGAGTTGGGGAAAAGCGAAAGGTATGGAAGACAATAAAGGATAGGAGAGATAGGATGGTAAGACACCTCCTAAGACACGAAGTAATATTTCGCGACATACTAGAGTCAGAGATAGGAATAAAAAGAGGTAGGGGTAGGCCTAGATTAGACTACTGCTCTCAAATAGTTAAGGATGTAGGATGTTCGACTTTTAGGGAAATACGTAGGTTAGCTCAGGATAGGAAAGGATGGAGGTAAGCGTCCAACCAGTCTTCAGACTGAGAACCTTATGATAATGATGATGAAAACTCGTAAATAATCAAATTGTAACCAAATTACATACGTCATAATATGAGAAAAATGTTAGAATAAAGCAAAGAATTTTAAAATTTTAATCCCCAATATCTTGTATTTCCTCGCCCAATCTCAGGGCGACGAGGCATTATCGATTTTGGGAGATGTTATTCTAACCTTGGAGTAGCAACTCCCAAAGTTCCTGGGCGGTTGGCGGGAGAACGAGTATGATCTCATAGACGTCCTCCTAGTTCATTTAACGCATGTTCTGAACTGTCATAAAGGGCATGGACGTGATTTTCTAAGACTTCAGCAATGTACCTATACGCATGTGCAGTTAGGGATCCATTTTTAAAACACTAATTTTGTATGTGTCTTAAGAAATTCCTGCCCACGCCACAACTGCTCTCCACCGAATGGTGGGCCCTCACCAATACATGCCTGGTCATAACGTTCTCCGGTCTTCACCAAGTACCCACCGGAGTTTATCCAACCGAATTAGACAGAAAGCAGAAACCAGTCCGAGAATAATATCCTCTTTTAGTCGCGGATATTCCATGGCAAGTAATCTCGAGAAAAGTCCAGTTTTGCAACTAGTTGGCGATGGAAAAGTGGAAGACCCGTAGTTATTCTCCGACATCCAACAGAACGGGTAAGTATTATAGTCTCCTTCCATCCGCTAACGTTAACATTTCTGACTGCTTGGGAGAGAGTTCGAAGTGAAACTGCCATGGCGTTCCGATTCCGTAAAGCCATAGGCACAAGAAGATGGTGATCCCTCGACGTCGTGGTCCCTCGCTTTGCTCCTGATGTTACCGTAAGACTACCAGTTTCTTGGGGGCGTTGGGATATCCGCTCAATTGTTGAAAGGTATACACCAATCATTCTTGCCGTTACATGTTGCCCCCGACCATCGTGTAACAACGGTCAAATTCTTGCCAGCACCAACTAAGACTAGATTTACGGCGGTCAAGTTATACACAGAAAAGTCGATGAATAAATGAAGGAAATTGAAAAATAGACGCAGAAAAATAAGCTTCCAAGATAGTTTATCAAACATTTGCTACACTTTGTAGTTCGTTCGTAAAAATATCAATCAAAATGTCATGGTGACCAAATGGAGCACGAAAGACGCAATTCGCGAAGTATTTTGCAGTGTTTCTACCTATTGTTTGGCATCTATCAAATAACCTCATAAATTTAAAATAAGTATGCAGTTCTATAAATTAGCTGAGTGTGCCAAAGTACACACTTTCTCCTCCATATTATTTTTACATTCTGCATGTGTTCAGTTTTTGCAATTCTATATTTGGTTAAAGAATTTTTACAATATTTGCGGAAGAGAAATTCTTAAATTCGTAAATTTTCCCAGTCGCCCCAATAATAAGTGTGTTTTTATAACCTAATCATAAAAATTCCCAAATTGGAAGCTACTAATTATACGCATTCTGAATTCGTCACGAAATTGTGATCCTGCATGCCTAATAGAAATTTTAGTAGCTTCTTTATTCTGACAAGATTATACAACTCTGTCTACCACGATATAAGCAGATTCGATAGAGGAAAGTTATATTGGTACTTTACTCAATGGTCTAACAGCAAAAACTGAATTGATTTTAGCACCTCATATATTGATAATAATAATAAATATAGGTAATTATGTACTTTGTAAGATAGATGTCAAAGATCCTTAACAGTTCTTTTATTGTTTCTTGCAGCTGCCATTGGAAACATCTCGAAGTTATCCTGAAAGAGGTCCTAGCACCTATAAATACCTAAACAGAAGCTTATTTTGCCGTAATCGTTATAACCGACAATTTACAATATTTTAAAGTAGATATATTAAAGTAGATCTCGGAATACAATTTATTGCTGCCTACTAGATTATTCAAATGATTAGAAAAAGGTTAAAATTTTAAAGGCAATTTTTAGCAAAACGGTTGGTTTTATAGGTTTTAAAAAAGTATGCAATATTTTTGTATTTTTGTATTTTTGTATATTTTTATTGTCTTTCAAATTCCAAAAAGACTATTCAAAAAAAAGTTATGTAAAAATTAAAATCCAAGTTTCGGGTTAATATGAACAAAATTAAAAATTAAATATGAACAAATTAAAAAATAAAAAAAATTAACTTTGAGGCCCTGTATTCCCCTTATAAATGAGTTTTCGAAATTTTGTTAGAGGAACTTCTGCCATTACTTTCAACCGTTCAATCTCCTGAAGTTTGCCTATACAATTTTGGATACCCTGTATAAGGTTGTACTTTCAGTTTACAAAAGAAATAAGCATAAATCTTCTCACCTTTTAATGTTTTAATCTTAAACACTCTTTTACAGTAATAGAATAACAGTTAATTCCTCTAACATAAATAAGAACCTAATAAATTCACATAAAATAAAAACAAGAAATAATTATCATATTTAATTACTTAATCCAAAACGGCTCTTAGATCCTTTTGGGAGATTATTCCGTTTTCGGTTAGCCCACGCAAAATTCTCTTAATATTCTAAAGAAACACTTTTCACATAAAAATATGGCGAGCAACAATAACTGGGAAGGATATCAAGATCTGGCTAAAATTTAATGCAACTAATACAAATAAGATACACCCACGACAGTTCTTAGCGAAGTTTTTAGTGTCAAAATTATAAATAATTTATCAGTATCGAGTAACTAACAGTACAACTAAACTTTATTCTTGCATTTTTATGGGCTTTACGGTGATTCACGTTTATGTCAATTAGTACGTAAATGCCACAGGAGTCATTAACCAAAAGAGAAACTAAAGAAAAAAGTGCTGTGGAAAATTTACGTGCGAATTGGGATAGCAAATATAGGCTCTACTGTTGCTGGAAATATTTCGTAAACAAAAAGACACTTCGCACATGTTAATGCTTGGATATGCATCTAAAATGAATATGCCGCTCTCGTGTAGTTACTCGGTGTTCCAAATCTGTAAGTATGATTCACTTGTACGTGGGTTACATAAACAACCAAAGCAAACTTTGTTTTTCTTGTGTCAACGCACCGGCATTTATCAATGCACCAGCTTCTTCCCAACTTTGAAACAGATTTTAAAATGTTTATGCAAACTCCAGTCAGGGGGAAATAGTAATACCTAGTAATAGTAATAATAAGTAATAGAAGTTCCTTAAAATAGGTCACCCCTGAAATAATATATAGCTAAAATAATATTACTTCACAACCATTTAAGTATTTTGTCGATAACTAAATAAGGTATTGCGCTGGATACAGTCCAACAGATTTAAGTTGGCGAGTGGTGGGGTTGCGCATTAGCATACTTTACGGATGCAATAAAATGTCTTGCAGTACAAGTGGCGCAGGTAAAATTTTCAGTTTTTTCAGTTGCCGGTGAGCTTTTGAAAAGGTAAGATGACGGGTTGTGAACCGAAAAGTGTTTTTCGTAGTCAAAAACGGGAAATAGTATACAGAGTGTTTTGTTATTTTAAAAGTGAGAAAAGTGAAACCGAAACATTGGAAAGTGTGAAAATGAAGACGTCTGTTGCAATGTACATAGATCTATAGAGAATAGTGAAGGCAACACTTGCGGGTCGGAAAATAACTGAAAAGCGATCTTTAGAACACCAGGAAAGGAGCGTACAAGGAAGAGTTTCTTAACGGCTGATTTACCGGACCATAACACGTCACATCGTACACGAATTTCACAAAACTGAAGGTTGTCGTGTTACCCTTGCAAAATTGAACCAAAAAATACGGACCGAGCTAGAATGTAATGGATTCAATGAAACACAGAGTTCTTTTGGGTAAAACGGTGTTCAGGTGGAGAAGTCCTAATTGAATAAGGTCTCTTCGTATTTCGTATTTGAAGAAAATTAAATATTTCCGAAGTCAAAATAGACCGATTGTTTACCTGGACGAAACGTATTTGCACAGTAGCCATGTAGCCGGTTGCGAAAAGGGCTTTAAACCCGAATGTTTGTTAATATTTAAATCTGGATCTAAAACCGGCGATTACCATTAAGAAATGAATTCAGAGAAACATAGCAAGTGGTTGCAGCAAAAGTTGATTCCTAATTTACCAAAGAATTCCGTCGTGATCGTAGACAATGCACCCTACCACAACGTCCAGGCAAATCCCGCACCCACATCAAATTCTAAAAAGGCAGATATGATTAAAAGGCTAAACGACAAAAATATTAATTTTGAACCTAATATGTTAAAACCACATTTATCAAGCATTATAAGAAGAGGATATAACCTACAAGTTCGACACATTATTACAAGACCATGGACAGATGGACACACAGTTTTACGTTTACCGCCAATGAACTGCGCTGAATTTAGAAAATCAGTGTATATCTGAAATAATTTTGAAACGCAATGTAGGCGCTTTCGGTAGAACTGCGGCTAGCTTCACAGAAGAAATAAGTTTAAATGGGCAAACAATAACTGAGGAATTTACTTTTAGAACTATTAAAATTTTTTTATAATACTTTTGATACCGACGGCGAGGCTGTCTCGAAACGTTTACTTATTATTTGTCTTCTTGAATTCTTGTATCTGCGTCTAATTCTGGCGGTCGTATTAGCTGTACAACGAAGAAATTTCTATTCAAAATACTAGACCTAAACTAGCGTCTCCAAAAAACCCTTGAAAGAGTTAAAAAACTATAAGTGAAATAACTAGTGTAAAGAAAACGGGACTTACCGCAGTCTTAATTTTGCCAAAAAGTTAGATATCGTCGAAAATATTCATAGTAGTTCAAAAGATTCTTCGGTAACTTGGAAAAGGGTTTATTATTTTTACCGGGGAGCGAGTAAAGGTCAACCAATAATTCTAGGGAAGGGATTGATAATATTCTACGTATATATAGGTCTTTATAGACTACTACAGCAAGAATAATTCCACGGAGCGGGCTATTTTAAATAACGAACTCTAAGATAAATTCTGTCTGCAACACAATGCCCTGGTAACTTTTACGATTTATATGCAAACCCAAATATTTAAAAGTGTACGCCTGTTCTAAGTCTTCATGGTTTATATTAACGTCCATACATTTCGCAATTTTCCCTTTTACCATAACGCATAACTTTTGTTTTCCCTGCATTTATTTTGAGGTTTCTTTTCGACAACTTTTCAAGATTCAACAGTTTTCTCTCGTTTCTTAGGAACACTACCAGCATCAGCAAAGGCATATTCTGGCAGTTATACGGTTATGTTCTATGTTTCTAAGTCATACCTAAAACTTTGTTGTTTGATTCCGTGTCTCTTCATTACTTTATCCATCACGATGTTAAACAAATCTACAAAATATTTCCAAAATGGAATTCTTTGAATGATCAAATTTGCAATTTAGTTTTCTTAGTTGTAGTTATTATGATGCCTAATTAGTCCGAGAAAAAAATCAGCTCACTAGAATTGGACGGATGGATGATTTTCCGATTCTCGGTCGAACGGTTTTCCACTAGAGTACAGTTAATCACTGCAAGTACACGACGCTTTAATTAAGAATTGTAAGAACAGAAATCGTTTCAACACAAGACAACACAAGACTGCGAAATTATCAATACTTATTTCTGAATTATGCCCTTTCGGAAATACATACCATTGTTAGAGGTTTTAAACTGAGAATCTGCTTTTCGATCTGCTTTATCTGTAGAGATATCCTAGAGGTACCTAACCCTGTAGGTAACTTTTGTAGTAGCTGTGAGATAAATTCTGAAAATTTCATAGTTTCAAAATCACCATAACTCCTATTAAATTTTTGCACCACTACTTCCTGGAGTTCACTTAATCCATTATGGGGTGGATTAGGCCCCTCGGTCCTTCTGCTATATATCGCTTTTATAATCTCGCCTCCTGCACCACTATTTTCTAAGTCTTCCTGTCCTCAACCTTAGTTCGCACTTCCATCATTCGAAGATTCCTTCATACCACCATCTCTTTCTTAGTCTATGTGCCGTTCTTCTTTCGTCGGGTTTTCAGGATATTGATTCTCCCTCCATTCGATTCCGTTCTAATCTTCTGAATTTACCTCCTGCCAAGACAGCTTTTCGTAAATATCTCGAATATCTGCGGACTGGTATTGTAAGTGTCTTTGTTACACTTCATTTTCCTGTTTGTTTATTTCCATTACTGTAACTCGCCCGAGTCTTTCTTTTGATATCCACGCGTCTTTCGTTTTTGTTACTCATTAGAAATGTATATGTTTTCAATTTTCCAAATAGCAAATCATCAGCATGAGAAACTATTTGAAACTTCTTATTCTTCATTGCTCCAAGGCGACTTACTTTTCAAAAATTCATATAATTTAAGAATGTTCCTGACGACGGAACCAGTAAGCAAGTAGTGGTTTGTAGCCATGCTCATCTTTCTGCTTCTGCTAAACCTTGTTTTTTGAAATAAATATGTATGAATTCTTGATGGACAAGTATATGACTGGATGCAGAAAAATCGCACTGACAAAGTATATTCGCAAAATTTACGTTATAAACGAATTTTTAGTCCCCAAGTTGTAAACCGATCTGTTAATGTGATATTTAATCGAACCTATTTCCTTTTAGATCACCTGCTATCAACAGTTAAGTATACCTACTTACTATGAGGCTTCTAAACATCGGAAACACTTCGAGAACGGTTACGCATAAATTTAATACTTCCGTTCTTTAGAGTGTGCAGACATTGTTTAGTGCAAGGCTGCAAACTTCCTTCGCATGCCACCACGTTTTTGTTATTAATTACTTACGGAATAATTCGCTGGTCATTGTGATCGAAACCAAAGGCGTTCGACCTCAAAAGTAATGGGCAAGTGATTGGAAATAAAAGAATAATTGCCGATGTAGGTAGAGAAGCAATTAAAAGGACTACTTCCTTTCGGCATAACTTTAACTCTGTTTTATTAATTTCGTTTTATTATTTTGTTTTATTGACTTAACATGAAGTTAGGAAGCCCCTTCCATATTCTGAATCTACAGGGTGTTCAAGAAACGAAATTTAATGATATAATGCAGTTCCACCAGGAGGAACGCGGTTTCGATTCATTTGAGAACTTTTAAAGTTGCCTTTGGTTAATACGGGCAGGACTTTATTATTTATGGAGAAGCTGGTTGGAGCTGAGGCAAGAAGAGAAGCGTAATTATAGTAGAATTCGAGCACTAGGGCGAAGCGAAACGAAGGGATATAATCGTTACAACTTATATACGCATGCGCTTAACTAAATTCTACAGTAGCATTACTGGTTTTGTTTGCATTTCGGAAGTAGAGTGGGAGGCGACTTCATAGTTTAAAAAAGTATAGCTTCGATACTCACTCATCGCCGACCAGCGTATGAATAACGCGAAGTCATGTTGCAGACAAAGCTCTGCAGCCGGAATAGTAGGAGATAGGAAGAGCTGGAACGAGAGGTTTCTACACCATCGCGTAGTTATCAAAGGATCCGCTTGTGAGTGAGGGAGCTATATATTCCCTTTAAGCGATAGCAATGACTGCTCTGGAGAGACTTCTCTCGTGACGGCTCTTTGCTTCACTTCTCCACTCTTC
This sequence comes from Xestobium rufovillosum, assembly GCA_963966045.1. Taxonomy (NCBI): domain Eukaryota; kingdom Metazoa; phylum Arthropoda; class Insecta; order Coleoptera; family Ptinidae; genus Xestobium; species Xestobium rufovillosum. The sequence goes on along the minus strand of OZ014493.1, from coordinate 25,717,121 downwards.
ACTCTTCGCGTCAGTGTACGGTGTCCCGTTTGATAATACGTACTTTTCTTTGGCATAAGAAATTCTGTTCCCTTCGCTTCGCTTCGCTTCGGCGCGACTTAGTGTGCGGGCACCTTAAAAAGTCTCCGGGGCGGTGTAAACGAGGTAATCTTTCTCGCCCAGAAAACATAGATTTTGGGTTCATACCTATATTAAATCAATAGAAGAGTTTTGGCAAATTTTATTGTTTAGCCCTCGATTTTGAAGATGAAACTTTTCGAGGATACTTTGGATTACACACGAAAAATCAGTATTTGAAATACGATATGACTTCGTCGATCTTTTTTCTCGCTCATCAGCATTCAATCGAACAGCTTTAACCAAGTAGTGTGTCTGCTTTTAATTTTTTTTGTGATGCCTTTCTGTGTTGTTGTTTTGGTTTTGTTTATGGGAAATGGACAAATCGATTACACTGCTACGCATTAATATTGTTAATTTTACTTAAAATATGATAAAAAAATTGGTCAAGAGTTTGATATTAGTAGATAGTAGGTTCTCTGAATCTGAATTGGAAAAGTAGTCCTAAATTTAAGAAAAAAAACGAAATTTAGAGTTCTGTTTCAAATATTTCGTTTTTTTTTCAAATTTAGGACTATTTTTGTTTTTGAACACTATCTTTCACTGTGTTGTAATTAAGGGAGAATGGTAAACCACCTCTTGCTATTTTGGAGAAAGGTAATTGCGTACATTTATTTCCCCCTCGTCTTCTTTTTTGTTGGTTTTTATATTTGTTTTATTTGTCACTTATACGTATCTGCTGCATTTGTGTACAAATAATGAAGTTCACGCGGTCAATGAATTTTTCTCTTCGCTCCAACCCTAATAGTCAGGATGGTCGAGTACGAGCAACTTTTAAATTTGGTGACCAACAAAAGGGTGCTGATTAGTGGATCGATGTTATATAGTCGCAAAGAACTTCTCGTGGGACAATATATAGAATAGCAAGGACGCTTTTCACTAATCTTTAGTAGTTGTGTTGTTAGCTACTTCAGAAAATATATTCCTTGTATTTATTTATTTTGCTTTAATATGAATGTGCGTGTGAACACTGAACACCACCGCGAGGATGTTTACAATTATTGCTCTTCTCGAAATTCGTAACGTTAGTATGGGATCAAATTATTTCACTAAGACTCAATGCGTTTAGCTAAATAGTTCTGAAGAGATTTATTTAACTGATCACTTAATAGTTAACATACACTTACCAAATACATCATGAAGTATTTGTAAACTACATAACTCGGAAAACATCTTTGTTGAGTCACATCCGCTTAAGTGTAAAATAAGTTGCAGAAAAAGGAAAGAAGGTTAGCTCTTTATTAGCAAACTAATAAAAGTAAAACGTCAATTAAGTGATCCGTCTTTTTAACATCAACAAGTTTATTAAAACAAATACCGAAAAGGATTTCAGTAACCAAATTTCCGTACTTAATAACGTGTAAACTGGGTCATGTGAAAATCGATTTGAATTTGTATTGTAAACATTCAAGATACACTTAAGTGCAAGCCGTTTTTAATTGGAACAAACAATGAGCAGCTGAAGCACAATTTAATAACGTGCAATGGTGCCCCAAGTAAACATGTATAGGTAATAAGTATATAAAGGAACTAAAAGGACGTAACCCATAATAAATTTTAATTTACTGATAGAACTATTGCTAACGGACAACTTCTTAATAAAAACTAGATAACGATCTACAAGGTCGTTTTCGTTAACATGCTACAAACTGGACAACGTTCGTCTACCACGCCAGGGCAGTTTTGATTTTTTAACTCATTAGCATGTGGTGTCTCTTAGGAGTTCTTTACTTAACAGGAAATTCTTCGCATGATTGAGTTTTTTGGAGGCATGAGAGTATTTTATTAGTACGACGAAGTCAAGAAAGCGGCACCTGCGTTACGGGCTGTTAAAATTGTCGCCGGAATAAAACTTTGTGGTTCTCTTCTGTAAATGGTAGCTAATGGAATTTTTGTTTGATTTAATCAGATTCTACGAGGCTAGAACATGAACGGGTCATAAAACGCAAACGGAAGCAGTGTGTTTTCTTTACTATACCGAATATTATATTTCAGTGCTACCTTCGTTTATGGCCCGACCTAACGACAAATTGTCTGAAATTCATTACACCAATATCCGGTGACACAACAGAAGTTCATGCTCTGTATTATCCAAGTTACACCAGCAAAAAATTGCATTACCACATGCAGTATTCACTTCATGAGATTTCAGATTCATGAAAAAGTTTTAACTGTTAATAATAAAACAAAAAACTGCAGTCGCCGCCCATACTAATAAGCAAGAATGTAGAAAATTAGTCAAGCTCAACATGTGCATACGTAAATTAAATAGTTTTTGCTTCTAAAATTAACTGTTACCTACCAAATTATAGTTAACCCATCTACAAAAACTCATGGTCTGAAAAATGTTAACCATGCGTTATAAAAACTTCCTAGGATGTAATTTCTGTTTATATTTTGTCTGTTAACTACGAATGTTAGTACGTTAAGATCGAATATCGAATGTACCACTGTTTGAAGTAATCTCAAATTAACACTACTAGGGTAGTTTATTTAGTGGGCTTGGCAACCCCAACACTAATATTGACTCCCTTACCACGCCCTAAATTTTTCTAGAGTGGCTGGAACAAGCTTTCTTTGCTACAACAGAATTACCTTCTACTGCACTCTAAAACTGCAAACCTTGATAGCGCCATTTTGATGAATGTTATCATCTGAGCCATGTTATCAGAAAATGGCGGAGGGGATCTGGGACAGAGCTGCACATGACTATCACGGCAGCGCGATATTCGATTACCGCCACTTATTTGTGATTCCAAGTATTATTGACATGTAAAAATATACGTAAACCGTTCATTATGCGTTCACTACTCTACTATCTGCTGCGATTTAAAATTATTTCAAGCCTATAATAATTGTAGGTTTATTCGCATTATCTTACATCAGAAATGGGATAAGTTTTTCAAGTTCACAGAGTATTTTTTTTCTGTGAAAAACCGAGTACTTATCCATATGACGAGTCGAGCAAGAGTCGAGCCTCCAATGATCACAGTTCATGATATTTGTACGGCCTCGGTGAGCCGCTCGCCACTCCGCGAGACTCGTTCTCTGCTCGCCATTATGTATACGGGAATTCAGATTAAATAGATATTTCGGGTCACAAGCAGAAAACCTTCGACAACAAAGGATGTTGTGAATCTAATAGATGATGAGAGGCGAAAATATTTTCAAATTTGACATGGAACGTAATAAACTCTGAAAATATAGAGAAACGTAGGGAACTGATCAGAGTTTACTCAGTAATCCGACAATAAGAATGAGTCAAAATTTTTACCCTAATGGCGTCGGCCGTCTTATTACAAGGGTTGAAGGAAATTATCGGTACGAAGTATCGCTTGCGGTATAAAAATATACATGGTTGGTGTGAAAAATATTATGACTGTAAAGATAATGGCGATTAACAACAACAACAACAGAGAGTGTGATACCCAGTGGCGAAAACTAGCTGTTGCGGGTCATATTGAGGACACACCAGGTGGTACGGTAGAGATAGTCAAGCAAACAATAAAGAGCGTTTTCAGTGTTCAAGGTGTCCCAAATTGGACGCGTTCTTATGGGAACACCCCTTATTTGAAGAGATAGAAAAAAATTAACCAAGGTGTCCGGAGCTCAAATTTAATGAGAAAACCACTGGCGCAAACAAAACTTTGCTATCTCTTATCGTTTGGCCGCTAGAGGGCGATTCTCAAATTTCGTCGATTTCTTTTATGTCCTATAACTTGTTTATTAATAAAGATAATTAATTTTGGTAAAAACTTTCTTAAGGCACTTTTTTCCGTAAAATCCATTGCAATAGGCAGTTTTTTTACAGGGCGTTTAGATTTTCGTGCACCACAACAAACTCATTTTTTTATATAGACCACCCTATATATTATGAGGTTTTTGAAAAGCTCGTAAAATTTCCTAAATTTTGATGTATCACTTGTCATGTTTATCTTAAAAACCATTAGCAACATTACGATTTAAAAATTAAAATATTGTGCATACAGAAATCAAGATTGCCATGACTAATAAAATGACATAGGATGCTAACATGTTATGATTAAAACCACAGATCTAAAGTTTCATGATAAGATTACTCATAGTTATTATATTAAATTAATAATTCTTTAAATGTTGCTAATGGTTTTTAAGATAAACATGACAAGTGATACATCAAAATTTAGGAAATTTTACGAGCTTTTCAAAAATCTCATAATATATAGGATGGTCTATATAAAAAAATGAGTTTGGGGTGGTGCACGAAAATCTAAACGCCCTGTAAAAAAACTGCCTATTGCAATGGATTTTACGGAAAAAAGTGCCTTAAGAAAGTTTTCACCAAAATTAATTATCTTTATTAATCAACAAGATATAGGACATAAAAGAAATCGACGAAATTTGAGAATCGCCCTCTAGCGGCCAAACGATAAGAGATAGCAAAGTTTTGTTTGCGCCAGTTGTTTTCTCATTAAATTTGGGCTCCGGACACCTTGGTTAATTTTTTTCTATCTCTTCAAATAAGGGGTGTTCCCATAAGAACGCGTCCAGTTTGGGACACCTTGTACATATACAAGCAGTCAGGGTAGGATGTCGTGAGTAGGGCCGGATGTTTTTTCCGATATATCGAATAACGATATGTCTTAAAATATATCGATAATTCAGTTATATATAGATAATTTGATGTATCGATATAAGGATATCCTGATATATCGATATTACTACGTCAGGTTTAATTTTAGATTAGTAAAGTGGCAACACCGCGAATCACGAGGTATGAATTATGCAGTAGATTCTATCAAATATATCGATTTATTGAATTGACAATGTGCTAGATATACCTATACAGGGTATCCCACGACGACCTTACACGATCTGTATATAGAAAAGTATATTGTATAGAAGAATTACACAAATTTGCACGAATAGGGTAATCGAGGATGCCCAATTCGACTAAAATATTTTTGACTTTCTGCGACTTCCGGTTATACCGGAAATAGACACCAACTTCCTTATTTTGAATGGAATGCCCACATTTTGATAACCGATTTAGATTTTTGATCGAATTTTAAGATCACCTTATGTGAGACATCATATGTGTAAAGTGCACCCTCTTCGAGATATTAGACGTTAAAAATCGTATTTTTTTAAATTTTATCATTTATAGCTTGGAAACGGTACGGGATAAAGAAAAATGACTTACGTGTCCCTATCCTAGTTTTTAATTCTCTATCTAATGGGTCTGGAAAATACTGCTTCCTGATTGGCAACTTTTTGTCATTTTTTGACCAATCAGACCCTTTAGATAGGGACATGTAAGTCATTTTTCTTTATCTCGTACCGTTTCCAAGCTATAATTGATGAAATTTGAAAAATGACGATTTTTAGCGTCTAATATCTCGAAGGGGGTGCACTTTACACATATGATGTTTTGCATAAGGTGGCCTTAAAATTCGACCAAAAGTCCAAATCCGTTATCAAAATGTGGGCATTCCATTCAAAATAAGGAAGTTGGTGTCTATTTCCGGTATAACCGGAAGTCGCAGAAAGTCAAAAATATTTTAGTGGAATTGAGCATCCTCGATTACCTAATCGTGCAAATTTGTGTAATTCTACTATATATACTTTTCTATATACAGATCGTGTAAGGTCGTCGTGGGAAACCCTGTATCGATAAATTCAATATATCGAATATACGATATATGGATTATATCGATATTTTCTTAATGTCGACCATATCGATATTTTGTAAATATCGCCCACCCCTAGTCGTGAGTTCCGCATTGGACAGAGTGTCCCACTGGATGACTACAGCATCTAGCTAGTGGTGAAAAGGTTGATGCAATTTATTTGTGCAACACCCTGCAGGGTGGTTTACTCACTGAGGCATTGACGAGTTCAGTACGGTGGATCATAGGGTATAGTTAGGCTAAATTTACACATTTCTTTCAGCTTTATAGTGCTGTATGCCTAGACTTTTGTATTACGTAGTCAGTTTCATAAATTGTAATTAAAAACAGGTCTAGGGGATTCTGTTTTCCTTGCAGTTTCTCTCTTGTATCAATTCGCCTGAGCGAGGAGGCACGGCGCGGAGTTGTCAGAAAAAGCCGAATGTTATTCCCCGACCTCATCGAAGGTATCCCAAGTATGCTATCGGAAACAGGCGGAGTGAGCTAAGTGGAATGATACCTTACAAATTAAGGGTGCGGAATTTGAGCACTAAAAACGGGACATTTAGACACATTTTTATTCCAACACCATTCTGAAATTAAAGTAGATAGGACGTTAAATTAAAAAAAGATTTATCAATAAAGGATCAACTTAGAGACTCCCACTACTCTTATAGTAATATTTTTCGTTCGCCTTAAATAAATCTCCCTCAAATTATTGAAAAATCTGTTGTAAAACCGCCATAAACTCGACACCTTATTTACTATTTGTACACATATTTATCGCAATTAGAAAGTAGGGTTGTCTAAGTTAATTATTCCTTATTCATTTTCGACCAAGAACGTCTTGATACGTTACTTCGTTAAAGCGGCGTATTGGAATGAAATCTATATTGCAACCTCTCCATTTTGTGAATATTTAGGCGAGTTTCACAGTAAACTGGACGTTTGACAGTAGTGGTAGTGTGGCCGCTGCAATGCAGATGGCGGTGGACCTTCAGTTTATTCTCGTATTTCTAAATAGAAAGTAATAATTTAAAGATAGGACCGCCGACTAATCCTCTCAGATTTATTCGGTTGCAGCTAAAGCAAAAAACCTGGAAAATTACAAGCTGTAGAGGGTCCGTGTGAAGAATTTGCAGCTGTGATTGTGACTATTATTTTGGATAATCCTAATCACACTTTTGGGCGACAGGTGGCAGCACTTTATAGACTAACAGCTAATAAATCGCAGCATTTACAGTAAGTAAGAGCCGCTGTCGTCTACCTCAATATTAAACCTTGTCCACATTCGCTGCCATGGTCACGACAACAAACTGCCCCCTAAGTTTGGAACCTTGGCAATTTATTCCACAACAAAAAATTCCACAGTTGAAACATTTCTTTCAGTATTTATTTCTCTATTGCGTCACTTCATTCCTATACATATTCTTCAGTTTCGAAAATGCACTGTGTCTACAATTATTAGTTTTGTTCCTTCTTCGTTTACTTGGTCGTTTTTGTAAGGCATTTCTTAATTTGGCTGCAAATTTTTAATTCGATCTTAAAATTTAGCCGACCTCTAGAACGAATTTGTTAGGTACCACTTGCCGGTAGTTTATTTCTAGTCTAATAAAAATATATCACCCATTAAGTCTTGAAGCTATACAAGCCATTTACCATTAATTAGCATTGGCGATAAAAAGGCAGGCTGAGCAGCAGTTTATTGTTCCAGGTTATTTCGAAATAATTAATACAAACCAGCTATCTATCGTTTGGTAAGTATCGATTGTTCCAAGAACTACCTGTATCCTAGGCGCCGGAGGTCGAAGTCATCCAGCAAAAAATTGCCTTTCCTATCAACCTCGCATTCTAGATTTAAATTTCAAACCTGCTCTAGTTAACTCATACGGGTTAAAAACGCGTCTGCTCAGGGACATAAACTGTGTTTATGTGAGTTATATATGTGGCTATTACGTAAAGGAAGATTATCATGACATCTTAAACTGTCTTGGTTACTTTATACTTGAAAGAAATCCTGTCTAGTTTGTTTCCGAAGCGCAGCAGAAAAGTTGCGCGACCGGCGACCACCGATGTGCGGACACTATGGCGCCGTAAGTGTCGATGCTGGTCAGTAAATGTCAAGGACAGGCATTCGCCAGTTTGAGTATCGTCGTTGCGTTCAGGATTGTCGATTGCCATCTTCAATGTCTAGGCAATTTTTATTCTTAGATATACACGCCCATAGAATTTACTACGTAGGACTTTGATATACAGTCACAATGCTGATACTGAAATGTCTACTTATGCACAGAATCATTAAAGAATGACCTTGAACTAAAGGTAAGTAAGGTTAGTCAAAACCCATCAGTTGGTTGCGAATAATCCTTTTATTATAAAAATGATAAATAATATTACATTTTTTGTTTAAGGATTTAAGTTTGTATATATTATACACCAGGGTCAAGAAATTTCCATAACTTACAAAACAATCTGGATTTCTCCTTAAACGACATTAAGTCAATTACATAAAATTTATATGTAGCTTGCCGAAAAGGACCATGGAAGTTCCATGAAAGTTGGGCTGAAAGGATATTAAAATAACTCATTTATCTGACTGTCTTATTTGTACCTACATAAGAGGAGGCGTCCGAAATCTAATAGTTTTATGGTTATAACGGGCTGCAAAAGAAAAAGTGACTTTAGAACAATAGGGCAATCGTATTATTAAAAGTAAAATTTACGCTGAAAATGGTTGTAATTAGAGTCAATGTTTCTGTCAGGGGTCTTATTATGAAGGGTAAAAGGGCGCAAGCTCTAATTTTTGTGGCGCAAGGTGGCGCGAGGTTATTTGAACAATTTGCATTGCTTAAAAATAGTTTTCTGGCAGTGGGTTTGGGCTACCGTTAAGTTGGCACCTCCCACAAAGAAGTTGGCACAGTTTCTCAACCAAAAAGGCGCTAGTTTTAATTTTTATGGAGCAAGGAAGCGCAATGGAGCATACGGGAGTGTCAAAATTTTAAATGGAAGGGGGGCAACTTAACCGGTCTCAAGCATTAGGAATTTTAATTTTAATTTAGGAAAGTAAGTAAGTAATTGCAATCTTGTCGTTATTTAGTTTGTATACTGCCGTGTAAATTCAATAATAAAGTTCCCAAGTTCAGTTTGTACCTGTAGATTGCCGCCAGGTTTGTTTAGTGACTACTACAGGTAAGTTGGCATTGAAACAATCGTAACATTTGTAGTGTGCATAAGGTTTTTGTTAATAATTCACTTAAATAAGTAAAACATCAAAGAAAGCAATGCTAAGATGGTGTTATTTTGCAGCTGAAGCTGAAGTATACAGCCTGCCCAAGATAAGAATGCACAGCATGGGGATAGTGGTAATCATCATCATCATAAGGTTCTCAGTCCGAAGACTGGTTGGACGCGTGCCTCCATTCTTTTCTCACCTGAGCTAACCTACGCATTTCCCTAAAAGTAGAACATCGTACATCCCTAACTATTTGAGAGCAGTAGTCTAATCTAGGCCTACCCCTACCTCTTTTTATTCCTATCTCTGACTCTAGTATGTCACGAACTATTCCTTCGTGTCTTAGAAGGTGTCCTACCATCCTATCTCTCCTACTCTTTATTGTTTTCCATACCTTCCGCTTTTCCCCAACTCTTTCTAATACTTCCCTATTGCTAACCTTATCTATCCACGGTATCTTCATCATGCGTCTGTAGCACCACATTTCAAACGCTTCTACTCTTTTTCTATCCGCTTCTCCTATTGTCCAAGTTTCGCACCCGTATAATGCCGTACTCCATACATACGACGTTAAGAGTCTCTTCCTAGTCTCTATATTAACCGTTCTCGAGCATAACAGTTGTTTCTTTTTGTTAAACGCAACTCGGCCCTGCGCCATTCTTTGTTTTATATCTTTAGTGCTCCTACCGTCTTGAGTTATTTTACTTCCTAAGTAGCAGAAATCCGCGACCTCCTCTATCTTCTCATTTCCAATTTGTATTTCCATTTTAGTTCTATTTTCACATCCCCTACATACCAAAATTTTAGTTTTCTTTTTATTGATTTTCATGCCGAAGCCCTGTGTCAAAACTGCTTCCATTTCATTCAAAGCCGCACCTAATTCTTCTTTGCTAGATGCTAACACTGCTATATCATCCGCAAATCTGAGCATGTTAATAGTTTGGCCCTGTACATTGATCCCTGAGGCTGTTCTTTCCTTAACAATATTAATCGCATCTTCGATATATAAGTTGAAAACTAGAGGTGACAATGCACATCCCTGTCTCACTCCCTTCCGGATATCTACTTCCCTTTGTTCCTGCTCACATTCTATAACTGCCTTTTGCTCTTTGTAGAGATTATGTATTATTCTTCTGTCCCTGTATTTCATCCCTACCTTTCTCAGCACTTCGAACATCTTCCCCCATTTTACGTTGTCGAAGGCTTTTTCTAAATCTACAAATCCTATATAGACGCTCTTTCTCTTTTCTATCGTTTTTTCTATAATTACTCGTAAAGCTAGAATGGCCTCGCGCGTTCCTCTATTTCGTCTAAATCCGAACTGATCTTCTCCTAATATTTCTTCCGCCTTTTTCTCCATCCTTCTTTGCACAATTCTAGTTAAAATTTTTGACGCATGGGAAGTTAAACTGATAGTTCTAAAATTTTCGCATCTATCCGCGCCTTTTCTTTTTGGCAAAGCTACTATGATGTTCCGTTTGTAATCTTCTGGAATCTCGCCTGTCAGGTATATGCGACTAACTAATTTAAATAAACGATCTATTACCTCTTGACCTGCGCACTTTAAGGTTTCTGCCTGCAAGCCATCTATACCTGGTGCTTTATTATTCCTTAAACTTTTTAGTGCTATCTCAAACTCTTCTCTCATTATAGGACTCCCTAGGTTATCCCCCTCTACACTGCTTTCGCTTTCTAATATATCTTGCACTTCCTGTCCCGCATATAAGTTTCCTAAATATTCTTTCCACCTATCTGCCTTCTCCCCGCTTCCGATTAGGATATCTCCTGCCTCATTTCTAATGTTTTTGGTACTAGATCCAATTTCTCTAAAATTTCTCCTAATTATTTTATATGCTTCATCAGTCTTTCCTACTTCGAACTTATCTTCCACTTCTTTGCATTTATTATCGATCCATTGCTCTTTCGCTTTCCTACATTTCCGAATAATTTCCCACTTGATCACCTTATATCTTTGTTTCCCTATTTCATCTAACCTATTTTTATATTTTCGCCTTTCCTCTATTAGACTCACAATATGTTTTGTTACCCAGGGTTTCCTACTTTCATTCTGTTTATGACCCAAAATATCCCTAGCTGAGGAAACTAAACTATTTTTAATGCAATTCCATTCTGCCTCTATGTCCGTAACAATATTTCCACCCGTGCCCTTTAGTACTTCGTTTGTCTTTTTCTCGAACTTATTGCGCATATCATCATCTTTTAGTTTCTCTGGGTCAAGATACCTTCTTCCGCTTCTTTTTTTCAAAATCTTAAATTTAAGATTGGCTTTCATAACGACTATGTTGTGATCACTATCTATATCTGCTCCTGGATAACTTCTACAATCCCTAACTTGATTTCTAAATCTTTGCCTAACGAGAATGTAATCTATTTGATATCTCCCTAAGTCTCCTGGCATCTTCCACGTATAGCATCTCCTAACATGATGGTGAAATAGAGTGTTCGCGACCGTTAAGTTATGTTTATCGCAGAACTCTATCAGTCTAACTCCCCTATCGTTCCTATTGCCTAATCCAAAGGGGCCAACTATTCCGCCCTCTCGCCCTGTGCCTACGATTGCATTGAAATCTCCTATAATTATTAAATTTTCGTGTCCTCTCACAAAATCTAGCACATATTCAATATCACTATAAACTGCCTCTACGGCCTCATCACTGTAGTTAGAAGTGGGCATATATACCTGTATTATTACTGTTTTTACAGGTTTCGAATCTAACCTAACCATAACTACCCTGTCACTTTGCTGTAAGAAATTTTCTACACTCTGTCCTACTTTTTTCGGCATAACAATTCCTACTCCCGAATTTCCTCCTACAGATCCTGTGTGTATTACTCTAAAATCTCCGCTCCAGAAGTCTCCAGCTTCTGGCCATCGCACTTCACTGATACCTACTACATCTAATGCTAACCTATCCATCTCAATTTTCAAATTCTCTAACTTCCCTACTTGTTTCATGCTTCTAACATTCCACGCTCCGACTCGTGAGATGTTACAAAATATAATATACGGATTCCGCTAAATGGTGAAAAGGTTGAGTAGTTGGAGAAGTATTAAAACGGCCTTAAAGAATTACAAAATATATTTTTCGTTTTTGAGTTAAGTATTTCTAAAAAAGTAAATTTATGGAATGAAAAGTTGGTCATACAGAGTTTGCAATGAAAAATCTGGATAGAGGTTCCAAAGGCCGTTCGTTATAAATTGTATTTTAATTCAGTTTGGTGCACGTAATTCCTTGTCGGGGTTATTAGGCACAATTTTGCCCAATTTTCTTCAACAACTTTAACAAAGTCATGAAAGAACGTACGAGATGTTTACCTCAAAAACCGCAAGTGTAATAAGTATCTGCTTTCGCTTTCCATTACCCAAAATTTCAATGATTTTACGACCTTTACGAAACCATTAAAAATGCTACTGTGTAACATGATCCTTGATTTAATAATGAGTATCTCATTCAGCGTTTTCTGAAATTAATGATATTTTCACAGTGTGTTTACTGCGTTTACGAGGACCTCAAAAATGGTCAATAATGTGCCTAATTTATTTCCACTGAAATACGCATACGGTAAACTGAAAACAGTCTCGTAAAATTTAAAACATTCTCCCATCGCTGTAACAGGTTACACACATATGTACATTACCAAAGGCGTATGATGTGGATGTGCAACACTTCTCACTCTACTCACCAATTACCGTTACGTCTTTCAACTTACGGTTCGGTCAAACTGTTACTGTCATTTCGCTCTCTTGAATGTATTGGCACGAACCCGAAGAAGTGATTATTGTACACAAAGATGAATTACGAGGAGTTCACGCACTCAATACCCGCAGAATCGTAATTCCGTTTTAACTTCTTTTTTTCTTTCGGAGAAGCACGAGACGACCCCGATATTTTCCTTGTGGGTTAGCACTCCGGCATTGTTCGGATTAGTACTTGACTGATTCACAATCACTTTGCAAAATTACTTGTAAACGACAACGCCCCTTCGACAAAATTTCAATTAATATCTCTACTCGCAAGCTACAGTCCACACATAATGATAATAATTTTTTGATGCAGGGCGTTTGAATATTTTGTGTAACTTATATTTACTGAGCTTCATCCTCCAGTTTGTTTTCTGAATATTTCTGTTTCTGCTAAAGAATAAAATGTAGTGAAATATTTGCGGTGGCCCAATTATACCTCGCAGTCGCAGTGAAGGAGTTTCGTCGGACAAATTTTGGGTGGTAGGAGAAACGGACAAATCGTCTCAAGGTTGCCTCCTTCTTTCGCGATTGTGCTTCCACAGGTTTGATTTCGTAAATCGCGTGCCCTTTTTGCAGCCTCCATTTGCATAATCCCCGTGCAGGATCTATACAGGTTTAGCCAATGTGCTTCCTACACAAGCTGCCGTAACTCAGACCACAACAGATGTCTAATATTGTCCCAATATTATAAGCATCCTATCAAGGGCCAAAGAAAAGCTAGTAGTTCTTTTCAAATTTTTCCGATTGATTCAAGTTGAAACACTGATAACTTAGTTGTTATCTTGATAAATCTCCACACCTGGCGAACAAAAAAGATGTAACTGAGGAGTAAGGTAAATTGAATGAGAGAAATATATCCCATGGGCCGAAGAAATATCTTGGGATCATAAATCTTTAACGTATTAAATTATGAAAAGTTTAACCATGAAACGTTCGTAGTGAGATCTGCAAAATGACAAAGTTCACCCTTTTTCTACTCCGCAATGAAATTATAAATTATGACAACCTAGGGGTCACCATCTCATGACCGCGAGGCTAGAAGCCAGACGTAAACACAGCTGAAAATGCATTGAAAAAGAAATTCTAGTCCAGGATAAACGAATTTTGTCTCCAGACTTTAAAACGGGACGCATTTTTAAAGGCGTTTAGAAAATTCAGTTCTTTATTCTTAATTTTATCGTGTTTCACAAGGTAGGAACTATGTATTAATTTATTTGTAATTTCTAGGCGTAGCATCAAACTATGTTTAATTATTTCATTTATGTACTTATTTTGTTGATGTCAAATTTACGAATTATTGAATTTATTGCAGTTTAACCCTTTCGTTCATTTTAATTCTTCATCCGTTCCTTTTAAATTTGTGGCCAGTACTTACACTTTTTCAGGAAGGACCATAATTTATATTGTATTGAAATGTTCCTCTAATGTTTGTACCGGGGGGTAAACCGCTGGGGATTTATGGTGTACACTATGTAGGAATTACGGGATTTATAAGGAATTATGGGGATTTATAAGGAATTAGGGGGATTTACAAGGAATTATGGAGAATTATTGGGATTTATCGTGAATTACAAGGGATTTATTAGGAATTATAGGGGATTTATTGGGAATTATAAGAGAAATAACCATTGCACAGCAGTTTCTGCACATTCGCAGCAAGTTGCCAGACAAGTTAGTTCGCGCTCTGGGAAGTTTTACTAAGGCCCAAAAATTTATCTGAGAGAAATCAATACCTTTTAGATGATATTCGACAACAATTGTAGAAGAAATAATTATTAATCTAAATGCCCATAATTCTACTAGCTCCTAGACCCCGCCACTATACAATTATTCCCGATTTTATTGTTATAAGTAAAAAAACATTTTTAAGTTAAACGGTTTTATTGTTGACACACGCATTTTAAACAGACCCCTTAGGTGCCCTCTCGCACCAGACACACGCATTTTTTGCAAAAGAGATAATGTAAAAACATGTGAGAAAAACTAACCTCTACGGGAGCCGATCCCACCCGGCCGGAGGATACCAAACTATCAGTTCTATGCGATACCTCTCTACCTACCGCCGCTGATGGTTCCACTCTTTGCTAACGAAATACTTAAACGTATAACTATGATAACGTTTCGCGTGGTGAGCGGGGATAATTATTGTAGAGTGGCGGGGTCTAGGCGCTATTATAATTCTCTCTTCATTGTATATTGACATCATCATAAAGTTCTCAGTCCGAAGACTGGTTGGACACATACCTCCATATTTTCGATCCTGAGCTAACCCACGCATTTCCCTAAAAGTAGAACATCCTACATCCCCAACTACTTGAGAGCAGTAGTCTAATTTGACCCTACACCCTGCCTCTTTTTATTCTTATCTCCGATTCTAGTATGTCGCCCTCCTATTCTTTATTGTCTTCTATACCTTTCGCTTTTCTCAAACTCTCTAATACCTCCCTATTGCTAACCTTATCTATCCACGGTATTTTCATGATGCGCTTGGAGCACCAAATTTCAAATGCTTCTATTCCTTTTCGAACCTCTTCTCCTGTTGTCCAAATTTCACACACGCACAGTACCGTACCCCATAATACGTCTTTAAGGGTCGCTTCCGAGTTTCTACATTAACCGTTCTCGGTCCTGCGCTATTCTTTGTTTCATATCTCTAGTGCTCCTACCATTGCGAGTTATTTGACTTCCTGAATAACAGATATCCGCTATATTCTCTATTTTCTCATTTTCTCATTTTCTCATTTCCTATTTATAATTTAGTATTACTTCTTTTTTCACGCCCTCTAGATACCAAAATTTTGGTTTTCTTATTATTGATCTTCATGCCATATCCCTCTATCAAAACTGCTTCCATTTCGTTCAGAGCTATTTCTAATTATTCTTTGCTGGATGCTAACACTGCTATACCATCCGCGAATCTGAGCATGTTAATAGTTTGGCCCTGTAGGTATACATTAATTCCTGAGGCTAGTCGGATTTTCTATTGTATAAGTGGAAAACTAGAGGTGACAACGCACATCCCATGTCTCACTTCCTTTTCCGGATATCTACTTCTCTTAGTTCCTGCTCAAATTCTATAACTGCCGTTTGCTCTTTGTAGAGATTATGTATTATTCTTCTGTCCCTATATTTCATCCCTGCCTTTCTGAGCACTTCGAATATTTCCCAGTTTGCACTGTCGAAGGGTTTTTCTAAATCTACAAATTCTATGTAGGCGCTCTTTCCCTGTTCTATTGTTTTTTCCATAATTACTCGGAAAGCCAGAATGGCCTTGCGCATTCCTCTACTTCGTCTAAATCCGAACTGATCTTCTCCTAATATTTCTTCCGCCCTTTTCTCCATTCTTCCGTGCACAATTCTAGTCTGAATTTTTGGTTCATGATAAGTTGAACTGATCGTTCTACAATTTTCACAATTATCCGCGCCTTTCCTTTTTCTCAAAGCGACTATGATGTTCTTTTTGTAATCTTGTGGAATCTCACCTGTCTCGTACGGCTATCTAGTTTAAATAGACGCTCTCTTACCTCTTGACCGGCACACTTTAAAATTTCTGACTGCAATTTGCCTTCTCCTGGTGCTTTATTGTTTTTAACTTTTCTAATGCTAGTCTCCAACTCTTCCCTCATTATAGGGCGGCCTGGGTTATCCCCATCTACACTGATTTCCTTTTCCAATGCCTATGTCTCCCAGTTTTGTCCTGCATATAAGATTCCCTAATATTCCTTCCACATATCGGCTTTTTCCTCTCCAATTAGGATGTATACTGAGTGTGCATCATCTTATACGTAAATATGCGTATGCATAGTAAATAGACTAAGTATATAAGTACTTAAAATCTTAGGAATCCATATAGGAATTACTGGAATTATCGAGGATGTATGGGAATTATTGGAGAATTACGGAGGATTTACAGGAATTAAGGGGAATTATGAGGATTTACGGAGGATTTATGGGATTTATTAAAGAATTACAGGAATTATTGGTGAATTATAGAGATTATTTCCATAAAAAGGATTTATGGTGTACATTTTTACGCCAGCGGTTTACCCCCCGGTTTGTACAAAATATATTCGCGAAAATCGGAGCAGGGCAGGAGTCCAAAAAATCAGGGCAATTATCTTGAAGCCTAAACAAATTTCGTTATCAGTGAAATGCTAAGCAATACTTGTGCAATACTTCTAAGTATTTCAATATACCTTATTACGGAGTGATCAACACCTCGGTGCAAACTGATGAAGATCTCGACAAATTTTTCTTGGAAATGTTTGAAAACACATTAATGTGCACCTCACTATGCTGTAAAGTAACAGAGGTTTTGCCAGTCCCAACGATTTATGAATGACTATAGATAATTACTGATGATTATTAACTAACCCTAAGACTACCTCTTATATGGCTAAAGACGCGGCAGCCAATCACGAATAGTGTGTGATCAAAGTGACGTGATTAAAAGAATGCGATTCAACATTCAGCAACAGCAATTTGTCGCCGGCGGCTCCTTAAATCAAATGCTCCTTCTCAATGTAATAAAAGGAAGAGCTACATCCGCACTTTAAAAGGCGAAGCACTATACCCGAAATTTTTACTGCTTCCATGCATTCACTTTTACCATAAAATTCCTGTAATTTTCATTTTCATAATTTAAAATACTGGAGCATTTTTTTGCAATATTTCAATTAATTTGTCGTCAACCTTAGAACAAAAGCCGGTCATTTTTCTGCACTGACTGCGACTGTCGCTCGACTGCTATCCATACCAGCAGTCGCAGCCTCTCGCAACCTACCAGTCGAGCGATTCGATCATGCTACAGAACTTACTTTGTTTAGCAGCAATTAACGATCAGCCGCAGTCGCCAGCCCCGTTACCGAAACCGTGCCTTAAGTTGTAACGAAAACTATTTCACAAGCGCAATTTTCATACGAAGTTTGAAAATTGCGAAATCGTTCGACAATAATTTAAAATAAGTTCAAGTTAACTAGTTCAGGTACATTATTGGAGATCAAGATGCCACTATAAATCACTAGGAAACGCATCAGTTTAAATGAGCAATACGTTCGTTTGCCATCAGTCATTCTTACAGAACACAATCGTTAATTTAAATTTTTCTCGATTCTCATTTGCAGGTGTTCTGGACCGTTAAGAACAAGTCGCCCGGGCCTGGGACAACTATAATAAAGTACCTCCAACACAAGCCATTAACTAAGATCGTGATTGTGCGAGGCAAAATCAAATGAAAATCGAATTGTATTTCGCCACACCAATCATCGACCAACATTAATAACTAGTTTGTGTTTACTTTCTATGTTTTATGTGGCCAAATTGAACTATTATCCCAAATGTAAGATTAGAAATAAATAGAGAAAAGTGAAATTCGAAAAGTACTATTTTAATAGCTGTTGGTATAGTACAATTAGTATGATAAGTCATGAACAAGCAAACTGACTATAATTAAACTTCTCTATCTGATATAAACAAACATTACAATGCAAGTTGTTATTAGAGGCTATAACAGATTTGTAAGAAAATATAGCTAACAATAATCATGATTTTTACACCGGTGAAATTTTCAAGATGAAATTATAGTAATATTAGCATATTATTTACAGTAGAAAAAATAACAATTCTATTAGCACATCCGTCGGAAATAATAATACAGACTATGGAATAATTCAGTAATAATTGGTAGAAAGAGTTCTCATTCATGCATGGAGAAGTACAATTAAACCTTTCTGGAGAACCGAGAGGGAAATACATAAACCGACGTTGCAGTCTAACCGAATCCAGCAGATCTCCAGGTGGATGTCACTTTGTCGGAATAATGCCCTTAGGCGAATCTTATTTTTACGTATTGTAACGATGCAAAAGAAAATGCAACAAATATTCAAATAAATGAATAGTCATTTTCCCTGTTCTTGTTAATCGAAATTCCAGCTGCAAGATGTTTGCGAAGATATGCTCACGACATACGCAGCAGTCTCCCTTCCATTCCTTCTACCACTGGATTCTCGATAACACCGAGCGCGTCGTGATCTGGACCTCTGGACGGCACTTTTCCTCCCACTGCTCAAGCATTGCAGGACAACTCAGGGTGATTCCGAAGACGATCACGTTTATAAGATTAAGAGCTGATTGTCGTACCGCCCATATTAGATATTGTTAAATACTTGATATTTACCAACCAAAACCGCCGCTAGTGATTATAGCTAGTCGATAGGCAAGCCTAATTTATTACGCTCCTAAGTTGACAGGAGGTGAAATACCGCCGCTCTTGGGTTTAATTTCCATGCAGAGTTCTTTAGCACAGAAATTAATTGCCCATACACAAAAACCTTCATCACCTACACTGAAGGGAATTGTGAAAATATCATGACGCCCATTCATTAGGGAACGTGTGCCCGATTGGTAACTTACATCGCCAAGCGCAAAATACGTTATCTGTAAGTCTTTAAGTTTTGCAAACTTTAAATTACCCATTAAAAATAATAATAATAATAATAAATTGACTTTATTACCCACAAAATTCAATACAAAAAGAGAAGCAAAAACAAATATGGGTAATATTGGGCGAAGTTCAAACAACAACGCATTGTTGCTTGCTCTTCCACTCAACCTAAAAAAAAACCAAAAAAGTACATACATAAAAAAATACAGTTTACACTCTGGCACAAACAAAATAGGGAAATTCCAAAATCAGCAAAAGCGACGTGGGCGCAGCGGGACGGGCAGGCGAGTCAGCCGGTCACCCGAATGCACTGGTCAACGAAAAGTTGTGAGCGTAATTTATATTTGAATTTATTTGGTGGTAAGCTTTTTAGACAAGGGGAAAGTTTATTATAAATATTTGATATTTGATAGGAAAAGCTTCTCTTAAACATTTCGACCCTGTGAGATGGCGGCGTTATTAACCCCTTGAATCGAATATTCAAAGTATGTACATCCGTGCGGAAAATTATCCGGTTGTAAAGATATGGTGGACTCTTCTCTATAATTATTATGTGATACAGACAAGCAGCATGAAGAATTCTTCGATTGTTTATATTTAACCAACCTATTTCTTTCAGTGTATGTGAAATTCGCTCATATTTTCTAATACCAACCAATAAACGAAGACAAGAATTTTGAATCTTCTGTAACCTGGACCTACTAAGAACGGTCAGGCATGGGCCATAAACTACATCGCCATAATTTAACTGCGAGAGCACAAGCGTTTCACACAAAATTATTTTAATTTTCCTATTGAGGAATTCACGATTACGATAAATAATTTTCAGAGCAGCATAAGCCCTACCCAGAATTCGAGTTATGTATTTTTCAAATCTAAGTGATGCATCTACATCGACTCCCAAACTTCTTACACAGTCTTGGCCCGCTAAGATTTTCTTATTTAGTACAATATCAGGAACAATATTCGGAACGTAAACCAGACGCAACCCCCTTGCCAAAAATTATTAAGTTCGACTTACTTTCATTTAGGAAAAGCCTATGCTGCACCGACACGTTTGAAATTATTTCTAAATCTTCTTTGATTTTGTTTGCAGCAGTTATTGCATCATGTGGTAAGAAAGAATAGTAAGAAAGAATAGTAAAAACAAATTTTTTTTTAACTTTCACAAGCCAGCATTAACTAAATACAAGTAAATGGAGTGACATAAATACCAAAAGCATAAATGTAAATTCAGACACTATACGTCATCAAATTTTTAACGCTATTAACCTACAGACATCTAATGCATATACCTAATCGACCTTAACCAACCTATTGTATGTGTGAATTGCAGTAAATTGTTAATTGATACCTTGTATTAACCATTTAAAAATCATTGTGTTTTATGTTCCAGGAAATACACAGTAGATAATCAGCCAATCTAGATTTACTCTCTTGAACGAGAAACCATTAAAACTATTTATATTATTTCAGTTACATATTTATTACTACGTTTAAGTTAACCGTTAATATATTTTATTGTTATCTAATTGTTTATTATTCTGCAGTGATTTTCCTTTTGCCCACGAATAATTTTATAGAGTAGGCGGAAACAATAG
Organism: Xestobium rufovillosum; assembly: GCA_963966045.1. Taxonomy (NCBI): domain Eukaryota; kingdom Metazoa; phylum Arthropoda; class Insecta; order Coleoptera; family Ptinidae; genus Xestobium; species Xestobium rufovillosum. The sequence continues at coordinate 25,696,315 of OZ014493.1, read as the reverse complement.
GTTACATGCTTTTGTTCCATTTTCTTCAACTGTGACAATAATTGCATCAAAGCAGACGAGATCATTACGGAGGACGTAGGAGCAGGCCAGACATAAGTCCTGCGGCGTACAAGTTCTAATCTTCTAACAATATATTCAAGATGGATATAGGACATGTGTATAATTTACTGACTTTACGATGAAATAAGAGATCGCCGAAGTCTGGGTATCTATTAATTTACTAATTTTGTTGTTTCCATGTAACAATGCAGACAAAAACATCAGATGGAGATACCATTTAAGTAGTACCTATGAATAGTTGTTGTTGTCGAAGCAAAGTTGTAAACTTTCAACCGGTGGTTGAAGTTACATTAGACATTAATCAAAAACATGATTGCACACAGTTAAATAATTAATGCCAAACTGCAGGAAAAATTTTACGGAACCGAATCTCTCACTTTCCGGACGAATATTTTCACGGTTCGCCATGTAGGAGACAAGGGTAGATAATATGCCGAATGCAACGAGCACCTGCAGAGAAAGCCTATAATAGAGAAACCCATACAGCGGTATGCTTTCGGTGGCGCAACTGGCGACCGCGACTGATCGTCAAATACTATAAGCTGTTTGCGACTGGTCGCCGCGAGATGCGATCACGAATCTAAATTGCCTTTTGTATCTACATCTACATCTTAACCCACACGATTCCAGCTAGTTTTTATATTTCATACAATTTAAACTACTGCTCTCAAATAGTTGGGATGTAGGATGTTCAACTATTGGGGAAATGCGTAGGTTAGCTCAGGATAGGAAAGGATGGAGGCACGCGCCCAACCAGTCTTCGGACTGAAAACTTTATGATGATGACAATTTAATCCATAGACCACAGTATTACACTCTTAATATAACCCATATTACCCCATACAGCATTTGTATTCAGTGCACTGTTACTGGTTGTTTTCTGCGGGTTGCAGATCACTTCTCTGTTCTTTCTTTCTTCTCTTCTCTTCTCTTCTCTTCTCTTCTCTTCTCTTCTCTTCTCTTCTCTTCTCTTATCTTTCTTCTTTTTTCTTGTTTCGTTCTTAGCTGGGGAGTACTATGTCGCATCCCAAAACCTTCGGCTTTCCTCTTGTTTCTCTCTTGCTATCTTATCTATTTTCTTTTTTTCCGATCTTTCTTTCTTTCGTCCCCCTTGTATTGGGCTTCGCGTTACTCAGTGAATTAATGCTTGACATAAACATGGTTCAATTCGTTTCCATATTAAATCTTACTTATTAAGTATTATGGGGAGTAATGGACATACATGACAAATTAATACGAGACTGTTATCTCAAAGTTCTTTAAATAAAAGTCAGGAACTACTACGCCGCGTAAACCTTTTGTTTGTTACTCGCAGACAGATTGGGGGAAGTATTGCACCGGGGTAGTAACTTGTCCTCTCGAACCCTTATAAATATGAGTCCTTTCCTTGTGTTACGCTCTATTCTACTGTATTTCTACTTGGTAAATCAATGTGTTGTTCCTGTTATTGTTTGTATTTGTGTAGTGTATAAATTAATTAATTGTTACTAAAACCAGCCGTTCAGAATTTGATTTAAGCTAAAACTTAGGATTAATACCAGCGAAATTATACCGTTCCGCGTATCCGCGATCCAAACGATTGCGACAAAAATTAACCTGACCTCATCCGCAAAGTAAACTTTATCAAAATCACCCAGCAGAAAGTCCTGTTTTGCTGCGTAATGTGACAGAAAATGCTAATTACAATAATTATGTTAAACGCTGAAATTTCTTTCAGAGATCTGCACAGTGCGCGCTTCCATTAAATACATTTTAATTATTTTCAAGTGCACATTTATGTCGTCATTTACTTCTGACATAATTGCTTCAGATGGCCTCTTCGAATGAGAAACCACGTGAGGTAGCTGCTTCCATGGAATAAATAATTGCTAACTGGATAAAGAAGTTCATTTACGGAAAATCTACACATGTTTCTGCGCTTATCTTGGTATTCGAAATTAGTGTTAATTGTTTCGGCTAGTTGTGCGTTTTCCCAGTGCAATTTATTGTTCCTGTAACTGTGGAATTATCTAAATTACAAGCCTATTTACGCTATAAAAGCAATGAAGTTCAGTAAATAGCAGTATTACAGTTATGGGTGGAAAGCTCATGAGAACACAGCAATTTTTATTTCTGAAAAGTGTCCACTGTACGAAATTTCTTGTTCCTACACCCACCGACATAAAGAAGCAGTCATAGCTATTTCTTACGGGGTAGGTTTCTGGCCCCTAGCACTGAAGCTCAAGCTTATTGTGGTCCCCTCAAAAAATTTTAAGACAAGACTTACGGGTGAATCTGCTATTACTTTTGGTTCTACAAACATAGCTCCAAAGCGTGTATGTCTAGCTGCTGCAAGATCCGGACATTCGCATAGTATGTGATGAGGAGTTTCCTCCTCTTCTCCACACATCCTGCAACCAGGATTGTCCTTCACTCCAATAGTGGTAAGACGTCCCATAAGTAAACAGTGTCCCGTAAATAGTCCTACTGCACATCTCAGCTGGTTTTTACCCAGTCGTATTAACTCTTCAGCTTTCTTGCTGGATGGTCCGCTAATGAACATCCGCGATTGCCTCTGTCCAGGAGTCCCCAACCAGTAAGAGGTATGTTTTGTCTTAATAGGTCCTTTATCACCTCTTTGACCATCCGATATGCTAAACGACACATAGGTTCCGGCCCTATCAGCGGGACTTTCTAAGAGGTCTGCTTTCTCGTGCCCTTCACTTCATTGATGGTCTTTCACCCATCGTAAAATAACCTTGTTATGTACTGCCGAACCAGCGAATCCACACAGTCTTTAAGTGTTCTGTAGCTTCCAGAGCTTTCAGTGCTGCCTGGTTCTCATTGAGAATCTGGATCCTCTTTTTCCCTTTTTCTGGCTTTATGTCACCATATTAGGGATCCATATGTTACTGTGGGGATTATTACCGTTGAGTAAATCCAAGTGAACATTGCTGGCCTTAGCCCCCACATTCTCCCTACCATACCCCTACAAGCCCATAGGCCTCGGGTAGCCTTTTTGGTCAATTTCTCCAGGTGGGCGTTGTAGTTTAATTTTGTATCCCAGGTTAGTCCTAAATACTTAACTTCTCTGCTCAGTTCGATCTCCTGGACCCACAACCGAAGCCTCTTCAGATCTTGAATATTCTTTCTTCTCATGAAAGCTATCACTGTGGTCTTAGCAGGGTTCACAGTTAGTCCCTCTGCTGTGCACCATCTTTCCAATATTTTTAGGGCTCGTTGCATGAGGTTTGAAATCACCCCTCCGTACTTTCCAATGATTAGAATAGTAATGTCATCCGCATAACCCTGTGCGTGCATTCCTTCCCAGCCTAGTTCTTAGAAGAGACTGTCCACCACCAGGCTCCACAGTAAGGGAGATAAAATCCCGCCCTGTGGGCACCCCCTGGCAGCAGCCACCCCCTTAGCCACTAGTCACCTTGCCCAATGAACTAGTAATTATCCTGCCTCTTATCGTAGAGTCAATCCACTCTGCAATAGAACGATCGACTCCGCAGGTTCCCAATGCAACTTCTTTGTTGATCAGGGCCCCTTCGATCCTGCGTGTGATCTCATGGAGACTCAGTTCGCAAGATTTCCCTGCTTGGTAGGCATACTGGTGTCGATGTAGGGGTGCCACTCCCAAAACTTCGTCCATTATATGTCTATCAAGAAGTTTTTCCATCGTCTTGAGCATAAATGATGCCAAGCTGATTGGGCGAAAGGATTTCACCTGGGCGTATGATTCTCGCCCTGGTTTGGGTATGAAAGCTACCCTTATCATTCGCCAAGCATATGGCACAAAACTTAGGGCCAGACTGGCCCTGAATAGTGTGCACAGGGGTGAAACTAATGCTTCAATGACCTTTGTAGCATTATCGGCAATATCCCATCTGGGCCAGAGGTTTTGTATGGTGCGAAGGACTTCACCGCCCGTATAATCTTGGTTTTGTCAACTAGCCTGTTAGCTAGCTTCCAGCCTTCCTTTCTTCCCCGCCTATGCGGTATGTCTTGGCTTTCATTGTCATCTACAGGTATAGGTCTACTCCCTAGGAAGTGTGTCTCTAGCGGCAAGTCCAGAATCTCCTCCCCAGATAATGTATACCCTCCCTGTATTTTTTGCAGTGATCCTATTTTCACTGGACTGCCTTTCTTCAAGGCCTTCTGGAGTCTGGCGCATTCCGGAGATTTTTCAATCTCCTCGCAGTGTCTCCTCCAGGATTCTTCTTTCGCCTTTCTTATGGCGCGTACGTAATAATTTATAGTTTTCCCATCCTCCAGTCCTCTTGGCCTGCTTAAAAGCCTACGAGTCTTCGCCCTCAGGGAGGAAGAGGAAAGTTCTGGATTCCACCACAGGGTCTCTCGTTTAACCTTCCTCACCTTCAACGGGCGATACATGCCAATCACTTATTTCACTGTACACCCTTGGCGTACCTATCGTGATGTCAATCACTTCTCTCCTTTTCTCAGTGACAAAGGTAGGCTCGTTTCCCCGATTCACTACTTCTAAATTTTTGCTGATAATGAATTCTAGAAGCGATTCACCTCTTCTGTTGGTTCCTGTGCTCCCCCAAACCGTGTAGTGTGCACTGGAATCACAACAGAGCACAAGTTGTGTGTTGCTTTCTTCGTAAAGATGCACCAGTCTCCTACATTAAAGAAGCAGCTACTCTTAAAAGATTTGATCAAGGGAGAGAGAAGGAGAGAGAGAAGGGGGGAGGGGGAGAGGGGGGAGAGAGAGAGAGAGAGAGAGAGAGAGAGAGAGAGAGAGAGAGAGAGAGAGAGAGAGAGAGAGAGAGAGAGAGAGAGAGAGAGAGAGAGAGAGAGAGAGAGAGAGAGAGAGAGAGAGAGGGAGAGAGGGAGAGAGAGATAGAGAGAGAAAGAGAGAGAGAAAGAGAGAGAGAAAGAGAGAGAGAAAGAGCTCCACAAGTCGCCTGGATTTGACGATGTTTCCGTACAGCTGTTGTAATTCGCAAGCGAACATGGAATTGGACGATGCATAGGTCTTCGTGAAAAATAGAGTGTATAACAAGTACTGCAAAAAGCACTCGAAGAAGCACTATGAGCAGACTTACAAGCAAATCGAAGGATTGGTTCATCATGAAAACAGTTCTTCGCGGTTGGAGTTCAAAATTCTTCAACGGTGGCGAAACCTGGACACATCTAAAAGCAGACCAGAAAGGATTAACGTCTTGAAGATGTGGAGGCGAATGCTTTGTATTCCGTTTTATTGCTGAGGAACGAAACAATTTTAGCACGTAGAGAAGTCGATAATTTGGAGAGATTGATGATAACATCATAAGAAGGGGCCGGGAAGGGGCAGATTTCCAATGAGGTGGGCAGACCAAGTATACCTAAATATCTTCTCGGTCAGTTAGTCTAATTTCAAGTTCGTTATATTAGGTAAACTGAATTGAAATTTATCATTAGGAAATTGAACATAATTACCATTCTCTTAAAGCATAAAACGTAACGATGGATTCGGAGGAGGTTATGATCCCTGAATTACGAATAAATTACATAATAACCATTAAAGTAACTTACGTTTAGCTGAAACCAGTTTTTATTTGCTGCTCTCAACTTCCTAAACGTATGCAGATTACTGACTCACCTGGAACAAAGAGGATATAATAAAGTTATTGCACTTTTACTGCTGGGAACAATTTACACAAAAAGCTGCGAACCAGTTATGCATAAAAAATTCGCGCAAACTCGCTAACTTGTTTAAAAGTGCATTTATTCTCTTGACACATAAAAATCTAAAAGCTATTGCCTTTGTGAGTAATGCACTCTGCTGCATTCCGGAAATAAGGTCACGTTAAATTAGATCTAGTTATTTGTGCATCAAACAAAGGAAGTTTAGGTGTACGTGACGCAGAGCAATTTGTCTGACGAATACGGAATATGAAAAACAAATGAAAACGCAACTGACAGCCGTAAAAACGTGAAGAGTAATCGTTAATATACATAGTCCCAAAATCTTTATTTACTTAATGAATTTGCTGTTCTTGAATATGGGGATCATAGGTTTATAAGAATTTAAGATCAATAATTGTGAACGCCCATACCCTTCTAAAAATAAAATGTATATCTTTGGTTATTCTTCACAAATACATTTTTCGATATGCACACTATATTTACTATTAATTCTTAATAAGTTAACTCACACGCCAAAAGACAGTGACACAGTGATTAAACTCGACACGTGTTTCGATCCTCAGGAGTTGAAGATGAATCTTCAACTCCTGAGGATGCTGACGTTGTCAGCGAAACACGTGTCGAGTTTAATTACTGTGTCACTGTCTTTTGGCGTGTGGGGTTAACTTATTAAGAATTCATAGTGAATTTACATCAAAGTTCTTGATCCAAATACTGTGTGTACATCCACTGCATTTAGTACCCTATACCTTTTCAATGTTGTCAACACAATAGAACATCATGGAAGAACTTTTACAAACCGCAAAAATTACCAAAAAATACGCTGAAACGAGCTCTACTTTGATTCATCAGTTTACTTCGTGTGAATTTCATTGAAATCACAACATTTTTAGGTCATATCATAAGGAACTAGATTTTATAGACAAAATTATTCGATTGCTGAGTGACATTTACATAAAAAACATTTTGCACCTAGAGTCAACAATCTACAAATTTTGTTAGGAAACTATATCAGAATTAAACGTCCGTATCGGGATTGACAATATAGTTCTCGTTATATTTATTAAAGGTCCTGAGTGAAGAATTTATCCAAGTTTTACTCCGCCCTTAGTGTGACTAAAATATACTAGATGGAGCAACATGAGAAAATAAGCAGTCAAAACTACTTTCCTTCTCCCTCGAATAACCATGACCTTCCATAATCTGCACAAGCTCAGCGTAGTCACTTTTGCGTAGCAACTGGTAGCAACAATTGAAAATATTTTCTAGTTTTAGGACCTAAGAACGATATTCATTGTAATGAAGTCTTGTTTGCCTATTTGTGAAAGAAATGAAGAAATAAAATTACGGCCGATTTCCTATCACAAACTATAAATTTTTAAAATTTCGGTAAAGTATTTTATTAATAAATTTGTCGCTTTCTTCAATACCTACCGATTAAGTGTGGCTTCTGTTCTTGTATTATTTTCGTAGTATTTTCTAGAGATAAAGAAATTTACTCAGATAAAGGTGTTTCTTTCTTACCAATTTGAGCAATTTTATTTAATTTCGTAGCTCCTTGTCGGGAAACTATTAAAAGTTACACGAATCGTTTTTTGGGAAATATTTATGCTAATTTTAATCATTTTCCTTATAAACAGTCTAGAAATTTTCACGAACGATAAACATTTGACATTTGAGTTTGAGGTTATGTTATTATTTTAAATTGGATATTGGAATAGGCTTCTAAAATATCAAAATCGCTTTCTTCGAGCTCTGATTGGCCTTCCGCATATTTGTTTTTGTTGCCCTCTAGAGGGATTTGTCGGAACTTCCATTCCATAAATTGCAGTTTGCAATTTTACAACCTTTATAAAGTACAGTGCTTCATTGGTAGATTTTACGCGCCATTATTTAAAACGCTAGAAAAATGATGAAATCCAACTTCAAGTTTTTTTCGAAAACGGCGTACACTATATATGATCTTTTGCAGAAATATAGTGAAATACCGTTTCTTTAGGAAGAGTGTATTTTTAATGAACAGAAGTCAACATGTTTTGAAATATGCTTTAATTTTCTTTGTTTAACTATTTTTTTTTATGAAAACAGTCTCTTCCACAAGATACATTCATTTCAAATAATTGTGCAAAATTTGAACATCGTGCGTTTTACCGTTTTTGAATATGACTTGAAATTTTAATTTTATGCACTGAACGGTGGCCTTAAAGGTTACAGTAAGGGAAGTGATAAGGATAAAAGAAAAAGCAAAGCGAAGGTTATAGAAAAGAAGGTTAATGCGTTGGAGTATTGCTATATTGTTGAAGATATAAACATCACTTATTAGTTAAAATGTTTGAAGCGAACATACTGTAATATGTTAAAATTTGTTGTGTCAGTCCACCCGCACAAGTGATTCAATACTCCACAGTTACAACATTTCAATGACCAAAAATGGGCGTTCAATTAATGCAGAAATTTAAGCAGTCTCTTAATGATTCCAATTACATGCCGGCTTCTTCCTACATACAAATCGGCTTCCTTTGCTGCCGATACCGCGCTTGTGTTTTACACCCATCTAATTCTAGACTAAAATAACATTTTGCATAATACAAAGTCATACCCTAATCGTAAATTAATCCAGTTAGTTCCGTATTGCAAGTCAGTATCAGTAATAAATGGGAAACTAATTCCGATTCGGGATATTATGAAAATATTGCCTATAACAATCTGCTACACGTATCTGAGTAACTTTGCAGTAAATGGATTCCTTGGGCACCTTCCTGGGTATTGTTTTCACATTTGTAGGCATTCAGGAGATTCAAAAATAGTAATGAGTAACACAGACAATAAATAATAATTATTGTACTTTTGGTTGCATAACCAGACATTGGCGGTGCAAGCATATAAATAATAAGACTATAAGGAGCATTGGGCCGAAAAAGTGAAATCAACAAAGTAAAAGATGGCAATATTCTTATCAAGCGGACTGGGAAGAATGCGCAAGTGCAAAAGTGCATAATCTTTATCGCTATTGGTGTATTGGTTACAGGGCAGGTGGCGAAGGTGGCTCGACATCAGTTATTGTGTAAGCTATTTTTAGTCTATGATAGTGTAATTGCAATATTTAGTGAAATAGGGCAGTATCCAAGTAATTGGGAACTGTAATGAAATACATAGGTATGTAAAAGCAAACGGCCAGGTACTCATTTTTAAGTTTCCAATTAAGTAGGTAGAATAGGATTCATTATATTATACACTGTACTTATTTCTGTAGAATTGTTATTTAGCATATCAGTGACCTTACTAATTAACTACGTATAAGAACGTGCGACGTAACGGACTCTGGTAAGACTACAGAAATATGATGTTCTTATCGAAGGTCTCACTAATATAATTATTAATTGGTAATTGTTAAATTCCTAACTGACGGCTAAGGATCACTGTTATTTGCATTCCACAAACATCTGCTGTTCTGCAAGTTGAATAAATTGTTTGAAGAGCTCAACAAACGTAGCTCAGCTAAAAAAGTAGTGTCTCTAGAGCAGTATAAGTACTGTTAGTTATAAAATGTTATATTTAACATAAAATTCAATATTGAACCACACTGCGTCTAGGTTTTGTGAATTTAATAATTCTGTACGTGACTACAGTATGTTGTAGACTAGACGTTCATTGGTTGTATGTATAGGTAGAAGGTACACAAAGGAACGGTTTCTATTGGAAAATGGGTCGAAAAATTGGTGCGGTCCAGCATGGACAACGATAACGCCACTGAGCTGGTATTATTGGAAGTATTTGTACTGAAAATAATGTTTCAAAGTGAAAAAGAAGAAGGTGTCTACCAGATCTACTGGACAATGACACAAAGTTCAAATAATATTTTTGCTTAAGAGGATATTCGCAATGTGTTACAACTTGAGAACCTAAGACAGAAGCTATTACTAACCCGAGGAACTTGACATTTTCAGAACATAAAGTTTAAACATAAACACATCGATTGGCTCATGCTCGCATAATGTAAACGCACTATTAAGGTACTGAAAGTTTCACATTCTATTATTAATCGTCCTTATTTGAAACGATGGTATAGGTATATTCAAGTATTCAACATCTGAATAAATTTAAATGGTTTTACAAGTTCTTCTGAGATTTTTTGATGTCACAACTGTACCCAGTTTACTCCTTATATTCTCTTATTAGGTATTAGTGCTTTGCAGTAAGTAGGTAGGTACCTATAGAAAATTCCATTGAATATATCACATCAGCATAACAAGCTTTATTTCATAATATTGTCGTTTTGCGACCTTATACTTCAATAAAAGAATAATTAATGAAATATTTAATAAAGACATATGATAAAAAACAATAGTTCATGCTCCCGTCGATTTATTTTATGGGGCAATATAGATATTATTGCTTTTATCTTAAGAACAGTGTACGTACGAACAGCTGCATGTACTGCCCGTGACCTTTGCAGAAACAATTAAGCGCTTACCGTGGTTTTATCTGCGTCTTTGTTGGCACTGTCACAAATCAATAAGATTGAATTCCAATATTAAAAATAAGCCCCGGCGATAAACGTGAAATACGATTAGACCTGGGGATATTTCAACTAAAAGTCGTGTCTGAAAAATGCCAATCTGAAGGTGAATAAATAGTAACGCTGTCTATTCTGTTTCCCCAGCCAAGCCTCCCGAACAACAAAAGGAAACTACACGGTAGTAACAATAGACTATATGTTTTCTGCTACTTGCGGACTTATTGATGGCAGCTCGAACTATGGAACGGGCAGGATAAGTACATAATGCAGTTAATAATGTCACTGCTCTAAGGCCAGGATACACATTCGTTACGACTTATATCTTGCGACAGCAGACAAGGTGTGTACCTGTCTGTACGGTCCAGCTAGAGCCATAACGCATGCTGCAGTACTTCCATGGACATTATTAACAGCAGCGACAATCTCATTTAAATGTTAAAAGTCCTCATATTTCAGCTTGACCTCGTAAAATATTCAAGAAACAAACGTGCCAAAGGCGTGAGTTATTTCAGTCTGTTCACCACTGGCGTATTTGGATCGAAATTATGGCAGGACCAGAATTCCCCGCTGCGGTCAACATTTTGGAAATCCGTTATTCGCATTGTCAACAAGCTTTCGCCAGTGTAACAATAAATTCTATGTAAAAGCCAAATACGTTTATGATAAAATCAACATACATTTTTACACAATATTTTACAGTTAGCTAATAATAGAAACTGTTCTTTTTGATAAATAGGCACATTAAGATTCCTCACTTTTCTCATCAGGGAAAATAGAACTTATTCGAGGAAGAAAATGTTAAACATCCTACGCTATCATCAGCAGCACACAAAAGCTTACATATTTAAATTGTATTTCTGCTATGACATGAAATGAAAACAGTTAACTTCAGATGACCAAGTGAGTAGAGAATAGAAGATAACAACGGCCGGCCAATACATTTTAACATAGGGTTGCCCAAACTTAAAACACATTTTGTAATGCAAAATAGATAGGTACTAGACTTACCTAGTTTATCTTAGAAAAGGCTACTACGAGCCGTAGGCGAGTGTTTTAATTTATCCGAGTTAATAACAGTCATAACTTGAGAGTGGATTACTGCAGTTAATCTGCAAAAACTCATAGGAAGTTGCACTTTTGGGGCTGGATTAAACTCCTTACGGCCTGTTGTTGGAACGTGGATCAAAATGTAACGCGAGGCTACATTTAATTTGGCTCTCATTGCTAAGGTACTAACTTCGCCATTTTGAATGTCTCATAGAAGAGAGTGATTAATTATTAGTTTGGTTGTTCAGTGCTTTTTCTATGACGGAGGAGTTATCCCATCTGACCGGTCAAAATCAACCCTCATACAAAAATGGGCTAGATGAAGTGCATGAGGAGGAAAGATGAGAAATTATTCGGAAATATGGGGACGCAAAAGGACAATGCAGTAATATTAAATCACTGGGTATAGATGGATTGCAGGCAAAAACTTGAAATGTGTGGATCAAGAGGCCTATTTAAGCTATTTAGCGAATGTCCGGAGATTACAAACGAAGAATCATAGCGGCTCTTCCAAAAGGGAAAGTGGATGGATGCAAAAATTTTAGAAGGGTTAGTTTTAACTCTTCACGCTTCAATTTTTTTAAATTACAATTGTCAAAATAAGGACATCAGAGAAGGACAGAAGGGACATTCGGGGAAGAACAATTCGAATTTAGATGAATAATAGAGGAACCCACAAATCTTTGGGGGTAATAAGATAGAAAAGACAAAAAAAAATAAAAAGTCTTCAATAATGTAATGAAAAGTTCTGTACCGTAGAGCTGAAATATAGGAGCAGAATAGTAATTACATAATCTGTGGTTATGAATTTGTTTTTGTTTAGACTGTTTTTGGAGTTTACTCCTTAAGAATCGATTTTCAGTTATAGCCCGCGGTACGGAAATTTTATGAGTAATAAAATCAAACGTTACATTTCGCGTTAACTAAAAGTAACGCGTTACGTACATTGAAATTATGTATGTATCTATAGATACGGCTGTTTATGTCTGACTGCATAGAGCATGGACATAGTGAAAATAGAGTGGCATAGAGTAGATATGACAGTTGGCGTTGTAAAGTCAGCATTTGCAGTGTTTGTTCGTTCCTAAATTTGTTAAATTTTTTGATTTAATATGGAAAAACCTACTCCAAATATTGCTTAGTGCCGAAATGTGAATGAACGCTTATTCGAACACTAGGAAAAGTATTTATTTCATTGCCAGTGGGATCGACGTTTAGCAGATTGTTACTTAATTATTGAATTTATAAACTATTTATATTTTGATGTAGTTGGACATTTTCGAACATAAACCATCTGATAAATACACGTTTGGGTATAAAACTGACATTCGCGTGTACCCTATTATCAAGTAATTGAAGTTAAAATAATCATTCGTAAGGAGTAAACTCCAGTCGTGCGTCGGAGCTGACCAGCTGACACACAAGTTTTTTTATTGTGAATTTATATTTCCTCCGGGGTTGCAGGGGTACAGATAAATAAAAACTTTTTGTATTTTCTCAAGCTTTGGGCAATTTCTTATTGCCTTCTTCAGGAACTACAAAACTACTGTTACATTAAACATCGCAGTGGTTTTGTAGTTCTTGAAGAAGGCAATAAAAAATGGCCGAAAACTTGAGAAAATACGTACCTAATTTTTTATTTATAATTTAATTTTGGTTTTTCTGCTGTTTTCTTATAATGTGAATAAGTTATTTGTTATCGGGTTTAACAGCAAAGGCTTTGATTGGAAACTCTTTTTTTATTCCAAGCTTTCGGAACAGATTCGTCAAGATATCTACAATGTAATGTAATAATGAAATACCTATGGTTAATAAGTAAGTTCAACTTACAAAATTGAAGTTAATTAAAAACTAACTAGCAACTTGAAATAAATAAATTATTTATTGTCAACAAAATTCAAAATTTAAAATTTTAATCAATGTTTTGTGATATCTTCAAGTTGCTAGTTTTTAATTAACCTCAATTTTGTAGATTTCCTGACGAAGGAACGAATCTGTTCCGAAAGCTTAGAATAAAAAAAAGAGTTTACAATCAAAGCCTTTGCTGTTTTTTATTTATCTACACCACTGCATCCCCGAAGAAAATATAAATATACGTTATGAATTTGAGCAGGAACTTGGAGAAACAGATATTTTGAAGAGAGTGAGGGAGAAGTGCGCGTTGTCACCGTTAGTTTTCAATATATCGAACACACCATGACGAGGTTAATGTACAAAAGCGAGTAAGTAGTAGATAAATGACAATACTGGGCCACATCCCTGGCCGAGGCGGTTGACCGCCTCGGCGGGAGGAAGCCGCGGGCGCCCGTCTTTCTGGCAGAGGCGATGGGGCGCTCGAGCCAGCCCGCCGAGGCGATCGATCGCTTCGGTGGGTGGAAGCCGGGGGCCCCCGGCTTCTCCAGATGCCATCCACTTCTTGAAGGAAGCCGGGCCCCCGGCTTCTCCAGGTGCCATCCACTTCTTCAGCAGGGCGGCTTGGAGGGCGCACTCTTCGGCAATGACACTCGCTTCTTCCGAGAGAGGCTGCCGCAGAAGTCGCTGCTGAAGAAGTGGATGGCACCTGGAGAAGCCGGGGGCCCGGCTTCCTTCAAGAAGTGGATGGCACCTGGAGAAGCCGGGGGCCCCCGGCTTCCACCCGCCGAAGCGATCGATCGCCTCGGCGGGCTGGCTCGAGCGCCCCATCGCCTCGGCCAGAAAGACGGGCGCCCGGCTTCCTCCCGCCGAGGCGATCAACCGCCTCGACCAGGGATGTGGCCCAGTATTGTCATTTATCTACTACTCGAGTATATTAATATATCGAAGAGGACATTAATATTTTTGAAGCTAAACAGCTTCCGGGGTTAATATGCCGGATCAAACGATTAATATCCTCAAATTCGTGGATGATATAGCCATACTAGCATTCTGAAAAGATGAATTAGAAAGAGTTTTGAACGAAATTGAAACAGTACCCAAGAATTTTGTTAACGTGTGAAGTTTTATCAGCTAAAGGTGGTGTAAGACATGATTGCATTCTGTTACCGTAACTACCATATTATAGTAATTTATATTTCTCGACAATATTTCAGGAAATGGAGGAAATAGAAAAAATGTGATTACATAATCTGATGCAATTTGCGAATATCACTCCATCAGCTTTTGGTGATTTCTTGCAACAGATTTGACCTCAACCTTAACGTCAAGAAGACAGAACTTTATTGTAAAAGTAAACAACCTATGTGGATGCAGAACTGTGGAGCTAACTTAATCGGTTGTAAAGAACCGAGAAAAATAAATAGATACCCCTTGGCAAACACAGCTTAGCGTCTAGTACTCCCGCTTCTTTGTCTACGCAGGTACCAGCTAAGCTGTATTTACCAAGCTGTATGTAGGGCAACTATTTGGCGATGACTGGCAGCCATTCGGTAGAGATAAGATACCGAAATGAACAAGCTAGAACCACATGAATACGTATCGAGGAAGTGGTATGTGGATATCGTCCAAAGGTCAAGTTGAAGATGAAAATGATCGGCTTCTATTTTCTCTGTTCTTCTCTTCTATAGGAAGCGGAATTTTGGAGACTCGAGGAGCTAGAGCCTGGTTCCATCGAAGAACGGAAAATTTTGTAATCAAATCTGTCCAAAATTAATGACGCCATGCATCAGATGTGTTACCAGTGGCATAAGATCGAAGTCGGAAACCGCAAAACCCCAACGTCACAGCCATCGAATATTGAAGTGGGAGGAAATAGTCGATCGCGTCTCTGTTAGCAATAATTGATGTACTTACACACAATCAAAACTTCTTTGGGTTTACGCGACGTAACATTCTGTTTTCTCGTGGAATAATTTATTCAACTTCCATGTAGAACAGACTTGAAGTTTTGGAGGTATGTCGGGGGTAAGTTGACTGGATTCAATTACATACATGGAGGCCATAAACAGAGTGAAGGAGAAAGAAATAATGTATTTAGATATTGCCGAAGATATTGCCGTAAATCTGGCAATAAAAGAAGAACCTATGGAAAAAGTGGTCCAGGAAGAACACCTTAGTTGAAAAATCTGAAACAGTGGTTTGGATAAATGAAATGCGTATTCTTCAGAGGGACTGTCAGTAAATTAATAATTGCCAACATTATCGCCAACATTCGTTGATCGGAAATGGCACGACAAGGAGAAGACAGCTAGTATCAATTAAACGCGAGAGAAAAATTATTTAGTGCCAAACGACTAAATGTTCTATACCTAATATACGAAATGATTATTAAATTACGATTAATTAATTGTACGCATTTTAAAGAATTTACATATTGCCTACCTTATAACATATATTTAATTATACTCAAGTACTTAATTTATTCATGAGATTAACCTTAACTCAGTATATATAAGTCGCGTAATATTGACAAATTAATAACTGTTTTCTGGTCAATGTAGAACACGTACAATAACCAATTTTCGTAAGAATGTGTCAAACGAAATAAGTAATACATTTTTAATATAAATCACCCAACTCGACTTTCCTGTGGATAAATATTTGTACCTACTATCCGTTCTACAAAGTCGCAACCTACACTAGCTGCTGTTAAGTTCATTGATCTTAAAAAACCGTAAATTAAAGATTTTAAGGATTAGGTTAAGCAAATTGCTTATAGTGCCATAAAAGTTATGTTTTCGTAATGTTGTAAAACAAAACATAAGATTTTTGCATTATTATGCGAGGACATAAAACGCCTCTTTATGTCTAACCAGTTCGTGTTGATTACCATATCCAGAATTTCAAAATTTAGCTAATGTCCAACAGATGTTCAGAAAATTTGCATACAGTACATTATTTTTTATGCTCGTAATATTCGATATCTAGATCCACTGGCCGCCCTGTTGAGAATTCCGCAAGAAACTGGAACTGCATGCTTATTTAAAATTCAAATCAATACACACGTAAGCGTTGCAAGGCCAAGATCAAGAAGGAATGCTGGACGACAAGGAACACAATAAACATCCAAAGAAAGAAAACATTGACTTTCTTGCGTTAGTTGAGGAACCGACAAGCAAAAAGTGCAATAAAATCAAGAACGAAAGTTCAAGGTCTCGGCCGCACATTTCGTACGGCTGTCGGTTACAAAAATGCGGTGAGGTAGGTAGCAAACCCAAGTACGATGTACGATCGCCGCGGTTACACTGCGGATAATAATAACAAGAATGTTTCGTTTCAAACATCCTTTCGTTCTGCAAGAATACGCTCGGATATTGGCCGAAAAGTAATTTTGTAAATTTGCATTCGTAGAAAGAATATTAGCATTTTTGTCTGCTTGGAACCGGTATAACTGAAGAGCAGAGCTTGAAGAAAACTCGTTTAAATAAATTGCCTTATTTTAGGGGACATAAACAACGAACAACAGGAAGTCAAGATAAAATATGAATATGCTGGGCGCTTCGAAATAATCAAATTAAGAACCTACCTCTCATTTTGTGGTTTAAAGCCCTCTGAACAACTCGCATCAGGCAATGGCATTATTCAATCATGAGGTATTATAACTACCTATATTACAGTTCCTGACCAAACAAGATAATACATGAAAAATCTGCTGTTTTTTAATTCTCAATATTTTTGACCAACAAGTTGCTGTCCATTACACAAACAATAATATAAGCTGGCCATAAAAGGTACCTTTGTATATGATACCTACTTATGGGTTAATAAGTACACATAATAATGACACTCAGAACCAATAACTGAAAGAGTAGTAGCATAGAATGGTGAATTTGGGGTATTCCGGGTGATACAATATTAATTAGTTATCAACCAGGGACGCGACTGAAATCATTTTAATGATATAGTACTGATATAGCAAAAATCAAGCAGACCTGCTTGTTGTAGAATTTGTGCCAAAAAAAGCAATTACTCACTGACATCCTGCAGTGTCTCAGGCATTGGTTCCTAACTATTCAGACTGCCCTATAGTACCTCTATTTCCACGCATGGTTCTTTCAGGTTTTCTCCAGGAGACAGTGCTGGCATTGGCCAAATGCTGTATACCACCAAGATCTTGGTATACCACGACCTAGCGTGACGAGTTCTTTCATTCATTGCTCACAAACAATAAAGCATCCACAAGGTGCCTATATTGTCGTTAGACAAGTTTTGCTACACGTGGCTACTGTATTTTGCTTGCGGTGGGAAACAAAGTAAAATATTATTTACCATGTCCTTTATAATATTACACCCAACATTTAGACCCATTAACCATTAAGATTCATTGGGTCCATTCAATTTTTGTTTGCTATCAAATAACAAATTAAGTGTTCGTGCAGACACTTCATGCGATAACATTATTGGTCCGCTTTTATTTCAGTTTATTACTATCCAACTCTAACATACCGCCGACCAAAATGCAATGTGAAAACATTCATCTTTAAGAGAAACTACTAAAGGCCAATGAAATTCGAAAAGAAATAGCCCGAAATTAATGCAGTTAGACCACTTGAGCATTTATGCTATTTGACTGAGGAGTGCAAAATTCGTCATAATTATGTTAATACTTGTTCTCTAATGACACGTGCCAAATAGGATTTAATAAACTTTTAAACGCTTCCCACAGACCACCAAAATGTGGGGTTAATGGATAACTGAAATGCCATTATATTTTTTTCTTCTGAAACGGTTTGGTGCAACATTTTATTCTACTGCCGATTAGCACCGACGCTTGCTATAAGTCGATGAGAGGAAAGTCAGACTTCAAATCTGATGCTAACCCAAATGAGAAATCTTTGTGCTAAAGCCGAGGCTGAAGCATACGAAGTGGCAAAAGTATGCTTTATACGTTTTGGCTTCATAATATCAGCCAAGAAAGATAGTGAAAGTACCACCATAATCAACACCTACATGCAGAGGAACGGTGTGATTTGAGTTATTCTAGTACCGGGCAACTCTTCCATTGGTGGTTGCAAAACTTTATGGTAAACACGACAACAACGATCATACTGATACGAATAAGAGAAAATTACTTTCTTAGTAGACAATATCCTATAATTTTGAACCAAAATGTTGCGCACTGTACGCAAACCATTAGGGTGACATTCGTTTAACGTTTATGACGAGGCGAGGCAATCTGTGCGGTATGTGACAAATCACAGTGTCAATCCAGATGAAAACATGCCCGAATTTTCTTGGAAGATAATTTTCATTTTTCTTTAGTAAACTCGCGCAACTGAACCTGTTTAACTATTTTTAACAAAGCTCGGTATAAATTCAATCTGGAGAAGCATCATTTCAGAATTTCACTAAGATAACGAATATTATACCTACAAAATGAAGACAATGAGCTATTTTGAGGGTAAGAAGAACGTCTGACCAAAAGAGAGAGATACTCGTATGTACACCAAATGCAAGTTTTCGTTCTTCTTCAGAGGAAAAAGAAGAAACGTTTCTGGAAAGATCTATTGGACAATAATTCGAGCGTAACAACAATCATGGAGGATCACTATACTACAAGTTGCGTTCGATAAGATTGTAGGGTAAGGGACCTCCAGAAACACAGTTATCCGTAGAAGGTACATGACGTCAAGAACTAGGTGTTACGTCGTCTTGTATAAAGCTAATTCTATTAGGAAATTTCTCCATCGTTAAGAAAAGTTTCGAATTGAGAAGAAAAATATTGTGGAATCAGATAAACCAAAAATAAATTGTTGCGATTGAGAGACTACTGTGTTAGTTGCCCGTGTGGCAACAAACATTATGCAGAATTACCTTTTGCAATTTTGTATTCTAGCATTAATCGACCCAACTAGAATAGAATCTCAGAACTCCTACTGAGAATACCATTTACCAGTAATTCCACAACTATCTCTAGATTATGCATAAATGAACGGTTAGAATATTTCCTAAAGAAGAGCAACCTGTCCATCGCGTCTGAAGTGTATGAAAGAGTTAAGGCGCGGCCAAGGCAGTCGGAAATCCCTAATTTATTTATCGTAATCATTCCTGTTTAAATGAAACTGTCATTTGGTAACGGTCGTTGCTGGTATGATGGTTTAATTTGTGGTGGTTATTAGAGTTTTAAATAACTCATCATCATCATGCAAGTAATATCAAATAATGTCCCTAAAATCTGGGACTAACAGAAATTTATATCTGCATTTAATCGAGCGTTTAATAGACATCAGTTTGACCCCAAAACGAACACATTCAATACATAAAGCAACCTACAACATATATTACTTACAACTATTTTTTTCTTGTCGTCTGTCAGGATATTACTAATGTAACGACCAGAAAAAATTTCATTTTGGTTTGGTTCACAGATCTAAAGAACCATTTATTATTTCCCAGAAAATCAACCCACTGGCCTCGTAATAATTTTTATAGTCGGAAGAATTCTCTTGAACCGGGTATGCATTATGATATATTGCCATTAACCTCAAATACTTAAGTGCATACAAAGGCCTAGTCTAGCAGTCTGTGACATAAAATGAATGGAAGTAAACATGAGATGAGAAGAAACGTCACTGCCTAACTGTGAATATACCTGTCGAGGAACGTTGCCAATTTCAGTCAAGATCGATAACGTGAGTCGTAGAGGATTTCAAAAGCTACGCACATAACGTTTATTGGAAATTATCTGGACGTCAAAACAAGAAAAAAGTTCCTATAAACATCAACCTTTGATGCGAATGCATCTTTTCCAGGTTCATCATCATTTTCAGTCCAAAGACTAGTTGGACGCGTACCTCTATTCTTTCCTATCCTGAGCTAACCTACGCATTTCCAGGGTGTTAAAAGTCAAACAGCAGATGGATTCAAATCTAATGGTAGTTTTAGCACCTTTTAGTTTTCTTTCATGTGTTGAAATGTATGGCATAATCATAGTGTGACTTCAGGCGAAAGAGACTGAGAAATACGATCTTTAGATGTGTCTCGCTTTTCACAGACTGTCTCTTTTTTACCCAAGACGGAAGGAATAAATGAGACAGAAAACTTGTCGTTATAAGTGTTTCGGTATTCATAAATGGTTTGGGCAGCAAGAAATAGATCTATTAGTAAAATAAATTCACAAGAACTAGTTGAAGAAAGCGCAGGAAATATGAAAGATATTAATTTTGTCTCATTTTTACCCCCATTCAATTCTCTCAAGCTTAAAATTATAAGGAAAACAAAAGTTTTAACTCAAGATCTCAAAAATGTCGATGAACTAAGCCGGTATAACCTCCTTTAAGTAATTTAAATTTTAATTAAGTTCTTGTATTCTTCTTCTATTTAGACATCATTCATCAATTTTTGGAGACAGACCTCCCCTCGTTTAGTCTAAGATTTTAACCTCCATATTCCGCGGCCCCTCCGGATAACATCGCCCCATTTAAACTGTTATCTGCTTCTGCTTGTTTCGTTGCCCATGATCTTCCTCCGTACATTCCTTGGTTTCTGCCTCAGTGTGTATGGCCACAGAATTTTAATTTGAATGAGGGTGTATGCTCAACGACATCGACGTCTTTAAATTTACCTTCTGACTAATCCCCTCATTTGATTTAAGATATCGTTCGGTTTGCACAGTTATGGTACGTACGAATTTTAGTAGGTAAAAGAGGGAAGTACCAAGTGGAACGAATTTAGCCGTTTGGTTACTGGACCATGAATGAAACGATGAAACCACATATGAGAGAAGGGACCGAGACAGCAAGTTACAGTATATCATGAATGCACGATAAAGTACTATTCTGATTTCAAAATAAAGAGACCCACCTGATGGTATTGTAACAGATATACGTCACTGCTTCAAAAAGCACATCAAGTAAGGTAACTATATCTCAGCTGCGCCGCAGTGTGATCGTTATCTTCATACTACCCATTGAAAAATAGTTCATTTCCCACTACTTGTAGGATAGAGGCAAAAATATGCATAGCAATCCCCCCCCACGCGCTTGACGCGTACGACAATCTCACGAAAAGAAAACACCAGCATTGCCTCTCTGTACTTACTTTTGTAATTATTAGACTTTTGAAATCGCAACGCAGACGTTGCCTTCTACTAAGACAAGGTACAATTTAGGACTGTATTGTATTAATTTTCAAGCTATGTTGAAAATGGGTCAGAAATGGGTCAATTTCTGAGTAATTTATTTCTGCCCAGAAAACTTATTTTTAAGTTTACATCGAGTTTACAGGACTTCATCCCAATTTAACACGTCTACTTTGCGAAAGTGTTTGATTTAAAATCTCCAAGCCTTTAGTTTTGAAATCGTGAACTACGTGTATAGGTACTCTAATTTTCTCCATGGCCCCTTAAGACATTATCGTATTTCGTATGCAAGTCACAATTCGTTAAAGATGAGAATTCTCTGCGCCCAATTCGTTTCCTTAAGTACCTACGTCTTCTAGTGCAGCTGGAGCTGTTATGGACAGTTTCCGATTTATTGTATCGCCATAATTTACTGTGAGATTAACAGGAATCGGGTTTGCATCTTCCTGTAATTCTGCTGTGATGGCAGGATTTTTGTGGATGGCTCTTAACAGCTGCCTATATTTAGAATCGACTTGGTTATTTTGTAAGAGTAAGAAAACCCGAACTATTAGATAGTTATAATGTGTCCGCAGTCAGCATATCTACTGGGCATAAGTTCTACATATTATTTTCTAATAATCATAACATATGGCTGTTGGCCCTCATAATGCATTTTGAAATCAGTGAAGCAATTAATATTACGACAAACATATGGGAGCTAGGCTCATACTGCTGAGTTGGGTGTGTACTCGTACTCCTGAAAATAACGCTGGCAGTAACTTACGACTTTTTTTTCGCAGATATGTGGTAGCAAATTCCATAAGCATGATGTATCCAAACGTTCGCCATGTTTTATTCTCTCATACCCAATCTATAAATGTGAGTAAGCCAATGACTCACTGAATGCAAATAAGTAAAAATTTTGCTATCTATGCTTGTGTAGTAAAATGTAATGAATTGGTCTATTAATTATATCTTTTCCATCATAAATAAAACCTTGTCGAAATAAGAAACATGAAAGTTCAATTTTCCGAGTTTCATAAATTTTGTGAACCACCAAGTTGCCGATTGTAGGACATAATGTTTCATTCAAGACGTAACTCCTACGGCTATCCTTGTAAAAAGATAAGGTTTATTTATAACTGCTCTTGTACTAAATTCGGTTTACTTTCAAAATCCCAGTGTAATAACAAACACCAGTGATAAATGGAAGCTTTTAATGGATTTGTGTTAAAAGTAGAATATCTCCAAAGCTACATAAATATACAAAATAAATAAAATTGACTTTAAATTTAGGGAGTGACTACTGCTCCGGCCGCCGGCCCCCTGAAATTTTATTCCAATACGGTCGGACGCGCGCATTACTTAATGTCAGCAAAATGACGTTTAAGAATATCGTTATCGGCTAGTAGCGCCAACGGTCTCGGTGGGTGTTCGGATATCTGTACAGAACTGCGATTTTGTTCTCCTATGGCTAGACGAGTTCTGACCCCGCAGCGGTTTGATATATTTTGCTTGTTTTTACATCATCTTTTTTCCAAAAAATGCGTGTGTCTGGTGCGAGAGGGCAAGAAAGTGCTTTGTTTAAAATGCGTTCTCTCAGCTTAATTTTTTTACGCCTCCAAAATGCAAATTGTGTTGACATTCTGTAATGCGCATGCCCGACCGTGTTCAAACAAAATTTCAGGGGGCCGGCGGCCGGAGCAGTAGTCACTCCCTTAAATTTATGTTTTTAAGAGTAGTAGGTACCAGTAATATTTGCACATGTGGGTTTGGATAGGTAGTTCAAAATGCGGAATATTTTAAATACACCTATTATATGATTTGAATCATCATCATAAGGTTTTCAGTCCGAAGACCTCCATCTTTTCCTATCCTGAGCTAACCTACGCATTTCCCCAAAAGTTGAACATCCTCGTGAACATCCTACATCCCTAACTATTTGAGAGCAGTAGTCTAATCTGGGCCTACCTCTTTTTATTCCTATCTCTGACTGGAGTATGTCGCGAACTAAGCCTCAGAAAGTGTCCATTCGATTCCTTACTGTCTTCCATAAATTTCGCTTTTTTCCAACTCTTTCTAATACCTTCTGTTGCTAACCTTATCTACTCACGGTATCTTCATCATGCGTCTATAGTTAAAATTTTTTAAATATTTTCAAATAGACAAATGCGTGTCCTCTTCAGTATTTTCAAATTATTGAGCATTTTTTACCTCAAAGTTGAAGTCTGAAAATTCTGTTATAAGCTAGATTCACGAGTAGGTACAATTCCTATGAAATAAAATGACAATTTCCAACTTCTGCTCTTTAACAAAAAATTCTACTCATGATTTAGATTTCTTCAGAAAAACTGATATTGGATGGACTAAAGTTTCTAAAATCTTCAAAATCTTCAAATCTTAACAGATAAGTATTTCGATAACAACTGAACGTGCAAGTCATAAGGTGAAACTTATTTTATCGTTCTGAAAATCAAGAATGTTCATATTTTCCGGAGGAGTTTAATCTAATAAATCACCCAATATGAAAAATGTTAGCTTTTGAACAGGCAGGAATAAGAAGCGGCTGTTTAGTAATACAAAAAATACAAATTATATTTTCAGTGCTACAAGACGCCCCAAGTACAATTATTTAAATAAAGAAGGTGTAATAGAAATCCGATTATCCTCGACACTCTTTTTCCTTGGGACCAACTTCTGTCTTCTGCACTCCCTGTTGAAACGCACATTGGTATATGTAATGGTTCTTGAAATATGTAACTCTTTATATTTTCGGAACAAAATGGCCGGACTTGCCTCTTGAATAAAATTGTTGAAGTGTTCCATAATCGAGGTTATTTGAATAAAGAAGGTGTAATAGAAATCCGATTATCCTCGACACTCGAGTGTCTTCTTTATTCAAATAACCTCGATTATGGAACACTTCAACAATTTTATTCAAGAGGCAAGTCCGGCCATTTTGTTCCGAAAATATAAAGAGTTACATATTTCAAGAACCATTACATATACCAATGTGCGTTTCAACAGGGAGTGCAGAAGACAGAAGTTGGTCCCAAGGAAAAGAGTGTCGAGGATAATCGGATTTCTATTACACCTTCTTTATTCAAATAACCTCGATTATGGAACACTTCAACAATTTTATACAATTATTTAAATATTTAAATGTGTACTCACAATGCTTCATTGGCAAAGAGAGTTAATACGATCAGACCAATTGGCAACGGATATATTAGAATATTGTTATTTGCCACTAATTTTGATAAATTCTAGACAAATTTAAGTTTCTTGGAAAATTGAAAAAGCACAAAGTTAGATGTGACTTTTCACTAGAGTGTGCAGGTCCTAATTGGACATTTCTCAGTAATGACTAGATGGCGCTGAAACAATTATTCTACATACTTGTCGAAGATTTATCTATTATTTTCTAGTCTTAATTGTCGGCTGCCATCGACATACATAAATGACACAAGAATGTACGGTTTTTGCAGGATTATGTATGAATCATGAGCAGAGGATAACGTGCAAGTCTGTCTCACTCCGCTCTCAAAATTCTAGCCATAAAACTGGTTATGCCTTTTATACAAGTCGTTTCAATTAAATTAAAATACAACTCGAACACAACTTGGCAAATATTTGAAAATTAGCAAGCAGATTGCAAGTTGAGGGCACAATAAAATGCTGCTCTATTGACATTACTTAATATCAATGGTCTTTCAACATTCCTTACTCGACTAATCCATAAAACGTAAGAATCTTGTAGTCGTTGAACCCTCGATTCTTCAGCTGCTGTGCAAACCGGCTCACTCAGTGTAATACTTATTCATTATATACTCGCTGGAGACTTCTTAAGAGGATTATTAATACGATTCAAATTAATTTTGATAAATGTCACGCACGAGATAGGCCCTCTAAAATTAATTGTGCGTCTCTCAAACAGGACCAAAATTAGAACAACGCATCAACTTCTAGTTCACGGATTGATGTCGACGTGTTTACAATCTAGTAAATTAAGGATGGTCCTCATAAGGCTGGCTAGGTCAACAAAGATACGGAACAGATAAAACAAAAACTATTATTCACAGTCCTAAAGCATCTGCCTCTGGAAACATGGGTAGATAACGAGGTGGTTTAAGCAATACTAGAGTTGACAGGTTCATTCATAAATAATCGAAGAATCATTTAAAAAGTAAGACACTAGTAACAATGTATTGCTACTCCATCCATTTTTATATGTTGTCTAGGAATTTATCGCTTCACAGCCTTCAACAATCTATGGAAATTTAAATCGTTACCTACCTCGCATTTCTTTAATAATCAAGCTAATAACGGGGGTGCATGGGCTACTAAGTGGATTTTTTTGACGGCATCTGTCGTCAATCCCAGATATATGGGTTGTATCAAAAATAACAAGAAAAATTCTCCTTTCTCGCTGGGAAAGACCCTGTAACCCTCTAGAAAGGGTTCAAACTTTAATTTGCTCTATAAAAAAATAATATTATGACAAACCAGTTTTTAGTGTTACTGAACGTTACGTTTTGTATCTATTTTGTAATATTTTTTAATATACTTAACTGAAATAATGCAGAATAAAAATACATAGTGTGTAATATCACAACAAATCGTCTTTAAAAATGATTGTTAATGGACCTCGTATTGGACCTTTTTAGTTCGTTAGTGCGCGTGCGCAGATGTACACTGACAATGACAATCAGCTGTTCTTAGTTTTTCGGACAAGTGTCACTGGCAGGCCTTGAATTTCGTGCATAATATTCGTAAGTAAATAGTAGAATACCAAATAAAAAGAGCGTTTGAAAGACGGACAATTACAAATGTTAGTCCCTCATAAAATTGCGAGTTTATGATAAAAACTGTCGATCTACCTGGGTGGATGAAGTTTCCCCAAAAATTGAGCCAGTAGCTTGAGCAATTTTGTGAAATACGAAATTTAGATCACTCGCTCGTGTGACTGATCATTATTTTAAATTTTATTTAACCAAAATAATTGCATTAAAATGCAATATAAATCGAGTTTCAAATCGAATAACTAATAGAATCGAAGGAAGGTGAATTTCTTTATTACAATAACAAATTAACGGCCATTCTGAGAATGCGTGACTTTAGTTGCAATAGCATTCATTGGCATTGGCGAAAAAGTACAGGAAACCTACTCTCTGGCACTGATCTTGATGCTGCACCGTAGCCTAGGGCATCAAGATAACGCACCCACTTCAACCAACATTCAGACGGCCATCAGGGGCAAGAGAAGGAAGGTGTGCATACAGAAATAAATGCAATCAGAAAATGCGTTTGCAGAACAACTCGGGCAGTAACATGTCGGCCAACCCGCCGATTCCTGGACCTTGAGACTGCAACGGTAGCTGCACCACCAGTGAAAGTGCGCTGTGCACATCTGTCTCTGTTTTTAGATTTATGTGAAAATGATGTTAGTACGTCATAAAATGTTATACAGTAAAATATATGCAACCCAGAAGCG
This sequence comes from Xestobium rufovillosum, assembly GCA_963966045.1. Classification (NCBI taxonomy): domain Eukaryota; kingdom Metazoa; phylum Arthropoda; class Insecta; order Coleoptera; family Ptinidae; genus Xestobium; species Xestobium rufovillosum. Next base: position 25,669,582 of record OZ014493.1, on the reverse strand, counting down.
TATGATTTATGAAGCAGTAATTTGCAACAGTTTTTGGTTTGTCTGCGGTTTTTAAGTCTCTCCGGCGCCTTTATGGCGACTGGGATAAGATAATTATCAGGGAGTGTTAACCTCATTGGAGTAGGTGTACTACACTTGCCTGGAAATCATTATCTTAACGAAGTTTCAAAAATGCCACTTACTATTTTGCTGAAAGTGAATCGTTTGATGCAATAGAGAACTGCCGAACAAGAGTCACTAAAGATGGTATAAAAAGGTTCGCAACCTTCATATTTAAAATTCTGCAAGTAGATGCATCAAAAACAGTTCCATTTTCACGGACGAAATTAGATCTTCATGAAATATTACGGTTTATAAAATGGAAACTAAATATTACAGACTGCATATAAGTAAGATGAAAATAATCCTGAATTAGTGTTAAGTTCAGCCAAAGAGGGAGATCAAGGAGACTGAAATCGCTTTGTCGCTAATATATTTCTGAAAAAAATGGTTTAACCGGTTACATGAAGGTGTGACCGGTTTTTGGAAAAAGCTGTTATAAAGAAACGGTCATAAAAGCATGACCAATCACGACCGTGACCGGTTAACGACCGTGACCGGCTAAATGACCGGTAAATTTATTCGGTTATATGATCGCACTTTCATGACCGGTTAACAATGAATAATAAATGAGCATCCTTGACATAGGAGATAGCGCAGCTGAAACTAACGAAAAATCTGCTTCTGCCGCATCATTATGGAGAATGAAATATACAAATTTTCGTCGGATTGTGAAATTCGCAAAGAAGCTGACATTTTGATATACTAGGAAGAGTCGCAAGAGAGGCATCTAAAACTTAAGAAATTAGCAAAAAGTACCATCCACGCCAACACCAGGCAGAAAGAGTATTTTCAACAGTAGGAAATATCGTGTCTGATAAAAGAAGCTGCCTCCTCCCACAAAACGTGGACATGCTCGTATTGTTATATAAGAATAAAAAATGTAAATCTAAATCGCATAATGTAAATAAATAAAGTCATATTTGTTTAATGTTGTTTTACTCAGTTGCTATACCACCAGTGGTGAAATTTATTGTCATTTCTACATTATAGGTAAGCACTAAAAATCAATGAGCATAGAGGAGGAGAGGAGGAGAGATAATCTTTGGTTTAACTTTTATTCGTTTTTGCGTTTTCGTAATATGTTTGAATAAAGCCATTATGATGATCGGTTATGATGATCAGTTACTATCATCGGTCATAATGATCGATTACGATAACGGGTCATAACGGTTACGACTACCGGTTTCTGTACTTTCAAAACGAACGGTTATTTACTAAAATGTAAATGTAACCGGTTAACCGATTAACTGGTTTTCGTTGACCGCCCTAGTCGCTATATATTGGTAACGCCAGGTAGATGATGTACATCGCAATGTCTGCACTCTAATTCATTACTACTTAAATAAAAAATGCTGTTACGTTGATGTAATTGCAATGCCCTTTTATAAATAAAACTACTTACTTGAAATATATAAGTGTCCGAGTGTATTAAGGCACTCTAAATTAGAGTTAAACGTACTCTAAATTCAGAGTCAATAGTTTGGCTCTAATTTTATTAAACCTCCCAGGGCACTAATAGTCGTGTTAGTATGTTACGTACGTTCTCGTCAGTTTATTTTTCACTGTTTATGATATATCGATTAATCAATGGGGTACGGAAAATGCTGCCTCCTGATTGGCCAAAAAAATGACAAAAAGTTGTCAATCAGGAAGCACTATTTTCCAGACCCATTAGACAGAGAATTAAAAACTAGGATAGGGACATGTAAGTCATTATTCTTTATTTCGTACCGTTTCCAAGTTAAACCTGTTGAAATTTGAAGAATGATGACTTTTAACGTCAAGTAACGCCGAAACCGTAAGACTTAGACCGAAGTGTCTTAAATTGAACAAACAATTAAAGAATGCAATCAGATACAGGGTGTTCCATTACAGAAAACAAAGTAAGGAGCTGTGCAGAAGACATGAGACACCCTGCATAGTAGAAAATAATTTTATAATGCCAGGAATTTGATTGGATTCATCTTTCATTTGAATCATTTTTCGATATCTACAGCTCCTGTCGAATTATGGAGGAAATACGCTAGCGTAGGACACCCTGTATACATAGCAACGGAAATAAATTACGTGATATCTGTTTGCGTGAGATGAAGTAGTTGTTCAATCACCTTAATCAATCTGAGAAAAATCTGCGAAGGTTCTGATACGAAGTAACAGGGTCAAATCGGTTTCCAATTTCTAATAAAAGGACGGTAGCGCATTTTCAGTGAATTGGATTGTAGAATACAGACAAAAGTGACGTGGGGCAGAGGTAAAGCAGTGCAATCAAATGTTCAATTTAAGTGATTATAAATAAAGTACCTACCTACCTATACTTGGGCCGCCCAACAGACGGAGTGATCACCCTGCAAGAACGTGCTCTAGCGGGGCCAATATTAATTTATGACGACCGAATTGGAGTTATGCGACTTCGTTGGGTCTAAAGAAAGCGCATCACTGCGATTCTGTCGTCCTAAATTGATAGTGGTCCCGTCTAGAGCTCATGTTTGCAGGGTGATCACTCCGTCTGTTGGGCGGCCCAAGTATAGTGTTCCTTACTATATTACAGTGATTTGGAACAATAACGAAAATAATTATGTAACAAAATGCATTTTTTTTGGGTGTGCATATAAAAATTATGCAATTCAAAAATGGCCGAGGATGAACAATAAAATCTTCAGAACGGGAGTAATTGGACAAACATTCAATCATGGATAAGGTCGACAGTAGTTAGAAAATGACAATACTGGGCCAGGCCATCGAGTTCTCCAGGTCCCATCCACTTCTTCGGCAGTGACCTTGAAAGACACCAGAGGCTGCTGAAGGAGTCCTTGAAGAAGAAGTGGAAGTCATGTCTTCAGCAACGACATCTTCAGCAGCCTCTGGTGTCTTTCAAGGTCATTGCCGAAGAAATGGGCATGTCTTCAGCAGCCTCTGTTGTCTTTCAAGGTCATTGCCGAAGAAGTTGTCTTCAGCAGCAGCAGCAGCAGCAGCAGCCTCTGGTGTCTCTCAGAAGAAGAGCCTCTGGTGTCTTGCCATTGCGCACCCAAGCCGCCATTTTGTGGTCTTTGGCTGTGGGTCAGGCGCCTGCGCCGGGGCTGTCGCGTACAAGCGCGTGTTGCTCATTGTTCAGGCCAGTCCATCCTGGCCCCATCCACTTCTTCGGCAATGACCAGAGGCTGCTGAAGGAGTCATGTCTTCAGCAACGGTGTCTTTGGGGCCCTTGGCCGTGGCTCAGGCGCATGCGCCGGGCTCTGGCTATGAGAGTGGGCGGGGCAACAGCCAATGAGAGTGGTTGTGGGCAGCATCCAATCAGAACTGATCTTGTTGTTAGGTGCTGTTGGGCCTTTGGATGTGGCCCAGGCGCCTGCGCCGGGGTTTTCGCAAAAATAAAAACGTTGAATATATTTTTACATCAATATAATTAAAACTATAATCTGTATACAGAGTAGGCATGCGTGCATTTTCTGGGCAAATCGAAGCCCTGCAGCTTCTCATACCACTCTTCTGACCGATTCATTACCCGGTGTATACTCAACGATGCGGTCATGCAGGATGAGACAGTATGCGGTTGTGTTGGGCGGAAAATTCTCGCTCGACTCAAATTCTAGACGCATATCTATGGGTCCAGGCTTGATGCTTTCCGACTGCTTTGATGCGTCAATCACCACGATGGGCGCTAGATCCTTGAACTGTTCCTTGCCGTATAACGGCTCGCCAACTTTTCCATAGTATGAACTCTGGAAGTTCTGGTACATTTCGTATAGCAGGGCGTATTTCCCCGTGGAGAAATCCAAGTTTAAATTCTCGTAGGGGAAGCACTCAGAATTCAGGTACAGTTTGACGTTTGTCAGATTGCAGTGGTCAAATTTGCTTGAATCCGTGTCCAAATTCGCTTTGCGATTCGTCTGGAAGGCGACAATAACGTAGCGGGGTTTCTCCAACCGTGTTGCAGTCTTGACGGCCCACGTTTGTTTCGTAGCTTGCGGCAACACCGGATACTCGTACAGCTCCCAGCTGCGAAAACATATCTGCAACGTTCTCTCTTCCTCGACAATATTGAGAAGTTTTAGGTATTCAGCATCCGATGGATAGACGTACGGCACCCTCCAATGAACCTTGCTCAACTCAATTCTGGTGTCCTCGTTACCCACGAAAGTGTTCCTATCGTTTTTCGATCGAGTCAAAATGAGCTCGTGACACACATTTAACAGAATTTTGGGGTAATCTTCCAAGAATCCCAGCAGGATTCTTCCCGGGATGCACACGTTAAAGTTCCCGTTCGCGTCGATAAGGTGGCTCGGTGAGTCTCCCGTATTCGTCCAGCCGGCATTCTCCAGGGCACCTACCTCACCCACATTCAGAGAAACTACACCCTTCAGTGTGCTCGTGATGCCCACGTTTTTTGTTCGATCCACCTCCACCCCGTTTATTTCATAGCGGACGTCGTCAAAGAGGAAACTGAGGGCGTTATTTGTTAAAGCCGCATTTCCGCCTCCTGCACCCTTGATGAACCTGCCCTCTATGTAGATGCTGCTTAGATGCGGCAGTACGTAAACGTCTTGTTGGTGGATTGGTATGCGAATTTCGTCATTGGCGTTGAATGTTGTTGTTGTCACGAACGGCTGATGTACGTGCACCTCGACACGGCGTGCTGACTCATCCAAAACAGCACCGTCCAGAACACGAAACGTGTCTACGTTTATGTGTGTCATTATTCAAATGCGGTTCCCTTGTTGAAGCACAAGTACTAACTGACAGCACCGTTAATTTTCTTGCTTAAATACTCTCCATAGAACCGTGCGCATGCGCAGTCTTATTCTTGCTCGTGTCATCAGCCATGGTGTTTGCGAATACAGCTGTCTGTGTCAACAGACAGCTGTATTCGCAAACAGACAGACAGACAGACAGACAGACGGAGAGACAGACAGACAGACAGACAGACAGACAGACAGACGGACCGACAGCCATACAGACAGACAACTACTGATAAGAATTCGGAAGTAGGAGAATAACTATAGATTCCTTTTTGTCTCATCGAGCTGATTAATTTGATACCCTACATGATCTAGGTGGGCGGGGCAAGGAGCGTGGCCGGAGGCGCGAGTGAGTGGCCACCCCTAAAAACCATCCCTAAAAACCACCCAAAAAATCACCCTCCAAAACCACCCCAAGAACCGCCCCTAAAAACCACCCCTAAAAGCTACCCCTAAAACCGCCCCTAAAACCACCCCCTAAAAACCACCCCTAAAAACCGCCCCTAAGAACCACCCCAAAAACCACCCCCAAAAACCACCCCTAAAATCCACCCCAATATTCGGATACCTCTAGTCGAGTCCTTTAATTAGACACCCCACATGACATAGTTTTTACGTAGGGGTTAGCCTAAATTTAGACTACTGTTCTCAAATACGATGTAGAATGTTCTACTACCGAGAACTAAGATGTTTGCATATATCAATCAGATGGTTCCCACACGTGTCCGAAACGCATTAAGATAACAAATAAACAAACTGGAGAATGTTCTAGAATGTTTTTTTCCCACACGTGTCCGAAACGCATTAAGATAACAAGTAATTTCAAATAAACAATCAGAAGAATATTCTAGAATGTTATTTTATTGTAATAATACAAACAAACAAACGGGTCACCTTGTAGTGTCTACAACGTATTAAATGCACATGCAGAGCGTGGGATCAAACCTAAACAAACATATCCTATCGGCAAGATGAAAGGTTATTTCCCATAATAAAAACAATTATAACATCTCTTATCGGCGGCGAACGTGCTTTTTTCTTAAACTTTAATATCAATATTTATTTAGTATAAACAATTGTAAATTTCCGAGAAAATAAATATTAATTCTGTAACTTCTGTTTACAATCATAAGTATATACGGATGATTTGAAAGACGGGCTTGTGGGCCGCCGATTAGCTCAGTTGGTTGGAGCGAGGGCTCCGGTGCGTGGGGACCCGGGTTCGAATCCCGGTCGGCGTCATTTCCAGAACGTTTGCGAAAACCCCGGCGCATGCGCCTGAGCCACGGCCAAAGGCCCCAAAGACACCGTTGCTGAAGACATGACTCCTTCAGCAGCCTCTGGTCATTGCCGAAGAAGTGGATGGGGCCAGGATGGACTGGCCTGAACAATGAGCAACACGCGCTTTGTACGCGACAGCCCCGGCGCAGGCGCCTGACCCACAGCCAAAGACCACAAAATGGCGGCTTGGGTGCGCAATGGCAACACACCAGAGGCTCTTCTTCTGAGAGACACCAGAGGCTGCTGCTGCTGCTGCTGCTGCTGCTGCTGCTGCTGAAGACAACTTCTTCGGCAATGACCTTGAAAGACACCAGACGCTGCTGAAGACATGCCCACTTCTTCGGCAATGACCTTGAAAGACACCAGAGGCTGCTGAAGACATGACTTCCACTTCTTCTTCAAGGACTCCTTCAGCAGCCTCTGGTCTCTTTCAAGGTCACTGCCGAAGAAGTGGATGGCACCTGGAGAACTCGATGGCCTGGCCCAGTATTGTCATTTTCTAACTACTGTCGACGTATGTAATATAACAATCAGCATAATTGCAAAAGAGCAGGTAATGTGCCAAAATAAATCTAATCACAAGATAGATAAATTTGATAATATTCAGTTTTTATCGGGATGCTTTTATTGTGATGATCTTTCTGCTCACCTGGCAAAACATCTGAATAATAATTAATTTCTATTGAAGGAAGGTTAATTTGAATATAATAGCTAGCCGATCACGTTTAAAGACGAAAATTAACTCTGACGTTTTGACATTTTCGAACGAACGTATAATACAAAATAAATAGCATCTGAAGTTAAGGTCAGAAATCAGTGACACTGGCAATACTTTTGGCCTGGGCCTTCCATCATACGCTAAACTTTTACACAATTGAAGATTTTAACTTTTAATTCACCTTCCAACTTAGGTATAACTCGCTAAGCAATATACGCTATATTGGCTTGAATATTTTTACTTTTAGAATTCTCAGAGACACTGAGGAATGACGCACACTACAAAAAACACATATTTCGGCTTGTAAGATGCAGCTATCTCGTCAACAATCTACCTTGGGGCAATGGAAAAACAAGCGGTTCCGTTCGAACCATCTATCTAACCAAACGAACCACAACATAGCGAGTCTTGCCACTACAATGACTTGCATTTGATGCATGTACAAGAACGAGAATTAACTAACACACATGTGTGTTGAATGTTAGAACGCGAGATCGCATCGCAGATTGTAACATTAAGAATATTGCGGCACTCACTCGGCTGAAAAGGAAGACAAAAAGGTTCATTGCGCAATGACGAATGTGTACGATATCGCATAGGTAAATTCAAAAACATCGGAGGTGTTGGAAGAAAAAACTACGATATAAACTACACTCAGTGTTGCCAGGTGTTGTTTGTAATCCGTACCAACAGGTCTACTAAAGTGTACCAGATATTAGGTCCATCGTACCAAATTTTAAGAAGACGCTGCCGTATTCATAATAAGACCATAAAATATGTTCATGTTGACTCTTTTATTATTAAAACATAGTTAACACACAGATGATTATTATATTAGGAAACGTAACGAAATAATAAGGAAGAGGAAACAATAATTTGTATTAAGATATACCTACATTCCTGGACAAAAAAAAACCGGAAGCTTGGTTTTTTACATTTATTCTTAAATATCATTAAGATTACACATTTATCTAAGAATGTATCAATTGTGAATTCTTTACTAAAATTTGTTTAATAAACAATCGAAATTTCACAAAGTTAGATTATTTCGACATTGCTTAGTGATATTGAAAAAATGCAAGAAAACACAAAATTTTCAAGTGTCCGGTTTTTTTCTGTCCAGGAGTGTATATGTATATCATAAAAATAAAACATGATATAAAAACAAAAATAATTCTTTTTGAAATTTAGTCAGTTTTAAAAGGCAATGGGGCATTAATGAAAATTAGTCCTATTGCCTATTAAAGTTCATTTTGATGTTATTGCACCTTCGTCATATTAATCATCATCATAATATTAAAAGCGAACTGGCACAACACTTTACGGGTGGGGATATCGGTCATTCGGTCTCTTTTCAACTGGCGGAGATCGTATGGGTGAAGTCGTGCACTCTATCAGGTGTTTCTTTAACGCAAATAAGAAAATTGCATTGGCGTCATTCCGATGGACGCTTGGATATGCTCAGCGGTGTTCGCAGTCGTAGTTCGCAGCGCAGTTCTGACCTGAGTGAGATATAACATCACAGCATGACGCGAAGAAATATTATGTGAAGTTAGGAGTGATGTGTGGTTGCACTTCATAGATTAACAAATTAATAGATATGTCTAGTTAATAAATATTTTCAGACTGAAATCAATGTGTACCAGATTTTTTCACGAGTGTACCGCCGTACCAGATTTTAACTAAAAGTCCCAAATCTGGTACAAATGTACCAACTCTGGCAACGCTGACTACACTCATCTATAAAGTCCGTGGATACTGAAACTTTAACGTTGATGGAGCTTGTAGAAAAAATATGTTCATCTACTTTTGCCAAATTATACGTTATAACATGTGCGTTCCCTAACACATAATAAGGTTCATTACTCAATGGCGGTTGAATAATGAAGCTTCCTGACGCTATTCAAATTTGGGATATGACGTTATCGATGATTTTTTCATATAGTAAATATCCGGCAGAATCTTGTAGATGAGTTCCTTTTGATTGAGGAAATGTAGCATAATATACATTTATTTTGCAAATTAAGGTTTAAAAGAAAATTCTGAAAATGCTGCTACTTTAAAAATGTAAATAGAAATATTAACAAAAATGAAGTAAATAATAAAAACCTAACCGAAGAAAACGCCAATGAAGTAATAATTAGAAACAAAGAACAAAACACAACAAACAATAAATAAAACATTAATTTTAATTAAATTAAACTTTAATTTGTGAATTTCAATTTAAATTAAGGTTTGTACGTCACCCTTTTCTTTCATTTTCATTTGTTAGTTTAGTTTTTTTTTATTCTAATTTTTACTACACTGGCTTTTTCTCGAGCTAGATTTTTCATTACTTACTTCAGCTTTGTTAATATTTCATACATTTTCTATTTCAAATGTTGTTATTTTTAAGGCAGCAGCATTTTTCGTGAAGCCACAGAATTTTCATCATTAACTACATAATTATGAATTTTTTAAACCTTTATTTGCAAAATTAATATAAGATATCCTATAGGGACGGAGAATAAAATAAATAAATAAACTTATTTCCACAGTCGGAAAAAGTACGTCTACAAGATTCTATCGGAAAATTATATTGTTGCCATTTGAAAAAATCATGGATGACGTCATATTCGGAATTCAATAGCACCATTTACGTGCGAGGAAAAAATAAAATAAAATAAAATATTGAATTTATTCTAGACTTTTCTAATGAAATACAAATAAAGTCCTTTTATTTTCTTTGGCCTTTGTAAAATTCACACATTAAAAAAATTAAAATATATCTGGATTTTGCGGTTCGGTTTATATTCTGATGCAAAAATTAATTGCAAACAGTGAAAGCTGAACACAGTAAATAAAGATTAACTTCTTCCAGACATGTCAAAGGTTAACGAAATAGGGAAAATTTTGGGACAATCAACTCCTTTCTAATGCAAATTTAATTCATCTATTATCATTTGCAAAATTAATGTTATTATCCAATAGTCACATCTTTCGGCTACACTTTGTTGAAACACGTGAATTAGTATAAAAAATATGCATTAAGCATGAAAAACGCGAACATATCAAGCAGGTAAGCCGTATTTTGTAAGAAAGCGGAAGCATCCGAAAGGAAACGTTCATTTGTGCTTGCAAATATACACAATGAACAATTCTAATCCTACCATGTAACCGTAATGCTTTTAAGGTAAAATAACTATAAATGAATGCAAGTAAGTAGACAGCATGCTTTAGCATCACATAATAATTACTTCAATTAAGTATACAAATCGGTTGTTAGAAAGTTTTACTTGTGTTTTCTGTTGATACTCTTGCACAATATCGTCGCAAAACATTATTACGTAAAAATGCCACGTTGTTATACTCAGAAGAATATTATATCTCCGTAGAGGTCATATAACCTTGCAAATTTGCATAAAACGGAAAATATTGACTCAATTGGCCAGGCACGTACCCATTTTGCAAGTATCTGATATTTCATGAGATATTATGTTAAACATTGAATTAATTATTCAATAGCTTGGTGACTGCATCCTGGACCACCTACTGTTTATACTGCAAAATTTTATTTGATTGAAGTAATATGTCAGATTTTACGTATATATTTACTTCATGTTCATTTGTTCTTAAGTCTCGGCCTGATTTCGTACATATCGAATAAAGCTGCGTCCCAAACAAGAGTACTGAACTTTGTCGAATCGCTCTAAATTACAGATATATTACCTAAATTTTCTGTCCGGCAATGCAAATGCCAGAATTGAGGAGAAATGAAGAATAATGTGAATTCTTCGGATAACTCACGATAAAAACAATCTTGAATATCAAATGAGCAAAAGTAAAAATTTTATATTAGGTATCGATGATGTCCTGAGAACTTTGTCCTGCATCAAGATGCCTGTAAAGCTACGGTTTCCTAGGAAAGCGGTGCCGTCATAAAGCGCTCGTAATGCAGCGCTATACATTACGTCGTAGATAGCCTGGAAGAATATGGCCTCCATAGTTAGTATGACCAGATAGTCACTGATGTACGCTTGTTCGGTTATACTTTACAAGCAGGCTGATGCATAAAGATGGTTTTTTAAAAAAGGACAATCCAGATGTCGCATTATTAATTTTTCTTGAAAATAAAGATTCAGTAGAAGAATTTCGAAGAGTCACTTAGTTTATTTACAACGCGTGCCGAAGAACTTGCCTATGACATATTAACTTGTCGGCACAATAATGAATATAGATTTAAAAGATATTTTCATCTCGTTCCAATGTTTTATTTAATATTCTTCTAATTAAACACTACAAATTCTATTTATGTTGAGTTTTCCGGAAGTCGCTCGATTTAAAATTGTGCAAACATTAATCGTTTTTGACTAAAACGATTAATATTTAATTATCTTCTGTAGGGTGGTACTCAAACTCTCAAACACAACAGCTAACAAATGTCATGTGACCAATGATACTTCTTGCACGAGAAATTAAAACCGAAATAAAAATCGCCGTTCTGTCAAAACACTTCTTCCAAAAACGTTGAATTGTCCGCGTACCGTACTGCCACCTTCTCATTATGAGGGTACCGCATTATTACGTTGTGAAATACAGTGTCGCTTCTTAGGAAACCACTATGATTATTAATTATTACATACGGAATCGCTTTTCTTGACGTCTCCTATCGCTACATTACAGCCGCTATATAACGGCACCGCTTTCCTAGGAAACCGAAGCTTAACTGCTCACTTGGAATGAAAGCACCATACTGAAGTAACTCGGTAGAAGAGTAGAACACAGGGAGAAATAAAATAACACACCTTGAATTTCTTAAAACTCCTCAATAAATTGTATCTGTAATAAATACAATGATATCCACATACAGGGTGGAGGTGGTTGCAAAAGATAATGGAAGATAGTGCTCTTAGAATAATAAAATATTTTGTTGCTAATGGTGAGAAAAACATGTTATTTATCTAAACTAAACCCAAGTCTAAACCACAACCCACGACAGAAATGATGATTAATTACGATTAGGGATTGTTACGCAGATCATGGACCAAACCATAATAATGCCGGACTCTTTGAAATCCATTATTAGCGGATTATACTGTACATTGTTTTCGTAATTCTGTAATTAAAGAAACCAACATAAAAACCACTTTTTAGCTGTAGTAGTTGCCCTTTAAATACGAATTTGTACCTACATGTGTAATTCATAAAAATAGTCATGAAGTCATTCAAGAAAACGATGAGTATTTCTAAATAAAATTTATGCCTTACGAAATTATAAAGGCGTAAAGATCAAACACACACTAATGGGATATCCCCGTCTCTCCATATAATAACTAAAAGGCCTTTCCAACTTGACAGAGTTTAGCAATTAGACAAAACTTACGAAAACTGCATTCTTTATTAGTTATTGAAATTTTCAGTAAATTAGTCTTAAATAAAGTATGTGGGTTATTTTGGGGATATCGTAATCTTAAATTTACTTTAAAGTATTGAAATTTACATAAAATACCGTCAGTATTAGTCACGGTGAACATAAAAGTCAAACGCATTTTCCATTTTCTATGGAAGGAAGAGTAAAAGAACCCAAATAATTTTCAATAATTATTTCTCCCCTGGAAAGAATTTTAGATTTTTGTGTTTAAAGCCATCCGAACATCTTTTTAAAAGTGCAACCAATTTTGGAAATTTGTTGACTTCAATATTCTTGTTAATAATAAAGTAACACAATTTGGGATTTCCGGAAGTTTAAAAGATAATAAAGAAATGAATAGTAGTCCGGTTGTGCAAGAAATATTGTATACCACAGGTGAAATATAGTTTTTGGCCCGATGTACAAGCAAGCAAGTCGCCCTTGATATACAGGATGTTCCAAATAAGCCTCGACAACATTGCTATCTCACTTATCTTTAAAGATAGAAGCACGTTTAAATGGGGAAAAAGTTTTACAATTTGGAACTCTTTAATATGCCCTCACAAAAATCGATTTTGCTCGGTTTGTTTCCTAGATATTTAAAAAAAGGAAAAATTTGCAATTTAGTTTTTGTTAATAGCTTCGTTGTTTATTAACATTTTGATGATTTGTAAAAACAGATTTAAATTGTTGTTTAACCAGCATATTTTACACTACTCTAAAATTGTCTCCGGCGTTTCATACAATCTTGCAGTCATCATAAGTTTTATTTTTTCTTATGGTCACCATATTGGATTGTTATGTCATTAAATAGCTTCTTTCTTGCTGAGAATAGCAACCCATAACAAATGGATATTATTCCAGCGCAAATAGTTTTAGAAAATCAAATTATATTATTTTGGACAACAATTTAATTGGCCTCGGAAAGAAGATAACAGTCTGTCTACTTGTAAAATTTTAATGAAGTTATTGAAGGCCTAAAAATAAGCCGTACAAAGACGCGGATCGCTACCACCGCAATAATTTATTGTACGACGAGCGCAAATTTGCATAGAGAATGAAGGCCCACATTTTGAACATTAGCGACAATAAAATGAGTTGTTTTCGTTTGTTTTGTAACTAGTTTTTATTATTCTATTGATGTTTTTTTGTTTTTCAATTTTAAAATTATTATTTCCTGGGGCGGCAAATAAAATTTTGAACTGAACTATTTTTTGGCAGTTTCTACTGCTACAGATGAGTGTTTCATTGATTTCTACTAAACGAAATAAAACTGTAATAATTCTTATAAAATTACTCCTTGATGAAGTTGTTTTTCCATGTATAACAAAATTTTTCCATTAAATTATGAATTTTATTTCCTGAAGCTATTATTTTTAGTATAATATCAACGTGTTGTAGGTTGCTATTCTCGGAACTAACATAACAATCCAATATGGCGTCCATAAGAAAAAATAAACCTGATGATGACTGCAAGTGTATGAAACGCCGGAGATAATTTTGGAGTAAGTACTGTTAAATATACGGGTTAAACAATCATTTAAACCTGTTTTTACAAATCATTAAAATGTTAATAAATAACGAAGTTATTAACAAAAACCAAACTGCAATTTTTTTTTCAAATATCTAGGAAACCAACAGAGCGAAGTCGATTTTTGTGAAGGCATATGAGAGAGCTCCAAATTTTTACATTTTTTCCCCATTTAAACATGTTCATTTGAAATTTACCGAGTCCCTTCCGACACCGCCCAGAGGTGCAAAAATAATGCTCATGTCAATGATTGACTAATGAATAAAATGCATTGCCGTTGGAATTATTCTGGCTGATTACGTTAACAAGTAATTTGAGAAACACGCTGTCTGTATGCAGTAAACTCGCATACTTTGTTGCAATAAGATTTATTTTACTGTTATCATCGTTCGCATAATGTGAAAATATAATATCTAGTATATCGTCTGCTTACGGTAATGCAACGCAAACCGCGTCCTTGCCGTGCAGTATCTTGTATGGTCGCCTACAGCGTATTACACCTATAAAAATTAATGTACTGCATGCATTGGATAATATCATATTTTTATTGCGTGCATACTTTGTATTAAAAATAACTGAAATTCTTCAAGTGCAATATAAAATCAAATATAATGGATTTGTTATATGCGTTTGTGGTCATGAAAACTGTTGTTATCCTTGAAGAAATAAGTCTCTGCCTGTAAATTGTGAGCTTGTATGGTAAAATTTATGGTTTGGCGATCAGACCGCGCGTCTTTTACATAGTTGTCTTGGTCTCCGGCGTCTTTTTATAGTTTTATTTATTTCTCAATATAACGTATTCTACGAAATCTTAACCTATGCCGGTGTTGTATCTCTACACAAGAAATGTTGTTTTATTAGAACCAGCCGGAATAAAACTTCTATCTGGATAAGAAGTTAAGTCGCCAAAATACTATACACGGTGTGTGGACGTGGATAATGAAGTTATAAGCCTTTTGCAAGTTCAGAACCATTAGATGTATTTCTCTGTATTTAAATATATTTCCATTATTTGCTTCAAGCAAAATGCATACATAAAGTTTACTTGGATACTTCAATTCAAAGCCAGAAATATTGTTCTTTAGATATATTCTGGATATTACATGAGAATTATCTTTTCCGCTTCATGTATTTCGCCTCTTACTCTACAACATCCTCCATCATATGTTTTTAATTTCGTTACTTCTTGTTGCTTGACCCATCATGAAAATAACTTATATTGATATGATTTCATAATTGGCGCCCGAGCAGGGACTTTTTCAACGTTGTATAAGTGGCCGAAAAGAAGAGCCAAAGTAAACGTTGTAACATTAGAAGAATTAACTAAAATCAAAGACAATACAAAACGAATTCGCAATTATATGTGGATACAATGTTTATGTTAAATAAGCAATGAAAGCCACTTATATTAATAGTTCACTTGTCCTTGTGCAAGTGACAATTACCTGATTCAAATCGATAAAACATTAATAAATGTGTTAATGTGTCTGCTAGATACGAAGATCTTAAAGCCAAATTATTATTATTCGTGAATTAAAGCAATAAAGCATGTACCTAACTGAATTCAACTTCACTATTATTACACAACCAACACTTTTATGCAGCAGTTTAGTAAGTACGTAATAAGTTCGCTGGCGACGAATGTTTCGTTCTCGTGAGTTTATTAATTTATAAAATTAGTTGCATTTTAAAGGCACAGTTCGTTTTAACCGGTTCGGCGACCACGATGTCCTCCGGTGAAATGCACGAGATATTTTAATAGTGATGACCTTCCGAAAGAAGATCAACGACGCCTAGTCTGCGTTTCTTTTTCAGCGACCGTTCGTTCGATCAGCAGATCGCCACGAAATACAGTACACTCGAACAAAAATGATTTAAATACAATTCTAAATAGTTTTATTCGCTTGAAAATAATAAGCGTGTACGAGAATTTTCGTACTTACGACAGGCTTTGTAAATAATATAGTACCCAATTTCTTAACTAGGTACATAGTAGGTACGAAAATATATAATGGAGCGAATCACCACACTGAGAAAAATGCGTTGTTACATATACAAGAAAAACACTTTCTTTTACTACTCGTAGCTGTTAAATAGGCGCCAAAAACAACACATAATATCAAATACAACTACAAATTAATATACTCGTTGTTGTATATTACACTCTAAATAACTATTAATATTACACTTACCAGTTGTTGTATAATCTACAACTACAATGTAGTATACCCACTGGGCACGTATTTTTTAATTTTACAACTACTTGTTTGTATTGAATAGTTCATAATACATTTTATGCAGCGCCTATTATGATATAAAACATAACATTTCTTCTTGTATAAAGTTACAATAATCTTTATTATAAAATACTCTCAATTGTTCGTATTATAATACTGTGTGTACTATGAATTCTTAATAAGTTAACCCCACACGCCAAAAGACAGTGACACAGTAATTAAACTCGACACGTGTTTCGCTGACTACGTCAGCATCCTCAGGAGTTGTCAGCGAAACACGCGTCGAATTTAATTACTGTGTCACTGTCTTTTGACGTGGGGTTATTTTATTAAGAATTTATAGTGAATTTACGTCAAAGTTCTCGATCCATCCGCTGTGTGGAATGCTGGGAGTGCGTACCGCACTGGCACGTACGTATGCACGCATGGGTGCAAACAAACCCACGTTGCTGCATGCAGGGTGGAAAAGTATAACATATTTAAAAAAAATAAATATTTATTTCGCTGAAATAAACAAATAAAATATGTCTATTTAATATAAATAATAAAGCAGTTTTCCAACGCTGAAGCACCCCTCGATGACCCTTACAAGCAATGATGGGGAATCATTCTTTTTCCAATAGAAGTTTAAATGTTTCTTCGTCAATATAATTATCTAAATAAGAACAAAGAAATTAGAAATATCCGTTACAATCCTTGCTGCTACAATAATTTTCTGTTGTTGGCAATCATAGGAAAACAATGCCAACTCTATTTACTTGACATCAAATTAATTTAAATCAAAAATGTATTCCATCAACGCACCCACACACAACCCACAGAGTAATTCACAAAGCAAAAATGGTGTGGAGAGTACTTTTAGTTTAATACAGATAAATTTGATCCATCTGTGGTTTTAGATTTGAAATATTTGAGGTTATGTACAAAATACACGTGGGCCTCTTGTGCTTTTTGAATTATGATTTCAGAATCAGAACGCCACACGACAAATACATGCTTTTAATAATTAAATGAATTCCCTGCACCACACTAGCAACTAGCAACTTACCTTTAAAAACCGGAATTAGTTCAGTCAGATTCCAATTTTCTAAATGTTTCTCCATGATGAAGGGCGCCCACCGTAATAAAACACCCGGACGAGACCACTTCACATCACGTATCACAAATAAATTGTAAATCACGGTACACGTAAATGTAAATTGGAAGCAAAAAAATGCTGCTCTACAACCGTTATTGGCGGTTGGGCTGAACGCGAAGGAGACTGCAGACGGGAGACGGTTGAGAATTACGATTGTAGAGTTGAAACTTGAAGAACTCGGTCTGCTCGGCGCATGTGCACTCTTTAAAACTGGTCACTTAAGTCAACCAATCGTATTGCAAACTGCTCCCGTAGTTGTATGATGTACAATGTTAACGTTGTTTTATTAGAATACTAGCGGCCCGGCAGACGTTGTCCTGCCTAAAATTACTTTTCGTATTGAATTTTTGATTCATTAACCAAATCGTTTATTCAATGTGAAACATTTTTCTGATTACGTTTATGTTCAACCAAATATGTCGTTCCTATCGTCAGTTATGATCGCGAGCGCATACAAAAAATTATGATTGTAACAGTTTGTCCGAATTTCCCGATTAACGCCTATCCATATCATACAAAAATCCAATAGAAAAAAGCACTTTCAGTTTTTCCTAATTTTCCAATTTTCCGGGCAACTTTTCCAATTTTTCGATGCTTAAAAACCTTATTTTTGAAAAGAATTAGCCAAATCCGTTCAACAGTTAAGCACTTTCAGTTTTTCCCGAATTTTCACATTTTCCGGTGGATTCTCCAAAAAATTTCTTTCATACAAACCTTATCCTGACAATTACGATCACAACAAAAAAAATCAACCAAATCGGTCCAGCCGTTAAGCACTTTTAGTTTTTCCCGAATTTTCAAATTTTCCGTTCGATTTTCCAAAATTATGATTTTTACAGTTTGTTCGAATTTCCCGACTTACGCATATCCATATCATACAAAAATCCCATAGAAAAAAGTACTTTCAGTTTTTCCGAATTTTCCAATTTCTCGTTCCCTAATGCCACGTTCGGCCTCTGTTTTGTCGACGTTCCAAATTATTTTGTGCGTAAGCTCCAACTGAGCGCGTCGAACTCGACTGTATCCGTTGTTCCGGAGTTATAATGGATCGCGCTTGAGGCTTGAGAAATTCTTATTCGACTTGGCTCCAAACGCTGTCTACGCTCTTCGCGTACGCCGACCGATATTTCGACGCCTCACTGGTGGCATTTTTTCCAAAGAACCACCAAATACATGATCACCACCGATAACACACTGACAATTCAATTTTTAGAACTGTCAAACTGAACGTCACATTTTTGTTTGTCAAACAGATTTTCATACAAACTTTTACCTTCCAAATTTTCTACTTTCCCGGTGGATTTTCCAAAATTTTCTTTCATACAAACCTTGTCCTGAAAATTACGAACACAACAAAAAAGAAATCAGCCAAATCGGTCGAGCCGTTCTCAAGTGATGAGCTTACATACATGTGGCAATTGATTTTTATTTATATAGATACATAGCTGGTACCCGGCGCGTTGCTGCCTCTGAAGAAATAATTGTGGTAAAATCGTTTGAAACTTGATAAACTGCGAATGGCATTTGCATTTTCACTTTATAAATTATTTGCTGCCCGGTCCCGGTACGACATGCGCGGCACCTACTGTAAGTTAATCTTCAGATTAGCCCAGCGAGTGTTCCTGTAAAGTTTGTTTTGTGCGAGGCGGGGGCTTGATATGACACTTATCAACTGTCAGATTTGACAAATAAAATTTATTTAATACTTTCTGACGGTCTGAATTTTATTTGTCAAATCTGACAGTTGATATGTGTCATTTCAAGCCCCCGCCTCGCACAAAACCAAGAAAAAAAATTCTGTTGATCCGATCGCTACCAAACTTGAAACGGGATAAAAAGTATCCTATGTCCTTCTCCTGGCTCTAAACTACCTCCCTGCCAATTTTCAGCTAAATCGGTTCAGCCGTTCTTGAGTTATAAGTGAAGTAACTAACACGACTTTCTTTTATATATATAGACGTTCTTGAGTTATAAGTGAAGTAACTAACACGACTTTCTTTTATATATATAGATTAGCTTATACAACTACGACATAGTATTACATACAAACGCAGTTGTGTTTTTTACTAATACAGTTTACTAATTTGTGCTTGTATGACTTAGAAGGTGTAGTTGGGACAGTTGCGTCTACTAGATACAACCCTTATTATTTGTTATAGTTTTCAGAAAAAGAAAAACAATACTAGATTGGTAGCTTTAAATACCACAAGTACATTTTTCTCAGTGCATGCACAAAAAAGACCCTACAAACAAAATGCGCCAATTACCGCCAGCAGCTTTTTGCATATTACTGTTTTAACGCTGCCATACCACACCCCTGAAGAGTCGAAAATACTTTGCGAAGTGAAAAGGAAGAACACCAGGAACAGAACTCCAATGCGCACCAGTTAGGTACTGAAGAATCTTCGGAATACGAAGTACCCTTGTACCTCTTGAAGACGTGATGGGGGTCCCAGAACACCCATCTGTAAACCATTACAATGCACCGATCGAAGAGGGTGAAAATACATTTAATCTGTCAGAGGCACGCGCAGACGTTCGCCAGAAGTCTAGATGGTTTAGCTGGTAACACACGTTAAATATGACTGCAGGTGGAAAAAGTGTGAGTAGATGCGGAAGCAAATTAGAGAACTTCAACTATATAAAGTAACCTTGCACTAAAAGGCAAAAAGATTTAGGACTCTCAGGGACACTGTTGTGCTCGTATTGCCTTTATCTTCCCAGAGCAGTCGACACAGAGTTGCATTTTTCGATAAGTGTATACCAAAGTGGACAAGACAAATGGACCGACTTGCTTCTAAAAGGCGAGTAGTATTTTTCCGATCTTATAGGCAAGAGAAGGGAAGTGCGAGAGGGGAATTGGGCCGATTTTCCATATTTCGCGCGTATAGAAAATGCGACGCGCTCAAAATGTATCATGTCATAACTCCCTCAAAAATTGTCTTATCGAGTTGCAATATTTTAAAAATTGTTCTTAAACTTCCAAGATGCTCACGAAATCTTTCAAATTGCAATTACATAATTACTTTTCATTCCGCTTTGCGATTTTCGAGACGTTGTCTTTTTGGTGCAGTGGAATTTTCACCTGTCGAGGAACTATGCTCATTTTCAGAATTTGGATAAACTTCCGGCGGCAAAGTTATAGAAAAAGGATTGAATTTTATTTTACACCAAGATTCAATTCATTGTCTGGCATAGAAAAAAAAGTTAGGGCGATTTGAACACGATAATCGCTCTGAGCGCGTAACTCTTGAAATCGTATGCCTGTCAGCGGCAACCTTTTCCTTGCACGTTGCATAACCCGAAACACAATAAATTAGGCACTTCACATTTTCGTCCCATTTTGATATTTTCATCACACGGCGAATACTTATAAAATAAAACCAAATACGTCTGCACACATGTACATTCTCCTAAAGATTGCTGCTGTAACCGTTTCGTTATCGCACGCTACTGACTTCAAGAGTCACGCGCTTATCGTGTTCAAATCGACATAACTTTTTTTCTATGCGAGATAATGAATTGAATCTTGGGGTAAAATAAAATTCAATCCTTTCTCTATAACTTTGCCGCCGGAAGTTTGTCCAAATTCTAAAAATGAGCATAGTTCCTCCATAGGTGAAAATTCTACTGCACCAAAAAGACAACGTCTCGAAAATCGTAGAGCGGAATGAAAAGTAATTACGTAATTGCGGTTTGAAAGATTTCGTGAGCATCCTGAAAGTTTAAGAAATAATTTTTAAAAAATCGCAATTCGATAAGACAATTTTTGAGGGAGTTATGACATGATACATTTTGAGCGCGCCGCATTTCCTACACGCGAAATATGGAAAATCGGCCCGATTCCCCTCTCGCACTTCCCTTCTCTTGCCAATAAGCTCGGACAAATACTACCCACCTTTTCCTCTACTGTCTGTATGCATGGGAGTCGATACACTTGTCTTATCCACTTTGGTGCATATTGTACCAGAACATTCATCTTGAAAAAAACAAAGTGATGTTAGTCATTTTAAGGATTTTAAACTTAAAGTAATTCTTATGGAGTCACGAGGATAGGTAAAAACATTGAAACTAAAACCACGATATTGTATACTTTGTGATACCAAGTCAAATTGTCTAATCTGTTTAATAGTTGACGTGTTACACGGATTTAAAATACAATGGCACAATGATACAATGACATTCTAAGTGTAAAAACGGAAGCATTCATTCGTAATAGCAGAAGATATCTACTGGTAATAAGGCAATAATTATTCACCTTCAAAATAAAAACTCTCACGCCTCAGTATCTAATTCGTCCCTTAACTTTTAACATAGCAGAATACCACTAACATACATTTTAAGACACAATCTGATTTATAAACATTCCGTATACATATTTTCACTGCTGCGTCAATTTGACAGTTTTGAGATCCGTTTTACTTTATTTAATTATATGAGATAATTGGAACACCTTGAACTCTCATGATAATTTAGAGAAAGGAACAGTGGATCTAATGCAGAAATGTACTTTTTTCTTGCGCTTTTGTGCATGCAAAGTGTGAATACTGAAAGTGATAGGTAAAAAAGTCGATTTATATGAAAGTTTAAAAATAGGCCCAAACCAGAGCATCGAAAGTTTTAGGATGTTGTTATTCCGTTTAAAATGGATTTGAAACTATTTTATAGGTTATATTTTGTTTTATTTTCGTTAAAAACATTTAAAATGTTTAATTTTACACGCGTTAAAACTACGGCTGAAATACTTAATTAAACGAATCAAGATGCTTTTCTTATGGATATGATTGTAGTATTACTATACACCCACATTAGCCAAAACACGTTTCAATTTTTTACTATTATAAATCCCTGTTTTGCTCGAGGTTTTGTTGTACTTGATTACACCGACATTAAAAATTCCTATCCTAACACTAAACCAAGTTAGCGTAGGCACATATATTTTTTATTATTTTCTACCGAACCATTCTACTTCATTACCATTATCTTGGTATGAAATTACACATTGTGCCTACACATGTTCACATTCGAGGGAACAGATTTTATTCATCCACCTAGCCATAAACCAAAAGATTTACGATTGCGGCCGTCGGAGCTGAATAACTTGCTCTTCGAAGGGCGTGCGTATACACTTTTCAATAATCTTTTATTTTTTGGCAAAACCGCAGAAAACATATGCGCAGGTATGATAATTAATTCTCGGAACGGATTCACATTTTTTTTTAGATTTCATTCAGTGTCAGAAACGAGATCAGAAATATCAGAAAATCGGCACTGTTTCGATTCTGAAAACAGTTAAAAGTCGCACGGTACAAAACCTTGCTAAAAATGCTCTAACGTTTTGTTCCTGGTAGTACTAGAAGCACTAGCTTTTATCTCCAGTACCTAAACTGTCAAAAATGGAAGAAAGACCAGATAAAATCTCAGGTCAAAATTTTGGGAACCATCTTTGCGGAAATTTTTCTCATTTGCAATGCAAGTCTTCGGTCAAGCTCTTTCTTACTATTTAATTAATTAAACCTCGGTTCAAACTCAAATCTTCCGTCATATAGGTACACAGTGTCCCACTTAACTTGTTTAGTATGGGGAACTTTTAAACCGCGGTGGGTACAAGGGTGCTCAAATGAGAAAAAATGTTGCTTAATATAATTGTAATTTAGCAGTACCAAGAGAACTTCGGAAACTATTTCTGTTTCTGAGAAAATAGGGAAAAAGTGGAAATGGCCGAAATATTGTTTTTGTTCTAGAGCCCTTATTTGTTGATATATATTTTTATATGAAGTTTTAAAGCAAGTTATGGTTGAAAATTCTCAACAGGCCGGTGGTAGATATCAATTTTTATACAGCGTGTTTAATTTAAGCGTTTAAGTTTGTTTTTCTTATGGCCGCCATATTGGTACTGGTCATATTCGAGTAGACGGTTTCAAGGGCTCTTCAACCATGTATAATAGTCCGCTTAAAAACCTTTAGTTCAATAATTGTTAAAAAAAAACAGTTTCTGCGTCGAGTTTCCACCGAGTTGGCCGCATTTATCAAAAATTGACCAGGAAGTTCTCTAAGAGCGGTCACTACAGCTGTCCGAAGAGCATGCTGATTTTCATATTCTTAACTGTATACGTGATTTTTATGTAACCCCACAAGAAAAAATCTACACTGAGAAAAATGGGTAGTTCACAACAAATAAATATGACTGTAGAATAACAGTGATTTGTTAAAAACCAAAAATTACTTCTTCTAGATAAACCTTATTTACCGCAACTTTTTTGGTATATCACCCATTATGAAATGCTTGAGTTGGTACCTTTATTTGTGGCAAATATTATTTCTCAGGATTATAAATATGTCAGCTGACGCTCTACTTAACCAGCCGCCCCAGCGTGTCAAGTAGTGAGCGCTACCCGACGCTAGATGGCGCGGTCCAAGTTCTTGCTGATATCTGTTAAGCCACTCCGTACAAAAGGACACTGGATTTCAGGGGAAACCAAGAAGAAACAATATACTTTTCTCTTGGTATTGTTTCAGCTATTATTGTACTTTTGTTAATGATTTATTAATAAAAGTTTAAACAACTGTGCACAGTTCAATTAAGGAAGTGTATCCCTTACTTGAAGATTTTATTTCACTTCATTTCATAATTTATTTGAGAGAAAAAATGGCGAAGTTTTGTTAAAATATACTATTTATTTCCGACAAATAAATAATTTGGTAGCTACAGATATATAATTCATTTGTCACAAGTAACTAATATATTTTAACAACCTCTGTGATTTATTTCTGTCAAATAAATTACAAAATTAGTTGAAATATAATCTCCAAGTAGATGATTTAGTGAATTGAACGGACATACTTATTTCGCTGTATGCAGGTCTACCATTTGTTTCACAAAAATAAAATTCACATTCATATAAATAAACCTTTCTCTCAGTGTAGGGGTGTTAAGTCCGGAGAGCGAGCTGGCTAGTGTATTGATCCTGTATTCACTGTATATTAAAAATACGTCGGATGTAACTTATTACTATCATAAATGTGAAACATACTTATCCATTTCTCACCAAATAAATTGTTTAGATACTGTGAGGAAGTGCACCATCCTGCGGCAACCAAACGTTCTGAATTACATTTACCTGCGATAATTAAGTTGCCTTATTTAATTGTTGTCATAATAAACATAATGCTTTGCTAGAGAAGAGAAATGTAGCAATCTTGCTTTAAAATTTCGTTTCAAAATATCAACAAATAAGGGCTCTAGAACAAAAACAATATTTCGGCCATTTTCACTTTTTCCCGATTCTCTCAGAAACGGAAACAGTTTCCAAAGTTCTCTTGGTACTGCTAAATTACAATTATAATAAGCAACATTTTCCCCATTTGAGCACCCTTGTAACTACCGCGGTTTAAAAGTTCCCCCCCCAAACGTACTAAACAAGTTAAGTGGGACACTGTAACCCTTGCACTTCCGTCACCGTTTTACACTTTCTATGAGCATTTGGATGCCCACATCTTCCGGTGCTTCTGTAGATTTCTTCATAATAGCACCATCACAGTTCTATTCTTAAGTATTTCCAAAGTTTCACATGCATTCTTCTTAGCTTGGCACAAAATTTTATTCTAATGTGCTATTCCAACAAGAGGTGCAACAAGGAAAAAACTGCAAAACTGCAAAACTTGACATGTTAGTTTTGGAACATAGTTCGAAATAGATTGTTCTTTTTTGTGAAATTTGTTTCACGTATGGAAGGTTCCTTGCAATTTGTTATTGTAGGTATTCTAAACCCTTCTCAAGTAATAGTTTTTATCGAGGTTTTTATATACATACGGTAAGAGAGTTGTGTGGAAATCATTCTCGGAACCAGGTTTAGAAATAGGTTAACAGAAGTGGAATTTATTTGCCGGTCTCATCACATTCTTTACCAGGCGAGTGGTCAACAAATAACAAGTAGTCGAAATTTGCACAATCATTGCCGTATTGATGGCAATGGCAACAGTGCGACCGGCCGTTGATGGGATTTCAGGCAACACCGACAGTAAATATACACTACCTCCGGTGATTGTTGTCGCTATTACCTGCTCAATATCGAGCAGCAAAAATAAGTTTCTGTTTAGTTTTTGTTTCCCTGTCGCTTACAGCTCATTCTGTTCCAGATTCCCTTTTGAATTTTGAACGCTTGATATGGAACGTTGGCGGCAGTGTATTATGGTAATCTTCTTGAGATGGTCTCGATTAGTTCCAAGGCTTTCAGAACGGAGAGAGTGCTAGGGAATGCGAAGAGAAACATATTCATGCGAAATATGACTTTAATGCGATGGTGAGCTTTGGTGGTGGATCCGTAACGATTGGTCCGGAATAGTTTTCGCGGCTAGCACAGACCTTATAATTATGATTGTAAATTGAAGTAGGTACCTTAACATGGAAGAAATTATGCAGGATTCTGTGAATTTCGTGGGGCTCGAGTCAGAGAACAATGTTTTTATACACAGTAATGTCTGTCCAGCACCTATATTCCTAACCTAAATTCGTAGAGTTGGGATGAATTAGGCAACGTCATGGGAAGCCGATAACAAAGGAGACTTTTATGGATGACTTATTGGAAGAGTGGAATAACATCCCTCAAAAGGAAATTTATCATTTGATTGAAGGAATACGGGTCAGTGCAGTTCCTGTAAGCAGGCCGCTGAATAAAAAATATGGGTTCTCGAGTTGGGACTAGAGATTCTCAAAAGTACGTGAAGAGCTAATTTGGTTAACCAAGTCGATTCTTATTTTCCTTATCAATTACCTACTTTTCCACGAAATTGTTGATATATATTTGATCTAGCAGAAGTTTATCTTGGAGGGAACTATGCCTAAAAAAGATTATTTTTCTTGAGGTACAAAATTTTTTAAGTCCATCCAATGCATAGGTGAAATGCCATTATTGAGAAAAGTCGTGGACGAACTGTGGATGTGGATACGTGCACTTCTAGTCAAAATGTCAAAAGCAGAAGAAATCGTAATGTTCTTCAACTCGGCGTGAATTCTAAGTTCATATTGGTTTAGTCAGCTGTTGTTAAAATTCTTCATCTTCGATTAAAATGCATTCAATTCTATGGTCACTACCGTATGACCATCTGCTTCCTCTATAAAAGTAATTACCTCTCCCTAAAGCGAGCGAAATAAATGCACAGGATGTATTTATTGCCTCCCATTTTCTCACCAATATTTTGAACGGCAAAAATTTTAAAGAATTCCGAAACAGCTAAAGTTATGCAGTCGCGGCCGGTTAAACTAAAAATAAATAACAGAAACAACGTTGTTACCGACAAATTGCTTTCGTCGGCGTATCTTTCGGAAGAAATGTTACCAACCTGTCTTAAAGATGTCACACATACCACCAATTAAAACGAATAAAACCAAATCTTTCTAGTCCATTTACGATCGAAGAAGTGAAATAAATTTATTCAAAACAACCTGCAGACCAGTCGGCCGTCTTTGATTACGCTTAACTCGAGCCGACTTTTAAAAATGTGTTCGGCCGTTGCTGAAATCATCGAATCACTCTTGCGGTATTAGTTGCTTCTTATAGTCGTTGGTTTTTAAAACCGGTAAATATTATTAAACATAATTGCATTCTCCTCATACACACAAATTATAGCAAAAATATTAGTGAGTAAATGTTGTAGGTACTTAACGTACTAAATTATGCAGGCATATTTATTTTGCTTTATGCAAGTTCATGCGCAACTGCTATATTTGCGAGAATTTCTAGGATGTTAGCGCATTGCCAGTTTTAAAAGTTGTTTTAAGCTGCCTGTTTCTAAATACGTATATTTACCTGTACAGGGTGACCCACTTTGGTTGGTATTGAAGGGTACAGGCCAAACGGAGATAGATAGAAAAAAAACTAATTCAGGTTACTCAAGTTCCTTTTTTGAACTCAGTTTAGTTGTACAAATAAACCTTGGCTAAGTTGATTGGCTTTTGCTATACGGAGTGTTTTTAGAATTTAGTCGAATTCTATTGATCTCTTGTATATCTCCGTTATTATAATAGCTACCAAAATCATTGAAGTGAAACTTCGTTTGTCTCAGTAGAGTAAGTTCCTGTGTTGGCAAATGCGAGCGTCACGAAAAGTGAAACGAATGGAGGGGAGCAGTCTGAGAAGACGGGCAGAGGAGAAAGGGAATATCGAACGCCCCACTCTTTAGCCATGCGCTTTCTCTCATGCTTCGAGCTCTTTCTCTCAGGCAAGCGTCAGTAAAGCGAGGACACAACGTTTCAGTTCTCGTGACCCCACAAAGCGCTTGGTTAGAAGCATTAAAATTCGATTTATTCTTTCATTATTATTATTTTGATACGGACAGTACGAAATTCCTCTAACGTTGAAGTTTCGCTTTTATCGCGTGTGGCGACCACGCACCCAGTTTTTTTTTATTAAACTATTTTCATTCGCTCTTTTCCGTAGAACGCAGTGGCATACTCAGTTTTTCTCATTTTCGGATGTAAGGTATTGAATTTTGGTTTCTCTTATGGGACACCCTGTATATTTTTACAGCACTAGTTTGCCTTTTTCTTTATCTTTCCAAAATTGTAAAGGCAAAAACAAATTATAGTGCCGTGGAAATATACAGCTTGTCCGATAAAAAACAACAAAATTCAGTATGACATTTCCGAAAACACATTTTTGGAAAGGTAGGGGCAAAAGCGAATTAGTGCCGTAAAAATATACAGGGTGTCCCATAAGAGAATATGAAATTCAATAGGTATCATATTTTCGAAAATATGAAATTCAGAAAAAAAATTTAGCTCGCCACTACCTTCTACGGAAAAAGCGTATGAAAATTGTTTAAAAATCATTTTTATTTATAACTATTATAACAACGGAGATATAAAGATTAATAGACTTCTAGAGGAGACTTAGCTATTTACATTTACGACTGAAGCAGGAGGAGTCTAAACGTTTGTGTGGAAAAGGCAAAACAAAGCAGCCGATCAGTTGTGTAGTAAACAGGTGCCGCCGTGGAAACAGAATATCGCCGAACATTCGCCCTGGTCCGTTGCTTGAATATAATAAAAAAAATTCACAGACCTCGCATCTTACGCAAGTATCATCATAGGCGTATTTAAAAATACCGACACAACTGCTCCACTGCTCGGTTTCTAAGATGTCCAACAAAAGTGATCTGTGCCGTTTCAAGTTGCTATATTATTGATACAATAAAATAAAAGAAATGATTTGTGACAAGCACAAGGCACATAGTCAAATTGACGCTATACGTAACAAAATATTAACGCATCCGTTTTGTACTGTTTGGACTTTTATTGCAACGCGATATCCCTCTTAAACGGTACTCGCGCTCGCCGTACCTTAGTTTACATCTGGCTAGCGCTCTCCATCCAATATTATTATTAGCGGCCTCCGACAGAATCTGTCGCGTGTCGATCATTTTTCGTAAGATGAGTCCCATATACACGCGCCCAGAAGTATTTTCAATACTAAAACAACGTTCCACGCGACCCGCTGACTTACGACCGTGTAGACTTCACAACAAAATCAGCTGTTGCATAAGGACGCCAGGTCCATTCTAGAAGTCTTTGTAACAAACCCAGGTTCAGTTCTAGCAAATGGTATAGAGAATTTTTTCGGCGGTCCGTGTGTATACTTACAACAAATACATGGTGCACATACCCTGAGTATCCAAAGAGCAGACTATCTGAATTTACTGATATTGATTATACCTACCTACTTATATTTATTATAGTGGTGTATCTAATTCTGTACTGGGTGGCAGTGCCAAACTCTTTGAAACAGCAGGTTCAAATTAATTTAGCTGCTACTGAGCAGCTACTACTGAGTAGACTTCGCGTTGTACTTAATATGTAACCTATCATTTCGACATTTCTTTTTTGCAACCGCTTAACTCGTCTCTCCAGACGACTATCCAACAACTTCTTTCCTTCATTATTCAGAATCATTTTTCAATTTGATGTTACGATGTTCTTCTAATTAATAAACTTTTTTGGTATTTAATCATTTTTCTAGTCTGCCTATTATAAAAACAGGAAATCCTACCCACATACTATTTTTAAAACCAGTCTAGTCTGTTCAAGACGAAAGAAGTTATCTATCGCCAATTTATAAAATGGCTACTAAGACAATCATAATACATGCAAACGAGTCTGTGGAATCTGGTTCTGTGATTCTGTACGTACATGCACCCAGAGGCTATGAAATGAGTTATTTCTGAATTTATGCACAGCAATGGACGATTTGTGAATTATTTAAATAGAATAGAGCGAAACGAATATCCACATTTAGTCATCATAATTTAGTCTATAAATATGAATAGTTGGTTCTCTTAATTATGTACTCAGGTGGGCACTAATTTATGCAACAAAAAATCTAATAAATTATTTAAGTGATGCTGAAAAACTTAATTTTATGCATACATTTATGGAAAACCTCTTCAGTAGGCTAGAGTACACCGAATAAAAGAAAAAGACAGTAAATATTAAGTATGCCTACAAAATGTTAAATAATTATAGCTCCCGTGTTTGTGAAGCAACTAGGGACAACATATCTTCGTCTAGAGCTGCGATCTTTACACCTTGTGCAATAAATATGTGCTTTCTGCGTTAGATGCACAACTACATAAATACCTAAGTATTCTTGTTAAATTTTCTCCCTTGAATTTTATTTTGTTCCTAACACGAAACGGCTAGTTCTCTTGCTTCATCGAACGGACTGCAGATTGCAAGTGGGACGGTCGGTTACACCACTCCAGCTCAACAGTCAAATCGCTGCACAGACAGTAAGTCCTTGATGATAAAAACTTAAATGACATAACTTTCTTTTTGGACACTAAGTATATTCTGCAAATGTAAATGTCGGGTTTAACGTACGTAACAGAAAAAGATTGTATCAGAGAAGGTAGTGTGAAGACCAGCAGTCATAGAATAGGCAATAAAAGCATGGAGGTACATTATGATAATTATGATAATTATTCGGATGTTAAGCAACAGACAATTTCATTGTCGAAACTAAATTGAATTGTTAGTCTGGTATTATTTTTGATTAGCTATAGTTTAACCTTTGCCGAAATATTTGTAAGATTCCAAGTCCATTATTACCTAGTAAAGTAACATTAATTTTATACTCTATTTTATAAAAATATTAACTTCAACAAATATCATTGCAAATTAAATAAAACGACGAAAGTAAGTACACGGCAAAAAATGTAACTCTATATAGGATGATCGATCAAGTACCGACCCCCTTTGTAAAGGGTTCGTGCCAGCCCTTTTGAGGATTTTCTATAAAATTGGAGGAGCGGCAAATGTACTGTTTTCAACCCGTCTATGTCTATTTAGCTCAAATTTGAACACATCAAAATGAATTATTAACAACTGTCTTCGCGAAGCATAAACGGGTAGTACTGAATACTTTTATAAACGACAGGTAAGCAGTTGTTCTGACGAATGTCCGTTGGCATTAACTGAAACAAAAGGCAACAAACACTTCATTAAACCAAGACTAAAATTTAGCCGACCAAATCATGCACCACGTGACTATGTTATGGACGTATAAAAACATCTTAACAATACCAACTCTTGTTGGTACGATGACTTTAGTTATCACCTATTTTTTTCAATGTTAAAGAAAATGGCTTCGGAGCATGACTTGCATTATTATTCTGTCGGGGCATTGCTTTAGCATTTAGTTTAATAGCGTTGATGTCACATTTAAAAAGGAATAAACTACGAAACGCCGAAAGAATTCGAATGGTCCTTAATGTTACTTTACTTTCAAATAAACATTTGTAATATAATGTGACAATTTAGATAGCAGCAGAGATTATAATGCAGGTATCTTTATTTAGACTCGTTAACCTACATTTTAGTTTAATTCTTTTGTGTCGCATGCATTTCGATTATCTGCTCACCAATCAATTGTCTCTGTTTTCGTAAATAACTTGTAATTGTTTTAATACATGCTCACAAAAATATTTATAAGACTATTCACCAGTTGCACAGTATTGGATTGACAACGCGCTTAAAGTTTAAACTAAAGATTATAGTTAAATGGCGTCCCCGATGGCGTCATTAGTCATTAAAGAATTTTAGGCCTGAGAAAAGGAAAAACATGAGCTATTCATTTATAAAAACTCCTATCTGTGGGCTTGTAAAAGTTTACAAGCCCTTAATGCAACCAGAGGGAGTGTAGGCAATAAATTGTCTGCAGCTTGTTGCACCCATTTTCTACTTGAGACTGATCCTTCATTTTTAAGTAAACAAGAAAATTAAAACAAACTACCGAAGACCGAAGGGACGCATTCTGAAAGAAGTGGAATATTCTACGAGGTTCTAAGAAATACATACCCGAGGGGTGTGTCACGAGAAAAATTTTGTACGAAACATAACCTTTTTCGTAAATATTGCCTCATATCGCCTCGAGATTACCTCATATTACCCCGGTTTGCTTAGAAATTACCCCGGATTACTTCAAGATTACCTCGGAAAACCTCGGGATTGCCTCAGAACACCTCAAGATAACCTTGGAATACCTCAGGATTACCTCGGATTGCCCCTGGATAACCTTGGATTACCGCCCCCCACCTTAATACTTTTCATACCAAAATTAAGATTACATGGCGCAAACTTCTAATTCAATTAAATAAAAACAAAATATCAAGATGCAGTCTCATTTTTATTAACAAACGTAATACTCTGGTAATACAAAACATATGATAATTCTGTTATAAAATAATAAAATGAACTCCAAAAAACTAACATTAATTATTTGTGGTATTTCTCTTCAGCTCTTTATATTCTCTGGCAATTTTTACACGGTCGGATCTAGATAGTAACAGCAGCCCGGACACAAATTCATAACTCACGTATCGTATCGCAATCCGAAGTAATATATCTAACGCGCGAGAGGTATGTCAAATGAGTGAATGTCTGTCTCGCGTGATGGCGATCCCCTAGCTGTCCTTTTGGACCAGAACCGATTTTTTGGTCAAAAGAAAAAAGTGAAATCATCAAAACCAAAAAGAACTACGGCGAGGTGCGAACCCTCAACTTTGCGGCTTGGGAGGCTGACACATCGACCACCGAGTCACGAAGGTATGCTCGCAAGAACGCTTACGAAAATAGTATATAAGTAGAAAATACGCCCGTTGCTGTAAGTCGACAGTTAGGGATGCAATACGCTACGTTCGATACGAATATGCGGCCCAAACCCCACCATATTTATGGGACCAAAAAAGATGTGGATATCTTCCACTTCTTGGTATTTATCCATTTTTGGCCATACAAAACCTTCTAATTCTGCTTTTAGAAATTTTACTTTAAATATATTGGGGCTAAGTTTTTCGACCACGCGGCCAGTATACCAACTGACTGCGTAGTATATTATATCATCGTCCCCAATGATACCGTCTACTTCGTCTTCATTGCTGTCCGAGTTTTCAGAGGACTTCATCCTCACTTCAGCATCGGAGTCACTGTCCATAACAATCTTTCTTTTTCTCTGCAGAGAAATTTGTGTTTTCATCTCGGTTTTTATTAAACGAGCCACTTCTGGTGTGACAATATATTTTGAATCAGAATAAGCACAAAAATAAACAGTGATTAATATCTTCGAACACAACTGCATGTTGCCACCGGTCTGTCGCATGCAGGCAGTAAATATGGAGATGGCGGACGAATTTTCACGAACTCATACGAACGCGGCAAAATCACCTCGTATAACCTGATATTACTTTTGGATTGCCTCGGATAACCCTAGGATTACCTCGGATAACCCTCGGATTACCTCAGATAACCCTCGGATTACCCTGGATCGCAAAATATTACCTTGGACAACCCCGATATCGCCTCGGATTACCCCTGGATTGCCTCTACTGTGTACGAAAAATTACCTCGTGAACCACCCCTCGTACATACCCAAAACAAACTACTTTTAGTCTTTGTTTAAATTATGTAGTCTATTTTTAGTTTAAATCTGGGGTTTAATACCTAATCGAGTATCGTAAAACGAAGTATAAAATAAAACATACTTACCTACATACCAGAAAATGACCAAAAGACCTAAAGAAGTACCTACTTAATATTTTTATGGAAAGCGATTACCTTGGGTACCTATTACAGGGGCCATTGTGACACCACAATAAAGAAACAATTATGAGAATATGAAATTCGCCATTATTAATGAAGTAGGTAGTATAAGAAAATACAGTGTGTCACACAGCACTGGGTGTTGCAAGCATGGGTAATTTTGTTTTTAGTGAAGATGCAACTTAGGTTAAATGGGCAAAGTAGTTTACAAAAAGTAAAAATTTCTTGGTCGCTTTTGAATTTTTAAGATAAAACCGGAGCCATTTCGATTTTAAAAATTCGCCTTAATTTCTTTATCAAGCATTTGTCTTAATTTAAAAAAAAACTTCTTAGAGTTATATATTTTTTCATCAAGAAATTAGGGAAAAAATTGTTATAACTTCGATTTTTATTACTTATTACGGACGTCTCGCCGAAGTTCTCCATATTTGGAATCTATCTCGGATTCAACAAATTTTTCTTGTGAATTTGGTACGTCATTGAACCCTCTTGTTCCAAAAATTCACTCCGATATGAGGAAAAACTTTAAATCACAGATTTCGTATCCTTTTGTCGTTGTCATTGAATGTAAGAAATATACAGACCATCTTAATTTTCAAAAAAAGCACTAGTAAAAAATAATTTTTGTGGAAAGGGCAAGTTTGAAGTCAAACCTAAAGCATAGCAACAATAAACTACTAACAATTTATTAGTGCGTACTTAAGCGCGTACTTAAGCGCTACAGCGACGATGTACCAAGAACGCCACTTTGGGTCAGAACCGGGGTCAGAACGAATATTTTAATTATTGTCCCGAAAGACATCAACCAGATTACAAAGCTTTTGAAAATTTGAATATGAATTTAAAACAACACTATAAGCGGCAAAAATATTTGATGGTACATTTACGAGTGCACTTATGAGTGGTCGAGTGAGTGATATTAAAAAGCAAAATAATGTTGTAAAGCCAATAATAATTGAAATACAGGGCAACATTTGTTCCAATTAATTTGTGTAGCTCCTTGTTACAGCCTAGGTAAAATCCGTAATTTTTAGGATTTTTGGGATATATCAGGGGCAATTTTTGGAATAAGGCGCTCAAGTGTCATACAATTAACAAGAACAATTGGTAGCCTCCCATAATTATTATGGCGCAGAGTATGGAGCCCTCATGAAAAATCGAAGTTTCACAACTTCTGGCTAAAAAATAACTGCAACTCTTGGAAAGGAAAGCTTACAATGTGCAAGCAGTTGGTTAAAATTAACACAAATACAGAAATTTGGATAAATTTTTAAAACTGGTATTTTTCAGTTTTATTTTAATGATTCGGAAAGAGGCCAAAATTTTACCTTTAAGCAAATGAAATATTATTGAGCATAATATAATACAGCATACTTTACCCCTCGCTTTGCCCATTTAACCTATAAGAAAGTTACCAAAGTTTGCTAGCGACCGGTGTAGCCGATGGTGCAGCATACAGGGTGTCTCCGCAGTTTATTGGGCGCAAAATAAAACGATTTAACATTTAATCAAACTTACTTATATCCAAATGCGTTTCGTTATTCAGTATTCAGCTTCAAAGTTCTATTAAACAAGTAATTTTGCTTATAACAACAGAACGCTTGGATCGATTTGGCATCTTTTAGATGGCATTGGTGGACCAATAGTATACGAAGTTTGGGAGTTAACATACAGATCAGCATCAGACAGGGACCATTTAATACCAAGGCCGATAACGTTTAAAAAATATCAGAAAGAGGAATATAATTACAAACTTTAACGTATCTATGTAAATTTGTGTTACAGATTAAAATAAAATCCAAGTAACTGCGCCATATATTTCTTATAAAAAATGTTAAAAAGCAGATTTTTTAAGTCTAATTCATTTGTGACAAGCAGGTGTAGTTCAGACTAATAGATTACACTTTTTTAAAGCAAAGCACGGCGCAGTGATATTTTATTTCTTTTGCAAAAATACAAAAAAGTTTGCAATTGAATATATTGAGGGGTAAACCGCTGAGGAATTTTGGTGTACAAAGCGCAGGAATTGCCGAGGAATTTCGGGAATTGCAGAGGAATTGCGAGGAATTTCCGAGGAATTTCGGGAATTGCAGAGGAATTTCGGGAATTGCCGAGGAATTGCGCAGGAAATGTAGAGGAATTTCGGGAATTGCTGAGGAATTACGAGGAATTTTGTGGGTTTTCTCAGGAATTGACGGGAATTTGGAGGAATTGCCACGTGTTGTGGAAAGATTTGCGCTTGCGCGTTAAACAGTTGGAATGCGAATTAAGACATACATTGAGAAGTGTGTTTGGATGCAGCATATAGTGTAGTTTTGAATCCGTGTTCTTATATAAAATATGAAAGGTAAGTTGATTAGGTATCTAGTTAATTAGCTAGTCCGGGTAATAATGACAAATATATTTAACCAGTTTTTGTTAGGGACCACTATTAAGTTTCTCGTCGATCAGTAGAGTTAGTTAGGTTATGTTTCACTTTGGGCGGGCAGCGTATTTCAAACGCATTGTTTGAATTGTGCATTGAATAACAGTTAATGGCGTACTACGCGGTCTATTATGAAAAAAGATTGTACATTGGACGAATTATAGAAAATTCTGGAAAGGAATTTGAAATTAAATTCTTATCTGAACAGTTTAGATCTCTTTTTATGGCCTACAAATGAAGATGTTGCTTGGGGTGGGAAAAAATATTGATTCGAATTTTTGCCCCGCAAGCGACGCTCCTGGTAATGAGTCACGCTGTTTGTCTGCAAGCCGCAATTGTTTATTATGGCGTTGAACTTGTGTGTTTATGAGACTAGAAAAATCGATCGATGAAACAATCGATCTCTGGTAGTTTTCAGTTCCCGAATGTTCGAAGAGGACTATTTATTAGGAAGCAAGAAGCCCGGAGGACAGTTTTGAAGTTAGTTTTTGAAGTCTTGGCTTTCAGAATCAGATGCGAAGAAGAGCGATAGAACCGGGCGAGTACCTATACGAGTATATGTCTTACCTCTTACATGCTTTTCGTTTAGAGTTTTGGTATCGGTATGTGCGTGCGAATGTTGTCGCGTTTTTAAGTGTACCGGGGCGTTTTCGGACGTGATTAACCGTTGGTTGTAGCAGTGTTTTTACATTTTGATTTGTGTATTGTGGATTGTTTAGGTTAGGTAATTAGTTGTTAATTGTTTAATTTATTGTTCGATCGTAGTTATATAATTGTTATTGCTTGTTGTAGTTTGTTTTTTGCTTCTATATTTCGCTGTTTATTGTTAATAATTCTAAAATTACATGTTCTCAAATAACTTTTAATTATAAATATTTTTACATACCTAAGTCACTGTAAATAAATTGTGTGAATACGAAATACGTTACAATAGGTATGTTTTTACGGCCCTATTGGATTAATAGGCAGTGGACCATTCCAACTCAAGAGATCTGATAAGATAAATTAATATTGATAAGCAGTACAAATCTTACAAAATACATAGGTAGTTTCTAAGTAAGTAAATGAATGTCATTTTCAAAGAAGTTGTGTTATTTTTTTGTTTTAAAGCAGATTTTAATTTTTAGTTTGTACCTCGGAATATATCTTGTACTCACGTCCTCAACTTTTCCAAATACGTTTTCCTCTGTATACTTCCGCATTTAAGTCTAGTTAATAATAATAATAATAATAAATTTATTAACACCCAATACAAGTGCACATAATTGACAAAATGAAATAAAAGCTCTGGTGCTAAAAGCCGAGCATTCAGGCATCTGAGAATAAGCAGTATTCCCAGAGCCTGATCTTCCATGCAAGCCTATTCATAAAACTAAAACTAAAACTAAAAAATGAGGGAAAAAATATAAAAAATTAACTACATGAAGCGATAATAATGAAACGGGGGATGAAGAAGAAAAGAAGAGAAAAGGAAAGAAAAGAGAAAAAAGAGAGGAAAGACAATGAAAAAGTAGAAGAAGAACACAGTCATGTGCAGCCCACGCAATGGTAAGTAGACAAAAAAGAATAAGAAAATTTTTAGCTACTGCTGGCCAAAGAAAATTTTGAATAATTTATGTTTCACGGCATCACAAGGGAGAGTAAGAAACGAGTGAGACTGATTTAAACAGGACACGACATTGTAAGAGAAAAATCTCTTAAATATTTCCTTGCGATGCCGCGGAATCGTAAGCATTAAGGACTTTCTGCGGGTGACAACGCCATGCACATCAGCACGAAAAACAAGTTTATTGTACAAATAGATAGGTAAACGGAACTGAACAATCTTGAGGAAGAAGCAGACCATGTGAAGGCGACGTCTGTTGAACATATTCAGCCAGTTCGCGTCTTTCAGTTTATGAGAAATACGCGAACGTGCTCTAATTCCAAACATCAAACGAAGACACGAATTCTGAACTTTGTAAACACGAAATGTATCCCGAAATGAGAGACAAGGACCATAGACAGTGTCACAGAAGTTGAAATGGGAAAGAACAAGCGAGTCACACAGCCTCCTCCTAGTATTCAGATTAAGATACTTAATACCTTTGTCCGTATACGAGTTTCAGCGCGAGGTAAGCCTTCTGCAACATAGAGTTAACATGTTGCGTAAACCGCAAATTAGAATCGATGTGTAATCCCAAATTCTTAACACATCTCGCGAAAGGTACCACGGCGTCGTTTATTTTTAAAACAATGTCATTTGTTGAGGTATTTCTGAACCCTTCATCGCCAAACAAAATAGCACAAGATTTCTTTGAATTAATTTTTAATAGGTGTTGTTCGGAAATAATAGATAGCTTTTCAAGATCACTATTTATAAAGGAACATGCATTGCGAACATCTGCAGCGTCGAAAGAATAGTAAAGCTGAGTATCATCTGCATAAAAGTGATAGTTACAGTGATGAAACGATTTATGGAAAGAAGACGTATAAATAGTATACACGATGGGGCCAAGAATACTACCCTGAGGCACGCCGGATGTGAGACTGTACGGCAAGGATAGCCGGTTGTTGTAAGCGACACACTGACTTCTATCGGATAAGAATGAAGCGGAATGAAGCAATAAGCTTTACGGAGTCAGGGGCTAAACCGATATGATGCAGAATGGAGACCATAATGTCGTGGTTCAGCATGTCGAAGGCCTTGGAAAAGTCAATTAGGACCAGAACAGTAAGTTTGTGTTGGTCGAGAGCACGAAAGATGTCATCCGTAACCTCCGACAAAGCCGAAGCGCAACCATGACCCTGACGAAAACCCGACTGCCTCAGAGGCAGCACATTAAAAGAGTTTAAATGCACACGCAGCTGAAGCTCAACAATCTTTTCGAAAACTTTCGAAAGGAATGGAAGAATACTTATTGATCGAAGATCACTAAACTCTACAGGTGGAGCGTTGTGTTGTAAAAATAAACTCGAATTAGTGGCTTAGTGTATTATCAGCAGGTCAGCGCACGAAACGGCACTCAAACCAGGTAGAGGTTTGGGACGACGCACGAAACGGGAAAATTTTCATCGAAACGGGAAGGCACGAAATGGGACTAAATCTTCTGTATTCCTTGTCCCATCAAGGCACAATTGTGCTTTATTTTTACCACTATTTTTCTGAGGTAAACTTCATTTCTATGTTGCGTCCACCTGTCATTTTTCTTCGAGTTTTTCCTCAAGGGTTCTCTTGTTTTCGTTATCACGTCTATTCAATTTTTCCCCATACCTCTTTGCTATTTCCAGACCCATATTTACACACTTTGCCAACACACCGATACTTCTTCCAATACTTGCATAATATTATTCTTTCCTCTTCAATCTCTTTCGCATTGTTATTAGTAGGTAGGTATAAGTAAGTACCTACTTTATTTTTATATTTATTATATTATGTATCTACTTGCATTTAGAATAGCAACAGTAGGTTCCGACAAACTGCAGCTATTAGCTCTCTCATTTTATATGCAAAAAAGTAGGGCAGTAAAGGAACTTCAAATTGCTCCCTTAACGCCCACATTCCAAACAGGTAAGTTTTATTTCTTTGTTTGCTTTATAAAATGTGCGTAATAGCTTTTGGGGATATTGCAGAATTTTCAGTTCTTTAAAAAAAAAGTTGAAAAAG
Source organism: Xestobium rufovillosum (assembly GCA_963966045.1). Taxonomy (NCBI): domain Eukaryota; kingdom Metazoa; phylum Arthropoda; class Insecta; order Coleoptera; family Ptinidae; genus Xestobium; species Xestobium rufovillosum. The sequence continues at coordinate 25,630,286 of OZ014493.1, read as the reverse complement.
GTTTCGTCAAAGAGGGTTTATGACAAGGCAAATAATGAAAAGGAGGCACTAACACTAGCAAAAGGAGCGTATGCAAATAAAAATAAATGCCGCACTCGAAGCAGGTAAAAATCAGGTAGATATTTTAAGTTGCCAAAACTATGATCAGTTGATATTTAGATATTTTGTAGGAATATTACGCAAAACTTAAAAATGTAGTCAGGTAGGTACGAGTGCTATTCGGTATTTCACATAAACTTGTGATCTCGCTTGTGATCAAGAAATGCATAAATGAAAGGTTACAAAATCAAGGAGTGCAATACTAAGTAATTTACTTCAGTTTTATTTACAATTTCAAATACCTACCTAATTAGGGGTAGCGTTGAACAATGCGATATACGCGAACCAAATTTATTTTATGCCCTAATAAAGAAAGAAAACATTGTATTAATTGAAACATACAACAATTATTCATTAGATAAATAAATATTTTTGCATGTACAAGATTGGTGACGTAAGGCATACACATGCGAATTTCTAAATAGAAGTTCAATGCCTAATTACAAAAATTAAAATTAATACTGAGAAGTAGGTAGCTACTGTTCAACTTCAAACATCGCAGCTGCTAAGAATCTGTTATTGGAATACAATGGCAATAAATTATGTGTACAAAATGTTAGTGGTCCGGTTTAAGTATGTTAGAACCTAAAACATTTTCAGTCTTGAGTCTTGACAATACAAAGTGGTAAGTTGCAACCAGACTTTTGACTCGGATTCATATTAGCTCGCATATTAGTTATTAGGTAGGTATTAAGGGTAAGTTTTCCTAGCACCAATAAATCTTATTAAACACTTTCAATAAAGAATACCTGTTAGGTATACTATGTAGAAAGAAAAGAGGGTTTGTACAAATTGCTCTTTTGTTGTGAAGAACTTTCAGTAGGTACCTACAGAGCGCATCCTATAAATATAAATACAAGCACCTGTGGAATGTTTCACACACTTTACGTAAAACCTTATTCTGTGTTTACTTTAGGCACATAAAATTCTAGTAGTTAAACAGTATTAAAAACTTAGTATTTAAAATCCCAACGTGCAGGTGGAAATAGGCTTACCTTTTTAAGAACCACAGACCGGTTGATTGCTGTTACATAGGCAAGACCGGCTGGTTTTCTCGATGGACGCTTAGACCCGTTGAACTTATCGTAAGTAAATAAATCCCCACAAAAATGTTTCCTTTTACAACCACTTTAGAGTAACACCACAGCACAAAGGTTCCATGCACTAAAACAACTTAGAATGTCACTGAAAAAGTCTGCTCACAACAAGCGCTTGCAACTTGCAGCTCCGAGACCAAGAATGCTGCCGGTACACACGCGGATCTTAACTAATGCTAGTGCTAGCTGCTGGCCGACTGTTCGCGGTTCTTGTCGACCGCTGGAACCCACCGGTATCTTCGTCTAGTACTTTGAAGTCAGCATTTGTTATTCCATTCGATCCCCTCCTCCACGGGCATATGGTTTTGTCACCACGGTCTTACCTGTTGAGCATGTGTCTGAGAGGCCGTTCGGGCAGGCTCAGGCGCATTATTACAGAATACTGCATACCGTTGTTCTTCTCTTCGTCTGGATGTTAAATTCGATGGGTGTCTCAAATACAACACGGGTTTATAAGCACATTATAAATGTATTTACGGGTTTCTATATGTGCACCTCGTAAATGTCAGCTAGCACAATGCAAAGGTGATTCCAGAAACCCCAACACCCTAATCTGCTACAAAATTGCTGGAAGGTAATAAAATGTCAGACTTGCGAAACAAATAAGCGCGTCAAGGGTGGCCTTAAAGACGGGATGTACTTTTTATTGAAAGTTTATCAATATGCATAAAAATGGAACCAGATATTTGAAGAGCAAAAACAAACATTGTAACTGCAAATGCAATGTTTAATGAACTGTAAAGGATGTTTAAAAACAAGGCAACGGAAGGCTCACTTAATAAATTTGAAGGTGGTTGAAGGTGAGACATACACGTCACATACCTACTTTAAAAATTAGGATTTCTAATTGTCCAGAAAAATAAGAAAGGTTCGTACAGAACAACAAACTGGAATTCAAGAAGTTTATTCCAACAGTTGGGTAAGCAACTTGCTTAGAAATCAACATTCCTTCCCCATCGCCACACTTGCATTGCCAACTGCAGTCGCTACAGAAAAGAAAATATAAGGGAACGGTGACGAATACAACAGTGATTTACCGTAGCTTACTGCTACGATTCGAAGATGACATCGCTGCCTTTGAAAAGCCGAAACAAACTTTCCAACTTTAAGTTGGATCAATTATTCATCTTCTGTTCCTTCTTCTGTTTCTCCTTCTCCTCTCCTCTCCTCTCCTCTCCTCTCCTCTCCTCTCCTCTCCTCTCCTCTCCTCTCCTCTCCTCTCCTCTCCTCTCCTCTCCTCTCCTCTCCTCTCCTCTCCTCTCCTCTCCTCTCCTCTCCTCTCCTCTCCTCTCCTCTCCTCTCCTCTCCTCTCCTCTCCTCTCCTCTCCTCTCCTCTCCTCTCCTCTCCTCTCCTCTCCTCTCCTCTCCTCTCCTCTCCTCTCCTCTCCTCTCTTCTCCTTCTCCTTCTCCTTCTCCTTCTCCTTCTCCTTCTTCTTCTTCTGTTCCTCTTCTGTTCCTCTTCCTCCTCCTTCTCCCCCTCCAGGACATCCTTAGTTACACCTGTGTGAATACAATATTTTCAAATGTATGTTTCTATAAAATGGTTCCTGGTCCAACATTTTGGTATTAGGACTTTGACGACGGGTATGTAGTTCTTTCGTCAATTTATACACACCCTGAGTACATTAAATACCTGTTTTTGAGTTAAATATAGCGATAATAAATTTTCTTGTGCATGATGGTTTGCATAAAAATTATTATTACTATTATGATTATTAAATATGGAAGGAGAGAACCGGTCCAACTAAATATCGTGTTGTTATGTCACTAGACAGGTCTTCTAAGTACAACAACTGACCACGTAGAAGTTGCACATTATGGATGGAAAAAAAATAATAAAGCATGATTATTTAAATTTAAAAGGCGTGATAGTCTATGGTTAGAACATTAGACTACAAACACAGTGGGTACGGGTTCAATCGCCACCGTTTGAAGTCATTATATTTGACCGTTTATCGCCTGGGATAAAACTTGGGGTAATAATAGACGACTTGAAGCGTAGTGCTTGCCCCACTACCTTCTGAAGTGCACGTAAGTGTGCTTCAATATGCAGAAGCTAAACTCCTCTAACGCGCTTACCCGTACACTTTCGTTAGACGGTATAAAAGCGAGACTATTATAATTATGATTACTTAAAATAATTTAGAGATCAGATTTCTCAAAGCAAGAGCAGAGTCCGATTTTACCTCTTACTGTGGAGGAAAACCACAAATACTTTGCCCTTTGCCTCACGTGTATTTTGTAAGAAAGGTAGGTAATGCATGCAATTTTTATAAAATTTGGTTTTTAACGTTGAAATGACTTATTAGGCCAAGACCGTAGTGGTAATAATTATTCCCTTACGGCCGTGTATTTAATTTCATTCGTTTATATAAAAAAATAGGTAACTCATACCTGTTGCTAATTTTTATAATTCAGCTTTCGACATTCTGGCAAGATACAACAAAAGCAAATAAAAATAATTTAAAAATACAATCAACTTTAATGAACTAATATTTGTTGCTCCAGATTTCCAAACCTCTGGCACAGTTTATGACACAATTTGTTAAGGAGAACGCATTATTGACGTGATGAGATGTTATAAAAAGACAAGAAGCCGCCAGTAACCCGAGCAATTTGCCACGTTAAGTACTATTAATTATAGGTGATAAATTGAAATTTTTATTATTTCTGCAAGGACTGTTACAAAGTAAGGACGCTCAGTTTACGACGGCAAACTCTTGGAAAGACATTACTTGGTTTTCTTTGCACACCCGAGCCTTCCACAGTGAACATTCTTGCTTTGATCTATGACGAAATAATCGTCCAGTCACTTTAAATGTGGTTCCTGGAAAACAATACAATTTGAAAACATTTACGGCTTTTTGTTCGTCATCACATCATAAAGTTCTCGGTCCGAAGACTGGTTGGATGCGTATCCTGAGCTAACCTAAACATTGCCCTAAAAATAAATCACCCTACATCTCCAACTATATGAGAGCAGCAGACTAATCTGGGCCTACCCCTACTTCTTTTCATTCCTATCTCTGACTCTTGTATGTCGCGAACTATTCCTTCGAATCTCAGAAGGTGTCCTACCATCCTATCCCTCCTAATCTTTATTGTCTTCCATACCTTTTGCTTGTTCCCATCTCTAATACCCCCCTATTGCTAACATTATATATCCACGGTATCTTCATCATGGGCCTGTACCCCATTTGCAAATTTATATTGAAACAGAATACAAGAATAAAAAAGACGTTATAACGCAAGGTAATTCTGGAAGGTTTGCCTCAGAAGGAGAGATGTCCCATTTATGGTTTTAACGCAACTACGAAGTAGACGACGTCGGTAATATTCTAGTTCAAATGCCCCATCATTTTGATAACATATTTTCTTATAAAGTAATTAATATTGTTACTTACCTACAAATAATTAAATTTTCAGCTATTCCAATGAAATACATACGTAAAAGTGAACAATTCCGAAAGAAATGGACCTAAGAACATTTAAAAGAAGCCCTCAGAAAAATAAAAACAAGTAAAATGGGGGTGAATGAGGCAGCTCGTATGTATGGCATTCCGTCAAGCACGCTTCGTCGTAGGAACGAGTCTGATGTCGCTGGTGAACTTCGTTTGGGTCCTCAAGGTTTCCTTGACATAGAAAATGATAAAAGTCTAGTGAAACAGATCCAATGTTTGGAGAAGACTGAATTTGGTCCAGATCGATGTGTAATTCGATCTCTTGCCTACCAATGCGCCAAAAAATTGTCGGTCAAGCACCCACTCAATAGAAATGACACGCTATGACTGGCTGAACTCATATCTGAGTATAAAAAGAGAACTCATCGTGCACCAATCACAAAGTTTGCTAAAAAATTTCTCTATTATCGCATACTGTAGTGCTGATGGCAGATTTCTCCCGCCAGTTGTCATTTTCAAAGGGGTACCTAAGGGAAAAGAAAGAATTCGGCGGAAGACAATTTTCATTTTAAATGGTTATTCATCACATGCTTAATTTCGCGTTGCTCGATATTAAGGAGGTTTTTGCTTTTTTGCTTGACCAAAATATTGCAATTTTTATACTTAGCAATAGTATGGTTCAAAAATCAATTAGACCCCTAACCTTACAAAATTTGAAACACTATATACGGAATTTGGCAACTAAGTTGCCATCCTCAGTGGATTGAGTTAGGTATATTTTTTAGTACTACTGTGGATGGCAACTCAGTTGCCAAATTCTGTATATAGTGTTTCAAATTTTGTGTGGTTAGGGGTCTAATTTATTTTTGAATTAATTATTTTACCAGTCTCTAACATCTTGTAACATCTTGTGCAATATTCATAACACATTTTTTTCTAAAAATTTCTGTGGAGTTTTCCGCAAGAAAAATCGCAAAATCATGGAAAGCAAGGTTACCTTACAGCTGTTCAAGTCAGAAATCTTAAATAGCTTAAAAAGTTAATATGTTACGGATCTATTTCGAAGCGTTCTGTAATCTGTTAATCGGGTACACTTTTCAATATATGAATAAGTGCCAAGCAACATTGCTTTATTCAGAGCGTCGAAACATCATTTTAGGAAAGTAGCTGGCTACTAGTGCTGGCAAAATCGGCAGAAATGTAAAATCGATTAATCGCTTTTTGAGAAAATCGATTTTGGAAAAAATCGAATAATCGACGATAGAGAAATCGATCTTGAATGTCGATTTTTAAAGTCCATTTTTAAAGTCGATTTTGGAATCGATTTTTAAAGTCGATTTCGGAATCGATTTTTAAAGTCGATTTCGGATTAGATTTTTAAAGTCGATTTTATAATCGGCTTTTATAGTCTATGTTAAAATGGGCTTTAAAATTTGGATTGAAAACCGATTTTGAATATTGAGTTAACACGACAAGAGTGACGGTATCCAGGGTGTCCAGTAAAGAATGGGCCCCAAACAACAAATCCAGTTTCCTTGGAAAGAAACTGATCTCATCCAATTTATCTTAGTACATCTGCTTCCTTAAAAGTTATGGGCCTTTGAAGAATGAAGAACAATTTTTTATTTAATGTTTTCATTATTTCTGGCGCACTTTTGCAGTTATTTTAGTGAAACTTGGTATAGGAAGGTTTTTTGTGTAGCTGAACAATAATATGCAGTTATTTTTAAGTGAACTATAGAAGGCGCCAACTTTCACCCTGCATCTTCTTTCGTTTTTACCAATTTTGCTGGTGGGTACAAATTTTAAAACAATTACTACATTACTAGTTTTATGGAAATAACACTCGATTAACTGTAATACTGTAAAAAAGGTATACATGTTGCGAATCACCAAAACGTGTGATTTCAGAGAAAAATGCTTTATGAAGTTAATGCTACTGTGGCATATCGACGACGCTCATCATGAATTCGAACTCCATTTTAAGCACATTAACCGTAGTAGGCATCAAACATGCAGAACATGAGGTAGTGCGCGCCGGGAAATTATGAAAAATTGTTCTTCGAAGTCAAATAAATTTTTAACGAAGCAGAATTGTACTAAGATAAATTGGTTCAGATCAATTTCTCTTGACCCAAGGAAACTAGATTTGAAGTTTGGCCCATTCTTGCTGGACACCTGTATACCAGGTCTGGAAGTAATTTATTCTTTTCTTAGGTCTTAAAATTACTTGAGGATATTAATTTCTGAATATATTTCTATCTGAATTTTACTATTTATCATCATAAAAACGAATGGTGACCATAATGTTTTAGGATTTTGCCGAAATCGGAGACGCGAACAAATAGTGATAAAATCAGCAACAGCCTTGGCTGAATATACATTAGACGGTCCATCCAATGGCTATTGGCGTCGCTCAAGAAAGTGTAGTTTTCACTACCACTTGCAGATGGCACATGCGGTCAACACGTATGAAATATCCAAATCAAGTTGTTATGTCATCAAGATCTATCACAGTCAAGTTTATAGTTTCTGAAATCGTAATTCGTACAAAATTTAATAAATGGATGTTGGCGAAGATTTTACGTTAAAAGTCGACGGAAAAATTGTGTAATAACTCGTATATTGAAAAGCGATTACTAATCTCGAAAATTAACTCACTCGCTGAGCTCGTGAGTGAAAATGTCTCGATTACTAATCACCTTTAAATACACTTGTTCGTTAAATAACTAATAATTTATTTAAAAAAAACCTAACCCTCTACATATTTTGAAAATCTGTTTTCAGACAACATTAAAATCGACTTAAAATCGATTTCAAAGTTATTTTTAAAGTCGACTTTTGAAATCGATTTTTAATATCGACTTTAAAAATTCCAAATTTTTGCGAGAAACTCATCTCGTTCCGCAAATTGCAAAAGTTAAAGAGAAAGGTAGAAAACTACGGAAGCGCTCTGGTGTCACGTATTATTTATTTTCACTTTCCGTTATAACGAATTTTTTCCCGTTATAACGGATTTGTTTCCGTTATAACGGATCTCTTTTTCCGTTATAACGGATCTCGTATTTCCGATATAACGAATCTTTTTCCGTATAACGCATCTTTTCTTCCGTTATAACACTTTCCAAGAACTCCATAGTATTAAGTATTAATGAGTGTCATTTTACATAACCGATGTGCAGTGTGGTGTTCCTCGCCAAGTGACTTACGACACAATATCGATATCCACTTATCGTCCATGTTGGTAGCGGACAGCGGTCATAACTAACAAATAAGTACATACCTACTTTACTAACTGTTGCACTGATTTCAATGAAGACACTAACCTAAAAAGATCCGTTATATCGGAAATAAGAGATCCGTTATAACGGAAAAATATCCGTTATAACGGAAAAGAGATCCGTTATAACGGAATAAGAGATCCGTTATAACGGAATAAGAGATCCGTTATAACGGAAAAAGAGATCCGTTATAACGGAAAAAGAGATCCGTGATAACGGAAAAAAATCCGTTATAACGAAAAATGAAAATAAATAATACGCGACACCAGAGCGCTTCCGTAGAAAACAGTCCGCAGCAATTTTGACTTCTTCCTACCATATATGGAAAACGCCTAATGAACAGGAAAAACGGGCAAAAAATTACAAAAAAATGCATTAAGCAAGAAGGTTAATAACCGAAGTGAGGAATCGTCATCATCAGGCCCACATTATTTTGTCGCAGTACTTAACCCAAAACAAAATAAAGAAGCTGTTAATACGTTCACTGTTTACTTCTTAGTCGTCTATGTACATAACTGATTTTATAAAAGTGGCTAACGCCACCGGTTCTACTTTCTTTCTGAAATAATTTCGTTCGTTAGTGCATATTACTGCGGTATATAGGTACGTCACTTGGATAAGAGGCGCTGGGTCGGTAACGTAGCGGACTACTGGGTTGATGTGTTTTGCCTCAGTGTAATCGATTCCCGCCCCGTATGTTTTTTGCTACTTTTTGCTATTTTGTACATTTTATCTTTTTACAAAAAAAAGGGTATTCATACAGGTGGGCCCCGTTAGTTAAGCGGAGACCGTGCACATGTGCAGAATTCTCGAAAGAAAGTAGAATTGGCGGCGCTAGTCGCTTGTAGTTTTATCACTACTATGCTTATTACCAATAATTGAAGTATAAGAACCCATCATCAGTGGGAATCTTACACGTCTAAGCGGACAAGACTCCCCAAAAGCATTTTTTTATTTTTGGATAGTTATGTTGTGTTCGATAGATGAGTTCTACTTCTGTTACAATTTTCTAGTTGTTTAATGCGCATTCTTTATGTTCCTTGCTTTGTCTCTGTTAAATACATTATCAATGACAATCAAGCAATTTAGAATTTTATTCTTACATGAGGCATCTGTTCTGAAATTACGTAATATAGGTACACATTGTTATAGTTATAAATATTTATTTACATAATTTCATTTTGTATCTCATAAGTGAACACAATGTAAGGTAATAAACAAAAGCATCGAGAAATAAGTAAACATAGCAAAGCAAATACACAAAACCAACTCGACGTTTAAAGAGTGAATAACTTTTGTGTACTTTCTTCAGCAGCAGCATTCATGAATTTATGTTACCTAATATTCAAGATCCTCATTTGTATTTCAGGCGTTTTACCTTTCAAGATATACGAGCCATTGCGTTATGTAAAAAAACTGGCAGATTTACGTGTACGATTCTCACAGACTACAATAGAAAATCTGTCAGAATCTTCATTCGCACCCAAAATGGGCAATAGTTGTATAACAAAGGTTAGCTTGAATCATAAGAATAAAAGCGCCGAAACGCACGTTTACGTGAATCTGATCTAATTTCAAGCAATTCTGTCGCTTGTTATCTCAGTAGAATGCAAAATAGGCCGCTGGTTAAGCTCACAAACGCATAGTTATAAGCAATCCCAGTTTGCATCAAACAAAACGACCTGATGTTTCCGCTTTTAATCTAATATTCTATCAATAACGGCTTTATTAATTTGAAGCACGTATGCTAGACAATTCTGCATGAGAATGAGATTGTCATGATTATGTAACATTGCTGATGCAAATTTCTTCAAATTTTCTTGCGAAGATATGACATAGAAGTCGGTGGGAAAGGAAATGCAAATTATCAGATTGTTCCTATGCATTTTTGTTTGTTAAATGCAGGTTTACTGGAAGGCTTAGAATTATAAATAGATTCAGACAGTAAATATTTTTATTTTATGAACTTAAATGAATATTTTATAAAACACTTCACGTCGTTAAAGAATAGCCCTTATGAGCTTTTGACGCCTGAAGCTCCAGCTGAACAAATTTTTCTTTGATTGATATCCCTATCTTGCATGAGACATGACGATGATGTCATTATAGATGCATCCAACGCTACGGAACTCTCACCCTTCAACAAGAACTAGCATTTTTTTTTCTAAAAAAATGGATGGATTCTAGATGGGTAAATGGGCAAGTAATTGTCCAGCAACAATTATTGCAAAGCATACCCCCTAAAACAAAATTACCATTTAGGTGTGAATGTGTGTGGTATTTTGCGTCATAATGGTTTGAACTCATCTGATGTCATCGGATTTCAACACTGCAAGTACAAGTCGATAATTTTCTCCCTTTAATTAAGTATAACAAATTGCTCCCTCGTAACGACCTTACGGAACGCATTCTTAAGCAATGAAAACACTCGTACAAACAGCAGATGTACTGCTTGCGTATATAAAGGGAAAGAAGAATTTAAGCGTTCAGCAACTTTGGGACTATAACATTTTTAGGAATCACCACTCGAGCCTAAGATATCCAAACATATGGCCTAATAAATTCTTACTTCATCTTCATCAAATCGCTACTTTTGTCTTCTACACATTTAATGTTAACATTTAGTTCCATTATTGAATGGAAACAAGGGAAAAAGTCCTCAGAAGGTGAGAAATACCAATCGTTAGTCGGGCGCCTGGAAATATCCGAAATAGACCAATCCTTTCCATACTGGAGCATCGGAGAAATAGGAAATACGAGAGATGCCACAATAAGTTTGAATATGCACTGTACCAAATCAACATATCTATGAATCAAGCTAAACATACTCTCTGTCCAAAAGTATTCCCAAGAGCTACAAAGAAAAATTAGAGCTAGAAGCAGAAAGCTGACATCTTCGCTGCTTCATAGTGATCGCAGTCAAACGTGTTATACAGTTAAATGTTCGTCTGCCTAATGCGCAATGTGGAAAGCATTAGCTTAGGCGTATAATATAGCAACAGGGAGGGAACATTCGCGTTTACCAAGCATCAGACGTACTTGTATGTAGGGCGGTGATTTAGTGTGTAATCGGTTTATATTTCTGGTACCTACTATACCGCAAGTACGTGGTGCCATTTCGTGAAATTATTTTAGTATATCCAGGATTTTCATATGCACCAAAGTTCTATTTTCTTAAATGAGGACGCCTTGTGACTGCCCAATTTGGACTCCCCATAAAATTTCTTAGAAATTGATTTACCTATTACAAGATGTGACAGTACTGACGTTTTCTAAATAAAGTCACTTAAGATTTCTTTATTGGAATAGGTTGGTAGCCTACTGTGGTAGTCTATTCATACCTTTGGCACAATGCTTCTTATTACCTATATAGGACGGTTAACTTATGCAAAATGGCATACCTATTATTTGCATATTTAATAGCTAGCTTACTAACCATCTTATTGATGCAGATATTGCCAGTTCAGCTACTGATATTTTCTGCAGATATTACAATTGAACTTTTAAAATTCAGAATTTTGCTATTGTTTGATACTATTTTTGACTGATTTCCAATATTTTGTTACCTACAACACAAGAAAACTTCTACACTTTGTTTCTACAATAACTTTGTATCATATTGAGACAACAAACATCATTGTTAGATTGTTTCGTGATGGCTATATTGTTATAATGCATAATATTGTCTCATTAAAGTCAGCTACAATTTCAAACGAGGAGTGCCATGGAAGAAAATAGTATCTTCAAAAAGTAATCTTATAATGGAGTTTCTTTTGTCAGTGTTAACTTTATTTGCTGAATAATTTGTAGATACAAGTTGTAAGCATTTTTGTGTTTTGAGTAACAAAATAGGATAAATTTGTCAATAATAGCGTAAAACAATAACGAAATTCTAAAGTTTAAAGGTAACGAAACATCTGCTAAAATCATCAGTATCTGACTTGGCAATATCTACATGAATAAGAAGCTTAATGAGCTGACTATTAATTGTGCAAATAATATATATGGTTGCAACGATTACTTTGTCTCCTAGTCTGGAACGTCACTTATGCAACGATCTCGGTTCGGGCCCCTAAATATACACCTGTGTCCCTCGGTCTCACTTATTGGGACACACTGTATATTCAGGAGGATCTGCACGTTCGCTTATGAACGTGCTCTGCGTTGCCTGTACAGTCTTGTCGGGGGACGATCTATTCGTTGTTCACCCTTACGCTCTTAGTCGCAGAAGGGCGAGTTCTATTAAGTACTTATTGCTAAACGACGATGGAATAAAAGACATAAACAAAATATAACTTGACTCTATTCTGTTTAACTATTTACATTGAATAAAATTGAAATGAAATTATACTACGGAATATTTACAAAAATACGAGATATATTTACAGTGAAAGAAACAGAAATAAAAACCCGGTTCTCGCGGTGTACTCTGATAATGCGGTTTGATCGACGTATGGTCCAATACTGAATTATTTCTACGGCCTCGGAGTCTACGTGGGAGCACCAAAAGGTACAGACTCCGCGGGCTTTGGTGCGAGATTCTCGTCGCAGCACCAGGCTACTATATCTCCGGGGAAATACCCCTAGTCTATACGCTGCCAGCAAATAATTATGAGTCCGCCCTCGGCATGTCACCAGCGGCCGCCAGTTACCAGGGTACGATCGTTTTCCGCCGGTATGTCGCCTCAAGTTACAGGCACAAGTGCCACACGAGGTTGCCAAAACGATCCCACACCTTCACCAGCAGAAACCCCTAATTGCCGAGATTGGACACACAACTACTCAATGATCTCGGATAAGCCAGGCCAGCCCTGTTGACTGGATGGTGTTTAATTGTTGATATCGCAGTGATAACAACCATTAAGCACCAGGTAATTATTCAAAAATTGTCTTACTCAAATATTTACGGGTCAGTTACTTTCAGTGGATCACACGGCGTCGTCAGAACGGTTTATCAGGTACTAGTATTTCGGATGCGGCGGCCAGCATCATCTCCGATGCTGGGAGCACTGGTCCCAGCTGATGGCCGGACGACCAAGTACTGCTTCTGCCTTCTGCTGCAGCTACTTTTATAAGCTTGGAGGGGAGCTTGGCCGGCGGTTTATTTCGAGATTTCCTACGTCAGCGCTGGGGGTCGTGTGCAGAGATTCAGAATTCCCTTCTTCTCGCGTGACGTCTGTCGCATCTGGGACTTGCTCATCTCTTTCTTCGGTGCATGCGTAGACGGACGGACGGACGGACGGATTTCTTCAGCAATACTTTCACTTTTGATTTGCCGGCCGCGGTCTCGTAGAACAATTATGAAATGCCACTCTAAGTTCATTAGAGCTTTTAGGCATTTTTACGGTGCATTGTTACATGGTGTTCATTAGAAATTGCGCAAATAATTAATACATGGTGTTTCATTTAAAATTTTTGGCAACCATTTCGTCTTATATAAGTTAACAACTCTGTACAATAAGGAAGTTTTGTGGCAAAAGTAGTCAAAATCTCATCGTGCAGTAAGTCACTTTCATGAAATTTTATGAGGAATCTAAATTATGTAGAAATATGGGATTCCCATTTAAAAAATAAAACTTTATTTCAAAATTAAGAACATTAAAACAAGAAAAAGGTTTTTCTGGGAAATGGGAGCTTTCAGCTCGGCCAATACTGGCAGTTGCATTCTCCTCAATGTCATCGTCCGTATCGGAATCCACCGTAACCAGTGCTTCAGGCGCTCGGGTGGATGGACACCTGTATACGATTTCTGATTTAACTTAAATCCTGGAATGTATCGGTCATTATCCAACACACGTTTGATCTGGTAAGGCCCCACAAACTTGCTTGCCATTTTCCAGGAATGGTCTGACGGCGCGGTTGGTCGTTGTATCATTACATAAACACCCTCAACATACTTCTTATGAGGCTTCCGGTGACGATTATATCTCTCTTTATTCTTTTCTTGGCTCTTTCTCTTATTCCCGATTGCCTCTCTTCGTTCTTTCTCACGGGTTTTAATGTAATCGCCTATAAAAATCTCTTCATCGATGACATCGTCTAACAGGCCCCTAAACCCATATTTTAACTTGTACCCCAAAAATAGGTTACTCTGTGAATACCGGGTAGTCTTCGGAACGGTTCCATTTAGAGATATCTGGACCTGAGCAAGACATTCATCCCAAACTTCGGGATTGACGGCGACAAGTTTGTTTAAGGCAGGCAGGACAGTCCTATTGAATCGCTCGATTTTCCCATTCCCTTTGAGCGTTTTCACTGCGATTAGGGTTAGTATAATATTCTACTCTTCACAAAAACTGAGAAAGGCATCGCTCATAAATGCACTTGCGTTATCTGCGATGATTCGAACTGGAGTATTCAAAATTTAAAACAGACTTTGAAGATTTTTTAATATGGCCTCATCACTGTTTGTTGATTTCGTTGGTCCATCGTGATCAATGTGCAAGGTTTGTCAAGGTCTACTACCCTTATCGATGATATGCTTGAAGCCCTCATTTTTAACAGTCTTGTAGTTATGTTCTAGGCATAGCAGACAATTCTCCAAACATTTTTTATATATGTACTTCTTCATATTCTTAAAGTAATATCTTTTTCCAATTCTTCCAGAGTCTTTTCAGTCCCTAGATGGGCAATGGTTTCATGAGTCTTCATGACCAATTCCTTTTTCATATTTCGAGGCACAACAAAGAGCAATTTATCTTCTTTTCATTAGCTTTTCGTTCAAAATTTCGAATTCTCTTGCTTCTTTATCCTTGCTCACTATTCTCGTCTGCATGACAATTATCTCTGGACCTTTATTTTGCATAAATACTAGGTTATCGTATATACCATCGTCAAACCCATCGTCATCTTCAACTTCATCTATAGCATTAACTTCATACATTCGGCTCAGCGCGTCTGCATGAATCATCCTGCCTTCGCTTCTGTGTTCCATTTCAACATCACCATACTCTTGAACCAACATAGTCCACTCAAAAAATTTTCTGTGCCCATCCTTTTTCGCCAGTGTTTGCTTTAAAGCGTTGCAGTCTGTGACAATCTTAAATGCCTTTCCAAGAAGATAAAATCTATACTTCTCTAAAGCCTTCACCACCGCCAGTGCTTCTAGTTTTCCAACTTGAGTAACTTATGAGATGCATTTTGCCATCTTAGAAATTCTGCAGGAGGATTGCACCAAGTCCACTTCCACATCGGTGTGCAATTAAGTCTCACGACCTTCTCCTAAAATTTTCAATACGGGTTCACTCCCTAAAGGCCTCGCCGCATAGGCCATGCCATGCCATGCTAAATTAAATTTAGCATGGCACAGCACAGAGCTGTCCACATAGGACATGCTATGTAAATTTGGGAAACCATAGTTATTTGCTTGAAAGCTTATTTTTGTCAATTGGCAGATGTCAATATTCATAAATTTAAATAATGGATGATGTTCATAACGTTGCTTTGTGGTTCATTTTACTCCAATTACTATTTTTTTGAAAAAGACGGCGAGTGTCAAACAACTTATTTCCATGGAAACGTATCCATAGAAACAGCATTGAAGTCGACTTCGTTGCTATGTAAATTACTTTAAACATGAACAATGTGGACACTTCCATTTTAATTCCATTGTCTCTACTTCTGTGTTTTACATTGGCATATCATAGCATGGCCTATGTGGCGAGGCCTTTAAGCTGCTTTTAGTTTTTCCATGACAACGATGTCTGTTGGACCCATGACAAATTTAGCATCTTTCTTAAGTAGGTCGGACGGGAGTTTTGCTACCAAGGCATAATCCTTTACAAATTTGCCAAAGTATTAAGTATCTATCCCGTTAGTCCTAAGAATCGGCGTACACCTCTTACATTTACGGGGATTGGAAATTCTTCAACTGTTCTTGCTTTTTCTAAATATGGTTTCCACTTCTTCAGCAATGACCTTGAAAGACACTAGAGGCTGCTGAAGGGGTCCTTGAATCAGTCGAAGGAGTGGATGGCACCTGGAGAACTGGATGGACTGGTCAGAGGCTCTCATATCCTAACTACTAACATATCTATTAATTTCGCTTTTATTTCGCTCCAACAACACGCGTTATTTTTGTGGACACAGAGTTCTATCCCGGTTCTGAAAGCTGTAGGCGTAAATTCTTCATTGAAAATACTATTTGAAACACAACAAAACTTTATTTCAAAAATAAGAACATTAAAACAAAGAAAAGGTTCTTCTCACTTCACAAGCGACCGGATACTAACTTCCATCGTTACTATCTTCTTCTGTGGCTGTAGTGCCGGCTTTTGGGAAATGGGAGCTTACACTTACATAATTTTTATATTCAAATTTATCATTCTTCAGTACGCAAGTAGATAATCATCCTCTAAATGAGTGAATTGATGATTCTTCATAATAATGTTCAGTACATAGTCGAGTTAAAATAATGAAACACCATGTATCTACAGTACTACAAGACTTTCTTATTGACCATTATTTCGTAGAATTTCTTGCTTTAGTAGCAATCAATGTTTTGCGCAGGTACTAAAGATTCAACAAAAATATTTGCGTGTTTATTGGCTTCTTAATTATTATGTCTTCGGACGATACGTTCGTTAAGGAATTCTAAAAGCAGCTTCCTATTTCATAACTTCAGATTGCAGATGACATACAATATGCATGCACGGTTGTCATAATTATGACATATTCCGTTGTGAATTATTCCTGCCCCCACATTAACATGCATTAACTGTACTTACCTATCACGTACTTTTGTAATAAAAGTGATATATCCCTTAGGAGCTGTATCGCAGCTAGTGGAGCAGAGCGACTCGAGAATTCTGCAATTCTGGTCGTGGTACTCGAAGGCATCCAATCGACTTCACCGAGATGCATTACGACCTTGACGAAGCCAATGATTTACGCGAACACGACTCCGGACTAAGACCTCTGTCTCTTCTAATGGACACCAACAATAGCCGCTAGTAGCAGGCAGCTGAAAGACATCGATGTCCTTACATCTGTGTTTGAATCTACGTAACGCAAAATGTTCCTATTATCACCTACAATGTCGTTCGAACAAGGTCAATACACTTTGGCTTAAACTGGAGTTGCCCGTGTTATTTAATTTAATGTCGGCACTCTGCAACATCGGTTCTTTGCTACTCGATCGACGGTAAACACTTTTATAAGGTCGAATTTGCAGCAGTTCGTTAAATAACGGACTCGGTGGCCTTCCCGGATTTGTGGGTTTAATAAAAATATCCATGAAACAATACAAATAAATAAAAATAAATGACTTAGTTATTAAATTCCTATAATCATAAATATTGTAGAAATATTACAGAGCAGGTAATAATATTTGAGTTCATTGTCTCTCTTTTGTTAGTTTCTGAAACTTCGATTTTGACAAGAAAAAATTGGAACCATACAAAAAGTGAAACAAACACAATTACAAGACTAGATCTAGTTTAGTAAGAACAGTAATTTTCCGTGATAGACACCCTATAGCCACCATATACAGGATCGAAGATTTGTTGCATGCACCGTTGCATGCACGGTAATGCACTAACGTTGAGGGAAAATTTTAAGGAACACTTTTTTTATAAAAAGAACAAAGGAAACGCAATAATCTTAATCATAAGAATTATCATCTAGAAAAATGAAGAATAGGTAACGGTCAGGCAATGAAAGCAACTGCAAGGTTATTCAGGTAATTGTTACCAACCTACAATAATATCTTTAGGTACTAGAACAGCATTTTTTAAAAGTAAACAATACTCGAACAGTTGTTACACCAGAAGGAAATAACGTCGGCAGTTGAATAGATAATTGTATATAAACTAATTTAAATATAATTATTCAAAATAAATAATAATAGAACATCAATTTGCTAAAATTAAAACGGACTTGAACTTGTAGAAAGCCGTATCCTCATTGATCATTGTATTAATACAGAATACCTCGCCCAGATTTTTTTTTTTCGTTTAATTTGAACTTTCAAATACATGCTCATTATTAAGTAGTGCCTACCTAGTTATACCTATATTGGACTATAGAAACTCTATGGCAAAATTTCTAAGCGCTTAGTAACTTGGAACCTCGTCGCGGACGTCCTGCTGATGGGACCCAGCAGAAATGGTTTTATTGTCATTGGATATGCGGATGATTTAGTTATCACAGGTCGTGGCAAGTTTTTCTGAACAGTGAGAGACTGCATGGAAACGGCTCTTTACATTATTTCAACTTGGACAGTTAGAGAGGGCCTTAATATAAGCCCTCATAAAACTACTGTCGTACCATTCACCAAGAGGCATAAGTTGGAGGATTTAAAACCTCTGAGGCTAAATGGCAAGGAAGTATACTTAAATCTTGCGTGTGAGGTGAAATGTTTGGGCTTGACCTGAATCCACATATTGAAAAAACACGTTCAGTGGAAATAACATTCGCAATGATTAGACGAATGTATAGCAAATTATGGGGTCTCAGACCTTGCATGGTTCAATGGCTCTATACCAGGGTGGTATAACCGTCCCTGACATGGAGTGGTGGCAAAAACCTATGCAGAGCAGCGTAAAAATAAAATTAGGCAAGTCCAACGCATGGCATGCCTGGGTATCACGGGGGCCATGAGGACATCAACTGCAACACCAGAACTAATGTTAAATATGTCACCACTGGACATTATTGATTATTAAAGGGGAGGCTAGAATGGCCTGAGGAACACTCCTGTCGCATCGGGAATAAACTTGATCCAAAAATGGTAGCTGAACTAGTTCTGGAAATTAGAACGGATTTCCTACCCAAGATACACCACTTAAACAAGAAATTCGAAGGACTGTGCGGTCCAGAGCAGGCTCTTGTAGTACCTAAGTGTACTGTAAGAGGAGCTATACTCAGATGGATTGCTAAGCTCCACTGTAGATTATGGTAAACGGGAAATTACTAATTAAACCGGACAACAAAAGAACTGTTCTCGTTGAGCAGACACCATTTAAGAACTATGACCCGTGGGCTACGCTCCACGACTTTTACGTAGTGGTGAATCGGTGTAGTAATTATACTTAAAACGTAGGTGCATCCCAGGTGCACCACAAAATATTCCCATAGAATATTCTTAAATAATTAATTGCGTTTAATTTATAATAAGGCAAAAGACCATTCTGCGAACAGCGCTAAGCAGATCCAAGCATCCATCGGAATGATGCCGATGCAATTTTCTTATTTGCGTTAAAGAAACACATGATCGAGGGCACGACCTCACCCATACGATCTCCGCCAGTTGAAAAGATACCGAGCGACCGATATCCATCCCCACCCGTAAAGTGTTGTGCCAGTTCGCTTTTAATATTATGATGATAACATGTTTCCTTACAAAGGGAACGTAGATTCTGCGGACAGGAACCGAATACCACCTTGATCTTGCGTAGCCCTGGACCGAAGAAGGTGTATAAAATTCGGGAGTGATGTTATACCTACGAGTAGAACCCAAAATTGTCAGTACTCAGTCAGCAATAGACCTGTACAACCTTCAAGGAAACAGTAGCATTGCGATTGATTAATTAGTTGGATTAGTTGAAACCGCAGTAAGTATAATAAGCCTTAAGGCGGCAGTACAATCCTGAGCCAAGTGCGGAAGAGTCAAGGTATTAAAAACTTAGAATAAAGTCAGATTTGATCCATTGAATGCTAAATGGGGTAAGCGAGCTACTGGGCAGACAATTTATTCCCCACGAGGTGATGGTTTTGATTTCTTTTTTTGGTTGTAACTGTCAAAAATCCAATACACACCAAGTAAGAATAAATCCCAAGGCAATGTTTTTAAAATATGTATACACAAAACGCATCCAAATCGAAGAAGAAAATAATTTTAACACGCGATCAAACTACATTTGACTGACATTTGACATTTACGTTTGGTGTGTTGTGCCGGCGCGAGCATATGTATGTATAGGGTCCCTGTATTTAGAGAGTACCGCAATCAATAGCTCCACTATGTTTCAGAACTGTGAGTAAATATGGCGGACTGCCGTGTCAGCAGCAAAATGTCAGATGTCAGTCAAAGTCCAGCTCAAATGTTGGTTTGTTTGGTGTTTATGTTTTATCGTTTTTTGTGAATCAGTGATATATATTTCCACAATCTGGTCTGTAGTATTATTCCTCAACGTATTACAGTCATATTTTATTTGTTTATGGATCAAAAATCAGAAGGTGAATCCGCAATTTGTAACACATGTCAAATATAAAATCTGACGTTCCGCCACAATTCAAATTTGGCGCCTGTTATTGTGAGTAAACATGGCGGAGATTGCGGTACTCTCTCAATACAGGGACCCTATGTATGTATACCGCGCAATGCCCTCTTTAGTCTGGAAGCAGAACTATTTTTAATTTCAAGGACGATGTATTTGCCTGGATCGTCTACCCCTATATTGTCTAGTTTATGGCCACTAAGCTGAATATGAAACCGGTTAACCAATAGCAATATTCTGTTCAAATTTAACGTACATTAATTTCTGTGAGAGACTTAGTGAATCTGCTCGTTAAACGGTTTTTTTGTCTATTTTAATTGCTCAGTGTGCTCAAAGTTCTAAAATATCCACTTCGTAAATATCAAAGGAATACGACACCGCAAGTTCAAAACCACAACTTGCGATTTAATTTTCCTTGATGTGTAAATTATGCGTGTGTGTTGTTTGAAGCTGTGAACTGACGTCTTTTAAAACGTAAAAACTAAAAGTAATAATGCCTAAATTGGCAATTATATAAGCTCCAAGCTGCCACAGCCGCATTCTTGCGGTGCTTCTATCTTATGAATGGCTATCTTTAAGAATCTAATTCTCTTCTAATGTATATAGTAGTTCTCTAACGTTGATCAGACGTACCTACCTGTGGAAGTCTACAGAAACTAGCTAATCAAGCAAACTGAAAAAGTCTTGCATATTCATTCCTCATCGATCTCTACATTAATACCGTGGAGGATTGCACAATATTAATTATAATTATTGCGAATCATTGACATTTCGATTAATGTACTATTGTGTTTATATGTTTAAAACATTCATTAAAGTTATTGAAATAAATGGGAATGTCTCAGTGCCGTATCTACACACATTAAGTTTCAGTCTTTTCGAACGTTGCAATCGGGAATGTTTTGATAAAGCGCTGCAGGATGTAAAGTAAATCAGGCTGGCATCTGTCATGTATCAAAAATAACAAATTGTGAAACGCATAGCAGCTTTCGAACGGTGGAACACTTTAGCCAGGAATTATGCATACCTCTTCTCTTATTTATGTAAATAGATTACAGATTCACATGTGCATACTGATTATTGGCGAAGTCTTCGTATGCCATCCTGTTATTTCTTCCAAGAAAAATGAAAATATTTTTCCCTATCATTGTAGTGACAGGCAGTGTTGTGCACAGATAACCTTATTTTTATCTAGATAAGATAACAGATAATTATGAAAAATATTATCTAAATACAGATGAAAGATGATTTGGCAAATGATAATCTAGATAAAGATAATAGATGAAGTATAATTATCTAGATAATTCAATAGATAATCGTAGAAAAATTCACGCCAGGTATTTTTATTTATAAATTTAACATGGTTTAGGTACATAGGTAAGTAAGTACTGGATTTAGCAGCAGTATTTACGTAGCTCAACATTTAACATTTAAGTAGGGATCTATAACATATTGATCGTTATTATGCAGGTAGCTCAATTTTTTTGTCGTTTTCAAGATATCTTAAAAACAGAAGAAAAAATACCACTTACCTATTAGAGATATCAGAGATATCAGATATCAGAGATATCAAAATGAAAAATAACATGTTCATAAATAATAAATTTTACTAATTAGTAGATCAGATTAAACTGGTTAAAACTTAAAAGTAATATGTAATTCATTTTCGTAGGTTGCTTCTGCAAGCATTTCAAAATGTTTGTCGGTAAGTTTATTTCTGTATGGAATCATGGAATCAGGATTTGAACTTGCTGAAAAAGAGGTATTTTGCGCGTTTTATGAAGCTACGGATTTTTTCCTTTGAAAATACAGGGTCATTCAGAATGGGTGTGCCAAACTTCAGAGGAACGTAGAGAAGCTTAAAATAAGAAGAAAAGTTCCTATGAACAAGTACCCAAAAGTTACTACTAACGGAGATACAGGGTGATAAAGTTTCCTTAAAAATTTATTCCTGTTTCAGTATCTCGAAAACCATGAAAGCTACTGAATTGAAATTTTCGGGGCGGTTTTCATTTGCAGACATCTACTGTTTCAAAAAGTTTTGCTTTTGTACTGCTTCCAGTGGCGTTGCTACACGCTTGGCTGTCTACTTATTTTCTCTAAACTATGTTACGCCACTGATCAGTGCAGGTAATTGTGTGCAGGTAATTGTGAGGTACTTAATAAATGTGAATAAATAAATAAATAAATAAATAATCTGGAAGAAAATCGGCATCTTAAAATTTTTTCGTAAGCTGCTTTTTGTGAAATCGTTCATAATCTGCATTTCTGATGAAAAAAAATCATCAACAATCGATTGTTCCAGAACTTCTTGCGATGCCATTTGCCAGTAAAAACATATTTTTTAAAATAATAGGGGTCTTCAAAGGGCACTCGCCCTAAAAATTTTAATTCAATGGTTTTCTTGGTTTCGGAGATAAAATTCTTTTTTCAGAAACTTCAACACCCTGTATCTTTCTTAATTGTAACTTTTGGTTACATGCCTACAGGAACTTTTCTTTTTATTTTGAGCTCCTCTATAATCTGTTGGAAGTTTGGATTACAGGTTCTGAATCACCCTGTATATTCGAAATATTATCTGTTATCTAAAACCTCCAGATAACCTGTTTTTTCATCTAAGATAAGATGATAGATAATTGATTACAGTGTCATCTTAGATAAGATGATAGATAACAAAATTTTATCTAGATGATTTATCTAGATGATGCACAACACTGGTGACAGGACAGTGTTATCTTTGACAAGGCAGTCTATATTATATTATTATTACGATTAACTTTATATTTTATTTTCTACTGCTATTGTTTCATTTCATATTTCAATTTAAGAAATTCGTCAGGTCTTTCTTCTTGCTCACATAAGTTGTGGCTTTATGTAATATGATTCAAATTTTCAAAGACATCCTCTATATTCAATGTCACTAAAGATGGCAGTTATTTTGGGGAAAAATATTAATTTGTAAAAATTGGTTTTTCTGCTAGGAAAAAAATAATATCGACACACAAATAATTGGAAACTTGGGATTCCTGTTAAATCTGAAAAGATGGTGATTGAAAAAAATTCTAAAGAATTTCAGTTTATAAAGAGGGGTAAAAATTATATGAAAAAATTTGTAACTTCGAATTTTTATTTGCTTTTCAACTGTAATAGGTAATTGGAAATAGGTAAATTAAAAATAATAAATTCATAAAGGTATTATGTTATAATAATAATAATAACAACATCAACGAGTGGTATTGGACCGTTCGAACAACTACTCCTCGGGCAAATACCCCGCCAAGCATTGAATTATAGAACTAAGCCCAGATTTTGTGTACTACGAGATCTTATACGGGATGCTACCCCAAACATATCGTTGAGCTTGGAACATCCTTAGATCTCTACGTACTTTCCTGCTCTACCAGCAGTAGTCTATGTATGTTAGATGTTTTTCAAATAAAATTTTTGTTTCAAAATTTCGTCGGGAATCAGCGTATGGAGCTTGGAACATCAATTTCAAAATAATGGTCCACATATAAAAAGAAAATTGATGAAATACACATACCTAACATGTACCTATAGGTATAATAAAAACTGAGTGTTTTTATTAGAACTAATCACCAAGACCAACCTTTTTGTGTGTAAAAAAAAGACAATTAATAGTGAGTGCGCCAAATCGAGGGAAGTTATGTTTATTACTTTAGGAACGGACGAAATTAACTTACAGTAAGTTGCATAGGTCCGTCTACGCAGTAAATTCGTTGCGTAGGCCTGGAAACGAAACGAGCGCCATATTGGTTGTCTCTAACTGAAGTAATACTAGTTTCTCTAGCCACCAATTGATGTCGCCCGTCTCTTATCTAAATATTAACACAATTAGTGCAAGCTTTCACTAATAGATTATCCGGCGTTCCTACTTTGACCAATTCTCCCTGCCATATTTTCAACACATAAAAATGTCTGAAAATTAATAATAGTAGCGAGACAGACTACAGGCAGCCAAGTTTGATGTTTTATGAATATGCTAAACAGTATTCTATGCTGTGATATTGTTAGAAGTTTTTCAATATTGCATGTTTCGAATGTGCATGAAAAACCGTAGACCACTGGTTTCGTCTTTTTGGGGCTCATCAGTACTGTGCTTTCCATACACACTCGAACCATGCAATATTGCTTGCTGTATATATATATGTGGTGCGAGATTTAAGCGTGGGTGGAACATTACTCAGTTACGAGAACAGAAAGGCAAAAACTGTTTTAACAAACTTGAATTCATTTCAGAAGTACTATATTCCAAAGATGTTTTCAATCATACGAGGTGTGTCCAAATAGTGTAAACTGAATGCAACTTTCATTTTTCTAAAAGAAGCGGTATAATTATATTTTTGTCAGACTTGTCATAAAATTTTAGTGGCACTTTGTTCATCTTACTTTATGTCTGTCTTTATTAGTTTTCTAGGAAAAAATAGTTTGTGAAAATTTGACAGATAAGTGGTACAATTTAAAAATTCATATCTCAAGAATGGTAGCATTTGAAAAAATAACTTTTTCAAGAAATATGCCTGCCATGTTGTAGTTTATTACTGGTTACTCAATTTTTGTAAAAGTTATGCAGGGTCCGATCAACAAATAATTATTTGTAGATCACAAGAAAATTGCAAAAAGTAGGTATTTAAATAAAATGGTGCATTTTTCTTGCATTATCGAAAAAAGTAGAAATTTTGCATAAAAATCATCACGCATTTGCAATGCAACTATTGCATAAAGAAATTTCTTAAATATTGCATTTATTATCGATCCATTGCTGTTTCGCTTTCCTACATTCCCGAATAATTTCCCACTTGATCGCCTTATATCTTTGTTTCCCTGTTTCATCTAACCTATTTTTATATTTTCGCCTTTCCTCTATTAGACTCACAATATGTTTTGTTATCCAGGGTTTCCTACTTTCATTCTGTTTATGACCCAAAATATCCCTAGCTGAGGAAACTAAACTATTTTTAATGCAATTCCATTCTGCTTCTATGTCCCTAACAATATTTCCACCCGTGCCCTTTAGTGCTTTGTTTGTCTTTTTCTCGAACTTATTGCGCATATCATCATCTTTTAGTTTCTCTGGGTCAAGATACCTTCTTCCGCTTCTTTTTTTCAAAATCTTAAATTTAAGATTGGCTTTCATAACGACTATGTTGTGATCACTATCTATATCTGCTCCTGGATAACTTCTACAATCCCTAACTTGATTTCTAAATCTTTGCCTAACGAGAATGTAATCTATTTGATATCTCCCTAAGTCTCCTGGCATCTTCCACGTATAGCATCTCCTAACATGATGGTGAAATAGAGTGTTCGCGACCGTTAAGTTATGTTTATCGCAGAACTCTATCAGTCTAACTCCCCTATCGTTCCTATTGCCTAATCCAAAGGGGCCAACTATTCCGCCCTCTCGCCCTGTGCCTACGACTGCATTGAAATCTCCTGTAATTATTAAATTTTCGTGCCCTCTCACAAAATCTAGCACATATTCAATATCACTATAAACTGCCTCTACGGCCTCATCACTGTAGTTAGAAGTGGGCATATATACCTGTATTATTACTGTTTTTACAGGTTTCGAATCTAACCTAACCATAACTACTCTGTCACTTTGCTGTAAGAAATTTTCTACACTCTGTCCTACTTTTTTCCGCATAACAATTCCTACTCCCGAATTTCCTCCTACAGATCCTGTGTGTATTACTCTAAAATTCGAAGTAGGAAAGACTGATGAAGCATATAAAATAATTAGGAGAAATTTTAGAGAAATTGGATCTAGTACCAAAAACATTAGAAATGAGGCAGGAGATATCCTAATCGGAAGTGGGGAGAAGGCAGATAGGTGGAAAGAATATTTAGGAAACTTATATGCGGGACAGGAAGTGCAAGATATATTAGAAAGCGAAAGCAGTGTAGAGGGGGATAACCTAGGGAGTCCTATAATGAGAGAAGAGTTTGAGATAGCACTAAAAAGTTTAAGGAATAATAAAGCACCAGGTATAGATGGCTTGCAGGCAGAAATCTTAAAGTGCGCAGGTCAAGAGGTAATAGATCGTTTATTTAAACTAGTTAGTCGCATATACCTGACAGGCGAGATTCCAGAAGATTACAAACGGAACATCATAGTAGCTTTGCCAAAAAGGAAAGGCGCGGATAGATGCGAAAATTTTAGAACTATCAGTTTAACTTCCCATGCGTCAAAAATTTTAACTAGAATTGTGCAAAGAAGGATGGAGAAAAAGGCGGAAGAAATATTAGGAGAAGATCAGTTCGGATTTAGACGAAATAGAGGAACGCGCGAGGCCATTCTAGCTTTACGAGTAATTATAGAAAAAACGATAGAAAAGAGAAAGAGCGTCTATATAGGATTTGTAGATTTAGAAAAAGCCTTCGACAACGTAAAATGGGGGAAGATGTTCGAAGTGCTGAGAAAGGTAGGGATGAAATACAGGGACAGAAGAATAATACATAATCTCTACAAAGAGCAAAAGGCAGTTATAGAATGTGAGCAGGAACAAAGGGAAGTAGATATCCGGAAGGGAGTGAGACAGGGATGTGCATTGTCACCTCTAGTTTTCAACTTATATATCGAAGATGCGATTAATATTGTTAAGGAAAGAACAGCCTCAGGGATCAATGTACAGGGCCAAACTATTAACATGCTCAGATTTGCGGATGATATAGCAGTGTTAGCATCTAGCGAAGAAGAATTAGGAGCGGCTTTGAATGAAATGGAAGCAGTTTTGACACAGGGCTTCGGCATGAAAATCAATAAAAAGAAAACTAAAATTTTGGTATGTAGGGGATGTGAAAATAGAACTAAAATGGAAATACAAATTGGAAATGAGAAGATAGAGGAGGTCGCGGATTTCTGCTACTTAGGAAGTAAAATAACTCAAGACGGTAGGAGCACTAAAGATATAAAACAAAGAATGGCGCAGGGCCGAGTTGCGTTTAACAAAAAGAAACAACTGTTATGCTCGAGAACGGTTAATATAGAGACTAGGAAGAGACTCTTAACGTCGTATGTATGGAGTACGGCATTATACGGGTGCGAAACTTGGACAATAGGAGAAGCGGATAGAAAAAGAGTAGAAGCGTTTGAAATGTGGTGCTACAGACGCATGATGAAGATACCGTGGATAGATAAGGTTAGCAATAGGGAAGTATTAGAAAGAGTTGGGGAAAAGCGAAAGGTATGGAAAACAATAAAGAGTAGGAGAGATAGGATGGTAGGACACCTTCTAAGACACGAAGGAATAGTTCGTGACATACTAGAGTCAGAGATAGGAATAAAAAGAGGTAGGGGTAGGCCTAGATTAGACTACTGCTCTCAAATAGTTAGGGATGTAGGATGTTCTACTTTTAGGGAAATGCGTAGGTTAGCTCAGGA
Organism: Xestobium rufovillosum; assembly: GCA_963966045.1. Classification (NCBI taxonomy): domain Eukaryota; kingdom Metazoa; phylum Arthropoda; class Insecta; order Coleoptera; family Ptinidae; genus Xestobium; species Xestobium rufovillosum. Next base: position 25,602,782 of record OZ014493.1, on the reverse strand, counting down.
TAGAAAAGAATGGAGGTACGCGTCCAACCAGTCTTCGGACTGAGAACCTTATGATGATGAATGTTTTTGAAACTAGTAAAATTGAATTATAACAACAGTTTTAATATGAAGTATGTGCACACCACGACTAAACACTAATGATCGTTTACTTCTTAATTTGGATTAGTAACAAAAAAAATCGATTCTGAAAATTTATTTATACAATTTTTCTCAAAATTTTTAGTTAGCGCATAAATAACACACCAAACCACACATACTTGGGCCGCCCAACAGACGGAGTGATCACCCTGCAAGAACGTGCTCTAGCGGGGTCAATATTAATTTATGACGACCGTATTGGAGTGATGCGACTTCGTTGGGTCTAAAGAAAGCGCATCACTGCGGTTCTGTCGTCCTAAAATGATACTGGTCCGTCTAGAGCTCATGCTTGCAGGGTGATCACTCCGTCTGTTGGGCGGCCCAAGTATAACAACAAAATTGAAGATTATCTTATTAAAAATATCATTAATTTAATAAATCTTCAAAATTATTACCATTTCTTTGAGTACATGAATTTACTCTATGACTTTTTTGATGCGCTTTAAACTTTCACCCTCGTTAGTAATAGCCGTAACTTGAGAGTAGAATATTGTATTTTATCTGCAAATACTCTTAAAAGGTTGCCCTCTTAATGATAGATTCAACCCCTTAGTCTAGATAAATTTACATAGAAAATAGCAATTGAACGGACGTTGTTACAGAAACGTACTCATACATACACGATTTCATGATAATTAACTATAAATTTGACGTTTTCCGGGTCACGGCAACCACAATATGTCACATTATGCGTTCGGAAACGCAGACGTAATGAACCTATAATTTGACGACTGGATATTAATAATGTAAAACGTCAAAAGCGGAATATTCATCCTATCGTTTGCAATATTGAGTTTTGAGGAAAATATTACAACGGCTCGCCGCTACCCCCTGACATTCGTTATGTCGGCTTCAATAATAAGCAGATGTTTGCAAACAAACTATCTCTTTAAATGTCTGGTACTGTCAATAGTTTTCAGCGAGCCAGACAGTTGAAACTTCGTAAAGTTGTTTGGTGTAATGTACTGTAAGGTTAAATTCTTTAATGCCTTGTGTTCTTGATGACGGTTCTTATCATTTTTGAGAACTTTCACTTCTTAATTTTCACTCTCAATACAAGAGATCCTTATAGAGAATTTCTACTTTCTGTTTCTGGATCGTCTTCTTCCTTTATTTTAACGTTCACGTTGTTTTAACATTGATGACCTTAATCTTTCAATATTAAGACATTAGGTACCTTAAAAGTATTTCTATGTTTCATAAAAATATTCTTGTTAATAAACGGATATTATACATGTAATGTATATCCCAAGTGCTTTAGTACCTATAAAAAATAATAAACCACCAAAAAGTTTTATTTTAAAACCTTGTCAAAGTAATTTATTTGAGGTGATAAATAATTTTAACACCAACCTTGTACGAACACAAGTTCTGGTACGAATGAGGTTTGTTTTTGATCAATGTGAGATAACCCATCACAGTTTGTGAGCTTTCATGGCTGTCACTTCGGAATAATAGATTCTTCCGGGTAGTGGCGTTCGTTGAACTTCACTGTTTTCGATGAATTCAATGGTGCGTTGGACATCCAAATTGCGTAATGCATCGAAACCATGTTTCTTTTAGGATCCTCAAGTCTAACGCGATTTGTTTTTGTTTTCTTTATGGCTTTGTTAAATTTTTTTTTTATTTCTACCGCAAACATTTTTCCAAACGTGGTTGTAAATTAAGTGCTAGTTAGGAATGACTGTTAACGCACTGTTAACGAAATTTAAAACGTCAAATAGTAGGTTAAAAGGTACTCGAAAACTGGAATGTTCTTTTGTTATTGTTGTATAGCACTGTCTTGCATCAGGTATTGCAGTGTGTATTTATGTTTAATTCCTGGACTTACAAAGGAACAAAATGGTTTCCTTCTAAGCGAAATTCAGTCGTCCGATAAATTACCCATTTCACAATTCACATAAGTTTAAACCTTCCATGTAACAGGCTTCATTAAATTTCGATGTACTTTTTATTCAAAATAGTCAATCATTTTTTATTCAGCAACAAGCACTTTATTGACATTCTATTCTCAGATCTAAATTCAAAGTGAACGGATCTATACCCCCATAATTTTACACTACTTCCAAAATTCGAACTATACTAAACTTTCGCTCGGAAAGTACGAAATGTGGGTTCCAGTCCCGGATGCGTTTCGTCAGCTTTCCTGGTATTTCTCATTTTAAATTAACTCTAGGCAAGTATCACAAAGTTTTCAGTTCGAAGACTGGTTAAACGCGTACCTACCTCAATCCTTTCCTATCCTGAGCTAGGCTACAAATTTACCTAAACTATTTGAGAGCAGAGTCTAATCTGGGCCTATACCCTACCTCTTTTTATTCCTATCTCTGGCTCGAGTATGTCGCGAACTATTCCTTCGTGTCTCAGAAGGTGTCCTACCATTCAATTTCTCCCATTCTTTATTGTCTTCCATACCATTCGCTTTTCCCCAACTCTTTCTAATACCTTCTTATTGCTAACCTTATCTATCCATGGTATCTTCATCATGCGTCTGTAGCACTACATTTCGAGCACTTCTACCCTTTTTCGATCCGTTTCTAATATTGTACAAGTTTCGCAGCCGTATAATTCCGTACTCCATACATACGTCTGTAAGAAGAGTCTCTTGCGAGTTTCTGCATTAACCGTTCCCGAGTTTTCTACTAAATATCTTCGAAACAAGTTCAGATAAAATTATGAAATTTAATGGAATGCAAATTTTTACGGAAAAATTGAAAACTACAACATGTTCTACAAAAAAGTTGGGGCAAATCTTACCTCCGCCACCCCCAGATTTGAGACGCCCCTGTTAAATTTTAAAAATTATGTTTACAGCAAACGCTTCAGCATCTGGTACTTACACATTCCATTAAATTTAATAATTTTAACCAGGGGCGGCTCCTCACTAAGTGCGCTCGTGCGCGCGCACTGCCTACAAGAATATGTTTTTAACCTTTTTTGATAAGGTTCAAACCTTACCTATAATTATAAACTAATAAGTTTAAAACTTTTTGAATCTATAGCGTTTAGCTGCCGCAATATTATATTAATTACTAGCGGGCCCGGCAGACGTTGTCCTGCCCGACATTAAAAAAATTTCCGTAAAAAAATCCTAGAACCCGACTGCAGCGCCACTTACCGGGTCTAATTTTGAATGTAAACCATTCAGGGACCCACTCAAACACACACAAAAAAAATAATCAAAATCGGTCCAGCCGCTTTTAAAAATATTCCTAGAACCCGATTGCAGCGCCACCTACCGAATCCAATTGTGAATGTAAACCATCCAGGGATCCACTCCAACACACACAAAATTATTAATGAAAATCGATCCAGCCGTTTAGGAGGAGTTCAGTAACACCCGATTGCAGCGCCACCTACCGGGTCCAATTGTGAATGTAAACCATCCAGGTACCTACTCCAACAAACAAAAAAAATTCATCAAAATCGGTCCAGCCGTTCAAAAAAACTCCTGGAACCCGATTGGATCGCCATCTACCGGGTTCAATTGTGAATGTAAACCATTCAGGGACCCACTCCAACACACACAAAAAATTTCATCAAAATCGGTCCAGCCGTTCAAAAAAATTCCTAGAACCCGATTGCAGAGCCACCTACCGGGTCCAATGGTGAATGTAAACCATCCAGGGACCCACTCCAACACACAAAAAATTTCATCAAAATCGGTCTAGCCGTTTAGGAGGAATTCGGTGACATACACACGTACAGACTGTCAAACGCGCGAAGTTAAAATAGGCGTTACGTTTTCTCAAATTTTCCAATTTTCTGCGCAATTTTCTTAATTTCCGTTCCGTAAGAACCTTCCACAAAGTATTAGAAACCATAAAAAAAGATGAATGAAATCGGTTAAGTCGTTCTCAAGTTAGTTATAGCGTGACCAAGGGAAATAGGGATTCATTTGGATATTGTTCATACAAAAATACTAAAATCGCTTATAAAAATGGGGGGTGGGGGTAGGAGGGTGAAAAATACTTTACGACCTATTCTCATACCTACTAAATGTACAAAAAAATTCAATTATTCGGATATTGTTCATATAAAAATACTAAAATCGCGATTAATAAATGGGGGTTGGGGGTAGGAGGGTGAAAAATGCTTTACGACCTATTCTCATACCTACAAAATGTATAAAAGAAATTTCAATTATTTGGATATTGTTCATACAAAACTTCTAAAATCGCGATGAAAAAATGGGGGGTGGGGGTAGGAGGGTGAAAAATACTTTACGACCTATTCTCATACCTACCAAATGTACAAAAAAAAATTCATAAAAATCGGTCGAGCCGTTTCGGAGGAGTGCGACCACAAACACCGTGACACGAGAATTTTATATATTAGACTAGCGGGCCCGGCAGACGTTGTCCTGCCCGACATTAAAAAAATGTTCGTAAAAAAAATCCTAGAACCCGATTGCAGCGCCACCTACCGGATCCAATTGTGAATATAAACCATCCAGGGACCCACTCCAACACACAAAAAATTTCATCAAAATCGATCCAGCCGTTCAAAAAAATTCCTACAACCCGATTGCAGAGCCACCTACCGGGTCCAATTGTGAATGTAAACCATCCAGGGACCCACTACAACATACACAAAAAATTTCATAAATTAAAAAAAAAATTCGTCAAAAAAATTCCTAGAACCCGATTGCAGCGCCACCTACCGGTTCCAACTGTGAATATAAACCATCCAGGGACCCACTCCAACACACAAAAAATTTCATCAAAATCGATCCAGCCGTTCAAAAAAATTCCTACAACCCGATTGCAGAGCCACCTACCGGGTCCAATTGTGAATGTAAACCATCCAGGGACCCACTTCAATACACACAAAAAATTTCATCAAAATCGGTCCAGCCGTTTAGGAGGAATTTTCTTAATTTTTCGTTCCGTAAGAACCTCCTACAAAGTATTAGAAACCATAAAAAAAGATGAATGAAATCGGTTAAGTCGTAGATTGTTCATACAAAAATACTAAAATCGGGATTAAAAAATGGAGGGTGGGGGTAAGAGGGTGAAAAATACTTTACGACCTATTCTCATACCTACCAAATGTACAAAAAAATTTTCAATTATTTGGATATTGTTCATACAAAAATACTAAAATCGCGATTAAAAAATGAGGGGTGGGGGTAGGAGGGTGAAAAATACTTTACGACCTATTCTCATACCTACCAAATGTACAAAAAAATTCAATTATTTGGATATTGTTCATACAAAAATACTAAAATCGAAACAGATGAAACAGATGAATGAAATCGGTTAAGTCGTTCTCAAGTTATGGCGTAACCAAGGGAAATAGGGATTCATTTTTATTGTTCATACAAAAATACTAAAATCGCGAATAAAAAAATGGGGGTTGGGGATAGGAGGGTGGAAAATACTTTACGACCTATTCTCATCTACCAAATGTACAAAAAAAATTTCATAAAAATCGGTCCAGCCGTTTCGGAGGAGTGCGACCACAAACACCGTGACACGAGATTTTTAGAGTACTTTTACACGAGGCTACTGTATTCCAGATACTGTATCCGAGATACAGTCTCCTTTAGGAATTCTTTTCAGATGCTTCTAGGCGACTGTTGGCATACTTTTTTGCACTTGCGTATTAGACACAATTTTGGGCGAGTGTTTTCAGTTCAGTGGCGGACGGATAGCGTTTATTACAAAAGTTTTAGAAAATACAAAGTTAAAAAACATCATGGACATTGAAGAAATGCTTTTGTTATAGGTGTACTCTAGTAGGTAAAAAGAAGGGCGCAAACAAACAACTTGCCATATTCATTTTGTGTAGATGAAGTTAATTCCTCAAATCCTTCAAACATTTATTTGAAAACTTCTATCTAGCACTTTTACCTTTTATTTTCATTGGAATAATCATATTCGGAAGTGTTCCACGAACAAGGACGTGTTTCGATTAAAAGAATACATTTGTTATTATCAAACGTACGTTCCATCATTTGGTGTCGAGTGCATAGAAAATTATATAATTATAATATAATTATATAATTTTCTATGCACTCGACACCAAATAACGAACCACACTGATAAGTTGCTGCTTGAAAAGTATCGTTGTCTAAATGGTTCCATAAGAAACAATACAGGATCGGTATCCGAAAGTCGTAAAATCGCCGGGCGACTGGGATTTGTGGGATACTGAAATTTTGCATGCCGCTACTGTATGCGAGAAGTTGCCCGTATAAATGGCTCCATAAGATGCAACGTAATAGGTGTATGCCAGATACCAGTCTCCCGCATACAGTATCCTCGTCTAAAAGTACCCTTATACACCGGGTGGGGATTTAGTGTGTAATTGGCCCATATCTCTGGAACTATTTAAGATATCAAAATGAAATTTTGCGCGAATGTGGGGAACCACATGGAGCATTTCCCAAAATTATTTAGGTATATACAGGATGTTCACTTTCTGAGTACCAGACCAAAGTTCTATTTCTTTAAATGGAAACCCTACGTGTCCTTGCATAATATGGATTCCCCATGAAAATTGATATACTACATGATGTGGTTTTGACTAAGGAATGTTAAAATATTGACATTTTTGTGCTATTATGGATCCAAATTTATGACGCTACTGACGCATACTAACCAAAGCCACCTAAAATTTCTTTATTGAAATAGGTTCACACACTACTGTATTTTTGAAATCTATAAATAATTTTATCATAATGCTTGAGATAATACAGGGTGGTTAAGTTATGCAAAACAAAAGTTTTCTCAAAAATTTCAAATGGAACACCATGTATATTATTTGTACAATTGATGGTCATTTTACTAAGCTTTTTATTGATGTGGATATTGCCAAGTTTACCAGTAAAAGTTTCGGCAGAATGTACAATTGAATTATAAAAATGTAGAGTTTCGTCATTATTTTACATTATTTTTGATGATCTTCCCTATTTTGTCACCCAAAACTCCAAAAAATGTTTGTATTTTGCTTCTATAGAATATTTAGCGAATGAAGTTTACATTAACACAAGAAATCCCATCGCAAGATTATTCCTTAAAGATAATATTTTCTTCCATGGCACTCCTTGTTTGAAAATTATACCAGACTTTAAAAGACATTATACATTGAAGAATATAACCATAAAGAAACAATTTTACAATAAGATTTATTGTCTTTATATTGATACCAATTTGCAAATGCAAAATATAAACATTATTGTGAGTTTTGAGCAACAGAATAGGGGGAATTCGCCAAAAAGAGTATAAACTAATAATGAAATTCAGTAATTTTGATGTTCAATCGTAATATCTGCCGAAACTATCAGTGGTAGACCTGGCAATATCTACATCAATTAAAAGCTTAGTTAACTGACTGTCAGTTGTGCAAATAATATACATGGTATTCTATTTGAAAGTTTTGAGAAAAATTTCCTTTTACGTAACTTAACCACCTTGTATAATCCTAAGTATTATGGTGAAAGTATTTATAGATTTCAAAAATACAGCAGTGTGTAAACCCCTTTCAATAAAAAATAATTAGGTGGCTTTGGTTAGTAAGTGCCAGTAGTGTCATAAATTTGGCACTTTAATGACACAAAAATGTCAATATCTTAACAGTCCTTACTCAAAACCACATCATGTAGTATATCAATTTTCATGAAATTTTATGGGGAATCGAAATCACGCTAATACATGTGGGGTTTCCATTTAAAGAAATAGAACTTTGGTCTGGTACTCAGAATGTCAACATCCTGTATATACATAAATAATTTTACGAAATGCTCCATGTGGTTCCCTACATTCGTGTAAAATTTCATTTTGATATCTTAAGCATTACCAGAGTTATGAACCGATTACACACTAAATCCCCACCCGGTATATTAGAAGATTAGGCGAGATAATAAATAGTACGCGCTGTAAGCATCCTACGTTGTCTGTTTCAAAATGCCTAGCACACACATAGCCAGCCGTCTGAGTATTGTGAGGTGTGGATCTGTTCGGCGCTCTAGACAAATGCACATTCGATATGGGAGCGAGATCAGGGCGACCCGTGAAAATTTCTAGTGTAATTTTCGTCCACATGTTTTTGTCTAATAAGAAGCAGTAGGATGAGGAGCAAAAAAGGTTTTGCGGAGTTTTTAAATCCCCGAGCGAAGAAAATGGTGCTTCATTTAATAAGCTAGTTTGAAGAGGAGCTAAGAAAATCTGTAGAAAACGGTGACCGAAAAAATCTAGAGTCGGTCTATAAAAAAGTATCAGAAGCGCTAAATATGAGCATAAGGACTGTACAGGGTATCCCACGACGACCTTTCACGATCTGTATACAGGATGGCCCGAAATTAGCGTGCAATATTTTACCAGCGTGTTCTGTGGTCAAAAATAAGACAAAAGGTTCCTATAAGCGTATACCGAAATATACTTCGCACGGGAGGTATAGCTTTCTAAAAGAGAAGACCTGAAGACGTTTTCTTCTAAATATCTTCGAAACAAGTTCAGTTAAAATTATGAAATTTAATGGAATGTGTAAGTACCAAATACTGAATCTTTTTCTGTGCAAATAATTTTTAAAATTTAACAGGGGCGTCTCAAATCTGGGGGTGGCGCAGGTAAGATTTACCCCAACTTTTTTTAGAACATGTCATTGTCAATTTTTCCATAAAAATATGAAACTTCAATTTTTTGCAAAAAAATGTGCTTCTGTCTCGTTTTGATAGGAGACACCGTTATCGAGTACAATCGATTCAAAAATTTCGCTGCATGCCCAAAAAATTCCTACAAGAAGTGGAGAACTTTGTTTGTATACTTAAACGAGACAGGAGCACATTATTTTGCAAAAAACTCTGAAGTTGCAAATTTTTACGGAAAAATTGAAAACTACATGTTCTACAAAAAAGTTGGGGTAGGTAAATCTTACCTCCGCCACCCCCAGATTTGAGACGCCCCTGTTAAATTTAACAAATCATGTTTACAGCAAACGATTCAGCATTTGGTACTTACACATTCCGTTAACTTTAATAATTTTAAGCAGAACACGCTGGTAAAATATTGCACGCTAATTTCGGGCCACCTGTATACCTATAGGTAATAACTGTAGAGTGTAGTTTGGTGGAAAAGCTTCCTCCTGTGATACGTATTTAAAGAGAAAGAAATTTTATTCTCTAGGATAATTATTTCCACTGGTTCCGTAATTTGCGCGGTTCCGAGGAATCGACCGGTTCCGTAAATTATGCAGACCCCTTTCGCTTTCCTACATTTCCGAATCATTTCCCACTTGATCGCCTTATATCTCTCTTTCCCTCTTTCATCTAACCTATTTTTATATTTTCTCCTTTCCTCTATTAGGCTCACAATATATTTTGTTATCCAGGACTTTCTACTTTCATTGTGTTTATGACCCAAAATATCTCTAGCTGCGGAATCTAAACTAGGTATTTAATGCAATATTTTTCTGCAAAATATATAATAAAGGTGTAACAGAAGAAATACATACGTTCAGGTGGTGCACCCTGTATAAGATAGGCAGGTAGCTATTTTTTAGACTGACTTGCATTAATAATATAATTTCCGAAAGGGAACATTTTTAACCACTTCAACTAATTTTACACCCAGTTCTTGGAATAAATCTGAATATTTTTCCCAAAAGTGTTCTTGTAGGTACCTAAGCATAATCGGCATAAAAAGCCTATCAATCAAAATTAGTATTCAAGTTGTTAAATTTTTTTCCGTTTATATCAACTACCTGCTTTATATAGACTACTCGCAGAAATATTTCTAAGTACATAATTCTTTTAGCATAAAATGTACAAAAACTGCATACAAGTAGTGAGTGAGCTAACCAATTTTTTCAATTGTTTTTATACAAAGCGTTGTCATTTATTTTAAACATATCTGTACCTTGATCAGTTTTCAGTTTATCGGGTAGTGTGGTCTAGTGCAGACGTCTAAATTATGCGGTTTATAAAATTATAACAAATAATAATTAATAATTAAGTATTGTGTGTTGTAAATAATAACTATTACCCAATTCAACAATCTAAATCTATGTTCTTGCGTCTGCGTGCATTAATAATTTAAGTGTTCAAATTAACGGCCGTTTGCTTCGGGAATTATAAACAGAAGTTTTCTTCCGAAAAGTGAATAATGGCGCCAGAATTTAACGAAATTACGTATCGAAAATCGAAATAATTTATTATTTAAGTGTGGACAGTGTGCTTAGTGACTGAAATGGAGTGGAATTTGGATATGAAGTTAAGGAGTCTGCTTGGTGTGATGTAAGTTTTTTTTATTTACTAAAATAGTCAGCCATTTTTTGTTTTGTTCGAAGCAAATATTTTCAATGTTTTTTGCGTCAAATCACATTGTTTGAACTTTTTATGCTTGTCTGGTAAGGTGAGCGTTTTTCAGTTCTAAATAAATGTAGAGAAAATTTGCTGCTCGATAACCTGAAAAGAAATTTTGACCTATAATAGTGCTTAGTCTGTCCATGCCTATCTCTGGTTCTATCCCAGATACAAACATGAAATTTTACTTGTATATTATGAAGAACCCCGTGAAGCTTATGATAATAATTTTGATGTATGTACCTATATGTTCGCACGTTTACAAACAACATTTGTTTACATATTTGGATTTCACCTTAAAAATTAGGATTTTTGCTGTAATTTTATACCAGTTTTAGGGAATTTTCCCTATTTTGCCATCCTCAGAAAAATGCCTAAACTTTGTTTTTACAGAAAATAACCTGTACCTAGGTAAATAATTTTGCCTTATAACCAATAAGACATAGGGTGCCAGGTATTCTCAAAATTAGGTATCGGGCAAATTTTTATTTTCTTGGCTTTTTTATGCGTCTGATTATAATTTACACCATCAGTGCCCTAATCGAATGTTTAATTTTTTTCTTTTGTTACTACTGTATCTCGTGGAGGGAATGAGATCATATCTGGCAAGGTTAGGGATATTTCTTTCTTTTTTTATTAACATAAATTCATATTCCAATATTGTAATTTAGTTTTGTCATGGTACAATTTCGAGGATCACCATTAAAATCTTGCTTAATTTTGAAAGATCGATGCTAATTAATGTACCAGTGCAAAAACTAATCCATCTCAAAGGGTTATGAAAAATATAAAAATTATGTTTTTTGCGGCATCATCACTCATACTAATTTATCAAGTATACAGTGTGTGTTACTAGTTAGTGCCGAGAAAACAGGTAAATATTAAATGAAATGAATGCAAATATTTTAAAAATCAAAAGTGTGTACGTGAAACCGGTATTCGGGAAAGCAAACGGCTCGGTTTCTCGTCGAAAAATCGCGGTTTAATTTAAAATTGAGTGCCCCCTCCTTAACCTGGATCTGGATTTTGAATCGCAACATAAGCTGGTTACGATGTAAGTGTCTTTTTAAATTTTGTACTATATTTACGACACTATTTGTATTGATTTTTTAAAAAACTTTGTCTCATTTATATTTTACGTATTATATTTTGTTTTTCTCTTGTTACAGCTTGCCTCATCGGAGCGTCGGATCGTAACTGGCAAGGTCAGTCATTATTCTTTTGCTTTTGTATCGCTAATATTTTTCTTTTTTTCTATTTGGACATTTATTCAAAGTTGTGGGGAAAATATAAAGTACGTTCGTTTTTTCGGTGAATCGAGCACCAAATTATTTTCCATGCGTGTTGTGTTATTCGAGTGTGTGTGTAACCCTTTCAGGATAAATTCAAGGAACGTATGTAGTAATTTTTGGCACGGGTTTGTTTTATTAATCTATTTTTTTTTGTTTCAGAAAACGATAGTCAAGTTAAAATTATTAAATTTAATGGAATGTGTAAGTACCAAATGCTGAATCGTTTGCTCTAAACATAATTTTTAAAATTTAACAGGGGCGTCTCAAATCTGGGGGTGGCGGAGGTAAGATTTACCTACCCCAACTTTTTTGTAGAACATGTAGTTTTCAATTTTTCCGTAAAAATTTGCAACTTCAGTTTTTTGCAAAATAATGTGCTCCTGTCTCATTTAAGTATACAAACAAAGTTCTCTACTTATTCTTGTAGGAATTTTTTGGCACTCAGCGAAATTTTTGAATCTATTGTACTCGATAACGGTGTCTCCTATCAAAACGAGACAGGAGCACATTTTTTTGCATAAAACTCCGAAGTTTCATATTTTTATGGAAAAATTGAAAATGACATGTTCTAAAAAAAGTTGGGGTAAATGGTAAATCTTACCTCCGCCACCCCCAGATTTGAGACGCCCCTGTTAAATTTTAAAATTATGTTTGCAGCAAAAGATTCAGCATTTGGTACTTACACATTCCATTAAATTTCATAATTTTAACTGGACTTGTTTCGAAGATATTTAGAATAAAACCTCTTCAGCCCTTCTCTTTTAGAAAGCTACAGCTCCCTTGCGAAGCATATTTCGGTATACGCTTATAGGAACTTTTTGTCTTATTTTTAACCACGAACACGGTGGTAAAATATTGCACGCTAATTTCGGGCCTCCCTGTATAAGTCAAAAATTAGAGGTGACAATGCATATCCCTGTCTCACTCTCTTCCGGATATCTACTTCTCTTCTTTAATGCACAAATTCTATAACTGCCGTTTGCTCTTTGTAGAGATTATGTATTATCCTTCTGTCTTTATATTTTATCCCTACCTTTCTGAGCACTTCGAACATCTTCCCCCATTTTTCTAAATCTACAGATCCTAGACGCTCTTTCCCTTTTCTATTGTTTTTTCTATAATTACTAGTAAAGTTAGAAGGCTCTCGCGCGTTCCTCTTTTTCGTCTAAATCCGAACTGATCTTCTCCTAATGTTTCTTCTTCCCTTTACTCCATCCTTCTTTGCACAATTATAGTTAAAATTTTTGGCGCGTGGGAAGTTAAATTGATAGTTCTAAAATTCTCGCACTTATCCGCGCATTTCCTTTTTGACAAAGCGACTATGATGTTCTTTTTGTAATCTTCTGGAATCTCACCTGTCTCGTATATACGGCTAACTAGTTTAAATAGACGCTCTCTTACCTCTTGACCTGCACGCTTTAAATGCTTTAATGCTTTAAATGCTTTAATATCCATCTCAATTTTAAAATATTCTAACTTTCCTACATGCTTCATACTCCTAACATTCCACGCTCCGACCCGTGAAATGTTACACTTATTATTGTTGATGACTCCTCCCGAAGCAGTCCCCGCCCGGAGATCCGAATACAGGGTTATTTTACCTCCTGAATATTTTCAGTACACTGTTCTAGGAATAAAATAATGTGGTGGTTTCGCGTTGTCTTCCACATCGCAGAGACTGTGGGGGTCGGTAGTGCCATACCGACCCCCACAGTCTCTGCCACTCTGATTACTGAAAGAGCTTCTGCCATCTTTCAGGGACTTGATTTAGTCTGTCTTCTCAATAAAGCCCACCCCCCTAATATGGTTGAACCTATGGTTCGGCTCTTTAGATCATTGAAGCACACAAGTCATCCCACCCGTATCAGTATTAGATACTGGAACTGCGTCAAGGTACAAGCAAGTAGGGTAAGTATGTCAAATTATATAGTCATTAAACGTTTGTGCTTATAAATTTTCTGTACATTAAAATAGTCAAACTGAAGAGTAAACTGAAGTATCTACGTATTACAAGATTGCAGTATGCTTCTTCCGTAAAAGTTGGTTGGGAGTACCTGTGGCGCAATGAAGGTACAGATGCGGTGTACGAAAGGGCTCAACAAATATGTTTCTCTCATCTCTAGCATTAAATCTTAAATTCTTCAAAATGGAATTGCTGTACACGTCCCCTAATAGTAGCTTACCTATATGCATAATATTATGCGGTTCTACCCAGTCTCTGTGATGAACCACATTCTCTGAAACTTATTTACAGCGAAATCTCTTCAGAATTTGTTGCCCAAGTTAACTTCCAAATCTCGGACCTTGGCCGCGTCCCAGTTGGTATTTAGTGCGGGGGCTCTTGTACAGGGTGCCCCAGTTGAGGCAACTTTGTTATTATTTAGTTCCGACAAAACCATCTTCTGGTTAATTTTCTTTTTGGGGACCATATTGGATTTTTACATATTTAGAAAGCGCTAATTTTTATGATTAAAGTGATACACCACATCCCGATAGTTTCTTTCCTCCGTAATTGGCAATCGGCAGTGACAGAAAAAATTGATAAAACAGATTATTTTGAAACTTAAACCGCAAACGTCTTGCACAGAAGCAGACGAAAATGAAACCTCAATCGAGTACACCTTAGCTTATTCAAATTTGGTTAGCGATAGACGTAGAATTCAGTGACGTCTCACAGTTTACAAGATGTGGTTCGGATTGCGGTCCATAATTTAATGTCTGGCGGGGTACTGGCCCGAGAAGCACGCACTATGCAGTTGTTCGAAATTTTCAGTATCAGTAATAAATCTACTGAAATATGATAAAGAAATGTTGAAAATCAATCCAAATACGTAAAGACTTTGATGCATAAAATAAATTTTTGTGTGCGGCCATAATTGTTACGTATGTTTTATTACAAAAACTGTTTTACTTTTACATATTTCTATAATGAGATATACAAATAACTACAGGAAATAACTAGTAATAATACTCAGTTGTGCCATGATAAATATAATATAACATTTTTTCAATGTGTTCGTGAAAGAATGAAGACGATAACCTACATATGGACATATATTTCTAATAAGGGACAAAGCTGCTTTCCTAATCCATCTTCATATGATAATATATTATACGTGCTTTGAAAGCATAATCCTTAGTGAACCTTGAGGCAGTCCGCTACTTATTGCAATATTTAATTCAAATTACTTCCCATAGTCAGTAAACATGTAAATACTACTCATGGAATGAAGCGAAATTTTAAAACAGAAAATAATACGATCTGCTTCAACTCAGTTGGTTCTCCATCAATCCATATCTATGAGACTAAATTATGATTTGTGTTCTCTGATTCAGTACTCTCCGAGTACCTAAACAGTTCTTCCCAGATGGTTCCAAGTCACAAACAGAGTGCCGTATTCCAGTATTTACAAATGAAAGATTAGAAACGAGTAAAGTAATGATAACATGAACACGAACTATATTGCTAATGATAATACGGTTAAGATATTTCGTTCCAGAGAAGATGAGAACGTTGGATTTTTGGTGTTTTTCACAGAGGGAGAGTTGGAATTGACGCATTTTAAGAGTAAATTCCATAAAGGAGCAGTAATGAGCGGAATGAGTACTCAACAGAAAATTTACAGAGAAGAGAAACAGAAAAAGAACTTGTGATAGGGAAAATAACTATGTATACTAAAGAACAAAACAAGTCGGAGAATTTGACCAAGAATTTTGAAAAAGTGAGGAATAAGGATACCACGTAGAGATAAAGGAGGTAATTTAACGGTCGGAAAGACCAGAATGACGATCAGGAACGATGATGGAAATATAAATATACCTAGCACTGAGGCAATCAAACGTGTTATTCGGATTCTAAGAAATATCGAAACACCAGGTAGTAGAGTAGTTAGTGGAGTAACTGTTGAAATGACGTAATAATGTAATACGATCAAAAGTAAGTTAAAAAGTCTAAATAAATATGGGTCCGTAGACCAACCGTTTTCGAGATATGAGCGGCTTTCTTTGTTGATAGCTTAATCGAGTTAATTTAGTTTACTTTTCAATATCCAGTACTACATAACGATCAATTATCAAAGAAGACGTTCAAAATGTCCTCCTTCAACATAGACACAAGATCTACATCTTCTTCGAAGGGATCTGCCTACCCTTCAAAAAACCCGTTTTTGTTCAAATTGCTTGACAACTTTGTTCAACTCGAAGCTGCAACTCGGCAAGGTTATTTACTGGTGTTGCGTATACTAAACTTCTTAAGTAACCCCAAATGTAAAAATCCAAAGGAATTAAGTCGGGAGACTTTGAGGGCCCCGGAATGGGACCCCTCGTCCTATCCATCTACCGCGAAATGTTTCGTCCAACTTTTGCTTAATACATTACCCTAATTTTTGAAAGATGTGCCTTTAAATCAAAGACGGTGCCTTTTACTTGTGCAAGTTGGGGCACCGCTGCATTTTACGCTTGCTGTTAGGGAGCACCTGAACGACACACTTCGCGGTAAATGGATAGGTGATTTATGCCTGTGCGCAATGTAATCTTCGCTTACCTCTATGGGGTCTTGGTATCCTGTCTTCAAACAGCTACCACTGATCTTAGTTGTTGTATCTTTCACTTTAGTACTGGAGGTAATTTATATATAAGTAAAATGAAATTCAGTTATTCTTGTACCCTAAACTTTATTCCTGTATAATTCTACAATTTTCCTTTTAACGTTTGTTGAAATATACCTTGTTTAGAAGTTTAGCCGAATTCACATGAATTGCGTAAAGCATTATTTCCTACAGCTATCCTACCTACCGACGCAACTTAAGTACAATCAATACAAGATAAATTAGTACACAGATAATGCGAAATAGTACTAAGAATCGTGGGGTTCAGGGGTTCGGACCTAGAGCGGACGGCAAAAACTATCTGGATAAGCAGGGAACTAGTCGACCAAACTAACACTGAGAATGAACTTGTTGCGCGCACTACCTATTTCGGGATCGACTGACAGCTCAGCGACTTTGATCAGTAGTCGAAAGATAGACGAGAGCACGAGCTACGACGAAAAACTTCGAATGCAAGGGTACCGCTGTTTACTAATAACTTTTTCGTTTTTCGGCCGAAATTGAAAATTTCATGTGTTCTTACAAGCCAGACGTTCAGTCTACTATTGCTATTAACCAGATTCTGATATTTTCTTTTCAGGAAAGTTTTATTTGGTTCTATAAGAAGCAGTTTTTCGCCCACATATAACATGCTCTTTCGTTTATTGTTTTCATATTTTTTAACAAATTTCAAAATAGCAATAGTAGATTTGTATTTTAAGAACGGTTTGCAAACAAAAACAACTTAATATCATTTATAGTTTTTGAAATATTTACAAACAGGCGAACGTCTACCGTGCTCCCAAAATTCCTATGTGTGTCGGGCTCTTAATAACCCCCGAAAAAGTCAACTTTTGTTTTTATACTTATTTATACTTAATTATCTTTCAGGCCCCAAGTTTTGAATTCTAATTTAGAGTGGCCCCGTTACACCGCATATTCCATATATTTTTGAGAAGCATCTAAAAATCGAAAAAAAAACATTTCATTTTTGATTCGCTATTATATAAAATTACTAGCGGGCCCGGCAGACGTTGTCCTGCCCGACTTTTAAAAAAATTCCGTAAAAAAAATCCTAGAACCCGATTGCAGCGCCACCTACCGGGTCTAATTGTGAATGTAAACCATTCAGGGACCCACTCAAACACACACAAACAATTTCATCAAAATCGGTCCAGCCGTTTTAAAAAAAAAATCCTAGAACCCGATTGCAGCGCCACCTACCGGGTCCAACTGTGAATGTAAACCATCCAAGGCCCTACTCCAACACACACAAAAAAAATTAATCAAAATCGGTCCAGCCGTTTAGGAGGAGTTCAGTAACACCCGATTGCAGCACCATCTACCGGGTCCAATTGTGAATGTAAACCATCCTGGTGCCCACTCCAACAAACACAAAAAAAATCATCAAAATCGGTCCAGTCGTTCAAAAAAACTCCTGGAATCCGATTGCAGCGCCATCTACCGGGTCCAATTGTGAATGTAAACCATTCAGGGACCCACTCCAACACACAAAAAATTTCATCAAAATCGGTCCAGCCGTTCAAAAAAATTCCTAGAACCCGATTGCAGAGCCACCTACCGGGTCCAATTGTGAATGTAAACCATCCAGGGACCCACTCCAACACACACAAAAAATCTCATCAAAATCGGTCTAGCCGTTTAGGAGGAATTCGGTGACATACAAAAACGCGCGAAGTTAAAATAGTCGTTACGTTTTCTCAAATTTTCCAATTTTCGGTGCAATTTTCTTAATTTTCCGTTCCGTAAGAACCTTCCACAGGGTATTAGAAACCATAAAAAACAGATGAATGAAATCGGTTAAGTCGTTCTCAAGTTATGGCGTGACCAAGGGAAATAGGGATTCATTTTTATTGTTCATACAAAAATACTAAAATCGCGAATAAAAAAAGCGGGGTGGGGGTAGGAGGGTGAAAAATACTTTACGACTTATTCTCATACTTACCAAATGTACAAAAAAAATTTCAATTATTTGGATATTGTTCATACAAAAATACTAAAATCGCGATTAAAAAATGGGGGGTGGGGGTAGGAGGATGAAAAATACTTTACGACCTATTCTCATGCCTACCAAATGTACAAAACAAATTTCATAAAAATCGGTGGAGCCGTTTCGGAGGAGTTCGACCACAAACCCCGTGACACGAGATTTTTATATACTCGTATTAGATTTTCACTTATACACGTTGTTCCGTTTCTTCGCACAGTTTCTAATTTTGTCTTTTTCAATGGAAAGCCCTGTATTTGATGGTAGTTTTGGATTCCTTATTTGATTTAGTTATTAGGGTGTGCAAGATATTTCTTACCTACCTAAAGTGAATATTTCTGACGTCAGAGTATTTTTTGAAGATTTTGTCAAATGCAGAGGAATTTTGATATTTTGGTGGAATAAAAGCAATATCTAGAAGTAACCGTCACTGTAATAAAAACTGGAACTATTAAGCAGAGTAAATGCATCAGTTAAACTAACCTCCAACTAAGAAATCTTGTTGTCAACTCTGATATTGATAATTAAAAGCTACCTAGCACATCCATAACTTAGTCCAGCCTCCCTTTATGCACCTGAAAATGCTGACAATAGGTATATGTTTACCCACCAAACAACGCTCAACAGTGTTCTCTATTTGCTGTCGAAACAACTCTTTCAGTCACTAGTCAAGATTTTTATGTTTCACCAATCACTGCACTGCATTTTTTTTTACTTTTAACTGCTTGAAGCAACTCTTAACAAACAAAATATATTTAATGGTTTGGTTAGTCAAATATTTTGGTAATATACAATTTGTTTAACCGGAAAGAAAGAATTTCAGCGTATCGAATGTCAAGAAACCAATTTTGTGTAAGCAATTTCAAGTTCCTGGAGTTAATAATCTAGCAAGGTATGCAACTCTTTTTGTAACTGTGAATAAGACGAACGTATCTGGCCAAAACAGAAAAACGCTTCAAAGCTATAGTCTTGAAATTAAGAAAAAACTTTAAGACGTGTATGTATGTATCATACCGGGTGTTCACTCGAAAAGTTCGGATGGAATTCCACTATAACCTCTTTGGGGGACGTAAGTCAGTATAGTTGGTAAAACGATTGTAATGTTCCTTCTGAAATCTTCTGGAAATAAATCATTATAGATTAATTAATTTGACGAACGTCACCGTTATCATAATGTATCACAAAAGAAAGGAGCAGAATTTTACTGGTATTCCAAACTTCAATTCCTCTTACCATTTTAATAATGTAAGCATGTTTCCAACGATGCACACACTTTTACCCTGAACATGAAATAAGCGAGACATGCATACCAACCTAATAATGAAAATTGCTCGACAGTAATTTCAAGTTTCAATGTTTAATATTCTGCACCACCCAGGTAACAAATAATACAGACCAATTAGACTTATTATCTAATTACATATTACACGTCTAGTAATAAATATAGAAACGCCACTTTAACGAATCAGTTGGTAACAATTAGAACTCGTTCGGACAGTAATTATATTATGATTGAAAGGAACATGCTCTAGGGGAAAATTCTAACGGACCTGCTTTACCATTCTGTGGCTCAAATTTTTCTGAGTTGAGAGTTGTAGAAAAACTAGTAGCACGCATAAGTCTTCTGTTATGGGTGGTATAGACGGTTTAGGATACCATTTTAGTAGAGTCGAAAAACACTCGTTATAGCAGGAATTTCCTCAGAAGTTGACTTCCAATCTGTAATATTACAATTTATTAAAAACTTGCCTATGTAAGGAAATAGAACAGGCTTTAGTAAATGCGGACACATTATTGCAGCCTCGAAAGGTTATGGAACTTTGCCCAAGGCAAGTCAAAGAAATCTTACTAAATTAATGTTAAACTTATAATGTAAATGTACACATACTACTATTTCAGGGCAAATGAAAATTATAAGTGCCATTTAAGCTCCTTGATTTTTATGAAAATTGAAGCAATTTCGATTTTGTATGAACTTTTCTTCAGTTTCTCATTAGCGCAACTGTCATTATCTTTTTTTAATTCAATCCGAGATTTAAGCATTTCTTGCTTTAGGTTGCTTAGAGTTAATTTTAACGGAATTAACCTTGCACTAAGATTTTTCATACCTACAAATACGGACAAATAAATAACCTTAATCACTTTCCTTAATGCGTTTTCTGGAAAATTTTTCCCATCTTCAGAAGGATTTGTTTCTAGCCTTGAGAAACGTAAATAGACATAATTCCAAGAGAACCAAACAATATTAAAAATCCATAGCATTATGGCATAGTGTAAAGTACGGATAGTTGCCCCGGTTGGATAGTTGCCCCATTTCTCGTAACTCTGGGATGAAACTAGCTGCAGCGATACAAACCACTGCATAATATAGTGTGTACATCCCTCATACCTCAGTAGTCAGACGACCACCCTGAAGTACGCACGTCTGATTTACCACAAGGTCAAAAAAACACGTTGTTAAAAATCGCCGCGAAAATTATTTCATTTAACGAACGGTTTTGCGTTACGAAGATATCTTTGGGGTAAGATAATACTTTTTGATTTTCGTAAGTGAAACGTGTTTTAAATTTGTGGGTTTAATCATTTTCTAACCTAATTATCTAATGGGCTTGTAAAAACTAAGTGAGGCATCTATCCGTACCAAAAAGTATAGTTGCCCCAGTACAACGCCCGGATAGATGCCCACAGAAGATATAGGTGGTCGAGGTGTGTGTACGGATAGTCGCCTTTGTTGATTGCCGGTAAAGCGTCATATTTTTCTTAAATTGTTGGTATGTAGGTATGTTTAATATTAAATTGGGCCGTTTTCGCAAAGGATGTAGAGACGCTACGTGAGGAAACAGGGAGCTCCAGAACGAGCGACCTGGACGGAGGAGGCTTTACAAAATGCTGCAGAAGCTGTTGAGACAGAGACTATGGGTTTAAATGAGGCAGCTCATAAATAAATGTTTAATTAAAAATGGTCAGTTCGGGTTATTTTAACTAAAGGCATCTATCCGTACTTCATAAGGCATCTATCCCACCCCAGTGGGATAGGTGCCCAATTTTAGGGTCTCTTAATTTTAGTTCCAGTTCTTTATCTACTAGCAGTACGATAGTAAATGTTTGGTAGAATGAATATGAAAGGCAACGTTATCACATGCACATAAAAGTACTTACTTATTTTAAGAAACAACAATTGAAAATAGAGTTTGTTAAAAAGTGGGGAATCTCTCCGTACTTTACCCTACTAATAATTCAGAAAAACTGAAAGGAATAAATAATTATGAATGACTGATATTCGCGTTGTCATTGACCTCGTCGAAAACCCAAAAATCAAAATTATAATACAATACGCGTTCCGTTTTGCGCATTGTAATTTAGTGACCCGATATTAAAAAAATATATTTTTCACATTTTTAATTTAGTTTAAAACGAAGGGTTTTTAGGATAAAAGCGAAAAACCTCCTCTAGTAAATAAGGTTATAAAGTGTTCATAGAGGACCGAAGGCCCCGCTTAGGCACTATGGTGGTTTAAGAGAAAGGAGCATGGAAAGGAGTGAAAATGGAGCGTTAAAAATTTATTTTTATGCGAGAAATTGAACGATCAGAACAAAATTTGTACGTACAGGTCATCTACCTATTCATTACGCGTCGATAGAGGCCCTTCCGATTTTTCTACTTCAAGCAAAACACTTAGTTACCAACCAATAAGCAATAACCCACTCGGCGAAGCCGAATACGCAATAATTCCAAGCATCCGATGAACAGATAACGCCAAATACACGTGAAGTTGTTTGTCCGCACGCTCCAATTAAAGGGTTGGCTGTGGGGGTGTCTAGATCCTTTCGAGATTGTATTTAGATACACAGGTTTTTGCCACCCCAGGTCGTCACACCACAACAATATGGTAAAAAATCAGATTAAAATTCAAAATTTTAGGAAAAATTTTCCAAATTCTAGCGTTTCAAAAAAAATTTCTGGGTCTGCGGTCTGCGTTGACGGCCCGTTACGACCACTTTGTTCCTTTTCATTTACCATAAAATGTTTCTTACGGGTTGGACACCTTTTTAAAAGTGACTCTTTTTACTAAGTCTTTCTTTCCAGACTCTGGACATTACGTGGTAAAAAAGATTTTCTGACACCTGCTCTTTGGGGTTACTGAGACCATTCAAATCCGTCTTTGATTATAACAAGCAACTTTTCGAAGCTCTTATGCTCTCCTAGTAAATTTTTGTGACTAAAAACAAGAAAACTACTCGACATTAAATGATGCGTTCGGCAACTCAAAAAGGTGATATTTTCGTACTTCCTAGACATTGACTTATTTGGAAGGTAGTAAGTATAATTGTTACGTAACATAAGATCATTTAAAGAGAACGATGCCGTAAAAATTTATTATGTAAATAAAATAAAAAATCATTGCAGGTACACTTTCATTCCCGTGATGCAGAGTGACATACGTACATAACAATTGATTGATTTTCCTTAGAGAAACAAATTTAAGAACACCGAGGACCCTTAAACGTGTTCGAAGGTTATTGCATCATACTCTAAAGCATTTCTCTGTCGTAAACAAGAACGTCAAGATAGCATCACATTAGAAGAAAAGTAGCACACAAAGATCTCCTTCCAAGACAAAAGCCATCGTTATTCAATGTTAAAGGCACTTGAAGGGCTCAACAATACTAACCCACAGTTGAAAACGAAAAATACTTCGTCAAGTCATCTTTCTAATACCATATTCAATCTACAACACTTTAATCACTCTAATAGGACGCTACGTGCCATGTAAGGACCCCCTTTCTATTACAAGAAATTGTTATGCTGCGTAGATCATATGAACCAGATACGAAACGATGTACAAGGACAAGGAGAAGTACTCCTCCAGGTTGGGTTGAACTTTCAGACGGTATTATCTATAAAATTTTATGATAATTATACACTTCGTATCTACCATAGTATCGCATTTGAATTTCTGTTTTCAATTGAGCTAGTACTACGTGTAAGTAGTAATTTATGCCATCTTACATATATTAGAAATAAACCCGTACTCATACATCTTTCTTAAATCTTCGAATATAATAGCATATAGCTAGGCTTCTTCCTAGACTCCATCACCTTGTGTTAATAGTACAAGAAAAATCTCAATTATTGGTACAATTACATTATAAGTGTAATAAACAAATGCAATACTCTGCTATTTTTACCCAAGTTGAATGTTCTGGAATCGTTCAATTGGAATATAAATAAATTAATCTACAGTGTTTCCTAGGACAACTTTATTTGATTTAATCAGTAATAAATTAATATTATCATAAGGTTCTCAGTTCGAAGGCTGGTTGGACGCGTACCTCCATACTTTTCTATCCTGAGCTAATCTACGCATTTCCCTAAAAGTAGAACATCCTACATTCCTACATCCCTAACTATTTGAGAGCAGTAGTCTAATCTAGGTCTACCCCTACCTCTTTTTATTACTATCTCTGACTCTAGTATGTCACGAACTATTCCTTCGTGTCTTAGAAGGTGTCCTACCATCTTATCTTTCCTATTCTTTATTTTGTTCCATACCTTTCCCTTTTCCCCAACTCTTTCTAATACTTCCCTATTGCTAACCTTATCTATCCACGGTATCTTCATCATGCGTCTGTAGCACCACATTTCAAATGCTTCTACTCTTTTTCAATCCGTTTCTCCTATTGTCCAAGTTTCGCACCCGTATAATGCCGTGCTCCTTACATACGACTTTAAGATTCTCTTCCGATTTTCTACATGAACCGTTCCCAAACATAACAGTTGTTTCTTTTTGTTAAACGCAACTCGACCCTGCGCTATTCTTTGTTTTATATCTTTAGTGCTCCTACCATCTCGAGTTATTTTACTTCCTAAATAGCAGAAATCCGCGACCTCCTCTATCTTCTCATTTCCTATTTGTATTTAAATTTTAGTTCTATTTTCACTCCCTCTAGATACCAAAATTTAAGTTTTCTTTTTATTGATTTTCATGCTGTAGCCCTGTGTCAAAACTGCCTCCATTTCATTCAAAGCCGCTCCTAATTCTTCTTTGCCAGATGCTAACACTGCTATATCATCCGCAAATCTGAGCATGTTAATAGTTTGACCCTGTACATTAATCCTTGAGGCTGTTCTGTCCTCAACAATATTAATCGCATCTTCGATATATAAGTTAAAAACTAGAGGTGACAATGCACATCCCTGTCTCACTCCCTTCCGGATATCTACTTCTCTTCGTTCCTGGTCAAATTATATAACTGCCTTTTGCTCTTTATAGAGAAAGACAACCAAAGTCTGGAAACCTTCATGGCAACTACGATAAATTAGAGTAGGCTTTCCGCGAAGTGGATAATTTTACGTATTAATTGTATAATCTATTTCTTCCATCTAATACTTTATTTAGTAGCTTAGTACTTACTTTTCACTGATGGTATCTCAAAAATGCTGGCTAAAAATTAAAATAAAAAAATTATCTTCATAACACGTCCGCACCACTTAGGCTGAAGTAGTGATGGCGATATTTTCATTTCAATTGGTTTTATAACACTGAAGCTATAATTCAATCTTTCTAGTATAAAAATATATGAAATTAACAGTGCACTACGCAATGACGAAACCAGGACGATTTAGGGGCAAAGGGATACCATGAACCAATAATTTACCTGATAGGATTTAAGTCATATCCTATTTTTAAACAGACTGAAAATTTGAGAAAAATTGGCGTGACAGTAGGTAGGTCAGCGGCGGCTCCTTAATAAGTGCGCTCGTGCGCGCGCACTGCCTACAAAAATATGGTTTTAACCTTTTTTGATAAAAGGTTCAAACCTTATAATTATAAACTAATAAGTTTAAAACTTTTTGAATCTCTGCCGCAATATATATTAATTACTAGCGGGCCCGGCAGACGTTGTCCTGCCTAAAATTACTTTTCGTATTGAAATTTTGATCGTTTATTCAATGTGAAAAATTTTTCTGATTACGTTTATGTTCAACCAAATATGTCGTTCCTATCGTCAGTTATGATCGCGAGTGCATACAAAAAATTATGAGTTTGACAGTTTGTCCGAATTTCCCGACTTACGCCTATCCATATAATACAAAAATCCAATAGAAAAAAGCACTTTCAGTTTTTTCCGAATTTTCCAATTTTCCGGGCAACTTTTCCAGTTTTTCGTTCCCTAAAAACCTTATTTTTGAAAAGAATTAGCCAAATCGGTCCATCCGTTAAGCACTTTCAGTTTTTCCCGAATTTTCACATTTTCCGGTGGATTCTCAAAAAATTTTCTTTCATACAAACCTTGTCCTGACAATTACGATCACAACAAAAAAATAAGCCAAATCGGTCTAGCCGTTAAACACTTTTAGTTTTTCGGGAATTTTCAAATTTTCCGGTGGATTTTTCAAAATTACGATTTTTACAGTTTTTCTGAATTTCCCGACTTACGCATATCCATATCATACAAAAATCCCATAGAAAAAGGCATTTTCAGTTTTTACCGAATTTTCCAATTTTCCGGTCAATTTGTCCTATTTTTCCTTCCCTAATGCCACGTTCGGCCTCTGTTTTGTCGACGTTCCAAATTATTTTGTGCGTAAGTTCCAACTGAGCGCGTCGAACTCGCCTGTACCCGTTGTTCCGGAGTCATAATGGATCGCGCTTGAGGCTTGAGAAATTCTTATTCGACTTGACTCGACGATCATGTAGTTGGCTTGCATTGCGCGTACGCCGGCCGATATTTTGACGCCTCACTGGTGGCATTTTTTCCAAAGAAATACCAAATACATGATCACCACCGATAACACACTGACAATTCAATTTTTAGAACTGTCAAACTGAACGTCACATTTTTGTTTGTAAAACAGATTTTCATACAAACATACCATCCAAATTTTCGACTTTCCCGGTGGATTTTCCAAAATTTTCTTTCATACAAACCTTGTCCTGACAATTACGAACACAACAGAAAAGAAATCAGCCAAATCGGTCGAGCCGTTCTCAAGTGATGAGCTTACATACATACATGTGGCAATTGATTTTTATTTATATAGATTATGCGAGATAATAAATAGTACGCGCTCTAAGCATTCCGCGTCGTCTTTCAAAATGCCTACCACACACGGAACCAGCCGTCCGAGTACTGAGATGTGGCACTCTAAGACAAATGCATATTCGATCGGCGCGACTCGGGAAAATTTCGTCGTATGTGCTTTTAGGTGGAAGAATTGTAGCTCGTCTGGGAGCGCTGTTTGAGCACACACTTACTGTTGGGCGAAGCACGGGACGCGGGAGTTGGTACTTCTGCGGCAGTGTTTATTGTTTTTGTTTACCATATTTAGGTCTGAGATAGCTCGTTGCTTTGCTTGTAACGTGAGTAATTAGCTGCAGATTAGCTGCAGATTATTATTGTGTTGTAATACTCCATTCAGATAAAAATGAATATTTTATCTAAATATAGACTTTTGACGAAAAACTTGAAATAAAATGAAATGGACTTCCTAAGCAGATTAATTGATTTATTGATTTATTCTATGTCCTAAGCCTGTGCGAAGTAACAAATGCTTTTCGAAAGTTCGCGGTAAAAGTTGTGTGCGAAAGTTTAACCTTTTGGATTTGGGATTTTCGTTAAATATTGCGGTGAGTGAAATTTCTTGTTTAAAAATGTTTGAAAATGGCTTCTAAAGCACTTCATTTAAAAAGACTACGGGGAAGAAACCGCCAGACCCCCCCCAACCCCTGAGCGGTGATTTTATTCTAGAGCACTGCCAAGTTCTAAAGTCAGGAGCCGCCACTGAGGTAGGTACTTACTTGACATCAATATGCAAAAAGATATAATGATATTTTAGATAAAAATTAACACATGAAACGAATTAGCATTATTTTTTAACGTTTACAGCCCGCTACAAAAAATTTGATTGACTCCGCGCGAATCATAAATTAAGTATGAATTTTTATAGTGGATTGTTAAGTTAGGAAGCATTCTTATAGCCCAAATCCATCAAGCTTGAAGGCCGCACAAAAACTGGAGGCAATGGTAAAAGCAACAACAAATTCCTTGATAAACGTTGAACCTACATTAGCGCTGCGCACTCACTCACATACCGTACAGATTTCTGTCATTTCTCAAAGGTCAAGTCCGGTAGCCATTTATTCTCCGTTCCGTACCGGATTATTGTTTCGAAACACGTGGCGGCGGCGGCTGCATTACTGACGCTTAAGGACTTCTGTGTCTTACAATTTTACTTTCATAGGTTCAATTAACCGTATCAAGTAGGTGATGAATGAATGCTCTGGAAACTAGAAACCGCATTTCAGAAATTATGCTAACATTATTTATGCATTTATTGTATGACTGACATAAACCTTGGTAGTATAATTTGCTGTGTTTACCCAATTAATACTCAATGAATGTCATATTTCTTATTATTAGATCGTTAAATCACATTTGCTCCCACCAATAGAATATCGGTCTAATGCGGAATAATTATTGCAATTCGTAATTTCTTTGAAGGCATTCGTCAAACATACCACCGAACTGATTGAGATTTGAAGCGAATCGAAATAAAATGGTTCATTTTTGGGTTGCTCAACGTGACTATTTAAAACCCTGAATTAAATTCCTCTGCAGAGGAGGCGCGCGAAAAGTAGCTGTTGAAGAAATTTTGGCGGAGTGGGAGGTTAGCATTTGACGGCAGAAGAGTGCTGACGTAGGTACCCTTAGTACTAAACTATAAATGAAGAATATTCATTTAATGTATTATTGTGTAAAGAGTTATTTAAATACCACCGAACTGATTGAGATTTGAAGCGAATCGAAATAAAATGGTTCATTTTTGGGTTGCTCAACGTGACTATTTAAAACCCTGAATTAAATTCCTCTGCAGAGGAGGCGCGCGAAAAGTAGCTGTTGAAGAAATTTTGGCGGAGTGGGAGGTTAGCATTTGACGGCAGAAGAGTGCTGACGTAGGTACCCTTAGTACTAAACTATAAATGAAGAATATTCATTTAATGTATTATTGTGTAAAGAGTTATTTAAATACCAGGTATGTTCATTTATCGTAATTTATAATATTGCTGCTGCAGCATTTATGAATTTGTGCAACGTTTCATTAGTTCTCTTTGTTCAGTTGATCGATTCATAATTTTGTATTATGTTTTCACAAGATTTAAGGTTGTTTGAATTTGATTTAGGCGTATTACCGCTAGTGGCAGCTGCTAGATTTGGAATCTTAGATGGTGCAATCTAACTTTAGTGCAATTACTAGAATGTAAAATATTATGAGGTGAATGGAGAATTGGATTTAAAGACCCTTCTGGAGCGGGTAGTTTGCCAAAAAAGGGAAATCCAACATTTCCTAAAGGTAAGGAAAAGCAAACCGATCTCAAGTTGTGTGCAATTCAAGCTAAACCCATTTACGTATACTATCTCAATTTAATGTTGGTAACTCATCTGCATCTTCTGGACTGTAGTGTGAATAAGTTAGGTAACACATAACGTAGGTAAAAGACGATCACGTGGCTACTTCAATAGGTTTTCAGCTTAATTCTTAATAAAGTTAATTAATCAGCGCTGAGCAGGTAGTTAGACAGGTAGAAATTTATAAAGGTAGGAGTCCACTTATACAACGACGTTACTCTTCCTGTTTTATTCGGACGTCAATTATTATGAACTGACGTTCTCGGTGCGGTCCCTAAATATGCAGCTGTATCCCTCGGTCTCACGTATTGGGACACGCTGTATATTTGGGCAGGTCGGGTCGTTCTCTTATGAACGATTCTTTCGTTGTATGAACGGTCTGGTCGGTGGAAGATTTATTCGTTGATAACCCTTAAGCTTTCAGTCGCAGAAGGGTGGGTTCTTCTACTATTACTAAACGACGAGCAAATAATAAAACATAAACAAAATAAAACTGACTCTAATTTAACTATGCACATTAAATGAATTGAATAGATAAAACGGAATATATACAAAATACGAGATATTTACACTGAAATAAGAAAGCGGTTCTCGCGGAGTATCCTGATAGTACGTTTATGGCTCGGCGTGTGATCAAAACTGAATTATTACTGCGGTATTGGAGTCAACGTGGGAGACTCCTATACGGGTTTCGGTGAGAGATTCTCGTCGCAGCACTAGGATACAATCTCGTTGGGGGAACGCCACTAGCTTATCCGTCGCAAATAAGTAAAAATGTCCTTCCTTAAGATTTCACCAAAAGCCGCCCGTCACCCAGATGCGATCGATTTCTGCCGGTATATCGTCCCGTTACAGACACAAGTGTCACACGGGAATGCCAAATCGATCTAATCTTCACAGACAGACACTTTCAATTCCCCAGCTTGAACATATTTTACTTATTTGTTACAAACAAGGTAGGTCAGCCAGGTTGTGACTGGTTAGTGTTTAATTGTGGATATTTCTCAATAACCGCAATTAAATACCAGGCACTTATTCAAAATAACTTACTCAAAATTTACAGGACGGTTACTATCGGTCGATCACACGGCGAAGTGTCGGCGGCCTGCATAATCTCGGATGCTGGGAGCACTGATCCCAGCTGATGACCGGACGACCAAGTACTGCTTTCTGCCTTCTGAAGCATCTACTTTTATAAGCTGGGTGGGGGTTGATTTCGAGATTTCTTGCAGGGAGCAGTAGTGCCTGATCAAAGTACGTGACGTCACATTGGTAACAGGCGTAACTACCATTCGCGATTCCTTCCATCTCGCTTGACTGCTGTCTCGAATGGTGCGCGCTTGCTTTTCCCACCTGTGTCTACGAACACATGTGACGTATTTCTCTTCTGGATCACGGCGTGACGTCAGAACGTCCAAAGTAAACACTAATCAATTTTGATTATTTAATGTGTTTACTTTTGCAACGTTACACGAATGTGGCCAAAGAGAAGTGAGGAGAGTCGTGACTCATTTCGCCGATTTCCTTGGTTTTTTAATTGCACCTCGTGTAGTGGATATATCAGGAAGGTGTCCGCTCAATTCCTGTTATTTCATTATATTTCCATTTACCTCTGGTATTGATAATGAAGTACGCCTTTCTCTGTTCATTTTGATCTGTATTTCCTGCAGTTATCCCTAGATGTGCAATCTTACCCAGAAATGTTTTCCCACTTGCCTGAAGTATATGAGAGGGAGATGTAACGTAATTATAAATAACAAAATGATGTATTATTTTTAGCAATAGCAATAATGATAGAACTAGTGGCCCTTTTATACCTTCTGATGACTTTGTACGGTCAAGTCGGTACGTTGGAGGCACTTATTCTAGAATTGGCATGTTGAAATACATGATGCGATTTTTAGAGGGTTATGTTGCCGTAACTACCCCCAAATCCTAGTATTTAGCCCACAAGTTCCATTTCTTTATTCTTTGTGGTGAGTTGACCTGGAAGTGGAAGAGTCGTCAGAAACAGAGACAACGAGCGCTGGGGATTGAACCCGCGCTCCTTATATTCGTAGTCCAGCATTCTACCCTAGGCCATCACGTCTCTCTGTCTTGTTTCTACTACTTGAACATTTTCTGAGTCATGTTGAACGTTTTCAAAAGACAACTGGCATTCAGAAAACCATAAATGACTTACCTGATCAGTATAGCTATTTTGTGCAAATATTTTATCACAAACTAATATATTTCAGCTGCTACACGTAATTGATTGCAAGAAGTCTCCCGATGCAGACGTTACGACTATCTCCACCGCTGCGGGTTGGACAATGAGGCATGTAAATGTTCCTCTCCGTTCAAAAAAATGTATCTATGCAATAATTTTTCATCGCAACTGCGGGCGATCGATGTAGCTCTGACTCACTGAAGGCTAGTCGCATTCAAAAAAATTAAATATTAAATGTAGCCTATCCACCTCGTTGGTAATTTTTCTTGGTGGAATAAAGTTTTCATTTTTGCTAATTATGGGAACCCTTTCATGCGACAGACTCGCGTCTCTCAAGGAATTCGATTTTTGTTAATCTTGGAAACAGATAACTTCAAGTATCTATATGTAATGAATTAGTAATACATATAATTTGGAAACAGAACAAGATGGATGATTGAAGAAGTCGCAACTGACTTTGATGCATTTGTAGCAGCGTAATGTGATAGATATTCAATGTGGTCCAGTGTAAATATTAAAGGTCAGGTCAGGTATACTTTAGTGTTTCTGTAAAATTTTGCATAGGTGACGAGATATGATAGCAGTATCTCTCCAAAACTCATCATAACTTTCAATTCTTTCGGCCCTTCGTTCGAGATAGCATGCCAGAGACTAACCTACATGTGTCGGTTACAGCCGGTTACTGTCGGTTACAGTCTTTGCCATCTATGACAATGTATAATAAATTGAAATGCAAAGTTTTTGAAATTTTTGTATTTGTGCATGTGTTTTGAAAAATTCATGCCCGACAGAGATAAAAGTTTCTCGGAAATTCTGCAGTGTATGGAAAAGTAAACTATAACCTATCTCACCTAGATCGTGGTACATTAACAGACATCGTCAAGAGAGAATAATTTTTTGGGCCCAGAGAAATTGGACCAAATCCAAAAATGTCATCCAAAGAAAGAATTAGCCAAATAAGTCAAAATGACTTTCAAAGACAATTACATATTTCTTTCTCCTTTCAATTTTTTTAATAGTGGAGGCACCCTCAATAAGGTCAGCAGGCATCACTGCATCCGGGGAGCATATCCGTATCGGACGTAGCGTATTGCAGATTGGGAAATGCCTAACTTAGTTTCGTATCGGAATACCGTGGTCGCAGAGGTATGTCAAATGAGTGGATGTCTGAATCGCGTGTTGGCGATCCCCTAGCTGTCCTTTTGGACCTGACCGATTTTTTGCTCAAAAGAAAAAAGAGAAATCATCACAACAAAAAAGAACTACCGCAAGGTGCGAACCCTCAGCGTTGCGACTTGGGGAATGACACATCGACCATTGAGCCACGAAGATGTGCTAGCAAGAAAGCTTACGAAAATAGTATATAAGTAGAAAATACGCCCGATGCTTTAGGACCGCGCATCGGTTGTGTTCCTACGGTCACTGTAAGATATTTATGGTCAATGCGGTATATGTACATCGATATGAAGATTGCAGAAAATATTCAGGAAAAAACATATTATATTGGTTCAAGAACATAAATTTTTGTATAACGTATAACCTCTAACATATAAGGATTAGGACAATAATTTTGTTTCGATTCTTTTTCACTACTTTCATTTTCTTCAGTATCTGAGTATCTAAATTACTATTAAATACCTAATCATCGGAAAAATCCATACTGTTTGCATGCTTGTTAAAGCTTCACAAAGCTCAACTGAAAGTATTTTTGTTTTAAACATACTGGATGGAATGAACGACACGGTCCCAACATGATCGCATTCCGGTCTTACCTACATGTGAAAATGTACTCGACCCACGACGGTCACAGCACGGTAGGTGCACGGTCGGTGCACAGTCCTACATATGAAAATCAGCCTTTAGTCGACAGTTGGGAATGCAATACGTTACGTTCGATACGGATATGCATCCGGGGACGTATGGGTTGCGGATCCAGAAGTTACGAAAAGTGGGCCTTTGTCTAGTTGTTTCCGATATTTTTACTGACTATCCTCACACGATTTTGTTATTGTATTTAAAAAAGCTTACCGCGTGTACACTTGATTTTTCGAAATCAAAATGAAATCATTTTTTTGAACATCTGAAAATTTTATGTAATTAATGGTACTGGCACGTTCGAACAATTACTCCTCAGGCAAGTACCCCGTCAGGTTTTGAATTGTAGAACTAAATCTCGCTTTTTGTACTAAAAGACGTCACGGAATGCTACCCCACCTAAGCATAATGTGTCTCTATGTACGTGCGTCCTTTTAGCAGGTCTTTGTTTAAATAGGTTGGTATTGCATGTTTTGAATGTGTACGGAAAACCGCAGATCAACTGATTTCATTTATGTACTTAATGGTTTTAATTTCGATATCCAGTAACAAGGATAAGGGATAAACCTGCCAGCACAGTTTACCTGAAGTTGTATAACGTGAGGTAATCAGTCCCCAAAAAGGAATATTGCACATTACACATTTTTGTATTGCACTGTCCCGTCCTCCTCGGCACCGTCTGGACGACAGAAATGGTTATATCACTGATAACGAGACTAAACCGAGGGTCATTACAATATGCTTGCATCTGCTATGTTGCATTTTTGTCGAGAAAGCAGTTTTCTTCAAAAAGAACACCGTCGTGTAAGGCTTTGTGGGTGAGTTGAAATGGATTTTACATACAAAACAAGTTCGTTATTCCTAAAAAAATATCGAACTCTGTAAGTATCCAATGCAAGATCCAAAGGCCTTCTCTGTTATTATGATGCAACAACGCGTAGGAAGGACAAGAATTACGCTGTTATTATTGGAAATTTATTGTCCGAGTCCATGTTTTGAAAGTTCAGTTGCTTATTATATTCGCACCATGATAAGAAAACAATATTATGTAGCATAAGACAAATTGCCTGGCCTGCTGTGCTGTGTTCAACATTACAAATTTTGCTTCTATATATTTAACTTTCGTCGAATTGAACTCCTATTTACAATGCAAATTAAGGAATATACGTAAAGCTCTAGGGCCAAAGTACTCTAAAGAAGGCTTATAAATATTCTCCTTTGGCACCTGAGTTATTCGAGACAACTGAAAAAATGGTGTATTAATTAATCAGATGAAATAGCAGGATTGGCGACGTAGGTACTCTTATGCAAAATGTTTATTTAAGTCGTATTGTGTTTTCGATGTTGCACAATAAATGAAATCGATTGATCAAGAAAAACAATAAAAGTCTTTGTACTGCAAATTATTAGTCAAAGCTAGGAAAATGTAATGAGCTTACAACCTTAGCTATTCTGTTGGAAGGTACATATTTACTAGTTTTCTTTAAGAGTTCTTTGATGCGATCCGATAAATTCAGGATGAGAGTGTCAAATTCTCAAACTTACCACCGTTGATTATGCTGGAAGTATAGAGATCGAGCGATTATTAGGGAAATCCAATGAAATCTGCTTATATGCTTTTGTCAAATTATGTTATGTGTTATGTCGCCAATCTACAAAAAGTTGTGTGGTTAGACGTTCCAAAGAAACGGGAATTTATTCTCGAAGCCCAGGACAACACACGCTGCTAATATCCAAATAATATAATTCATTAATTTGTTTCATCCATTCATTTTTTGTTCAATATTGCGGTAGTGACCAAAGCAATTTTTTGAAACAATTTTTGTGCTTCAAAATAATGGTGCTTTAATTTTGGCCAAGGGAATGTAGATGTAGAAGTTGAAACTTAGCCACGCCTTCTGCTACCGTTTCTTACAGTGGATTAAAACTTTAATAATCTTTGTCCACGACTATCTTACAACATACTCTTTATACTTGTGTTTCTTCACTCATAATTAAATACATTAATCACTGCAGTGGATAATGAATATTATTCACTAAGCCAACAGAAACATTGCTTTGACCCTTTTTTACATTTATTTAGTGGGCCGCTTTCGCGATATGTGTCAGTTCAAATTGAAACGTCAAATCAGCATGGTTTGCTTTTAATTTGAAATGCATATTCTAAAAAAGAAGATATAATGAGTAGTGAGGGTGAAAACGAGATTTCTTTAACAGCACCAGCAATAAAAGAAGCTGCAGAACTTGCCTCATTAGATTCATTGCCCAAAAAACCAAGAAAATTATACCTGAGAGCATATGTATGAATCTTTCTTACACTGAAGAAGGGAAATGAAGGTAAATTCTTTCTGGGAATCTGTTTTGATAGTCGTGGACAAAGTATAGTATACAACTCGTTATAATGATGCTATTATTATAAACTCTTGTATAATATACTATTTCAACTCATCAGTCATCACCCATTCCAACTCTGGTGCAGCATTTTATTTAAATATCAGTGCTCCCAGCCAAATATCCAAAAACGCATTTGCATAATTTACTTGTGATATCAACAATACAGTGTTAAATCATCACGTAACATGACACCTGATAACATTTTACCTAAATGCTGGTTGTCAATTTGACCTATACAAAATGTCTGCGGAAAGGTGAAAAATTTAAATGGCCCTGTGGGAGAAATTAGCGTGTGCGTTTTCTCTTGGGTAATATTTGCAATATGCAATGATTATAAATGAAGCGACGGTTCTTTCACGGTTATTTATCATGTATAGCGGGCGAGAGTTGCAAAAATGTCACATAATATGCTAATTCGTCGGAACGGCATTCCTAAAATACTGAATCGTAACAACGTATTTGAGGCGTACTTAAGTACAAGTGTTTTAGCAAATAATATACTATAAAAACATTAAAATTTTCCAGTGGGAAGAAATATGGAAATATCGGTCCAGGTACAGTTAAAGAGGGGCAGTCGAGAGGTTTAATAAGGTATAACTGGAGATTCGGTAACGGAATTTGATTCTTTATTTTTTCCGGGTCTTTAGCTACTCAGAATATCGGTAACCAGCAAATCTATAATCCTAAGCATCATTAACGACTATAATACCCCGCACACTACAGACTTACCTTGTCTCTAGGGAAGGTGCGGAATTAATACTAATTACAGTTAGTCCGAATCGATATAACGAGAATAATATTCAGAGATCAAAGAAATTAAGAAGCAATTTCAGCAATGGAAGAAGTTTACCAAAATAACCACAAGGGATATTTAATTTATAGTAAACCAAGGAATTAAAATTTGACTGACCACAATTCTAAAACCCATATTCACCAACTATCCGAGAACATCAACATGCATCAGAACCTCCTATAAAGGGTTATAAGCGCAGCTGGTGTTAGTGATCACTTCCTAATGTTTCTTGGCGTACACTAGCGATAAAGGTTGGGGGAGTCTATTTCTGTTTTCTATAATTTTCAACATCGAAGCTATAAATATCCAAAAATAAGTCCCAGCCTTTCTGGTACATATTTGCAAAAGAAGTAGTAGTAATAGAAGCCATCAGCCGGAAGTTTGTAAATCTCTAAAATTGAGCAACTTAGTTTATTCGAAGTGTTGTTGAAGTGAATTTTGTAACTATCCCAGAACATCAACATGTGTCAGAACCTCCTATAAAGGGTTATGAGCGCAGCTGGTGTTAGTGACCACTTCCTAATACATATTTCTTGGCGTACACTAGCGATAAAGGGGAGTCCATTTCTGTTTTTTATAATTTTGAACATCGAAGCTATAAATATCCAAAAATAAGTCACAGCCTATCTGGTATTTACAAAAGAAGTGGTAGTAATAGAAGACATCAGCCGGTATTTTGTAAATCTCTAAAATTGAGCAACTACACAGAGAAAAACATTTCTCACATTTCTTGGCCAAAATTTCGTACTTAGTTTATTCGATACGCTTACTTTCTTGAAGTGAATTTTGTAACTATCCCAGAACATCAACATGTGTCAGAACCTCCCATAAAGGGTTATGAGCGCAGCTGGTGTTAGTGACCACTTCCTAATATTACTTGGCGTACACTAGCGATAAAGGTGGGGGGGGGGGTCCATTTCTGTTTTTTTATAATTTTGAACATCGAAGCTAGAAATATCTAAAAATAAGTCCCAGCCTTTCTGGTATTTACAAAAGAAGTGATAGTAATAGAAGACATCAGCCGGTAGTTTGTAAATCTCTAAAATTGAGCAATTACACAGAGAAAAACATTTCTCACATTTCTTGGCCAAAATTTTGTGCTTAGTTTATTCGAAACGCTTACTTTGTTGAAGTGAATTTTGTAACTATCCCAGAACATCAACATGTGTCAGAACCTCCTATAAAGGATTATGAGCGCAGCTGGTGTTAGTGACCACTTCCTAATATTTCTTGGCGTACACTAGCGATAAAGGTTGGTGGAGTCCATTTCTGTTTTCTATCATTTTCAACATCGAAGCTAGAAATGTCCAAAGATAAATCCCAGCCTTTCTGGTATTTACAAAAGGAATGGTAGTAATAGAAGACATCAGCCGGAAGTTTGTAAATCTCTAAAATTGAGCAACTCACAGAGAAAAAATCTCACATTTCTCGGACAAAATTTTGTACTTAGTTTATCGGAAAAGCTTATTTTCTTGAAGTGAATTTTGTAACTATAATTATTTAAATAATGTAGTAATATTTTATCATTTTTTTACCCGTTTCATGTTATTAAATAAATAAATAAATATTTGTTCATAACAAGCACATCTAATTTGGCTAAATTAACAGCAATTTTGTATTGTTCACCTTAACATATTTTGTTTCTAGAAATTTATTTATTTTTTTTGTTTTGTGTAGCATCTTAAAGATTTTATTTCCGCCCACTAAACTTTAGTCTAGTTTTACACAATGACGAACATGACTAACTAAATTGTACCAAAAATTTTTTTGTGAAGACCAAATCTTATTTAGTAGGATTACATAACTTCTCTTATCTCACCTACTCTCAGTGGTCGCCGTTTTTTCATAATATATCAGTTTGTCGGGGTTTCTGGTGGATGATACGTGGTTTCTGTGACTTGTGATGAACAAAAGTGACGGCTGGTGACAAATTTGCATAAAAAGCCCATGCTTGAACAACTATTACTGACTTTTGAAGTTATAAGTTTTTCAATTGTTTACAGTAGAACTTTGCATGATGTTACGCCATTTTGCATCGCTGATAATGATGCAGTAAGCATGAGCAGAGCATTCTCAACGCGCTTGGAGTGGTCAGCTTTAGTAA
Organism: Xestobium rufovillosum; assembly: GCA_963966045.1. NCBI lineage: Eukaryota > Metazoa > Arthropoda > Insecta > Coleoptera > Ptinidae > Xestobium > Xestobium rufovillosum. Next base: position 25,564,725 of record OZ014493.1, on the reverse strand, counting down.
CGCTTCAAATAATTAGCATTTTTGTAGAAGAAACTATTTTCAGATGCTTTTCATGTATCCCAGACATTTTGTACACCCTATGATGTGAATAATATATTATTTTCCTTTCAGGGTTCAGTGGTATGTTTCTGTACATGCGATATTTTCTGAAAAACACATTTGCAAATAAACTCTTCTCTCAGTGTAATAAAAACGAACGGACGAAGTGGAAGAAGACGTTTGGCATGAATAATATATCTACAAACAGGCAGTTGGCCCTGGGATGATCTAAAGTTTGGAAATCTGGACGTTGCTGCTGAGAAGGGAAGGGTGAAGTGTCATTACAGTCGAAATCTGTATCTATGTTGAGATCGTCTCTTGGTTGCCCCTCACGGGGCGGAAAACTAAAAGAATTCTTCAGATTCTAAATGAAAGTACTAAACATAACGAATTTGGTCAGAGTAAAACAATTGGGATGATGAGAGCAAGCAGAACAGGGAAAAGACGACGGGAGTAGAAAATGCTAGGAACATGAAACCATATGGAAAGGAGAAAGACCCAAACTTAAGCTGCAAAATACAATTTTAAACAATTCAATACTTCATCAAACGGAGAACCCCAGAACCGAAGGAAGAGATGCTTCCGAGTCGCCTAGCCGTTTAGAAAAAAGGCGTACTATTTAATAGTTATACAAAGTGCCCCATTGGTGTGTGGACAGAGGATAGCTCCTCACTCAGGAAATATTTTAAGATTATTTCTTCACTGTACAAGGTGTCCCAAACTGGACGCGTTCTTATGGGAACACCCCTTATTTGAAGAGATAGAAAAAAATTAACCAAGGTGTCCGGAACTCAAATTTAATGAGAAAACCACTGGCGCAAACAAAACTTTGCTATCTCTTATCGTTTGGCCGCTAGAGGGCGATTCTCAAATTTCGTCAATTTCTTTTATGTCCTATAACTTGTTTATTAATAAAGATAATTAATTTTGGTAAAAACTTTCTTAAGGCACTTTTTTCCGTAAAATCCATTGCAATAGGCAGTTTTTTTACAGGGCGTTTAGATTTTCGTGCACCACCCCAAACTAATTTTTTTTATATAGACCACCCTACATATTATGAGATTTTTGAATAGCTCGTAAAATTTCCTAAATTTTGATGTATCACTTGTCATGTTTATATTAAAAACCATTAGCAACATTACGATTTAAAAATTAAAATATTGTGCCTACAGAAATCAAGATTGCCATGACTAATAAAATGACATAGGATGCTAACATGTTATGATTTAAACCGCAGATCTAAAGTTTCATGGTAAGATTACTCATAGTTATTATATTAAATTAATAATTCTTTAAATGTTGGTAATGGTTTTTAAGATAAACATGACAAGTGATACATCAAAATTTAAGAAATTTTACGAGCTTTTCAAAAATCTCATAATATATAGGGTGGTCTATATAAAAAAAAATAGTTTGGGGTGGTGCTCGAAAATCTAAACGCCCTGTAAAAAAACTGCCTATTGCAATGGATTTTACGGAAAAAAGTGCCTTAAGAAAGTTTTTACCAAAATTAATTATCTATATTAATAAACAAGTTATAGGACATAAAAGAAATCGACGAAATTTGAGAAACGCCCTCTAGCGGCCAAACGATAAGAGATAGCAAAGTTTTGTTTGCGCCAGTGGTTTTCTCATTAAATTTGAGCTCCGGACACCTTGGTTAGTTTTTTTCTATCTCTTCAAATAAGGGGTGTTCCCATAAGAACGCGTCCAGTTTGGGACACCTTGTACAGTAGGTACCCCCTAAGTCATCATCATAATAAAGTTCTCAGTCCGGAGACTGGTCGTACGCGTACCTCCATCCTCTCCTATCCTGAGCTAACCTACGCATTGCTCTAAAAGTAGAACATACCACATCTCCAGCTAATTGAGACCAGTAGTCTAATCGCTTTTCCTGAATTTATTTATTTATTTATTTATTCACGGTAACTTTATTATAGGTCTCTAGCACTATATTTCAAACCAATTATTTTTCGATTCGCTTCTCCTATTGAACAAGTTTCGCATCCGTACAGTTCCGTACTCCATACATACGTCTTTAAGAGCCTCTTCGGAGTTTCTGAATTAACCGTTTCCCAGCATAACAGTTGTTTCTTTTTGTTAAAAGCAACTCGGCCCTGCGATATTCTTTGTGCACATTTTAAAACTATTTTCTTTTATATAGGGTGTTGTACTAAAGATAGTTTGAAATGTATGTTTCCGTCTTGGTGGATGCAGATTTTTATAAGGATTTTCATGATTCCAAGTAGCATACGTTTAAGTAAATAAGAAAAAAAAATTTATGGAGCCAAAAATTTTTGTTTTTATTGAAATATACTTTAGAAGAGAGTTTTTACTTTTCAAAGTTTCACAAAATTTTGAAAATGTGTCAATGCAGGTAATTGTTTCATCAAAGTCCGTTTGATTTTTCACCTTTGAAATGAAACTGCTTAAATAGAGACAAGTAAAGAATGTTTTGAAGATTGGCGAAAGCGAATGAATGAAAAGAAAACGCGTAGGTGAATAATTTAAAAATATGCCTTGGTATAAGTCAACAACAAGGACATTATTAAATTCCTTTATTGGCTTTTGTGCAGCTAATAGTTCAAATCTGATAAGGCACAGGGTATTACGAAATCCAAAGAAATTGCTTTATTTACCGGTACATGAACTTTCTTCACCATGACATTCACAATCGTAGCGATACATGCATTATGAGGATGATTACGCAATTAATTCCTTGCGTGCCATTGATTCTACGTATGTGCAAGCAAATAACTATGTGTTCGTATTCTTATCTTAAGGCCGGGGTCGAATTCGTTTAAGAGAAAGTGGCCTCGGCCGTTGCACGAGAAGATTTCTGATCCCCAAACAAGTTGACGGCGCCAAGAGATCCGGATGTAATGGTAACTAGTTTGTCATAACAAGTCCCCACTCCCCTTAAATTTTACAATACTTTAATACAGCACACATGCCTAAATACTTGTTTCTTGTAAATAACACGGTCAAAGACATTTTAACAATACCCCATCAACTATTTTGACATTCCTCATTACATGATGTGTATGAATGTATTGATAGATAATTGTGTAATTTATGGTACCTGATAATATTTGTCGAAATTACCATTGAGATGGAATGACGAAGATGGATTCACTTTCCCTGAAGGTTTGGGTCATTGCGACGAGGCGTTATTGAAAACGAAAGGCAATTTATTGAATAAATGAATTTACAAGCAACCTAGATAATCGAAATCAATACGCAATAAGTAACTAGTGTGGTGTTTAGATTCGAGGAGGAATGTCAAGTATCTGTAGTTGGTACTGGTATGAAATGTTTCTCGGTCTGCTGTTTACAATATAAAAATCCTATTAGTAAATTTTCTGTTCCAGATATTCCAAACTGTAAATAAAATGGTTGTATATAGGTGGTCCTTAAGTAGGTACTTACTTGTGCGATATATTCTAAGTGGTACAAAAATCCTTAGTTCATTCCAAGTCAAAGAGATCATAATAAACTTCTGGTACAAACATATTAAGCTAGGACAGTTTAATTTTCAAGCCAAAGGTCATCAAAGTTAGGAAAACATTTCTTTTTCACAAATCTATACCTATAGAGATTCCAGATATTGCGTTGTAAAAGTAGCTTCCCCGAAATCCCTTCCCCATTTCTAAATGTGGGTGCCTAATTATTTTCAGTTTTTGTCTAAAATGGCGCGTTGTACGAAAAACGTTAAAAAATACGATTATATTATTTTACTTGTTTTAATTTCAATCTATTTCATAGACCAAGCCACAAGGATAGTAAGATATGATATTGTGCATGTTTGTGGTCAGTGGCGGCTCGTGACTTGTTCCAGAGGGAGGGCTCTGCCAAAAACCTTTACATACAACGTTTAGGTAAAATTTTAACTCCGAACCCACCCCGCTTTATAGTCTTAAACAAGATAAAAACCGAGAAACTAATGTTTATAAGTAGTCTCTAAACTTCTATTTTGTGTATATTCTAGTCAATTTGAGAGCTGAGGAATCGTGCATAGTGCATTTTACGTGAAATAAATTGTTTTCGCTCCCTGGAATTTTTCAGAGTATTTAAGTATATTTTGTGTACAGAAATAAACATTTTTTTGACAATTATTACACTATGGCTTATCTGTTTGATACCAAAAATTGGGACAATTTGCATTATTCACTTCAAAGAACTACCCTTGAGAGTGAATGTTTCTAACAGTACTTCTTCTTTCTTCAATTTGTTACCAATCAACAGGAAAAATATTGCGTCTTTCAGAAGATTCCAAAAGTTCATTTAAAAGCTCCTCATTGTTACCGAAATAAATTATCAATAAAATATTATATGTATTTTATTATTAGATAAAAATTAAAAGGATGAAAATTCGGAGGGCGATTTTGTTTGATTCTCTTTCAGAAATTTTTGGGTGGGCGGCGCCCCAGAGCCTTTCATTACGAGCCTCCACTGTTTGTGTTTCTAGCCCACGTCACTTAAGCCGGTCCCAGACCATGCCCGAATGGCTTCGCAAATATGATCGAATATGACCGAATAATAGCAAATATTGTCGTGTGGGAGGTTAAACAAGTAAGGGCGATGACGAATAATTGTACTCGGCCATATTCCGACACGACGCGGTTTTTGGGTTCCGAGTCAAAGGCTAGCGAATATTCGGTTACGCACTCGCGTTATTTCGTTGCACCTCCCAGACGATGCGTTTTAACTCGGAGAGGATTTAATGTACTTTACAGTGTACAGTCAGTTCCAAAACAGTTTCCAGCCAAGTTTACTCCTATCTTTAAAGCCGTCACATAACTAAGTACTTACATCCATGTTTTTGATATCTTAAATTAACAAAAAGAAACGGGAAGCAAAACTTTAACATGTACCTACTTACGACAAATTTTAAAACCTATTTCTACACTGCACTGACTGTACTAAATACAACAAGTGAGCGATGAACGAAAGAAATATTTTCGAGGAGACTCGCGAATATCTTCGACGAATAGTGTGGGAGCGCTAAACTTGAATATGGCCGAATGTTCGGGAGCATTCGCGAGGACCTTTGCGAATACACTTGCGCTTGGTCTGGGACCGGCTTTAGTGACCCGTTAAGCATAAAATTGAATATATAAGCTAAATTAAATTAAATGAAGAAAATATAGAAATAGTAAGATTCTAGTGTTCAATAATGCAAAATAAATATAATAAATTGGAAAATTGTTTTCTTTTCCAAAAGTACAAGTTTCGCAGTCGGTTGTACGAAATATCTATTGTCAAAAATTAAATTCTTTCCTTAAAAGCAGATCGTTTTAAATTCCGTTTCCATGCAACACTCGCCGCGAAATCTGCTCTTTCGAACTGTACCTACCACGTACTTTGAGCTGCTGTTGCCTTGAAATATGTCGCGTTTCTGGGAAAAATATTTAGCTTGGCAAGTGGGGGATCGGGGGAACGATTCTATGGCATTCGTGGTCTGAGGAATTAAGGTATCCGCAGCCAGTCTCCAACGTGACATACAAATCTCCGTTACGTTGCGTGTATAAAACATCCCTAATGTGGGGGTGTTATATCTTAAGCCGGCAACTCACGGCGCATGGCTTGCCAATCTTCCGATGCTTGCCTAGGCTTGGCAAGTCACGAATGGAATGACATACATCAAGCGACTCAAACCGTTAGCTGTGACTTGTGCACACGCACACTAGGATGGTCCTTATTTTTATCGGAAATATTTTTTTCTCAAATTCAAGTAGTCCCACCCCTCAAAAATGTTCAAATCGAAAAAATAATAGGCTCTGTAATATTTTAACTCAACCCGATAACCGTAAGACGTGCCTCAAAGACCTTGTTTTGGAGATTAATGTAGGAAAATTATCGAGCAATAAATATGTCATTAAATTCTCACCAGTTTATTAAAAGATAGTAAAAATGCAAAATATAAAGTATTAAGCAAGGAAGAAATAAAACTAATTCACGTCTTCCCAAAAACTAAAGAAGATTAAAAATCTAATTATTTGATAAAAGCTAAAAGCGTCTTTTTATTACTGCCTGGAAACTTCTCACTGTAGTCCTTTACTACTTGTAATAGAAATGTTTTTGATCCTCTTTCTTTGTTAAAATACTATTAAACTCCTCCATAAGTTTACCATCTCTTTCGGCCATATAGTTAACTTTAAGATTTTTAATAATCAACAGTCCCTTTCGAAAAATCTTGAATTTAAGATTAGCCTTCATAACCACTATGTTGTGATCACTATTTATATCTGCTCATGGATAGCTTCTGCAGCACCTAATTTGATTTCTAAATCTTTGCCTTAGAAGAATAAGAATGTAATCTATCTGATATCTCCCTAGGTCCCCTGGCATCTTCCATGTATAGCGTCTCCTAACGTGATGTTAAAATATAGTGTTCGCGACGGCTAGGTTATGTTTATCGCAAAAATCTATTAGTCTAACTCCCCTGTCGTTCCTATTACCTAACCCAAAGTGACCGATTCCCTCCCTGTACCTACAACTGCGCTAAAATCTCCTACGATTATTAAATTTTCATGCCCCTTCACAAGATCTAGCACATATTCGCTATAAGCTGCCTCTACATCCTCATCACTATAATTAGATGTGGACATATATACCTGTATTATTACTGTCTTTACAGGCTTCGAATCTAACGTAACCATAATTACTCTCTCACTTTTCCGTAAGAAATTTTCTACACTCTGCCCTTCTTGCTTCTTCATAACAATTCCTACTCCCGAATTTTCGCCTATCATTCGTTAAAATAAAAACAAGTTATCTTCAGCTTCTGCCTTGATTAACTTTTTCTTGCTTTTCATATTCTCTTTCCAGCTTCTCCAGGCACCTGTTTTCTTTTTCTGCGGGTTTTTTTTGTCTACACCTGCTAAATGTTCTGGCCTTCCTTTCTGTATTTATGATATTAGAAACTCTGTCTTCTGCTATTTTAATTGTCGAGAGGGCATTGGCATGTGCAATGCTGAAAAGGACATCTAATTTTTTAGCAAACGCATTTTGTTTATTTCTCTGGACATCACTATGTATTTCTAACAGATCTTTTTTGCAAATTTCTCCATTATTTGTATATACATGACCTCCAATTTGGAAATACAATGTTGCGGTTCTCTTATAGGAATTCTAGATTCTTGCCAGAAAATTTATGTCTCTTCTGTTGCCAAGCGTGCACTTTCTCTAACCGTTAAATTCACATTGGGGGTAGCTTACTACCAGTCATCAATTTGAGTAGAGTGCCTTCCTACTGAGAGTAGTAGGGTTATGTAGGTTCAGCGGCCACCTCCGCCGCATTTAATGAGGGCGTCATTAGCGGTTTCATTAGCGTTTTTTTAATTAATTGGTCCGCGCTCGCGATTCCCGATTTTTTAATTAGGTGTGTATTACGGAGTCGCGAGGCCGTAATTCATGCATATAATTAGTTAGTTGTCGCCAATTGTTATTAATAATAATGTTTATGATGAGATTCTTATGAATATCTTCTACGGCGCCTCCGCCATTTGTGGCTATGTGTAAATTTTCCCCGGCTAGAGTGGGTTAACTATACCTACTTGTTGGTAATTGTTATTAATAATAAATATTTTAATTATGTACTGCTGTCCATGATGGCTACGAGTCTTTATTTAGTAGAGTAGCCCAGAGTGAGGATGCCCCATCTTATATTTAATAAAACGACACAATTGAATGAAAAATATTATCTTTTTATTTCCTATAAAATATAAATCTAAATAGCTCATATGCATGCATAAATTATAATAATAACATTAAATCGTTAATATTCTTGCTTTATTTACCTACTTATAAGCTACTACTTATTAAAACTTACTAAAAATTATCTTATTTTATTCAAATAATGGTATTATGATGGGGTGCGCCTGTTGATTTCACTACAATCCATCCGTTCAATAAATTACGCAGCTTCTTCTTTTTTCAACGTGTAGCGGACAACCCCTTATGCACGCTGCCATCCAATGCATTGTAACTTATGAGGGTATCGTGCAAAATCAGAGCGTATACTTTCGTGTTCGCGGGGAAGTGGACTGCACGTGTCTCAAATTCAAGTTTAATGTCAACTGTTGAAGACTTTATTATATCCGACTGATGAGAGCAATCAATGACGAACAATGGATTATTTATATAGGCTCCAACCCCCATCCACGGCTCGCTCATGTCCTTACCGTAATAACTAGTTTGAAAATTTTCGTATGCGTAATAGGCGGGTGCGCAAAGTTTCTTATTAAAGTTTAAATTCCAGCGTTCATATGGGTAAACATCGGAGTTGAGATACAAACGGATATCGCTGACATTTGCATGGGTAAATTCTGTAGCACTTTCAGCCCTATTATCAGAATTGTAGTTATCCTGAAAACCGATGATAATGTAGCGAGGCTTCTCTAAACTGGAGGTCGTCTTTATGGCCCAAACATCGGAAGAGGTTTGTCGTAAAGCCGGTAATTCATATAGATCCCACATGCGATAAGCGATTCTGACATGTGCACTTTCAGAACTCTTATTAATGCGTGAGAGCAGTCTCAATTTCTGTCGATCCTCAGGAACGATATGGCGTATTTTCCATTCAATTTTATTGATTTCAATGGTTCCATTCACCTCCCCCACATAGCTGTTTTGAAAGGTGCGACATATAATGAGAATCAGCTCATGCTTTACGTTTATGATTCCCTTCTTGTAATCCTCGGCAAACCCCATGAGATACTTGAGAGGGAGTTTGCCGCTGAATACCTTGCTCGTCGAATCGAAGATATCTTGAACTCCGGCCTCCAGGCCCCACCCGGACGTCAGCAATGACCGCGATTGGCTCTGGCCGTGTGAAACCAAATGCTTCATGGTCGAAGTAACTCCGGGTTTTCGCACCAGCGCGACTTGCTCGCCGCCCATCTCATAGCGAATTTCGTCGAAGAGAAAGGCCAGTGCATTATTGGACAGGTGACAGGGTTTGGTGGCGTCGGAAGATGTAAATTTCCCCTCGATGTAAATGTAACTGCTTGCGATGTCTAGAATGAGGTCTTGGAAATGGATTGGTATGCGTACTTCATCGGAGTTCTTGTAAGATGGAGAGCCGTATGGTTTGTACGTATGCTCATGCAAACTTACAAGAGAGCTATCAAAGATAGGTTCGTTGAAAACCTCCAATACTTCGCTGGTCGTCATTGCAGTTTATTTTATTGCTTCAACCGCAGTCCCAGCGATTTAAGAAATAATTTATCTTTCAATGATAAGCGATATCGATCACCTTTCACGCGAGCGTTTAACTCTTGAATGGCATCACTCCCTCCTTCACCTCCATACTTATTACATCTCCCCCACTTCGGTTTTGGACGGTGGTGCTGCTGATGGTCATGATGAAAATGACGTAACTGTCCGTTGTAGAGGAAACCCATTAATGTAACTTTTTCAGTTCAATTTTTACGATAATCTTTTCTCCACGGAAATCTATCAGTTCACCATTATCATCCAAGATACTCAGAGTAACGTTGTCAATAAACTGTCGACCTTCTGGCCGAACGCTCATATAAATTATGTTTAGAGGTTCTTTGGACAATTTATATCCCGGTTCAACGTCGATGTCAAACTCGAATAATGTATGCGACTCCACTCCATTCAAATATGAGCCCGAAATAATATTGCAGTCTATACGGATTATTCGTACCTTCATTATGTTAACGGGTAGTGTGGATTCATGATTTACGTTAGCGGCCAACAGCTTCTCTTCAAATCCCAACAAATTCCCTATTGAATGTATGTGGGTGAAATCCATCTCGTGCTTCGACCACAGCTCGCACTTCAGGGTATTGTTATTTGCACGCAGGGAAAATACTTTCTCGGATTCTTCAGGGTTCGCGATGACACCTTTGACCCTCGTAGTTTGATTAATCCCCATAATTTGACGAATTGTCCTCTCGAGTTCTCCAATTTCATAGCAGCCCGGAGGAATTTTCAAGATTTCCACATCAGTATTGCCGCGCCTGAAGGCAAACACATTATTTGTCTCATCTACGTTAAATATAGAATTGTAGCTATAAAATCCGAGCAATCCCAGACCATATCGGCCGTTCGCGTCTAATTCAATCGGCGGATAAAAATCGGCACTTAGTACACTTGAATGTCCTGATAAAGTAAACGTTCGCGACATGACTGATGAGGTCAGTCGTAAAATCACCAACTTATTGCGCTTTCCCACAGCAGCTGAGGAATATCTTCGACGTTGCCGAGCGTTGTCCGACTGCGTCTTCCGCGGCGGCAGCAGCAGTCATATTTACGGAAACATCTGCTTCATTGTCGCAATCCAGCTGTACATTGCTCATGTTGCAATAGCAGCAGAAAATCTTTCTGGGTGGCGGGCCATCGTTTACATCTAAGCAGCAATCATCATCATTCTCGTTGTCACTTACAGCCTCCGAGCCATTGTGTTCATAACAATATTGATATTTTAATATATCAATGTCGTTTCTAAGACGATCTGGAAGTTTCTCCCACACAAGAGCAATCTCATTAGGCGCACAAGCAATCATAACTTCTTTTGGCATATCCGCGAGCTGGCCTCTGCTCATCTTCGTCAAACTTCTCAAACGAGAAAATGCAAGTAGGGAATGGGCCATTCTCTTGATATCTTCACGGTACATTATCACACCTTATTCTAGAAACTGTATTAATATCGTCGACCAGGAACTTTAAGCACAGATGACCGCACCAAACTGTGTCGAAATCCTGTTCTCGTTCATAGTTATAGTATATGGTTACGTCATTCGGCATTCCCCCCTGCGCATAATGAATAAATTCTTTAGGTGGGGGTAAATTTCCAAAACTATCATAATATTCAACGCCGCCATTATGTATTTTATACGCAACCCAGTGCGTCCCGTTCCCCTCCCAATTATCCAAATTAACTATGCCCCTCTCACAGCATTTCACCCCCGAGGAAGGTAAAGTATCTCTCATAAACACACCTCGGAAATGTGGTATTTTCAGCTCTTTTGCAAAACGCCTCAAATCGATGTCAGTCAGCGCCCTCCGAGGCAGCGTAATTAGTTTTTTGAACTGTAGGGTTTAAGGAAGAGTCCGAAGCCGGATCTATACGGCTTCAAATATAGCCCGCCTCCTCTCTTCCCCAACGCAATCGCCTCCATTGTTTTATTATGTCTGCTGGCCTCTGCCAATTTCCTTTTTCCCTCTTTCGCATCGTTTACAACCTTGGCAATTGCAGAGGACCCTCCAGCTAAAGTGCCGAGCGCGGACAAACCGGCGAAAATGGGTATGAGTGGCAAGATACCGCCAATCTTTGGAACTGGGATTATACGTGGTACCCGCAACTTGCGGCCTCTGCCCTTTTTTAGCGCAGCTTTCGCAGCATTAAACGCTATACCAGCTGCCGACAGCACATCATTTTTTCGCACGGCAGTGCGACCGACACCCTCCTTCAAAGCCCTCCTTGCCGATCCAACAATGTCTCTTCCAAATGATACCTTTTCAACCTTTCCCGCATTCTTCTTTTTTCTGTTGTACGTTGATGATGACACCACCTTTACAGCTCCACCCTTTCCTCCTCCTCCGGATGTCGAGTTGCGAAGTCCCATGCCGAAACGCCTTTTACCCTTCATGATACCGGTAACAAGCCAGGCAGATAATTTTTCACCAAGAGCAGCGTCTTTAGATTTTACTCGCTCCCATGCACGCTGCTCCAGTTCATAATCGGCCTGATGCCTCAATTTCAAGTTATCCGCACTTTTTGAATATGCAATGTCGTGGTTCTTGCAGGCGACGTCTAAGGGATTAATTCCGGCGTCACCCCTGGCCAATCTTTTTTGTAGTTTTGTGCCGGGTCCGCAGTACTGATAGCCCCCAGGCAGATGTAATTCAAATGGAAGTTTGTTAATTAGAGAATTAACAATACCACCTCCAGCAACGTGAGAGCGCCTTCGAGATGTACGTCCATTAGGCTCGACAATCAACATTTAAATAAACGAATTGCCCTGTTTTTAATTTATATAGTATCCAGCGCTTGCACAATGCGTATCGTAGAGCAGAACCAAAAGTTGGGCGTGGAAAATTTAGATGCAAATGTTGGAGAGGGTATCGATAGTCGATGTCGAAGACATGGGCCACTTCTGCCGTTCAGCATCAGAGCACTTATTGTGGGACCATCTAATTGTGGGAAGACAAATGTAATGATTTCACTGATCACGCATCCTCAAGGTTTACGATTCGCTAACGTCTACATATACTCCAAATCCTTATTTCAACCTAAGTATCAGTATTTAAAAAATATATTGACACCCATTAAAGGAATGGGCTTTTTTATGTACGACAACAACGCGGACATAATGCAGCCAAACGAGGCGAGAGAGAATTCAATTTTTATTTTCGACGATCTTTTTTGTCAATCCGCCTCCATAATACAATCATATTTCAGTATGGGACGACATAAGAATGTAGATTCTTTCTACCTCGGTCAAACGTATTCAAAGTTGCCGAAGCAGCTGATACGTGATAATGCCAATTTGATTGTATTATTCAAACAAGATGATACAAACCTTCGTCATATATTCTCCGATCATGTTGCACCTGATGTAAGTTTCCCCCAATTTCAAGAAATGTGCTCCGAATGCTGGAGGGGGAAATTTGGATTTTTAACCATCGACAAGGACAGTGAAATAAATAATGGGAGGTACAGAAAGGGTTTCGATAATTTCATAATCATGGAATGACGGGTGAAAAGAAAAAAAAAATATAAGAACAGTGTAATTCGTATTGTCAGTTTATTTAAGTGATAATTGGCGTAGAGTGAACATATCAAATATTCTGAACGTCAGGGAGGAGGAGGAAAGTGCACCAGCAGAATGAGTGGCAGTAAAAATATGGATGAAGTTATACAAATGAAGCGGAGATTGGTGGAGGCCACCGATGCTGTAAGGAAAAAGTTCAATATGTTAAAGTCGAAAGATGTTAAATCCAGAGAGGTGCTCGAGAAATTTTATGAGCCAATAACGAAACCATTGAAATCGATTTCTAAAATGAGTATCAAAACCCCACCGCCAACAAATCCAGAATCACTCACTCGAAGCAGACCTTCTTCTTCAAATATTCCCATACGGCAGACCAGTAGTAGTATTCAAACAGCAGCTACTTCCATCCCCGATGGCGATGGCTCGCTTGAAGGCAGTGCTGCTGCTGCAGCCATGTCTTACTCCCCATCCGTTCTTGCAATGACACCCGCTTCATCTCCGGCGAGTTCTACGATGGCGAAAGAGGGGGCAGAGGATGTGATTGATTTAGAGGAGATTATTGAAGAAATTCAAACTGGAAAACCTAATTATGATAAGATATTTGGAGTTCGTGTGGATCCACAGGTCGGAAAACTGGTTATGGGTAATGCAACAGTGACAATATCGGGCCATAACATCTCGTTTTGGAGACACAGCAGAAAACTAAAGACCTATAAAGCCACTCCGGAATTATGCGATTTAATATTTTTTAAGCGGCCTGCTGCGTTAGAACGCACTGTCAGCGAGCGAGAGAAGGGGAATTATGCTGAAATCTTAAAGTTGACCAATGTGGTTTATAAGGGCCATAACCCCATCTTAGGTGTAAGAGGAAGCAAGTCCTTAAAGTATCGCCAAATTATAGAACCATTGATTGGAATTAAGAAGGGAGGTGGTCAAGCTTCTTCTTCTTCTTCACGGCTCCGACCGTCAGTAGTGAAATTCGTTTTACCTGCTAAGAAAACCTTTTCAAGCGGTACGGTTATGGATTATGTTTACTGGAATAAACCAAAAGAGTTGATCGATCGATTACGAGTGCTCTCAGCCTCAAAGCTAGCCGGGCATACAGGGCATGATAATGAAATAATGTCATTAGTTGAGGAACTGCGGGAGGAAGGATACATTTATTAAGTTCTAAATATAAATAGCTGTATATTTACGCATTCATGGCCAGTGCGTAATGGTCATGAGCAGTAGACACATCATTGATAAATTCGGACGTCGGGGGAAAATATCCAGAGAGGGGTTGCGCGGTCCTCCAGGTCTCGGATTTACTCTAACCCCGGGCGGTGACTATGATATCAATAATAGACGTTTAAAGAATGTTAATAAACCTATACAGTTGAATGATGCGGCTACGCGAGGCTATGTTGATGAGAAGATTAAGGGTGCCGATGAGATAATATCAGCATCACGACAAGCAGCACGTCTGGAGTGCTCCGAATTACAGCAGCAGAGTAGAAGATACGTGGACGATATGGTCAATGATTTGCGTGGTCCCGTGGTTTTCAGCTACCAGGGTATAAAACAGCCGAAGACTAACTCCAAATGGTATCATATTAATAAGCAAAATCATGTGAAGGCTTTTATATCTTTTAAAGTACTCGAGTGCCAATTAAATGTTAAAACCAACATTTTCGTTAACAGTAAATCGATAGGGGCGGCGGATTTTGTAGGAAGAACGCTACAAAAAGGTGATACGATTCAATTTGAAATGGCTCAGCCAGCGGGACCGCCACTGACCTGCACAATCATCGGGGAATATAAACCGTGGAAAGTGGAGACGACGGGCGAACAACAGTCATCTGAAACAGATATTTCAAAATCCCTCCACCATCTTAGTGCATTTGCGAATTAACCCTTGCATAGTATGGATGGGGGTGAGAAGAGATTGTTAGTGAATGAGTTGTATAAACCAGCTCGTCGCAATTTCCGTCGACGAAGAACAATTATTAAAGGCTACGGCGATCTATGGCAGATCGATTTAGCAGAAATGCAGCCGTATGCCTCGGAAAATAAAGGAAATCGCTATATATTGGTTGCAATAGACTGCTATTCTAAATACGTATGGACGCGACCAGTGAAGCAGAAGACTGGTGCTGAGGTGAGCAAAATGATGAAAAGTATTCTTCATGATGCTAGTTACGCACCGAAGAATCTACAGAGCGATAGAGGTAGCGAATTCTATAACCGACATTTCAACTCTTTAATGGAGCAGAATCGAATCAAACATTACTCGACATATAGTTCGAAGAAGGCGGCGATTGTGGAGCGAGTGATCAGAACACTTAAGACCCGGATTTATAAGGAATTTGCAGTAAGGGGCAAGCATAAGTGGTTAGATATTCTACCCGACATAACGAATGGATATAACAATGCCATGCATCGTACTACGGGAATGAAACCAGCTGACGTTTCTCCTAAAACTCTTCTAAAAGTCTACGATCACCCGAAAATTGTACCGCCAAAAAGCAAATATCGTGTTGGAGACATTGTTCGAATTAGTAAATATAAAAGTGTTTTCGAGAAGGGTTACACTGCCGGATGGACCACTGAATTGTTCAAAATAGCGAAAATTAATATAACAAACCCCGTTACATACGAGCTCAGAGACATGAATGACCAGTCGATCAGGGGATGCTTCTACGAGCCGGAACTGCAAAAGACTCGGCATCCAGATACGTACTTAGTGGAGAAAATACTTCGACATAACAGAAACAATGGCAAAATTTATGTTAAATGGCTCGGATTTACGAATCAGCATAATTCATGGATCAATAAGTCTGATATTGTCTAATTATGTTATACTTACCTCATAATAATTTATATCATATAAACTTACCTTGTATTTGGGAATAAAGTTCTTACAGATTTCAAAATTTTCCTTTTGTTTTATATATTATCTAAGTTAAGAAGCTATGGAAATAAAACTGCAAGGTTTCACATTTTTCGTATTTATTCCTATTATTATTTTACAGCAACATACAGATTGATAAAATAAGATTACAATTTTGAATATTCTTTCATTCCCTGCTCACATTATCGTTAATTTTATAATGCCCCCAGGCTAAAGTTCTGATTCCATCAGACAGAATAAACCTTTTGTCATCGAAAGGTGATAGAGCAATTTTATTTATTTGCTGCGTATATATAATGTGCTTTATGGATTTGAAGATGTTTTGCCTGCAAAGCTGGATTTTCTTATTCAGAAGACAGTCCAAATAAGCTTGATGCTTCAAACGTTTAGTCACACAGCTCTTAACACCTTTGGCCCTTTTTAACACGCGGTTACCCACTACATAATCATAGAGCTTAGCTCTAAGCCCCACGAATTCAGATATTGTCTCACCCTTTGTCTCATCCTTCATTAAACCTAAAACGGCTTTATTCACCAGTGGTATTCCATACGGGTTATCCGGAGAGTAGTTACTTGTATCAAACTTATGAATATTAAGTTTGATATCGTTGTAGATATTTGGCGTTTGGATTTTGTAAATTAGTGAGTCCGTATCCGTATAGAGTAATGCAGCCTTTTCACCATATTTTCTCTTGATAAAATCATAATGGAAGTCGCACATCGTCGTTTTGGAAATATCTAGTACACTGAAACCCACAAATATAGGTTTGTTATATTCAACTTTTACGGGCTTCAATTGGATGGCCACAAAGTTTTCGTTAAACACAGACACACTATGAAAATTTGGTTTTGCAATTAGACATTCGGCACCCCTCTTCTGCTTGTTATTTTTCCAAATATTAACTAATTTAACGTTGACTCGTTTCTCGACTGCCTCCATGCATTTTCCAAAAATTGCATTATTCATTAGTTTATAGAAACTTTTAAAAAATTCGTTGGAGGCTTGTTGCCGCTTTTCGGTGTTGAGGTCGATATAAGGCTTTAACCAGGCTGACTGGTTAAATTCTAAAATTCGGTGAATTTTAGTTACTATCAAACCATGTTGTATTACTTGATACAAATTTCTATAATGGATAATATAGCTTTGTTTATCGAATAAATTGGGTATTAATTTCTTCTGCCGGCTGGTTCCATTGGGTGGGATGATATTTTCTGGACAAAATGGTAACTCATTATGCGCGTCGTGGAGATGTTTCGGATATGTCAAGTCAACTTCTAGAAAAAATCCTTTTGCACTAGTCTCACTGCAGCAATTTGAGTTTATGTTGAATTCAACGATTTCCTCCCTGGTTAGCCAACGAAAGCCGGAATGTGGTAAATATTGGGATAGGGATAATCCATAAAGATTATTAGCATCTAAATAAATTAAGTAGCTGGTATCTTGATCCGGCTGATATTTATAGTTGTTAGAAGAGGTGATTGGAATGTGTTCATTATTTGCCACTGCTCTTCGTTCAACACACACCGAAACGCCTCCTCTGATTGATTTTCGAACGAAATGCAACATATCTATATCCGTTAGTAGCTCTATACGAACTTTTGTAAATTTCAACATTGCGGAGAATGATAAACCAGGGCAAGTGAAAAAATTCGCCGCTTCCAAATTGTACGTTTCCATACAAAGCGTTCGGAAAGATTCGAATACATCGGTCAAAAGCAGTACATCAGTCTTCAAGTACAATTCAGAATAATCCCTTAGATTGGCGCAATTAAAAGTTTTCCAAACGTTCTGCGCGTGTTCATACGATGCATCATCTATTCCCGTTTCAGTCAGATCATTATAAAATCTCTCTTTTGATGGAAGTTCTTTCGTCATTTCCAGAATTTCATAGGATTCGACAAAACTGTAAGGGAAGACGCCTTTCTTCATTACCAACTGAAAGTGAAGAGGATTGCTGAAGAACCTACGGGTCTCAACAAACTGATCTTCTTGCAGATTATTTGCGAGTGACTCCAAGCTGCTGGCCATGAAACGGTAGGAGTCTAAAAATCTGAGATCGATACTGGGATGCCTTATCCGATTACCACCCTCCGAAATATTATTTTGGTGCGATTGTTGAAATTCACTCATCTTTATTCTAGCCGAAAACGAGATGTACTTTTCTTTAGTTTGAGGTATAACGTGAATTTCCTCCACTGCAGCGGCCAGTTCTTGAATAAAGAGATGGGTGTCATAGTTGCTTAAATTATGGAAAAATACCGGCACATGTCTGGATGTTCTATATTTCAAATTACACTTCCCATGGGCTGCTCCTCTGTATTCTCCTATATAAATGAAAAAGTGTAAATTGCAATAATGTACCCAATTTTATTAACTCATACCTGTAAAGTGATTGTGATCTGCACATTTAACTTCAGACTTGCTAATATCCATGCCATCGCCATGACTGCTACCGGTAAATTTTTCCCCGCAAATAAAACAATTCGTCGCTTCATCATGCATACGCTTCTGGTTATATGTTAATGGCTTCATGGGTTTAGAGTTTACAAAATAGTCTCTGTATATACGCTTCACGTCTTCAATCAACCATTTTATAAAAATGGTGGCACAGTCTTTTCCAGTGTATTGTCTGAGAACTGATAATGTTTCATCATAATCACATTTTATAAAATAACAGAAATTAAGTGGGATGTGCATCGTTGTGTTTACTGTATATTTTACTTCAGGATTTGCCTGACATCCATATATGGGTCTAAGGATGGATTCAAAATCAGCATACACAACGAAAGGAACTTTAACCGAGTGCTGATATTCCTTGAAGTATAGAAATCTATTTTCGGGGTCGGGTAATACAGTACATACTTTACTGCAATCTCCTCGACTGAGATGCCCTCTCCACTTTGCCTCATCATGGAAAAATATTAAGCATCCATCACATATGTAAATACGTCGTTCATGTTTAGTTAGCTGACTTCTAACCAATCGAGACAAATTTTTTATCCAGCAGTAGTGTCCATCAGGCCCACCACCCTCTCGTTCTATATACAGCAAATTAACGTGAGTCTGTCGGCGTTCAGTGCAGTGATAGATCGGTCCTATTATATTGTAATTATCGCCCTTTCCGCTATTATCACGTTCTAATCCAAATACATTAATACTCAGTCCAGAGTTTTGCCGTTCAAACTTTGATATATCCTTAATTTGAATAGGAAATTGCATTCCATCGAAATTAAGATTCTCGAAATATTTTAAATAATGATTGCATCGATGTGGTGATATTTCAACCTGGTATAAAGCCGAAAGAATGGCGAATCCAAAGCATCGCATGTCTAAATTCTGCACATTAATTACGGATCGGGTATCTCGAATCTTCCGCGGTAGTGGTATATATGACGAAGCTCGCAATGGATTAAATAACGCAATATTAACCTCCATATATAGAATGCCGGCGAGTGCCCAACCGGAGTCCTTCTCCTAATTAAGTGGGATGTAACATAACATTAGAATATTACAGTAAAAGAATTGTTTCAAACTTACATGAAATTCTTCGCTTTTGCGTTTCAGAATCCCCACCAATTCCATGTACAGCTCATTTAAATCAGTAGATACCGTGACTACCATATATTTCGTATTAAAGGATTTTATATCAGAGACATTGTGCCCGGACATCATTTCTTCCTCATCGCAATTATCAAGTTTCGAGGTTAGTATATAATCTGCAAATAGCTCGAAATTGACTTTCAAGGCACTTTGAAATTCAGAATTTTGTAAAGATTCCGTGATCAGCCGTAAAGCCTTGCTTCTATTAATTTCGAAAAAGTTATTTATATCTACAGTGTGCGAATCATCTGCGATGAACAATTTATATGAAGCTATTCGGCCTTTAAACGCAACTCGAATTAAGTTAACCCCCGGCTCTAAGCCCACTGTGCAATTTTGTTTATGTATTATACTGCGGATGTGCGACGCGTATTTATGTTTCTCAACATCCACATTACAGTGCTCACATCTTACAAAAACAGGATTTTTCATTTGTTTAGGGGTTTTTTCTCTAACACAGGTCGAAGTCGATGCCATTGACTCGTTCGCATCATCATGTTTCACTTTCACGCGCTTGCTATTCAATTCTCGTTGTTGATGTCGTTGCTGTTGTAGGGAAATAGCATTTGATTCGGGATGAACTTGATTCATATGCCGTTGTACATTTTCTTTGTATAGAGATGACATTGGACAGTAAAAACACTTGTGGATGGTTACACAATCTTCAGCAGTAGAGTGTTTCAAGCGTCTGTGCTTTGTCAGACTGTCCTTTCGACTGAAAGTGACCCCACAGAGATCACATTTAAAAACATTTCTGGGAGGATCGCAACTCATCTCAATATTGAGAAGATATTTCGTTGGAATTTAGTGGTGGTGGAGGAGGGAGGAATGCGGGGAACTGCAGTTGTTGCGGGAAGTGCATGAATGAAAATAGTATGTAACTGAATTTTTTCTTAACATTCAAATGTGAGCACCTTAAAATAGATAATATGAGAGAAAGAAATATATTTTCATAAATTAAACCAGGCCTTGTTTCGCTAAGTTTATTAGCGTGAGGGTGAGTTCAGATGGGACTTGACAAGTTGTGGTTCAATAAATACACTTTTTGTTATGTTTGAATAATAATTTCCAGAGCAGGTATGTGAGTTTTAGACAGGTCTCGACAAGTTATCGTAGAATTTATATACTTTTGGATATGGTGAACAGGTGATGTTAACTCATGCAGCTGCTAACCGGTTTGAATAAGTCAAAAACAAAAAGGTAGGTCGGAGAGCGGGGTAGGGGGTATATTTAAGGTTCCAGGGCAGGTGTGTGAGTTTAGACAGGTCTCAACAAGTTATCGTAGAATTTATATACCTTTGGATATGGTGAACAGGTGATGTTAACTCATGCAGCTGCTAATCGGTTTGAAAAAAGTTAAAAAACAAAAAATATTGGTTGTAGAGCGGGGATAGGGCGTATATTTAAGGGTAATATTTAAGGAGAGCTAAAAATATCAGCAATCACTTGTACGCCGGTGATATACGTGAGTAGGTGCGATTTGAATAGTGTTGTGAAAGATGGAAGCTGCTAAATGTGATAGGGTACATATTTCAAACAGTACATATTATGGATGCGGAATAGATGATTATCCGAAGGGTATGAGGCGATCTCTTGAAGTAAGTTCTTGCGAAAGTGGTACATCGGACTCACCTGCAATTAAAACTAGGCGGTGTATTTTTGAAAATAAATTGAAAGATTTAGAACAAGGTGGAGGTTCGTTAGTCTGCAAAGAAGCGAGTCAAATGGAGAGTAATGTGACAGCTGGTGGAAATTCTATAAAACAAATAGAGATGGAAGCAGTCGCGGATGAAGAAGTTCAACTATCACCTAGTACTTGGAGGAACTTCGATGTTATGGTACAGGAGGCTGAGCATAGATATAATGAAACGTTTAACTTAATAGCAGAGAAAACGCTACCTATTGACTTAGAAAATGAGACATTTGTAAATATGGGCATTAATCCGTTAACTATGGAATCCATGCTTAGAATAAAAAGAAAGAAAGCTTGCAGTGTACATGGGGTGTTATCTTTCACACTCACACAGCTCCAAGAATTATTTGAAAAAAAACATCAAATATTGAGTGTGGACGCTGAAATATCCTCCGCTACTGTGGAATGGTCAATAAATATCCTCAGTTTGGAGAATTATAATGTATTTCTACTACCGAAGAGAAATATTATTTTGTTCAATCCATGTGACGAAATACGGCCCAATAAAGCTTGCATGGATGAAACCTGCTCTTTTACAAAGGATACTTTGAAACGAATTTTCGATTTAGAAAATTATTTTATCAAGTATTTGCGCGTGGGTGATATCGTACGAAAGAGTTACATGAGTTTGGACAGATTCACTACTGAGTGTTCACGATTTTTAACGGATCGAGAATTAATGTGTGAGGAGAAAACAATAATTCATTGCA
This sequence comes from Xestobium rufovillosum, assembly GCA_963966045.1. Lineage (NCBI taxonomy): Eukaryota > Metazoa > Arthropoda > Insecta > Coleoptera > Ptinidae > Xestobium > Xestobium rufovillosum. The sequence goes on along the minus strand of OZ014493.1, from coordinate 25,543,040 downwards.
TTAAAGACAAATTTAAGGATGATTTTGCTCTGTATGAAATGTATTTAAAATTCCCCAAAACAATAATGCAGGACATAAAGGAGAAAATAAATTCGGCGATGTTATATTCTGACTGATAAAATGTTTTAGTTGCATGACTATGGAAAATGTAAAAATATTAATCAATAAACTATTTGACAATTAATTGCAGCATTTTATTCAAAACAGATAACTTTCTAAAAAATAAATTAATGTAAACTGCCTACTTATATAAGCTGTCTTATTAAAAAATGTTATATTTTTCTAGCACTGTCCTATTGACAACCCTAAATAAAATTAATAGAGATGAATAATAAATATAGAAAAAATGTTAATACCTTTGATTATTTGAGAATTTACTCTATTTGTTGAATTCAATCAGCTGCGTCTGTTTGTAAAGACCCCCGATTCTTTGCCCATCCCTTTAAAGATGAAAATGTATCCACCCTCGTTCATAGTTGAAATTAATTGTTCATTAAAATAACTTGTTAAACGTTTAGGTATGAAAAACCGCTAAACTTTCCATCCCGTCTTATAGCGACATTACGATAGCTCGCCCATAGCGCGTCTCCACTAACTTAACTGATTGAATAGGATATTGTTTTTCTATTTCCAAACTACTGATTGATTTTTTCTCCAGTAATGGCGAAATTGCGGAGGCCTGATTTAATTCACTTATTTGACTCATTTTGTCAAGCTTACATATTATTCAAAACAGATAACTTTCTAAAAAATAAATTAATGTAAACTGTCTACTTATGTAAGCTGTCTTATTAAAAAATATCATATCTTTCTAGCGCTATCCTACTGACAACCCTAAATAAAATTAATAGATATGAATAATAAATATAAATGATGACGAATTAGAAAAAATTTTAATACTTTTAATTATTTGAGAATTTACTCTATTTTTTGAATTCAATCAGCGGCGTCTGTTTGTAAACACCCCCCGTTTTTTCGCTCATCCCTTTAAAAATGAAAATGTATCCGCCCTCGTTCATACTTGAAATTAATTGCTCATTAAAATAACTAGTTAAACGTTTAGGTATAAAAACTGCAAAGCTTTCCACCCCGTCTTGTAGCGACATTACGATAGCTCGCCCATAGCGCGTCTCCACTAACTTAACTGATTGAATAGGATATTGTTTTTCTATTTCCAAACTACTGATTGATTTTTTCTCCAGTAATGGCGAAACTGTGGAGACCTGATTTAATTCACTTATGTGTTCCATTTGGCAAGCTTTATCAAATTTAATTAAAAATAGTGTAGGTACTCACAATAAGGAAAATTCGAAAATTCAGTCACAAAAAAACACACGCACTAAAATGAACAATTTGGTGGTGGTGATGGATAAAATGGGGTAGGTAGGTACTGCGTTAATTGGAAATGTTTTTCCAACGTTTGGTAAACTAATGGTTGATAGTTAATTTCAGAATCTTTTTATAGAGAACTGGGATCAACAAAGTGGGGGGGTAGCGTCATTCCCACGCATTTTTTTGCCACAATATCCGCCGTTGATTCGCCCCTCCTTTCTAAATATCAAATAGGTACAATTAAATATGAAGAGCAGCTGTTTCTAAGATTATCGTAGAAGAGTCGTTAATACTTAAAAAACAAAATAATCATAAACGCGGCTAGTCATTTATTAAGCAAAAATTCACGGAAAAATTGCTGTTACGACATTTTTAACCCCATCGCTCCATTGATGTCAAAATTCTTTCTTTCTTTCGGAACCCCAATTGTTCTAAAATATACATCCTACGGCGGTGCGTAATACTTATATTTATTATGCGGAAAAAATAGTATTATAGATTGTTTATATTATCAGAGCAGTAATTACATTTCACATAAAACTTATTCATTAATTATCTAAATAGTATTATAAATTGTTTATATTATCAAAGCGGTAATTACATTTCACATAAAACTTATTCATTAATCTAATCTAAACCATTAATATTTTCTTCATCACTGCTGTAGCCATCATCGTGACGATCAGGGAGCGAATCCGTCGATGCATCCTCGTGAAACACTGTTTCATGAATTACATATGTCATGTATGCATCAAATGCAACGCAATTGTAAAATACGTCGAACCCGTTAACTTCAATACGCCTAGTGGCATAATAGGTGAACACTCCAGATGTATGTGGAAAAAACACCGCGTTTAATACTCGCACTGCTGGATGCTCCCTTCGACGTGTAGGAAATAACTTGAAAATCGGCATCACATTATCTCCCCGTATTGGTCTAATAAAAGGTGTCGGATTTTGCGAATAATAATACTCCATAATTATTGTCGGTTTTAATAAATAAAGTACTAGTCATACATATTTGCAAACACAATATATATAACATAACTTGATATGGTTGGAGGGGGTGTGTGCACTTTTACATCTAACGAGAAAAAATCGCTGTCAAATAATGACTCTGGTTCAAACTATTCAGCAATCCTAATATAATCCGCAATGATTCCTTGGACAGTATAAAGGAGCGGCGACTACAAAGCTCTTTTTTATAGACACATATGCACACAGTTTCTCACGGAGCCCTTAAAAATAAAAAATTCCATCCTTCACATAATAAAACCCTACCTAATTCGCTTGAAATCATTTTCATAGATAGCTTTACAAATTTTGACAACAAAAAAATATTTACTTGAAGGTGGGTGAAATCTATGAGAATAGCGTCTCAGGCATCGTTGGCGAAATGTAATACGCGAGATTAAGAAGGAAAAAAACGCATTCTTCTAACCAAAACAATATAAATATGTACTATAAAGACTCTAGATACAGTCCTTTTTTAATACACAACCTGTTTGGAATTCCATTCCCACATCAGAAAGTTAATAATTCGAACATCTTTTATTGTGGGAAACGGCCTGCCGGGGCGGAGGGTTTAAAAGGTTCTATTCATATGTTACAATTTCAATTTTTTTTGTATACAGCTTTCCATTGTCAGTGACAACGAATTGCATTCTTCTTTAATATAGTGCATTCAGATATACTACATAGGATTCAGGTGCAGTTCTGTTTTTTTTCATACACCACCCTCATTTGCCACACCTGTTTGAAATTCCATTCCTTCAGTAGCGAGTTCATAATTCGAAAATCTTTTATTGTGAATGCCGCCTACAGGGGCGGGCTTCTGAATATAAAAATTGCATTGTATTCCGTATTATTGCCCTCTATACCTTGAAAATGGCGCAATAGTTTGATAAAAGAAGTAGGTACTCTGATTGTATATTGAAAAATTATAATAGAATAAGATTAGAGAGGGAGGGTGGCACATTTCCAGGTGCAGAACCGAGAAGTTTAATATAAAGGTCTGACTGAAGGAAACTTCTTCATTTACTGTTTAGTTCGATACCTTCGCGCAAAATTTAACATTGAATTTAAAAAGTAATGGATTCCATTGCAATGGTTAAGACAGTGTTAATAGTAGATATACGAGGTTATGAGTATGGTGACAATGATGAATTTATCGTGAAAGAGTTAGCCGTCATCACTCTTGGGAGTGGGCGAATGGCTCATTATTTATTTAAAGCTCCATCACTCCAGCGGGAGAGGCACTCAGATGGGAGCGTGGAATTGGGAGAGCTCTCCAGAATATTAGAAAGGATGTGTTTTACGGCAAGCCTGGAGGCTATCATTTGGACAGTGGAAGAATCGGTGGTCATCGTATGCAAAGGCATCCAAAAGAAGAGGTTTCTGCAGAGGCTATTACCAGCCTACTACATATACGATGTCGAAGATCTTGTGCTGCATGTCGATACATCGTTACCTCCACCGCCAACATTTATGGAATCATCTATAACGCTCTGTTTAGAACATCCGGTCGTCCACTGTCAATGCGCGTTAAGCAGTGTTCATAGAATCCGACAATATTTGACGGATATGAATTTTCGCTGTTGTTAAGTGTGAAATGAAGTTTCCACATTTACAGCTTTTAAGTAGGTAAATAAAGCAGGAATATTAACGATTTAATGTTATTATTATAATTTATGAATGCATATGAGCTATTTAGATTTACATTTTACATGAAATAAAAAGATAATATTTTTTCTTTCAATTGTGTCGTTTTATTAAATATAAGATGGAGTTTCCAGATTTTCAACATTTTTCACAATGTAAATAATTTCAAAGGCAAGCAAAATAAACAAAGTTATCCATCCATTTCACATTTTCTTTACCATGTATCTTTCTGTCAGTTACAATGCTCTTTTCACACCTCTTATAATTCTCCTTAAATAAGCCTGTTAACCACTTGACTGGGGCGTCGTCACTACCTGTCGGAGGTTGAGTTGAACACAAAAGAGCGGTCAGGTATATAATCCTCTTCGGCAGACATCGAAAATAATACCTTTTCATGCAATTACGACGTTTTATTAAATGTGAAATGGGGCATTCTTATTCTTACTAAATAAAGGCATATAGCCATCATGGACAGCAGTACATAATTAAAATATTTATTATTAATAACAATTACCAACAAGTTGGTGTAGTTAACCCACTCTAGCCGGGGAAAATTTACACATAGCCACAAATGGCGGAGGCGCCGTACAAGATATTCATAAGAATCTCATCATAAACATTATTATTAATAACAATTGGCGACAACTAACTAATTATATGCATGAATTACGGCCTCGCGACTCCGTAATACACACCTAATTAAAAAATCGGGAATCGCGAGCGCGGACCAATTAATTAAAAAACGCTAATGAAACCGCTAATGACGCCCTCATTAAATGCGGCGGAGGTGGCCGCTGAACCTACATAACCCTACTACTACTGAGTATATATTTGTTCGCAATTTACGCTTGCAAGCCATTTCTAAAGAGGAAAGGAGGAAATAAGAACGCTACTGATACTGAATAATAACGCAGCTTTATCTATGACGGCACTTCCCAGTACTTGATAACAAGCACGAAACGTCGAATATGGTGGTTATAGATTATTTTGTTTGTTTTTCATGCATAGAAACCTAAAACACTATTTTACGCGTACACAAAAAACGGTACGGAATTTATATAATTTCTGGCATTTTATGGGTACCTACGCGTGGCACGGTTTCCCATCTTTTGCTTTGGTTGAGATTTTGCTGGTGTTTATATGTGTATGAATGGAAAAACTCCATTTCATAAGTAAGGACAAATGATGGGAACAACAAGCCGAGCTAAAATGTGGCGAGCCGACCCTATTCCACGGTGTGTGCGACTCTGACGTCAGACTTGGCAAGCCACGCGTGGCTTTAGCTAGCCCTCGACTTGAAGCGTTGAAAATTGACGGAAGCCCATAAGGACGTTCTTTGCTACTTCACACATAGTGGGATTATATTCGTCTTCTCAGGCAGAGTACGCCAAGCTAGTTATCGGATGGTGAGTGGGTTATTTAGGCAGAAAGATTGGACGGGGGTATATCGACGCATAATGAATATTGGCGGATGACCTGTACAAATTTCGTGCTAGTCGTTCAATTTTATTAAGGGTTCTCTATCAATAAAGTGTTTCTCTCTGGCAGTTTACATCGTTTTACAACAATAAAGTTTGAGAGTTGCCCGGGTTAGGTACCTACCTTAGGCTGCTCTTTAGCAAGCAATAAAGAGAAACGACGTTTGATAATGTTAATAATTAATTAGAATTACGCTTAATAAGTTGTGGCAGGTTACGGAAACAAGTTGCATTCAGGCTATTGATAGAGCCAGAGAAGTGGATGTACGACAACATGAAGTGTTGTATAGCATCTTGCCTTTTTAAAATATATTTAAACGAAGCCTTAAAACAAAGGAAAATAAAGTATAGCAGTACGAGCATATGCATATACATTAGGTAGATGTTTAGGAAATTAGATGAGGAATACGATTAACTGGTACTGTCAATTACTGAGAAGGTACAGGCCATAAATTGGATACGGTGGTAATTCTCTGAGATTGGTGGAAAATCGTGGTTTGTCCAAAGCAGATTAGAATGACCCTAAACGGTGGAAAATGGAAAGCGACGCACGGCAGGCAGCGGTAAAAAACTTCTGCAGACAGATACCTAGGCCATTTTGGTGGCCGGTTGAAAGATAAGAATCATTTTAGAAATAATTTAGGTTGCCTCAAGCTCTACTAAAAATAGAAGCCAAAAATAATATACGAATGAGGAGATGCGTGTTGTCATTAATAAGTTATTGAATTGAAAAACAGGCATTATGAAATTAATCACCTACGTCCACAAATTTTATTTTCAAAATATTGATACATGACATACAATTTTCTTCTATGCCGTAAATCATAATTCATTAAACATCGCTTTTATAATGTGACGTGCATCATTCGAATTTAACTTCCATAACAGATGATGGTTGCCTTTGAATGCATCGGACATTTCCACTTGAGCGTTACGGTGCGAACAGGCTTGCATACATGTTGCGTATTTTTCTTTAAACTGAATAAAGACGCTGACCTCTTCCCGTTTCTAGCCATCAACAAATCTCGTAATTTTAGCACGAAGTATATAATACGTTGCGTCAGCTGTCTTAACAACAAAGTATGTTTCGTACACGGGGTTCAGACGCCGTCAGCAAATAGACAAGGCGCAGCCCTTTTCCGATTCGCTCGATGACAGGTCGGATTAGTAAGCGATGTAAATATTGATTAGGAATATGAACAAAACAATGAAATGATCATGACAGTCGTTGGATTGTGCGAGCTTCAATAGCTGCTGCAGACCACCTGGAGTTTTCAGGAGTCTGTAGTTTCCCATAGTATTTTCATACTATGCACCAAAAGATGAATATTTCTCCATTGTCTGTCAACTAAAACTGAAACTTTGTGTGTGGTTGCAAGATTTATTGGTGGGGCATACATATACACTGATTATACACTGCCGGACAAAAAATCTGGGGCTTCTCATATCCAACTGGTGCATGATTTTTGCCGTCTTTGTCTATATGATACAGGTTCAGAGCAAAAACAGCAGAAAGAAAGAAAATAATTGGCGTATAAAAGTAATGTAACATTAGAAACAATAAACGCCTAGTAAACGAAGAAACGATAAATATAAGAAGGCATTATAATACTAAACTTCTTTCGAATTAACAATTTAGAACCATCTCGAATAGCTGCGGGATGCTGCTTAAGAGAAGGTAAATCAATTTATTGTCGTGGGAACTGCTACTATGTTCCACCAAAAGAGCAGCGCTTAGGTCTGGGTATTGTTCCCGGAAAGGACTCTCGACGTAGAATGAGTCTCTTCAACTTATCTAAAACATGCTTTCTTGAATTTGGGCTACGGCGTGGTCATCCAAGTATCTGGTGACGGACTGCAGCCACATGCGTTCGCACATTGAGCTGTATGAAAATAATTTTTGGTCTACAAATGGATCGAATGATATAACACGTTCTTCTAGGCAACAATCTACGTATCGGTGAGGAGTTGGTTATTGTTCCACGTTTCATAATTGCCGAATCCGAACTAGCCTCTATAGAAATTTCCCCTCACGACATCTCCACAATCAAACGGATTTCGAGGAGTTATACAAAAAGCTCCATACCGTTTCCTTATCTTCTCTGAATCCACTTGCCAGCGCTTCCTTTCTGAAGCAATTTCATCTGACTATCTGTAGGAGACGGTACAACGGTTTCCCGAATGTTCTTCATCACACTGGTATCGTAATGTTGTGAATGTTGTGAATCGGTCGCTTAAGTTAAGAATGACCATAAAACGACCACCACGTACAGTATAGAAGCTCATTTTCGACCAGACCAGGTCTTCTACTACATTATTCTGTTACTCTTGAAATCGCTGAATTCACTGATCTTATTTCAAAATATGAAAGGTAGGTACCTCTGCAGAATTTGATGCGTCAAATAGGAATTTTAACCCCATCTTTTATCTTTCAAATTCCAATATAAGCCTTTGAAATTGAAATCTTCCTCTCCTATCTGAAAACCCCGCTGGGAATCCCGAAGAGTCTACACCTCCAAAAACTTATTAATTGAATCTAACACGCCTTGTGTACCATCCTAACTTTGGAGCTGCACCTATGTTTCATATAAGTACGAAGTGTTTCGAAAACACATGTTGAACGTTCTGAAGCATGTTCTTAACGTCAAAATACGGAATGGATTCCAATAAACATGGACCTGAAAATGCAAGGTGTTTAAAACTCATGCCCTTCGCTCCAGACATTCTTTCTTTTTAGAATTTTATGATACTCATCAACCAATCGCATACTAATTTACCTTTTTTCGTATCTATAGCGGTTTACGAGTTATCAGTGGTGAGCCTCGAATTTAAATAGTCCTGCATAGAGAATAAGAAGAGAAACGTAAATTTTCTGTTGCCCAGCCTCTAATATCGACGCCAGCTATAAAAACTTTATTCCTTCACTCATTACTTTGGCTGGATTACCAGTAATTCGTTCCATCTTAGAGAATTGCTGTGTTTTATTTGAAGAGAGTTTCGGAAAATTGAGAATTTGAAGAAAAGTTGGTCAGCATCTATAAAAACGACCAATTTTCAGTCCCAGGTATAAAGAGATTTATATACTATGTGGATGACTTAGCAATTGCAGGAGAATTAGCTTCATAAGCTATTACAGTCTGCAACAGAGAAAACTATCTTCTCCCCTATCCCGCCGGTAAGGGCATGTCTAGTTTATTCCACCTTCGAGATAAAGGGGCGAATGGAGAGCTGGTGATCGCATGGGACGGTCATGCTGCACCTTCCTTTTAACTGTGAATTTCACTGGGAGTTACATTCGACAGAAGTCATGTTGCTGGTAGTTAGCTCTAACAGGTCCTTTACAAGTCTTACGGAATGCAATACCCGACCGCTAGCGGATTAATAAGTACCTTGTTAGCTGCAAACCGAACCAGCAACATCCGTGGTCGGTAGGTATCGCATAGAGCTTGTGGTTTGATGCTCTCGGGCTGGGTGGGGTCGACACCCGTAAAACTTGTTTTGCTTTTTTTATGTTCTTACACTATCTTTTTTACAAAAAATGCGTGTGTCTGGTGCGAGGACAGCTAAGGGGTCTGTTTAAAGAGAAATCACGTTATAAGAAAACAATTTTAACCCATATGATACAATTATTTTAACCCTAGTAATAAATCACTGTAGGTGGCGCTCTCGTCGCGGCCTTCCTGTGCGAACCGCTCAGGTGCGAGTTGTTAAATTTCTCCTTAACCAATAAGAAAAATTAGCTTGAAATACTACTAAATGACCAGCTCTCTCCTGGTTGTGACATGCTATAGCAACAAGTTATGAATAGACTTCAATCTCAAACTAGGAGATGCAGAGCGCACAAGGTGAGATGGAGCCACCAAAACGTCTAAGAGCTGGGGGAAAGAAGAAAAATTCCTAAATACACTGCCGGACAAAAGAAAACGGAACACATATTTTTATTTTTATTTTAAGGTCCTCCAATATTTTTATGCAACTTAACTTGCGCAAATAATTAACGATTGCCCTACTAGTGAGGAAAAAGAAACTTTTAGCTGAATATTGCACCTTATGTAAGCCTAAATAGCCAAATCAGCATTTGGACTCTTCATGCATCTTTATTGAAACATCAAAATCTTTTAACTTATTGGGCTGCTCTGTATTTTCTATTGTTTTTTTGGTGACATTTCATTTGTAAACGTCAACTTTTAACATTGTCCATACAATGCAGCCCGAAATTTGTTCACAAATTGTTGCTTTAAGCCACGATGGCCGAAGTGTGCGCTAATTGCTCAAGTGCTGAATATACCCCGTAACACATTGCAAAATTCACTCTTGCGTTTTCGTGAAACTCAAGGATTTGCACGGACTACGAACCATCAAGATAACCGTTTTCTCCATATTGCTGCGCTGCGCGATCGAGCATTGCCATCACCTATTCTTGCTGGACGGTTAGCCGAAGTTCGAGGAGTGGCAGTTTCAGCCAGAACAGTTTGAAGAGGGCTAAACGAATATGGTTTGACTTCAAGAAAGTCAGCTACAGGTCCCCTGTTGACCGTAGAACATCGCAGAGCACGACTTGCGTTTGCACGCGGAAATACGTAAATTGGGACGAACATCTATGGAGGAACGTGCTCTTCTCGGATGAGTCAAGATTTAGTGTCAGGTCACCAGATGGGCATGAAAAGGTGTGGCCAAGACCACGGGAGCGGTACAGTCAATGTTGCATATCTCCCAGGGTCAATTTCAATGGTGGTAGCATTATGGTGTGGGCCAGAATATCTCTGGTGGCTCACACAGAATTGCTTTTCATGGAGAATGGAACAATGACTGCACACCGACACATTGTTGTGCCTGGAACCCTATGTCACAGCATATATGCCATTTATAGAGGACAATTTTGGGTTTATGGATGACAACGCCCGTCCACACACTGCAATTGTTACCAAGTACCGTGAAGAGGTTGGTATTGGACGCCAATAGTCCAGACCTGAATCCCACTGAACATCTGTTGGATCAGCTTGGGAAAAGGATTAAGTGTCGCCAACCCCTACCAGAAACATTAAACGGCTTAAGGATGGCACTTCAAGAAGAATGGGAACAAATTAATACCCCAAGAATCTATTGATAGCCTCATTCAGAGTATGCCGCAACGTTTAAGGGAAGTGATAAGAGTTCGTGGTGGTAACACCTATTATTAATTTGGTTCTCCTTGTGTGCTTTTCCTGTTAATATTTTTTTGTTTCTTTTTTTAAGTTCTTAAGTTACAGTTGACTTCTAAAAAATGCTTTTGCTAGGTTTTTGTTGACGAATCAGTTTGTTTATTGTTTTTTATTTATTGTTAAGAGGAAAAGAATATAGTTAAATATAATTTCAAACCCCCCCGTTGTTTTTTTATTCACTAAAATAGGTAGTAATTCTGAGAGTGTCCCGTTTTTTTGTCCGGCAGTGTATATTACTTCATCGGGCCTCGAAATTTTCATAAAGACGTTTCTTTCCATATTCCAACGTTAAATAATCCCGTGATAATAAGCATTACGCTTTAAGTGTTAACTAAGTAACAGGCTCTCGCGGGTTTTAAATAAATTGAGCGTAAAATTATGACAAACTGAAGTTGTTAAAACAGCATTACACTAATCGTAAATATACAAAGGTATTGCATTACTTTTATTTAGTCTTTTTCATTACTATAGCTAATTTAGTTGTACTGCGTAGGCATGTCTTTAATAAGTTTATAAGTACTTATGTAAATAATAATGACTCTATGCAATTGATGATTTCTATAGGTACTGCAGGTGTTTGCATTGTTCTTCATGAATAAATAAAGCTTAATGATGATCATAAAAAATCTCATTACACATAATAAATCCATAGAGAAAATAGAAAAGCAACATTTCCGTTCAAGTTCAGTGAACAGGACTCAAAATATTTTGCAAACCCTCTTCTGTTAGGAATATTAAGGATATTGTTCCACTTACTAATGTTGGAATATCTTGTTACCATAGCCCACATGCTCAAATTAATGTACTGTTCTTCAGTGACCTTCCACCAACATATATAATATAGTTTGATAACTTCTGGAGCATGCAATTTTTGTAGTGTCTTGCTGCATCATCTTTGTTTTGTTTTGCTTGCGGTTTATACACGAATAATGATAATAATAATGTTATTTAGTATTGCTAGTTAGTGGTTTAACTATTCATTTTAAAATGTGCTTGGCACTTCTTCTATGCTATTTCATACGTGCCTTAGAACTTTTTCAACACAAGAATTTAACGCATAAACAGATTCTGGCACCATTAAGCAATTTTTTTCTTAATTCGATAATTGGCTGCTTCTATGTATTACTCATCTAATGCTATTTGCTAAAAGTCTAGATGTTTCGATAATGTCACAAAATACATCTCGGAAACCGAAAGTGCACAAAAAGTCGCAAAAAAAATCGTGAAAATTATTCAATAAGTAGGTACTAGTATGCAAATTAGTTGACACCATTAAATATCATTTTTTGTTGCCTCTTAAGCAGTTTCGTGTGGCGCTATAAAAATCTTTTATTGATATCTAAATTGCCACTCCTACTACCTATAGTACTTGATTTAAACTTTTTTTTTAGTTTTAGGGCTAATTCCTTACATCTTTGTTATGGAATGCGTTGTTTATATCGAGTTTGAGTTCAAGCATGTTTTTATTACAGAAGGCATATTCGAAGAAAACATTAAAATAATAATTCTCGGTAATAATATTTTCTTGTAATGTCTTATTTAAGAGCCGAGGTTAGGTAAGTGCCATTATCACATGAGAATATTATAACGATAGCGGCAAATCTTCTCGACCTGTCGGTGCAGAATTTATATGAACATAGAACTTTACTAATGAGTTGTGGTGGCTATTATTAAGGAGGATGAAAGTATTTTAATTCATCTGAGTCACAACTTGAGAGTGGAATACTTTACTTTAGCTGCAGGAAGTCATGGAAAGTTATGCACTTTTACGGCCACATTAGACCACTTAGTTTAGGTTAGTGTACAAAACAAGCAACCCATGAAATAACTTCGCCATAGAAACTTATGATTTCTGATAAAGTAATACATAGTATATTACGTAACGAGCATGGAAAGTGACAAATTTCATACGAGCGTGAAATCACGCGAGTTTATAGGAAATATACATACTTTCCATCGAGTTATGTATACACTTTTTTTGCTCACGACCCCTTAAGAAAACAAATTTATTCATAAAACAGTAACTTTATTTTGAAGGGTTTGTTGTCTGTTAATAGATGTCAAAATTTCCAAGTAGCCTACTAACTTACCGTAAGCATAATATAATAATTCCGACCGGCTCATGAATGACAGGTTGATTTGTTTTCTTGCCGGTCAATTCATAAATGACCAGCAGTTTTTACCTAAAATATTTAGGTCTTCCACGGTGTAGCCATTAAAATGTTCACCTCCCGTACCTTTTGAGAGATTTTTGTGATAAAAAATTATTAGATTTAAAAGAGACGCGACGGAATATTTATTCAGTAAACGTCAAAATCTCAAAGCTGACTACAGAATTTGAATGAACTGTGCGATTTTCAAAAATTACAGCACAGTTTTGAGTTTACGCACAGGCAACGCAATTGTCAAGTTTCCGGCTTACTATGCTGTATGCAACGTGCCGCTTTAATAGGGGGCCAAGGAAAAAATAATTTTCTCCTTATAATAATCTAATTTCATTAAATATGCAATTTTATTTGAAAAAAGATCCATTCCATGTTATAAATAGCACTTGCAGGCTTGCAGCATAGAATTAGGTATACTAAATTCACGGAAACAGTGTTAAATGAAATTTTTATATTGCCACTTCAAATGGTAAAAACAGTAGGTCTAATAGATACGGCGAAAATCATAAAATTACGTCTAGGGTGTCTAATACACTATTGAAGCCAAAAACATGCCTTAACTGCTCCAAGTAAAAAATGACTAGTGTCTGAGCGTGGCGAAAGTACGGCTTCGATACTCTGGATTTCATGGCACGACAGCCGGTCAAAATATAAAATGGCTTTCCCGGTTAGAAGTTCCTATACAAAAGCACTGAACGTCTTTGTGAGGAGCCAGTTTGATAATTCATTCATTCATTCTATAAGGGTTTCAGGGTTTTGCTTCAAAATTATCAGGTAACTGGGGCCGATCACCGTGGAATAAAAACTCAACGGTAAGAGTAAAAAATACATGTAATTTAAGCGTATACTATTAATTGTCTAATAAGGCATTGTGTGCAAAATTTTACCATTAAGTTTTATAATAGAAAATACCAAGCATAACACCAAATAACCATTTTTCAAAAGTTTTCTTTTGTGGAAAGTACTTTTTAAATCTTACATTCCCCTGAAATCTGAAGTTTTTCATGCATTTACCAAAATGTTTTGGAGATATTGGTAATGAAGAAAAGTTATTATTATGTAAAAGATGTACACCTGCCTGTTATAAATAAGCATAAATAGAATATTAATATAACATTTTTGGTAAATCCTTATTTCAACATTTTTCCTAAATTTTCTATGATTCTGTTCCTTCATTCCAATTAATTTTTTATGTATATACGAATACGAAAATAATAACTGTCGATGAAGAAACAATAAAATAGCTGACCGCATATTAACCCAAAATTGGTATTTGGCAATTTTATGAAATACTAAATACCTATGTAAAGTTCTTCAATACCTGCTTGGTTGACTGATATCAAAATGATACTGACAAATAAAATATACTGAAGCGTTGGAATATTACTTGGAATCGCGTCTAACGGATTGAATTCACTTTATTCTCATTTCCCATCAAGATGGCACCCTAATAAACACGTACTTTATGCGGTAGGTACTGAAATTGATTGTTGTAGTTCTGCTAAATACCTATTTTACACATGGTTATACACCACCGGTAAACTTCTTTTTCTTCTTCTTCTTCTTCTTCTTCTTCTTGAATCAGAAGGCTTCCTACAATTCCATTTTTATATTTTTATGGCTTTCCATGCACTTTTCTTTTGCATAACTCTTTGTCTATCCGTTGTATTTTTACCATACCTGTAGCACCATATTTAAAACTCCTCTAATTTCTTCCTGAGTTGGCTTATAAAAGGTTGGACAAGTATCCACTGCTTTGTATTTATTTATTTCGTTTGTTATCTGTCTATTAAACTTGACTGAACATCAAATCTTCTGGTTAGACTATAGTATTCGTAATCATATTCACGTGATTTCGTGATTATGAAAAGTGTTTGGTGTATGGTGTATTGCTCATTAAATGTGTGCGTAATATTTTCAATAAACTATGTATTCAACACATTCATTCCAGGAAAAGCTTACAAACAAAGGAATTGAGATTACGCCAATCATATCTGCATTTCACGTAAACTAATGCCATTCCACTTTACTTTTTTCTTACAGGTTATCAAATTAAGGCGCAATTCCAAGACATAAATCTGCAATTAAACAACACGCTGAAAACTACGTTAATTTTCGATTTTTCTCAACTGAACTGCAATAAATAAACCCCGCAGAAAAATTTCGCCGACGTATACAAGTCTGTAATTAATTAATTTACATTAATTATAGTCACGGAAAAAACTGGCGGAGACTGAAACATTCTGAGATGTAGAAATGGCAAAGAAAATAAAGTAGCGATTCCAACGTTTTTTACATTCTAATTATAACGAAATGTTCTAAAGGAATTCTTATGCTGACGGCTCTAAATATTAGACATCTTAAAACTAAAGCGCTATGCTTCAGTAATTACGTCTTTAAATAAAAGTACCAGTACTAGTGGTTGTAAATTAATTTTCTTGTCGTTGCTAGACCTGAGGATGAACGGAACATGAACTGGAAAACAGACAGCTTCAGCAATTTTTATCTTAGCACATAATAAGCTCTATAAATTAAGGATCTTGAAATTGATCATTATCTGCGTCATTAAGATAAACTGGGCAGTGGAAACGTAAAAATTAATGACTTAGTTCAAAAAACAAACAGAAAGGTTTGTAAGTGATGTTTAGTAAAAGCAATAAATAAAAAGAAGCGAGAGTACTGGACGCTAAGGTGGCTCTATCCACTGCTGTATTTGCCAAGGTGTACCAAATTTCATGTTACTACATCAAAAGATGCGTGAAGTTGGATTGACCCAACAAAAATATGGAGCATTACTTTGCTTAAAGAATTAGTGCTCGATTTGTGCTAATTTGTGCTGCATGTCTCGTAATTTGTGCTCTTTTAATTGTCGAGTTATTCGCAAAATTAATTGGGTCAATCCAACTACACGTGGTTTAACCCATACGTAATATTAAATTCTTAAGACAGCAGGCAATTAGTGCCCTATTTGTGCTAATTTGTGCTGCATGTCCCGTAATTTGTGCCCTTTTAATTACCGAGTTATTGTCGAAATTAGTTGGGTCAATCTAACTACACGTGGTTTAACCCACACGTAATATTAAATTTTTAAAACTGCAAGTAATTAGTGCTCAATTTGTGCTAATTTGTGCCGCAAGTCCCGTAATTTGTGCTCTTTTAATTGCCGAGTTATTCGCAAAATTAATTGGGTCAATCCAACTACACGTGGTTTAACCCATACGTAATATTAAATTCTTAAGTTAGTAGACAATTAGTGCTCTATTTGTGCTAATTTGTGCTGCAAGTCCCGTAATTTGTGCTCTTTTAATTACTGAGTTATTAACGAGAACAATTGGACCAATAAAACTCCGCGCGGCGACGAATTCATAGGTAGAGGTAACTAAATTAATAGAAAATTGCTTCTTAGTGTGCATTGATTTATGCTGCATGTTCTGTAGTTTGTTCTTTTTGATTACTGATTTACTATGGAAAATATAATTAATATTATATTATTGTTATCACCAGTATTGTACGAAACACATGTTTTGTTAATACAATTTAATTTTCTGAAAGCTCCGCTAATGCTGCTTACAATAATATTTAAAATAGTATTTGTCTAATATTATCTATTTTTATTGTACATCTACAGGGCGGCAACTTAAAAAAAACTACGCCATTTCGGCCACTTACATGGTTTCAGAACTTAAGGTTTACATTTACATTTCAAGAAAGAATATTTGAGTTTTAATTTTTTGCATCCACGGAAGTATGTCAATTTATATTAAATAGGCTGTTTCATAATATTTTAAATAACCATTTTTATTGGCCGGAGTGTTTGCTCACATGTATGTCATGTTGCAACAAACGCAGTTCTTCATAAGCTTTCATTTCCACTAGGGTTAATCTACTTGTCCTTATACAACCGGAATAGTGATTTGGTATACAGGGTGTCCAAAAAATAGCGGATAAACTCGTCAGTACGTTGTTATGAATGGTCACTTCAGTATGGGAAAAATGCAAAAAAAAAATCTAAGTGCCGATGCCGTAGTTTTCAACAGAAAAAGGTTCACAATGTCTGCCTACTCAACTCCTGCTACTGTCATTATGTTATCTGATCTGACTGTTGTGAGACATCGCTATTATCATTTCAAAACACAAGGGAACATTTAGCTTCATTTACTTGAGTGTATCTGGGAAATTACAAAATACCAATTTTGCATTTTTGGGGCAGTGGAGAATTGCTGCAATACATGGCAACAATGCATTCATTAATTAATTATTTCAGTAATATTAAGTGGCCAAAACGAATTTGTCTTAATGTCAGAATTGAAAATAATAAGTGATTAACGCCCGGTTTTTCAAAGAATCCAACACCGGATTAAGTCTGACACCGGCGGCTTCGTTGCTATGATACAGGCTTTCTGATTGGTTGTAGCATAGCAACAAAGCCGGTGTCAGACTTAATCCGGTGTTAGATTCTTTGAAAAACCGGGCCCATTTAGACTGTCAGTTCAAAAGTGGCACGTGGTACCTAATTTGGATTGTACCTAATTTGGATACTTTGTAGTGTTTGGGACTAAAAAATGTAAGACCAATAACTGCCTTGTTCATTAAATTCTTTGTTCTCTTAATGTGTTTATGTCTTTTACTTTCTCTGGCCCTTATTTGACGAAATAATTTGGAATTATGATGAAGTTACCTAAATTCATGACAGATTTACGTGGCAAGCAATCAATTTGCCATAGGTAACTAGGATGGTAACTAAGATTAAATAAATTTCTGGCAATGTGATACTTGATATTTTCTTTAAATCGTACGGAAGCACAGAGATTTTTTAAAATATATTTTTTGTCATCCAGACAAATTGTTTCAACGTACCGTTGAGTTTATCCGCTATTTTTTGGACACCCTGTATACATACATTACTTTTAGTTCTAAATCTGTTATGCAGGTATGTCAATTATGCAATATATTTATTTTTTTCTTCGACTGTGTTTAGTTATAATGTAAATGTAAATGTAAATTCTCTAATCTGGGAACGCAGTCAGTTTTATACAACTCTGTTGTTTCTCAAGCATTCGACAACATTTTTATTGTCTTCCTCAGGAACTATAATCGTACATGAACCACGATTATTATTAAAATAATAATCGTCATTTAGTGTTATATTAAACTACACTTATTCACAATTTTATTATATACTTGCAAACTACAATAAGTTAAAGGTATGTCTTAATTTATAATTGAAACACATAGGTATGCATAAATAAATGAGAACTATGATTCGGTGACGGTATAACTAACTATTAATTTCAAAATTTGTTTTTCCTTAATTTTGTAAGCTAGTTTTAGGAGATAATTTACACTACTTATCTGCTAAAACTACCTTCCGAAATAAAAAAATCTGCATTTTGAAATTAATAGTTGGTTACCATATCACCGAATCTTATTTCTCATTTTGTTATCTGCCATTTATAAGTATGTGTTTCTATTATAAATTAATAGATAAGTACCATTCACCCATTTAGTAGTCTGCAAGTATTATAATTTTGTATAAGTGATGCTCGTAGTATAATAAAAGTGGGTAATGTACCATTATAATAGTTAGTTCCCGACGAAGACAATAACAATTTTGTCGAAAGCTTGAAAAACAATACATTTAATTTATACATTTGATTGCATCCCAAATTAAAAAATACATTTAAATTATGCAATATACATACAGAATTGTTTCCTAAAGAGTTCATTCGTAAAATCATCTGTTGTAAAAAGTAACAATGGGTATTGCTATAGGGAAGGCTAATAAAAATAGGAATTGTGATTTATGACAGACACAAAAAGGCATACCTACCCACTTCTATACTTCGACAAACACTCCAAAAATAAAAGATTAAGTTTTAGTAACTTAGTAACTGGAAGTTTGCTTACTTCCAATAGAAGTAGGAACATGCACTCGAATTAAATCCAGATTGCCTCATTTTCAACATTGCAACTACATATTATGTAATTATTACCTACTAACTTAATAGTTTTGTTTTAGATTTTCTGCTAAATAAATTATTCAATGTATATGTACGAGTATACGTCAGCGAGACGGTCGGATGGGCGTTTCTCAAAATTTCTGAAAATTTGCACACATGTTCTCGGCTATTGTTATTCTAAATAAAATTAGTAGGTAGGTATCTATTCTCTTACATTAATTTTTTTTTCGCATTTTCGAATTTCTGGAAAGAATTTCGCACCCTTTAAGTATAAAATATTCGATATCTAAAATGCAGTAAGTAGTTAATTTTTCTACAAAACTACATACATGGAACGCACATACTTATATATTCTCAATAACCTATTCCAGGGTGCCCGAGATATTGAGTTTATTTTAACAATCTGAAATCGTAAAGAATTGCTTATTTCAAATGAAACAATCTCAATATTATTTTATTTTCATATTCTATTGAAAATTTTATTGTACATACAGGGTGTCCCAGAACAACGGGGCATATAGTTTGGATTTCGGTTTCAAAAGAGTACCTTTTTCAGAAAATTGTTTAAGGAATTTAAAAATGTCATTGCAAATTCGTTAAAAGTATCAAAATGATGAAAGTTAAGGGGTGAAAAGCATTAGGGGCGTTCCACCCCCGGCTTCCTACATTCCTGTTCCTAGATGTCATTTGATCACAGATACTTGCTTACTATGTCTAAAGTCCAAATTTTATAACATTCGATATAGCAGTTTGAAAGTTACCAGCAAGAAACCTTCTTCAGAACTTTAAGGGCGAATAGCTTCGAAGGGAGTGTTATTTTGACCCAAACTGTATGCCCCGTTGTTCTGGGACACCCTGTATATGCCATAAGGAACAATTTAAGTGGGCAATATTTAAAATGAAATGAGAATTTGATTCGGTATTCCAGCATTAAAATTTTGTGGTTTTTACTTCTGTCAGGGGAGGTTAGACTTTTTTATATTGATTATCAAGAAGGAATCTCAACACTCGTCCATGTGAGAGCCTGAGAGCTATTAAAATTTTCCGTGCACAAATGCCGATTACCGATATAATACTGCTCAAAATATTCAAAAGTAATACCTACGCGTTTTAATTCACTGCAGATTCTGAGAATCGTGGAATTAACCGTAATCACCCTATATTATAATAGAGTGATGATCTGAAATCTTATAAGTACCTACATATAATAATTGTATACGAAAGTGTTTCTCATAATGTAAAGAAACAGTGGGCTTTTTTACTACCTGCATCTGACCTTCTGGAAGTTCTACTGGAATTCAATAGGGATATTGACCAAAATTTAACAACCGGGTTTGACCGTAAATATCCGATTTTCATTTGCCTAACTGCCAGACAGCAATAATTTATTTCTTATAACCAAAAACAACAACTGTACAGGGTGTCCTATTTTCATTGTGATTTGGGGGTTTCTCATAGAAGCAGCAGAGATAGAGCCTTGGGGTTTTCGCGAACCTGAGCTACTTTTTTGAGTATAATAGAACGCCGAAACCAGAATTTCGATATCGTTTTTAGTTTTCGAGAAAAAAAAATTGATTTTTATCAATTTTCAAAAATTCTCTCCAATTCTTTTTGTACTAAGCAGACTAAAACTGTTATGATTAACTCCTATAGAACTTTTTCCAAGAAATTCAGTGGCGTACGGCGTAGTTTTCATAGGGAGCGTATTTTTTGAGTTATGACATAAAGATGAATTTTTTAAATGGAAACCACAGCAGGCTCTGGTCTAGTTGGAAAGATCTTTTTTAAGCTATCAAAATATATACCGTGTGTAACAGGAGCATGGTACACCCCCTTTTTTATTTATTTTTGATAGATTTTTGCAACTTGGCACATCGTATGTACTGAGTAAACGTCAAGTTTTGGCACAAACAAGGAAATTTTCGCACTTCCGGTTTTGGCGGAAGTGGGGCCAACTTTTAATTTTCAAAAGGGACAACCTGGATATTATTGATTTTTTAGACTCTACATAATTTTCTGAACGCATTGGTACCATGTTTCATTTGTTTTTAAAATTTTCAAAACCCCCTTGCAGGTTTTAATTTTCGATGGACTGTAATTTCAGTTGTTCTTATCATGCAAACTGGTTATATCAGAAGATTCCTTATTAATAGTAGCCTTGAATAGTACCTTGCTACCAATATGGTTCCATTTGAAAAATCATTTGGAGAACTTTGTTTAAGCACGAATCACATTATTTAGCATTTTCAACGCAATTCCTTTTTTTATGGCATTACCTGGGTCTATTAGAATAAATTGGAACAGTCATGGCAAACTTAAATGACAAAATTAAAATTAGATCTTAAAAAGCCTCAGACTTGAATTATCGTTTATGTGGCATCATTGCATTCAGAAAATTATGTAGAGTCCAAAAAGTCAATAGCATACAGGTTGTCCCATTTGAAAATCAAAAGTTGGAACCACTTCCGCTGAAACCGGAATTGTGAAAATTTCCTCGTTTGTGTCAAAACTTGACGTTTAGTCAGTACATACGATGTGCCAAGTTTCAAAAATGTATCTTCAAAAATAAAGAAAAAAAGGGGTGTACCATGCCCCTGTTACACACGGTATATATGTATATACTTTTATATTGTTATTTCAACAAACGGCAACGATTTTGTTTGGTACTTCTTACCTTTAGAAAATATAAGATAGGTAGGTACATCCAAGATACCTGTGATTTTATGTTAGCAACTTTTAATAACAACTGAAATAAAAGCAACAAAAACAGAAAAACACAAAACAAACAAAAACAAGAAAAACAACCAACAACAAAATTATACGAACTGCTAAAATTGATTGCCATGCTTTTCAACACATAATCTACATCTTTTAGTTAATAGATTGATGGCATTAATTTAAAAAATAGGATGGGCTTGCAAATATCGGAAAGCTGCATGTGTTGCCTCTGCTAGCTCGGCTTGATTGTTGTATCTTCGTATGTATATTTTTTCTTTTAAAAATGCCCAAACAAAAAAGTCTGATATACTCAGATCCGGTGATCTTGCAGGCCACCCACAATTTAGGTTAATTTGTACCCAACCATCTACCCGGAAAATTATTTTCTAAATAATTTCTATTGCAGAATTGTGTGCAGGGGCACCATCTTGTTGGAAATATACCCTGTTTATGTTTATTAACGGAACATTTTCCATTATCGCCTCTGCGTTAATATTCAATAAATTAATGTATCTCAATCCCGTTAAGTTTCCATCAAAAATTTGGTATGCTAGTTGACCACCCAAAATAAAACACGAAACGTTAAATCCAAAACGTCCTTGCTTCTGACTTTCAAAAGTTTGATGCTGATTTGTATCAGACCAGTGACGCACATTATGCCTGTTAAATAATTCTACACTGCTTATGTGAGTTTCATCTGTCCAAATGACATGGATTTTCTTGAATTTTATTAAAGTACCACCTACAAAAATTAAGCGTTCTTTCTTGATCTCCCGGGAAGAGATGGTGAATAATTTTCAATCAAAAAACATGTGTTTCGTGCAATACTGTGAATGATATAGTAGTAATGATTTTCCGTAGTACCTAAATCAGCAAATAGAAAAGACCAAATTATAGAACATATAACATAAAATTGCTGCAATTTTCTATTAATTTACGTGCCTCTAACTATTACCTACGGATGAGTTAGACGTGGAGTTTTATTATTCGACCTATTTTCGTTAATAACTCTGTATCTAAAAGAGCACAAATTACGTGACCAGTAGCACAAGTTAGCACAAATTGAGCACTAAGTGCCTGCTAAAATTAGAATTTAATATAACGAGAATAGGTTAAATTGCATGCGTGTAGTTGAATTGACCCAATTAATTTCGTTAATAACTCAGTAATTAAAAGAGCACAAATTACGGGACTTGCAGCACAAATTAGCACAAATAGAGCACTAATTGTCTACTAACTTAAGAAATTAATATTACGGTTGGGTTAAACCACGTGTAGTTGGATTGACCCAATTAATTTCGCCAATAACTCGGTAATTAAAGGAGCACAAATCACGGGACTTGCAGCACAAATTAGCACAAATTGAGCACTAATTGCCTGCTGTCTTAAGAATTTAATATTACGTGTGGGTTAAACCACGTGTAGTTGAATTGACCCAATTAATTTCGCCAATAACTCGGTAATTAAAGGAGCACAAATTACGGAACTTGCAGCACAAATTAGCACAAATTGAGCACTAATTGACTGCTGTCTTAAGAATTTAATATTGCGTTTGGGTTAAACCACGTGTAGTTGGATTGACCCAATTAATTTCGGGAATAACTGGGTAATTAAAAGAGCACAAATTACGGGAATTGCAGCACAAATTAGCACAAATCGAGCACTAATTGTATATAGAAAGTAATGCTCCATATTTTTGTTGGGTCAATCCAACTTCACGCATCTCATCAAATAGTTTTCAAATGCGACAGGGTGACAAAATTATCCACTTTATGCCACCCTCTGCCCCGGCGCGGCGTTGCCATGTTGAACTACAACAATAAAACATATAAATATTATACGCTTATAAATTATAAGAGTATAAGAAGCTTTGCCTGTTTTTGCCCATAAGGCCAATGAGCGAAAAATGTGGCTACCAAAGAGAGATAGAAAACAATCCTTTCAAGCTAACCTCGCGTACTGTGATTACGCTGAAAGTGCCGAATGCAACTTGACTGGGTGATAACAGCTGACGAGACGAAGCGACGCTTGGCCAAGTGCCCGGTAACCAATGATCAAGTACCTACTTTTGCACTTGCAAATTATTCATGGTCCTCTGTACAAGAATATTTCCGTCCTTTATATTGTTGGTTTCACTTTCTTGGCTTAATGCTCCTTATAGGCTTATTATTTACAGGGCCGTACCCAGAATTTTTTTTCGGGTGGGGTTACCCATTCTCTCCTATCCTGAGCTAACCTTCGCATTTCCCTAAAAGTAGAACATCCTACATCCCAGGGCCGTACCAAGAATTTTTTCGGGGGGGGGGGGGGGGGGGGGTAGTATCTGAAAATAAAAATATAGTAGTACTCGTAGACCCCGAGATAAAAGTAACCTAAGATCATTTTTCATTTGTCGATATGGTATATGGTATTAAATAAGTTTACGAACGACGAACGGAAATAATAATGAGGAAAATGTTTTATTACAAGTATTAAGTATTAATGGAGAGCGCAGGAGAATTTTCCGGGACCATTCACGTCATCTTCCAAATTATTGGAAAAACAATGCACTCGCCAATTTTTGAAATCTTTCAATTTCCGACAAATTTGCGAATTTTCCGTAGCCGGCTGCTGTTATGGCGTTCTCGTTTTAGAATTTGGGGGCGGTTTTGACCCCTCTAACCCCCCCCCCCCCCACCCCCCCTGGGTACGGCCGTGATTATTTATATGACTCTATGACTGGTACAGACCGCCGCGACTCTACTCGAGAAGATATATTCATAAGGCTATTTTTCAGGAATGTCACCTCATTTCGATGTAAGTATTTCCCTAAAAAGTGCCTCAGACTTTTTACACGGTTTTAGCTGTAAGGGTCTGACCGTGCCGCTTAAACTAAATGAACGGTGCCCAGATGCGAGCCCAGATGAATGCTTATGGCATTTCCCTTCTGTATAGCAAGGCTGATTCTTTGCATCAAGTACAGTTTTGCTTGAGGAATTCTCGATTTTTCTAAAAGAATTTTTCCGAGGGGTGAACCGCAGGGGAATTTTGGTGCACAAGCTTGAGGAATTGCAGAGGAATTAGTACGGAACTACGTAAATTTGTAGGGAATTGCAGGAGTTGTTTGGGGAATTGTTGGGGAATTGCAGGAATTAGTCGGGAATTAGTGAAGAATTGCACAGGAATTGCAGGAATTACATGGGTAATTGGGGGAATTACTTGAGGAATTGCATGAATTAGATAGGAATTGCGGGAAATTATAAGGAATTACACATAAATAGAGGAATTTGTGTACAAGCTTGAGGAATTACATAAATTTGTAGGGAATTGCAGGAATTATTTGGGGAATTGCAGGAATTAGTGAGGAATTGCAGGAATTACAAGGGAATTGCAGAAATGTTTACCCCTCTTATACTAACGAGTGTGCATGCGCTGTAAATTATTGCAGTATCGGACGTACAGGAAATGCAAGAATTAGTTGTAAGGGAATTCCAGGAAGTAGTAGGGGAATTGCAGGAATTACATGGGGAATTGCGGGAATTACTTGGGGAATGGGGGCATAGCGGAAATTTCTTGAGGAATTGCAGTAATTAGATAGGAATTTCGGGGAATTAAAAGGAATTACACATAAATAGAGGAATTGGTGTACAAGACTTTGCTCTGCGGTTCGCCCCTCGAATTTTTCCTAATATATTATAAAGATTTTTGGCGTCAGAGCACCAGGGACCTAGAGTTTCCACAGCAAAAGCCAAAAAATTATAATTTTCCCTAATTCTTTTATATTTCAGATGTTAAAAATATTCTGCTTTGTTTGCTGCAGAATCTGATGATGTTGACGAGTCATTTAAGTGAGAAGGTGCAAAGGTATCTGTACGAGCGTACAAGTGAGATCCCAGGCTAAAGAGCGACCTTGTTTCCAAGGTATGAATGACAGTAATACCATTCGGTTTTTTGCCATCGTCTCTCAAAATACCAGTAGGCTCAAGAATGCACGGGATATTCACTGAATTGAATGCTCTTTTCAAGATATCATATCAGACCTTTAGTTAGAGTTCAGTGGACTTTCCCTCATTATTTCGACTCATTAATAAAAATAAAACGAAAATCTTGGTATGTAGGAGGCGCAAAAATAAGGCTAAAAGTAGAACACAACTCAGAAACCAGAAATTAGAATAACTTCAATTTTGCACTAGAGAACGTAGTAAGGAAGGACAAGTAGAAGGGAGCTGCAAGAAAGTTGCATCTACGGAAAAGTTAAGGGAAGCATTTGGACAAACGGAAACAAACAATAGATGGCTTACCATTACTAAAGACAAAACAAAATTTTGGAACATGCCAGAGAAATAGAAGACAAGATTCTTACACTAGTGAATGCCATTTTTGAAAAAGTATAAACTTTAAGAGCATAAATAAATAATAAGAACAACGAAATGAGCAATAAAAAATAAAAAGTAATAAAAAACTACTGGAATCTAAAAATAATAAGAACCATGTACTGGTTCTAAAGAAAATGAAATGAAATAGGCGATGAGGATTAATCCACCCTAGCAAATGATTTAGAAGAGATCTAAGGATCTAGCCTAAGTTGAATGACACACAACCTATTCCTCAGACACAATATCCCCACTGTATTCACAGTATAACAACTGATCGTATAGGTATAAACTTCTTCATAGACATAATATCAAGTGTCAACGATGACTTACCCTTACACACAGAAGCTGTATATCACAACTGAAATCAGATAATGTTTTATATACAGTGTTTAGGATATGGTGGAATAGCTGATGCTAAACTTTGACTTGTCTGTTTATTAAATGTATTATTTCTATTTTTGTGCTTTAATAAAAACGTTACTCATAATAATAAAAATTTGTGGCTTAAAAATTATCTCTTTTCTTCCCTAATCTGTAAATTGAAGGAATGGGTTATTGAAAATTTTACTGGTTGCAACAGTATTTTTGTAATTAAATTAATTTCTCATTAGGTCAGTCTGGAGTATTTCTATTTGCCAAACGTCTTGTCTAATGCATTTTAAACAACGAGTAAACAAAAACAAAATAGACTTGCAAACAAACTCATACTTCATTGACTGCATAGGCGCCAGTGCCACTTTGCTATTGTTATTTTGCAAAACAAAACATAGAAACGGTGCAGCATATTTGTAAGACTTATTGAAGATGTCTTGACTGTAAATCTGTCTAACAGTTACACGCTGCATTTGCTGATTGTTCCACTGTTGATTTATAAAGTACTAAATGCAACTGCAGACAATCTCCGTGTATGAAAACTTCAGTGAACTGAACAAATCAAATCATACATGTTTAAATGTTTAAGTTTCATTAATCTTGAATTTGTTCTCTTTTGGTTGCCCTGCAGACAAAAAATGCTGGAGACCCACTTCTCTTCATTGTACAATGTAATACAGTTTTAAGAGACGATTCGGTGAAAAAGGAAGGTTGAAAGTTGGGCGGATTTAGTTGCGCTTGGATCTGGGCTGCTGGAACATTCGAATTAGAGATAGTAGAAGTGGTAGATCTCGCCTTTGTACAGCCAAGAGAAAGGGATGAGGGGAGATCGGCAAATGACGGAAGTGATGGTGGCGACCAAAGAGGGTGGAGGTAATAACAGATGATAATCAACCGTGGCAATCGCTATCTAAAAGGTCGGAATGTATCCCTATCACTTTCTGAAATATTCATATCGTGTGTCTACCTACTCACTTGCCTCACTAGCAGGTTATGTTAAACAAAATGTTGCATGTTTCAAATGCGGTTGGAAAACCGCAGACCCTCGCGCAGACCATTATTATGTCTGGATAAACGAAAGCTTATTCTAGCTGATTTTGTTCACTAAGTTATTATTAAATACTTATTAGCAAATGCGAAATTCAGTATCAGCCTATGTAAATGTAATATGTAAATATGCAATTAACCAATTAAATTAATTAAATCGAAAACAATTAAAACAATCTAGATTTTCCTGTAATAAAACTACATTTAAATATTTAATTTCGTCCCTCTTGTAAGGCATGTACTGCCGTGCACAGAAATTTTCTAAAGTTTAATGAGGTAGCTTTTTCGTATCAAAAAAAGATACTTGTAACTGATGAGGATAATCCATGGATAGAAGTGTTAATTGTATCTAATTTAGATGGCACATGAGATAGCGTATATGCGAGGGCGCCTGGTCAGTATTCCTGTAATAAATTGCATCTGAGTATATTACGTATTCGCTTGCCAACAGAATCATCGCGATCGGAACTTATGTACGCATGTGCACGTCTGACCGGTGAACCCAGAAGAAAATGTAATAACCGATATTCAGCTTACCCATAATATTCTTTACAGGCTGTAAGTACCTTCTGCAATATAGAACGAGAACTCTATGGTATTTTTCCGAAACGTAAATGTTCTTTTGTAGGTACTTTCGAGAAAACAAATAACGGTAGGTACTTATTCATTTCTTTAATGTCCCCTAAAATTTTAAAATTGGGCACTTGCAGTGTATACCATTGGAAGACTTGAATGTCCTAAACATGAACAGATTCAGAGTTCGTCACATCATAGACAAGTTGGACATTTTCCTATTTCATAGTCTCCCAGGAACTCAAAACTATGCGAAAAATGTAAAGAAATACAACTGGTTTTGCACTTTATGAGCGGGCGATTTATTTTCTAAATTACCGTGTCATTGCTCGCGGAGAGGCTGTTCTTAAGGCGACCAGCACTAGTAAATCTTTAGACCTCCTATACTTACTTCGTTCGACGTTCCATTGTCGTTCTGTAACATCGGGGCGACCCCGGTTTCCTCTCAGAATATAAGGAGAATGGTAGTATAAGCGAAGTATGGTACAGGCTACAGAAAAAGAAATACGTGCTTTAAGCAACAACTCGCAGTAAATGCCGGGGAGAGCTGGATAGCGTATCGGCTGGGTGATTCATTTGGCCCGATTTCATTACTTGCAGTGGATGGTAAAATAAAAAACTTCAAATAGGTACATCTTCTACTCAAATGGAATAGTTTTATGATTTGGAAAACACAAATTGTCCCAATTTCTGGTATCAAACTGATGCAATAAGTATTGAATAATGTATATAAAGTCATAAACAATAACCAAATAACCAACTTGGCAATTATGATATAAACACATCTTCTTCCTAAATTGGAGCTTACCCAGGCCCAGTTTTTCAAAGAATCCAACACCGGATTAAGTCTGACACCGGCTTCGTTGCTGTGATACCGACTTTCTGATTGGTTGTAGCATAGCAACGAAGCCGGTGTCAGACTTAATCCGGTGTTGGATTCTTTGAAAAACCGGGCCCCAGATTTTTAAATTCATTCGGTACACTATTGTACAGTTTTGCAATATTGTATTTGAAAGACATTTCATAAAGTGCAGTCCTATGGAAAGAAGGTGAGCCCGCCTGTATCTTACATTTTTGTGGTGTACATCAGTTCTAAAATGAATTTTGCTGAATAGATACGAGGGAGATTTGGGGATGACAATGTCATGAAATAAATAAATTGATAGAAGCTTAAAACAATTTTGCATATTCAGCCATCCCATCTCTAGCAATTTGTGTTTAACATGATCTGAGTCCTCTGCACTCGCTCCACGGAAGTGCCAACAAGACTCGAAGCCACCACAGGAGCGCAGTTCATAAAATTAGAAAATACCAGCGACGCTCAGAAATTTTAATCCAACAACAGCCCTCTGAATGCAAGATGATATACAGGGTGTATCCAAATAAGTGCGTAAAAAATTAAGAGGCAGGCGATTCCTTGTTGAAAATTAAATGGGGTGTTTGATATAAACAAATCGTCATATGTCCCCTCCCTTAGGAGTTACGCTCCTCCAAAGTGGGAGGTGGAAATTATGTTTTTATTTTTTTGTCAAAATCTGAAATAGATAAGGAAATGAAATTTGATGGAAGGTTTCTAATATTAAAAAGGCTACTTTCGAATATTTTCTTGACCGATCCATAATCCATATCGTTAAGTGGATTAAACTCGCAACCCCTCTTAAGCAACTTGGCAGCCGCCTACTACTTTTACTTGGAATTTAATTCTTTCAGTGAATGATGAAGTTAATTATTTTTTTTCTAAAAACTATTGAGATACGAAAGTTTTTAAATGAATGAAGCTTTCTAAGGCATATTTTTAAACAATCAAATTCTTACACGTTTAAAATGTGAAAAGTTAAAAAGGAAAAATTAAGAGGAGTTGCGAGTTTCATCCACTTATAACAATATGGATAGGTCAAGAAAATATTCGAAAGTAGCCTTTTAAACATTAGAAACCTTCCACCAAATTTAATTTCCTTAACTTTTTCAAATTTTCAAAAAATAAATAAAAATCTAATTTCCACCTCCCACTTTGGAGGAGCGTAACTCCTGAGGGAGGGACATATGAGGATTTATTTATATCAAACACCTCCTTTAATTTTCAACAAGGAATCACCTTTTAAATTTTTTCGCACTTATTCGGATACACCCTGTATATGCTTTCTATAACGAAAAGGGTTGTCCCTTTCCAGACCCAGGTTTTAGCACTCTCAGCAATAGGCAGATTAACATCATTAATTAAGAGTTTGACACTTGCCTAGTCAACACAACCTATACAGGGTGTCCAGTTAAGAATAGGCCATACTTCAAATCTAGCTTCATTGAGTCAAAAGAAACCGATCGGAACCAATTTATTTTAGTACATTTCTGCTTCCTTAAAGAGTTATGAGCCTTCGTAGATCAAATTTGTATTTAATTTTTTCGTTATTTCTCGGGCACCTTTAAAGCTATTTCAGTGAAACTTGGTATAGGAGGATTTTATGGTAGCTAAACAATAATATGTACTTATTTTTGAGTAAAAAGTAGAGGGCGCTAACTTTCACACCACGCCTTCTTTTGTTTTTGTCGTATTTTGTTCGCTGGAACAAATTTTAAAACAATGACTAGTTTTATGGAAAGAGCACTCGATTTATTGTAAAAAATTCACAGACCTCGCATCTTACGCAAGTATCATAGGCGTATTAAAAATACCGACACAACTGCTCGGTTTCTAAGATGTCCAACAAAAGTGATCTGTGCCGTTTCAAGTTGGTATATTATTGATACAATAAAATAAAAGAAATGATTTGTGACAAGCACAAGGTACATAGTCAAACTGACGCAATACGTAACAAAATATTAACGCATCCGTTTTGTACTGTTTGGACTTTTATTCCAACGCGATATCCCTCTTAAACGGTACTCGCGCTCGCCGTACCTTAGTTTACATCTGGATAGCGCTCTGATATTATTATTATTAGCGGCCTCGACTGCGCGCGTTGCCGACAGAATCTGTCGCGTGTCGATACATTTTTCGTAAGATGAGTCCCATATACACGCGCCCAGAAGTATTTTCAATACTAAAAGGTATACTAGTTGCGAGTCCCTAAAACGTACCGCTTTAGAGACAAACGTATTTAAAGTTAATGCTTCTGTGGTAAGCCAATGATGCTGATCAGAATCCTGCATCCGTTTTAAGCTCATTGATCATGATAGACGTCAAACATACAGAAACATGAGACAGTCAAATTTGCATTTGTAAAATTAGAAATAAAAAATTCTTCGGAACCCTATAAGGAAGCTGAATAGTACTAAGATAAATTGGTTTTCGAAAACATTTTTATTTTTTTCGTATGAAAATTGTTGACTATCCCATGTTTATTTGACGTCTTCCATGATTAATAGACTTAAAACGGAGGCAAGATTTTGATCAACATCTTGGCATTCCACAGTAGCATTCACTTTAAATGCATTTTTCTCTAAAGCGGTACGTTTTAGGGACTCGAAACAAGTATACCTTTTTTCCATAAAACTACTAATTGTTTTAAAATTTGTAACAGCGAACGAAATACGACAAAAACAAAAGAAGGCGTGGGATGAAAGTTAGCGCCCTCTACTTTTTACTCAAAAATAAGTACATATTATTGTTAAGCTACCCATAAAACCCTCCTATACCAAGTTTTACTGAAATAGCTTTAATGGTACCCGAGAAATAACGAAAAAATTAAATAAAAAATTAATTTTTGAAGACCCATAACTTTTTAAGGAAGCAGAAATGTACTAAGATAAATTGGTTCAGATCGGTTTCTTTTGACTCAAGGAAGCTAGATTTGAAGTATTGCCCATTCTTAACTGGACACTCCGTATATTATGTCTACCAAACAATATACATTTACATTTAGAAGGGCTTAAAAATAATCCATGTTCCTTAGAAATATTGTGTATGATTGATAAGTCATTACACCAGTATTAAGGTTAAGACAGGTTGATTTAATGCCTTCGACAGAAATGCACTGAATCTGTCTGTCAAATAATTCTCAATCAGTCGCACTAATTGTGCAGACAAGTTAATAAATTTAAGTACCTCTAGAGAGAATTGTATGCTGAATAGTGTCGAAATCCAGTAGGACCAAAAATGTTAATAAAGCAATTAAACAGCTATAATTTTTACGAAATCCTGATTGATGAGCTGGGAGTATATTATTGGAATTCATATACCTACCTACTCGTTCAGCTGGGAATTCATTACTTTCTCCAAGACTTCCGACATGCATGGAATCCTTACACTCTTTTGGGTTAGAGACTTTGTCCAACTGTAGCACTTTTGCCTTTTTCCACGCATCAGGGACTTTCCTTTCCAGAAGTACCTTCGTATTTATAATATTCGTAAAAAACGAAAGGACAAACGGACAACACATTTTTAGCTTACTTACGTTAATACCATCAACACCGGTTGAAACTGATGTGTACCATGGATCATACTCGACATAACATCAAAGGAGACCAATTTAAACTCAAAACGGTGAGATGATTTACCAGGTGTAGAGTTGTAATAATCTAACAGGCGAGTCGAGTTCCCCAGATATTGAGGAATGTCATTCACGAAATAATCATTCATCACATTAGCGTCTCTGATATTAGTGGGCAGGGCATTGTGTAACTTTTCATTTTTATTTGTAACAGATATAGACTTCAGTTCAGACCAAGAGACTTCAGAGTTGCTGGTGCGTAACATAAGCCCTTGCTTGATTCTTATCTTGTTTCTTGTGAAGAGCTTGTGAAAGAAAACCGAGAGGAAAACATTGTTTCATACTTTAGAAAGCGAGATGGATTCTGAGTTAAAATTTTACATAAATAATGTTTGTCAGGTTTTTTGGCAAAACCCTCCCTCTTGAACAAGCCACGAGAAAAACGTCACCTGCCTGTGGATAACGGACTCTACCATACTGTCAGTGGATGATTAATTTAAGGATTTTATTGTATAATAATTATGATATGATATGATATGATATAATTATGGCGAGGGTCAGTTATGCTGTGGGATAGGTTGAGAGGACCCAGTTGGCGCTGATGGTTGCTATTGCTTGATTATCCTCAAGGTTGGGCTGGTGCAGTCATACCTAGAAAAGGTATAATGTACCACTGGAATTTGACCAATTTAACAAATGGGAGATAATGGGAAATATGCACTTGAAAAATGAGAATCCAGGAACAATTTGTAACTGCGAAATTTAACGCTAAATATAGGCATATATTGTATAAGCAAATAGGATTTACATATAGTTGAAATGTTCTAAAATACAAGATCAACATAATCAGATATCTATATAAAGAAGCGGTATTTATTTTACTTTAGTTGCTTTAACCCAGCCGTACCCTAACGATATTTTGAATAGAATTATCACCGGGTTAATATACTTTTCGTTGCTAGCTTCCACAACTTACCACACCTTATGTTAAAAACTGCAGAATTTATAAATATGTACCTACTCACAATTCTTCCTCTAGAGAAGCGTTCACCGTACCTATAAAAGTGTTTACCTGTGGAAAAAACGATTGGAATGTAGACTTTTTGTTGCTAATTGAAAGATTCATGCGTGAAAACCAAAATACCGGTTCGTTATAAGTCAGCGATCTTCTAAACACCTGGCATAATGCGCCATTATGCAATAAATAGTGAGGGTCTAATTCGATTTTATTTTTGTAAAATATTTCATCAACCCAAACTTTCACCCTATTCACATGAATGTGCAACCCCATCACCGACGGAAGCTATTGTTTGTAGATTTTGGTTCCCATCACAAATTCGGGTTTAATAAATAATAATTTCACATAGTTATGGTTTCCTTTTGAGAAAGAAAATAAAAATAGGTGAGTATCTGAATAAAGCAACATTTAGATATTTTATACAGGTACGAGTGCTATTTCAAGGGAAAGCAATAACGTGAAAATTGCGAGCCCGGCAGGATTAACACTGGACCAGCCTAATTAAGTAGCGACAGGTGCCCCCCTCCCTCCAGGAAAAATGTGAACAAGCGCCGACTGGGTGTAGAACCCAGGTCATCCACTCGTCGGGCGCGCCCGCTCTTACCTATTGAGCAATCAGTACTCGACACGCTACCCACGAGAGTAAACCTATATAACTTTTTATTACAACTATGTATAGGTACCAATTTCTACGAACGGTCTCTGACGCATGTCAATCTCCACTCGTCTCAGTTCATGCCCTGGTTGTCATGATATTTCTGATTCTACCTTTCCATAATATTCTCGATCTCCTTTTTCTCCTCCTTGTATAGGGAAGTTGGGAACCCTTTTAGACTCGTTCCTCTCCCATTCTTATCATATATACATAACGAATTGGTTATCTGCGTTTGACAGAGTCAATTACAGCATCCTTTACACCTGTTGAGTGGCGTATTATACAGTGGGAAAGAAAAGTATGGAATAAATTCATTATTTTAGAAACGGCGAAGTTTCATGAAAATTCTCCGATAAGTACATCAATTTTAATTAAAAAATACACATTTTAGTAAGGTTCACTTTCAGACCACATACCTATGCTGGACTCCTCGTCCAGCTTTCTAACCTTATATTTAGCGTTATCTTGGTCATTAGCGTTGACAACCTGCTCGTCTGAACAAAGCATCGTATCGTATCGTGGTCGCAAATCCTGTAGCATTTCCTGCGAAAAGTATGCAGCATCTCCTGGATGTATATTTTAAACAGAGTGGATGATGGACAATAACCCTGTTTAAGAGCTTTGCTGATTTGAAATCGTTTAAATAATTTTCCTTCTGCCTTTCTTGCACGTTTTGGATTCTTACATATCTATCACATTGAACATAGTTCTGATATACATTCTTGTGTACTCCATGTTAATTCCTTCCTTCGTCAAGACACCAGACAATGTATTATTCCGGCAGGACCTCCCATTTCAAAAGTCACTCTGCTCAATTCTCTTCAATTCTTCTTTCCACCACCCTTCCATACAACTTCGACATACAGCTAGTGATGCTGACACCTTTGTAGTATGTAATCGCATTATTAATTTTTTATATATCGGAGTAATGAATGCCAAATTCCAGTCTTCTGGAATGTCGTCACCTCATTTCAAGCATTTGTTGAAAAGGCAGCCGCTAACAAACTCCAGTAGCATGTTTTGCCCACACTTCGACAACTGGAGGTCCTGGTCTATGTGAACCCCCTCTTATCCTTCATCAACAGCTTCATAAAGTTAGTGTCCTTTCCATTCTTCTATGTTTATCAGAGAAATGTTTATACTTTCCCTCACTTTACAAATGTTTTTAATGGCCCTCGACTTCTCCGACTTTACTTCCGCCAAGATACATATCTACTTGTTAACGCTCACTTTCCCAGGTCTAATTTTTCTTCCTTACTACCTACTTCTTTCTTGGCATCCCTGCTTCATTTGAGAACTAGATGTATATCTTCACTAACCCCTGCTTGCAGCTATACAGAGCGATTCAAACTGGAGTGCCACCATTTGGATCTCGCTTGTTTGAAATGATAGAGGGTAGGTTTAAATTTGGCACTTAAGAATTTCAAGGATTAAGATGTTAGAGACTGTGGTTAAATAATTAATTCAAGAATTTAGTTCTCATTAATATGCCGTTGAGAAATTTGATCTATCTCAAACGGTATAATGAGTTACAGCCAAAAGTAAATAAATGTTCTTTTCGTTTTTGGTCTTCTTTGGCTCGGTGTGATCGAGTTTCGCTGCCTAAGTTTCTGGTTGTGTTTTTATATTTTCCTTTTTTACAAAAAAATAGTGTGTTAGGTTTCCGTCAGGTTTCCATCAGTTAAGTGATCTGTTAACGATTATCCCTCATTTTTCTGGTCCATCAAAATTGTCGTTCTCTGTAACTACACATATTCTAAACTGTCGAACAATCTAGTTTCTGGGCATT
Organism: Xestobium rufovillosum; assembly: GCA_963966045.1. Classification (NCBI taxonomy): domain Eukaryota; kingdom Metazoa; phylum Arthropoda; class Insecta; order Coleoptera; family Ptinidae; genus Xestobium; species Xestobium rufovillosum. The sequence goes on along the minus strand of OZ014493.1, from coordinate 25,507,289 downwards.
CTTCGAACTTCTTCACTTTTTGTCTAAGCGCCCTATTGTTTCTGGATTTCATAGGCTTCTTACTGCTTCGTAATTTTTTAGCTTCCTAGCCTAAGCTAGGTAGCTATTGTGATAGTCGTTTTTTGAACATGGTGTTTTTCATCAAATGTGGACGTTTCGGGTCATTCTAAGACTTTTTGGCAAGGTGGCACATTTCCGTCCGTATGTATGTGTGTATGTCTATTGGCACTTTTGCGGGAAAACGGCTCCACAGATTTTGCTGAATTTTTGCATACGTATATCAGAGATGATTCATAGGAAACTGACGGGGCGGTTTTTTTTAAAACACTTTTGAGCCGAGATATGACGTCATAGAACATTTTTTTAAATGAGACCGTATATATATTTTTGTATTGCATCGGATAGAGGGTATTTTTCTCTACACGATGTACGAAAATCGTAATAGGTTGTATAAGGAAAAAATTGAGAAAAAAATGACGAAAAGAAGGCGCGCACGCGCGCGCCAAACGCGCCCTCCAGTTCAGTTGTGGCTGTGGCTGGGAAGCTGTTCTGTCAATGCGTTGACAACTAGTTACGATTCTGTTTCACTGACAGTAAAATTTGTATACCTACCCGACACCACTACGTTAATCGCATACCTATTTTAAAGGGTTACGGCCACCGTTAAAACGGTGTTCTCCACTTTTTTGTTTTCGAAAATAGTTTTTTAACTTCGCTATCTTGCTGTTTTTGAATGAAATGTTGGTGTGTTCGATCCACGCGATAAATAGGTACTGATAGAGCAGTTCTTGGTAAAATAAAAGTATTACCTACTTGATATTATTGTTATTTCTGTAATAATTATTTATTACATTATTTAGATGTTATTCTCTCAAATTATTCTGAACTGAAGCATGTACAAGTGTTAAATTCATTGGCACTGCAGTTCAGAAACATGCCTCCCATGTACTTCATTCCAAGTATTCTCTGCTAGCCTTTCCGTGAAGAATTTTAAATGGAATGTACAAACTTTTCAAATAAGTGAAAGTACCTTGACCCTGGTGCATTTGACAGAGTTATGACCTTTGTTTCTTGCAAAATAAATGCTTCTTGAGATGTTCCGATGTAATAAACGACTATGCTGTAACTGATCGTAGTAGGTATTTCTTAGCAAGCGGGAGAACTTAGCATCGTTTACTGCAGAGGCAAAATGTATAAAAGCGAATAATCTGGGAATAAATCGAATCTTCTTCAGTAATTACCGCTTGCAACTTCGTCGTGCTTTTCCTTAAGAAGGGATAATATAATATTGTTGAATAGGTAGGAGACTACACGGATTAGGTACTATCAAATGGGGTTGTTCGCTATAAGAACTAAATATTACTTTGAAATCAAGCATAGTTGCCCTTCTAATAAATTTATATTGTTACGTAAGGGATCTACCTTCCCAAGAACAGTCCGTTACTGCGTGTTACTGTGTGAAATGTAATACTCTTATTTCTTGAACTGATAATCCTTAACTTAGTTATTAAATTTTGGACAAAAGGTCTAGTAGGTATGTAGATTATACGGCCAAGAATGTGGCTTAAACCTAAAACTTATTTATTTATCAGTAGCAGGTTGTGACGTAACCTAAAAGACTAACGCCACAATGGAGGATCCTGCCGCAGCTATGCTCGAAGCCGAAGATGGGGTGGGCTAAAAACAGGAAAAGGGCGCCAAGGAGTTGTTGGCTGATCCTCTGTAGCCAACACACAACGACTACAACTCCTAAAAGCCGCTGGTACACAATAGGGCACAATAAAATAACAAAAGAAAAAAACGTAGTCAAATAGTATATCATATAATAAGAAAAAACAAAATAGGTAGGAAACCCAGACATGGCAACATCTGACAATACACATATATATATAATAATACAAAAAAACAATTGATATCAACAAAAATAATTATCAATGAATAAATGCATATATAAATATAAAAAAACAATGAACATAAACCCGGGGTGAAATTTAGACACCCGGTACTAACGTTGCGCTAAAAAGGAAAATAAAAAAAGGCGCCGATGACGCGGTAAATACACTACACGAATGGAGCTCCGCACGCGCAGCGCACCGACGGGTCAATCGCACGCACGCTAACTACAACAATGAAGTCAGACGCAAACGGGAGTATCGACTGTTACTAAATCTTGACAAAAAAATAGATATTACTATTAATCAAAATGAAATTTACAAACAGCAAAATTATTGAAGTGACTATAAACAAATTGAACCAAAATTATTATTGACTAAATAAATTTTAAACAAGATAAACTACTTAACTACGGAAATTATACTATCGCAAACAAATTAAATTAAAAAAAAAAGTGCCTACAGATTTTGTTCAAAAATAAACAAACAGAGATGACCACAACACGCCGTGGCCAGGCAACTACATTATTAACAATAGCCGAACGAGGCGAAAGTTCGAACGGACGGGCGACGCGAAGTCACAAAAAAACGAACACAAAATTTGACACAAAAAGCTGTGACGGGCGCTACATAAAAACCAGCCGTTGGACGCGATGTTCCAGACGGACAGGCGACGTAAAAATCAAACTTTATATCTGACCTTCCAGATGATAAGCAGGTCAGCTGCTACAACAAATCAGACTTGCAGCTCAGCACCAGGTGATCGGCGCTTGAAACATGGGGAGAGTCGGAGAGTGCAACAGGACCAAAGTTTGCACGAAAATCGCTCCCTCGGGAAAAAAAAATCATTCCACCGGAAAAATCATTCCCCCGGAAAAAATCATTCCTCCGGAAAAATCATTCCCCCGGAAAACCCACGTGGGGTTTCTCCTTGACAAATCCTGCTGAACCTCCAACCTCCATCCCAAAAATGGAGCAGATGACGATTTCTACAACTACAATAAACCGACATCTTCAAGAGGTGCACCAAGAAAATCCCATAACTGGCTAGAAAACTTAATTCCACAAAACTTGGAAACACCGCCCACTCACGAGAAGATCAACAGGAAGAGTGAAAAATGTCGAAGCAAATCGGAAAAACGGAAATTCCAAAAAAAACCGCCGACTAATAAAATACAAGGTAGCCACATCCGAAACTACAAATGTACCCAGAAGTACCTTAGATTTCCAAATCTTCCAGAGGCGTCACCAGCAACGGAGAAGTTAACAGAAGAAAGAAAGCTTAAAATGACTTGCAAACCCAAAGGAAAAGAAGATAGCAATAAGAAAAGCCATAAAGAGGTCTCAAGAGACAGAAGAATAGATAAGACAATGCATAAAGAACCGAAAGATGAGACAGGGAAAATGAAAATGAGAGGGCGCGCCACTGAGCATCTAAATGGGAAAATGTCCTGCACAAGTTGGCAGAACCGAAAGTAACTAAATTAACCTCAAAAATCTGACAACAGAAGAACAACAAATTGGAGGCTATTAAATGAACAACTATACGATCAAATCGTGAAAAGGGAACGACATTCCTCCTAAGGTAGGCTCAGCAAATGATAAATATGAAAGATGAACAATTTCAAGACTCAACGTATGCAGCGACATCCAGCAAACTAAACTACCAAATACAGAGACAATAAGAGGACAACGATAGCAGGTAAGTGAGACAAACCCTATTAGAATAGAAAAGCTAAATAGAATTAATAATTTTAAGACAGTTCTACCCTCAACCAAATCGATAGAAACTCAAACAGACTATAGACGGAGGCATAATCGGAGAGCGAGGCAAGAAATAGGAACAGTGACAATCAAAGCAAATAAGAAACTAAATATAAGTGAAAGACCTAAAATAGGAATACAAGAATGTTAATGAGCATGATGTAAGTACTAGTCTATAATAAAACGTTAAAAATAGAGAGAATGTTCTAATAGCGAAAATTAACGTTACAAGGTAGGTACCTAAACCAAAAAGGAAAATCACGAGTTTACGCCAGTGTGCATAACTCAGTTTTTGAATGTAATGTCCTTTTGCACATTTCGATTTTTGACAGCTTTTGGATGTATTATAGTCAAGACATGAACTTCAGATTGCAACAAGTTTCAGGTTACAACAACGATCCCCATACCAAAGTGAAAATTTGTACCCTTGAGCTCTGTACTATAGACAATTGTCTCAAAAAAGGTACTCTTTTTTGAAACCGTTAAAACGGCCCGTTTCCGAGAAAAAAATGTATACAAAGACATGGATTATCATTTTTACTATAAAAGCCAGCCTATATGAACTTCTTCATGAAACATGTGAGAAAATGAAAATTAAATGAAAATGTATGAACAATCGTTTTTGAAAACATATAGCAGCTACAATAAATTTTCGAAGTGAGTACCTTGTAGCCTTGTAGGCGCATACATTTTTGTGTAGTAAAAATGATGAATCATGTCTTTGTATACATTTTTTTCTCGGGAATGGGCCGTTATAACGGTTTCAAAAAAGAGTACATACCTTTTTTTTGAGAAAATTGTTTGTGGAATTTAAAAATGTCATTGCAAATTCGTTAAGAGCATCAACGTGAAAATTAAGGGGTGAAAAGCATTAGGGGTGTTCTTCCTAGACAAGCTAAGAAACATGTCATGTCACTCGATCACAGATACTTGCTTACTATGTCCATAGTCCAAATTTTATAACATTCGATACAGTAGTTTGAAAGTTACCAGCAAAAAACCTTCTTCAGGACTACCTTTACCTTTAAGGGCGAATAGCTTAGAAGGGAGGAGTCCTAGAAAAAATATTATAGATACTTTAAGTGTTATTTTGACCCAAACTATATGCTCCAGAAATATTGCCCCGTTGTTCTGGGACACCCTGTATAAATGAAAGTAATTATAAAGTATGGAGAACTAAAAATAAGAAGGTGTCCTCCATATGACTTATTTTTCTGCAGTATATAATATGGGTGCAGGATTCCACTGATGCACTGCTGCGGAACCCTGCATACAGAGTGAAACGCGACTCATCCGCATGTAGACAAACTTCACAGGTCTATGGAATTATTCTCCGTGACAGTCCACCACTGTGCCAAAAATGTGCATTTCCAGTCTCGTTGTGCCTTTCCATTGCTTTATTGATCACACTATTGACATATTGAACACTTTTCTCACATATTCTCTGAAATGACCTTCTTTTGCCGAACAGATCACATTTTTTATCAATTCATTTTAAGTTACTGTATGGCACATACAACATGACTAGAAAACTGCCAAAATAATGTTTTCTTTTACTGTTTTCTTTTACTTGCTATAAAATTTTAAGCCATTCACATAACTCGTAGCATCAGATATAAGTGTGTCACCTATTTTGAAAAATAACTGGTTTTACAAAAGGGTACTCGTAGGTTTCCTAGCCAAGGTATACAAACCTATCTGAACTACAAGGAGGATTTTAATAGAAATTTGAATTTTCCCCACGTAACAAAATGATCTTTGAATACCCACGTGTACACGTTTTCAAAACTCTCCGTTAAATTATTGAATGTTAGGATGGCTGAGCTATTTCGATTTTACACAAATTTTCAGTTTCCATCAATCTCCAATATTCGAGGTCATTTTCCCATTTTAATTGCTTTCACTTCGTTATTTCTAAGCTACCTGAAGGCATACAAATGTGTTGCTCGTGCCTCGTGGTTATCTCAGTCATCTACAACTGCTTTATGCCTTGTAGAAACGTCAACTTCGATGATATAATATCAATAATTATGTGATAACGCAGAATAAATATCTGAGCGACGGCATGAATGCGATATTTCAAATGAAATTCCTCACCTACATAAATTTTAATAATCTTGCCTCTCGCATATCAACATCTCTATCAGATTGCTGCAAACGCAGTTTAACACTGCGAGAGGAATAATAGAGAATAGACACAATCATTCGAATGCAAATGCAATAAGGAAGTAGTGCATTTCGTTTTTAATGCTAGTTTTATTTATCACCTTGTAATAAGGCTGAAGAGCAGATTTCATCAGGAAGTTTCTGAGAATATTATCTGCAAATGTTTGGCGGAAGGATGAAGAACACTCAAAAGGTGAAGTTCATTAGATTATTATCGAAACAAAGAACTATAATGTAATAACGTTTTTCATTCAGATCTACAAGGCTCACAAATACCTACTTGTTTCTTTTTCAAAAATTTTTGTGATTTTGTTTAATTTTTGTGATTTTTAAAAATTCATTAAAACAATAATGAGTGAAGGGTATCGGGTGAGGAAACGCTATGATGTTGTTGATTGTAAGTACCGATACAAGGGTTCAATTTTATTGTTTTCTGGTATAACCTCAAGAACGTTGCATGTTGTGAATTAAAAACATCGGTAGAGTATAATTCTATTTATTTATTTTTTTCAAATGTTAGCAATATAGCGTTGATTTCACTTCGTGAGTTACCCAAAAATTGCTAAACCTAAAACAAAGGCAGGAAGCATGCTTATATATGACTGCAGTCATATAAAACATCACATCACTGTCTCTCGTTGCGTAGTGTGAGTGACTGTTGTACAAAAATACCGACGGTAGGCTGCCAGAAGTAAGTGTCGGTGGTTAATTAGCGTTGCTATGAGGCTACCAATAATTAAATACACGTTAGTTGATTCGTTGCAGAGGTACGACAGGCTTATTGAGGCTTGTTCTGAAACCCGATTAGTGCAGTTGATGTTCAATCCCGGAATTACCACAACTGAATGCTTTCCTTGCAGTGATAATCCGCACGTCTCCATTCAGCAGTGAGCGACAACTAGCACATTATTTGTGCTACAAAGACAAATCCAAACACCGCGTACATAGTTTAGATCATCTGGCGAGACGACAGGCGGTTGCCCAGGGTACCGTCACTGGGAGAATTGCTTGCGAAACGTGGTTCAAGACCCAGTACTCGTTTGTTATGTTGTTAAAAATTTAAAAAATTGTCAAAAATAAAATAACTTTCAGCAAGATCGAGGAAAATGAAGACTCTAGGTGTCTAGGTTCTCTTTCTTAATTAAAAATTGCAACTCAATTATATAAAACTACCCTATATTTCAGCAACAACTTAAAATAACGTGACGTCATTCTGTCATAGAAAGTTCGCATTTAACATTATTATTAATAGGTAGCATAATATTTATTATAAGCAAGCAAATGTCATTGTAATTAGGCAAAAGCAGGTGTTGTAGGTACTCTATTTAAATCGATGTTTTTTGTGTCATAATTTATCTTGATAATCGGACTGAAAATTAATGCAAAATGTTATTTTGCGATTAATAATCATATTCATAATATTAGGACGTAATATTCATATCGTAAACAGGTTTCTCCACCTGTAACACAAATCCTAACTTGTATACATCAGTGCAGCATAAAACGAAAGGAAAATCCGTAATAGAGATGGTCGTTCACTTCACTTACATTTGTTTTCAGTTTTTGTCACTGATGTGCAGCCTTAAATTTACTGTAAAAGCATGAAACGACTTTTTAAAGGATCTCACTTCGACACCGAAATTAATTAAACAGTACTCAAGTGTGAAGGAAAAGGTCGTTGAATTCCATAAAGTAACGTCTCGAATTAGCTAACATTTTTTGGCATCCTCGTGGGCTGGTTTTTTCGGCGCGTTACGGAATTAGGTACCGAAACTTTTCACTTGATCAAATTACCGAATAACAATTACAATTTAGAAAAATGTGTAGTTACTAGGTATTTATAAATAAAAAAGTTGCACGTGCTTCGGGAATCATCTTACAAATTTCGGATAAACATTATTTTGATGAGGTGACAAATAACGGGACTCCTAAGCAAGTGCATTGACTAGCCGCGTAAATTGTGAGGCAAAGATTACTCTAAGCAATTCTGAATTATACAGTTGTCCGTCTCAAACAAAAATTTTAGTTCAGTCTTTACTTTTAAATGTCTCTTAGATTTACCGAGAAAATGAATAGGTACTTACAATGAAAATTTAAAAGTTGAAAATTATAAGAGATGCACACATCCAACAAGTGCATTTTCAAGGTGTCGCAAACGTTTTACGTCAACGCCTTTTGTTACAAAATGGCTATGAAAAAATGTAAAATGCTTCTACAACACAGCTACAGTAGCCATATCCCCAGAATAGAGTCCATTAGTTAGGTTATGTTACTAGTTTCGCGGGCTATCCTACTTCAAAATTCTTAACATGGAGCTCTTATGGGACATAGATTTTAAACACTGATTATTTAAATTCAGCGAATTTCTTAACGGGGATTCTGCAAGTGACATATAGACTGCTCTTTCCAGCTGTTACATTTTCAAAAAAAAATTAAAATACAACTTAATTTCAGAAATATTTTAAAACGGAGCACAGTACATATTAGAAAAGAACGTATGTCGCGTTCACACCAGATCAGTAACCTTGGAGATTATTTTGACGTTTGCTGCACAGGGTTTGAGGCTAAATTGTTTATTTCTCCGGGTTATTTATTGTTTAATTTTTATTTAATAGGTGGTTTAAGTTCTTATTTATATTTAGAAAGTGTAAAATGGAAGAAAAAGTGTTAAAAATTAGTGTTGTTAACGACTTCATTTAAATAATCTACTGCACCGGTTCTATCACCGACATTCTCGCGCCGTAAATTGCAGTGGTTTGTTGAAAGTTAGTTTTAAACAAAATGAATGCATAAATAAATGCTTTTACAAGCCAATCGGCGAAAAAAGGCTTCATAGTAATCGCCATATATTGATTTAATGCTAAGAAATCAGGATGAAAGGTAAAAATAGAATGTGAAGTGCAAGGTCATTTAACCTCCATTTAAAATGCATTGAAAAATTTTATCCAACTATTCTCTTAGGATAGCGTTTTAAATTTCGCGCTTTGATTTCGCCGTTACACTAATGGACTCTATAGGGGCAGGTTAATGAGACCTTTCAGTTTTATAAAACTATCCTACATTACTGGAAGATTTTAGTAGCCTATACACTGAACCAAAAGTGAACATAAATACAATGAAAAAGTTCATTGAATGAATGAATCAAATCATTAATTTTGAACCGATTGGTACATATAATAGTACATATAATGAAAAGCATTTCATTGAATAAATGAACTACGAATTCATTGGCTTAACGAATGCATTCATTGTCCCAACGAACTGAGTTCATTAATTTAACGTATTATACGGATTCACTCTGGTTTAACAAAAGCATTCGTTGTTCCAATGAACGAAGTTCATTAAATTAACGTATACATTCTATACTAGAAATAGAATGTCTTTGGTTGAGACAAAAAATGTATAATATCATAAAATGTAACACAGCCACAGATGTTTTCTAGTCTAAGTCGGTTGATCAGTTTTGGCGCCTTGGGCGAATCTCATTTTTTTATATGACGAATTAATGACCTAACATTACGAACTGTGTTGTGACTAATTTGGTGAGGCTCGAAGAAATAGTTTGCGACATCCTAGAGTCAGAGATAGGAATAAAAAGAGCTAGGGGTAGTCCCGGTTTTGATTTCTGCTCTCAAATAGTTGTGGATGTAGAATGTTCTACTTTTAGGGAACTGTGTAGGCTAGCTCAGCATAGGAAAAGATGTAGGTACGTGTCCAACCAGTCTTCGGACTGAGAACTTTATGATGATGACAAAAAGCAATCTAGTGGCTGTTGCCCTTAAATTTTATTCAAACAAACTGGCAAACGTTAATTTTTAGAACGGTATCTGGAGGGTAATTTCGAACATTGCAATTTCAGATAGCCCTGGACACAACAATAAGTAAATGTGAATATTCGTGAATATGTAATTGCTTATATTTTTGCTTCGTTATAGAGCCATATCATTTTATATCCATAATGCAAAAATTCAAAGGTAGGAAAACAAACAGAGGGGACTGGGATCAAACCGCATAAAGAAAGCGTGTGACGCAGTAATTGCAGGAAAAATGGGTGCCAGACAAGCAACTACATCATACTCGGTCCCCAAAAGTTAATCTTTCGACAAAATAAAGGCCCTGCGAAATGAAAAAGAAGTTACTCTCGTTTTCGACCATGTAAAGGATTTATTAAGCCGGCTAATGTCCTTATTTAGAAAATAATTCCTAATACACTTAGCTTTCCAGCAGTCTGAAGAATTGAAGATAGCACATCGATTCAATAGACAAAAAATTCTGCCGGTAGAGTCTGTAAAGCCGGTAAATTGGGACAGCCGTTTGAAACCAGCTGCACTAAAAGTAGCTGTTATCATCAAGCAATAAAAATGGATGCTTTTTCTATTATTATCGTAAGGTTAGAATGGCCTCGCGCGTTCCCATATTTCTTCTAAATCCCAACTGATCTTCTCCTAATATTTCTTCCGCCCTTTTCTCCATCCTTCTTTGCACGATTGTAGTTAAAATTTTTGATGCGTGGGAAGTTAAACTGACCGTTCTAAAATTTTCACACCTCTCCGCTCCTTTTCTTTTTGGCAAAGCTGCTATGATGTTTCGTTTGTAGTCTTCTGGAATCTCGCCTATCTGGTATATGCAGCTACCTAGTTTAAATAAACGATCTATTACCTCTTGACCTGCGCACTTTTAAGATTTCTGCCATACACCTGGTGCTGTATTGTTTCTTAAACTTTTTAGTGCTAGTTCAAACTCTTCTCTCATTTATAGGGCGGCCTAGGTTGTCTTCCTCTACACTGCTTTTCCTTTCTAATATATCTTCTACTTCTTGTCCCGCGTATAAGTTTCCCAAATATTCATTTCACCTATCTGCCTTCTTCTCGCTTCCGATTAGGATATCTCCTAGGTGTCATCAGTAGATAAGGGGACGAGATAGAGTACCCCCACTCCTACTTTTTTGGCTGTAGCTCCACGTAATTGAGTATTCCGCTGTCGTGAAACACCCATCACGCGGTCATGCGCCCGCTCTTGGCGACGATTTAATTATCCCCTCTCCGTTTTCCTCCACTGGTTTCGCAATTAGTTACACTTAAATATTGCAAATACATACGATTAATACGCTTAATCCAGTAATATTTCGATGATTGACGTCATCCTCCACCGAATACTAACATTCTCTCCATTTTCCTCCACGTGTTTCGCAATTATTTACACTTAAATACTGAAAATACATACAATTAATACGCTTAATCCAGTAATATTTCGATGATTGACGTCATCCTCCACCCTCCACCGAATACTAACATTATTATCCCCTCTCCGTTTTCCTCCACTGGTTTCGCAATTAGTTACACTTAAATATTGCAAATACATACAATTAATACGCTTAATCCAGTAATATTTCGATGATTGACGTCATCCTCCACCCTCCACCGAATACTAACATTATTATCCCTTCTCCATTTTCCTCCACCTGTTTTGCAATTATTTACACTTAAATACTGCAAATACATACAATTAATCCGTTTAATCGAGTAATATTTCGATGATCGACCTCATCCTCCACCGAATACTAACATTATTATCCCCTCTTCATTTTCCTCCACTTGATTCGCAATTGGTCACCGTCAAAAGCAGTGTAGATACATCGTTATAACTTAGATTAATTATTATTCTTTTAAAGTCATTGTAAAATTATCAATCATGTTATCAATATGAAGCACATTTTTAATCTCAACTTAGCATTATAATCAATAAAAGAGTGAATAGGTTTAATACCATATTGTCCTTTCAGCCTCCGGCATTAAACAGTATGTATTTCAATAGTCCTAAACAACCCGTATACTATTTTAACCATACATTCTGGAACGTACGGTTGCGCACTTTTTACCCATTCGCTGGAACACCTGGCAATACTCTTAATATTCTGACAATCTCTCTACCTGGTTTACACAAACAAAAGTCATATTATTCGTGAACTATTAAGATCGCCTCTTAGAAAATAACCGGCTACCTGCTCAACGGTGTGTTATTATATTTCAGACATTTAACTTGCCATAAAGATGGAATAAATTATACGAGTATAAGGTTCTAGAAATTAAGCACCATGTACTTTTAGATAAAACGAATTTACTCATTCTTCGTATGGGTAAACAATAAATTGTCCATATTCCTCTTTTACCCCCGATTTATTGTTAGTCTTGTTACTGTTATGTGAATATTATTTACAATTTTTAAATTACCTATATTAGTAGTTTAGCTTTACTCCCCCAATTGGTTTCTATATATTTTAGGGCACATTGAAGTAAAAAACTGAACAATGGGGGTTGTTGTGCACCTGCATTAATACAATAACAAATCCAGAGGGATACAAAACCAATGTGACGTATCTATGAAAATAGGCAGACAAAGACAAGTCTCGACTTGTTCAAAACGAAAATCGCATGCACGTGTGGGGATTAAATAAGGCAGACACTTGTCCATCCCTAGGAAGCGGGCATATATAAAAGATGTAAATATTATACGTATCGGCCACGGTTATATCTGGATTTGCCGCTCTTGTTCGTCAGTGGGTCGCTCTCTTCGGATATATTTCTAATTGGATTATGATTTCTGTAACCGAATTGCATTATGGGAAATATTTGTCTATAAAAGAGCAGCAATTAAGACGATGTCTCAGTTCTGTGAACTACGTCTACAAGAAGACATCGAAAATGAATAATTATCAGTGCTATTCTTGTAATAAGTTCTTTTCAAGACTAGATAATTTAAAGCGACATAAATTACGTTGTACTAATCGTAAAAATAGTGACAAAACCTCTAGTTTATGTTGCCCTCAGTGTTGTAAAATGTTTTCGAGATCAGATGCCGTATTTCGGCACGTTAAATCCGTGCATGAAGCTAAAACAGGATCGACATTAACATCATATTCGACACCTAAAAGTATTAAAGATTCAACTTCAGAGACACCCTTCACCATAATCAAGGAGTACAAAACAAGGAACGAAAAATATAAAATCGAACGAAAGAACGTCGTATTTAGAATCAATGAGGCTCCTCTAAAACAGGACCAGTTGAAGTGGATAAAGCACAGCGTTGAAAGTATCGCAAGGAGAGTTGTGGAAACCGTTCAACCGGGAGATAAGGTGGGCTTTACCTTTACAAGGGAAGATCAGGAAAAGGAAAGTCATTTGCCGTTTAGAAAAGCTGCGAAGATAACTTTCGATCAGTTATGGAGTATGATCTCGCAGATTTACCAGAGTAACTCTGACGGTCTGAATACAAACAAGTTTCGTATAACCATGACGCAGATCAAACTGCCTAGAGGCCAAGGACGCAATCGCAGATCAAATTACTATGGAAATTTCGAGGAAGAGTGTAGCAAAAGACGGGGGATTATTTCGGTAAGTACAGATTTTCACCGCATCTAAATTGTGGAGGTGTTTAAAGAATAAGACTAATTTTCTGCTTTCGTTTTTCAGATCAACAACAAGAAAGACTCATTGTGCCTTTTTCCCGCTATTGTTTTAGCGATTGCCAAAGTGGATAAGGATCCAAATTACAAAAACATTCGTTTGGATATCGGCAAAGCACAGTTGTTGAAGGCAGAAGAGTTACTGAATGCTGCTGGTATTGAGATTCAAAAAGAAGGAGGAGCTGGCATTGAAGAACTTCGTTTACTTCAGCAATTCTTGAACAAATACAAGATTACCGTGTACGAATATGGTACTCGCGAGAAAATATTCGAAGGCCCCAATGCAGAGCGAAGAATAAACTTGTTGCATAAAGACAATCATTTTAATGTAATTTCATCATTAACTGCGGCATTCGGTTCGGGCTATTTCTGTCAAGAATGCAACGTTACCTACAATCAGAAAAGTAGACACCGATGTAAGGGCAGCTGCCCTTGCTGCCTGCATAAACCAGAGTGCACAAAAGAACTAGAAGAGATTCCTTGTTCAGAGTGCAATAGAAGTTTTAGATCTCGAACATGTTTTGCTAACCACCTCAAAAGTAGATTATGTACTCAGATACGTAAATGCCCCAGTTGTTTCAAAACAATCAAAAAGAATCGTCTGCACCAGTGCGGCGAAATATTCTGTAAAATTTGCACATCATTTCAACCAGAAAATCACCTTTGTTACATTCAACCCGATAATAGCAGACCACCACTTGAACATAACACACTGTTTATTTTCTTTGATCTAGAAACACGACAGGAAGCCCCATACGACGATAAAGCTAACATTCACACACCAAATCTCTGCGTATTTCAGCAAGTCTGTCACAGCTGCCCGAAGGAAAATGGTGAAAAAATAATCTGTCAAAAGTGCGGAGTTCGATTACAAACCCTTTACTGCGAAAACCCTATACCACCTTTCGTTTACCACCTGTTAGCAATGCGTAAAATTTTCAAGAAAATTGTAGTTATTTCACATAATGGACAGGGATTTGACCACCAATTTATCTTAAAATATATCTTAGAAAACACTAAGTATACACCAACGCTGATCTCGCGAGGCACAAAATTAATTTTAATGGAGATAAATAGTATAAAGTTCATCGATTCTCTCAATTATTTTCCCATGGCACTCTCACAATTACCTGAAGCCTTCGATTTACCCCCTAATTTCAAAAAGGGTTACTTTCCTCACCTTTTCAACACTCTAGAAAATAAGGATTACAAAGGGCTCCTACCTGACGTTAGATATTACGATCCTGCTTCTTTGAAAATCCCCATTAGAGAGCAGTTTTTAAAATGGCACGAAGAGCACAAGAATGATGAATTTAATTTGCAAAAGGAGTTGATCGAGTATTGCATTAGTGATGTTCAAATTTTAACTGAGGCATATCTCAAATTCCGCAAGATCATGTTGGAACAATGCAGTGTTTGCCCATTCACAGAAGCATGTACCATCGCATCGGCGTGTAATTTGATATATAGGAGAAAATTTCTGCAACCCAACACTATTAGTGTTATACCGCGTAACGGTTATCGAGGCACCGACCAGCAGTCGGCAATTGGGCTTAAATGGTTACTATGGGAATCACATCAAAGAGAAATAAACATCAAACATGCAGCAAACAGTAAAGAAGTTTTAATTAACGGCGTCAGGGTGGATGGTTATTCTGAAGGAACGGGCCAGATTTTCGAGTTTCATGGATGCTATTTTCATGGCCACGATATCTGTCAAACTTCGCTGCGTGATCAACCACTGCATGAAGACCTCAAAGACACATTAAATGCTCGATTCGATAGAACAAAGAAGAAAACTCACAGGTTGAAGGAGGCCGGCTACGAAGTTATAGAAATGTGGGAATGTCAGTTTCGGAGAGAAATGAGAATAAACTCGAAAATTGGACACTTCACGGACAATCACCCACTAATGAATCTCATACCTCTAAATCCACGAGATAGTTTTTACGGGGGGAGAACAGGAAACACCGTATTAAAGTACCAGGTGAAGCCGGGTGAGAAGATTAAATACCTGGATGTGTGCTCTCTCTACCCTTGGGTGTGTAAATACGGTAAATACCCCGTTAAACATCCACAAATTTATGTGGGACACGAGAACTGTTCAAAACTGGACCTAACCGCAACAACAACAAATGGACTTATAAAATGCAAAATTTTGCCACCGAAGGATTTGTACCACCCGGTTCTCCCTGCAAAAATGAACAACAAGTTGATGTTCACTCTCTGCCGAACATGTGCTGAACAACTAAATCACGGTGAATGTACACACAGCGACGAGAAAAGATCTCTAAATGGGACATGGGTGTTGGACGAGGTACTAAAAGCAACCGAGGTAGGATACAAAATTCAAGAGATTTACGAAATTTGGAACTATGAAGTTGAACAATACGATATTTCCAATGAAACCGGTGGGCTATTTAGAAATTTTATTAATGAATTCTTGAAAAGCAAGCAACAGGCATCAGGATGGCCGGCTAGCTGCATTAGTAATGAAGAGCGTGAAAAATATATAAAAGAATACTTAGATCGGGAAGGTATACAGTTAACATATGGTGAAATTGCTAAGAATGCTGGTCTACGATCATTATCTAAATTAATACTCAACAGCTTCTGGGGTAAATTTGGGCAGAGAGAAAACCAGTGCAAGACATCTGTTATAAGATCACCAGCAGAGTTTTACGATTTGCTAGCAAATCCGGCAATAGATGTTAATAATGTTGTAGAAATAAACGAGGACACCTTAATAGTAAACTGGTCACATAAAGAAGAAGCCAGGAATATGCAATCTACGGTTAACGTTTCCATTGCTGCCTACACCACCGCGCAAGCGAGGCTTAAACTTTATAGTTATTTGGAAAAATTGGGGGACAGAGTCCTATATTATGATACGGACAGTGTGATCTACGTTGCCCAAGAATGGCAATATGAACCGCCAACTGGAAATTTTTTGGGTGATTTGACGGACGAACTGGAAAGCTATGGTCCTGGGTCGTATATTTCGACTTTTGTCTCCGCGGGGGCTAAGTGTTACTCGTTTAAAGTGTGGTCTACAAATAAAAATGAATTCGTCAACGTAAGCAAAGTCAAAGGTATTACGTTATCTTATCAAAACAGCGAGAAAATTAATTTCGATACAATGTTACAAATGGTTGAAACACATGAACCAATCCTTGTGTCTCAACAAAATATAAGAAGAACCAAGGAGCATGACGTATTGACCACAAAAGAAACTAAAATCTTCAGGATAACGTCCGAGAAGAGAAAGTTTTGCGAATATTTTACGTCAGTCCCCTACGGATACATCAAAAAACAAAAAACTTGAATGCTCGCTCCACAAACAATTCCTTCACCACTACTGTCCAGTTACACACATTCCAGTTTTGTACAAGATCGTTCTTCGCGCAGTGTGTGATATTATAATCTCTTCGAGTTTAAAAGTTCTGTCATATGCCTGTCGTGTAGTAGCCTTAATATTCTACGATCGAATGAAGAAATTTAACATATCCACCATGCAAACATATATGGTGTCCTTTTATTCGTGTCGGTTCATCTTTTGGATTCAAAAATACTAACACGCACCAAGTATATGTATACGACCCTAATATTAATATTATGCAATTTTATCTCGAATACTTTATTATAATTATAATGATAAATTTTAGTTTTCATAATGATAATCTGAGGAAACGAATAAAAATGTAATCATTTATGAAAATATGTAGAACAAAAGGGGATGTAATGTTAGAAAATTTACTAATAAACATGTAAATATTTTCAATAAAATGTATTAGCAATAGTTGAGCGTTTTGTTTATTACTCCATAAGCAAGTAACCTTTTTTGCCAATTAAACGTGACCTTTGTAAATTTGATATGTATATTTTACCTCTATCGCGACGATGAGGATAATGCTATCGCACGAGGCTGGTATAATTAAAAGAAAAACAGTCAACTCTCCAGGAAATAACATCACGGTGGCAGAAGCTGCGTGTCTGGAATGCCCCAAATTGCAGCAGTTTAAGACATAATTATATGTAATATTATAGGAGGCAATCAGGGCTTTTTGTGCCTAATAATAAAAAAATTTCAAGAAAAACAAAAAAAAGTCTAAAATGGTGGTACCATATTCAAAATAAAAGGAAAAAAGGAAGAAAAAGAACCGCAAAGTGGGAGGGTCACTACTGGAGCAGAACTAGGGGTTGACCCATTATGAGAATAAATAAGTACCTAGTGAATCATTGGGGGAGCTACGAATCAATGTGGTTTTTAAATATCATCTGAAAGGAAATTTTCGAAATTTACGCGAAACTCAGAGACTTTGAAAAACATGTAAATGCACGTACCAGGCACCCCCACAGCAGAGTGGCCAATGGCAGACCCTATTTAATTGAAATGCCACCCGGCGCCGGGGCTCTTTTGAAAAATCGACATTAACGATCATCGATTCATAGTTTAAATAGGCCCGTTTCAAATATAGGCTTCTATAAAAATAATGTGTAATAGAGTAAGATTGGTGTTGAGATTAACAGAATATTTTCGTAAAGCCTCTCACTCTCACCGAAGCATCTGCAGAGTAAGGAAGGCGTCGAATTCAATATGTAGTTAACCTATCAAAATCTTTATAGTATTGTAGGTGCATGCACACATATGTATATGAGAAGCTTTTACCGCGGCATAATTATTTAGAAGACGCACGATAGATACTTATCCGAAATAAATTGATTAAAATGAAGGCATCTGCGTCATAAAAGACTTGAAGCACATTATCCAGCGACCATCAACAAGTACATTAGAAGAAACTCCATGTACAGCCTCAAATGTATCAGAAAATTCGGTGTTAGAGCAGGCCTTCGCTGCCATTAATAGTTTTTAACGCCTGCACAACAGTCACGGCGCGTATTATGTAAAGTATTTATTTTCTTTAAAAGCTACTTAATTACGTCCCGCATGACATATTATGCTAGGGTGATTTTAATGTACCCCTGGCGGACTGGCCAAAGTCGTTAATTGAAAGTTTTGGTGAAATTATCAACCATCTAATAATTAATTCTAAGAATCAAATTCCGTCATTACTGAATGCAAATAAATCATAACTCGAAAAAAGCTGCGAGGACGGAACGTGCTATTAAAACGTTAAAGAACTCAATATATATAGGTAGAATTTCCAGTAAGTGAGGCGCATAAATTGAGGCAGGTACCTGTACGTTCTAGTCTACTAGCAGACATAATAAATAACACAAAGAGCTAAGCCTCAATTGAAAACCTACAATAAAATCAAAATCCCCACCCTATGAAGTATCTAAATACGTTTTTTGACATGGTGTGAGTAAATAAGCATAAAAGTGTCACTTGAGAGGCACGTGCCGCTAAATGGACGACTGAATAGTCGATTAGAGTAGTTAAGTTAATATTAGAGGTGTTTTACATAAAGGAATTATGACTCGGACATTTTTTCATACAATACTGGCTGATTTTTCATCCTGTCTATAATAATAAATATACAGCATATATTAATACCTCATCTCTTTGCCTAATAAAGCTTTTACAGATTTAATTCGTTTTTTGTTTCTTCCTCTTCCCCCTCTTTTTTTCATCAACATCAATGTGAATTTTTAGTATCTTCTGCAATTATCGTTAAAGGGGATAAAATTGCATTTACTCACTTCACCGCAGGATTTTCGCAATACATGAATAAAAAAAAAGTAATGCATGTTTTTCACAATGTCATTATGTATTTATTTCCGTGGTACCTATGTATGTGTATATTGAATCTATTTTAGATGTGAACAGTGCAAATTTTTCCTTTTTTAGAGAGAAAAATTAGGCATTCTAATGCTTTAAGTAGTGTTTCAACCCTTTTTACCCTTGATTGGATCAGAATTAACCATAATATAATAAGAAGCCTTCGTATACGCAGCTCCGTGAATCTAAAATTATTATATTTTAAATTTGGTAAAATTCTAGCATTAATAAAATCACTAAGCATGTAAAACAATCGACGTTTCGGCCGCGTTTGGGGCCTTTGTCAAGATTTATATGTAAAGTATGAAGTATAAAGTTGACAAAAATCTTTACCGTAGGGGCTCAACGGGGCCGAAACGTCGATTGTTTTACATGCTTAGTGATTTTATTAATGCTAGAATTTTACCAAATTTAAAATATAATAATTTTAGATTCACGGAGCTGCGTATACGAAGGCTTCTTATTATATTATGGTTAATTCTGATCCAATCAAGGGTAAAAAGGGTTGAAACACTACTTAAAGCATTAGAATGCCTAATTTTTCTCTCTAAAAAAGGAAAAATTTGCACTGTTCACATCTAAAATAGATTCAATATACACATACATAGGTACCACGGAAATAAATACATAATGACATTGTGAAAAACATGCATTACTTTTTTTTTATTCATGTATTGCGAAAATCCTGCGGTGAAGTGAGTAAATGCAATTTTATCCCCTTTAACGATAATTGCAGAAGATACTAAAAATTCACATTGTTGTTGATGAAAAAAAGAGGGGGAAGAGGAAGAAACAAAAAACGAATTAAATCTGTAAAAGCTTTATTAGGCAAAGAGATGAGGTATTAATATATGCTGTATATTTATTATTATAGACAGGATGAAAAATCAGCCAGTATTGTATGAAAAAATGTCCGAGTCATAATTCCTTTATGTAAAACACCTCTAATATTAACTTAACTACTCTAATCGACTATTCAGTCGTCCATTTAGCGGCACGTGCCTCTCAAGTGACACTTTTATGCTTATTTACTCACACCATGTCAAAAAACGTATTTAGATACTTCATAGGGTGGGGATTTTGATTTTATTGTAGGTTTTCAATTGAGGCTTAGCTCTTTGTGTTATTTATTATGTCTGCTAGTAGACTAGAACGTACAGGTACCTGCCTCAATTTATGCGCCTCACTTACTGGAAATTCTACCTATATATATTGAGTTCTTTAACGTTTTAATAGCACGTTCCGTCCTCGCAGCTTTTTTCGAGTTATGATTTATTTGCATTCAGTAATGACGGAATTTGATTCTTAGAATTAATTATTAGATGGTTGATAATTTCACCAAAACTTTCAATTAACGACTTTGGCCAGTCCGCCAGGGGTACATTAAAATCACCCTAGCATAATATGTCATGCGGGACGTAATTAAGTAGCTTTTAAAGAAAATAAATACTTTACATAATACGCGCCGTGACTGTTGTGCAGGCGTTAAAAACTATTAATGGCAGCGAAGGCCTGCTCTAACACCGAATTTTCTGATACATTTGAGGCTGTACATGAAGTTTCTTCTAATGTACTTGTTGATGGTCGCTGGATAATGTGCTTCAAGTCTTTTATGACGCAGATGCCTTCATTTTAATCAATTTATTTCGGATAAGTATCTATCGTGCGTCTTCTAAATAATTATGCCGCGGTAAAAGCTTCTCATATACATATGTGTGTATGCACCTACAATACTATAAAGATTTTGATAGGTTAACTACATATTGAATTCGACGCCTTCCTTACTCTGCAGATGCTTCGGTGAGAGTGAGAGGCTTTACGAAAATATTCTGTTAATCTCAACACCAATCTTACTCTATTACACATTATTTTTATAGAAGCCTATATTTGAAACGGGCCTATTTAAACTATGAATCGATGATCGTTAATGTCGATTTTTCAAAAGAGCCCCGGCGCCGGGTGGCATTTCAATTAAATAGGGTCTGCCATTGGCCACTCTGCTGTGGGGGTGCCTGGTACGTGCATTTACATGTTTTTCAAAGTCTCTGAGTTTCGCGTAAATTTCGAAAATTTCCTTTCAGATGATATTTAAAAACCACATTGATTCGTAGCTCCCCCAATGATTCACTAGGTACTTATTTATTCTCATAATGGGTCAACCCCTAGTTCTGCTCCAGTAGTGACCCTCCCACTTTGCGGTTCTTTTTCTTCCTTTTTTCCTTTTATTTTGAATATGGTACCACCATTTTAGACTTTTTTTGTTTTTCTTGAAATTTTTTTATTATTAGGCACAAAAAGCCCTGATTGCCTCCTATAATATTACATATAATTATGTCTTAAACTGCTGCAATTTGGGGCATTCCAGACACGCAGCTTCTGCCACCGTGATGTTATTTCCTGGAGAGTTGACTGTTTTTCTTTTAATTATACCAGCCTCGTGCGATAGCATTATCCTCATCGTCGCGATAGAGGTAAAATATACATATCAAATTTACAAAGGTCACGTTTAATTGGCAAAAAAGGTTACTTGCTTATGGAGTAATAAACAAAACGCTCAACTATTGCTAATACATTTTATTGAAAATATTTACATGTTTATTAGTAAATTTTCTAACATTACATCCCCTTTTGTTCTACATATTTTCATAAATGATTACATTTTTATTCGTTTCCTCAGATTATCATTATGAAAACTAAAATTTATCATTATAATTATAATAAAGTATTCGAGATAAAATTGCATAATATTAATATTAGGGTCGTATACATATACTTGGTGCGTGTTAGTATTTTTGAATCCAAAAGATGAACCGACACGAATAAAAGGACACCATATATGTTTGCATGGTGGATATGTTAAATTTCTTCATTCGATCGTAGAATATTAAGGCTACTACACGACAGGTATATGACAGAACTTTTAAACTCGAAGAGATTATAATATCACACACTGCGCGAAGAACGATCTTGTACAAACCTGGAATGTGTGTAACTGGACAGTAGTGGTGAAGGAATTGTTTGTGGAGCGAGCATTCAAGTTTTTTGTTTTTTGATGTATCCGTAGGGGACTGACGTAAAATATTCGCAAAACTTTCTCTTCTCGGACGTTATCCTGAAGATTTTAGTTTCTTTTGTGGTCAATACGTCATGCTCCTTGGTTCTTCTTATATTTTGTTGAGACACAAGGATTGGTTCATGTGTTTCAACCATTTGTAACATTGTATCGAAATTAATTTTCTCGCTGTTTTGATAAGATAACGTAATACCTTTGACTTTGCTTACGTTGACGAATTCATTTTTATTTGTAGACCACACTTTAAACGAGTAACACTTAGCCCCCGCGGAGACAAAAGTCGAAATATACGACCCAGGACCATAGCTTTCCAGTTCGTCCGTCAAATCACCCAAAAAATTTCCAGTTGGCGGTTCATATTGCCATTCTTGGGCAACGTAGATCACACTGTCCGTATCATAATATAGGACTCTGTCCCCCAATTTTTCCAAATAACTATAAAGTTTAAGCCTCGCTTGCGCGGTGGTGTAGGCAGCAATGGAAACGTTAACCGTAGATTGCATATTCCTGGCTTCTTCTTTATGTGACCAGTTTACTATTAAGGTGTCCTCGTTTATTTCTACAACATTATTAACATCTATTGCCGGATTTGCTAGCAAATCGTAAAACTCTGCTGGTGATCTTATAACAGATGTCTTGCACTGGTTTTCTCTCTGCCCAAATTTACCCCAGAAGCTGTTGAGTATTAATTTAGATAATGATCGTAGACCAGCATTCTTAGCAATTTCACCATATGTTAACTGTATACCTTCCCGATCTAAGTATTCTTTTATATATTTTTCACGCTCTTCATTACTAATGCAGCTAGCCGGCCATCCTGATGCCTGTTGCTTGCTTTTCAAGAATTCATTAATAAAATTTCTAAATAGCCCACCGGTTTCATTGGAAATATCGTATTGTTCAACTTCATAGTTCCAAATTTCGTAAATCTCTTGAATTTTGTATCCTACCTCGGTTGCTTTTAGTACCTCGTCCAACACCCATGTCCCATTTAGAGATCTTTTCTCGTCGCTGTGTGTACATTCACCGTGATTTAGTTGTTCAGCACATGTTCGGCAGAGAGTGAACATCAACTTGTTGTTCATTTTTGCAGGGAGAACCGGGTGGTACAAATCCTTCGGTGGCAAAATTTTGCATTTTATAAGTCCATTTGTTGTTGTTGCGGTTAGGTCCAGTTTTGAACAGTTCTCGTGTCCCACATAAATTTGTGGATGTTTAACGGGGTATTTACCGTATTTACACACCCAAGGGTAGAGAGAGCACACATCCAGGTATTTAATCTTCTCACCCGGCTTCACCTGGTACTTTAATACGGTGTTTCCTGTTCTCCCCCCGTAAAAACTATCTCGTGGATTTAGAGGTATGAGATTCATTAGTGGGTGATTGTCCGTGAAGTGTCCAATTTTCGAGTTTATTCTCATTTCTCTCCGAAACTGACATTCCCACATTTCTATAACTTCGTAGCCGGCCTCCTTCAACCTGTGAGTTTTCTTCTTTGTTCTATCGAATCGAGCATTTAATGTGTCTTTGAGGTCTTCATGCAGTGGTTGATCACGCAGCGAAGTTTGACAGATATCGTGGCCATGAAAATAGCATCCATGAAACTCGAAAATCTGGCCCGTTCCTTCAGAATAACCATCCACCCTGACGCCGTTAATTAAAACTTCTTTACTGTTTGCTGCATGTTTGATGTTTATTTCTCTTTGATGTGATTCCCATAGTAACCATTTAAGCCCAATTGCCGACTGCTGGTCGGTGCCTCGATAACCGTTACGCGGTATAACACTAATAGTGTTGGGTTGCAGAAATTTTCTCCTATATATCAAATTACACGCCGATGCGATGGTACATGCTTCTGTGAATGGGCAAACACTGCATTGTTCCAACATGATCTTGCGGAATTTGAGACATGCCTCAGTTAAAATTTGAACATCACTAATGCAATACTCGATCAACTCCTTTTGCAAATTAAATTCATCATTCTTGTGCTCTTCGTGCCATTTTAAAAACTGCTCTCTAATGGGGATTTTCAAAGAAGCAGGATCGTAATATCTAACGTCAGGTAGGAGCCCTTTGTAATCCTTATTTTCTAGAGTGTTGAAAAGGTGAGGAAAGTAACCCTTTTTGAAATTAGGGGGTAAATCGAAGGCTTCAGGTAATTGTGAGAGTGCCATGGGAAAATAATTGAGAGAATCGATGAACTTTATACTATTTATCTCCATTAAAATTAATTTTGTGCCTCGCGAGATCAGCGTTGGTGTATACTTAGTGTTTTCTAAGATATATTTTAAGATAAATTGGTGGTCAAATCCCTGTCCATTATGTGAAATAACTACAATTTTCTTGAAAATTTTACGCATTGCTAACAGGTGGTAAACGAAAGGTGGTATAGGGTTTTCGCAGTAAAGGGTTTGTAATCGAACTCCGCACTTTTGACAGATTATTTTTTCACCATTTTCCTTCGGGCAGCTGTGACAGACTTGCTGAAATACGCAGAGATTTGGTGTGTGAATGTTAGCTTTATCGTCGTATGGGGCTTCCTGTCGTGTTTCTAGATCAAAGAAAATAAACAGTGTGTTATGTTCAAGTGGTGGTCTGCTATTATCGGGTTGAATGTAACAAAGGTGATTTTCTGGTTGAAATGATGTGCAAATTTTACAGAATATTTCGCCGCACTGGTGCAGACGATTCTTTTTGATTGTTTTGAAACAACTGGGGCATTTACGTATCTGAGTACATAATCTACTTTTGAGGTGGTTAGCAAAACATGTTCGAGATCTAAAACTTCTATTGCACTCTGAACAAGGAATCTCTTCTAGTTCTTTTGTGCACTCTGGTTTATGCAGGCAGCAAGGGCAGCTGCCCTTACATCGGTGTCTACTTTTCTGATTGTAGGTAACGTTGCATTCTTGACAGAAATAGCCCGAACCGAATGCCGCAGTTAATGATGAAATTACATTAAAATGATTGTCTTTATGCAACAAGTTTATTCTTCGCTCTGCATTGGGGCCTTCGAATATTTTCTCGCGAGTACCATATTCGTACACGGTAATCTTGTATTTGTTCAAGAATTGCTGAAGTAAACGAAGTTCTTCAATGCCAGCTCCTCCTTCTTTTTGAATCTCAATACCAGCAGCATTCAGTAACTCTTCTGCCTTCAACAACTGTGCTTTGCCGATATCCAAACGAATGTTTTTGTAATTTGGATCCTTATCCACTTTGGCAATCGCTAAAACAATAGCGCGAAAAAGGCACAATGAGTCTTTCTTGTTGTTGATCTGAAAAACGAAAGCAGAAAATTAGTCTTATTCTTTAAACACCTCCACAATTTAGATGCGGTGAAAATCTGTACTTACCGAAATAATCCCCCGTCTTTTGCTACACTCTTCCTCGAAATTTCCATAGTAATTTGATCTGCGATTGCGTCCTTGGCCTCTAGGCAGTTTGATCTGCGTCATGGTTATACGAAACTTGTTTGTATTCAGACCGTCAGAGTTACTCTGGTAAATCTGCGAGATCATACTCCATAACTGATCGAAAGTTATCTTCGCAGCTTTTCTAAACGGCAAATGACTTTCCTTTTCCTGATCTTCCCTTGTAAAGGTAAAGCCCACCTTATCTCCCGGTTGAACGGTTTCCACAACTCTCCTTGCGATACTTTCAACGCTGTGCTTTATCCACTTCAACTGGTCCTGTTTTAGAGGAGCCTCATTGATTCTAAATACGACGTTCTTTCGTTCGATTTTATATTTTTCGTTCCTTGTTTTGTACTCCTTGATTATGGTGAAGGGTGTCTCTGAAGTTGAATCTTTATTACTTTTAGGTGTCGAATATGATGTTAATGTCGATCCTGTTTTAGCTTCATGCACGGATTTAACGTGCCGAAATACGGCATCTGATCTCGAAAACATTTTACTACACTGAGGGCAACATAAACTAGAGGTTTTGTCACTATTTTTACGATTAGTACAACGTAATTTATGTCGCTTTAAATTATCTAGTCTTGAAAAGAACTTATTACAAGAATAGCACTGATAATTATTCATTTTCGATGTCTTCTTGTAGACGTAGTTCACAGAACTGAGACATCGTCTTAATTGCTGCTCTTTTATAGACAAATATTTCCCATAATGCAATTCGGTTACAGAAATCATAATCCAATTAGAAATATATCCGAAGAGAGCGACCCACTGACGAACAAGAGCGGCAAATCCAGATATAACCGTGGCCGATACGTATAATATTTACATCTTTTATATATGCCCGCTTCCTAGGGACGGACAAGTGTCTGCCTTATTTAATCCCCACACGTGCATGCGATTTTCGTTTTGAACAAGTCGAGACTTGTCTTTGTCTGCCTATTTTCATAGATACGTCACATTGGTTTTGTATCCCTCTGGATTTGTTATTGTATTAATGCAGGTGCACAACAACCCCCATTGTTCAGTTTTTTACTTCAATGTGCCCTAAAATATATAGAAACCAATTGGGGGAGTAAAGCTAAACTACTAATATAGGTAATTTAAAAATTGTAAATAATATTCACATAACAGTAACAAGACTAACAATAAATCGGGGGTAAAAGAGGAATATGGACAATTTATTGTTTACCCATACGAAGAATGAGTAAATTCGTTTTATCTAAAAGTACATGGTGCTTAATTTCTAGAACCTTATACTCGTATAATTTATTCCATCTTTATGGCAAGTTAAATGTCTGAAATATAATAACACACCGTTGAGCAGGTAGCCGGTTATTTTCTAAGAGGCGATCTTAATAGTTCACGAATAATATGACTTTTGTTTGTGTAAACCAGGTAGAGAGATTGTCAGAATATTAAGAGTATTGCCAGGTGTTCCAGCGAATGGGTAAAAAGTGCGCAACCGTACGTTCAAGAATGTATGGTTAAAATAGTATACGGGTTGTTTAGGACTATTGAAATACATACTGTTTAATGCCGGAGGCTGAAAGGACAATATGGTATTAAACCTATTCACTCTTTTATTGATTATAATGCTAAGTTGAGATTAAAAATGTGCTTCATATTGATAACATGATTGATAATTTTACAATGACTTTAAAAGAATAATAATTAATCTAAGTTATAACGATGTATCTACACTGCTTTTGACGGTAACCAATTGCGAATCAAGTGGAGGAAAATGAAGAGGGGATAATAATGTTAGTATTCGGTGGAGGATGAGGTCGATCATCGAAATATTACTCGATTAAACGGATTAATTGTATGTATTTGCAGTATTTAAGTGTAAATAATTGCAAAACAGGTGGAGGAAAATGGAGAAGGGATAATAATGTTAGTATTCGGTGGAGGGTGGAGGATGACGTCAATCATCGAAATATTACTGGATTAAGCGTATTAATTGTATGTATTTGCAATATTTAAGTGTAACTAATTGCGAAACCAGTGGAGGAAAACGGAGAGGGGATAATAATGTTAGTATTCGGTGGAGGGTGGAGGATGACGTCAATCATCGAAATATTACTGGATTAAGCGTATTAATTGTATGTATTTTCAGTATTTAAGTGTAAATAATTGCGAAACACGTGGAGGAAAATGGAGAGAATGTTAGTATTCGGTGGAGGATGACGTCAATCATCGAAATATTACTGGATTAAGCGTATTAATCGTATGTATTTGCAATATTTAAGTGTAACTAATTGCGAAACCAGTGGAGGAAAACGGAGAGGGGATAATTAAATCGTCGCCAAGAGCGGGCGCATGACCGCGTGATCGGTGTTTCACGACAGCGGAATACTCAATTACGTGGAGCTACAGCCAAAAAAGTAGGAGTGGGGGTACTCTATCTCGTCCCCTTATCTACTGTCATCATAAATTATTAAGGTATGCTGTTCAAGGGACAAAATAATGTGGTGGTTTCCAGGTGCCTTCCACATCGCAGTAGTGTGTATCACAATGCCATCCCGACCCCTACGGTCTCTGACACTATGAAAGAGCTGCTGCCCCCTTTCAGGGACTTGACTTAGTCTGTCTTCTGAAAAATTCAGAAAAATAAACTTAACAGGCTGACAGAAACTGAATTTTGAATTTGAATTTGATTTGTTTGTGTTTAAACTTTATTTTCAGACAATTTCAAGGTCGTCGGCTTAGTAATAGCTTCTGCCTTAGGTTCCCAAATTTTATCACATTGCGATTATACCACTTAAACCATAGGAAATTTTACAAGGTCTCCAAGGAATAAGTTGTATTTAGTATGCGTATATAGCTATGAGCTATGGATAGAAAATTACGAGATTTAAAAATAGGTATACCCAAGTTGCCAGATATCTACCTATCCAAGATTATTAGAATGTAAGTTAATATTGTAAAAATTATTTTTCACAACCTTTACGAATCATTTTAAGAATTTCTTAATTAATATTTTTTATCACTTTTATAGGTTCGGTTTATTGCCTGTCTTGCCTTGAGATACACTTGCAACAGACTTTTTGCAAATGCATTTACCACTGCTTCAAACGCTTTTATTTCTGTCATATTAAGTAATGTTTATCCGACTTCTAATATACAACATTCCTAAGTAAAGTACCTTTTACTGCACTCTGATTATCCGACGCTAATCCTCAATAAATTATATTTTGATATTACACGTAACTGCCTTCAACTTAATTTATTTTACTCTATTTTAAAATAAAATTGCATAGGTAAATATTTTCACTTGGAATTTTTATGTTCTCCTAAGGCGACAAGAATTTCTGCCCGAAATTGACTTTAGAAGATGAAATGGATTTCTACTTTTAATCTCCCATAAGAGTGCACATCTTCCTCCTATGCAGGGTAATTGAGAAGGAAAGGGGATGATCTAATTGAAAATCCTAAATAAAAAAGAACAGCGATTAGCGCGCTTCTGGAAAACGAAAACGCCGCTAATATGTAATGCCAGCACAATAATAACCATGAAAAAGAATTTAACTGACCGTAATAAACTGCAAGCATAGTACCGAGATCTACGACTCCCTTAATTTTCCTTATTAAACTGTAGAATACTTGACTTTACTTTTAAACATTAATTTTTGATTTCGGCGTTGATTTATCTAAAGTAATAAAGTATGAAGAAATGAATAACCTTCAAGTAATAATGAAATTAAAAATTTTAAGTAACCCCCGACACAACGCCTGAACAGATCTTCATAAATTATAGCTAAGAATCATTTCGATCACTTCAGCTTTCAAACAAAAAAAAACCGCATCAAAATCGGTCAATTCGTTTAGGAGCTACGATGAGACAGACAGACACACAGATACACAGACAGACACGCCAAACTTATAACACCCCTCTTTTTGCGTCGGGGGTTAAAAATAGACTTTACTTTTTAACATAGTTTCTTAGTTCTTACCTTGTTTTTTTGTGCACACCAAGTGAAAGAAAGCTAAGAACAAGTAACAAAATTCAAAATTTTAAGTAACCCGCTACACAACGCCTGAACAGATCTTCATAAATTATAGCTAAGAACCATCTTGATCACGTCAGCTTTCAAACAAAAGAAACCGCATCAAAATCGATCCATTCGTTTAGGAGCTACGATACCACAGACAGACACACAGCCACAAAAATACACAGATACACACCCAGACACGTCAAACTTATAACACTCCTCTTTTTGCGTGGGGGCTTAAAAAGACGTTGTTTAAAACTTCATAAAGCGGGGTGGGTTCTGAGTTAAAATTTTACCTAAGCGTTGTACAGGTTCTTTGCAGAGTCATCCCTCTTGAAGAAGTCACGAGCCGCTACTGATTGCATATGCCTTCGATGTTGTACCGTCTACCTTCACCCTGTTCTATGTTTTTCCCAGTGGCATATTTATCGGTTTCTTTATCTTTTGAGGAATTCCCAGATATTCCATATAGCATCGCATAACTCTTTTCTTATGATGGTGTGTAGGCGTGTCTGAAATCTATAAGCATTACATAAAGTAACTGATCTGTTTTCCCTGCTTCTTTTGCGTGCGAGACTAACCTTAACTATTCAGTGAGACTATCTTGTACAGACCGTTTTATCTCCACTTTTATGTATACGGTATAACAATATGAACGTCTCTTCTCTATCCCATATAGCTAAGATGATCTCATAGATTTAGACGTATAATACTCTTCTCCCCGATAGTTAATGGCATCTGCAAATATGTACCTAGTTGCATTCCGGTCTTTTACTGTTCTTTAATTTATTAATATGTTTTGGAACTTTTCCTTGGTTGGTGGTCATGTGTCTTCCCCTACCACTGCAACATGCAAAATTAAATTTTTAAATACAATCTACTTAGGGTGAGGTTTTCGTCTTTTCATTAGGTAGATATTTATTTTAGTGGGTTTACAGATATCTTCTTAGACATTAGTTAGGTTGCGCCATCTATTGTACCCTGGAAAAGTCACATCCTTTCTACCACACTTTTCCTACCAATATTTTCATATCTTCTATAGTTCTTGAAAATTAATTCTACTTCCTATTTTCTTTGGACTATAAAATTGTATTCATTTTCGAATTTCCTCTAGCTCTTGTCCCTTAGGCGTCAGGTCTCGTGAGTTCATGATTTTTGTGGGATTTTTGCGAATTCATATCATTTATGCAATAGTATTAAATATTTGGTTTTGGTATTTTGGTACATTATTGCTACCCTTGGTAGGATTTTTCGGCCTGTATTGCCCATGTGCTCTTAGAAGTTCATTCATTTCCATCTAATTTACTCTCTTAATCGAAGGAGAGTTAATAAAATTCAATTCTCTTTACTTAAATAAATTTTACATCCGTTTTTTAAAATATTATATATATTTTATCTGTCCCTATTTTTGCTTTCCGATCCTGAATCCTGTGATTTGCTCATAGGAACAATTTTCTTCCAATGGGATTTTGATTGATTATTAAGCTTATCTCTAAAATAAGTTTGAATATTTGAGGTACCTTGGGAACTTATTTACTCCTGAATCGTCCTGTATATTCGGCACAAAAAACTTTATTTTATGGGTTGTTAAACGCTAATAAGATTACATTCCTGGCTCGTTGAGTTTTTATTGTGCATTAAAGTTTCAGTGTGATTCGTCCTTTTCAGATGGAAATGTTATATCAGATGAGCCAGATTAATAGCACATCCACTGGACTGTTACACATCTGGTGATAAAATTACTGCAACTTGTAAAA
Source organism: Xestobium rufovillosum (assembly GCA_963966045.1). Classification (NCBI taxonomy): domain Eukaryota; kingdom Metazoa; phylum Arthropoda; class Insecta; order Coleoptera; family Ptinidae; genus Xestobium; species Xestobium rufovillosum. Next base: position 25,476,018 of record OZ014493.1, on the reverse strand, counting down.
CGAAGTTATTTTCGCATTTAGCAACATTAAGTACATCAGGCGTAAATAAGCTTGACGAATTGCAGGTGATAAATTCGCATTGGAAAGTCTCATTCAGATTAAAGGAGTAAGAAGGATTTAAGCAAGCTTTACACATAAGAAATGGAGTACATGCACACCTACAGTTAATTTATGATTATTAATAAGTATAAAATGGTACGTGTAGGCGTAGTCTTCACTAGAATGTACTCCACTCTGTAAACTTTCAATTTCTGTTGTTTTGTAGGGATTATTACCACTCATGAAATAAATTATAACTTGGTTCGAAAAGGCAGAGTAATTTATAAAAGATGTTGCGGCAAGCAATTGTGTGAACTTGAAGCAACAATAAGTGCCCTTTCACAAGGGTGCATCCTTACGTAACGGCCGGCTTCTGGATAGGTCTTTTCATTGAAATCTACAAGAAGTGCCAGGGCAATTTCCTGCCGTGCTTGGTTGTTCTTATTTTTTGCTTAAATAAGCGGCAACTGCAGGATTCCATAAGTATGGGCGCTATTCAGCTTCCACGATTAAGCTTTCGGTGTCAAATCACTAATCTTAATCTTGCATTTTTTCACAATATGCAGCTGAAGCGCTTGACTGTCAAATGCAGGTGGATGTGAGAGACATAGATTTGCAACAGGCATTCGATCAAATTGACCATGATCTTTTACTAGCTAAATTGGATAGATTCGGATTGAGCAATTCACTTTTTGACCTCTTTGAGTCAAATATTTTCATCCAAATTTTCAAAAAAGTCGTCCAATTGCCCATTGAACGGAACTTAGGGTCTTAGTCGCCCACATGGTTAAAAATATCTTACACTGCGGTCTCCCAGCAAGCGTCTAATTATGCATTAGGTCTTTCGACGACTCCATTCAGTCTAATTTCAAGATGAATCTTTGCAATTTCTTGCTCTGTGTGAAGTTTTATTGAACCAAATGTGAATGAACTGCTGCTGAATCGTTCTTACGTCGCATTTAGGGTGATAAAAATGCAGCTCGACTCGAGCTAGTTGCACAAGGTCGCACGATCGTACAAGGGTTGACTGCACAATCGACTAATACAAAACAAATAGTACTGGTTGGTTTTTTCGACTTGATTTACAGTCCTTGAAGTTTCCATACAAACAGCCGCATTCAACCTGATGTTGTTACACTTTTTAACAATAAGAAGAGTTGCAATGCCATGAGGTATTCCATTATCGTTTCTCTCTTCTTTTATTTTTAACATCGATTATGTGCGAGGCTGCTCCAAATAAAGCAAGCAGTTATCTCTTAATTAAGCTTCATTGTTGACTCAAGTAATACACTTATTAATCTTCTACGCTGTGCTGCTGCCTGCATTAATTCAATCTAACGAATCGAAAGTTCGGTTAGTAATTGAATTTTTTTGCAATTTGTGAATGATTATAAATTATGTAACAATTATTGCTCCAACCGGCATTGTCTTCTTGCGAAGAATGTTCTTTGCGGGCATCCCTTTAATTGTTCAAAAAGGAAGTGGGAATTTTTGAACAAAAATTGCGATGGTTAGATAAAACTTGTCAAACGTGAAATGGAAAAATTCGCCTTTACAGTTTTTGGTAGAGAAAGCAAACTTTTTGTGGTTATTTACATTACACCTAAAGATAAGGCAATAACAATAATGAATTATTGAAAATGCCCAGATCAGAAAGCCGTGTTTGGGGATATACACCCTCTTACAGTCACTAGAATTTTTCACTACTAAATAAAACATTAACATTGCAGCATTCACATCCGAGCTTCATATTATCTTGGTTTCGCTAATATTAAATAATTTCTGTAATATAGGTGGCGCTAAAAGTCGCTAAGCACGAGTTCTCATTTAATTGACTTAAAAGTAGGAGATAGTGCTAAAATTCTAGATGAACTGGACTTCAAAATATTATATGGCAGTTCATTATCTACAGGGTATTTCAGGAGGAACGGTGATAGTTTAGTATGTTATAGTATTGCTCATTTGGAACAAAAAAGTTCATATGGACATGAGTCCAATTCTCAATGGTTACTGAGTTACAGCAAACTGTATTACTGCATAAACGAATTTATTACTTCATCAATTCTGACAAGTAACTTTTGATATACAAAATAAAGTATAGATTTTAGAGGAATGGCTCAAAAATCCGACCTCCAAACTTTGCAGTTCTCCCTGGCGCTCCTTTATTCTTGTAGTACCGGCCATAATACGGGCGATTAATTCATCACGTGAGCCTATTTTTGTCCATAAACATAATTTTTCATCCCACCCCATAACCCATATTCCAATGGAGTTAAGTCCGGAGACCTAGCTGGCCAAGATCAATCATAATAACGCTAAATGTCATATGACAATAATTGTTTGACAGCAGCCTACTGGATTACTGCTCCGTAATGGGCCTACATTAAAATTGATGTACCTATCTCAGTAACCATAGGGAATCGAACACCATACGAACTTTTTTGTTCAAAGTGAACGATGCTATCACATACTGAAGTATGTACCGTTCGCACATTTACGATAGCTCCTATGTGACCGCGATTGGTCGTGTCTACCAGTTAGTAATTGGTGTGCGCCGAAGTACACTACAATCCCTCATTGGAAAGCGCGATTTCGTGTGTGTCAGAACAGATTTTATTGGTATTTTCTAAACAGACCACTTAACTGCCCCCCCCCCCCGCCAGACACACGCATTTTTTGACACACGCATTTTTTGTAAGAAAAAGATAATGTAAAAACAGAAGAAAAAAAGAATAATCTCTGCGAGATTTGATCCCACCCAGCCTCAGGGCATCACACTAGAACTGTATGCGTACCTACCTACCATGCGCGGGCATTTAAACATTATGACCCTGGATCTAGCCAAGATACTTAAACTGCCCTTAAGCGGTCGGCTTATATTAGTTTCGTAGACGTTATTGCCACCACACGTTGGTGGTTCACTAGTTGTGATCTCATCCTACCATCCCGTCACGCTGAGGGTTCGCACCTCACCGCAGTTCTTCTTTTCTGTTATGATGATTTTTTTCTTTTTGAACAAAAAAAGGGTTCTGGTCCAAAAGGACAAATAAGGGTCGCCATTCTGCCAGACAGACATTTGAGTTTTATTGTTATTTTTTGCAAAGTATCGATTAACGGCATTTTAGTAGGCGAGGTCATAATGTTTTAATGCTGCCGCTGCCGCCATCGCACTTAAACGAAAATATAACGCACACAATTTCGCTGTGTTCTGGTACCTAGGTTTTGTAGTTTTTCTAATGCTCACAGGATACAGCGAGCAATCGCTGTCACATAGGAGCTATCGTAAATGTGCCCTCGGTAATGGCAAGCAGAAAGTAAGTACCTATTTTGCCGCTTTTTAGGTAAGCTTTCTTTTGAATAAAAATACATTTGACTGTGCTTAAAACTATTAACTTAGTAGAAAAAATGTGCATAGCTATTTAGTGAATTTGAAACTGCTGGTTCCATAAATGAACACTGGGCCTGATCATGCTCATTAATTATATTTTTAGATCGCCGACCTCTGACAACTGAAGAACTGTTGGTCTTAGCAGAAAGCTAAGAATTCTGGAATAATATAAATATTTTCATGACACCACCTGAAGGGTTGCTCAAGTGACGAATATGTATTCCTTTCGTGCTTATCTCGAAAACAAAAAGATATAATCAGTTCTTTTTGGATTGGTGAAATAGTTTACCTGTAGTTTCATTAATAAGAGAGTTTCCGGTAAGACACCGTCGAAAATGTACTCTGTTTAGCAAAGAACAAACTCTTCCACAAGTTTACTTGGTAAACAATATTTCAAACACAGCATGAACCGCTTTTTATGGTGGGTTAATTAAAGTTGAAATTAAATTAATAATAGTAATACATCAGTGGCACATGCTGCGATATAGGTAGGTAATATTGTCAATTAAGTATTCTGGACAAGTCTGGAACATTTACTATGGACTTTTTGCACTTCGAGGTCGTATTGACGCCTCTTTGACATAACTTAAGAACAAGAAACACGTATGTAGGTATATGCACTTCCCAGTCCGTTCGTTTGATGGAAATAATTTCTCACTACTAATAAGCTCCATTTGCGTACGCGTCTGCAGAAATCTCCGAGAAGTATAAGTAACGTTGTTAAGAGATACAATTTTGTAATCACCAGTACTTAATCTGATGAATTACGTCGTCAGGGGTATTAGACAAGCTGCTCGCGACATAAAAATTAAACAGTTACTTATAACGTGTATGCAGAAGCAATAAACAGCGGAACGTAGCTAATTTTCTGTTAGTTTTGCCTTCCGATACAGGCATTTACAACGAATTGTAAACTAGGGTATTTTTTATTTCTTTGTACCGTATTTGAGCAGCTATTCTATACGATATGCCAATTAGTGTGATACGTTCTCTATTTTGAAATATATTTTCTATAATTAAAGGAAATAGAACCCAACCCCAATTCAACCGGCAGACTATCTTATCAGTGATTTGTAGGTAAATTATTGAAGGAAAGGACTCCTAAGATATAGGTTTGGCGTGAGAATCAAACCTGTGAAAGGAAATAATGAGGAGAACTTTCGCAACTCAAGGTAATTTTGTTACAATTACATAATAGAGATCTATTTGTTTCGAAGAGTTTTCTATTCGCAACGGCTATGGAAATTTTAATAAAACCCCCATAAATTTTTCGCATGTATAAATTAACGTCGTATGTCCGTTAGAGTGTATAATTAAAGATAAATTACATTATAATGTAAGGATAAGTTGGTTTTTGGCCCTACCTTGTTAACAATTTATTCGTATTAGTGTTGTCCTATACTATAAAACATGCAATTTCCGATAGACACAATAATAAACTTTAAGTTTTATAATTATGGGTTCATCACAATGAACCATAATGCCTTTGGGTGATTTGAAACCTAGCTACCGAATAGATGTAGGTATATAATAATATTATTAGTGCATTGTAAGAAACGGGTTAGAATTATTACTGAATAAAAATAAACAATGTGAAGTGGGGCAAGCAAAGACGATTTTTTTAAATGTAATTTTAGGACATATATATTTTTATTTTAAAACCAAACATATGAAGCAACTGTTGCGCACACTTTTATTATATACCTAACTATTTTCTTTAGCCTATATACCGGGTGGGGATTTAGTGTGTAATCGGTTCATATCTCTGGTACTGCTTAAGATATCAAAATGAAATTTTATGCGTATGTGGGGAACGACATGGAGCATTTCGTAAAATTATTTATGTATATACAGGGTGTTCACATTCTGAGTACCAGACCAAAGTTCTATTTCTTTAAATGGAAACTCCACAAGTATTTGCGTGATTTCGATTCCCCGCATAAAATTTCATGAAAATTGATATACTGCATGATGTGGTTTTGAGTAAGGGCTGTTAAGATATTCACATTTTTGTGTCATTATGGTCTACTGACCAAAGCCACCTAATTATTTTTTATTGACAGGGGTTTACACACTGCTGTATTTGTGAAATCTATAAATACTTTCACCATAATACTTAGGATTATACAAGATGGTTAAGTTATGCAAAAGGAAATTTTTCTCAACAATTTCAAATAGAATACCATGTATATTATTTGCACAACTGACAGTCAGTTAACTAAGCTTTTAATTGATGTAGATATTGCCAGGTCTACTACTGACAGTTTCGGTAGATATTACGATTGAACATCAAAATTTTTGAATTTCATTATTAGTTTACACTCTTTTTGGCGAATTCCCCCTATTCTGTTGCTCAAAACTCACAATAATGTTTATATTTTGTACCTATTTGCAAATTGGTATCAATATAAAGACAATAAATCTTATTGTAAAATTGTTTCTTGATGGTTATATTCTTAAATGTATAACGTCTTTTTAAAGTCGGGTATAATGTTCAAACAAGGAGTGCCATGGAAGAAAATATTATCTTTAAGAAATAATCTTGCAATGGGGATTTTTTGTGTTAATGTAAACTTCATTTGCTAAATGTTTTATAGAAACAAAATGCAAACCTTTTTTGGAGTTTTGGGTGACAAAATAGGGGAGATCGTCAAAAATAATGTAAAATACTAACGAAACTCTACATTTTTACCTATAATTCAATTGTACATTCTGTCGAAATATTTACTGGTAGACTTGGCAATATCCACATCAATAAAAAGCTTAGTAAAATGACCATCAATTGTACAAATAATATACATGGTGTTCCATTTGAAATTTTTGAGAAAAATTCTGTTTTGCATAACATAACCACCCTGTATTATCTAAAGTATTATGATAAAATTATTTATAGATTTCAAAAATACAGTAGTGTGTGAACCTATTTCAATAAAGAAATTTTAGGTGGCTTTGGTTAGTATGCGTCAGTAGCGTCATAAATTTGGGTCCATAATGGCACAAAAATGTCAATATCTTAACATTCCTTAGTCAAAACCACATAATATAGTATATCAATTTTCATGGAATTTTATGGGGAATCCATATTAATAATAATAATAATAATAATAATAATAATAATAATAATCTTTATTGGCGTTACGTAAATATACAAAAATTATGCCAAACAAAAAAAATATATATGTAACACCAAACGCAAAATGCAAGGACATCACGTAGGGTTTCCATTTAAAGAAATAAGCTTTGGTCTGGTACTTATACCTAAATAATTTTGGGAAGTGCTCCGTGTGGTTCCCCACATTCGTGCAAAATTTCATTTTGATATCTTAATAGTTCCAGAGATATGAGCCGATTACACACTAAATCCCCACCCGGTATAATATCAGAGTAATATCTACCTAATGAAAAGTTTGTCGTACTTATGATAGTCTGCAATTCCCTGGCAGGCTGGGGTAAGAGTCATATAAATAATAAGTCTATTCTATAAGGAGCTTTGTTCACCCGTTCTTATTATTGGTAAATCATAACATATTTTCCTTCCCAATAAAATCTGTACATTTATTGTTGTACCGATTTTCCTAATTTAATATTGATATTGATATTCGTCTGAAAGCAATAATTGAAAGAAATTGGGAAAATCGTTTTTGGAATATGGAGAAATCATTAAGTTCCTGTATTTGAAGTGGTTTATGCTACAAATAGTGTACGTAAAAATATCTTAAACCAACAAAGAACTGAAAATCTCGGAAAGAGATTGCACTTCGTTGTTTAAATCTAAGTATATTTAATCCTTTGGTCCTATATACATATTATACTAATCGCTTTTTGCATACTTATACAGGATGCTCGCACGAAACGCTTAGGCAAGTTTATATCGGAAATGATGAAGTTTAGGAGAAATAGTTTAATCAAAAGTTGTTAGATTCGATCTACTCTATAAATGGAAAACATTTTCAGTTATATAGCTTGTACCACTTAAGGGCGGCAGATCAAAGTTGCCGTTTTTTAAATGAAATATTCCACATTTCATTTGTTTTTCGAATTTCACACTAAATTATAAATAGACATTGTGAAGGAGGCCATGCTTGAAAACGTTGCAGTTTTTGAGTCATTCTAGTTTTTGAAATTTTTGGCACATGCAAACTTTTAGATAGAATTTGTCCCAGCTAAAATGGAAACTTTTGTCGTACTGGTACATAGGAGATCATTAAAGAACGTACGGCTGGATAACTGCATGTGCCTGAAAACTTAATGTTCAAAGTAATGTACCGGGTGTCCAAATAGAAAGGATGCCGGCCATATCATAGGAACCGTTAATGGTACAGCTATGGGAAAGAAAAAATAATAATAAAAGTCGCCAAGAGAAATCGCTGGAAATTATTTTCAAGTTTCTAAGTTTGCTGCTAGAGGGCGTAATAGTCATAGTCGACAAAAAACATGGTTTTCTCTAAAATATATACCCAGATGAAGTCGATCAAAAATACGAATATTGCAATCTTGAATATATTTTGTATAATTTTGGTTTGCCACTTCTTGCTCTAGCTCATCAAATAGCAGCGGAGGGGGAAGGTGAGCATCTGGTTGTGGAGATGCTTGTAACTTCGGTTTGATTTAACCGAATTTAGCAAACTTAGTCTCGTTGAAAAGAGCTATCTTCCTTTAATCAGATACTTTTGTAATTTAAGTCATTTTGGTTCTGTAGTGATCGCTAGAGGGCATTGTTCTCAACTTTTCCACTTAAAATATTTAACAGCACACTGCGACATTTTCTTTGAAAGGTGATATTACGCAATATTATTTTCAAGTTGTAATAATTAGGTACGGAAATATCAGATTTGGGTATAGGGAATAGGTACTTTAGAAAAGTGTTAACAAATATCGTAAAGAATAAAATTCCACCAAGATGCAAATGGTGTCCCATTTAAAAATCGCAGGTTGAACGTGATTGAAATTAGGTAAAATAAGTTCATTATTTCGAACACTCTATAGAGTAAATTAAGTTTTCAAGCACAAGCACTGATTCAGCCGTATGTTATCTAGTGATCCCCAAAATATCAATACGATATAAGTTTCCATTTTAGCTGGGACACATTCCAAGAAAACTGGAATAACTCAAAAACTTCAACATTTTCTAGCATTGTCTTTCTTAAAATTTCTACTTACAATTCAGTGTGGAAATCAAAAAACAAATTAATAAGATATGGGGTATTCCATTTAAAAAACTGTAACTTTGGTCTGCCGTCCATAAATTGGACAAGCTGTATAACTGAAAATATTTTCCATTTATACAGAGCAAGTCGAACCTAACAACTTTTGCTTAAAACATTTTTTCATACACTTCCCAGTTTCCGACATAAACTTGCATATGCGTTTCGCGAGAATATCCTGTATATTAAAAACTACAGATGATAACACGCATCTCCGTTTCATCCCCTTCCTTCTCTACGAGCTCCTCAAATTCTATAACCCCCGCTTGCTCTTTATACAAATTATGTAATTAATTGCCCACTCAGTGGTGAGACAATTCAGCAAAAGATTCAAAATTTCGTTGCTCAATATAATTTTTGAAAATTCTGATATACCCCAATATTAATTTTCAAAAAGCACCTTCCAACAAGAATTTATCCATTATCAGTAAACATTGTTGCGCTATGATTCCATCATTGGTTTTTCAATGGCAACCCAACTTTTCCTCCGGATTTAGATAAATTAAAAAGTTTATAAAAAATATTGGTAATAACAAATCTTGTGCAAAATCTTTGTCCCTACTCCGAATATTACATATTCCAGCCCCCAAGTCCTATACAAACGGCGATTTATCAAATAAATCACTTCACTACAATTTGTAATCTACAAAATGGATCTCCAAATGTGTAAAATTTACGCATTTAATGACGATTATTGGAAGCAAACAAGAGCGTAAGTTCGCTCTCAATCTTAGTCCGTTTCCAGTTGCCCAGTACGAATTGCAACTGATATAACTCGTTTTCTAGGCGCCGAATTATTACAGCATTCACTTAATTCACGAGATCTGACTGATATATTGATATTGATATTGATCTTGATATTGATATTGATATTGATATTGATATTGATATTGATATTGATATTGATATTGATATTGATATTGATATTGATATGGATATGGATATTGATATTGATATTGATATTGATATTGATATTGATATTGATATTGATATTGATATTGATATTGATACTGATATTGATATGAATATTACCTCCTTAATATTAATTTGCACTGCCTAATATAAAATACAAGAAATATTAGGTGAGAAAGAAAAATTTTTCTGTTTTTGAGGTGAATGTTTTTGTGGATTACGGTGTGGTTTCTCTTACATCGCTTTTTCCTTTGTCATCACGGATGATGCAATATTAAACCACAAAAACTTTTAGTAAGTATAATTAAGAAGCCCAGCAAGAGAGACGTATTTGCTACATTACAGCCACTAAACAATTGCTAAATGAGTGGGATGAGACTGCGGTCTTGGGCCTTCATGTAAAACTTTAAGAGCGCACGGCAAAAAAATCTTCGACACGACCACAGCCTGATGCGATTTTTAAACGTTAAAGTTCATGCGGGTGTGCGGTTGAATAGGTAATTTAATTAAATAAATATGACTTTGAAAAGGCGCCCCATTAAAGTACGCGAGAGAAGATTAACCACATGAATGCAATCAATAAAAATGATCTGTCGATAATTATATGGTAGTTAAGATAGATAAAATCGAGAATAATCTGTTAGTGTTGGCATAATTTAAACTGCAATAAAACCGTTGCACAGTCTTATTAAGATATTAGATGTAATATAGATTAACAGCAGGTAAGTGAGAATATCGTTTAATATTGAACAATTACTTTGCCTACTGTGTAGGCAAGTATGCTTTATTAAAGTACAAGTCAACAGCAGCTAGCCAAACACGACCTACATGCATAAGTGATTATTATTCATATCGTTCATAAATTCGGGATAGAAGCGGGTATAGGCACAGTTGGCACATAAAAATATGCACATATTCTACCTAATAAAACACAACTTGCATAGCCTAAGAAAACCCACTTATAAATAAAATTATAAATAAAAAAATAAAAATAAAAATTTCATGGAAACTCTTTCATTTCATTTGATGCCAACAGGATTTTGACACCGATCCTGCAGTTATTGTTCTTAAATAAAGTGGGGTATAAGCAAATAAAACTTCGGTTAAATTGACGTATTCTGATTATTTTTGACGTTTTCTAGAACCAACGAAATGTTCCATATTTTTCGTTTCAGTAGCCAATCATCTCATTATTGTAGTGATAATAATGGTCTTGTTCCCGACAATAGCATCTGTAGTACACAAACATTGATTATTTTCCTTGGTTTATTGTTCCACGAAATTTATAATTCGGACATAATTACCTATATGTTTGGGGCTACACACCCATTCTCAACGAGTGTAGAAAATTGTGTAGAGAATATGACATCGATTTTACTAAAATGACTGATATTATGAAAATCAAAGAGTAGATTAAACTGAAGTTATGAAGAACACAAGAAAAAGAAGAAGAAGAAGAAGAAGAAGAAGAAAGAAGAAGAAGAAGGGTTGACCGAAGTATGCGTTTAAAGATAAAAATTAAATTAACTGCCATTTCGTCTTCGAACCCATCGTTGAAATCTCCGATGCTTTCTGTAGGTATGTTTCTAATGCAATCGTTCTTTGGTTTAATAATTTAAATTAAATTTTAACGTTTAAATCTTTACCTAGATACCTAAGTAAACAGGTGTATGATAGTGATACATAAGTACTGGCCCAAATTTATTAAATGACTAGAAATGGTTCTTCGTAAAATTGGCTGTAAGAAAACACGGTCGTTAATAAGTAAGCAAGTATCGCTGCTTTTTTATTACAAATAACTAGTAGAAACTTTCTTCATTTTCAGTGTGAATAAGAAGTGCATTTTTTCTATACAGCTAAATGAAAATTCCTTCTTCACTAACTTGCAAGATTGCTTTAGTTGCTCTGATCTTTGTTGTGACCTTGTGACGGCCATAAAGTCTGCACCATATTGAAAACTTTTTTATTTATAGGATTATTGGAAAACGGTTTTCGGCATTGATTTCAGCATGATTAATAACTAGAAAATCGACAAAAATATTTGTCATGTCACAACTATAATAAAAATAATAATAATACATTTATTGCCATCATGTCTAGGTACATAAATCCACAAATAAAACTTAAATTCTTAACACCCATGTAGCATGGCAAAGGGTTGGCATTCAAGTTCCCGAGAAAAACATATTCTCAGGTCTTGATCTTCCATGCCAACCCAACAAAACTAAAAACTAAAAAAAAATATATATATTTTGAAAATTCCTATAAAAATGAATCAAAACGTACGGCGGCCACAGAACACACTCAGAAGAAGAGGAATGAATGAATGTGAGAAATCAAGACAAAAGAGCAAAGAAAAGAAGGAAGAAAAGAAAACCAGAAGAAAGCAAAAGAACGGCAAGCATAAGGGGACTAAAACTACAATCGTCATGTTACTTACTGCTTAGATATAAGAAGTTTGCGATAATATTTTTTGAAAACACACCAGGGTGAACGGAGGTGTTCAGAATTGAAGGCATTAATACTTGCTGCAACATTATAACTAAGTGATCTTTTATATAACTCCTTCCGATGCCTGGGGTGTAGTTAACGTTAATGACTTTCGCCGGATGTTGAGATTATGAATATCGGACCGAAATACAAGTCTACTGTAAAGATATGGTGGCATCTTGGTCTTAATAATCTTGAGGAAAAACAAGCCATGTGGAGCCATCGGCGATTAAACATCGATAACCATTTCGAATCCTTCAGCGCTTGAGATGTATGATCCCGAGACCGAATTCCGTATATGAGGCGAAGACATGAATTCTGCACCTTCTGAATACGAGACGCATCGCGTGCAAGAAGGCATGGCCCATACACAGTGTCACAGAAGCTGAAGTGTGACAGAACAAGCGAATCGCAAAGCAACCTCTTCGTATCAGCACCCAAATAATGCCTCTGACTAAAAAGCATCTTCAATGCCATGTAAGATTTTTTTAAGAAGGCTAGTTACATGTTCCGTAAAACGTAATCGGTAATCAATTAGAGACCAAGGCTCTTAGCAGAATTAGAGAATGGAATCGTTTCATTATTAATTTTCAGCTTCAATTGATTTAAGACTACAGATCTTTGGTAATCACTTCCAAAAACAACCGCACAGGACTTGTTAGGGTTTATTTTCAATAAATGTTCACGTGATACACGAAAGATGTCACTCAAGTCACTGTTTATCAAATAACCCGCATGGTCAACATCTGCAACATCAAAAGTATGGTAGATCTGAGTATCATTAGCGTAGAAGTGGTAATTACAATGTTGCAGTGATAGATGGAAGCAGGAAGTATAAAGAGTGTAGAGTAGCGGCCCAAGTATGCTACCTTGAGGAACACCAACAGTGACAGAACGTGGAGTGGAAACCAAGTTGTTGTAACTAACACACTGTTTTCGCTCCTCTAAATAAGACTCAAGTAATTTGACGGCAAGTATGCGCTGAATCCACAATAGTTCAGTATCGCCAGAAGAATGCTATGATTCAGGGTGTCAAATGCCTTGGAAAAGTCGATCAGTATCAAAACGCTAACCTTACCACAATCACACGCTCGAAGTAAGTCGTCTGTTATAACAGAAAGTGCGGTTGCGCAGCTATGCCCCTGTCTAAACCCGGACTGCTTCTCAGGCAGCAAATTGTTAAGATCAACATAGCTACTTATTTGCATTTCGAGAATTTTTCCAAGATTTTAGATAATACAGGCAAAATATTAATGGATCTAAGGTGTGACAATTGGGTGGGATTAGAAACTTTAGCCAGGGGCACAACCCGTGCTTCCTTCCACATTCTCGGAAAATAAGACAAGCGAATGCATTCATTAAGTATATGCGTAATATAAGGCAAAATAAATGAACAACAGAAGAGAGTCATGGTGATATCACAACCATAAGCAGTAGATCGAACTTCTTTTAGCAATTTGGTAACATGTTCCACCGTAACAACCTGAAATGATAAAGTTTCCGAAATCCCATGCTTCATATTTGAAGTATAAAATGAAAGCAAATCCCGTGTAGGCTGTAAGTTAGTTTTACATGAGTCAACAAAATAGTTATTTATATCATTAACATTACTCAGGTCAGAAGGCAGTCTGTTGGGCTTGCGCCTAATGATATTTAATTTTTGAAATTCTGCCCACTTTTCCCTATCTGAACAATTACGCAGCTTAAAGTTTAAATAAGCCTTCTTTTCAGAACGCATTGCAGTTGTAGTGAAGTTTCGCAATTGTTTATAAAAGTCCCAGTGTGAAGTTAGTTTAGTATGTTTGAAACGAGCCAGATCCCTGTCTCTCAATCTCATAATGAACCTAATATTGTCCGTGATCCAGGGCGTATAAGTCACCGATCCAAAATAATAATAATAATAATAATAACTGTTTATTTTCGTCCAGTCAAAATCTATAAATCATCAACAATAACTTAAATTAAATACATTTCAACTTTAACTGGTGAAAATCACAGGGACAAATTCAAGAGACAGAGTTCTGTCCTCAATCCGCCATTCACCCCTGACAATTATGTAATTCTTATAATTAGAATTTATTACCTATATACCTAAACCTCAACCTAAAGAGAAAATTCAAAGACAAAACTGAAAAAAAAACTAGACTTAAGAATACTTATTTTCAATTAATACTATGGAAAACACTATCATAACTAAAACTAGACACCGGCAAAAAGCAGCAGCAATTTTAAATAGCGCGTAGCAAAAGAGAAAAAACAATTTTAAACACTACCTAATTAAAAATCAACAATATTATTTTGTTAATCGCGCAGCCAACCCGCACAGGACAAATCGATGAATCACTGAGTGCCAACCTGTGCGCTAAAAAAGAAACTGGTCATTCCTCTTACAAAAGCCCTCAAACTCAACGACTTAAAACCATCGGGCACTTCATTATATATTTTATAAATACTATAGCTGTACGACCCCTCAAACTGAGAGGTTCTGTGCATTGGCGGTGTGATACGACCCCTACTTCGAGTATTTATGTTGTGCACATCGGTACGGAAAGAAATCTTATTGTACAAGTAAGGAGGTCTTTTATTAGTAACTATATTGTGAAATAGAGAGGCAGATAGTAACCTAAACTGATTTCTCATATTGAGCCATTTAACTTCATTAAGTTTGTAAGATATGTGTTGGTATTTCCGGATCCCATAAATATATCTGAGACAAGAGTTCTGGATCTTTTGAATACGATTAACAGTTATGACATCCAGGCACGGCACATACACAACCGCACAATACCAAAACTGCGATAGCACCAGACTCCTACAAAGCATTGATTTTATGTTAATAGACAGGTATTTTCTATGTGGATACAAGAGCTTCAACCCTATCACAGATTTTTGAATGCAGTTTGATACGTGCTCTCTAAATCTAAAAGAACTATCAATTACTAAACCCAAGCTTTTTGCAGTGTGCACTTTCGGAATAGACACCTTATCAATGCATATATCCGGGTTTAAATCGCATATCTGTAATTTTGGGCCGAACAACAAGAATTTCGACTTTGAGGGATTCAAATGTAGATTATGTTCCCGAGCGGCCTGATTAATGCTGAATAAGTCGTCATTTATCATCCCAACTGCAACATTCAATTCATTCCGGAAAAAAGAGAGGTATAGCTGGGTATCATCAGCATACATGTGCGAGCTGCAGTGTCGTATATATTTTATATATCATTTTATATGTCATTTGAAATTTGAAAATGGCCCGAAATGCCCTTAATTATCAAAATATGGAAAAGTGCGATAAGGAAAAGTTATTTATAATTACATTAAGATTCTAAATATATGACATTTGGTGAGACAATTTCATTGTTTTAATTTTTCCTTTTTTTGAAAACCTCAAGTAATACCTATTGAAGGTACCTGAACATATTTTCAAACAATATTCTCTTAAATTAAATAATATTACTTATCTGAATATCTTCCTTCTCTTTCCATGTTATTGTCCTGTTGAAAAATTCTTTGGTTACGTTTTCTGAAAACTTTAGTAAATTATTCATTATTCACTTTTAATGTTTTTAAGTAAATTTTAATGAGAATTTTCAGTTTTATTTTGATGATCTAAATGTAATTTAAATGAACAATAGGTGTTTTAATATTTACGCCCATAATCGTGCAAAATTCCACTGTAAGGGGCTAAAATTGCTGAAAATAGTCTAGAATTGTACTGTCATTTTTCGCTAAAAAAGGTTATTTTGCAAGAAATTAATTAATTTAAAAAATAAATGCATTGAAATATTTCAAATTAACTCAACTGTAAATAAATAACACGCACACAAAAGTAAATGTTAAGTATTTTTGGAAAGAAGAGGAAAAAACTAAAACATTGAAA
The DNA here is from genome assembly GCA_963966045.1 of Xestobium rufovillosum. Classification (NCBI taxonomy): domain Eukaryota; kingdom Metazoa; phylum Arthropoda; class Insecta; order Coleoptera; family Ptinidae; genus Xestobium; species Xestobium rufovillosum. Next base: position 25,460,102 of record OZ014493.1, on the reverse strand, counting down.
TTGCCTCACCAAATGTCGTATTTAGAATCTCAATGTAGGTAATTACAAATAACTTTTCCTTATCGCACTTTTCCATATTTTGATAAGTAAGCGCATTTCGGGCCATTTTAAAATTTCAAATGACATTTTGGCAGTGTCATAGTTGTGACATGGTAAATATTTTTGTCAATTTTCTAGTTATTAATCATGCTGAAACTAACGCCGAAAACCATTTTCCAATAATCCTACAAATAAAAAAGTTTTCCATATGGTGCAGACGTTATGGCTGTCACTGTATATGAATACCTATCTAATTCGGTAGGTACCCGTCTTTTGCACTTTGTAGATGGCTGGAATAGTTCTGTATCTATACAGATGCAACGCCCTGCCCTGTATATGGCTGCATTGGATTGCTTAATTTATTTTACTATTGGTTGTAAAAGACACTTTCTATCTAAACTACCTATACAGGGTGGTCACTTTTACAATGTACACCATTGGAGTCTTCTAAACCAGAAGAGATTCAGAGTTGGTCAAATTACAGAAAACGTGCACTTTTTCCATGCCCTTTAAGGATCTGAAAAGAAATTCTGGATAGCTCTCGTTGTTCCTGAAATATCCCGAAAAGAATTGAAGTATTGCATTTTCTTATTTCTTCCATATATTATTTATTACTTGAGCAAATGTAATGCCCTTCGGCAGGTTTACATAAGTAGGTATGGGCTATCCACTGGATGTTTCAAAATTTGTCTAAGCCTACTACATCTTTGAGTTTTCATAATCATGGCAACTAGATTTTGTAGATAAGGAGTGAAATTAGTGTTCCGGAAAGTTAGATGACCCATGTGCGATACATCGTTGAAATTGTATTTTTTTTCTCTATCCAACCTTATGAAAATCCAATATGGCGCCCATAAGAAATTCAAAAGTTGACCATGAAAACTTGAAGATGTAGTAGGCTTAGACAAATTTTGAAACATCCAGTGGAAAGCCCATACCCACTTATGTAAACCTGCCAAAGGTCATCACATTCGCTTGAGTAATAAATAATATATGGAAGAAATAAGAAAACGCAATATTTCAATTTTTTCAGGATATTTCAGGAACAACGAGAGCTATCCAGAATTTCTTTTCAGATCCTTAAAGAGCATGAAAATGTGCAACTTTCTTACCATTTGACCAACTCTGAATCTCTTCGGGTTTAGAAGATTCCAATGGTGTACATTGTAAAAGTGACCACCCTGTATACCTATGGTGTTACCGAAATTTTCTTTCAATATCTTTTCGTACCGAATATATCCATAGCTTGGTTATTGATGAAATGAACGCACTGCCCAGTATAAACCGAAAATATTATACAGGGTATGAACATTTACGTGACCAAATAAGAGAATTTCGAAATCTCATGATTTTATTTTTTAAATAGGTAATGGAACTATGCCCATAATTTTTGGGTCACAGCTGTTTTATAAAACAAATTTCATTCTTATTACTGGGAAAACTTAGGAATCTACTGCTAAGGAATGGATTTTGAGATAATCCTCATGTATAGGTATCACCTCATATTCACCCAAAAAATTATATTTTCATATTGTGAAAACACATTTTTTCAAATCATTCACAAGACAGACGCGTAAAAATAATTTAAAGAGAAAACACATATTTTTAAACTAACGCATGTACCTAATTTAAGCTTCCTAACAGGTATGGTACTCTGCATTGCCTGAAAATGCTTATTTGAGGGAAATGTTTCTTTTAAATGGGGTTTTTTATCTTTAAAGTTTCTCTACATGTGTTGTGCATATTGAAAATGTTTATCACTAGGTACCAATGTGAAAATGTTTTTCTGCCATCATGAATTAGGGATTAGTTAATTTTAGGGTCGAAAGATTCGGCAGAGAAAACAATTATTATACATGCATATTCGAAGAAATAAAGTTACGGTACATCTTGCAATTTTCGTACTTTGGTGATGTAATTTTTGATACTTTTGGTTTACTATCACGATTATGTGACTAGGTTAAAGCCGTATTTACTTTTCACAATGATATAACTATGTAATATTTGGTCTCACAAAACATTTATACTCATATTATTTTGTTCCAGGGTTAAAGATGGGCACAGTTCTTTTCAAAGCGGACTTAAAAGATTACTAAATACTAGGTATGTCACTTCTATTTACCGCCAAAGGTTCTCTTGGATTAATACCTCGAGTATCTTTTGAGGAAGTAGTCTTCTTGTAAGTCAGTAACGGCTGACAATGTAACAATAACATTTAAGAATCAGAACAACGATTTTCGAGGAAAAAATTCTTCTGGATAATGGCTAGCTACACCGCCCAGTAGAAGGCAAATACATGTAAATATCTTTCTTGTAGTATAAGGATGTTCGGAGAATACCAACATGTTGAAGGAAAGCCGAATTGCCAAATAGTTAGATAACTAAATTGTGATTAAAATTTAAGAGCAGGATTCTATAAGAAATTGGACTCTTGGATGGGCTGTCACGTCATTATTATTTATTTTTTGTTCTTACAATTTGCCACCGGTTATTATTCGTGTTAATAATAAGCGTGTTAAAACTGGAAAATTTACTACGTCGCCTTTCGCACGTATTTTATGCAAATTTCGATACCTGGCATGACAGTTATATTTAATTATTTCTCCAAGTATATCCGCAAGTTAGAAACAATGACTGTGTGCAGGTCTATTTCCTACATACATGTAGGATAGCCATTGTTTTCACTTTTAAACAGATGTACTACAGGATACATAGTCAGATAAATCGTTATTATTCTAGTTCTTCACTTGGCAATTACCTTTTAACGGCAAATTTGTATAAATAACTGTTAGATTAATTGGCACATTAATTGCTCCAGTTTATTGGTGGCAGAAAATTGTAATTACAGAAATCATACGTTACAATAAAATATCTTGTTACTTAGGTATTTGTATAACAGTAGGCACTTCTCTTGTATAAGAAAATTGCACATTTTTCTTTTTAAATACAGTTTTTAGGGCATTGAATTTTTACAAAAAGCTCTTAGATTAACTGTTAATAGTGATATGTAATAACGTAAGATATACAGGGTGATTCAGAAATAGTGAATCAAACGAAAATGGTAGATTCCCCATGCGAAAATAAGACAAAGAGTCTAATGTACCCCTGTCCGAAGTTATACCCCTGAGGAGATATAGCCCTCCAAAGTCTCCCCTCAAATTTCGATGAAAATTAATTTCTCAGAAACTATATGACTTACAAGGTTACAATTTGGTACACAATTTAGAAACTTTATAAACCATAACTCGTGTGAAGTTGAAGTTAATTGAAGTAATGCAAGGTGTTTCTTCTGGGTGGGTCACCCTTAAAATTTCATGGAACTATTTAATCCATCAATTAATTTGAAAGAGTTTTATGGCATTTCATGTAAAATTTCATTTTCAAACTTTTTTTACTCTTAGTACTTTTCACTAAAATGAATAGTTTTTGAGGAAAACGAAAATTACTTAAGTAAGATTTGAATGAAAATTGCACATCAGGTAGTCCATGAGGGCGAATGCGCCTGCATTCACGCTCATGGACTACAATTTGAGCAATTACGCTAATTGATATTCATTAGAAGCTCTGTAATACTCTGTAATGTAAAAATATTAAAATTTATTAAATTACTTCTTTATCATAGCCTACTAGTGAACGTTTCGATTAATTTTTAAGTAGACAAATTCAAATCTTACTTAAGCAATTTTCGTTTTTTTCAAAAACTATTCATTTCAGTAAAAAGTACTAGGAGTAAAAACAGTTTGAAAATTAAATTTTGCATGAAATAACATCGAACTTTTTCAAATTAATTAATGGATTAAATAGTTGTATGGAATTTTAGGGGTGACCCACCCCGAATAAACACCTTGCATTATTTCAATTAACTTCAACTTCACATCAGTTATGGTTTATAAAGTTTCTAAATTGTACACCAAATTGGAACCTTGTAAGTCATATAGTTTCTGAGAAATTAATTTTTATCGAAATTTAAGGGGAAACTTTGGGGGGCTATATCTCCTCAGGGGTATAACTTCGGACAGGGGTATATTAGACTTTTTGTCTTATTTTCCCATGGGGAATCTACCATTTTCGTTTGATTCACCATTTCTGAATCACCCTGTATAATATTTATAAATCTCCGAAGTATGTCAGGTTTTCGTCAGGTTAGTCAGTCAGATCACACACAGCACACACTAGCACACTTACAATTGGGAGACAATATCCTATAGTGCAAAATTTTAACAGGCGATAAACATGTAGATTAGTTTTCATTTAATTTCCCATTAAGCTAGCGTTTGCAATGACTATTAACAAATCACAAGGCCAAACATTTGATCAAATAGTAATTGATCTCCGAAAATAAATATTTACTCACGGACAATTATACGTGGCTTTTTCAAGAGTTCGTTCTTGGGAAGGATTCATAATTTATTTAGGAAATTGAAGAAATAGCCGTGTAGTTAAAAACTACGTTTTCAGGGAATTATATCAAATGTAAATAATTATTCTGTAATCTGACAATAATGCGTTTCTTTGAAGTCATGATTCGACTAGGGCAGTGAACGTTAGTTCGGCGATTGAGCAAATTCGGCATAAACGCCTTGAGGATAAATATTTCACTTTTCGGCAGGAGGAGTGCTTCATTGATCAGGGGTGTATAAATTGCAAACTATAGTTGTATGATGTACGGAAACTTTTAGAACTCTCCGGTCCAGATGGACTGAAAATGATAAAAAAGCAAATGTAAAATTTGCGTTATCTAAGGCTTTTTATTATTGGCTATATTATATTTTACGATATGTTTGTTTATGTTGAAACTAATTAAACTTCATAGGTACCTACCTATAATTTGGCAAATTGTATGCCAATGATGGAATCAGAATAAATACCCTATTAAAGAAAATTTAAAACACAAATGGCTCTCTTAAGAAAAGCAAAGTTAATGGTCTTAGCTAAACCCCAAAACCAAAAGTTTTTCTGTAAATACATGAAAATGTTTATATGTTTTTTGACCATAGCTCGTTAATCGAATTTCTCCGGGGTAAATTAATAATCAGCAAATTCTTCAAAAGCACCTTTAGGCCCGATTTTTCAAAGAATCCAACACCGGATTAAGTCTGACACCGGCTTCGTTGCTATGATACAACCAATCAGAAAGCCGGTATCATAGCAACGAAGCCGGTGTCAGACTTAACCCGGTGTTGGATTCTTTGAAAAACCGGGCCATAGTCTAAACGAGCCCATTACCCTAAGTGAGATATCCCAATGATAGCCACAAAATTGAATCAACTCTGTACCTTTATCTACACATCCTCTCCAAACGATTTATTTTAACCTAGTAAATTGAAGCACAAATTAATAACCCGATCATTAAATTATTATGCAAAATCTTACGATTCAAGAGTAATAATTACACTTGAATCGTAAAATTCAAATTAATTGAATTTAAACAATTTGATAGGTTTCTAACAAACGTTTCTCAAGCACGATGATGGGAACATTCTTACTATATCAAACTAAAATTACTAGCGTTTCAAGGTCAGCGACACTGGATCGTACATGCCACAGGTTCCAGCGAGAGCGACGCTTCACTATTGTTCCCTATTCATTGGTGACAGTTTAAATCTCTTAACGTGCCAAATAGCCGCAATTCAACCCCCTTATACGCGGGTGTGTATATTGAAAAATGTACGAGTTAATATAATGTTTACGCCGTCTGAAATGTTTTTACTGAAACCCCACGAGAAATATAATTCTACAGGAGATTTTTATTCATATTATTCTACCAGGTACATTCGCCTTTCACAGTCGCCCTTGAAATGTTGAGTCAAATTTTTGTCATTTGGAAAGTAGGGGTTCTCCCGAGGCCAGGGTAATAGAAGACACAGGTATCCCCAGGAGCTATCCTGGGCTGCATGCGGTGGCGGACCCAAGTCGTAGTCAGTGTGCGAGCGAGAGGCATGGAAAAGGACGGAGCATAGAGGGCATGCTTCGAAAGCACGGCAATGTAACTTATGTGCAGAAGTGCATGTGGGTTTACTGTGTTAAGCTCTTGTATTTTAATTATTCGCAATTCTGCAATCGCTACATATATGTAATGTGATTTATTATATGTCGTTATTGTATTATTGAATATAGGTACTTTAATGTTGTCAGTTTTTGGCAAAATTGTATCAATAATGCTATAAAACAGATTAGTTAAACTAGTAATGTGAAATTGCGGCTGACACTTGTTCGCAGTTACTGAGTTGTTTTTACTTTTTAGCAAATGTGATAATGTTCTGATTTAGGTACCTACCTATGTAACTATTTAGGACAGGTGTTGTGTTATTACTGTTACGTGAAAATGGGAAAGTGCTGTGTCGTACCGAACTGTCATAGCGGCTATGCCTCCAATGCTAATATAATTTCGTTGCTTTTTATACCAAAAGACAAACTGGAACAATGGGGAAAGAAAATTCCCAGGAAAGATAGATCTTTAACTAGCAAAGACGTGATTTAATAGCTTTCTTAGTTTCGTAAATATTGAAGATAATCAGTTTTTTTTCGAGAAACTTGTTGGAAATAATTTTAGGAGATACGTTCATCGATTTTTTTCTTATTATTTTGACCTCCTCTATCAGCCCTCGAAATCTTTTATACTCGTTATGAATCACCCTGTATATCGCTCCACTTGGCGTAATTGTCCAGTTGCCGAAAAAGGTGACCATATGGGGAAATGCAATAGACTATCCTACTCCTTTTTCACCGTTTGGTTAACTTTGAGGAACTAGACAATTACGCCAAGTTGGTGAGACATATTTATATTATGCGCCGCCTTTTCTATGTGTATCGAAGATTACAATTTGATTTAATTTAGATGCATTGTAATTGAAATCATATTAGCGTAACTGTTTATCTTATTTATTGTGTGTTATAATAAGTAGGTACAAAAAGTACACACAAAGTAATGTGCTTATTTTTTGTTCTAAATATGTAGGTACTTATTCCAAAAAGTAATAATTCTTTCACCAAGTTCAATTTGCGTTATTTTATTTATCCTTCCCATACTCTTTATAACATGAACGTCTACTCATTATGAAATCGAATACATGTATAGATATGCCTTCAAATAGAAATTATAAATGTATAAACCTCGGTATAAACTCAGTCCAGTTACTTATTATCAAATTTTATGAGTTTTAAATCACAAGCCGGCTAACTAAATCTTTTGCGGCCGGCTCCCTCTATGCTCTGTCTCTCTCTAATCCGAGTGGCAACGAAAAGGTTCCATGAGCGAGCGCTCCGTGCGGATACCTGTCTTCTCTATTTCCCTGCCCGAAGCGAAACCCAAAGTTATTATATGGAAAGTTGCCTAATGCGAGGTTCGTTCTTAGTCGGCTGCGATCGGAAATTGACGTCACCGCGGGACCGCCGTACATTAGGTGATAAGCGGAGCGCATAGAACGGTGGAATAAAATAATCATAGTTAGGTATAAAATAATAATTATTTATTATTAATCCAAAAACTAAATTTCGGTGAACATCTGTTTCAGTAGGTACGTACACTTTCTTCGCCATGAATGCACAAAATTCAGTACTTGCGTACCTACCATATATTATTATAGACACTTCCAGGTTAGTCTCGGGAATGATATTAGGCAAGTAGGTATAGGGAAAATCACCTTACTTTTTATGCACGTCACCGGCTTCATATCAGCACTGTTGCCACAAGAGTTTATGGTACTCAATTCCAAAATATTAAAATTCAATTTACCTCTCTAACTGAATTCAATGGTAATATGGGTCCATTATTTTCCAATTCTCTTTCAAAATAGTTGATCAGGGACGCTACAAGCTCCTTACACTGACTGTTTAAGAACTTGAGCATTATACCAACAATAACAATAACAACAACAATAAAGAACAGATTTTTACCGCAAAAGTTGATGAACAAAGAAAACAAGGGTTTAAAACACCAAAAACAACAAAAGTTAACGAAACTTGACGCTTTCAGAATATCAGCTGTCAAGTCAACCGAGAAACGTCAACAAATTAAGCGACAATCATGCAACAAAATAGTGTTGTCATTTTTCGTAAGGCGACTCTCAATCGTTACATTTTGTGACGTGCATAAGAAGTAAGGTGATTTTACCTGTACGTATTTATTCGAGTAGTAGTAGGTATGAAAGTAGGTAGGTATTAGGTAGGTACATATATATATATATATATATATATATATACCGGGTGTCAACGAGAGCATGTAACATCCCGCCATTTGTTTACTTTTTGAAGCACACTTTGGCAATCCGCTGTAAGTATTATACTCCTAAAACCTCATATTTTTATGATATTTGACATATCTAATTACTTCCGGTTAAACCGGAAGTAACATCAACTTTATTATGTTAAATAGCAATATATCATTTTTTAAGATAGTTCGATAGGCCTTTTTATTCTCTTGACAACCATGTATCATACATACCCAAAAACTTTATATTTTTGACGTCAGAGGGCGTTAAATGAAAAAGTCACGTTGGCTGTGAATTTGACGATATGAGCCTAATTTTAAACTTTTTAATGAATTAAACTATTAATTCTAACAGACTGTTTTAATGTCCATGGAAAAATTTTCGAATCTGAAGCAGTACATCCTTTATTTTTTTTAAAATAAGGTTAACATGGTCGTTTTAAGTGTTTTGAAAAATGGAATTTAAATTAGTAATTATTGATAATTGAATTGCACTTTTTATGCACGAATTGTGAGGACAATAAACTGAAGTTCTAAAAACAAGAAAATATTAGCACCTTGCAATTTAAAATTTCAGGAAAAACTCGGTTTCAAAAACGAATTTTTAAAATTTAAAAATTTCAAATAGTTTTTGAAACCGAGTTTTTCCTGAAATTTTAAATTGCAAGGTGCTAATATTTTCTTGTTTTTAGAATAGGTATTTAAAATTTAAAAATTTCAAATAGTTTTTGAAACCGAGTTTTTCCTGAAATTTTAAATTGCAAGGTGCTAATATTTTCTTGTTTTTAGAACTTCAGTTTATTGTCCTCACAATTCGTGCATAAAAAGTGCAATACAATTATCAATTACTAATTTAAATTCCATTTTTCAAAACACTTAAAACGACCATGTTAACCTTATTTTTAAAAAAATAAAGGATGTACTGCTTCAAATTCAAAAATTTTTCCATGGACATTAAAACAGTCTGTTAGAATTAATAGTTTAATTCATTAAAACGTTTAAAATTAGGCTCATATCGTCAAATTCACAGCCAACGTGACTTTTTCATTTAACGCCCTCTGACGTCAAAAATATAAAGTTTTTGGGTATGTATGATACATGATTGTCAAGAGAATAAAAAGGCCTATCGAACTGTCTTAAAAAAATGATATATTGCTATTTAACATAATAAAGTTGATGTCACTTCCGGTTTAACCGGAAGTAATTAGATATGTCAAATATCATAAAAATATGGGGTTTTAGGAGTATAATACTTACAGCGGATTGCCAAAGTGTACTTCAAAAAGTAAACAAATGGCGGGATGTTACATGCTCTCGTTGACACCCGGTATATATATAATCTAACCCTTTCCTACCCTAAGGTGTAAAGGGGGTAGGTACATACTTAGTTTTATTTTCAGAAACACATCGGCGAGTAGCAAAAGTTGATAAGTAGGTATTTTTATTCAAATAACGGTACATAATGTTATCTATAACTATACTGCCTGCTATAGATTTCAAGTTATGCGCCGTTTCTATAATTACCTAACTATGGAAGTAACAAGTGTCGGAAATTTAGTGCGGGAATTTGAGGTAGGTACCTACCTTTAGGACCTTTACTTATACACCCTACAGAACGATGAAACTTTATAACTACGCAGCTTCTACATAAATTTATGCCATCAGAGGCATGCATAAAGCTTGGGAATTGGGAAACACATGCAGACGTCTGTACAAGTATGTTTGCGGAGCGCGATTGAGGTCCGACGCTGACGTCACATGCTTCCCCCATTCGTACTTCACGCGGTGCTACAGCGCTCTACGGGCATTAGGCAACTTCCTATATAATAAATTTGGGCAAAACCAACCTGCTGTATAATAAGTGGGGGGGGGAGGAACTATAGTTTTTGTTAATCTAGTACCTACTGTTCTGAAATTCGAATACAAGATTTCATGAAATTATGCCAAACAAATTCTGAGCTCCGATGGATGCAATGGGAGAAAATATTAGTACTTATTCAAGATTTACTACCTGGTACTTCTTTAAGTAGGTACTATTAACAAGTCTTTTCGCTATCAGCATCTTATTTATTCCTGTAAAAGAATCTCATCACTAGGTATGTTAGTTACGAAATACAAGTTTGTATGGATTTGGAGTAACACAACGTACGATTGCTGGATCTTTTGTTGGTGTGTACAAGAAATGTAAGTATAATATCTGTCATTATCCAGGCTGCTGGTGGAATAATGGCATAGTGCTTTGTCATTGTGAAGTCATAATCTAAGAAGGGGTTAGTTCAGTTCATTAAATTGTTCAAAATTTATAACATTACATTCAGCAAATCTGGTCGTGCAAGTAGTTTATGTAGGAGCTTATTTTTCATATATTTTCTTTTATGGCGTAAAGCGATAAAGGAACGTTAAAAATGTAAGTACAAGAATACTGGAAAAAATTAAATTTTGTAGGCAGAAGTGTAGTTTACAATTATTATTTCAGATAGGTATGTTCAGCTTTTTGCTGCTAACGCCTGTATATGGACGTCATAACATTTCTAACAGTAATTGCGCTATTTAAAACTAATTAACAGAATATTATCGAGTTCTCTCACGTCTACAACTTACATGTAAACGAAAAAAAACAACGGCCTTGGCAAACATTTGCATAACATTGCTTTCTCTGAAACGTGTAATATTTTTTCTAAATAGACGTTTAATCTATTAGTGTTCTGATTAAAATGAACTTTACTCGTATCATATACGACTGTTAAGTGGCAATGATAGATAATATATTTCATATTATGTTACAGAAATGTTTCTAGCCCAAACAATAGAAAAAACGATCGTAGATAATTTTCTAATTTCTTACTTTATGAATATGTTAGTTACAAGTTGATATCAGTTGTTCTATTAATGGAAGGCCCTGAAAACAGAATTTCACTTCATTGTTAATTCAATTTTCGTAACGTTTCTCTACATGACGATGAAATTTTTTAAATAGAATTTATTGCTATTAAATATGATATAGAATAAATGCTTACATAGCTCGCTTATATAATAGTTCTAAGTGAAAAATAAACTGTTCCATATCTTCGCCAAAGACGAAATTAATTTTCAAATGACGAAATTTTTTTCAACTTCTGTCGGTGACAAGTTTAAAAAGTTTTCTGGAAATTAGTTCAATCGAGATTGTTTGATAAAAGTGAATTACAAGTTTTTAACTTAAATTATCTTATCCCTCACTTACTTGAGATTCGTTTCGTCTCATATGGTCCAAACATTTGCTAAACGCCAAGAATACCGAGAATTATTTGCGAAATATTTATCCCTGGAATTCAAACCACAGCTCTAGGTTATTGAAGTCAGAAAAAATAAACTAACAAGCAACTATGGCACAACGAAAGTACGGAGGAACCTTCTAGTGGAGACTTCTTGATTTCAACGAACTAAAGGCACGAAATGTCCTTGAGGAAGAATCCGCCATTCTTAGAATGAAAGATGAACCGGCGGTAAAGAACTAATCGGAATGAGAAGAAGAGGCACTGACTTAGGCACTTACAGTTATAGAATAAGAATGAATTGAGCTCGTCCACAAATTAGAAGTATGGAATACTGGGGGATGACCAACTGAATGGAGCAAGTCTATCATTATACCAACATACTTATAGAATAGCGACTCTGATTTCTAATGGCATCGTAAAGTCTCCCTCATCATCCCCAGTGAGTTCCACACCAAGAACAATCAGGTTTTATACCAGGAAAGGAGCAGATTCAAAACGTATTATGAAATTATGGAGAAGTCAAGTGAATCAAGAGGAGGTTACACCTGTCTGTTTTAGTCGAAAAACAACGCTTCTAATCTAACAAATTCCTTATTAATCCAGTCAAATTGTGTTTTTACCAGGAAAGTTGTGGGGTAGTTTTGATTTCTTCCGTTCTGTATGTTTTTTGGGGTGCTGAATCCGAATCTGAGGTTTGCTAACAAAATTTCGTGACTCAACATTGAAAAAAAAGGTAAAAAATCTCATTTTGCCTATAACTCGAAAACTATCAACTTTTCGTAAATAACCTCCCTATTCAAAATGAAAGTACATAAAATTTCGTACAAATTTCACTATCTAGGTCTTGTCTCTGACGAACCGTTCGGGCTCAAGCGCTAGTTGAAAATTGGCGTATTTTGTCTGTCTTTGCAAAAACCCACTTTTTCCACTCCGCTCCACTCCAAAATTCTAATTTATTATTAAAGGCTGTCAATTAGTGAATTCCTCCCAGTTCTCTGCATATAGGTACCTTATTTAGATCGTATAGGTATGTAAAGGTACAGGTCATTTTTCAAAAGTCCGAAATTGTACAAATTCAGTTACAAAAAAGTTGAAATTCCAACGAAAAATCTTAAAAAAAAGTATTACATATTATTATATTATATTACATATGATTATATATTACATTATTATATGAGAAAAATTATATGAACCGTTGTCGTTTAGAGGGTCTTGGCTGCGGTTCTTCGAAGGCGGCGGGTCCTGGCACAGTTTCGGATTGTTCTATCGTCAACGTCGGGGCTTGTTCATCTGGAAAATGAAAGAGGTGCTGAGGAAACAACAACTTGTGACCATATCTCAAGGAGAGATTAATGATTACGAAATAGATTGTGAGATTAGATTCCGCATCGTGTAAGCGTCTTTCTTCAGTCTCTTCAATGCTGTCTTCCGGGGGTTTGACGTTTTCACACAGCTCTTCGCACGATGTGCAGATCGGGAAGCAATGGAGGCCTGCCTTTCTGCATCCACAATTGCGTTGGCAGCCTGTTTTACATTTACAAGAAATGTGCCGGAGTATCGAGTCCGGTGCAGGGTTCAAAGTGGATGGCACTGGCACGAGACGCCAACGCAATTTATTGTGGATGCATAAAGGCAGGCCTTAATTACTCCCCGATCTGGACATCGTGCGAAGGGCTGCATAAAAACGTTGAGCCCCCGGAAGACAGCATTGACATGGACGAAGAAGAGTCCGAAGAAAGAGACCGAAAACAGACTGAAGAAAGACGCTTACACGATGCGGAAGGTATGTCTAATCTCACAATCTATTTCATAATCATTCATCTCTCCTTGAGATATGGTCACAAGTTGTTGTTTTCTCACCACCTCTTTCATTTTCCAGATGAACAACCCCCCTACGTTGACGATAGAACAACCCGAACCTGTGCCTTGTGCCAGGACCTGCCGCCTTCGAAGAACCTCAACCAGGACAATCTAAACGACAACAGCTCATATAATTTTTGCTCATATAATAATGTAATATATATGAAACTCTCATTTTTACATATTTGCTCATCATCATAACGTTCTCAGTTATATAATCATATGTAATATAATATAATAATATGTAATACTTTTTCAAGATTTTTCGTTGGAATTTCAACTTTTTTGTAACTGGATTTGTACAATTTCGGACTTCGTTAAATAACTTGAACATTTCGTAATTTTTGAAAAATGACCTTACCTTTCCATATACGATCTAAATAAGGTATGTGCAGAGAACTAGGAGGAATTCACTAATTGACAGCCTTTAGTAATAAATTAGAATTTTGTAGTGGAGTGGAAAAAGTGGGTTTTTGCAGAGACAGAAAATTTTCAACCAGCGCTTGAGCCCGAACGGTTTGTCGGAGACAAAACCTAAACAGTGAAATTTGTAGGAAATTTTATGTACTTTCATTTTGAATAGGGAGGCTATTTACCAGAATTTGACAGTTTTCGAGTTATAAGCAAAAAAGGAGTTTTTTGCATTTTGTCAATGCTGTGTAACGAAATTTTGTTAGCAAACCTCAGATTTGGATTCAGCACCCCAAAAAACGTGTAGAATGGAAGAAATCAAAACTACCCCACATCTTTCCCGCTTGGGGTCCTTTTAAGCACAAATTGACTGTATTATATGTTAGAAATATCAGATTTTTCCGGTAAATAGTTTGTAACGTTGCAAAAGTAAACCCAGTGGATAATCAAAATTGATTAGTGTTTACTTTGGACGTTCTGACGTCACGCCGTGATGTGGAAGATAGGTACGTCATGTATTTTCAACCGGCACTACTCCTCCCGCCGGAAATCTGGAAGTGAACCGCCGAAGCTGGCCTCCCACTCTACGCTTATAAAAGTGGAGGATCTCGAGAAGAAATTCAGTACCTGGTCGTCCGGCCGTCAGTCAGGACCAGTACTCCCAGCATCTGAGATGATGCTGGCCGCTCCGATCCGAAACAGAAATAACTGATTGAACCTGCCTAAGTTCGCCGTGTGATTAACTGATATACAATAAACAAATTTGAGTAAGTGCCCGGTGAATGATAGTTGGTATTGCAGTAATATTAACTATCAAACACAACCTAGTTGCGAGTGGACTACATCCAGCTTTGCGTAGCGAGGTAATAGATACAGCAGGAGCTAAGGGTGTCTGCTGGTGTGGGTTGGATCGATCCGGCAATCTCGTGATGACATAAGTCAACAAATGAGACGATATACCGGCGGGGATCGATCACACCTGGCCGAATCGGCGGCCTTTAGTACAATCCAGCTGTAATACCGTCTATTTCCCCGATACGTATAACCCGGTGATATTCCAGAGGAGATTGTATTCTGGGGCTATCACGTAAACTCCACGAAACCGATGGTAATTCAGTTTAATCATTACGACGAGCCCGTGGCGTGTCCAATCAGTATATACCGCGAAAACATATTTAATTTTCATTAAGAAAACCCGTTTAATTTCATGTAAATACCGATTTTGCTGTAAATATTCTTCTAGTCATATCATTTTATCTTGTATATAGCTACAGTAATAGAATGCCGATATAATTTCCTTATGTGTTGTTATTTTAACCGTCGTTTAGCAATAGTAAGAGAACCCAACCCTTTCTGCGACTGAAAGCTAAGGGTAGCAACGAATAAGTCTCATACCGACCAGACACAACGAAAGAAGTTGTTCATAAGCGAACGACCAGATCCCCGTAGATATACACTGTGTCCCAATACGTGATACCGAGGGATACAGCTGTATATCTAAGGGCCCGAATCCAGAAGCACCGAGAAAGATTAAGATACGTCATTCTACCAGTGACGTCCGAGAATAAAAGCAAAAGAGACAGTAACGTTGTAAGTTAAAAGATTGACTAGAGGAACAACCTTCACTACATAACAACACAAATTAAAATTAATATTACCAACAATTCAGATAATACCTACAACAAAATGATAAGGGTTCTAATACTCTCAATCGCAG
Organism: Xestobium rufovillosum; assembly: GCA_963966045.1. Taxonomy (NCBI): domain Eukaryota; kingdom Metazoa; phylum Arthropoda; class Insecta; order Coleoptera; family Ptinidae; genus Xestobium; species Xestobium rufovillosum. The sequence continues at coordinate 25,444,609 of OZ014493.1, read as the reverse complement.
GAACATCTGTTCACAGTTGCACTCGTATTTACACTTTTCGGAGAGAATGCTTTATTTGGCTTATCTTAACCACGTATTTGCACGTATTGCAGAATTGCCTTTTTAACTTTGCACTGTACCCAGCGGCGGCTTCTTAATAAGTGCGCTCGTGCGCGAGCACTGCCTACAAAAATATGGTTTTAACCTTTTTTGATAAAATGTTCAAAACCTTATAATTATAAACTAATAAGTTTAAAACTTTTTGAATCTCTGCCGTAATATATATTAATTATTATGCGAGATAATAAATAGTACGCGCTCTAAGCATTCCGCGTCGTCTTTGAAAATGCCTACCACACACGCATCTAGCCGTCCGAGTACTGAGGTGTGGCCAATGCATATTCGATATGGGAGCGAGATCGGCGCGACTCGGGAAAATTTCGTCGTATGTGCTTTTAGGTGGAAGAATTATAGCTCGTCTGGGAGCGCTGTTTGAGCACACACACTGTTGGGCAAAGCACGAGACGCGGAGTTTATACTTCTGCGGCAGTGTTTATTGTTTTTGTTTACCATATTTAGGTCTGAGATAGCTCGTTGCTTTGCTTATAACGTGAGTAATTAGTTGCATTATCGTGTTTATTTTTAAATATTGAAATTTCCAATACTTAGCATGGCTAGTGGTTTGGTTTAGTTAAAGTCAACCCTTAAACATTGTGGAGTGAACTTTCACAAAGTGGAAGCCTGATTTTTGCAATTTTCAAAATTATTATTGTGTTGTAATACTCCATTCAGCTAAAAATGCCTTTTGACGAAAAACTTGAATTAAAATGAAATGGACGTCCTAAGCCTGTGCGAAGTATCAAAAGCTTTTCATCAACACAACAGTTATCGCATGTGTGATCGCCTTTCATACTACATACTTGGGGTAGATGCAGCTACGAAAGTGCAATCACTGCGCATATGACGACGTGTCCTCTTCCAATATTTCGAGTGCAGTTTCAAAATCTTGTTTCGGTAGTTCGTCCCGTAAAAAAATAGCAAAAAATTATTTGCTCAAAAGTACGTAACGTACAGTGGAAAATTCGAATGCTAGATTCTAAATAAGATTTTCGAACATTTGTACGTCTGCAGTCTGCATATATAACTAAAGGCTTTGAACTCTGGAATGTGCTTTTAGTCACAAATGATAAAGACAATACCCTATAAATATTTTACATAGTTGTTTTGCATTGTTTATACCTATTAATGCACATTATTCATACAATAAAATAGTTGATAGCATTGTGATAGATCGCTCTATAATATTTTATTGAAGTTTTATTAGCATCATTAGACTGAACAAGTACTTGCTCATTTACAGTCAGACATAAAAGGAATTGCACTGGAGTTAAAACTAATCATTAGGTACAATAAATGCATATTTGGTATATGTTCGTCACACTTCAAACACAGTTCACGACTTTGCTTAAAACTATTGCTGGTTGTTACAGTTCTATCATAAACATGTAAGGGAGATTGCTAGCGCTGGTTGGGAAGGTAAAAATATTTTACGAGGTGTGAGCGTGTGTGTGCTTTAACGCCGTGATTACATGGTCGTTAGTGGAACAAAAATGTCTTAATTAGAACTCGAAGTACGGTTCATACGAACTACTAACAGACATTCGAATTCTGTTGTGGCCCAAAAAAATCTCCACGCTGAATCGGACGACTAGATATTGCAGATTGCAGAAGAGGATACACAATGCAAGAATGTGAACCAATAGTAAAATACAACTCTGCTGCTCGACTGTTATATTGTTCTTGTATTTTGTTAACGATTACTAATAATAATCTTCATTAACCTGCAACTGAGCCTATCACTAGAAGCTTTTTCATGCGCGCGTGTTTTAAATCATCTCATTTACTACATACGCACCAAAGTATTTTTCTTTAGCTAGAACAACCAGATCCATCAAAGTGTTGGTCGGAGGTTTACTATAATACCAACACTAATAATAATAACTTTTTTATTAACTGCCTGCTGCAAAACGAAAAAACTAGGAAACAATAAAAATAGGGAAGTCACAAGATAATGAATATAGGACAAACTGTTCCAAAAATTAGGCCATCGAAAGCAACAAAGCAATAACGTGGTATGGAATTTAGTGACAAATGGGTAAAGTAGAGTGACACAATATTAGAAGTAGTGATGGAGGTGTGCGGAATATAGTGAGAGAACAAAAAATGTAAGAGAACAAGCTAGTGAAATCAAACAGTAAAAGAAATAACAAAAAGCAAGAGAAAAATGCTATTTACAGACTGAAACTGATTATAATAGAGAAAAATAATACACAAGAAAAAACATTGAACAAAGGAAATCGCTAAGAAAGTTTAAACAAAACATGGAAAGATTTTGGAAGCAAAGCAGCAGAGAAGTATGAAGGCAGACAGTTGCAATTTTGGAGCATACTAAAGGGGATGAGAAGTAAAAAGGAGAAACAAATTAAAAACATAAATGAAAAAATTAACAAGGTACTTAGAAACAGAAAATAAACTGTAATTATGGAAACTATATTTAAGAAATTCAACAAAATTATGAAGATGCACCAAGAAGAAAATTCTAGATTTGGACGTCCCCTACAACCAAGACCCTAAATGTACATGCGGGCTTTTGCTGTATGCAAACGATCAAGCGTTATAAGTGCCAGTCGTTTTTCTCTTCAAAGACTATTCTCTTGAAAAAGACATTAAGAAACCTAGTAGGTACTATAAGTTATTCAAGAAAGTTGCCAACACCATTAGAAACATAACCTGGGTATAAAGCTTCGGGTAACGGAAACTGAAAGTTTTATAAGCGAGATAATGAACAATATTTCGTGACTATTTTAAAAAACTGCTAGTGAGCAGAGATCAATGCAACAGTTATAAAAACAAAGACTTTCGGTTACTCTTGAAAGCTTGATACTATTAAAAACCTGCTATGTAGCAAATCCTTACTTTATATAACTTAAGGGAGCTGAAATTGTTTATTGGGAAGTAGCCTTAAGAAGAATGAAAAGTTATGAAATGAAATCATCCCTGAATTAGGAAAATTAACAAACACGGGAAAAAGCAGAGATATCTAAAGAATGCATAAAAACGAAAGCATAAAAAAATTGCGGAAACTGTGCCTTACACCAGTAATATTAACAAGATATTCGAATGTATTTAGAAGAAAAACTGCGGTAAGAAACTGAAGAACAACTAGAAAAAGTGTAAGACATTTACCGAGGAGGCGAGGAGGTAGATAGATCTAAGATCACATTTTTTCTAGAAGATCAATTATTGGCAAAATATTCGCTTTTGACAATTTTAATTAGGAAACCGTTAACAAACAAGTTTCAAAGTGTAATAAAAAGTTCTCTAAGATTGTGAAAGGTTATGGGTTAAGGGAGAAGAAGCAGTTTCTAATGACGACGGGGTTAAACAGGGTGTTAGCCTGAACCTGATGTTATAAAAACAACTAAAAAGATGATTCACGCGATGTAGGATATTCGAATTCTCAAGAAGCGTTCTCCTCGCTTCTGAGACGGTGTTACTACAGGCAGTAGATGGATCAAGAACTTTGACGTAAATTCGCTATGAATTGAAGATTACAAATTAATCTTACACTCCTGAAGATGCTGACGTTGTCAGCGAAACACGTGTCGAGTTTAATTACTGTGTCACTGCCTTTTGGCGTGTGGGGTTAACTTATTAAGAATTGATAGTGATTTTAAATCTTTATTAAAACACTTCGTTACTTACAAATTGTTACGTTTTCCAGCAAATGTGTAATTCACATAAATAATAAACTCTACCTACCTTTATACATCATTCCGGATAATTAATAATTTCCTTGTTTGTGATTAATTTTATTGTCAGGTGGATTGGTAAGTAAGCAGAATTTAACATTCGCAGATAATAATAATTATTGATCTTTGTGTTTTTCTACAATTCTTGAATGTTAACAGACTTATTAGCATAAAAAGCCTATGATTTGAAATAGCACTTCCAGTGATTATTATGTATTTGCTTCTTGTCGGCGGAGGCAGTATAGATAAAGAAGGAAAATAAAATAAAATGGTTGAAAGGTGCTACTGTATACTCCAGACACAAATGTATTGGGGTAGAGACTATAATTACTTATCAAAACATGACGTTTTATTCTAGTTTCAACACAGGCATAGCCTTGAGAAACTCGACATAAGCATGTTGACTTTGTTAAGCTATATCTGAATAAAGTAGTTGGTAATACATTAGCATAAAATCTGTAGCATTTTTATAGTTGCAACGTTCAGACGAACAAGGCAAGAGCAGAAAGTATTTGCTGAGTAATTCTATGGTTTTGCATATTTAAAGCATTCTAGAATCAGGGGCGGTTCGTCATAACTTAGAAATGGTGATATGTACGTAATTATTTTGCTCATAGTAATGAAAATCCAATCAGTTGCTTGCAATAATACCTAAAGTCTAACCATCGCTACTAGGGTAGCTCCAAAGAAAAAATAATAATTTTGGTGATGCTACTCCATTCAACAAAGCAAGTACTATAAGGTTTGGCGCTTTTTTTCTTTGAAAAACACTAACTTTTCAATTCATTAATTCATAATGTGCTATTACACACATACAGTTTCATATAAAATGTGGAAATGTGATGTGACAACACTTTATCTCACGTAGACGTGTTTTATTATGTGAAGCAACCTTATGTTCCTCTGAAGTTACAAACACGCATATTTATGAAATCGTGTTGCAAGAATAGGTTCGAGTCATGATCTGAAAGTGCTTTTTCGTGGAATTTTAGTTAAAAAAAACTAGAGTTGGTAGTAATGATGGATGCACAAAGATGATCTATATTATAAAATTCAGGAAATCCCCGCTTTGCTACCCATTTTAGCAAATTTAATGTAACTTTTAGGTGCTACACTCCCTTAAAAGTCTAAATGAGAGTATGTCAAGAAAAACAAAACAGTTTTTTTTATTAATTATTACATAATAATGTATTATACTTATATATATCTACAGCGTGTGTCTGTCAAACCACAAAAGTCCGTTTATTTCTTAAAGGATTATAAATGTAAGTGTACCGATGGACAGAGCTGACATTACAACAAATTTTAAAAATAGTTTCTTTTATACGAGGTGGTACCAAAACGTACCAAAGATAACGGTACATTTTTTAAATGGAATTTGTCTGCGATTTTGAATTCATCTTATGTCAAGGAATTTCAGTGGTTTAATCGGTAATTTTAGAAATATTTGCATTTTTATTCTGTAAAACTGTTTTTTCGGAATGCCAGTAATTACCCTGAATACCTGGCCAGGTAAAACTTTTGCTTCTTGTACAGGGTGGTAACAAAAAATTCCGAAACCTGAGATAATTGAAAGCAGAAAAAGTTTTTTTTATTTTAAATGGAACTAGGTACGTGTATTTTTTCATGGAATGAATTAATCTTTTAAAGACCTTCAATCTTCCTTAAATATATCCTCTATATACCTGTTTTTAATATTTTAGGAAATATTTGATATTTTTAGATGCACGTAAGCACCGTGTTTCAAATAAAGCAAAGTAGACATTAAAAACTATAAGCTTAAGTATAATAATTAAGAAAAAGTAATTTATCAAACTTTCGTAACATTTCAGTTTCGTTTGCAAATATTAGCTAGTTTATTAGTAACTTTGAATGATTAAAAAACATCAGTCTACCTTGTTTTATTGAAAAGGCCATATTCGTTATGTATCTAACAAGGATAATACCAAATATCCCTTAAAATATTGAAAACAATGGAGAAAATTGGTAGGTCCTTGAAAGACTATATTAACTTCCGTAACAAAATAAAGGTTGAGTTATTTAAAATATGCAACTTGAGGCTTTGAATTATTTCAGATAGGTACCTATCAGAATTTTTTATCACAATCCTATATAAAAAAAACATTGCTTGACTAGGTCTTTAAAGTAGACGTTACGCAACAGTTCCACAGAAGGTATTTTTCTATTTGAAGTGAGCAATGCAGTACCAGTAGGAGTAATTATACATAGGTACGTGAAAAAAATCTCTGATATCTGGAGAATTATTGATTTCTAGTAATAGGAAGGTACCTAACATACTTTTATGAAATATGTTCGAAATTTTATGGAGAATTTTAAACTATAATCAAATACATATGCAGCTTTGCATTAAATAATAACTTTACTTTGCTGCATATCGGTGGAAGAAAATATTTTTAGAACATGTCTTACTGCCCTTCCTATTCATTCGTTCACTTTCCTTTTTTCCTCAAAAACCGTTATGTAGTAACTGGATTTCGCGGCATAACTAGCTCACCCTGTATATCTTCTTAATTTGCTGATAATTTTCAGAATGGGTTCAATTTTATAAAATTGTGTGCCCTGGAAAGCAAGATTTAAAATGGCGTATTAATAGTTTTCTTAAAGTCCACCTGCGTAGTTCATATACAGAGCTTTTTCATATAAATTATGATTGTTGTTTTGCTATAAGCCGTTTCTTTTAAAGATTCACATTCAAAAATATAGTGAAAACAAATCTGGAGATGCAGGCAGCCATATTTTATGTTCCAGACGATATACAATAGTACATTACGTAACGAGCATGGAAAGTGACAAATTTCATACGAGTGTGAAATCACGCTAGTTTATAGGAAATACACTTTCCATCGAGTTATGTACACTATTTTTCCCATGGCCCCTTAAGAGCCAAGTATCCGATCGACGACATCATGATTTTTTAGGGACGTAAGACGAGGTATGCTCCGAAGGCGGAGCCACGGACAAAAACACGTGGCTCGGAAGCTCTTCCAGGGTCGCACTCTGGCTTCGCTTAGCAAAGCTTTAATTTCAATTTGTATTGCAGCTTGTATAGGTCTGAATCTGGTTCGGTTTGACGTTTGAAGGGACTATGCAATTGGATTTTTGTCTGTACAGGGTGTCTTATTTTCGTTGTGATTTGGGGGTTTCTCATAGAAGCAGCAGAGATAGAGCCTTGGGATTTTCGCAAACATGAGCTATTTTCTTGAGTATAATATAATGCCGAAACCAGAATTTGGATATCGTTTTTAGTTTTCGAGAAAAAAATAGTATTGATTTTTATTGATTTTCAAAAATTCTCTCCAATTCTTTTTGTGCTAAGCAGACTAAAAATGTTAAGATTGATTCCTATAGAAATTTTTCCAATGAATTCAGTGGCGGTCGTAGTTTTTTTCTAGGGCGCGTATTTTTTGAGTTATGACACAAAGTTCAATTTTTTAAATGGAAATCACAGCATTCTTTGGTTAAGTCCAAAAGGTCTTTTTTAAGCTATCAAAATGTACCTACCTATCTTATATTTTCTAAAGTTACAACTTACAACTTACCAAAAATCCTTGCCGTTTTTATAAAAGTATAATTATTTTGATAGCTTAAAAGAAGACCTTTCGAACTAGACCAAAGCGTACCTACTATGATTTCCATTTTAAAAATTCAACTTTATGTCATAACTCAAAATATACGCTCCCTAGAAAACAACTACGTACGCTACTGAATTCCTTGGAAAAAGTTCTAGGTTCTAGGTTCTTAGTACAAAAAGAATTGGAGAGATAGAAATCAACATTATTTTCGAGAAAAGCGGTATCCCAATTCTGGTTTCAGCTTTGTGTTTGTGTAATTTTGATTAAAAAATTGATGCGCGAACGTAGGAAAGAGGGGTTACAACCCACTGACCCCCCAAATTTTCTCTGTGCACGTGTATGGTTCAAAGGTATTGATTTGATACCAAGCGTTCATTTCTTTTATTTTTTCCCTCTTGTAAAATTTTGATTTAGGGCTTGGTTTACGAGATATTGCAACTCATTTGACTATGTGTGTTGTTAATCCACTCGCTGTTTAAGTCTTCCAATTTTTCTAAGGTGACGAACTAAGCTCGAGAAAAATGTCCTTGGATGCATATGTTCCTGCATAACGTCTAAGCTTCAGAAAAATGCCCTTGGATGGTACCGATTCGGTCATATTCCTGCATAAAGTCTAACAGCCAAATTATAGCATTGGAAAGAAAGACGTGTAGGTGTTAAGTTGCCAAAATAATTATTAATAAAAGAGGTACCATCCAAGGGCATTTTTTTGAAGCTTAGATGTTATGCAGGAACCATAGGAACCATAGACGTGCGCAGGGAAAAGTTTGGAGGTTCGCGCATCGATTTTTTTGATCAAAGTTACACAAACATTTTATCGGTATATGAGAAAATTTACAAAATTTCAACGGAATATCTTAAAAAGCAAAGGAGGTATTCATAAAAATAGTTTTTTAAATTTTAACTGTAACACCCTGTATCTTGAAAGAAAGAAGCCTAAATGAAAAATGGCATAAGGAGAGTCCCATTATTGTCGGTCAGATAACCTGTGATTAACGGCTTGACCTACTTTTTTGTAACACCCTGTATATGCTACGGGCATAGTGGGAAAGTAGGGCAATGCTGACGGTGCCCGGGCAATGCAAACAATGACCGTTCATGCTGTCCGGTCAGGTCTTGTAAGGTCAGGTCACGTTGCCCAGGCATTGCTAACATCGCCCGATTCATCACCATGCCCGTAACATAATATGTTACGGGCATAGAGTGTATTTATACAGGGTGATTTATACCAGGGGGCGAAAAATTAAAATTAGGGTTCAGAGCCACAAATTAAGTAAAAAATGTCATATGAAGGTGTGTCCGGAAATGATTCGTTTAAAATTTATGCTAGATAGACATGATAGACTCTATGTTTGGACGAGCATAAATTAGGTTGAAACGATAAGGGATGATTAAAAAATACATATCTCTTCGAAGCTTCCCTATTAGTATAATAGGTGTACCAAAATTCATTTTTATGTATTTCTCAAAAGTTTAGAAAAAATTAGAAGCCTAATTTAATAGCCTCCATCTTTGGACGAGCATAACTTTTATACGAAGTATTTCCGGACATATCTTCATATGACATTTTTTTACTTCATTGGTGGCTCTGAACCATAATTTTAATTTTTCGCCCCCCGGTATAAATCACCCTGTATATGTATAATAAAGCGAAATAATATTTCAAGAACTGAGCATTCCGAATTTGTCAGAAACTCCGGACGGTCTTATAAGAGATCAAGGTGTTGTTGAAGTTTATGCCCAAAGTTCTTGTAATCTAACCCCGGAAGAAGGTATCGAGAAAAGGAAAATCATATTTTGGAATCGAAACGGGAAGATAAATAAGAATCACAATTACTTTTACCAAATTCAGGGACAAATGCAAATTACAAAAAGAGGGTACCTATTGTATCTTTACAGTCTGGACACACAAAGGCATAAAATATGAAACGGCTATGAGAGACAATGAATTTTGGAAAATGAAAATGGAAATGGAAAATCAACTTGTAAACTTTTATACGAATGTGTTACCAGAATTAAATGATAGAAAAAGTAGGAATATGCCTCTACGATGAATGTTGAAAGCCACACGCTATTAGAACTCTGGGCGAAATTAGCATTTTTAGTTTGTTCAGAGTTACATTAACTAAATACTTTTTATTTATGAGGATCATTCCATTATAACCCGGAATTACTATATTGCAGATAAATTACTTGCAATCTTGAAAATATTTGCTCAGGTCTACTTTTGGATCAATTTACAAATAAATTATAATAAAATCCCCGCTCATGTCAGAAGAACCCTCGTATCAGAAAAAAATTACTGGCTTTTCATTCAGGGATTTTAAGTTGTTGTTATTTGGTTATAAAGAGAACATTATTTAAGGTGAAATTTGAATTATTTCATATCTTGCTATATTATGTTCATTACTTTCAATAACAAACGTGTTCAAATTGTGTAAATTTACTTTCAGATAAAATCGACTCTAAATTGAACAAAATTATAATAAAAATGTGGGATATGGCAGAGCTCTGCAATTAAGCACAAATACATTAATTCGTAAGACCAAAATTCTATGTTCGCGTATATACGATTAAAATATGATGTAATGTATGGCGATACAATTATTGAAGTGGGCCCCATACAAAAATCACTGAGTTCGTAGTAGCAGTTTACCAAGTGTTGCGCGATGAACAAGCAGAGGGCGTTACAACGCAGGGCATTAAATCGCGTTTGCAAGGGCAGCTCTCTTTACAAATTACTTCCTTATTTATGAACCAATTTTGAAATTGTTTGTTTTATTTGAAAGAAGAAACTTGTGGAAATCGGCCTCTCATCTCGGATTTTTAAAAGAGTAATTTTTTAGTAAGTTATAAGTACACAAAATTAGGGTATATTTGGAGCCGAAAAAGACAAACTTCTATTATTTTTTTTAGAAATCGCCGATGAGACGACTCTTAAGAAATGTTTTCTGTATATGCATGCAAAATTAGAAAGCAAAATATTAATAAATAACCGTACAGTTTGTAAAGGCGGGAACGTCTGAATCGCTCGAAAATGCAGCAGGGAGACTTGGCTCTTAAGAAGACAAATTTATTCATAAAACAGTAACTTTATTTTTAAGGATTTGTTATCTGTGTTAACAGATGTCAAAATTTCCAAGTAGCCTACTAACTTACCATGAGCATAATCTATATAAATAAAAATCAATTGCCGCATGTATGTAAGATCATCACTTGAGAACAACTCGACCGATTCGGCTGATTTCTTTTTTGTTGTGTTCGTAATTGTCAGGACAAGGTTTGTATGAAAGAAAATTTTGGAAAATCCAACGGGAAAGTCGAAAATTTGGATGGTATGCAATGGTATGTTTGTATGAAAATCTGATTGACAAACAAAAATGTGACGTTCAGTTTGACAGTTCTAAAAATTGAATTGTCAGTATGTCAGTGCGTTATCGGTGGTGATCATGTATTTGGTGTTTCGTTGGAAAAAATGCCACCAGTGAGGCGTCGAAATGTCTGTCGGCGTACATGCAATGCAAGCAAATTACATGATCGTCGAGTCTGAGACTGACGAAGAGCGTAGACAGCGTTTGAGCCAAGTCGAATAAACTGACCGCACACGATCAATATTATTGACAATAATATTGACAATATCGTGATTTGACCAATAATACCGTGTTTTGATTGGTCAAATAACGATATTGTCAATATTATTGTCAATAATATTGATCGTCAACTTTATGACTCCAGAACAACTGATCAGTCGAGTTCGACGCGCTCAGTTGGAGCTTACGCACAAAATAATTTGGAACGTCGACAAAACAGAGGCCGAACGTGGCATTAGGGAACGAAAAATTGGAAAAGTTGACCGGAAAATTGGAAAATTCGGGAAAAACTGAAAGTGCTTTTTTCTATGGGATTTTTGTATGATATGGATATGCGTAAGTCGGGAAATTCGGACAAACTGTAAAAATCATAATTTTGGAAAATCCGCCGGAAAATTTGAAAATTCGGGAAAAACTAGAAGTGCTTAACGGCTGGACCGGGCTGGACCGATTTGGCTGATTTTTTTTGTTGTGTTTGGTGTTTCTTTGGAAAAAATGAAACCAGTGAGGAGTCAAAATATCGGTCGGCGTACGCGCAATTCAAGCCAACTACATGATCGTCGAGTTAATGAGACTGACGAAGAGCGTAGACAGCGTTTGGAGCCAAGTCGAATAAGAATTTCTTAAGCTTCAAGCGCGCTCCATTATGACTCCGGAACAACGGGTACAGTCGAGTTCGACGCGCTCAGTTGGAGCTTACGCACAAAATAATTTGGAACGTCGACAAAACAGAGGCCGAACGTGGCATTAGGGAACGAAAAATTGGAAAAGTTGAATTGGAAAATTCGGGAAAAACTAAAAATGCCTTTTTCTATGGGATTTTTGTATGATATGGATATGCGTAAGTCGGGAAATTCGGACAAACTGTAAAAATCGTAATTTTGGAAAATCCACCGGAAAATTTGAAAATTCGCGAAAAACTAAAAGTGCTTAACGGCTAAACCGATTTGGCTTATTTTTTTGTTGTTATCGAATTGTCAGGACAAGGTTTGTATGAAAGAAAATTTTTGGAGAATCCACCGGAAAATGTGAAAATTTGGGAAAAACTGAAAGTGCTTAACGGTTGGACCGATTTGGCTAATTCTTTTCAAAAATAAGGTTTTTAGGGAACGAAAAATTGGAAAAGTTACCCGGAAAATTGGTCAATTCGGAAAAAACTGAAAGTGCTTTGGATTTTTGTATGATGGATAGGCGTAAGTCGGGAAATTCGGACAAACTGTCAAACTCATAATTTTTTGTATGCACTCGCGATCACAACTGACGATAGGAACGACATATTTGGTTGAACATAAACGTAATCAGAAAAATGTTTCACATTGAATAAACGATGTGATTAATGAATCAAAATTTCAATACGAAAAGTAATTTTAGGCAGGACAACGTCTGCCGGGCCCGCTAGTAATGGATAAAAGAAACACTTTCATTTAGTAGCCTGCGTATCTATGTTGTATGTTACCTAGCAACGACTAAACAAACAATCTATATAAATAAAAATCAATTGCCACATGTATGTAAGCTCATCACTTGAGAACGGCTCGACCGATTTGGCTGATTTCTTTTTTGTTGTGTTCGTAATTTTCAGGACAAGGTTTGTATGAAAGAAAATTTTGGAAAATCCAACGGGAAAGTAGAAAATTTGGAAGGTAAAAGTTTGTATGAAAATCTGTTTGACAAACAAAAATGTGACGTTCAGTTTGACAGTTCTAAAAATTGAATTGTCAGTGTGTTATCGGTGGTGATCATGTATTTGGTGGTTCTTTGGAAAAATGCCACCAGTGAGGCGTCAAAATATCGGTCGGTGTACGCGCAATGCAAGCCAACTACATGATCGTCGAGTCAATGAGACTGACGAAGAGCGCAGACAGCGTTTGGAGCCAAGTTGAATAAGAATTTCTCAAGCCTCAAGCGCGACCCATTATGACTCCGGAACAACGGGTACAGTCGAGTTCGACGCGCTCAGTTGGAGCTTACGCACAAAATAATTTGGAACGTCGACAAAACAGAGGCCGAACGTGGCATTAGGGAAGGAAAAATTGGAAAAGTTGACCGGAAAATTGGAAAATTCGGGAAAAACTGAAAATGCTTTTTTCTATGGGATTTTTGTATGATATGGATATGCGTAAGTCGGGAAATTCGGACAAACTGTAAAAATCGTAATTTTGGGAAATCCACCGGAAAATTTGAAAATTTGCGAAAAACTAAAAGTGCTTAACGGCTAGACCGATTTGGCTTATTTTTTTGTTGTGATCGTAATTGTCAGGACATGGTTTGTATGAAAGAAAATTTTTGGAGAATCCACCGGAAAATGTGAATATTTGGGAAAAACTGAAAGTGCTTATCGGTTGGACCGATTTGGCTAATTCTTTTCAAAAATAAGGTTTTTAGGGAATGAAAAATTGGAAAAGTTGCCCGGAAAATTGGAAAATTCGGAAAAAACTGAAAGTGCTTTTTTCTATTGGATTTTTGGATGATATGGATAGGCGTAAGTCGGGAAATTCGGACAAACTGTCAAACTCATAATTTTTTGTACGCACTCGCGATCACAACTGACGATAGGAACGACATATTTGGTTGAACATAAACGTAATCAGAAAAATGTTTCACATTGAATAAACGATTTGGTTAATGAATCAAAATTTCAATACGAAAAGTAATTTTAGGCAGGACAACGTCTGCCGGGCCCGCTAGTCTATATAAATAAAAATCAATTGCCGCATGTATGTAAGATCATCACTTGAGAACGGCTCGACCGATTTGGCTGATTTCTTTTTTGTTGTGTTCGTAATTGTCAGGACAAGGTTTGTATGAAAGAAAATTTTGGAAAATACACCGGGAAAGTCGAAAATTTGGATGGTATGTTTGTATGAAAATCTGTATGACAAACAAAAATGTGACGTTCAGTTTGACAGTTCTAAAAATTGAATTGTCAGCGTGTTATCGGTGGTGATCATGTATTTGGCGTTTCTTTGGAAAAAATGCCACCAGTGAGGCGTCGAAATATCGGACGGCGTACGCGTAATGCAAGCCAACTACATGAGTCAATGAGACTGACTAAGAGCGTAAACAGCGTTTGGAGTCAAGTCGAATAAGAATTTCTCAAGTCTCAAGCGCGATCTATTATGACTCCGGAACAACGGATACTGTCGAGTTCGACGCGCTCAGTTACAGCTTACGCACAAAATAATTTGGAACGTCGACAAAACAGAGGCCGAACGTGGCATTAGGGAACGAAAAATTGGAAAAGTTTCCCGGAAAATTGGGAAATTCGGGAAATACTGAAAGCACTTTTTTCTATGGGATTTTTGTATGATATGGATATGCGTAAGTCGGGAAATTCGGACAAACTGTAAAAATCATAATTTTGGAAAATCCAACGGAAAATTTGAAAATTCGGGAAAAACTAAAAGTGCTTAACGGTTTGACCGATTTGGCTAATTCTTTTCAAAAATAAGGTTATTAGGGAATGAAAAATTGGAAAAGTTGCCAGGAAAATTGGAAAATTCGGAAATAACTGAAAGTGATTTTTTCTTTTTGTATGATATGGATAGGCGTAAGTCGGGAAATTCGGACAAACTGTCAAAATCATAATTTTTTGTATGCACTCGCGATCATAACTGACGATAGGAACGGCATAAATTTGGTTGAACATAAACGTAATCAGAAAAATGTTTCACATTGAATAAACGATTTTGTTAATGAATCAAAAGTTCAATACAAAAAGTAATTTTAGGCAGGACAACGTCTGCCGGACCCGCTAGTATTCTAATAATTCCGACCGGCTCATGAATGACACGTTGATTTGTTCTCTTGCCCGCCAATTCATAAATGACCAGTAATTCGTACCTAAAATATTTAGGTCTTCCACGAAGTAGCCATTAAAATGTTCAACTGCCGTACCTTTTAAGAGATTTTTCTGAAAAAAAATTATTAGATTTAAAAGAGACGTGACAGAATATTTATTCAGCAAACGTCAAAATCTCAAAGCTGACTACAAAATTTGAATGAACTGTGCTGTGCGATTTTCAAAAATTACATCACAGTTTTGAGTTTAGCGCACGGGCAATTATGCAATTGTCAAGTTTCCGGCCTACTATGCTGCTATGCAACGTGCCGCTTTCCTAGGGGGTCGTGGGAAATAGTATATTACGTAACGAGCAGGTAAAGTGACAAATTTCGTACGAGTGTGAAAAACAACATGAGTTTATATGAAATACACTTTTCATTGAGTTATGTACACTGTTTTTCCCAAGACCCCTTAAGAAAGCATAATTTATTCACAAAACAGTAATGTCTAAGTACCTAGCCTACTAACTATGAGCATATTCGAATAATTCGTACAGACTCATAAATGTCCAGTTCATATACCTAAAATAATTACGTCTTCGATGGAGAAGCCATTAAAATATTTAACTGCCGTACCTTTTAAGAGTTTTTCTGGTAAAAAATTAATTATAACGTACCTAATGTCTTTGACAACTGGTGGCGTACACTCGATGCAGGCCTCTACTTCCATTTTGCAAGGGAGTATCAAATCTTTTTATCAAATATTAGATAAAAGACGCGACGTCAAAATTTCAAAGCTACGTATAATATTTTAATATACCCATGCGATTTTTATTTATTGCTCACAGCTACGAGTACTGCACACGGGTGGACTCAAAAGTTAACTTTCGCGCTTACTTAGTTTTAGGCAATGTGTCACTTTCTTAAGGGGTCGTGGGAGAAGAATTTTTCCAACATAGCGTTGGCTGAGTTGGAGCTAGCTTACCGAGAGCGGAAGGCGTAATCTGCTTCAGTCGTTACGCCAGAGGTTTAGAGGGGACACGTGTCCAGGCAGGTAAGTCTTCTTCCAACAACGCCATGAGTTAAATCACAACATATGACTCCGTTGACGGACTTTTCGAAACATATTTGCCCAGGCACGCGAGCGAGACAAATGGTCTTCTAACTATTGTTCATAATTGTTCATAATCTGAAAATCTACATAAAATCTTTGCTTCCGCCATGGTTAAATAAAATTTGGGGGGCGAATTTTATTTCTGTGATATAATTCGTGTTTAAATTTATATGTGGCACAAATCATAAAAAGATTTCGGTAATTTTCGTTTCTGTGATGGGTTTAGTACGATTGGAACGTGTGTTTAGGAAAATTGGTCGAAGAGAACCTTGAAACTGGTAAACTGCGGAAGTCCGATTGGCTTACTTGATCATTAATATTGCCCCAAGAATGCGAATTTAAAATTCTTTGAAAGATTAGAAACATCCACCATCAAAATAGAAAGTGGGCATCTTCTACGCATCTGGCAATAAATGAGAGCGCCCAGTTAATCTATTCACGCCTTAAAGTTAAATAATATTAAAAACGTCTCGTATTTGTAGCTTCAGTGGAACAGCCATTATGCTCTATATAGTAACGATCACAAGTAGAGCTCGAAGTTATATTCAAGCGTCTCTTGGTTATGTATAAATATATTTGCAAGAATCCAGTTGGACTAAATGTTTCTTGATAGTGCTGGCAGATGCACTTTATTACCCACTCTCACGAACCGCCTATGCACCTGGTGGCTCGATCGTTCCATCCAAACAAGATTCGGCATTGAAAGACTAAGCGATGCATTATTTATTCGCCGCAAACAATGTAAATAGGATTGTTTGAAATGCTTAAACGTGTCAATGGTCAAGAAACGATAATAGCGAAATGGACAAATTCTTGACCATTTAGGGATCGAGTTGGCGGGAAGCAGATGAGCGTGGGTGCTCCGGTCGAAGTCGTCTGTTCGCGACGCAACACCGACCTCTTGGTTGCATTCCAGCACGAGCTGGTATTGCCTCTGGCAGAATATAATATGTCACATTTATGTATTAATTACTGTTTCATACTAATGCATTTCCTGGGCGTTTTGAAGTTCATACTACGCGTAATAGCTCTCTGTTGCCAATTATCCGAAACAGCTAAGTAAGAGATAATGCCTCGCAATTATACACGTTCTTAATGGGATGTGCAATTTTTTACATAGTACATATATGTCGCAACCATCTGGCTTTATGCGGCTGCATATGGAATTAAAAGTGATTAAGTCAACGAAAAGGAATAAAACAAGACTTCCTAAAATTTTAAATCATACGGCTATTTTGTGATCGTCCATTTTATGTATCATTAAATTTTGTCTGAATTTGTTGCAACTAAAGAAGCTAAGCAGGCCTATAAAAATCCGCGCAATTTTTATTTCACAACCAATGCAGAACTGCTTTGTTCATTATTAGTCAATAAATTAGAGTAAATCAGCATTTCCACCTTGACAATTTGTAATTTTCGCTCACCGCTTTAAGCATAATATAATTAAGTAACAAAAGTTCTAATTATAGTCTCAATGCCTCTATCTATTCATAAATGTCATATTTCCAGCTAATAACCTTAATCGCTATGCTCGTGTCGCTGTCTGCAATTTGAGAAAAAATATTATGGCAAAAGGTGTTTCAAAAATGCACGTACCTGCACAATGCACATTCAGCATCAGCGTCAAAAGGTACTCAGTCCAACTTTTGATTGAACCCGTATCTACGTACTTTCGTACCCTGATCTAACCTTCGAATTTACCAGAAAGTAGAGCATAATATAGATAGATAGATAATGGATTTATTGTTTCTCATTTGAGATTACAATTCAAAATAAGCAAATACACATATAAATAAATGGAAGAAACAAAAATAAATAATAAACTCCTCATAATTAATTTCGACCTGTCTAATTCCCATTTATGTATAATCACCCCCCTCTTCTTCCTTCCTCTCTGTATCAATTCCATCCACTTCTGCCCTCTTCTCCCAGTATCATCTCCACTCTCATCTGTTCCGTGTTCTCTCTCAACCAGCACCTCTCTAACACATGTTCCCATGTCTCCTTCTCCGCCCCACATACCCTACACATTCTTCTGTCTTCGCTTTCCCAATACCTCCCACCACTCAGCTCATTTCCCAGTCTAAACCTTGCCACCCTTATTATCTTCTCTTCCCTTCCCCTACTTCGTAGATATCTCGGCAGCCCCACTGTTCTTATTTCTTTATATTTTATGTTGTATCTTGATTGTCTTATCTTCTTTTCTTTATCCTGCACTTGTGTTTGCCTGTCTCTCTCCTCTACCTCTCTCACCATGTTCCATCCTGCTGTTCTCAAATTCTCCACTTCTTCTGCTGCATAGCCTCGCTCCTGATAAAATTTCTCTCGCCTCTCCGCCCATTTCGATTTTTCTCTTCCTCCCTTCCGTACCTCTTCCTAACACTGCCTGGCTAACTCGTTCCCGCCGCCACCTCTCAACTTTTCCTCATATTTCATGGCTCTCTTTCCTGCCCTGGTTCTTAGTTTTTCTCTGTTTGTTTTGTTTCTTACCTTGTACCCTGGCGTTATCCAATCTAAGTCCAGTGTCCATCTTATGTACTTTTCCTGGATCCCCCCTATCCTCTCTTTCTTTTCCCACCCCCAAATTTCTGCTCCATACATGGCTACGCTGCTCACCAATGCGTCAAACAACTTTACTCTTCTTTTCCAGTCGCCCCCAAAATTCCTCTTTCCTATTCCCCATACCTGCTTCTTTGCTATTGTAGCCTTTCTTACTACCTCTCTTACATGCTTCTCTTGGCCCCCATTCTTTTGTAAGGTGAATCTTAGATATTTAAACTCCCCCACCTCCTCCAACTCTTCCCCCTTTCACTCCCACTTCTCTATGCGACTTCTTCCCTCCCCTTTCCTGAATCTCATAATTTTAGTCTTCTCCATGTTCAATACTAGTTCTTTCTTCTTCAAATATCTTTCCATTCTTCTGAGCATCTCCTTTAGTTCTTTATCTTCCTTTGCCAAGAGGACTATATCATCCGCATATTCCAATATTTATTTTTCCCTATTATCACTCCTCCTGCCTGTCCCTTTCCCATTACCTCTTCTAAATCTGACAGGGAGATATTAAACAAGTACGGGCTCAGGGGACACCCCTGTCTGACTCCTCTCTCTAGTAGAGCATAATATATCTTAACCAATTTTTGAACAGTAGCCTAATCTGAGCCTACTTCTACCTCTTTTTATCCCTATCCAACCTCTGCTATGTCGCGAACTAGTACTTTGTGCCCCATACAATTTCCAAATATTAAAATATTAAACCGATTACAGAGATGTAAATATAAATACTCTTTTCCTCAAATCGTTCTACAGGGCTTCCCTTTGTTATCTAGCCACGATGTCTTCATTTTACCCCTGTAGCGCCAAACTTCAAATGCTTCAATTTTTGTTTCCTATCCTCGTTTCATTTCGATCAGATTTCGCAACTTTATAATGATGCTCCGCTTTCAAGGGGCTCTTCAGAACTTCTAAACTTGCCATTTACGAGTATAAATAATATAGTTGCATCTTTTTTATAAAAGCCACTCGGACCTGAGCTATTCTTCGACTTATGCCCCTTCGGCTCCTGACATCGTGAGTAATTTATATGACTTCTCAAACGGCAGAACTTAGCGACTGTTTCTAATTTTATGCTTATAAGTAGTTTTAGCCCTATTTTCGCGCCTTCTACATGCACATACCAATATTCTCGTTTTATTTTTGTTCAAAGCGACTTACCCATAATATTTTTCATTGCTCTTTTTCAAAATCTTAAATATGAAATTAGTTCTTATGAACACTGCGTTGTGTCATTATCTATATCTATTGCTGGACAACTTCTTAAAGCCTCCAACTTGATTTCTAAACCATTGCATACTGAATATACAACTTATTTGATATCTCTTCATGTCTCCCGCATCTTCCAAGAATAGTGTCTCCTAACGTGATGGTGAAATAGAGGGTTTGCGACAGTCCAGATTGTGTTCATCGAAAAATTTTATCACTCTAACTCCTCCATCGTTCCTATTGCCTAATCCAAAAGGGGCCTATAATATTCCGTTTTCCATACCTTCATCTGCAACTACAAATATGAAATTCTCGTGCCTCTTCACAAGACTTCGATTACATCATAAACCGCCTCTACAGCATCACCACTAAAGTTAGACGTTGGCATATAAACCTGTGTTATTACAGGTATTTTTACAGGTTTCTAACTGAACCGCAACTTTGTTGTAAAAAATATATATACTCTATCATACTTTCTTCTGCATGGCTATTCCTGCCCCCGTATTTTCTTTTAACGAACCTCTACTCTAAAATATGGCAACCGCACTCTATTAATCGTTCTATGTCTAAAATGCTAAATGCTAAACTGTGATTTATATTTTAAAGCTGCTTCTTTCGTTACACCGTCAACTGATTATCCAAGTATTAGGT
Organism: Xestobium rufovillosum; assembly: GCA_963966045.1. Lineage (NCBI taxonomy): Eukaryota > Metazoa > Arthropoda > Insecta > Coleoptera > Ptinidae > Xestobium > Xestobium rufovillosum. The sequence goes on along the minus strand of OZ014493.1, from coordinate 25,424,328 downwards.
TATATAGGATTTCTATAATTCTTCCGTTAGAAATAGGTAGGTACAGATAGGAGTTCGAGTGCAATATTTTTCTACGCCTACAGCTATATATCAAACCTTTATGTCTGTGTTTCATTTCGTTAATACGAGCTTACTTAAAATGTTATTTTCGAGAGTCATTCACCCTCATACTGTCGGGAGCTTTTATTTTGTGTTACTGTTAAAAAAATACAGATTATTTGCCATATTATGTAGGCTGATTACAATCAGTGGCTGCGTTTCACGTCAATAAACTTAAATTTCGATTAAAATCAATAGGTAACTGTTAAGTTTCGTTCTTTTACTTAATAAATAGTAAATGTGTCTAAACGAAGTGCAAACCAATTTTTATTGACCGATTTTAGGCGGCGGAGTCGTGAACTAGCATTTTTCTTATTTAGATCAAAGATATTCACGTTATTTACAATGCATTTAATACGACACACACGAATTAAGGAGATAGGCGACTCTAAATTTTCGATACCCAGCACCTAAAGTAGTCATGTCTTATTTATTCAGACGTTTCGGTATCACACGCCAATCAAACTGTCCCGTTTAATGAAAATTATAAAGACATTTGTCGGACAAACAATTTTACTGGAAGCTCAGCAGCTCAATAAAAGAGAATTGCTGTGACTGTAAGGTATTATCCCATTCCCTGAGCAAAGATAAATCTTCAGTGGATAACCACATAGGCTGCCACATTTGAAACCTATAATAATTATTATCATCTATAATTGCTAAGTAAAAAGTAATACGTGTAATTTTTAGCACACGTAATCGCAAGGGAAATGCATGTCACACCGTCTACGTACTATAGTGCGTTCTCTGTAGTAGAAAAATATTCGCCACTGGGCGACCTTCGGCGCCACGCCGCCGCTGCCGATGCACTTAGAAAAGCGATAGACAGGTCTGACTAAGATACAAGAAAGCTACTTACAAACACATTGTATTAACTTTTTATGCGGCACCAATTAAAATAGCGAGGTGGTTCATTGCTAACATCTACGTCTTTCGATGTTTGTTAGGTTCTCCATTTTTATTTATTTTGAAGACATACCTACTATAGGAAAGTTAGGCTTAACATTTTTAAGTTAGGTACCTTTTGACAATATTATTGCTGGTCAAGTATTTCAGAAGTATTTTGAACTTAAACGCGCCAAGTTCGAAGCATTTCAACAACGCATAAGTGTTTAATCCTATATAACATACAGATTTACAGATAAATCTTTTTAAAATTGACCTACATTTTTGTTTTGGACAATAAGCGCCATAAATCAAAACTAACAAAGCAATAATAAATTTAAGGAAGCTAATATGTACCGTAAACCGTAAGAAAAAAAATATTATTAAATTAGAAGCTGCACGAAAAATGTGACGGCACCAACTTTATACGCCCTGCGTTGCCTTGAGTTCTAGAAATTGTTTTCACGTTTATAGTCGTACCTACGGGCAGAATGTAATTGAATTTCGCGACTAGAGATGCTTTGGGTCACAAACAAAATGAAATTAGAAAATCTTGGATAACAAAGGATAGATGATAGGATAGAGGAGAGGTGAAAATATAAAAATAGGTCGTCAGACGAAGGAGAACATCAAAAAGATATAAGGCCAATAAAGTGCGAAACTGTTTTCAAATGCGGTAATGACAAAGAACAAAACACATCGACTATATGGTCTATCCTATAATGAGAGAAGAAGAGTTTTAGAATTAGATTAAGAATTTCAGAAATTTTAAAATGTAAAGTTGACGAGATAATGAATAGTTTATTTGAGTATCTGCATAAGTATACCAGACATGCCAAATTCCGGAAGATTAGAAATGGAACATCATAAAAGCGCTTTCCCAAAAAAAAATTATCCTTTCCTATCCTGATCTAACCTACGCATTTCCCCAAAAGTTGAACATCCTACATCCCTAACTATTTGAGAGCAGTAGTCTAATCAGTCTAATCTAAGCCTACTCCTAACTCTTTTTATTCCGATCTCTGACTCTAGTATGTCGCGAACTAAGCCTTCGTGTCTCAGAAGGTGTCCTACCATCCTATCTCTCCTATTCTCTACCGTCTTCCATAAATTTCGCTTTTCTCCAACTCTTTCAATACCTCTCTGTTGCTAACCTTATCTATCCACGGTATCTTCATCATGCGTCACTAGCACCATATTTCAAGTGCTTCTAATTTTTTCCTATCCGCTTCTCCTATCGTCCAAGTTTCGCACCCGTACAATGCCGAACTCCACACATACGCTTTTAAGAGCCTCTTCCGAGTTTGTACATTTATCATTCCCGCGCATAATTGTTTCTTTTTATTAAATGCAACTCGGCCCTGCGCTATTCTTTATTTTATATCTCTAGAGCTCCTACCATTGCGAGTTATTTGACTTTCTAAATAGCAAAAATCCAAGATTTCTTCTATCTTTTAGTTTCCAATTTGTATTTTAGTTTTAGTCCTATTTTCACGCTCTCTACATACCAAAATTTTGGTTTTCTTTTTGTTGATCTTCATACCATAGTCATCCCTGCCTCACTCCCTTTCGGATATCTACTTCTCTACGTTCCTGCTCAAATTCTATAATTGATGTTTGCTCTTTGTAAAGATTATGAATTATTCTATCCCTATACTTCGTCCCTACATTTTTGAGCACGTCGAACATCTTCCATTTTATATTGTCGAAGGCTTTTTCCACATCTACAAATCCCATGTAAGCGCTCCGCTCCGCTCTTTCCTTTTTCTATTGTTTTTTTTTATTACTCGTAAAGCCAGAATGGCCTCGCGCGTTCCCCTATTTCTTTTAAATCTGAACATATCTTCTTCTAATACACTGCCGGACAAAAAAAATGGGACATTCTCAGAATTACTATTTTAGTGAATAAAAAAACAACGGAGGGTTTGAAATTATATTTAACTATACTCTTTTCACCTTAACAATAAATAAAAAACAAGAAACAAAATGATTCGTCAACAAAAACCTAACAAAAGTATTTTTTAGAGATCAACTGTTACTTAAGAACTTAAAAAGACAAACAAAAAAATTATTAACAGGAAAAGCACACTAGTAGAACCAAATTAGTAATGGGTGTTACCACCACGAACTCTTATTACTCCCCTTAAACGTTGTGGCATACTCTGAATGAGGTTATCAATAGATTCTTGGGGTATTTATTCCCATTCTTCTTGAAGTGCCATTTAATGTTTCTGGTAGGGGTTGGCGACGTCTAATCCTTTTCCCAAGCTGATCCCACGGATATTCAGTGGGATTCAGGTCTGGGCTATTGGCTGGCCATGGGAGGCGTCCAAAACCAACCTCTTCACGGTACTCGATAACAATTCTTGCTGTGTGTGGGCGGGCGTTGTCATCCATAAACACAAAATTGGTCCTTATAAATGGCATATATGGTGTTCCAGGCACTCAACAATGTATCGGTGTTCAGTCATTGTTCCATTTTCAATGAAAACCAATTCTGCGTGAGCCCCCAAAGATATTTCAGCCCACACCATAATGCTGCCACCATTGAAACTGATCCTGGGAGATGTGTAACATTGACTGTACCGCTCCGCTGGTCTTCGCCACACCTTTTCACACCCATCTGGTGACCTAACACTAAATCTTGACTCTTCCGAGAAAAGCACGTTCATCCATTGATGTTCGTCCCAATTTACATATGCCTTGCAAACACAAGTCGTGCTCTGCGATGTTCTACGGTCAGCAGGCGACCCGTAGCCGAGTTTCTTGAAGTCAAACCATATTCGTTTAGCCTTCTTCGAACTGTTCTGGCTGAAACTGCCATTCCTCGAACATCGGCTAACCGTCCAGGAAGAATAGGTGATGGCAATGCTCGATCGTGCAGCGCAGCTACATGGAGAAAACGGTCATCTTGATGATTTGTAGTCCGTGGACGATCAGATCCGACCTTCCTTGCAAACCCATGAGTTTCACGAAATCGCAAAAATGCATTTTGCACTGTGTTACGGGGTATATTCAGCACTTGAGCAATATACCGCACACTTCGGCCATCGTGACTTAAAACAACAATTTGTGAACAAATTTTGGGGCGTATTGTATGAAAAATGTTAAAAGTTAACATTTACAAATGAAATATCACCAAAAAAACAATAGAAAATACAGAGCAGCTCAATAAGTTAAAAGATTTTGATGTTTCAATAAAGATGCATGAAGAGTCAAAATGTTGATTTGGCTGTTTAGGCTTACAAGAGGTGCAATATTCAGCTAAAAGTTTATTTTTCCCCACTAGTAGGGCAATCGTTAATTATTTGCGTAAGTTAATTTACATACAAATATTGTAGGGCCTCAAAATAAAAATAAAAACAAGTGTCCCGTTTTTTTTTGTCCGGCAGTGTATTTCTTCCGCCCTTTTCTCCATCCTTCTTTGCACAATTCTAGTTAAAATTTTTCACGCGTCGAAGTTAAACTGATCGTTCTAAAATTTTCGCACCTATCCGTGCCTTTCCTTTTTGGCAAAGCTACTGTGATGTTCTGATTGTAATCTTCTGGAATCTTGCCTGTCTGGTATATGCAGCTAACTAGTGTGAATAAACGATCTATTACCTCTTGACCTGCGCACTTTAAGATTTCTGCCTGCAAGCCATCTATACCTGGTGCTTTATTGTTGCTTAAACTTTTTAGTGCTAGCTCAAACTCTTCTCTCATTATAGGGTAGCCTACGTTGTCCCCTTCTACACTGTTTTCCCTTTCTAATCCTACTTCTTGTCCCGCATATAAGTTTCCCAAATATTCTTTCCACCTATCTGCCTTCTCCCCGCTTTCGATTAGGATAACTCCTGCCTCGTTTCTAATGTTTTTACTACTAGATTCTATTTCTCTGAAATTTCTGCTAATTATTTTATATGCTTCATCAGTCTTTCCTAGAACGATTAATTCACCATTCCACTTGTCCAACCAGAATTGTGCAAAGAAGAATGGAGGAAAGATTTAGAGAAATCATTTCGAGTTTTACTAAAATAGATGAACGTACAAGACCATTCTATCTTTATAGGTAACAATAAAGAAAGCAACGCAAAAAGGGAAGAGCGCCTATAGGTATAAGATTTGTGAATTAAGAGGAAATCTTAAACAGTACCTATGTATGCGTATGTACCAGTATATGCTAGTTCGTTACGGCTGTGGCCGTTTTTCGCATCCTAGTTTCCAGCTACGTCGGACCAAACAGTCTTCCTCGGTAAGTTCTCTCTAAGACTGTTTAGGTCTACCTTTTCTCATCCTCGTGGTTGGTGTCCATCCCCACACTTTCATTACAGGGTTCATACAGTGAATAACTTTTACAACTAAAAGTTCTTTTTTTTTAAATAACGTCACTTTTTGTTACTTTCAATTTCCTTTTCAACTTTTTTGTTAAATTTAATCGGAAAGAAATAAAGAAAATCTATTGTCCCGCTTATAATACACATTGAAAAATCTGTGTAATTGTTCGAATAACAATATACATACCTACGTATACAGGGTGTCCCACAATTATACAGATAAACTTGGTAAAATAGGTTATAGGATGCTCTAAATTAATCAGTCAATATTGCTAACTTTGTTATTATTGGAGCTACAATTATGCTTAAATTGGAAAAGAACTATTATTATTTACGGTGATTATGATTATGAAATTAGAGAAAAATTGAAAATCGTATTTTCGGGCTATTCGCTAAAATGTTTTTTAATAATTTGCATATTCTTACAGTTTAAGAAAGAATAGAAAATTCTGAATAGAAAAGTCTAAACGCACATCTATTCTAAAATTAAAAATACCTATCGTTACTTTTGAACAATCAAAACTGCAGGGGTACCTACATAATATCACATTTTGAATCCAAGGTACAAGAATCTGTTGCTCCTTTGCCAATTTTAAACCAACCCACCAACCAAGTTGGTTTCGTGACCTCACTAATGTGAAATTAATATTAGGTAGGTACCCAGGCAGTTTCGATCGTTCAAAAGTCTGGTTATTTTATGTTTTGGAACAGATGATGTTCATTAAGACATTTTTTCTGAATTTTATTTTCTTTTTAGACCTGTAAAAATATACAAGTTGTTCCTTAAAAATTGTTTTTGTGAATACTACGATAAATTGTTTTCCTAATCTCACCATTATAAATACCGTAAACAATATCAATTCTTCCCCATTTGAGCAAAATCATAGCTCCAATAACAACAAAGTAATTCAAGATTATGTTACAGAATTTCCGTAGGGTGTTCTGAAGGAAAAATTAAAGCACATCATTTTGATTTGCTCAAATGTTTAAGATTCGAGAGCTGAAGTTCTCCAAAGAAGCACCAATATCTTCCATTTAGGAATCATTCCTAAATGATTTAAGCAGTATTAAAGAAAATGCATTGCCTCATAAAAATGGTAAGCGAAGATGGCCACGAGCTGAATTTTCATCTCTTGCCTTATACCCCTACTTATACAGACAACTACTCTTTCAGGTTTTTGGTTGAAACATTGCATCTGCTAACATAATTAATTTAATGTTTCATATTTTGCCGTTCCATAAAGACCGATCGCGACATCTTTCTCGCACTGCTCGAGCAAAGCAAAACATTTCGTTGTGACTACGAAGACGATCACATTTATGAGATTAAACGCCGACTGTCGTACTGCCAATTTAATTGTTAAATACCTTATATTTACCATCCGAAACCGCCGCTAGTGTGTCATCGCAATAACTGAGGTTCTACAAATACTAGTACTAAATTGGACGTGGCACTAAAAATACGTGAAGGGACATTTTCCAATAATACGTAAAAGCAGATAATTGATTAGAGCTAGTCAAAAGGCAAGCCTAACTTATTACACTTCTAAGTTGCCTGGCAGTGAGTAGCAGCCGCTCTTGGGGTTAAATTCTGTGCAGAGTTCTTTAGCATCGAATTTAATTGCCTATACACAAGCAAACCTCCGTCACCAACACTGAAGGGAATTGTGCCAATCGCAAGACGAAATTCTCTTCTCCGCACACTTATTAGAGAAAGTTCGCTGTCGAAAGACTCCGTTAGCCCCTCGCCGTTATATTACACCGAAACAACATTTGCTCCAAACGAATAACCATAGCAGGTAGTTTTTTGAACGTGTGACCGACCGGTAACTTATAGCGCCCAGCGCGAAATACGTTAAATTGTTTTAAACAGTATTTCGAGTAAGTAGATGCATGTACTTTGATAATATACAGCCCTGATTGTGAAAGTAAAGCAAAAAATTACTAACCCTTCAACAACTTTTATAAATTAAAAAAACATATTTACTATTTCGGGAATCGTTTCTAATGTAATATTCTGTAAAATAATAAGCAAATATATTATAAAGTTGACGTTACTGATTTAACGAGTCTGTCTGCCTTCGTAAATAAGTAAACTCTGAAAGATAGATGCATGTCAAAAATACAAAAGTTGTTGTCGATGACCTTAATTCAGTGGGCAAATTTTTTTATCTATTATATAAATCTGCAAATAATACGTTGCCTAATAAATTTCAGGATGAAATCGTTAATAATTTTCTCATTCTAAAATTATGCTATTATAACATAATAATAAGCTATTCACATAATTTTTAAAGCACATCTGACACACTATTATAACATTTGATTTTTCTTACAGATAATATTAAGCAAATGATCTACTTTTTAAAGTAATTTATTGATTGTAGGTCACGACAATAGAAGCCGTAAAGCAGACAGTATCATAAAAACTGATTTGAAACGTCCATTTCACACGAATATAAGGATTCCTCGTTGTTACCCAAAAAATAAACGACTGTGAAAGGTCAAAGTCGTGCTTACTTTCCTACAAAAAATATGCAAGTATCTATCAACGATCTTTAAACTATAACTCTTAAATTTAGTTTATTTTCCAGTTGTTGCTTGTGTACTTTAAGAGCATAGGTCAGTGGCGGGCTGCATCGTGGAATTAATGAAAAATAATAACCATAAAATAAGTTAATTACAGTTAGGTATAGGTATATCATCATTCAGCTCTCCCGGCCACCAAGGCTTTGTTGTAGGTAGCTCTTCAGTCGCATCTCTCATTTGAGAGGTCCCTCCACGCACTGCATCCCACTGTCTTCTGATCAGTGATGGTATGTGGGAGGGAAATTGCCTTTTTTGAGGAAATTTTGGCCGAAAATGGGAAAAAGGGAAATTGGCAATCGAAAAAGGGATTTTTACAGATGAATTAACATACAATTAAAATGCTAACGCAAAGAGCATGTCCCATATGTAATTTCTAGTTGAAATTATACCTGTTCTTTGTACCTAATGTATTGCTCTTATTAAGAGCCAGACACACATGTTACAAGTGGCGAAAAACTGCTTTTTATAGAACCTAATAAAACTTTCCTGAAAAGAGATTCTCTGAATCTGGTTAACGGCAGTAGTATACTGAACCTCTGGCTTGTAAGAAGACATAACATTTTCAATTTCGTCAGAAAAACAAAAAAGTTATGAGTAATTGACGGTACTGTTGCAATCGGAGTTTCTCGTCGTAGCTCATACTCTCGCCTGTCTTTCGGCTACTGATCAAAGTGGCTCAGCTAAGTCAACCGATCCCGAAATAGGCAGTGCGCGCAACAAGTTCATTTTCAGTATTAGTTTGGCCGTCTAGTTCCCTGCTTTTCCAGATAATTTTTGCCGTTTGCTGTAGGTCCGCAGACATTATTACTCATCAGGAGTAAACGTTGCGCTCTACTACGTGAAGTATTCTTCAAGCTGTAATTGCTTCACCGTACCCCTGAACTCGAGATCTGAACCCCCCGATTCTTAGTAAATTGGTTTTGGTGGGCCAGGCTCTTAATGTTTTGTAAATTTTTATGCTTTCACTGTCAACACTTCATTTAATGCTTTATTGCTGATTGTTAATATTGGTGTCTCCTTTATATCATCATCATTCTTACAATAGGTTGTCGGTTGTCGAAATTTTTTGAAAAAGGTACCGTTCCTTAGATAAATTTTAAGCAGTTATTTTCCAAATGTTTTCTAACGTTAAACTAAAATATTGAGTGAGAATTGCAATATTTATATCAAAATATTTACAGGGTGTGTGTAAATCGTCGTCAGTTTCAGAAACAGTACCTACCTATCTTAGTTTAGTATAGGATAATGGTTCGACACTCCGAGAACCGATTTTCGTCGCCTTCTGCGCATGTGGACAAACTTGTTGAGAAACTCTGTAGTCAGGAGTGTCGGATTCTTTTCGCTTTGTGACACTGCCAATATGTCAATTTAGCAAAGTCAGTTAATTGCCAATAAATAAATTTCAGGATTTAATTCTCAAGTTTTTCGTCAGTATAAAGTGTTTGAACACGAAAGTGTTCTTGCATGAACTATTTTGGTTTTTACGTAATGCCCAAATAGGTGTCGACTGCAAAACGGCTAATTTCTAGATCAGATTTCCACATTTCTTGAGGTTTCAATTTCAAAGTTCATGATCTGGTCACAAATTTTCAATTTCTATTCCAAATACTATTTAAATTGTAATTTACGCTTTCAGATAATATGTTATTCTTTTGATTTTTCCATAATTTATTCTCACATTGGAGCAAAACAACATTCAAATTCAACCAAAAATTTTGATCTTCCGCAAAGTTTGACAGCAAATTCCTACTATGCCGTTGCTACGAGTAAATAATGCTCGTTGACGGCTGACGGTAACCGGTGATTTTAGAAAAATACAGTAATTCGCGACAAAACACCCCAGAGTTCCACATACTGACGTCAGTGTGTCCCATACCAGTGGCCCTCAAAAGCTGCGTAATGGCCAACCACCCTTTATACTAAACCAAGTAGGGTAAAACACCCAAATGTCGGCACTCGACCATCGATTGGCACACTTACTTTTAAACAGTATTAATAAAGAGAATAAGTCAAATATCTAAAAAAATGCATTTTTTTTTAATTTTGGCAACATGTGGCCTTTTTAGTAAACGACTGCGCGTGCTCCTTAAAACTAGTATGGTCGATGTTTTGCGTGTTTGTTGTGGTGACGTTACCAAACAAGGTAAGATTTTAAGTTTTTCGTAAGGATAGTGCAATGTTTAAGCGCTTTGTAACCTATGGTAATTCTTGTTATATATAGCACAAATTGTTACACACTTTTAGTGACCTTATTAGTTTTGTTTTAGCATAATTTCAGTAATAAGAATTTCGATTTAGCACCAATTTATAGGGTGCCAACATTTGGAAAACACAACTTAAGAAATCTAATTGTCCCACGCAGCCTCATCCTCCAGATAACTAACAGGTAGCTTCGCTGCCCTCTAGTGAATACCACAAAATTTAAAGATATAACGCAAGTGGGAGAGGGATCCTATCGCCACCAGCGTCACTCTCCTACCCGACCTAACTCCTCATTCGCTTCTTTGTGCTCGACGTGATACCACGCTCTCGACACGGTAAGACACTTGTGTTTTAAATCAGTTCTTTTCAGCGTTTTTCTTTAATAATGGGGAAAACTAAGAAAAGGAAACATTCCCGGGATTCTTCCCCTGAATCGGACAGAGATCGTCAAAGATCGATGGAAAAACGTATAAGATATCTTGAAAAGCAGCTACAACGGCGACATCACACGTCCCGTTCTCGTTCACCATCTTCCGATAAGAACAGCCGGTCTCAGGGCCATACGCGCTCGAGTACCAGGAATAGTTGTGATCGGTTCTCCTACACAGGCCGAAAAAGCAATGTTAATTCTATTACAGCATCGCCTAATCGTAATGTATATCACTTGACACACGATGACAAGATGCAGGTAGCTGATGATTCACTTGCTTCTGATTATTCCGAGTTTGACGTTACGCCGCAAAAAAGGGCATTGTCCACAAACAATGTAAATACATCGGCTTCCCCTCAAATGCAGGAGGAGGTATTGCAATGTACCGACTCCGTCTTAGAAAAAGAGATCATTGACATTCTTGGCGCCGATCCTTCGGCGCAAGCGAAAGAGGAATTTAACATACACTCTGAATTAGCCTCTCGCTACTCTCATATTGTCAGGCACGGATTAATTTCGCAGGAAAAATCCGAATTACTAGCGAAGTACACGCTGCCTTCTAATTGTCCACTTTTGCTGGCACCTATCCTAAACGCTGAAATAATACCTGCGTTACCCGAAATTCAAATGGTTAAAGATAAGTATCAAAAAATTGCCCAATCCCAACTTGGCATCGCCATCACACCATTAGCAAAAGCAACTGACGCACTTTTGTCTATAAAAGATGGTCCTGTTGACAATAAACAAATCTTGTCACTCTTGATTGATTCGGGGAAGATGTTAACAGACTTGTTCTTTAATATGTCCAGGTCAAGACGCTTTAATATATCACAGAACCTTAATAAATCTGTGAAAGACGTTATACAAAACGACACCCCGGGAGAATTTTTATTCGGAAATGACCTGGGAGAGCGCATTAAAACGGCAAAGGCGCTTCAGAGGTCTAGCCAGGAGCTGAAACAGCCTTCCGTTTTGTCATCAGTAAATCGGGTGCAAAAGAAAGGAGGGGGGAATGATAACAACCAGGCCTATAAGGGCAATTCAAGAGATCGGACTAGGAATTTAAACCGGTATCGCTCGTTCCGCCCTTCCGGGAACTGGAACGGGCAAGCGGAGTCGAAATCGCGACCAAAACCGCCGCAAAAACGACCCGAGCGAGATCGCCAATATCGCACCGAGCGGACACAGACACACTACCAAAAGAAATAGAGGTAAGTAAGATTGCAGGCAGACTTAAATTTTTTACTTCGGAATGGATAAAAATTACAAATAATAGAGCTGTGCTAGACTGGGTGAAAGCTTTTAAGATACCCTTCAAAGCAATGCCATACCAAGAAAGACCACCTAAACCTCCACACCTTACTCAAGCTGAGGATTTTCATATGCGCCAAGCGATTAACGATTTAATTACACAGGGTGCTGTTCGTTCTTGCATGCCCGATAGACGTCAGTTTCTATCGCCATATTTCTTGGTAAAAAAGCCTAATGGAAATCACAGGTTCATCCTTAACTTAAAACAATTAAACAGTTTCCTAGATCCACCACATTTCAAAATGGAGGATATTAGAACAGCTACAAAGTTAGTTAAGAAAGATTGGATGATGACATCCATCGACTTAAAAAACGCCTATTATCTCCTTCCTATCCACAAATCATATTGCAAATTTTTGAGATTTCAATTTGAAGACACCCTGTACGAATTCACCTGCATGCCTTTTGGTCTTTCGATGGCCCCGTACATATTCACAAAAATTATAAAACCAATTGTGAGTACTTTACGAATGAAAGGAGTCCACTGCGTTAATTATTTGGACGATTTTCTTATTCTCGAAAGCAATTTCTCGGAATGTCAGCGTAACACCAAGTTTACAATCTGCCTATTGGAATCTTTGGGGTTTATTATAAATCGGGAGAAAAGTTCATTAAAACCCAAACACGAAATACGATATTTAGGCTTCATACTTGACTCAAAAAACATGACTCTGAGACTTCCTCTTGATAAACGCGAGGGAATTTTTCGTGGAATTAGGGAATTGCAAAAGCATAGTGTAATCCAAATTAGAAAAATTGCCAAGTTCCTAGGTGTGTTGGGCTCAGCATGCCCTGCGGTAAAATACGGTTGGTTGTACACAAAGCAACTGGAACGAGATAAATTTCTTGCCCTAAGAGCTTCTGGTGGAAATTTTGATGCCACAATGGAAATTTCAAATATCTCGCGGTTAGACTTGGAGTGGTGGAACACCCACATTGGTACGTCCGAGAACAACATTCGACAAGATCATTACGATTTAGAAATATTTACGGATAGCTCCTTATCAGGCTGGGGCGCTTGCTCTAATAACAAACATACAAACGGATGGTGGCCCATCGAAATGCGTTCAGAACACATAAATTATTTGGAGTTATACGCGATTTTTCTCGGTATTAAATGTTTCGCGAAAAATTCAACATCTTTCGATATTTTGATTCGAACCGATAACTCCACAGCTCTATCTTATATTAATAGAATGGGGAGTATTCAACACCCTCAATTAGCCGGTTTGGCACGAAAAATATGGCAGTGGTGTGAAACACGTAATATCTGGTTATATGCTGCTTACATAAAATCAACAGAAAATGTAATAGCTGATAGGGAATCTCGAAAATTACCATCAGAAACAGAATGGGAATTATCTTCTGCGGCCTTCACAAAGATAACTGAAACTCTTGGTCTTCCGGACGTGGATCTTTTCGCGTCTTACGTGAATACTAAATGTAAACATTTCGTTTCATGGAGGCCCGACCCAGAGGCAATGGCGGTTGATGCTTTCACCTTGTCTTGGCACAGTCTTAGCTTTTATGCTTTTCCTCCCTTTAGTATCATTTTGCGGGTAATAAGCAAAATAATAAATGATAAGGCAGAGGGTATCATGGTTGTGCCTTTTTGGCCAACACAACCGTGGTACCCCTTATTTATGAAGTTGATTGTCGGAGAACAATTGAAGTTTGATCCTAACCCAAAATTAATTGTTTCTCCTTACAGTCGGGAATGCCACCCTCTGAAGCTTACCCTGGTTGCCGCGAGATTATCCGGCAGGCATTCATTTTAAGGAATATTCCTGTGGAAGCCATCCCAACAATGTTAGAATCGTTGTCATCAAGTACACTAAAACAATACAACACCACCTACAAGAACTGGTGGACCTTCTGCAAGAAAGCCAGTATTAGCCCTTACACCGGGGGCACTCAAGAGGTTTTGCAATTCTTAAGTGACGTAGTTAACTCCACGGGAGTGGTCTACGGTACCATTAATTGTCATCGCTCAGCTCTGGCACTGATTCTTCCAGAGGATCTTGGTAACAATCCGCAAATTAAGCGCTTCCTTAAGGGTATCTCGCGCCTTCGACCTCCGCGGCCGAGGTATGAATGTACATGGAACCCCGACCCTGTACTCGATTATTTAGCATCAGCTTATCCAAATACTGTAATACCCTTAAAGACGTTAACGTTTAAAATCTCAACATTGTTGGCTCTATCAACAGGTCACCGCATACACACCTTATCCCTCATTAGAGTTTCCAACATTTTTAGGGACAACAATGTCTTACAAATTAAGATTACTGATCAACATAAAACTTTGTTATCGGCGGGGACCCAACCGTGTCTCCAAATTGCGTTTTTTGAAGACCGGCCGGAATTATGCGTCGCTTCAACTTTGATTGAATATCTTAATCGCACAAGTCATTTAAGAGGTGACACAGATTTTTTATTCGTAACCATTAAGGCCCCTCACAAGATGGCTTCAAAACAGACAATTAGTAATTGGGTAAAACAAACCCTTAAGTTGTCCGGGGTGAATACAGAGATTTTTAAGCCACACTCTGTTCGACATGCGGCTTCGTCGGCGGCTTTCCGTAAAGGAGTGCCGCTAGACGTGATCAATAAGACAGCTGGGTGGTCACAAAGATCTAGTACTTTTGCTAGATTTTATAATAGGCCTCTATGTGTAGAGAAGCGTTTGTTCTCCCAGGCCGTTATAAGTTCAAATATTGCAGAGTAATGAATCTATAGCATTTAAGGTACTTCTTGTCATTTAAGTTACCGATTTATAATAATTATTTTGTTACTAAGTTTGGGAATTATTTATGATTATATGTTATACTTATTAAAGATGTTTTTTGGTATTTAACCAGTGAGATTTGTTTCTTCACATGCACCTACATAGTAGATGTACCTTCGGATACCTATACAGGGTTAAATACATGTGATTAAGGTCGTAACCAATCTTTAAACATCTACCTGTTAGTTATCTGGAGGATGAGGCTGCGTGGGACAATTCAATAGTCAAACGAGGTACTTACCGACGTTCGACTGTAATTGTCCTAGCAGCCTCATCCGAACAGATAACTCCCACCTCTCCCCAAGGAATGTTCCCCCCGAATCAGGCTACGACCTTACATTATCTTTAAAGAAATGAGGAGTTAGGTCGGGTAGGAGAGTGACGCTGGTGGCGATAGGATCCCTCTCCCACTTGCGTTATATCTTTAAATTTTGTGGTATTCACTAGAGGGCAGCGAAGCTACCTGTTAGTTATCTGTTCGGATGAGGCTGCTAGGACAATTACAGTCGAACGTCGGTAAGTACCTCGTTTGACTATTGAATTATTGGCATCGGTGCCGAAATATAGAATTGCCGTTAACTTTATTGTTCCTAACATTGGCACCCCAACAGTAAAACTTAAAGTTAGGTACCTACTTAGGTACCTAGGTAAGTACCTAGGTACCTAATTTAAAACGCATTTTATGATTTTGTATGTATTTTGATTCAAATAAATGCTTTTTTTAATTCTGTTTTTATACCTTAAATATAAATACCTAGGTAGGAACTTAAATCAAAACATTAATTATGGAAGTGTAGGTAATCATTTAAAGTAGGTATTAACATTCAGTTACCTACCTAGATAGGATCTTCCACAAAATATTTGGTGCCAATAATTGGAAAGTATATGATGCCAATAAATAGCGTATGAGTGCCAATAATAGGAAAAATGCCATTTTTAACAAATTAAATTAAATTTGGCTTTAGCAGTCAAGATATGGATACAAAATATTCAAATAAGTGGTCTTAAATTGATAGATATTCGGGAAAAATACATATAAACCTTATGGAATGCACCTTATTATTTTAGTTAGTTTTATTAATACGATTCCCTTAGAGTGCCAATCATTGGGTAGTTTACCCTAGGTACCTATATCTGCGAGACTTTTTTAATTTTTAATTTATTGTTTCTTTCCACTTTTTAATTTTACGTCAAGTTTTTACTTTTATGGCACACTTCAATTAAAGTGAAGCTTCAATGGCACATATTTTTCAAGAAAATTAAGATTTTTCCAAACGATGCCAATTGGCAATAAAAATTTCTGTAGAATTCAGAAATGGAAGAAAATATAGGACGTTCCACAAGAAATTAAGAAGCTTTCCCGAAAGTATTGCTTCCGAAGCTGCCAATGATTTGTTAGCGCGCTGTAAATATTTCAACAGAAATCTTAGAATCGAAACTAGCTTCACCATCTTGTAAAGCATGTGTACCAGAGCTATGCCTAACGTAGGTAAACTTAAGTTGAGATTCTCTTAAGTACAAGAACGATTACGCTCGTCATTATTTTTTGTGAATTTTAGACTTACTCGTAGGTTGAATAAATTGGGCTCCTCCATATTTCAAAAGTTCCACTTGAATTACATCGTCGCGCGGACTTTATTGCTTTTAATTTATTCCATAACTCTTTCGACTTCCTTGATTTTGGAGCTAGGTACTTGATTGCCAGTTTTTTGAAACAAAAAATATCTTCCCAGAATCTTTAGTTCCTTTCCAGATGATATACTTTCTTCCTTAGTCTTACTTTCTTATGAACTCTTCTTATATCGCTTTTCCTACACCGAAAAAAAATGTATTACAAATAGCTGCGATTGTTGAACTTTTTACTACAATTTATTGTGCTATATGAACTAAGTATAGCTTGTGGCAATAATTACTAAATATTTGTAGTAATACGTTTGTCGCCCTATGCACCACATAGATTGTAATCGTTGTTACACTGAATTGGAAAAATTTATTATATTTTGTAGTAAATTTAACTAAAGTGAATATGAAGTAACTAATAACCGTGTATTATTTTTTGATGTTTGTTATGATAGATTTTAAATTTTATGAATTAAAATTTGCATTTAAATGTTGCAAAAATAAGATAATTTTGTAGTAAATATTACTAAATTTTATTGGCATTGTATAAAATGACCGCAATAAATTTTGGTACAATTTATAATAATAGACAGGTCTTCCAATAAGAAATATTTTCTTTCGAAAGTATTTTTTATTAGTCAATATGTTGCATAAGAAATAAATTAGATAAGTACAAAAGATATATACACATTTTTTAACAATAGTAAATTAGTAGAAAACGACAAGTAGCAAAGTGTAATCAGCTCCCAACATCTGAAATAGAGAACAGATTCCTGTCGACAGCCCATTAAATTAAAATGTAAAAAACTCACCCTATATAGTTTTCATTTTGAAACTCGTAGGTATTGCATAAAGCATATTGGAAATATCCAAACCTTTGAAATAAGAAGATCCTGGTGAATTTGTTTAGAATTTTTTTCTCACTCCCAGCGTTAGAATTAATTCTGCTGTATCTATCCTGTTCAGTTATACTGTTAAAAAGGCTTCCTCCTCTATTTCATGTTCTATAATTCAAAAAAATATATTTTAGAAATATTGCAGATAATTTAAGTGCTAAAATTCAGTATACTGGTATCTACTACAAAAGAAAATGAATCTGACAATATTACAAAGCAGAAAGTAGTGCTGTTTGAATTATTAATAAAACCAAAATGGCAAAAATGGCGCGAGCTGAAAATACAGGATATTGCATGATATAATAACTCCATTTTGTTTTCAGTTTTAGTTAAATTACTGAAAATTTAATCGCATTATTTCAGTATGTACATGAATTGTCAAAATTTATATTAGATGATAAAGAAAGTAATTTGGAGAACATAAGCATTATCTAGGCAATTTGAGTTTTGAGGAAATTACCTACATACAACTTACTGAAACATGCAAAAACAGAATTGTGGCTACCCCAAGTACACTAGCAAGAATGGGAAACATGCATTGCATTCCTAATATAGATTGATAATATAGTATAGATAGGTATTTGGATAAAAATATTTCACTTACCATTGAAAGTATCGCCTATTTTTTCTAGTAAACCGAAGACACTTAACTTGTTTTTCACGTATTCGTCCATCTCTAGATCCAAAAGATGGGTAGAGACAGATGCAGATCTGAGAAAGCGAGAAACTTGGGAAAAATTTACTTTTCTTTAAAATTTCAAAAGGATTACCCCTCATATTATTTTTGCCGATGACTGCTAACTGGTGGCTGGCAGGCTGACCAAGTGCTCGCTGCTGCAGGTGCAGACGTGCAGAGTTGTCGCTTGGCGGTTGACACGTTACAATTTTTAAATCGCGCGTGGTAAAATTTGCTTCAAAAATATATAGTAGTTCGAAATAAGTAGTAAATCTTTTAACATTTTTTCTGTATTATAGAACAAATAATATCTAGAAGTCCTACTCAAAGTTGTATTTAATATAAAAATTGTTAGCAAAAATCTCCGATGGTTTGTAGTAACAGAAGTTCCAAAAATTTCAACTTCTTTTGCAGCTTGTCGCATCCTGTAAAACAAACTTCTTCGTGAAACACTACATACTTTTTACAACAAAGTTTACCAATATTTGAATTCAAAGATTGTACTTTCTGAAACGATTATCGTAGTAAGTGGCGCAAACAGATAACTATAATTTCTTAGTACTTTCTGCGATATTGACTATCTAATTTACATACACAGTACTACAACTAATGCTATAATTGTGTTAGCCCTTCGTACAAGAAAGAGACTACAATATTGTAGTAACATTTTGTTTGATATTTTTTTCCGTGATGGACTTTCTCTACACCCCTCAGAGCTTTTGCTCCGAATCTCACATTTCTACTTTTAAAAGCTCCTCTACTATCTACTTATTTTTTTAAAACTTTATTGATTTCAGAGATATTCTGGGTTAGTATTTTTAATTTGTCTTTATCTCTAGCCTGCAGAACAACTTTGCATTCTTTGCCGAACCAATTTTTCCCCATTCTTGTACTGCTGTGTTTAGTTTAGTGCTGATTTTTAAACATTATTCTTTAGTGCCTCCCATTCAGCCGTCCCCTTACCCGCACCCCTAACTTCTCTATTTGTTCTTCTAATTCGCATATGAATTGTATTCTTAATTCCCCAACTTTTAACCTTGTTCACGTTCAATTTCTTACTATATGGTTTTCCGACTTTTGTTCCCTCCTGGTAGCTGTTCTTTATAGACCAGGAAGTGATCTGGGTCAATGTCTGCCCCACTGCAGGTTTGAGCATCCGTTAAATATCAAGAGGGGATTGATTCAATGTTGCTGGCAGATCGTTCATTGGAAGTTTATTAGCTTTCATTTTAGTTCAGTAGGTAAAGTCCGTCCACGTTAACTTGGCGATCAGTTACATTCCTTGGGCTCGCCAAGTTAACGTGGTCAGACTGCATAATTGTCAGAATTATAGAACGATGGTGATTATAACAAGTAAAAGAAAATTTTTAGCACGAGGAGTTTTATCATTCTTTGCGATGAACAATTGCTATTCCTCTGGTTCCTTCTTCAATTATTCTTCTTCAGACTCCCCGCACCTAATTCTCATTCTTTTGGACTCCATACCAACATCCGCCTTCCTTATTTTTCTGATACCTCTATTGCTGCTTTATCTTTTCCTTCTTCTTCTTCTTCTTGTTCTCCACTTATTGCGTGTTTTTCCTTTGGTACCTACCTAGTTTACTGGTTCTCTGCGTTCGCATGGATGCAAAGTCGTTATGTTTTCTTCCGTTTGATTTTGTGAGTTAGGTACGTCATATTTCTTTTTTGAAAGCGTGAATATTATGAATTCGTGGGCGACATGTTAATCCGCCGTCACTGCATGCAGAATGAACCGACGGTGTGCATTTAATATTGTATTTTCCCACTTAAAAAACCCTACACTCAAAGGTACGTGCTTCGCTACGAACAAGTTTTTTTAGTGAGAGGAACTATACCTGTACAAACACAGGTGCGGCATCTAAAATGAATTATATAAACTAATTTCATGCCATCAGTCAAAATTTAAAGTGCACGAATTTATTTTTATATTCGAGTTCTTATGGTCCAACGTTATTTGAGATTCCGTTTAGAACTAATTTAAGTGTCCACAAAACAAATCCGACAATAACGCGTAAAGAATTTGGGAATATAAATCAATCTGCAATGGCAAGTACCCAGCTAAAAGTTCTAAAGTAAATTGTCCATACTTCTAATTTATTAAGTTTATACCTGACTTAGATATATGCTATTTACACGGTAATTTAATAAAAAAAAGTAAATATGACTTCATAAGTAAAAGGTTCCTACTAAGTTTATTTGAAATGTCAATATTGCCTTCCAGCATTTAAAAAACAGCTTGAGCCAATCATTCCAATACAAATTTTGAATTTTAACTTTCTAGTATCCCTAAAATTTCGGGGGTTGCTGCCAAAAGTCTACTAGAAACGTGTCATTTCTCAAGTTCTAAAACTGCAAGGTACATCTACTACGGTACGACTCAACCAAAAATCTTCACGGAAATGTGCCGAATAAAGTAGACAATATTAGATCTAGCGTTACGTTTGAACTTCTTGTCTCAGAAATGAGAAATATGACTGAATCGATATGATATGCCAAATGTGAATATAGAAGACTTACAGGGCACCTCGCAGGACACATGACGTTGAATTATCAACAAAGATGCTGGGCTGGTGAGAAGTGATTTCAACAAATGAGTAATGAGAATCTAGGGAGGAATTGCAGAAAGTAGAAACGGCTGTGTCCCATAAATTCTGTCCTGCCTTGAAACGAGAGTATAACACGTACCAACGTGGAACCAGAGATGGCATCTTCAATTCCTGGAGGTCCTCTAGAAATTAATTCTTAAGTGACCTTGTGTCTCGAAGTGCTAGATTTTATTTCAAAACAATGTTTATTTTTACTTTACGCGTAAGTTTATAATAATAAAGTATATAGGGAGTCCCACGGCGAGTGGTTCATTAGATGTGTTTGGAAACCCAAAGGGTCATAGGTACACCCCCGACAATTTCATTGCAGTGATAATGGATGAGAACTTTTCAATGAATTTATTAGCACAGTCAATTCTACTGAATTGTGTTGCCCGCTTTGTTATTTTAAATGGAATACCCGATATATGTAAAATTTTATTGACTCAATATTGCCAATTCGGTTATCGTTGAAGATAGAGTAGGGAAATCTATGACATGCTTATCAATACCTGGTATTTTGAAACCCCACACGCCAAAAGACAGTGACACAGTAATTAAACTCTACACGTGTTTCGCTGACACCGTCAGAATCCTCAGGACTGAACTTTCTTGGCGGAGTTTGGTATGCTTTTGACCTCCATTCCATCAAATCCCTTTTGGACAAAGGCTAATAGTTTCATCCCCTGTGACAATTGCCTTCAATACGTCCACAGAGTTTTCTCCACAGAACTTCAAAAGGAATCGAGGACATTCAAGATGACGCTGGCGCAGAACTGCTGAAAGATGTTTAGAGTTGACGAACGCTTGTTTCTGAAAGCCTCGACATTCATGATATGTCTTTCATCTTCAAGCGTTTACCGCCTAATACAAGGTCTGTTCTTGCGTTATCTTCCAAGGATTCCTGCCCCATTCTTGTTTTTTTCCAAGACTAATAAGACTTAAACTAATGTGTCTCCAAAATATTGATCTACTGCAATTAATACCTGGATCTACCTCAGGCAGAAAAGTTTTGGCGCTTACTTCGTATACGCCCATCTTCGTAAAGTTCTCAGTACGAAGACTGTTTGGATGCGTAGGTACCTCCATCCTACTTTTCCATCTATTTGAGAGTAGTAGTCTCATCTGGGCCTACACCTCTTTTTATTTGTATTTCCGACTCTAACATGCAGCGCACTCTTTCTAATGCCTCCCTATTGCTAACCTTGTCTACGCACGGTATTTTCATCATGCGTGTGTGGCATCACATTTCAAACGCTCGTATTCTTTTTAGATCCGCTTCTTCTATTGTCCAAGTTTCACAACCGTACAATTCCATATAATACTTCATACATACGTCTTTAAGAGTTTCTATAGTAACCGTTCCCGAGCATAAAAGTCGTTTCTTTTGTTAAACGGAACTCGACCTTGCGCTATTTGTTTTATATCTCTAGTGCTCCTACTATCGCGAGTTATTTGACCTCCTAAATGGCAGAAATCCTCGACTTCCTCTATCTTTTTATTTCCTACCTATTTGTATTTTAGTTTTAGTCCTATTTCCACACCTCCTACATACAAAAATCTTGGGTTGTATTTTTTTTTGATTTTCATGCCATAGCCCTCTGTCAAAACTGCTTCCATTTCTTTCTGAGTCATTCCTAATCCTTCTTTGCCGGATGCTAACTCTGCTATATCATCGGCGAATCTGGGCATGTTAATAGTTTTTCCCTTCATACATATTAATTACTGAGGCTGTTCTGTCCTTAACAATATTATTCGCATCTTCGATATAGAAGTTGAAAATCAAAGGTGACAAACGCACATCCCTGTCTTACTCTCTTCCGGATATCTATTTATCTTCGTTTGTTCTCAGTATGCGTACATTTCAAGTATCTAACATCTTGTAACTCTAAACTTGTAACCTATATATTAGCTATTGCTCAAAACAACATAGTTTGTGTTCATCTCTAGAAAATGTGCGTGAAGTTGGATTGACCCATCTCTCAAAGCTAAGTTTCTCATTTGCAGCATTTAGTGCTCAATTTGTGCTAATTTGTGCTGCTGTTCCCGTAATTTGTGCTCGTCAATTTTCCGAGATATTAATAAAACTCTATGGGTTAATTCAACTTCACGCTGATTAACCCACCTCTAATATTCCATTTTGGTTAGTGCAGTCATTTAGTGCTCAATTTGTGCTAATTTGTACTGCATAGTTTCCGTAATTTGTGCTGGTCAATTTTCCTAGTTATTAATAAAAATCTATGGGTTAATCCAACTTCACGCTGGTTAACCCATCTCTATGGATTTAATTTCTGGCTTAACCGTCCTAATGTCATACGACACCCTTCCGTTTTGTGGAATTCGTAAATTATTTGTCGAATTTTGCACAATTCGTAATCTTGGAGATCTGTAATTGGGCTTTTTCTTGGACGATTCTTCCTTGAAATTGAAAACTTTGCTTCACCATTGTTTCGTGCACTACCTTCACCTTCTCCTTACCGAAATACCCATCACTTCCAATGTCTTCATTTTAATATCTGCCAATGTGTCCGTCTCACTTTTTAAATTCTTAAAGTAATTGAACACACGATAAACATATTCTCGTGCTTGACTGCGAATAACACAGTTAATAGTGAATGACATTTTACAAATTTCCGTAAACACGAGCCGAACCGTAAACTAGACGCTACGCCACTGACATGGGTACCTTATTAGAAATCTAAACGAAGGCGGTGCGGTGCGGTGATGCAGAGTGCAACTACGTCTAGTGCGCATCCCCACCGCTCGCCATCACTCGATCGGTTTACTGTAACTTCTTATTGATTGCAAATGTCAAATTTTCAAAGATTATATAATCTGTACAGACATTTCGTGAAATGTCCGATTACACCATGTGGCTACGACATAATATAACTCCGACGTAGGTAGCTATAAACAAGAAGTAAGTTGTTTATGGTTTCCATTAGGTTTAAGCTAATATGCGTATTTCTATTTATTTGAATGCCAAATGTGAGCGAAACTTTTAATTATTTATCTGGAAATAATACTTTAAAATTGTCTTGAGGGTTCGTTTATAGCGTTCAAATTAAATTATTATTTATAGGGAATGCGCATTACAGAACGTCAACACGATTTGCATTTTGGAGGTGTAAAAAAAACTAAAGCTAAGGGAACGCATTTTTGAAACAGACCATTTAGTTGTCCTCGCACCAGACGCACGCATTTTTTTGAAAAAATATGATGTAAAAACAAGCAAAATATATCAAACCCGTATGGGAGCAGAACTCGTCTAGCCGTAGGAGAACAAAATGGCAGTTCTGTACGATACCCGCACACCCACCGAAACCGTTGGCGTCACTAGCCGATAACGATGTACTTAAATGTCATTTTACCGACATTAAGTAATGCGCACGTCAGACCGTATTGGAACAAAATTTCAGGGGACCGTCGGCCGGAGCAGCAGTCACTCCCTTATTTATATCAGCCGAAACCCTACTTTCACTGGACTACCCTAAAATAGATTTTGGTTAAAATCTCGGTAAGTTAACGAACACAACTTTCCGGACTTACAGCACAAATTAGCACAAATTGGGCACTAAATGACTGCACTAACCAAAATGGAATATTAGAGATGGGTTAATCAGCGTGAAGTTGGATTAACCCATAGGGTTTTATTAATACCTCGGAAAATTGACGAGCACAAATTACGGAAATTGCAGCACAAATTAGCACAAATTGAGCACTAAATGACTGCACTAACCAAAATGGAATATTAGAGATGGGTAAATCAGCGTGAAGTTGGATTAACCCATAGAGTTTTATTAATACCTCGGAAAATTGACGAGCACAAATTACGGGAACCGCATCACAAATTAGCACAAATTGAGCACTAAATGCAAATGAGAAAACTTAGCTTTGAGAGATGGGTCAATTCAATTTCACGCACCTTTCTAGAAATTACATCTAACTGAAGAACCTAGGTACCGAAAACGCGGTTTATCTTGTGGTATGCTGAAAAACAGGATTTATACTGGTAATAAAACGCGTGGAAATTGCAGATTACGCTCTATTTCTTACGTCGCGTCGTCATGTCAATACTTAAAACATAAGTTTAATGCATATTTCAGTAATAAACATGTCCTGAACTGCAAACCAAATGCAGAAGCTGCATCTAGGCGCCTGTACATCAAGTGTTAAAAACACCTAGTGCATTAAGGGCGTTACAAATATGCGATGAAATTATTACCCTCTCAATTGCACCCGTCCCTCTTTCTGAATAAACAAGGACGGTAATTAATAGCGCCTATTTTTAATGCATAGCATGATTTACTAAGCCCAGGATTATTATAGGGAAAAATGGAGGAGTAGAATATCATATCGTAATTGTTTCATTACTAGTTTAACTATTAAGGCGGTGTCTCTACTAATTTAAGACTTGTAATTGCTTACGTTTAGTGATACTACCACCACGTGTTCGATTAAGGCAGCGGAGCGCATCGATATTTAATACGTCATTTTATAAATCACGATAGCGCCAGGGAGATTCCCATTACAAAGTATGAAATGAATCAAAAGAGCAATTATACCGATTCACTTCAAGATAAAATATTAATTATGTTGCGGTTTTGTTTGTTATTCAGCTATCAGTTTCAAAAATGGAAGATTAACTGTGCTGTTAATATAAAAATGAATTAATAATTTCAAAAAAGTGTTAAATTGATACTGCTCTGAATTATGGATTTTGCCATTGTAAACGTTTTTCATGCAGCTGAATACGGAGAAGTGCCCGAGTAGCATGCGGTCCTCACAAACAGCTTAAAATCGTAGTAATTGTGCGAATACGGGGTGTTAAAAATAACGTCGAAATTTTCTGCAGCGTGTAGTTCTCATCAAAATAAAAGAAAAAAATAAAAAGTTTATAAACATTTGGCCTAAAACAAAAAAGCGTTATGGGGTGACACCCTTTCAGTCCCCAAAAGGCACACCGATGATTTTAATAATCAGGAATGAACCAGCACGCTTTACTTAGCTCGAAAAATCAATTATGTGTCCAATAAGTTGTCGCTTTATCATTTACCGTTGTGCAACCAATTTATTAAAAAGTTCAATTTCATCTGAACCTTTTTAAGATCTGGTTATCTTGAGGAGTTGAAGATTAAGGAGTAGTGCGACATACTAGACATACTAGAGTCGGAGATAAATAAAAAGAGGTAGGGGTAGGCCCAGATCAGACTACTACTCTCAAATAGTTGGAAATGTATGATGGAGGTACGCGTCCAACCAGTCTTCGTACTGAGAACTTTATGATGATGCGCGTATACGAAGTAAGCGCCAAAACTTCCCTGTCTGAGGTAGATCCAGGTATTGCAGTGGATCAAAATTTTGGAGACACATTAGTTTGTTTTATGTCAATTAGTTCATCAGGATGCCAGAAGTTACGAAAATTGAGTATCGAGCCGTTATCAAATTCCTTACTCGAGATGGGGTGTTCGGGGAAAAATCACCTCCTTATTCTGTGGAAACAGATTGGTCAAAACGGTTTCGTATTAGGCGGCCAACGCTTGAAGATGAAAGACATATCATGAATGTCGAGGCTTTCAGAAACAAGCGTTCGTCAACTCTAAACATCTTTCAGCAGTTCTGCGCCAGCGTCATCTTGAATGTCCTCGATTCCTTTTGAAGTTCTGAGGAGAAAACTCTGTGGACGTACCTATTGAAGGCAATTGTCACAGGGGATGAAACTATGAGCTTTTGTCCAAAAGGGATTTGATGGAATGAAGGTTAACAGCACACCAAACTCCGCCAAGAAGTCCTGAGGATGCTGACGTTGTCAGCGAAAGACGTGTCTAGTTTAATTACTGTGTCACTGTCTTTTATCGTGTGGTGTTAACTTATTAAGAATTCGTAGTGACTTAGGAACCTCTTGTATAATCACTGTGGGTATGGTTGTTTGGATAGTGACAGTAACCAGCACCCATGTTTGCCTCTATTTTGTTCTGAATTGTATTTTCTTAAACTGAAGATGGGTTGGTTATTTAAGAACCCGAAATCATGGTTCTCTGAATGCCATACTGAAAACCAAATATTTTATAGAGAAAATTAAGATAAAAATAGTAATCTATTGTTGCAACCATTTTCTATCTATCATTCTACTAAGTCTAAAAGTCGCAACTGCTATAATTCAAGAAGCTGATAAAATTATTGTCCTAACTGTAAAATTTAAGGATTTCCTAAATTATTAAGTCCTATCTCGTCTGTTCTAGGCAAATTTGTCCTATCTACCTACGTTGCTGTAGTTAGGACATATTAGTTTTGTAGCATATCAAGATTTTCATGATGTGGTGAAGTACTCAAATTCTGCAAATGTTAATATCCAGGGTGATTCCAAAATGGCGGATTTCCTCTACAGTACGTTGTAGGGGACCTTAAATGTAGCCTGGGAAAAATGTTTAAAAAAATCTTAATTGTTAATTTACTGAGTGAGGAGGGTGGGAAATAAAAAACCCATATTCTTTATTTTTTAGAATCTTGAAGGATAATATCATTTTCAATAAAAAGTTATGTCCTGTAAGACTGCGTGCAAAAAAAGAATGCATGCAGTGTCTAATTTACTTGTAATTTTAATTTTGAAAATCTAAATCTTTTTATCCGTATGATTTGAAAATGCATTTGGCAACGATGATATGATTTTGCATAGTTATCTGACGTTTTGTATTAATTTATTTTGACCTGTCATTTTGAAGTTTTGACTTAATTTTGTTAAAAATGTATACCTACCAATCGTGAATATGCAGACATGTTGCTGATATTGGGCGAATGCCATAATAACGGGAATGAAGCTGTAAGAGTTTCCCATGTAACACTGGCACGTTAAATAGACGTATTTTTTACGAAAATGTCGTAGATATTTGGTCATAATATATTTTAAACTAAAAATATACGTATTATTTATCCCATTTATCTCTAGGACCCCAAATAAATACCAAAAATAAACGTTTTTTGTGAACGTCTAATATATGTTGTTATATAGGCGTTAATAAACTGTTTTATATTTACCTATAATAGAATATATTTTATTACATGATCGATATATTATGACGGCAATTATTATTTATTTATTTACGTGGATGAGCTTCATCATATCCACGTGCCGCCTGCCGCAGGTAAATGTAATGTACTTTTGTTCTAAGTAAGAACATATCTCTAACACAACGAACTAATCGCCGTTGACCGCACATTTCTAACCTAATGACAGTTGACAATTTGACTTTCAACTCATAGGATTACTAATAATGCTATGAGCGGCCGATAGGTGGCGGAGAGCTAATTTTTCGGAGTTGGCGCTCCCTTACCTATGTGGCCCGCTCGCCTTTATAGATTAGAGGTTTCCTTTGGTTTGTTCGCATACAGCTGCACCGTACTGATGAGCTCCAATAGAGCGAAATCATGATATGCGGTTGTTGTGTGCGAACAAACCAAACTTTCCTTCTTTTCTTATTTTTCTAAAAATATTTAACTGGTGAGAAGTGATTTTCAAAATATTAATTGGGAAAATGATAAAAAATGTTTTCTGGTTCTTGAAAAAACTAATGATGAGCGATTTAGGACCAAACAAACTATTTTCTTTCATTTCATCACTATTTCTGCTTCGAAAAAAAGCGTTTAATATAGACAAAGAATATACGTCAAACGTAAACGTTAAGCATATACAAGATATATACGTAAATTAGACTGTCATCCTCACAAATATTTCTCGTCTACAGTATACGGTATATAGACAACTTCTGCAATGTGTTTTAGACGTTTTCTATATTAGTTTGTGCTACATGGGTTACGCGCAAAGGTACCCCAATAGAAGACATCCTTATGCAAATGTTAAAGCAAAGGGTTAGAGAGACTGTACACATGTTGCCAAATTTACCTTTTAGTTTTTTGCTCATAACTATAAAACAAAAGCAGTTATAATTTTTTGAACATTTTTCTCAAACTGCATTTACGATCCCCTACAACAT
This sequence comes from Xestobium rufovillosum, assembly GCA_963966045.1. Taxonomy (NCBI): domain Eukaryota; kingdom Metazoa; phylum Arthropoda; class Insecta; order Coleoptera; family Ptinidae; genus Xestobium; species Xestobium rufovillosum. The sequence goes on along the minus strand of OZ014493.1, from coordinate 25,395,919 downwards.
GCTGTAAAGGAAATCCGCCATTTTGGAATCACCCTGTAGATGAAATAAGTTTACAGTACTTCTTCAATTTTACAGATTACATGCCCAAATGTGAACTAAAAGATATAATAGTTTGTCCTTATTTTGAAAAGGTTCTAGATATTTATTAATTTAAAACTAATTTATTGAATATGTATATTTCAAAAATTGATGGGTATTGTATTGATGAAAAACTAGTGTAGCGTGCAAGAGTTCAGCTTTAGACAAAAAGCAAAGTTTAAGTACATTCAAAGTTAAAATATCATATTCCGATTAGTTGCCTAAAGTTCTAGAAACAATTACCAGCAGTAACTGTCAGCGGATATGAAGATGGCGATTAATCAGGTACCTATTAGTAGTTGATGTTAGTACCTACATACTTTTGTAATGCAATGTTTTTTACGGTACTGTACCTATTTAATTGTTTTATAATGCAAGTTAAGTTCAATGAATTATTTGTAATATTAATTATTTGTAAGTTATCTCTACACGTTTTGGTCACGTGTTGACGTGTTAAACTTTTTTACTCCTGAGGATACTGAATGTTGTCAGTGAAACACGTGTCAAGTTTAATTAGGTACTGTGTCATTGATTTGACGTGTGGGGTTAACTTATAAAGAATTCATAGTGAATTTTCGCCAAAGTTCCAGATTCAACCAGGGTGATATCCTTCATCTACCACAACTCTGTGTGCTGAGCTTTAAGAAAAGGGAGTGACTACTGCACAGTCCGGCCGCTTGCGCATTACAGAATGTAACCTATATTTGGCATTTTGGAAGTGTAAAAAAAACTAAAGCTGAGAGAACACTTTTTTTAAAATAGACCCTTACTTGCCCTTTCGCACCAGACACACGCATTTTTTGGCAAAAAGATGATGTAGAAACAAGCAAAAAATACGGACCCGAGCGGGTGCAGAACTCGTGTGGTCGTAGGAGAACAAAATCGCAGCTTTGTACCATACCCGAACACCCACCGAGGTTGTTGGGGATGAGTTTTAATAACGAAGTTCTTAAACGTCATTTTACTGATATTATGTCGACTGTCCTGGAACAAAATTTAGAAGTGACCGGCGGACTGCTCAGTAGTCACTCCCTTTAGAAAATCCCAGTTGTTGGGCGACACTTCTGATACTTGTGACAGGATTTTCTTCAATTGCGTTTAGAACGTTCTCTTCCATCTGTGGAGTCCTTGTGTTTTGTGGACAGTCTCTGTTTGCTCCTGCCAATGGCATCAATTATACATTTTCTCGTTCTCTTTGGTCAAGACGTCTGTCTTCTGTTTGGGAATCTTTCTCCATAAACTTGGGTTGCTTGGAAAGCAACAATCTGACATTCTCCTAAAATAAGCATCATATCGGTTTACTCGTTATTTGTGAAAAATCGTCATTCGAATACTTTTTGCGAAAAAAATCGAGAATTTGAAGTCTCAAATTTATAAAAATGGAAGCACATGTACCTATAGTCTGATTTATTACTCATCCCGGTGATGCGATGTGATGTTGCCATGTGCTACCGCGATATGAAAAATGTCTGCAGCATTTATTTATTAATTAGCAATTAAGTGCTTTTCGAAAATTTTTAAATTTGGAAACAATAAAAGACATTACTGCCTACAAATAGAGTGGATTTAACAGTCATCATCTTCAATTTTAAGGAAATTGAAAATGATAACTTCGATTCTTCATACCTCACAAATTTGAGTAAAAAGATTTTTTTAACATTTTCCCACGCCTGCGCCTGTTCAACTGTACCAAATAACACAACACAAATATTTTCCGCCATTTTTGGTACACCCTGTACATCTGGCAAAAACCTAAAATTTTACTCCAGTTTTCGAAACAAATATAAAATTAGCTGACATACACATATATTTCGTGTGAGCATAGATAATGAAAAAAACGAAGAAAAGTGGTTAGGTAAATTTCTAAGAAAGAATATAAAAAAACCTTAATATCTCGAAATTGTTAAAATGGAGATAGGACCTCTTGTCTTTGGACGGCAGATGTATTTGATTTTAGGCATTTAGATAGGTATGCATTTTTAAAGAAATTTGAACAAAAACAGTTCATATCTAGTGAAAAATGTCCTCATTCTGCAGATGTTTTGATAAAACTGGCTGTATAACCGTGTAAATATTGAATGCATTTTATCTCAAAAGAAATGTATTGGACAAGCGTTGCTAATTTTCTTAATTTTTGAAAATTCAATCGTTAAATTTGATTATACAAGGTGTCACAAAGAAAGTAAGCCAAGTTATCAACCACATATTATTTGACCGAAAATAATGGGACTTGATGCCATTTTCCCTTGAAATGTTTTTCGGGCAAAAGTCACTGTCAGGCCTTGAACTTCGTGTAGAATATTCGCAAGTAAATAGTAGAATACCAAATAAGGAGGGTGTTTGAAAGACGGAAAATTACAAATGTTAGTTCCCAGTGATATTTCTCGTAAAATTGTGAGGCTGAATCCGGAAGGCCATGCCTGGCTCTTGCTTGAATCACGCAGGTTTTTAATATGTCACCGACCCAGTGTTATGCAAGGTTTAGGAAATGGATAAAATCGTAATTCCAAGCGATAACTCTGCTATCACCGTTGAAGTCACGAAAACACAATGTTTGGATGCTCCATACTTTTTTACTTCCGAACTACCTAGTACTCATTTGGCACATTTGCAATAAAATATTGGTGTATAGACCAAAGAATTTATATAAATACATGCAAACAAAACGTCGTGGCCCGAAATTGTCATGGCGCGACCGCGCATGCGTATCAGCAATTTTTTATAATGAAAAGCCCTATTAAATTTAAAACTCTTTCTGGTGAAATTGCAAACCTCTTAGCTTTAATTACAATATTTTCCCTTTCACAGTACGTATCATCTATACGCTAAAAAGAAGTACAAAAATTTCAACTGATTGCAGTATAAAACAGAAACAGCTGTTTATAAAATTTGCATCATTTTTAGTTCTCGATTAATATTATGAAATATTATTTTCTGTACCAATTATCGTTGTAATTTTCCTTTTCGTTTCACAAATTTACATGGTCGTTACCTACACGTAAATTAAGCGGAAGATAATCCGAGAGGTTCCTGACCCTTACTTTTAAAGCACTGGTTTTAAAATCGAGCAAAAAGAAAGGGGAACATTGAACGAACCTGGTCCGGTTTGTTAAGACTGGAGAACTCGGATCCTGCTATCGATACATATATTTAGAACACGTGCTAAAAGGGTTAATTAATTTTAATGATTGTGTATACTTTGATAAATATGGAAGAAACCTACTATTTGTAGTTGCATTAAAAAGGTAAAAATGTTATGAGTTCGCGATATCACTGGTCCTATAAATAGTAATGGGTGAAAATGAATTGTTTTTGCTTTCAACTGTTATCTTACAACAGGTTGTCTCACCAATTACTTTTCTTCAATTTTTTTAGAAATGGCTGGAAATTTTGAAACACAGTAAGAAATACTTTCTAGCATTATTAGAGGGAAGTCCGATGGTTAATTTATTTCCACCTTTTCTTCTGTACCTATATATGCTTGTATGTATAGAATAATCAGTTCTGCAACGAATATTTAGAAAGAAACCGGAAATTAGTATAATAAGGTAACACAACTTTTTCAAAGTATGTGAAAAATTGAGACGTTGGTTTCCGAGAAATTAATAATTTATTATATTTGTTACCATATAATAAAGCATTCACGAGTTGATTTTTGCACAGAACCTGCAAAATAGTCTGTAGCACCATATTCCAAACACCAAACACTAGATAACAACGTACCTAATTACAACATATTCACCGTGCTGTATTAAAAATTATTTTTAAAATATCTAAAAAGTGCGAACTCTCGATCGTCGGCAATAGAAATCTTACGAGACCTAATGACTGCCGATGATACAGTGACGTCATACCTCGAACTTCTGCGCATTCCAATGCCGATATTTACTCTAAAGCGTTTAGTTATGAACACGGGGTTTTTAGGTATTTTATCTCTGCAACATAATTATGTCAAAATGTAATTTTAGTCTGTATTACTTTTTTCGAACAACTAGGCCATATAATGCGTGGAAAGTTAAATCATTCGTAAATTTTCGCATGCTTGACTTCTTTATTCAAATGAAGCAGGCAAAGTGAATTTTTGGTTTAAGTTTATTAGAAAAAGGTTTATATTTTGTGAACGTGTGTGTTTCAGTGCTGCCATTCTGTTCACTGCAGTTTTATAACTTATATCGACGTTTCTTTAATATTTTAATTTCAATATTGCTCTTTCATAATGGAATAATTGATCTTTATGATGCTGCGAAGAAAATACTTTGATTATCCGGCTATAGTTTGCACTTTGTTGCTATATATATGATAAAATGAAGACTAATAGCAAATATTAACGCCAATTTATTTATAATTCCAACCTTACTGGAACAAATTGAAGTTGAATTTCCAGGTGGATGAAAGTAAATAGCACAGACTGTAGAATCGGATGGTTAGTTCCACTTTTATAGTGACATTGGCTGTTTCAAGCATTGTGTTGCAAACCATGTTTTTTTCCATCGTAGGTTTGCAGTACAGTTGTCCAAAGCATGTAAACAGCGCGCAATTGAAGAATGTCTTTATTGCAGTATTGCAAGACCGGTTTGGTTGAGTGGCCGTTCTTTGCTGCTCGAGGCTCGCGATATCTTTAGTGTCCTTCAGAAGGTCACTGGCTTGTTTCAGTTTCAACTCCCGTCATCACTACACTAGCGTATCGGGGATGCATTCGCTCGTTTAATTGGTCGCATGTGGCAGTATAATCCGGGTTGCCAGACGTCCTGCATACTCTGTGACAGTCCTGCGTCATTTCATTCACCTACCCATGGAGATAAAAGTCCGATGGACTTAAATATTCTTATTTCAACTAGCACGAAGGTAAAAGAATATAAAAAGTAAGAAGTACGTTTAGTATACAGCAAGCATTAGCGCTGTTAGTACAGAACGTCTACAAGTTAAATAACGCATTTTATTAACCTTATATCTTACTTAAACAGGTAATATCTAGTTAGTATTTGTAATTACAGAATCCCATCATCACTAAACAATGACATTTTACAAGTTTCTCATCGTGAAAACACAGTTTTTGAAATCCGCAGACCACCAAGCCAGTGCAGAATACCCATAAACTAACTTATAGATGGTATTCTAAAATAGGTACTCTAAGTTCGTGCTTTAAACAGACCTTGCACAAACTCAAACTGCTATTACACTATATTTAATGACCTCTGGCGGCAACTAATGAAAGGAATGCCAATAAAATATGCCCGGGGTAAAATTTCTTATAATCTTTATAGAAGGCATAAATTTCGAAGATTCATAATCGTAAAATGTTGGTTTTAATGAATCGAATTCGATTCGAGGAGATTTGTATCGTTATGAGGTTACTATTATTAGCTAACAGAAAAAGTTTTTTATATTAAATGTATAAATAAATAAAGTACACATTTCGTTTTTCCCCGATTATTCTTAGTTCATTAAATGTAACAGATACTCTGTATCTGTTTATTGATGTCTTGCTGTAGCAGTGCTGCATCCAAAGAAAGTACGCTGTGAACTATTTCTGCTCTCAATTATCCCATTCTTTGAATTTATTATACCTACTAACGTATATGTCTCAAAAGCTTTGGCACAAATTACTTTATTAAATTTTAATACACAAATATAATTTTATTTACAATCCAATTGTATGCAAGAATTAACAATATTATAAACAAAAAAAATTAACAACTCAAATTAAATGAAGGGGTCCGTGCTCCTCCACAAGGCGCAACTTTCTGCGGACATCCCGGATTAGGTTTTGAACAGCTTCGATATCTTTGCTTTATATTTTACATTGACTGGACAGTTTTTTACGTTGTTGGTATAAAACCGAGTATAAAAGCCATCATTTCCCTTCATCTCCGAATTGCCCAGTGTAAAGTACCTTTTATCACCCATAACAATGATTCTGTCGTTTGCAAAATGGATCCGCCTTAATGCCCGACAACATCGGGGTATCCGTGCCAACTGGTTTTCCGTAAATTTAGGGCATTTTTTCGTTGAATTTTGAGCAACTTTTGCTAACGGTTTCTACACTTATCTTTTTTAGCTTGCGAGATAAAAAATTATTTCTGCAGTTTTGACCGCTAACAAACGTTTTAGAAATTCGCTATACCTAACTCTTGTTAGATATAAGCCAAAAACGTGAATGGCGGCTCATATTGTAACTGGAAGATGCCTCTATCAATGGACTACATATTTTGAAACTGTAATTTTATACACTCGGTGTATAGGAAATTGTAATATTTCAGTGTCTTTTAGAATACTTACGTCATATTTAATTTTTTTAAATATTATGGCATACTTTTTATGCCACGCACCGATTGACTGTATAATTTATTTTTAAAAAAATATTATAATATGACCCTATATCTAAAGCAAGTCGTTGTTGTGTTATTTACGTAATTTTGTAAAAAATTGCAATATTCTAGTGTCTTTTTGAATAGGTAAGTTACCTGTATTTATTTGTATTTAAATATTATGGCATACTTTTTATACCACGTAACGATTAACTGGATAATTTACACACAGTAGATGGATCAAGAACTTTGACGTAAATTCACTATGAATTCTTAATAAGTCAAAGTTTTCATGGAACTATTTTGAGCATGGGGGAGAGATGGAGTTGGTTTCTTGTGTGAGAGGAGTTGATGAAGAAACCCTATAGGTTTATCGATTCTCTTCACTTTAGGAGTGGGGGTTGCGTATTTATAGCAATGTAATTTAAGTTTAGAGAGATTAATCTTCAACTCCTGAAGATGCTGACGTTGTCAGCGAAACACGTGTAGAGTTTAATTACTTTGTCACTGTCTTTTGGCGTGTAGGGTTAACTTATTAAGAATTCATAGTGGATAATTTACTAAAAAAATTATTATATGACAGGAATTTGGTGCAGAGAATTTTGAAAAGACACCATATGCACAATTATAAATTGTTTTGACTTTTGAGCGAACTCTTCCTGGTGAAAATCCAAGAAGACAACAAAGTCCAATAATATTTTATTTTTATGCCGATTATATCCGCGCAGCGACATCTAGATAATTCTAAGAAAATGCTGAGTAATATTAAGAGCTGCATCTGAAGTAAAGTGGATAGGCGTTCTAATTGTTTCTTCAAACCACCATTGTCAACAAAAGAAAAGTACCGTAATTTTTAGCAAACTCCAGTAAATATCTCAAATAAATACCTTTCCCTAAAAGTAATAATTTATGCCAAGTCATGAACACCAATATTTTAATGCTTGAAGAATTAATTGCACTGCTGTGTAAATTATTTGGAACTATTAGGTAAAACCAACTTAAAATAATTTAGGTATACCGTTTATTAATACGTATGGTAATGTACTGAAATATGAACCTGTCATTTCTAATTTTACGGCATTTTAAAGTGATTTGAATGTCTGAAGGTCAGTTGTGTCAGACATTATGCTTAAAGGAACAAAACACGAAAATATAGTACATTAATAATAATGTTTTCAATATTATTGATAATAGTACTGATCGTGTAAAATCTCGGACTAATGCACCATGTTACTCATAATTATTTCTCTCTGAAACTATGCTTCGTACGCAAAAAACAAAAGAGAGATTTTTTCTTGTAAATAAAACAAAGATTCAAATATTTTGCAACATATCTGTGTAAGTCAGTACCATAACATAGTTTCGGTAATAAATGTGGTCTCCCCACCTCGTATCGACGCCACTGGTGAGAGTACAAAACTCAAAATTTATAAATTAGTAAATAACTTCAATAAATTGTTATACCCCAAATTTCAAATAAATACCTCTCATAGTTTTCAAGATATGAAAAAAGAAATTAATTTTTTTAAAGAAATTTTAACACCTTGTATCTGGCTTAGCCGGCATTTTTGGACCTACGTTAATTAAGGTTTTTCGCATTATTTTTAAGTACCTATTCTATCTACCCGAGAATAGGGTTTCACAAGATTCTTGATTTCCAAGATTTCTTGTCTTGATCTAGTCTTGATTCAAGACAAGATCAAGACAAGAGTAACTTCTAAAATATCAAGACAAGACAAGACTCTCATGGTCAAGAAATTGTCAAGATCAAGACATGTTTCAAGAATTTCTTGATCTTGAAAGTCAAAAAATACAAAACATAACTTACATATGAAATTACACTTATTTATGGATAAATGGCCTAATCTAGAATAATCTTGCAAAAAAACAGAATTTATCTTAAGCCTCATCGTAACTATATGCAAAGGGCATCAGCTAAGTCGGCGCGGTTGGTTTTTTGTTAGCAGAGTACCTATAGCGAGACCTATAGTTTTTTGCAGTCGGCTCTAAATCACGAGTGCCCACCCACTTTATGCGTCGCTGCATCCGCGCTGCATCCCTGTTTACGAAGTGACATAATGTAGTCAAAGTGCACGTGCCGTTTGCCGCCTACCGACAGTCGGTCAGCATCAAAATTCAAAACAACCCTTTTTGTCATCTTCATGAAGTTGTTAGTTCGAAGACTGGTTGGAAGCATACCTCCATCCTTTCCTATTCCATCAAAGTAGAACCTCCTACATCTCCAACTATTTGAGAGCAGTAGACTAATCTGGGCCCACCCCTACCCCTTTTTATCCCTATCTCCGACACTAGTATGTCGCGAACTATCCCTTCGTGTCTCAAAAGGTGTCCTACTATCCTATCCCTCCTATTCTTTATTGCCTTCCATACCTTTCGTTTTTCCCCAACCATAACTCTTTCTAATACCTCCCTATTGCTAACCTTATCTATCTAGGGGATCTTCATCATGCGCCTGTAGCACCACGTTTCAAATGCTTCTATTCTCTTTTTTTAACAAATAATCAAGACAAGAAATATCAAGATTTCTTGAGTCAAGACAAGAATTGGATTTCCAAGAAGTTTACAAGACAAGATAAAGAATATTAATTTCTTGTCTCGATTTTCAAGACAAGACAAGAAAATGTCATCAAGGCAAGAAATCTTGTCTTGATGAAACCCTACCCGAGAAGTTTGTTTCACTCATTATAGATCACCCTGCATGTACTGCATGTAATATGGGGTCACGAAATTACGACATATGAGCAAAATGGAAGAATTTTTTGTTCAGTTTAGTATCAAATCTTGTTATCCTTGTATCATGTTACCATATAATGCTCTTTTCACCACTTTTGGCAGCGGCATTATTAGCGCATTGCTTTTATTTTCAATACAGTATTTTCTTATTGGTTCAAATTTTGAAAATGTTGGATTTTGTTTGATTGACGACGAATGAGTTGGATTGTCAATATAATCTTGTTTGTTTTTGTTTTTTTCGAAAGAAGCTTCCGTTTGTCTACCAAAATTCTTACAATTTTCTAATTCTATTATCTATGATTTCGGACGGTTGGGTGGGTTTCCTTCGTGCGTTTAGGTTTTGTTAAGTTAAATATGAAGCCTAATAGGCATCACATATTAATAAAAACAAAAATAAAATGCATCAGCTGCATTATTTTACTAATCAATTTCATAGATCGCCTACTACGCAAGGCGAGAAATGGACTCCGTTAGCAAAGGCCGGAATGTCTGAAGCTTTTTGATCCACGTCAAGTTGTTGACGTGAATCAAAATGGGGTGGGGGGAGATATTGAAGGTTATGCGAATTATTTCAAAAGTACTTCAGAGTTTTTCAAACTTTTGTAGGAAAGTTATAAGAAACTTGGAGTAAATGACGACGAATATGGAAGAAGTTATGGTAACTGTTAAAGCTCTTTGTATCCATCCCATCAATTAGGATGTAAAGATGAACCACTTAAATAAAAAATAAATATTGCTAATTTTAAATTCAACAACTTGAGAGCTCTATTAAGAAAGTCCGTTAGTGTCTAACATGAGTTTGCTGTGCGTTCTTTACATCAAAGGTCTTACTCCGAAATTCTGCATAATGCAACTATGAAGTGTAGGAATTTGTTTACTTACATATAATATTAACCGTTCGTTCGTCTGCGGTCTTAATGCATAACCGGTAATCACAAAATAGTTGGAATACATGTCGCAAATCGGTTACAAATAAACACGCCTGTATTCCTCCGCAGAAAGTCCTATAAATCTTAATTCTACGACCTGTAAATCTAATCTGATTTAACGCATGTGCTTTACCAGTTATCTAAGGTATGTACTAGGTGTGTGGTGATGTTGACAGGATCAGATAAAAACACCATATAAACAACCCAGCATTCAAATCTACGACCATCATCGTTATTCAACATAAGGAGAATGAATTTATGTGTCCCATAAATGCTATCGTTCTAAATATTTCGATCTGCCGCTGCATGCGGATTTAATTGGATGAAAAGTTTATCACGCACGTGATACGCATAAAGTACCTATAACCGGAAGAATAGGGCAATGTTCTAAATCAGCGCAGGAAACGCGAATGCTGATCGCATTAAAATGAATGGACGCGAAGAGCTTCTTCTTCACTATACCCTTGCTTTACCCCTTCGGCGATGAAGTCCTCTGTTTCTGTCGTTCCATCCAATTCTTCTTCATAATACCCAGCTTTACACATTTTATTATATCGCACCCCCATCAAATTTATTTATTTCTAATGTGACCCCGTCTTCTCATGCTTGTTATTTTTCGGAATAATATCATATATATGATTTTGCATGATCTGTAAAAGTTATGATACTTCACCAGAGAATAGGGAACCACACCCGCGGCGGCGAAGTTGATGTTTATTGTTGTGCGTCGTTGGCTTTAAAATGCAGATTCTATGCTGCAACTTTAAATTTAAATTGATAGATTAAACATCGGTACGGAGAATAGGTCTAGCGCCAGCCTTGAAGAGCAATTGCTGTGCGGCCTGCTGTAGTTTGTTTAGTGGTCAAAACACCCACCTGAAAAGTAGGAAACCCGTACCTATTTAAGTCCCATTTGCGTGACGTCACATTCTTCAACATTTGCGTTATATTTTCACTTAAATACTTTCATATTGTGTGAGGCAGAGTTTTCCTTCTTAATAACCACTCTTTACCCCACTTGTAACGACATTTTCATCTTTTCTGTGTTTCTACAAGTGCCGGCGCCACTGTAAACAATTATTTGCTACCTGACATAGTACTATAGTACACCTGAACAGCTGTCAATCAAACGAGCCTACAGTTTGTTGGGTTTAAATTTCAAACAGTCCGGTTGGTGTGATTTGACCCGTGCCGTTAAAACCGTGAAACAAGTAATAAAATTCAAAATTTTAAGTAACCCCCGACACAACGCCTGAACAGATCTTCATAAATTATAGCTAAGAACCATCTCGATCACGTCAGCTTTCAAACAAAAAAAACCGCATCAAAATCGGTCCATTCGTTTGGGAGCTACGGTGCCACAGATAGACACACAGACACACAAACACACAGATACACAGACAGACACGTCAAACTTGTAACAGCCCTCTTTTTGCGTCGGGGGTTTAAAAGAACGGAGTGTATAGGGTCCTTGCCAGTCTGTCGTAAATTCACTATGAATTCTTTATAAGTTAACTCAATGCGCCAAAAGTCAGTCACGCGGTTATTAAACTCGACACTTGTTTCGCTGACAAAGTCAGCATCTTCAGGAGTTGAAGATTAACTTCAATCTTCAATTACTGTGTCGCTGTCCTTTGTGGCGTGTGGGATTAACTTATAAAGTATTCATAATAAAATACCTACTAAATAGTGTGCAAATATGCAACGTGGTAACCTAAACATAAGAGGGGAATTTGGTTGTCTTACCGAGAAATGTACCCTTAAAATTCCGTTGACAAAATTTTGCACCACTCCATTTGTTTCTAATAAACTTTATAAGGCACCTAAAAATTAGAATCAAAATTTTACGGATATGATATAGCTACTTGAGAAAACCAAATTTGTTAATGATACGCAACACTAAAGAAAGCAACGGGCTTTAGACGAGCAAAGCACAGACCTGTAGCAAACTTGTGCAGAAGTAATTATGTATAATAACTTCAATACAACAGTATTTTTATTCGTCTCATTGCTACAGTCCCAGTTGCCATCTGTTCACTTTTGATTTAGTAAGGTGACCTTACGATTCGTGTACTATAAAAATGGTACGGTAAGTGCATCTGATTCAGAAACAAAGTAGATCTCGATTCGCGAAGCGTGTTTTGTCCCACTGAGTGAAATGATGAAGAAACAGCGCTTGAGCTAGCAACTTTATCTGCTTTCGCAATTTAAATTATTGTCTGGTCCAGTATTGTAAAACTAAGGCTGAGGCTAAAAAACATAAGAATAAAGGAGCCGATGTGCCGCAAAGTGTGTGCAAATGCATAAATCACGGCGGTATATACATAAACAAAGATAAGTGCAAATAAACTTTTCGTTCATGCAAAAAAAGTTTTTTTGCACTTATAGTAGGTACGTACATTCCTAGGAATAACAGGATTTTAAAATACTGCCAAATAAAATTGTAAATTAAGTTCTGGTAAATGGAATGAAATTATAAAAAAATAGAGGAATGCCAGTAGATGTCTCCGCAATATTCTTAAAGTTCTAAATTTTTTCAATTCCTTACTTGCTATTGGAAAGCAGAAAACTGCAGTATACTAGTTACTTCCATTATTTACTGGATTCTACATCTATCTACAAACCATTTATTATGTATTACATAATTATTTAATAACTCCTGTTGAATTATTCACTTTCTGCCTAATAACTAAGACGAAATTTTACTGAAACCTCAAATTTAGTGGAGAAACATCACATCAAAACTTGACTGCTCAAAGTACTCGAAAACTTCGCTCGTGACGTCAGAGGACGTAGAGAGGTGACGAACCGGTCTTCCGCATATATCCGGCCCAATGGTGTGGATAGGCCAATTATTGCCGTTTACCTGTGAAAACTTTTTGTGGCATATCTGTTGTGTATGCAACCCGTACTACTTACGGACCACCATCCTTTTCTAACGCGAAGAGCTTATCAGGCGTTTTAGCACAGGTAGCAGTTTTTTGTGTACCATGGTGATATTTTGCGTTGCTTATGACTGTAAAAGCCTTCAGCCCTTCTGCATCCAGGTAATAACTTACCGTTTCATGGGTAAGCAACAGTGGCGGCTCGTGAGGGAGGGCGCTAGGACGCCGCCCTCCCTGCAAAAATCGTCGCCCTCACTCCAGAAATAGGAATGAAACTAGGTCACAAAAAATGAAAAATTCTTCCATAATATTAATTATTTTATAGTACCGTTGCATTTAAAACAAGTAATTACATGAGCCCTGAGCCCACGTACACGCAACGCCCGCCGCTGTAGTGCACCGGACTGATTTGCGTTGCGAATTCATGAGCAAAGGGACTCAGCCCCGAACGTCCAAGCTGCATGCCTACATGCGCGCTCCGTCGTTATGTTAACTGTAGGTTATAATGGCAAGTTTAACGACCTTACTGGGACTCAGCCGCCTACGTCCAACGTTTTGTTTTTGGCACGGTAGCGGTCTGCTGGGTTGTAAATTACAGTGACGGCATTAATACGTATTTAAAATGAGGGTTTCTGATTTGAAAAAGCTGATATTTAGTTCATTACCTTTAGCGGAAAAGGTTGAAATTGAAAATTCTGGACGGCCTATTACCACGTTAAATATTAAACAAACGCAAGTGAAGTGTAGAGCATCATTTATGCATAAATTTGATAAAGCAGTTTATAGTAAAGTTTCGTAGTTATGTGGTTGCGAGGAAAGAAACGCCTTTTTTGTTTTATTTGATCCCCCAAAGAAACTCTTATGCGCCTACCATCTCTCTTAGACTAGAGCCCCTCCAACAGAATCAAGCACGAGCCGCCACTGGCAAGCAACACATTTGGTTGAGGATTTACATGAAATGCAACTGATTAAAAGAAACGTACTTGAAAATTAGACTTAATAGTTATGCAAAGAAGGTTGCTGAGAAAATACAAGGTGAAAACGCCACTTTGCTCCAGAAACGAAAACTATTTTATTTTGTAATGTATAATTATTATTGCTTCTGTTGTACTTAGTGCTTCTGTTACACTTACAACTCGTTTACCCAGACTAAAAACTTACCCTATGTTCTCATAAAAATAAAGAATAAATAAATAAAGAATAGGAGACATAGAATGGTAGGGCACCTTCTGAGACACGAAGGAATAGTTCACGGCATACTAGAGACAGACCCAGATTACACTATTGCTCTCAAATAGTTTGGGATGCAGGATGTTCTACTCTTAGGGAAATGCATAGGTTAGCTCAGCATAGGAGGCGTTGGAGGGGCGCGCCCAACCAGTCTTCGGACCGAGAACTTTATGATGATGATTCTAATTTTAAAATAATAAGTAAAGTACCTACAGAACCCAACTGTCTGACTTACGGCAACAGGCGTTCTCTACTTATATACTATTTTCGTAAACGCTTTGCCACCACACCTTCGTGGCTCAGTGGTCGATGTGCCTTTCCCCCAAATCGCAACGTTGGGGGTTCGCACCTCGCCACAGTTATTCTTTTTTTTGATGGTTTATGATTTCACTTTTTTCTTTTGAACAAAAAATCGGTCAGGTCCAAAAGGACAGTAAGGGGACCGCCATCAAGCGAGACAGACATTCATTCACTTGACATTAGGTAATTGTTGATTTATAAATAATGATTCTCGCAAGTTGCCTGTATCTGCTAGTAATAAATCGGATAGGTAAACGCTCGGGTTCTGTAACGCTTAGTCAAATACAATACGCCCCCCGGTTGATCCGGCCGCATATTCGTATCGGACGTAACTTATTGAAAACACAATAGAAAATGCCCAACTAAACATTGTATCGGACGAGCATAGTTGCACACGACTGCGCAGTATCAGTTGACTGATAAGCTTCTTGGCGGAACACATTTTTGAAACAGATCGCTTAACTGACGGAGACCTGACACACGAATTAAAAAAAAAGTTTTTGCATTATCTGGTTTTGATAAAAACGTAAGGAAATAATCTAACCTTTAAGAGAGTCGAGCCTACCCACCTACGTACCCACCGAAACTGCTGACGGTGTTCACCACCAACGAATTTCTTAAACGAAAGTGTAACGTACCTATATACAATGATGACGTTTGCAGTTATCGGACAACCGATATTGCACTTTCGTGTGCAAAATCGTTAGTCCAATAAGCGATATAAATCGACGTAATTCGTTAATTTCGGACGTGCAATAAACTACGTCCGATACGAATATACTACCCGACCTATAGTCGTAAAAAGTCCCTTCCTCCAGAAGTAGTTCCAGGGTGTTGAGAACACGAGGAAAATAGCTTTGGAGGAGATGAAGAAAGAGCTCGCGTCCAATTTCTGACTTATATTACAGAGAGAAGTCTTTCAACTGATTGGGATGGAAGTGTCGATGTGAGCAAGACAAAAATTTGAGTACCTAGCAATATTGATGTTGCGGTCCAATATGTAATATCCTTGAACTGCAATCATTCTTACACGTTCCTTCGTGCTCAGCAATATTCTATTTCTTCCTCTCGCCGCGCCGCCGACTATTAGAGTGTTTCGAATTTCCTGTGTATCTCGACGATAGGTATACTTTTTTCATCCAAAAATAATTTTCTAGAATTGTATGCACTTTATGTAATATCCGCTCTATTTAGTTCGTTAAGCAAGCTCTGCTCTACCTAACTTAACTGGCAACATTTCTGCAGAAACAATTGAAAGTATACCTACTATAAATTTTTTTTCTAATATTCCGGTATAACACTTCAGTATTAAATTATAAGTAATTTATTATTTTATGTCACGTATTCATAAATATTTCTTAGCGTAATTTGATTGATAGCTTGCTTCATAAATATTTCACGCAGTACTGAACTAGTTTATTTCCGTACATTTCACAACGAAAGAGTTTATTCTGATGCTGAAAACTACAATTTGATAGCGTACGTAATGTAAAATTGGTACAATTGCAAATTTTACTTGGGGCAGCGTATGCGCTGCTTCAGTGGAATGTAGATGATCTCTACAAAACAGTTTATAGATTAGGAAGCGTCAGTCAGTGCTGTTGGCAGTTGTTCCTCAGCTGAAGAAGTAAAATTAAATCGCTCGATTAATGAGTAGTAAAATTCTTCGAGTATAGAAAAACTAGAAACGCAAAATAATAAATGTTTGTATAGCCTGATGAATTCAGTATTTGCCTAATGGTTGCCTTGGTTTTCGGGCGAAGACCGCGTGGTTGATTGGGTGGATGCTGATGTTTTGTCGGCTATCATAAATTACATCTTCAGGGCTGCCAGACTAGCATCCAGCCAATGAACGACGCGGTATTTGCCCGAAAGCCATTACGACAATGGCCGCGGATGCTGCAACATCGTTCATTATTTACCCGTTTTCAATAAATCAAGAATGTAAAGAAACTAAAAATTAGGTGCATTATAAATCCTAGTGATTTTGTGCTTTCAGCAACGAAGCCCTCCGACCGAATATATGAGCACTTGGATAAAAATCGGGAAAAGCTACCAAAAAGCACCCTTCCCCATGAAAGATATGAAAAGTGCAGACTGGATTTCGTACTTAAGTCTTCCATTTGCAGTCATATGCTCTAACTAAAATGCTCTAACAAAAACTGAGCTATCAGTACTGGGCACACCTTTCGCTTATGCCAGCAATATTACTTGCTCCTGTATAATTATTCTAACATACCTAGCGTTTTACCGGTCTTGATGCACAGCTTACGATTGCTCCCCCTATATTTTTTTTACTTTAAAAAAGTTCCAAAAAATACTAAAAATCAAAATTGATTTAAATTATAGATACTTGCAAGGCAATAGAGAGTGTACAAAACGGTGCCTTATAATGACTGAGACCAAAATGTAACGATTTAACCAAACTTATCTCTACCCAGCGTCAAAAATCTTCGCCTGCAATATAGATGAGAAGTTTTTATTTCACCGGATAAATTTCTGCTTTGAACGAAAGTGTGTTGTCTAGCAATTTGACGAGAAAAATTTTTAACTGACAAAAACGTGACACCGTAGATTGAGCTTCCTATATTCCTACTTCTTGTGTTACATAGACATATTCTCACAATCCAGGTAAAAGCGAACTTCGATAGTTTAGTTTAACGAGAAATTTCCGGCAAAATTATGTTAGTTATTAATTTTAATTTATGTGGGGGATTACTTGCAGTGATGAAAATCATGATTTGCAAACATGCCATTATTACTTAAAACGTTTTCGAAATATTAGTAGGCAGGTAGTTGACATTGGTAAAATGAAGTTGTGATTATAAATCTTCGAAGTCATTATTCGTTTACCTTTTATCCTTTTTATATAAAGCCTAGCTCAAAGGAAAGCGAATTTTAATATCCCTTGATTTTCAGGTGAACCTACCGCACTTTAAATTTTACTTCATTGGTACCTATTTCTCTTCTTCTTCTTCTTCTTCTTCTTCTGGAATCCCTATACCCATAGGATGTCAGATTATTGTGCATTAACCCAATTTCTCCATCCCTTCCGGTCCATCGTCAATAGTTTCCCTCTCTGTCTGTCCAATTCCTCTATTCTTTGTAAGCAGCTTTTTCTGGGTCGTCCACTTCTTCTCTTTCCGATTCTACCCGTCTTCATTATCTTCCTTATCAATTTCCCCTGATCTATTCGCATTATGTGACCGTACCATTTCAATTGCTTCCTCTCAATCTTTTCTTTAATCGACTCTCGTTGGATTATTTGTCTTATCAGTTCGTTTCTTTCTTTATCCATCTTTGTCTTACCAGTAATTTTTCTGAAGTACCTTATTTCTGCCGCTATGATTTTTCCTTTGTGTTTATCTTGCATTGCCCATCACTCGCTTGCATAATGCATATGTCAATGTTGGGAACACTATTGCATTATATATCCTTAACGTCGTTTTCATGTCTATCTCTCTCTTTCCAAATATTGTCTTATTCAATGTGTAATATAGCTTTACACTCTTATTAGTTCTATTAGCTATATCTAGGTCTATTTTCCCATCTCCAGATACTACACTCCCAAGGTGTTCATATGCTCTGTTACTTTTTCCAAGTTATTCCCTTCAATGTCAATTTCTCTTGCTTCGTATTTCGCTTTGTTATTAATTATCATTGATCTGCATTTGCTGAGGTTTACCTCCATTTCAAATTTTCCAATTTCTTCAGTCCATATTTTCATTAGCTGTTTCATTTTTCTGTGCGTGTCAGCGACAAGGACTATATTATCAGGCTACATGAGACAATCCATTTTTTCTGGTATCAATCTATTGTAACCTATTATTGGCTAGTATTGTCCCGTTTTCAATCTGGTATTTTTGAATAGTCTGTCCATTACAGCTATGAATAGCAGTGGGCTCAAACTATTTCCTTGTTTTATTCCTAGGTTCATACTAAATTTTCCCGATTCTCTTCCACTTATCTACACCACTCCCTTAACTTTATCATAAATGCTTTTTATTACTCTTATGAGTTTCCTTGGTACCCATAGTTGTTCCAGACATTCCCATATTACTGTCCTCCGAATTGAGTCGAAGGCAGCTCTTATGTCTATGAAGGTTAGGAATGGTTCTTCTCCCTTTTCTTCTTTCTTCTCTATTAGGTTTCTTAATATGTGTATATTATCAGCTGTTTGTCTACCTCTACTATATGCTGCTTATTCATCTTCCAATTTATTATGATTGCTCGCAGACTCTTTTCTATTATTTTCGTATACAATTTGGAACTGGTAGATTATAGGCATATTGCCCTATAGTTTTCGCAGCTTGCAGTTTCTTCTTTCTTGTGTATCGGGATTATTACGTTTTCCTGCCAATCTTCTGGAATTTTCTCTATCCGCCATGCTACTCTGTATATGTTTAGGAACCATTCTTTTCCTTTCTCTCCTAAGTACCTTATCATCTCTGGTTCTCGAACATATCTTGTCCACTTGCTTTTCCCAGTTTAATGCCTTGTGTTGCTTCCTCCACTTCTTCTTTGTTCATCTCTTCAAGTTTCTCATCTCTTCCTCTCATTTCTCCATCTCCTTCGCTGTTGGTTACACTTCGGCTTTCGTATTCCCTTTCCTTCGCTTCGAACTTCTTTGAGTAGTACTCTGTCCAAACCTGCAGTAGGTGTGTCTTCTATTTTGATTTAAATTCATTCTTCGTGTTCCTTATTCCTCTTAACGTTTTCCTCTTGCTCTCTTTCGGTTTTCTTATGGTATTCCGGAATTTTCTGTTGTTCATTTCGTATATTTGATCGAGCTCCTTACCTATTTAAAACTATTTAATTATTGTTGTAATGCTTCCTTTATCTGAAGACTTCCATAACAGTTCTATTTAATCAATTACCTAGCTAATTTAATTCCTACGGCACTAAATCTCTCCAATATAAACCACACCCCACATAGATTTAATAAAAGAACATTACAAAGGCGGAAAGTGTTATTATTTATAAATAATTTATGCATAAATAATTTTCCGGTACAACAAATTCACCGTAACAAAACTGCTGTCGTAGAGAGCATACCCTACTCCAACAATGACATGCTTTGATGATGTGTTGCAGTTTTGCAGTTCGTCTTATAACACTTTCTAATCCTTTTGCATATTATTTTAAGTTAACATACAACCGATATGCAAAGTCATTGGCTTTATTTAATAACAGCAAATGCGAATAAAATTTTAATTTATAAGAAGCTATAACAATTCAAATTGGTAACGTACGCATTCAGTAAGAACCTTAAAAGATTTTACTTAATAAAATTGGATTGTATAGGTCAAGGTAGTGACCTAAATATGAATTATTTTTTCTTCTTATACATTACGAATTTATGGAAGGTCTACACTTTTATATTAAGGCGAATAACAGATATTATAAAAAAAAATCAATTTAACCAAGTTTAATGGAGGGCACGAATATGGTGTATCGATATTATCTATCAGAATTTGAGTGACCAAGGTGGTCAGAGTGGGTGTTACAACGACATGGTTACTCCAGTGCAAGATACTGACTGTAAGTTCACTATTTGCCTCTGGTAATTAAGAAATTATGCAATATTTGAGTGATTCAGAATTAAAATTAGGAAGGCTCGCATAATCGAATAATATATATCTTTTGGTGCTACAATACAATAATGAATATAACATGCACCTCATACCGCATTAAAATTTTGTCAATGTGTCTTGGTAAAAATCCGCAGTTCAAGATGCAATGAAATTTCGAATTTCTAAAATGCGCCCGTGCATGACGTATCGAACTTAAGTTAATGTAGTCCCTGAATAAAATGTTTATGCGAAATCAGCATGATCGCGCAGCCCAATGATATATGTGTTCGGTTCCGGTTCTCTCATACGTCATCAACATTATTTAAGTATTGCGTTTATCAGTTCCCCAATACTGAAAGATGATCACACTGAATGACAATCACAATGTAAAGCTGATTTGTTAAAAGTAATTGTAGATTTCATAAAGCAACGGTCCTAAAATGCTGCCCTGGGGCACTCCAGCCGAGATAGTAAGCGGGGATGAAACCACACCATCTAGCATAACTTGCTGAGTCATTCCGGTCTACTTAAACGAAAGTACAATGTTTATACAATGATGGCAAACAAGTTCATTATTTGTATAAGGCACAAGAAACAGACGTTACAGTCGGTGCACAGGGATGCTGCCCTTCGTTGTGCTTCTCGACTTTAGGATTCTATGATTTTTTGAATGTCTAACCACATTGGCAATACCCAAAGTGGATAAGACAAGTTACAACGATTACTTTGTATCTTCTTTTCGGTCACTTATACAACGTTGAAAATGTCCCTGCTCGGTCGCCACTTATACAACGTTGCTGTCTCTTAGCTTTTATTCTCAGACATCACTGGTACCATGACGTATCTCAATCCTCGGCGTTGCTTCTGGATTCGGCCCCTCAGACATACAGCTGTATCCCTCGGTATCACGTATTGGGACACAGTGTATATCTACGGGGATCTGGTCGTTCGCTTTTGAACAACTTCTTTCATTGTATCTGGTCGGTATGAGACTTATTCGTTGCTACCCTTAGCTTTCAGTCGCAGAAAGGGTTGGGTTCTTCTACTATTGCTAAACGACAGTTAAAATAACAACACATAAGAAAATTATATCGGGATTCTATTACTTTAACTATGTACAAGATAGAATGAAAAGAATAAAAGAATATTTACAACAAAATCGGTATTTATATGAAATTAAATGGGTTTTCTTTCATCATCATCATAAGGTTCTCGGTCCGAAGACTGGTTGGACGCGTACCTCCATTCTTTTCTATCCTGAGCTAACCTACGCATTTCCCTAAAAGTAGAACATCCTACATCCCTAACTATTTGAGAGCAGTAGTCTAATCTAGGACTACCCCTACCTCTTTTTATTCCTATCTCTGACTCTAGTATGTCACGAACTATTCCTTCGTGTCTTAGAAGGTGTCCTACCATCCTATCTCTCCTACTCTTTATTGTTTTCCATACCTTTCGCTTTTCCCCAACTCTTTCTTTTCTTTATGAAAATAAAATTGGTTTTCGTGGTATATCCTGATTGGACTCGCCATGGGCTCGTCGTATGATCAAACTGAATTACCATCGGTTTCGTGGAGTTTACGTGATAGCCCCAGAATACAATCTCCTCTGGAATATCACCGGGTTATACGTATCGGGGAAATAAACGGTATTACAGCTGGATTGTACTAAAGGCCGCCGGTTCGGCCAGGTGTGATCGATTCCCGCCGGTATGTCGTCTCGTTTGTTGACTTATGTCACCACGAGATTGCCAAATCGATCCAGCCCACACCAGCAGACAGCCTTAGCTCCTGCTCTATCTACTCCCTCGCTACGCAAAGCTGGATCTAATCCACTCGCAAATAGGTTGTGTTTGATAGTTAATATTTCTTCAATACCGGTTATCATACACCGGGCACTTGCCCAAATTTATTTTTTGCGTATCAGTTAATCACACGGCGAACTTATGCATGGTCAATCAAGTACTTCGGTTTCGGATCGGAGCGGCCAGCATCATCTCGGATGCTGGGAGTACTGGTTCTGACTGAGGGCCGGACGACCAGGTACTGAATTTCTTCTCGGGATCCTCCACTTTTATAAGCGGAGAGTAGGGCCTAGCTTCGGCGGTTCACTTCCAGATTTCTAGCGGGAGGAGTAGTACCGAATGAAAATGCATGGCGTCACATTAGTGCCGGGCGCAACTACCATCCATCTCGCTTGAGTGTTGTCTCGTATGGCGCGCGCGTGCTTCTCCCACCTGTGTTGACGAACTCAGATGACGTACCTACCTACCACATCACGGCGTGACGTCAGTACGTCCAAAGCAAGCACTGATCAATTTTGATTATCCAATGTGTTTACTTTTGCAACGTTACAAAGTGTACCGACTTACCGCTAAAAGGCGAGTAGTATTTATCCGAGATGGGAAGTGCGAGAGGGGAATCGGGCCGATTTTCCATATTTCGCGCGTAGGAAATGCGGCGCGCTCAAAATGCATCATGTCACAACTCCCTCAAAAATTGTCTTATCGAGTTGCAATTTCTTAAAATTATATCTTAAACTTTCAGGATACTCACGAAATATTTCAAATTGCAATTACATAATTACTTTTAATTCCGCTTTGGGATTTTCGAGACGTTGTCTTTTTGGTGCATTGGAATTTTCACCTGTCGAGGACGGCTCATTTTTAGAATTTGGACAAACTTCCGGCGGCAAAGTTATAGAGAAAGGATTGAATTTTATTTTACACCAAGATTCAATTCAGTATCTCGCATAGAAAAAGTTATGGCGATTTGAACACGATAATCGTTCTGGGCGCGTAACTCTTGAAGTCAATAGCGTGCGATAACGAAACGGTTCCAGTATCAATCTTTAGGAGACTGTACACGTGTGTAGACGTATTTGGTTTTATTTTATAAGTATTCGCTGTATGATGAAAATATCAAAATGGCACAAAAATGTGTAGTGCCTAATTGTGTTTCGGGTTATGCTACGTTATTTGGAGTGCCTAACAAAATGTTATTAAAGTTACCCGCTCAGAACGATTATCGTGTTCAAATCGCCATAACTTTTTTTCTATGCGAGAAAATGAATTGAGTCTTGGTGTAAAATAAAATTCAATCCTTTCTCTATAACTTTGCCGCCGGAAGTTTGTCCAAATTCTAAAAATGAGCATAGTTCCTCGACAGGTGAAAATTGCATTGCACCAAAAAGACAACGTCTCGAAAATCGCAAAGCGGAATGAAAAGTAATTATGTACTTATTTGCAATTTGAAAGATTTCGTGCGCATCTCGAAAATCGCAAAGCGGAATGAAAAGTAATTATGTACTTATTTGCAATTTGAAAGATTTCGTGCGCATCCTGGAAGTTTGAAAATAATTTTGAAAAATTGCGTCTCGATAAAATAATTTTTGAATGAGTTATGACATGATACATTTTGAACGCGCCGCATTTCCTACGCAGGAAATATGGAAAATCGGCCCGATTCCCCTCTCGCACTTCCCTTCTCTTGCCGAAAAGCTCGGACAAATACTACTCACCTTTTCCTCTACTGTATGCATGGGAGTCGCTATACTTGTCTTATCCACTTTGGCAAAACCCAAGCCGAGCGATATCGGACATCTTCAATCATTGATGATACATTTTTCATAAAAACTGGCAATGGCCATAGAGTCAATCTTAGCATAGTAGAAACAATGTGCTTATGTTTTAAATATTAGTATTACAATATTAGTACATGATTTAAATTTAAATTTATTATTCGTGTAAGACAGGAAACAACAATATTGAGAAATGTTGAGCCGCCACAGTTTCAGTCAGACGCGTTGTTGAAATCTTGGAGTAGTAGGAAGGAAATCCTGAATACCCGTTTTACTGGGTCGTAGCTCCACTGCCATACCACCGGTGAGAATGAATTTTCTGGACATCTGGAAAAAAATGGAAATTTTCAGGCTCTCTCCACTATTCTCAATTCTGGATATCTGGTCATCCAGCGCGTAGGTCGTTTTCTTACAATAGAAAGTTCTCTGTTGAAATTTCAAACTGTTGCACTTCCTGGAGCATAATTTGCAATTCAGCTGTCATTATAGTGCATACTTAACGACAAAAGCGATCTTACACAGAGACAGCAGTGTGTGCACGACCTCTATGTATTTCAGAAATGTTGTCACCTCGAGATATCCCGCTGATGGACGATATATAACACTTTGCGAAGCTCTTAGTCGTTTAGCAACCCCGCTGAAGATTATAATAGTAAAGGCAGTGGCATTACATTTTTCACGTCTTAATTTTGTTGGTTCTAATTGGCGCTGTAATAACACAAACATTAAAATGGTCACGCACATATTAGTTCAATTTCATATGTGGTACAACTTTGTTATTACAAAACAAGAATGTTTTCCCTATAAAAACAATAAATGGTAGGTTACCACATTTACGGCATTAAATATGGCCATTACAAACCCATCATTTCAATGTATACTTTAAAGCATTTAAAGAGCATCTGAGATTGCCCATAGCATAAAAGCTCCTTAATCAACGCATTTTATCATAGAATTTCGAATCCAGCAAGCGGTTGTTGCAGAGACGTACATATTATTCACTTTCTGAATGCAAAGAGCACTTAACGTTGTGTCTAGGAGCATTTTTACTGAAACATGAAAATCAGAATAATTATTCAATCTACCCACGTTGAGAGAAGGGGACTCCTTAATTGCTGTGTACCAAGATTGGAAACTGTAATTAAGCAGTGTTCCAGCTAGACGAATACAATGAAGTTCTAATACAGGAAGAGTGCAGTCCATGTACCAGCTCCGGTGGGCTATTTTGCATTTAACATCAGCGGAAATGCATCAGAAGATCATCATCATCTGCTTAAACAGATAAAAAATAGCAACGCCGTAGAGTGAGCATTAGCAAAGCATTAGGGTATGGTAGCAGAATCAGCGCGGAAACGCCTTTCTCTACTGTTAAGATTTAAAATAAAAGGAAAATGATATTTCCTGTACTAGAGCAATTAGAAATATTTCTAGTTAGTTTGCTTTAAAACTTATTTCACATAGGTAACTGCCATAATCAGAGATATTTAAGAATGATTTTGGTAGACAATAAATTTATAGGAGAGATAGGATGGTAGGACACCTTCTAAGAAACGAAGGCTTAGTTCGCGACATACTAGAGTCAGAGATAGGGAAAAAAGAGGTAGGGGTAGGCCCAGATTAGATTACTGCTCTCAAATAGTTAGGGATGTAGCATGTTCTACTGTCAAGGAAATTTGTAGGATAGGTGCATTAAATAAAGTAAAATTGACAAAATGGAGGATACGTCAGCCTTGGATAGTTAGTTAGTAGTTAAAACCTACCCTGAGATTACTTCCCTAACTCCTCTTCTGGCCTTCATTGAAAGGTATATTAAGTACCTAACCTTGTATTTCGATAATTCCGTTATGCAACCGTATATGCACTATCTAAAATCTACCATGGTTCTCTTCAATAGTTAAGGATGAATAATTCTTGGCGAAGCTCAGGCTATAGTTCTTCAAGAGTAAAGCCTGTAAATACACGGCTTTGTATACAGGGTGGGCCAATGGTGTGTAGTCGGTCCATATCTCTGGTTCTATTCAAGGAATCAAAATAAAATTTTACGCGTATGTGGAGACCCCCATGAAGCACCTGAGAAAATTATTTTGGTGTATAGAGGGTGTTCCCACTCTGAGCACCAAACCAAAGTTAAGTTTTTTTTTAATGGAGCGCCCCACATTTGTTTCCATAGTTGGATTCCCAATGGGGGGTTTAAAGTCAGCAATTTAAAGATTTACCATTTTAGTGCCAGTGGACCCAACTTTGACGAGCTGCTGACATTTACTGGTCGAAGCTATTTAAGATTTCTTTATTGAACTAGGTTCAGAGACTTCTCTATTTTTAAAATTCTTGAGTACCTTTGTCACAAAGCTTAGTATCATACAGGGTGAACATCTTACGCAATATGCATTTTTTCTTAAAAATTTCAAATGGAACACCCCATACATTATTTCCATATTGATAGGCAGTTTACTAAGTTTCTTATTGACGTAGACATTGTTAGGTCTGCGACTGACGGTTTCGGTAGAATTGAAAATTGAACTTTAAAATGTAATTTCACTGGTATAGTTTATTCGTTTCTCCTATATTTTAGTGCCCAAAACACAGAATATGATTTCCATTTTGTTTCTGGAAGTTGATTTCACATTGAAACAAAACATTGCATCGCCAAATTGCTTCTTCATCTTCATGGTCATATTCTGGTAACTTATTAAACCTAGGTATAAATTGAAACAAGGAGTGCCATGGAAGAAAACCGTCCTATCAAGAAGTAGGTAATCTTGCAATGGGATTTCTTGTGCCAGTGTAAACTCTGTTCGCTAAATTTCCTGTAAAAACAAAGTGTAAACATTTTTCTGAGTTTTGTGTGCCAAAATGGGGGAAATTCCCCAAAAATGGTACAAAATTACTGCAAAAATCTCAATTCTTAAAATTCAATCTTTATTTCTTTCTAAATTATCAGTCGCAGAACTGCCAACATCTGCATCAGTCAAAAGCTTAATAAACTGGCTATCAAACCTGCAAAATATGGGGTGTTCCAATTAACATTTTTGAGAAGAGCTTCATTTTGCGCAAGTTGGCTAGTCTGTACAATATGAACTATTTTGAAAAAAAGTATTAATGGATTTTACAAATAGAGTATCGTCTGAACCTAGTCCAACAAAAAAATCACAGTTAGCTTTGACCAGTACAACAAATTTGGGTTCACACTGGTACTAAAATGGCCATATTTTAACATCGCTTACTCTAAACCCCACCGTGTAGCATATCAAATTTTATTAAATTTTATGAGGAATACAAATATGTAAACAAATGTGGGGCATTCCATTTAAAAAAAACATAACATTGGCTCGGTACGTAGCACGTGAACATCCTGTATACATCAACATAATTTTATCAGAAGCTTCGTGGGGTTCTCCTCACACACGTAAAATTTCATGTTGATATCTTGAATAAAATCAGAGATATGGACCGACTACGCACTATTAGCCCACCTAAAAATACAATGCTCTTCAAGCACGTAAATGAAGATGAACAAATGAATGAATTAATAAAATTTTCTTTCAAAGAACAGAAAAATGCGATTTTAAATAAATATACATAAATATTTTGTTATTTTTTTCTCAAATTCGAAGTAAAATATACAAAACAATACATAATTATAATAAAGCGGCAGTAAAGAGGACGTCCTTGGCTTTTGAAACACTTAAACTTGAGGTGGGCATTATTTAATTGCTTGTATTTTTTGGAGAGAAGAACTGTAATGTTACAGTTTAGAACTTTAAGGACGTTCTTTCTGTAGGGGCAACTAAATTGCTTAAAAATACCGCAAATGTTGCTCGTATTTATGCTTATTACTGCATGAGAAAGTATTCTAGACATTAATAAATTGTGCACGATAATAAATTGCGAGACTGAAAGAAATGGGCAAATGTTTTACCCAGGAAGGAATCTCTGTCAATCTAAATTGACTGTTCCAAATTTAGTATACGGCTGTCTTCCGGGTGACCTTTAACTCACAGAAAGACATCAAAGTTTAAGCATAAACTTAGCGGTGCATCATCTTCTAGAGCTGAAGAAGAAAGCCGTGCATAATTTCCCATATTTTGCAAGTTCACGAGCAGACTTCATGCTTACGTTTGTTTCTAAACTAGGAAACATGCATTAAAATCGTTTGGTGAAGAATGTATCACAAAATGCAAAATAACTTCCGATAACTCTAACGGATTCTGACTTAAGTCAAAAACTACACTGTGTGAACTACCGTTCCGTTGTTTATGGGAATGCATGCTCTGCTGCGCCATCTATTACCATAAGGACATTAATTTTATGAATTATTTAGTAGGTACTTATTGTACAGTGGGTCACGAACAGACCACATATTTGGAGATACGTCGATAAGATCTGGAGTGGAAGCAAATACTATTAAACATATATTGCAAGTTTATCCGTGTTTGATGTAACGAATATGGTCTTATTTGGTTACTTTAATTGAAAAACATGCGCGATATAATGACATTCTCGGCACTGTAAGAATTATTTTACAAACAAAAACAGGCTGTCCCGTTGCTTGTGTGTATCTTCCTGCAATTCACCTCTCATGCTCGAAGAGTACCCATTGTCGTTTCTAAAACTAGATGGTTTACAAATTTATTAATAAACTCCGCGACAAAATCATTTCTTCCATTTCGTAAGTAATGCAAGTTTGTTTTAAGAAGAATCAAAAATACGCTGTTTTCCAATCGACTTGTCAACAATTACTTACCTGTTCAAATCTAACAATATTTCATAGAATCAGCAATAAATAAATTCTATGCCTTAAGTTTTTCATTTCTCTAGTTGGTACTTTTCTAGGTACTTAGTGTGCCACCGTGGCTTTTCTATGGTCGATGGATTTCATTGTTCCTAGTTCGTTCCTTTTCCATAATAAGTGAAATAGTATAGTAAGTATATATTGTTCTGGTTTACTGAGAAATTGAAGTAAGTCCTTCCAACCCTTCTCAAAAAACCTTACAGAAAATTGGTTACAAAGTTACAATTTCTATTACGTATTTCGAAGTACACTTCAAATTTTGTACTTCGTTTGTAAAGTTTGCACAGGGTTTCCTGCAAACGAAGGGATGGAAGGTATATCCTCATCTGGATGTAATATATTAGCATGCGCTTTAGCAGCGTAATAGGGCATTCAAAATAATTATGCTAATTTTTATAGGTTGTACACATAAATGGGACAATTTACTGATGCAATATAATCGTATGCGAGAGCATCTTTCATTCTTATATGCTACACATATCGATACTCTAATAAATTGTCATGCAGATATTGCAATAAAGTACCTAACATCTTAAATAAAATATTTTAATGGAGTAAATTAAAAGAAAAATTCAAAGTATAAATGAATTAAGTGAATCTTAAAGCGTTAGTAAAGTTGATCAGTAGAAACCTATATTTACACTCTTGTCTGTACCTGGTGGTATTATTGTTTCAGGCAGTAGTGCTTTGTCTCTTTTTCAAATTTTACTATTTTTTTGCATTATTTTCTTTCTTCTTCTAGTTGTCTTCTAAGTAGGTATATCGGTTTTCTATGATTATTGTTACTGCACCTGGTGTTATATGTATAATTGTGATTTTCATTATTTAACCAGTGCTTCAAATTTTATTTTATTTCTGCAGTTCGGATTTTTTCTAACAGTAAATATTGTTCGTACTGAAGTAGCTGTTTCACATTTAAGAAAATTGTTCCTGCATATAAATAATTTCAGTTTTGTGTAAGATGTGGTAGCTCAGTACGAGTTTTAGAGCTTTATTTTGTAGACGCTGAAGATATGTGTACGTCTGGTGAACTAACCCAGACAGAGTTCGAATAAGTGAAGTAAATATGTGAATGTGAGTATTATAAATTGTCTTTAACATATTTGGATACAGGGTGTTCCAGAAATGCACGGACAACGTACAATGGCTGGATTCCTTCATGAAAATATGAAGGCAAACCCTATAAAGCGTGATCCGATTGTGCTTCACTTGCGGGGGATAGGTATAGGCCATCGAAGCGTACAGACTTAAGAGACAGTTTTGCAAGGTGAAGGTTCCTCATTACTTTTAAAAATTTAAAACGATAGACTTAATATTTTTTGGTTTGATAAATCTTTGGCGTGGGTATTGGTAAGTGGTCAATAAAGAGGGTCTCAGATGTTAATTTGCTCTTATTTTTATATCGTTAAATGGTTACATCAATGAATGTATCAAGAGGAATACCGCAAGGTTCGATACTAGGCCCAACGATGCTTATAATCTATGTCAACGATTTTCCCAAAAACTTAAACTGTCATGTATGTCGATGACACCACAATATCAGATAGTAACATCGGCAAAAATGTCCTGCAGATCAAGTCAATGGAGAATCTCAGGAGGGCTGAATTGTGGTTCACATCGAATGATTTGAATCTCAACAAAGAGAAAACAATAACTTTGTCATTCATAACAGACAGATGGGAGGCAGCTCAGGAACACGCTCTGTTTCTGGGTATTCACTTGGATTAGAGACTGTCTTGGAAGTACCACATACAGCAACTTAGCAAAAAACTTGCCAAAATAACATTTGCAGTTTGAAAGATTAAACAGACAAGTGGTAAAGAGGCAGCATTAACTGCGTATCATTCTCTTTTCCATTCCACAATGTCTTATGGTATAGCCGTGTGGGGAATCTCCAGTCACCTTGACTTCATACTAAACTAAAGGAACAGAAGAAAACAATTCGTAGCCTGGAGGGAGCCCCATCTAGAGAGACATGCCACTTCTGTTTGTAAAGTACGGAATTCTAACAACTCCATCGATGTATATATTCAAATTTCAAAATATTGCAGAAAACTCATAAAGAGGCTGGCACCGCTAAAAAAGTAAATGATATGCATACTTACTCGACTAGAAGGGGTGAGGACATCCATGTACCACGAGCTCGAATAAAAACAACAGAGTTTATCTTCAGAGGTTTCGAACTGTACAACAAATGTCAAACAGAATGGAAAAATCAAAATTTCGCCCAACATTTGAAGTCATATCTAGTGAATAGACCATTATACAAGTGTGATGAATTTTTGAACCTTTAATGTATATTCTATTCTATTCTATTCTATTCTATTCTATTCTATTCTATTCTATTCTATTCTATTCTATTCTATTCTATTCTATTCTATTCTATTCTACTCTATTCTACGCTAGTCTACGCTAGTCTACTATATTCTACTCGATTCTACTCTATTCTACTCTAGTCTACTCTAGTCTACTCTAGTCTACTCTAGTCTACTCTACTCTACTCTACTCTACTCTACTCTACTCTACTCTACTCTTCTCTAGTCTACTCTAGTCTACTCTACTCTACTCTACTCTACTCTACTCTAGTCTACTCTACTCTACTCTACTCTACTCTACTCTACCACTAAAATAGCAATATCTTAAAATCCCCTGCTGGAAACCCTATAATATCGTTTTCCATGAAATTTTGTGGGGAACGTGAATATGTAAACAAAATTGGGGGTTTCCATTTAAAAAAATATAACTTTGGTTTGTTACGCAAAATGTGAAGAACCTGTATACAATAAAATAATTTTACAATATGCAGCATAGGGTTTCCTAAGCACTTGTAAAATTTCATTTTGATGCCTTCTTGAATGGTTCAAGAGATATAGACCGTCCCCGCACTAATGGGCCATCCTGTATGTATTGTTTTAATTTACTTTTCCGTCGACAGCGTATTTATGAATATGATTAACAAACGCAAAACAGTTCGTTAATGACCCCTATTAATGAATGATTTCTATTAATAAACGATTTTAGTACCCTAGGCAACCAAACATAGGTTCATATACAATGAAATATTCAAATCAAGTTGTCATGTCATCAAGATCTGTCACTGTCAAGTTTATAGTTTCTGAAATCGTAATTCGTACAAAATTTAATAAATGGATGTTGACGAAGATCTTACGTTAAAAGTCGACGGAAAAATTTTGTAACGAACTCTTATATTAAAAAGCGATTAATAATCTCGACAATTAACTCACTCACTGCGCTCGTGAGTGAAAATGTCTCGATTATTAATCGCCTTTATTAATACACTTGTTCGTTAAATAACTATTATTTTGGCATTTTCGATATGTTCGTTCCAGGAACAGATTTTCTTTTATATTTAAGCCTAAAACTTTTGTAATTTTAAGCAGAGTTAAATTTTTATTGCCAAGTTTTATTTCTGGACCCACTTTAATGTTATTTCCTCCAAAGACAATTTAAGTGTATGTTATACTCCCCAAAATTTGCCGCCGCCAACCGGGAGTCCAACCCGGTCCCCGCGCTCCGAAGCCCTCGCTCCAACCTACCGAGCTAATCGGCGACCTACACGCCCTCTTTCTACTCGTCCATATATGCCTATGATTATAACAGTTCGGCCCGTCCACACAAGCTTGCCGTCCTCGGCTACCCCAGCCAGTGGCAGTTATCAGTGCACGCGATACGAACCTGCTACACACAATGCACCTCTTGTGCTCTCCACCCGCCGTGCTTTCTCCTCTAGCATGCGGGTTGCCTATACCACTTCTGAAATGTTAGACTCCGCAAAATTTTCCGCAGCCTACCAGGAGTCGAACTCGGGTCCCCGCGCTCCGAAGCCCTCGCTCCAACCCACTGAGCTAATCGGCGACCTACACGCCTTATTTCTACTCGTCCATATATTATATACTTATGATTGTAACATGTAATTTATTGCTTTCAAGCCATTTTTGAATTTCTAGTAAATCCTGTAATCCTGTTGCATATCAGCGATCGAATATTTAATAATGCCCGGATTTTACCTTTCAAAGGGTAATATAGAATATCTTTTATCGAAATCGTAAATAGATTTGGGCCTAATGTGCTACCCAGCGGTACCCCGCACATTATAAGAAGAGCATATTTTCAGAAACTCCCTGGTTATTATTCTTACATGCGTATGTAAGTGCTTTATTCGTACTGGGAGTATTATTACGGTAACTGTTGTAGTTCGAAAGCACACTTGAAAACAATCTATGTCACTCGCAACGAGAAACATAAAAGCAAAAAATCCAAACCGAAACATCTCTGGCCGCCTTTTATAATTCCGAAATTGATGTTTAAAAGGCATTTCACATTCGCACGTGACCTTTTTTCACTCTTAAACTTTAAAGCGGGTGTAATTAGAGTAAAATGGATGTCGGGTCCGTCGTGTTCCGCAGAGTTTTTTATCGTTTCAGCCAGTAGGCCACGGTGAAGTTTAATGTTTCCTCATTCTTCAACCACTTAACACGTCTCTTATTCGTGAAGAATTACTATCAACATTCGAAACATTTAATCTCTGACCCAATAATTAAATCCGCAGTCTGATTGTTGTTGTATAATTGCTCCGATTCACTGGAAGTCTTTGATATGCGAAGCCGTTCTTTCCGGCAGAAATGCAATTGGATAGCGATGAAATGATTAGTTCCCATTAATGGAAAGTGGATTGATTTAATAATATTAATTATGTGAACTGATTTTGATATGTAGGAGTATATACGATTCGTTTTTTACGTACGCACTTTAATGAGATTTAATCTGCGCGGGTACATTTACTAATAGCAATGAGTATGACGTAGTGATACAGCTGCAAAGGATCATTCTTATATTAGATATTGTTTAGAAATGCCCTGCAATTAATGCTCTGGATTATTACATCCAGATAAGCTGTTTCTCAATAACCAATCAAGTACAAAACAATAAAAGTTTAACACTTACGTTACTGGCTGGGTATATGAGAAGAATCTTTTGCTCTGGCCATACATTTCTTTGAAACGTTTAGAAAAATTTAGATTCTTTTTTAAATCGCAAGAGAAACAAATGCGAATTACATTTAAATGTGTGTTTTCTTCCACTCACGTTTGATGGTTGAATTTAAAATCATATAGAAGGTGGACATTTTTTGATTTCTAGGTGGAATATTATATATTTTTCAATATAACATTCGAAATGTGCCTTCATGTACTTACCCCAACAAAAAACTACAGATAATAAATTGCGGTTTCTTCCTTGTGAGATATGTCACTACAGTGCCCTCTGCTTACCTTTCAAGGCAACATAATTTACATATTATTATGCTGACCTGCTAGGATCCGCTATGAGCAAAAGCCAACTACGTACTTTATTAATTGGGACTTTCAAATCATTTAGGTACGCCCCTGAAACTTCTCCACTTGATTAAGATGACATGAGATACATTTCTGCCACGATTTCTTGTTCACCCACCGTTTGCAGAATGAAATTATCTTAACCGGGCACACTAAAATTTAGAAAATAAAAATTCAATACCGTATATCTGGAGGTCTAGGGATTCAATTAACAGGATCGTGTGTTCCAATCCATATACCAGGGAAATTCTTCTTCAGAAAATTTCTTCTTATTAGGGCATTATGGGCGTGCTCCATCCAATTAAATTGGACGTTTAGTTATTCCACATAACGCGAGCCAATTAAATTGCCATCATAAAAAAATAATAAAAATTACTTCCTATTGTGAAGCATTCAACGTTATCGAAGCCAAATAATGACAAAAATCCAATAATGCTCATTGTTCCCATTAAAATTTAGTTGCTTGTACAAAACGCACAAATACAAAAAAAGAAGTAAACATTCCAACAGTAGAACAATATATTAACGAACTGAACAAAAAGTTAAAAAAAAACATAAATAAGTGTGACAGTGCGGTCTTCCATCAGCTAGGACAGAAAAGACATACACAAGCGGCTAAAACGTGTTTTACCGCAAGACCTATGTGACTAAACCGAACTACTAACAGAAAAAAAATAAAACAAGAACATAAAAAAGGGTGAACCTAACGCCAAATGGCCAGTGGTCTGTGTACCCAATGCCAAGTATAACATTTATTTGTTGGTCTGGCACAAAAAAAACGAAAGAAGAAGAAGAAGAGTTGCTTGTTTGGTGAGCCATATACAACGTGTCCAAGATAAAGATGTCTATCATGACGATTTCGACAATGGTAATAGACACAGATTTGGTTAAATGGGGAAAAAGTTGCGTAAGTGAAAGGACATTATTTTGCAAGCGAAAAAATTTCAATAATTTTTTTGGTCTTCAAGAAATCTCAAAAAACGGAATATTTCGATTTTCTATTGCATTTTTGTCTGATGTTACTGGCATGGGTAGAACAAAAAAAAGAACACTTACTCACAGCAACTTTTTACAGACTATCTCAAGGAAATATCAGTTTTGCCGCCCGACGTTTCGTTCTCGAAAAACCAATTTTTTCGTTTGCAAAATAATGTCCTTTTACTTGCGCAACTTTTTCCCCATTTAACCAAATCTGTATCTATTACCATTGTCGAAATCGCCATGATAGGCATCTTTATCTTGGACACGTTGAAAAATGTCATTTTCGAAATTAGAATTTTCATTCGTTTCTTGGATACCAGTTGTGAAACTGCAGGTGTCTGTCGTGATCCTCAGAAAACAAAAACTGTCTTAATATTCTATATTTATATGGATATGTTGTTTCAAAATTCTTAGAGCATGTTTCTTTTAGTAACTTTCTCAGTATTCTTGATTTTCCGTGGAGATATGCACGGATTTTGTTTCGGCACTTCCATGAACTGCAATGCTCCGGATTTCATGTTGAGACTTTTCAAAACACCCATAATTTTTCAAAATTTTGCTCTATTTCTTTTAAAAATAATTGATTTCGGTTATCTTTTAAAGTATTACTATTAGCTGGCATGCAGTTTGTTCCTACTACATTCCAAGTAGGCCCCGAACATATCAAATCGCTTTTAGTTTTCGAACTTCACCAATATTAATATCAACATAGTTATCAGAAGTAAAATAATTTAGAAACAACAACAAAGGAAGTAATACTCGAGAGCGACCCGATGTTTAAAATATCAACAATACAGGATGCTTTTTGAACCGTCTATTAGAACTATCTAGAAAAGGAAAAAATATATTCATTGGAATTTATTGAAATTTTGGCTGTGGCTGTAATCGGGTCGGATCTATCCAATGAAACCAGCAAATATGTAGAAACACCATACATGGTTAAATGCGCATTTTTGTCCTTTACTGATTGGTTTCTTTAAATAGATATCATTCACTTAAAAAAATGACTTTTTACTACTTTTATATGATCATTATGTTGTTGATTCGATAATCTTATGTAATGAAAATTTGTTAGCTCGATTGTAATTCCAACATCTCGTCTTGCTACCAAAAAATATCGAACATCTTACTGCTAAGCGTTACCTATCGAGATATATTAATTTTTACATTAGCTAACACAACTGTGAAAATATTCGAAAAAATATCTCCGAAATAGTTATTTACGCAACCAGTTATGAAAAGACTAATTTTATTTGACGAATATAATATTTGCCAAAACGAGCGAACGAAGTGAGGGAGTTTTGCAAATTATATGAGTCAAATAAAATTAGCCTTTTCATAACGTGTTAAGTACAAAATTTTATCTAACCCCGCTTTAAAATAAAAAAAGGATTGTGCTACTCCAAATAATGTAACATCCCTTGTAGGCGTACAAATAAATTCAACTTCTTCGCTTTACCTTGGCGTTGCTATGGATACTATAAATAACTATTGTCAGTGATGAGTTTTTTATTTCAAATTACGCCAAAAATAGATGATTCTGATGTAGATATGCCTTCTGATATAGAAGAATCAGCGAATTTGGCAATAGATTCAATAATACGCTGTAATAAATTCTTACTTTTGTTTTTGCTTTTAAATATTCAGTTACGTAAAAGTTCATTACATAACTAGTTATGTAAGGAAAGTTCATTACATAACTATGTAGTTACGTAATGAACTGACAGTTATGAAAAATATGAAGTTTCGTAATGTCAAAAATGTGTTTAAAATGTGACATTTCATAGCGGGGTTAGATAAATACTAATTACAGAACCTTTACTAAATGAACATTAAAATTTCTCGTTGAGTCTAAAAAAAGTAAAAATGGTACTATTCCATTTAAGATAACAAAGTTTTTGTCAACTTCCGGTATTCCCGGAAATGTCACCATTTCGAAAATACTTTCATTAAACAAATCCGATCCGATTACGGCCACAGCCAAAATTTCAAACCAACATCTTTTTTCGTTATGCAGACAAGTACTTCTAATAGACGGTCAAAAAATCACCCTGTTTAAATGTGACAACTGACAATTACCTAAGTAGGTATTTTTATGTCGAATAAAATGGTGGAAACCCAAAACAATAAAATTGTATATCGTATTTCCGAGCTATTACCCACAGAACTTCATACTCTCTAAAGTAATACCCAAAACTCAAATGGTTGCATGGGGTTCTTATAAAAATAAAGGATTTATTTGCATAGATATATAATTTCCATTCCCTTGTCTGAAAACAATGAAGTAAAAAACATGGTCTTGAAACATATTCTTAATGGGAAAGAAAAATTAAAAATTATTTCTTCACAGATGTTGCTACAGCCCAGCTGAGATTTTTTCCTACTGTTTGTCTTTTCAGATAAACTCTCTTTTTACAAATTCGCTTATTACTGGTGCATATGCGAATGTTCATTATTTGTCTGGGTGACTAACAAATTCCGCACAATTCCGACAGAAGCAGCATTTTGCTATGCATAAATTCTATGTAGACCTATTCTAAAAGACAAAATATCCCGCTTATTTTTCAACCAATCTACTCCAAATAGGAGCATTAGATAGATAAAAGTTTCGGCTTCATTATGTGTGTTTTATTTTTATTTTTTTTGTTTATTCTTGTAATATTTCCCTATAAAAATCAATTAAAATAGAAAGTTTTTGACTGTCATTTTGGAAGTGAATACTTTCAAATCTTAAAAACACATGTGTTGAAGATACATCTTTCCCCTAAACGCAAGCGAAAACCGTGTGTCTGTAACTGTTAAGGTGATAGAAATATTTGGCTTATCGTAAATGTCTAAAATCATGTAAAACCCCCTCCCCTTTAAGTCATAAGTTATATTTCAAGCAACAAGTGTCAGCTGGATAAGGCAAGTTTTGTAAAAAAAATACAGATTAAGGGTGCGGAATTTGAGCACTAAAAACGGGACATGTAGTAACATTTTTATTCCAACACCATTCTGAAATTAAAGTAGATAGAGCGTTAAATAAAAAAATTATCAATAAAGGATCAATTTAGAGACTCGCACTACTTTTATAGTAATATTTTTCTTTCGTCTTAAATAAATCTCTCTCAAATTATTAAAAAATCCGTTTTTACTATATCTACTAATATTTATCGTAATTAGAAAGTAGGGTTGTCTAAGTCAATTATTTGTTATTCATTTTCGACCAAGAACGTCTTGATACGTTACTTGGTTCAACCGGCGTGTTGGAATTAAAATCATGTTGCAATTCCTCCATCTTGTTTACAATTAGTCGAGATGCACAATAAACTGAACATTTATTAGTACTAGTAGTGTGGTCATTGCAATGCAGATGGCGCTGGCCCTTCAGTTTATTCACTTATTTATAAATAGTAAATAATAATTCAAAGATAGGATCGCCGACTAATCCTCCCAGATTTATTCGGTTGCCGCCAAAGCAAAAAGCCTTGAAAATTTTAAGCTATAATTGTTCCATCTAATGAGGTTGCAGCTGTGATAGAAACCAATCATAATAGATTGTGACTATATTTTACATAATCCTAATCCCACTTTTGGAAGGTAGGTGGCAGTACTTTATAGACGTTTGTCCAGAATTACTATTTAACAGCTAATAAATCCCACCCTTAAGTACGAATGGATAACGACAGTTTTCGCATCAATATCGTTTTGGATAAAACTCGTTTTGCACTCATATCTAGGATGGATAAAGTTATTTTGCAAACCAAATGCGACTTGAAATCCAAATTTTATGTGAATAATGCCATATTTTCAGAAAAATAATAGCATCATTCGATTAGTATTGGAAAACTAAATAAAGCAGTGTCGCCAGCTACCTATTGATTTTTATTATGTTACTTGCCTGCATTTAAATAGGGTGCTGCTACTTACTCAAACGGAGAAACTTTGATAACAATAACATACAGAAGCGCTTTACGTCGTAATCTATAGAAAAATCATAGCTTAATATAACGACTTACTATATACATTAATAGGTAAATGTCACATTATGTATACCTATATTGACGATCATTCTTCTTCTTGTCTTGTAAGCAGATACTTTTTGAGCTGTCACTCCAAATTACGGTGAGAAAATTTACACCGCGTTTCTTGGTAAACCTTTGTGTACATTTATTTTACTTCGCAACAGAAAAGATTGGCAAGATAAACTCGCATTCGTTCAATATTCACATTCATGATACATCGATATCTTCAGGACTTGCGTATGCTTTGTCACATTACACAAGTTGTATAAATTATGTTTATATTCATGCTTCAGATTCGTACCTACTTTTTTATACGATTGTGACCATAAGTTCAATAAATATCTTCTCTGCCGATATTAAATCATGTGCAGATGTATCTAGGACTATTTATTTTATAGAGTACGTAGATTATTTTGCCTGTCAGATGGGCTTTTCAAACACGAACACCATGTGTATCTGACATAGCCAACTGTCTACTGTGTAGAAGACGAGATCTCATACGGTGACTTTAGCAACTGGCGAAATTGACATTAAATTCAAATAATAATTTCCAACAAAGTATCAATACGAGTACCAAGGACACTTTACTTCTGGGAATCTCTTCCGTTATTTCTTTAACTAGAACAGATTTTTGCCTTCGGAAACGTAAAATAAAATCCATTGACATACTTAATGAGAAAATTTTAGTCTGCAAAATGGATACACGATTATTTCTCTTTGCACGACATTCAGGAGGAGGTATGACACTGCAAAATGACCCCGGAGAGCATTTACCTCTCTCCTATTGTAATGCTTAGTGGTGGGCGTAATTTTTAGGAAACTGGATCATTGAAATACAAAGTCGGGCAGGTGATTTTTTTTATCTTTCTAAACATTACGCGGATGAAATGAAATTGCATGGGACCTAGAACTAGAACTAAAAAATATTTAAACGCGCAATGCCAGCGTGCCCCGTCTTTTGGTTGACATTTTCAGTAAACATGACGAAATCAGTCTTGGATTGAACTGGTCCCAAAGGGCTGCTAGATTATAGGTAGGCTCTATGTTCTGCAATCTTAACACGGCTTTTGCGTGGAAATTGTCAACAAAGTTAGTAGGCACCGAAAATAAGATCAAGTTTAAACTATTTTATTGGCCAACAGTTTTAAGCTTTTAAGTAGTGGAACACGTCAAAAGGTACACGGATAAGAAAAGAAATGAAAAAAAATACATATGAATCTTATAATATTTATTCTAAACCTTCATGGTGTACCTTTATTATTTATTAATAGTGTTTGTAGAAAAAAAAATTAATGATGTACTTACGTGTTAAAAGTTTTCTCGCAAAATAAAATGACACTTATAAATAACTATTATCTACTATCAATACGTAATATAAATTTTTATGACATTTATTTGAATGGCCTAATGACATACTTTAGCGCTCTTATGCACTAAAGAATGCCAAATAGACATTTTTAGCGCACGCGTTTTGGGAAGTGAATTGCACGACTAATACTGAAACCAAATGAAACTTAGGTAGGTACTTGTAAACGTTAATTACAAAATTTGCACAATTTCATACAGGCTGGCCCGAAATTAGCGTGCAATATTTTACCAGCGTATTATGTGGTCAAAAATAAGACAAAATGATCCTATAAGCGTATACCGAAATATGCTTCGCAAGGGGGCTATTACCTAACTTTCTAAAAGAGAAAACCTGAGGACGTTTTCTTCTAAATATCTTCGAAACAAGTCCAGTTAAAATCATGAAATTTAATGGAATGTGTAAGTACCAAATGCTGAATCTTTTGCTGTAAACATACTTTTTAAAATTTAACAGGGGCGTCTCAAAGCTGGGGGTGGCGGAGGTAAGATTTACCCCAACTATTTTAGAGCATGTCGTTTTCAATTTTTCCGTAAAAATTTGCAACTTCGGGGTCTTTTTGCACAAAAATATGCTCCTGTCTCGTTTAAGTATACAAACGAAGTTCTCCACTTCTTGTAGGAATTTTTTGGGCATGCAGCGAAATTTTTAAATCGATTGTGCTCGATAACGGTGCCTCCTACCAAAACAAAACAGGAGCACATTTTTTTGCAAAAAACTCTGAAGTTGCAAATTTTTATGGAAAAATTAAAAATGACATGCTCTGAAAAAAGTTGGGGTAAATCTTACCTCCGCCACCACCAGATTTGAGACGTCCCTGTTACATTTTAAAAGTTATGTTTACACCAAAAGATTCAGCATTTGGTACTTACACATTACATCAAATCTCATAATTTTAACTGGACTTGTTTGGAAGATCATACTTAGAAGAAAACGTCTTCAGGCCTTCTCTTTTAGAAAGCTCTAGCTCCCTTGCGAAGCATATTTCGGTATACGCTTATAGGAACTTTTTGTCTTAATTTTGACCACGGAACACGCTGGTAAAATATTGCACGCTAATTTCTGGCCACCCTGTATATTAACTCAACACCTGGAGATGTTGAAGAAAGACATTTCACAGCCACATTGCTGCTATCTAGATGTCCGAGGAAAAACTTCCCATTCGCAGAGTTGTCAAAAGAGGACGGGCGGAAATCAAAATACTCTTATAATATACGTACCGGCCTGCTACATTTTTGTGTATAATAAATTATTATTTCTCGTTTACTAAGTATTTCTTAAGTAAATATGATAGTCGTATGGTACGCTGATAGTAGTTAGGTAAAACGTTGTAAGATAGTCTTATCGTAACTTCATATTATATGATACAGGATGGGTTATCAAGCTCGGCCTTCGACCTCGTTTGATTTTCCCATCTTGTATCATAATATGCACTGTTACGATACTTGTATCTTAAATAACTATTAATTTATTAAAAAATCCCGAAATTTTAGAATATTTTCGATCCGAAACATCATACGTCAAACAAATGACAAACACGAACACCACGATAATTTGGCAATTCTCGCTAGACACTATACAAAAATCACTAAAAGTTAGCTTATTATAGCGGTCGCACTATACGCCAGTCATTTTATCATATCCCGACTACCGAATATCAGATATCCAGTTTCATTTAGAAAATTCGTGAGTAATACACGAAGTGAAAGAACAAGAACGAAAGAATGTAATGAAATACATATAATACTGGAGAATACAGGAGAATACACTGGAACACAAGAAAGCGTACGAAGTGTCCCTGAAAACAGTCCTCAACCACACTGTTATATCGCTTACTGTAGAATTGGTAAAAGTAGTTGCACAATTCAAATGAAAATTAACTCTTCATTATCAGTTTTTCTCGTTCATAAGAAAAACTAAAGGACCTATGCTTTGATATTGGGCATTAATTCCGTTATTTATTAATAGGTTGAAATAGACGTTTAATCCGCTAAATTATGCTATGATTTACCTCCCAGTGTTTCGTTATTTTGTAGCCATCTAAAGAATTTTAATATCGTTTCGCTGTCTAAATGATTTCAGTCTTTAACCACTCAAAATTTTAGATAAATTCTTTTAAGCTAACAATTTTCACTATTTTCATAACTTGACCTGTAGACAATATCTCATTTAAATTTGTGAGGCATCGCGAACTCGTAAACTGCTGTCTGCAGAACATATAAGCTTGCTCAAATGTGAAAAGTCCATTGCGTTACTTTTCATCCATCTCTCAGAGCACTGTAATAATTATGTTACGTATCTAAGAAAATCACGGAAAAACGGTTAACTTCGTTATCATTGGAACTACGAGATCTGTTAATTGGTCAAAGAATTCGCAATTTTTAAAACGAATAAGGCGCCGGAAATAAAAAACCTCGTACGTCGCATTTTCAAGCTATTCACACAAAAAATAATCTTTGTACTGAATACTTCCTATAAATATTTAGCGCCTTTTTATCACCTGATATTTTGCATTTGATTTTTAATTTTAATTTATGTTATTTATGTTTCTTCATTCACAGTATTCGATTTCGCATTTGACTGCGAACGTTTGATTTTGTACCTTTGTATCTGACATGCTACATTTCGGGGAATACAAAAAATACTGTAGGTGAAAATTCGCACGTCACAGGGTGAAGTTGCAGCTTCCTAGAAACTATCTGTTCTGCCACTAAACTCTAAGTGTAACAAAAATAAACAAAATTGTTGAAGGTGATTACTTTATCTACTTATTATAAGTTTCATTTGATTTTTACATTAGAGTTTTGTCGAATGTTCGAAATAGAACATGACCTGCTGTGATTTAATTTTATACGCGGTGCGCATGCGCAGTTTCGGTTTATCCAAGTTGTGTTTATTGGACCTAGGTTTAAGGAGACTGTGGTTTATGTCATGGGTATTTTTAACTTTGCCATCTTGAAAGACATGCTTTTGTGGTGCGTTTGGTTCTTTCTTCGTTCTTCGTTCTTTGTGCAAAGGCTTATTGTAATAGGTTCTGAAATACTTAGCATTAAAAGAGGTAAATGAAGAAAGGTTAAGACTGTAAGAAAAACAGCAAATGATTGTTCACGAGTAGTTGTTCAATAATACTAATAATTTTAGCCACCTGTTTGGGCACAACAGTTGCTGAAATTATTTTTGAAACCACGTGAGC
Source organism: Xestobium rufovillosum (assembly GCA_963966045.1). Lineage (NCBI taxonomy): Eukaryota > Metazoa > Arthropoda > Insecta > Coleoptera > Ptinidae > Xestobium > Xestobium rufovillosum. The sequence goes on along the minus strand of OZ014493.1, from coordinate 25,352,590 downwards.
CTTCTATTTTTAATCCACCAAAAACTAAATTTGTAATCCCACGTGAATATTAGTTAACAAAACTATCCATACCAAACTGTTTACATTATTGTTAATATAAAAATCATTAAATAATAAGGTAATATAAAAACTAATAGAACCCCTAAACTGCATTAGTTTTCCTTCCTCAGCATATACAAGGTGTTTCAAATTTGCTAGCCTATGGTCGTTAAACAAGCATAGCCGTTTTGCGGTACATTCGTTCATAGAAGCAATAACATAAACAATAAATTCTCAAGCTAAGCAGTAAATTCGATGGCTCATCATAACATTTGCCAACTGGGCCGCCGACCTTCAGATTAATGTTCTAACATTCGGCCATCCTGTTCTTTTGTCCTGTCCTCAGGACTCCATAATCCCCATACTATGGCGCCCCTATAACAAAACACTCAGTTAGACACTTACTCGGTGCCTCCCAACTTGCGTTAGGTAGTGACCTGACTAAAGCCAGTTAATCATTTCCCTTCCTGGCCATTACCAGTTAGCAACAGATCATTACCAGTTATCAATCTGGCCGTTGCCAGTTAACATAGTCATATCATAACTTCCTTAGAACAAATGACTCTCCTGACATTGACTGTCAGTTACCAGCCCAACCATTGTCAGTTAACAGCCTGACCTTTCTCTTCCAAGAAATTCATTCATAGAAACCCCCATGGTATGATGATGAGGTGAAGATAATGTAATTATTTAAAACTGGAGCATATTTTCTTATTCTTGTAATTACGTGAAAGAAGAAAAGCTTTAATTGCGTTCGTTTTTTTCAGCTACAACTTGACTTTGATCAAAAAATAGAAGACAGACATTCTCGCCTTATACATAGCGCGGGACTCGATCGAATCCCATATTTAAAACTGATAAAGGAGCAATAGAAAGAACAATGCGATACTATTAACACTCATCGTAAAAGAGTTTTGTTAATCAAATAACAAAGCAAGTTTCCGCGCTGTGTTTACGCATCTTTCTACGAAAAATTCCAAATTTCCTTGTAATTACCTAATACAAAGAAATAGAGTTTATGTTAAAAGTAAATGCAGAATGTGTTTTTCAGGTTTCTATAACTTGCATTAGTTCCTGCTTTAGGTGTGCAATAGCAAAAAAACTTAAGTGATGCTTTTAAACGTCTATAATATCTGCAGAAGCGAAAAGGACTTATTCATTCGAGCAAAATATCTTTCTCACAAGAAAGACACCAGCATATATGTATGATGTAGATCTCTGACACATATTGGTTGACGAATAAAGTGCCCATTGTTAAAAGTATCTTCTAACATAATCTCCGGATAATTGAAAGTGTAGAAGCTGCAAGTCTTGTAGCACTTATCGCCATCATTAACACTGACGAGTAGCAAAGTATCGAGCTAAGGTAATGCAAATTAGGATTGTCCGTGACATTTAGCTAGTATCAAAATAAGATAAAAGAGACAGTTCGCTGTTAAGTTTCTAACAGACTTGACAATGACCTAAGAGGAAACGAAGAACGAAGAACTCTGCTGTGAATTCTAAACACCTAATCTTATTAGGAAGTCACTTTTAGGAATACATAATCGATTGTTTTATGGTTGAGAAAAGTGAGAAGTTTGGATTCACCTTCGACATTTGACATCTGTGACCTATTTAAAGGAATTTATTTTGTTGAGCAATTTGCTGCATTCCTATTTTAAGCCTAGACATTCTCTAATGCACAATAACTGACTGTAGAAAAATACAGTAGGTATCGATAGCAAAAAAATGCCTCAAATAATCTTTACCATGACTAGTTTTAAATACATAGCACCAACACCGCGATTCCAAACAAAGTAGAAAAGACCATTTTCAATATGGGTTCTTAGAGCGTCTCCTAACACGATGCTAAAATATATTTGCGACGGTTAGGTTATGTTTATCGCAAAAATCTATCAGTCTAACTCCCCTGTCGTTCCAATTAGCTAATCCAGAGGGACCAATTATTCCATCTTTTCTCCCTGAACCTACAGCGGCATTAAAATATCCTACGATTATTGAATTTTCATGCCTCTTCACAAAATCTAGCACATATTCGATATCGCTATAAATTGCCTCTACAGCCTCATCGCTATAATTAGATCTGAAGTTTTGAATCTAACCTACCTGCAAATAACAAAAAATGAAATTGTTTATTTATTAGGCAGGCAAGAATGGCTCTGTTTAGTACGTCTTTCGACTGCAGTCGGGTCTTTCATTTCAGGATTTGCTAGCCCATATAAGCCATGGACCTTCGAGGTTATTTGGTAAAATGGGATTCATTTTCTCTTTTTGGTTCATTCAAGTCAATTATCCTGAAGATAGGATATTTTAATTGAAACTGCAGTAAAGATGGCAATGGCAACCTTTTTGTACATTTGTGATAGTGAAAATAAGAATGGAGTGGTATAAAAATGAGCGTATGCCCGGATATTGAATTTTCTATCCTAGTGTGATTAATGTTGATGTCACAAGTAACGTCAGTGCTACGTCACTTTAAGTATATATTGGGGTATTTTCTCCGTGCGGAGTTCATTCTAACTTGAGAGCTGATCGAGTGCACTTTGATTCTTTCGGAGTGGTGAGCAGAGAATACCTGACCTATATTATTGTTATTGTCACTATCATTGTTTCACATCATCATTATTGTTGTTATTATTATTGTCATATATATAATTTTTTTTTCATTCATGTTTTTATTGCTATTTTTATTACTATAGGTTTTTCCCTGCTACTGAAGATGGCAGCTTAGCTGCCGAAATGCGTATATAGTATTTCAAATTTTATGTGGTTAGGGGTACAATTGATTCTTGAATTGATTATTTAATCACAGTCTCTTACATGTTAATTCTTCAGGATGTAGGTATTTACTAAATTTCGCGCCTAAAACAAAACTAGTTCATTGTGCTGAATACTTGCAACGCGCATTTTAGTGAAAATTGTTCGTCTCCATATTGTTTTTCTAGGGAATCTTCAAAATGCAAACATAAATACAAAAGATATCCCCTTGAAAAGCGCTAACGAACCTGACCGCATGAATTTCTTAATACGTTAACCGTGATTTGCAACTTATTTTGTATTATGTAAGTATTCTGTCGATGCTGATGTTTGTTTGACGGATGCTGACCTTGAAGGTGAATCTAATAATATTATGTACCTCTTGCGGTCTTCGACTTCAGCTGTAAATGGAAATAATATATTCTGCAGATTATGCTACAGGATTGCACAAAATATGTACATCATATATGCAGGGTGTCCCAGAACAACGGGGCAATATTTGTGGAGCGTATAGTTTTGGTCAAAATAACACTTAAAGTATCTAAAAAAATTTTTTCTTGGACGCCTCCCTTCGAAGCTATTCGCCCTTAAAGGTCAAGTCCTGAAAAAGTTTTTTTGCTGGTAACTTTCAAACTGCCGCATCGAATGTTATAAAATTTGGACTGTAGACATAGTAAGAAAGTATCTGTGATCGAGTAACATGACATCTTCCGTATCTTGTCTAGAAAGCCGGGGGTGGAACACCCCTAATGCTTTTCACCCCTTAACTTTTACGTTGATGCTTCTAGCGAACTTGTAATGACATTTTTAAATTCCTTAAACAATTGTATCAGAAAAGGTAATCTTTTTTAAAACCGTTAAAATGGCGGGTTTCCCAGAAAAAAAATATACAAAGATATGGTTCATCGTTTTTACTATACAAGCCAGGCTATGAAATATGAACTGCTACATGAAACATGTGAGAAAATGAAAATGAAGTGAAAATGTATGAACAATCGGTTATGAAAACATAATAGTCGAGATAGTAGCGGCTACAATAAATTTTCGAAGTGAGCACATACATTTTTATGCAGTAAAAATGATAAACCATGTCTTTGTATAATTTTTTTCTCGTAAACGGGCCATTTTAACGGTTTCAAAAAAAGAGTACCTTTTTTTGAGACAATTGTTTAAGGAATTTAAAAATGTCATTGCAAATTCGCATCAACGTAAAAGTTAAGGGGTGAAAAGCATTAGGGGTGTTCCACCCCCGGCTTCCTAGACAAGATACGGAAGATGTCACAGATACTTTCTCACTATGTCTACAGTCCAAATTTTATAACATTCGATACAGTAGTTTGAAAGTTATCAGCGAAAAACCTTCTTCACGACTTGACCTTTAAGGGCGAATAGCTTCGAAGGGGTGCGACCTAGAAAAAAAGTTATACATACTTTAAGTGTTATTTTGGCCCAAACAATATGGTCCAGAAATATTGCCCTGTTGTTCTGGGACACCCTGTAGATAGTAGTTTGGAAGGAGGCCACGAAAAACAAAAGTGTTAATCGCTCAGCAGCATAAATATCCTTACGTATCCTTATCCCGGGCATCGGTGAAATACTGTCGTATTGAGAAAAAAATACAGTTTGATTATTTTTTTGTGTATGACTAAAAAGGCACGCTACTTTTTATTTTCCCACAATATATCTATATATTATGTAATACATGGTGGTCCAATTTTTCTTGCTGCGATCTGCGATAAAAAGTGAAAGAAACATTTTTATAGAGACTGTTAGTATGCATGTCTAGGATACCTTAGAGCAGAATAACCGAAACTAGTTTGCATATGAACGAATAACAAATTTGTGTTGGGTGTCATAGGTCAGTAAAAGATTGTTATTTGGATAAAAGTTTGGCAGATGCGCCTTAAATTAAATAGAGGAGGTTCCACATGATAAAGCTAAATTCAGAACCGTGTAAAAAATGGCCAATCGCTGAGCTTCACTTATGTTGCATTTGATTAACAAGGAAACTGAAATCCATGCGATATAGCACAGCGCAAATTTGGTAAGGATGCATATTGACATTGACATTTTACAGTTACACTTATTTAGCATTTTGATTACATAAACTGAAATATGTGCATATTTATGTTATAGCATAGTGCAAATTTGATAAGTATACTGAAAAATATACTGAAAAATATACTTCATGTAACAGTTAGTTGTTTCAATCTATCTCATTCCATATCTCTTGATGTCAACTTAAACTACCAAAAGCATCCCGATTGTAGGTTAAGTAGTATTTCTTATAAAGGCTAAGAAGGACAGCTGTGAATATTTTTTAATGTGCACACACATCGTTCTTCTTCCGTAGTTTTATCCGTCCGCGCAAAAAGTGAAACGGTCACAAAACCGATAGGTGTATGGCTGAAAACCCTCCATCTTGTCAGTGTACCAGCGTACCAGTGCAAATCTGTCAATACAGCACAAGTTTCCATGTTTCAGAAAACATCTTCGTTAGAAGCTTCCCGCAAGTCGTAAATCACACGTTGTAAACACTATCATAAGCGCCGCATGCAGCACTACTCTCGTAACACCGCGAACTCCTTAAAAGACTGATCGCCCTTGATCAGAAATGGTCTTCCACGCTCCCGCGGTACGGAGTAAGCCGGTCTAGATGAACCACATTCTTTTGGAAACGATAAACGACATCATTGATTCTTGTCACCACTCGATATGACCCCTCCCCAATTCTTCTGCAGTTTCGGTGGTTGTCCTTTCGCCCGTGCTGGATTATTCGGCCACACTAAATCGCAGAATTGGAGGAATAGAGAACCGCCTTCAGAAAACGGAACATTTCGTAAAACACGTACCTTTTTACGTACCTACGTATTGCAACCCTCGTTTAACTTTTTACTGCAAATTCAAATCCACAATATTATTGTAAAGTGAACGCCAGAGGCCGTCGCCTCGCGCAAAAATTCTCGACGCACACTCATTTGAACCGAAAACGATTCATTCGAAAAGTACGAAGTTGGAGAAATATGCATAAAATCTCGAAATCTACCACGACATATGCGCTCATCGTGGGATTTGGTGCTGGGGCGAGTCCGATCTGTATGTCGGAATCTAATCTCGAGAGAGTCCGTTATTCAAAAGAACGTGTGTCGGGAAGGTCTTTGAAGTGTTTGAACGCGAAGTTTTTGTTGCAGATTTTTAAATCCATTTTCTACCGGCAAACATCGACCTTTTAACCTTCTTTTAGCATGCGCAATATTCCTTAACCTTCCTCTTACGTTTCTGGCCGAATCGGATCCTTTTACTTTTATGTCCTAAGAGATGCCCACCCAAAAATATTCACGTTTTCAGCTTACATTTTTTGCAGTGTTTCGAAAGAAAAATTATTTCGCTTGGCAACTGTGGTCCGTGGGCGATGATTTTCGAATATTTCTGGTCGGGGGTATCGGAACCCGTTTTCGAAATTATCCTGTCGGTTCCCGTCGGGCCGGTACTGAACCCAACCCTAATTTGAAGGTTGCCACATTCCGCTTGTGCTTCGACCGATGCTTTCGGGACTCCCTATGACCTATGACTCATGCGGGTGGAAAAACGGGCGGCGTCAGTTTTCCCGCATGGCTCGCCAGTTCTTCTGGGTGCGATGGAACATTTTCCACTCCTTCCGGTACGCCGACTTTGTTATCGCTTGACCACGGGGTCTTTGGCGGAAGTGGAAAAATAGTGAGGATATCGGCGGATCCGCGACGAACTCATCGACCGCCCTAATGAATTTCGTCCCGATTGACGGAGTTTGAAAAGATTCTTATCGATTTTTCGATTTCACCCCTATTTGGGCTGGTGTCGCGGGGACGTCGGCCCCACAACGTGGACTTTAATCTTGATGATTCGCAGGGGAGGAAGTTTCGATCTCGGAAAAACATCCGTTTTAAAGGGAATTCACGAAATTTTTTAAATTTGGGAAGGAGTCGAAATACTTTTTTCTCATAAACATTTCGAGGAACTTTTTTTTTCGATGTACTTATTTCAGATGATTGTATTACGTCGGACCAACTTATAAAAGTGCCTTTGATTTTATTTTCACTAGTTTTCATCTCTGCATAGTATATTTTCAATGGACTGTGCTGAACGATATTTTGTAACGAGAATAATCGGAAAACTTTACAATGCCTTCTCCAAGAAAAATGTGAAACAGGCGCCGACCGGGATTCGAAACCAGATCTTTCGCTTTCCGGGCGACTGCTCTAACCAATTGAGCATCGAAACATTGGTTAGAGCAGTCGCCCGGAAAGCGATAGATCTGTGTTCGAATCCCGATTGGCGCCTGTTTCACATTTTTCGTGGGGGAGGCCTTGTGTAGTTTTCCTTGACTGCTATGCCCGATCATTCTCATTACTTTATATTCAACACTAAAGTCAATTTAACATTTCATATTTTAACGATATTTTAACAAAAAAAAAACAACTGTGTTCACTTTCCCCTTCAAACTGATGATTCCTTTTCCTTTGGTATAATAATGCATTATACTGTCAACTGTCTGATGTCTGTCGTGCTTAGGTTTCTTCTGATTCCTGGTTGAATTTCTGGTTTCCGGTAATAATTTTTTCTCAGTTTCCTGTTTCAGTTTGTCTTCCAGTATCTTGGTAGAGAATATATTGTGCTGTGTTGAGCAACGGTTTAGAGAAGAGAAGCTTTCGTAACCTCATCTTAAAACCAAAAAGAAATTTCAAAAATGTAATAAAGTTGAAATACCTAATGCAACACTGCTCATAATGGAAAATAATTCAAGAACATTCAAAGAAACAATTTTTTGAATTAACTTAAGAGGGATACGTACGTTGAAAACAGCGCCGATATCAAGCTCTATGTTAGGAACCGTAGAGCTCTTACTAATAGATATTTTGCATAAATTTCTTCTTTGTCAGAAAGAAGAAGATTTATTCTACAATTCCGTCAAACCAAATTAAGAACAAATATGTAAATAATCACAGAAACGAGACGTGAAATTTGCCTTTTGGTGTATTTTCAGCAGCTAGAAACTTGGTTCAAAAAGCAAATAGTGGAAAAATAATTAGAGCACACTATAATATGAACATTAGATTGCTTGCGTTTCAAATTTGAATGCATTTAAACTGAAAATAAATAAGCTACATTAAATTTACTTCGACAATAAACCCATTTCTAAAAACGGGAGCGCCTCCTTCCACTAGCAGATTCTAACCGCCCCTCAGTAGTCGGTGACAGCCGAGTACGTTCGGGCCGTATCTGGCTGGCAGATCTGTTTCTCTTCGCGTTTCTCCTACGCTGGCTGGTGTAGTGGGGGAGACCGAGTGTTTATTTTTCTTGAGCAACGTACGTATCCCTCTTAATAGACAGTCTTCAAAAAACACATACTAGTCAGGCACCTTGTATATAGATAGAGCCTTAATAACAAAATAATATTGTGTGAGTAAAGTGAATCGCCACCTAGAGCACAGATTTGTTTACTGAATAATTCTTTTCCTGAATTAGGTACATGCTGAATTTCTAGCAAAAAGGGAATTCGCTTTAGATTTAAGTCGGTTCACCTCATAGTTTAAAAGACTTTTTGTCTTCTTTACAACATTGTCATGTCTAAGTTATATTTTTAGCTCTGTAGGCTTCATAAAAAGTACTCTACTGCAGGAATATGTGACAAAAAGGTTAAAGGGCGAGAAATTTTGTTGGAAAGCGGGGAAAGTAAAAGCAAACAAAATTGTCATTATACATTTAAATTTATTCATAACTGTATTTACTCCTTGGCTTACAAAATAAGACTCCTAGTGGGACAATAAACAACGCGATTCTCTCGTAGTACACCATACTGTTGTGCTGTGGGTACGCTACGGAGATACATCTTTTGTTTTAAATATTTATTTCAACATAACTCGCCTCGATACATGTACGCTCAGTATTTCATTTAAAATTGAAAAATATTCCCGGAGTCGTGTTTTAAATAGTGTTATCCATGTCTGCATCACATACTGCTGCTTATAAGTTATTACACTGGCAGATTCTACCTGATTTTACGTGCTCAACTTCTATTCTAAGCGCAACGAAGAAAACAAATTGTGTATAGAAATCGATAGTAACAATGGTTAGAAACATTTTGATGTATCTACCTATCATAAACAATGCAAAGTACTGAATGCCATTATGGAAATTATGTGGTTGTTAAAGGGAATATATTTGAACACATATGCTGACATTAATATTTACCAAGGTAGTTATAAAGACATGGGTCAGTTATTCAACGAAAGTTCAAGTAATTTACAGTGTATTTATTTAACGTAACTATTAATCTATTTCGAAAAGGAGGTAATAAGATTCACATGAAAATATAGGACAAGGTTTTAAAATGGGGGTGAGTTAATCATTTGGTGGAGTTCATTGGTAGGCGAATCATTATTATTCGAGCCCAATTCTATTATAAACATAATAATAGCAACGCAGAAAGGTCATCACAAAGAAATAAATTCAAAAACGGGACCATTAGAAAACTTCGTTCCAGTATCTCATGCGCTCTACAGGCAGTTGCAGAACGGAGCACGTGAGCACTCGTAAGGGCCGCGGTTTGTCGGTCCAGGTTGCCCATGGTGGAAGCTGTTCATTACGTTGTAATTGAAACTTATTTTGTCTGACTATCAACGAAACCCACATGTGAAGATCCGTTCCTGTCCGCCAGAAAAAAGGAACACTGAACATTTTAATCTTGAAGTGAAGTGCTCGGCGTTTAAAAAGTGAGGTGCTCTCGCTTCTGACTTCCCATTTTCCGCACGCTAGCATCTGAAGTAGATTCTTTTTCATTACCTTGCAGTTGGTGCGTATTCACCAGTTGGGAAACGTAAAGCAAGAGTAGTGGAACGCAAAGTGTGAGGATTCAATTTCCATTTTCTGCACTCTAGCATCTGAAGAAGGTTGTTTCTGGTACCCACTTTTGCTTTACTCCTAGCAACGGTTACACATAAAATAATTTTTTGTCCTACAAAATAGAAAACCGACTTCAATATAGGTACAATAAGAACATCATCAATGTAGTCGAAGTCAATTAAATACGCTTTATTAAGGATAACTCAAAAACTACTGGTCAGATCTTGATCAAATTTATATGGGACCACATGAGAAGCGCCAGCTTCCAAATAAAAAAATGATCATCAAAATCGGTTCACCTAGAAAAAAGTTATGAGAACATCATCAATGTAGTCGAAGTCAATTAAATACGCATTATTAAGGATAACTCAAAAACTACTGGTCAGATCTTGATCAAATTTATATGGGACCACATGAGAAGCACCAGCTTTCAAATAAAAAAAGAATCATCAAAATCGGTTCACCTAGAAAAAAATCTGAGGTAACACACATAGAAAAAATACATTGGAATTGAGTACCTCCTCTCATTGAAAAAAATGTTGACGCCATATCTCGGCTAAAAAGTGCTTAAAAAAACCGCCCCGTCAGTTTCCTATGGACCATCTCTGATATACGTATGCAAAATTTCAGCAAAATCTGTCGAGCCGTTTTCCCGTAAAAGTGGCAACAGACATACACACGCACGCACGCACACACACACCCACACGTACGGACGGAAATGTGCCACCTTGCCAAAAAGTCTTAGAATGACCTGAAACGTCCACATTTGATGAAAAAACACCTTGGTCAAAAAACGACTATCACAATAGCTACCTAGCTCAGCTAAGAAGCTAATACAGTCGAATTGAGTACCTCCTCCTTTTTTTAAGGCGGTTAAAAATACAATATAGTTTTTATTTTCAAATATCATTAGGTACTAAACAGTAACAGTTCCATATTTATAGGGTTGTAGGGTTAAGTTTTTTAGTGCAGACTGAGTTAAAGCAGTCGCCCGGATGGCGAGTGATCTGGGTTCGCATCCTAGTCGGAGCTCAGTCACATTTTGTTGTTACATTCGTATTCATGGATACGATTATTATCGTTGATTTATGTACCCACAATTAACCGAAATTATGTATTTTTTATTGCTACCAGAGACAAACTTTGCCCAACTGGCACTCAAAGCGACCAAACATTGTACAGAGTGTCAAAAATTAAGTGTGCACTATTACTAACTTTGTTATTATTGGACCTACAAAGTCGATTAACAAACTGGTCAAAGAATTAGTATTTTTTATTACAAATAATATGGTGAAAACAAAAAAAAAACATTTAAAATCGCATTTTCCAGATACTCACACAAGCAACAATTTTTTAAATGGAACCCCTGTATATTTTTATAAGTGTTGAAAGAGAATAAAATTCTGAATAAAGAAGCCTTAAGGAACAACCATACCAAAATTAACACGTTAACACGTTAACATCCGCCGACAATGCCTATGACGCAAAATTGGTTTCATGACCTACCTGATGTGATATATGTACCTACTGGGGCATTTTTGATGCTTCAAAAGTTAAGTTATTTTTAATTTTCAAATAGATGCTCATGTACAGAATTTTATACACTGTTTAAAGCTGCAAAAATATACAGGTTGTCCCATTTTGAAAAACTATTCTTTATGTGAATACCCCGAAAATACGATGTTCGATTGTTCTTTTGTTTTCATCGTTCCTATTTTCTTCTTTTAGTTTCTCTACGTCTCTAGCCAAATTATCATATTTTTCGTGAATTCTAATTAAATTTTTGGAGTTTACTCCTTAAGAATCGATTTTCAGTTATAGCCCGCGGTACAGAAATTTTATGATGAGTAAAATCAAGCGAAGTCACAGCGCAGAACAGCTCTCCCTAAATTTTCTAGCTCGCGTAGCCTAGCCCGCGCAATTTCTCAGGTTTCGCACGTGTTCTTTTTCGTTTGTCGCCGAGTTAATACCGGCGTCAAACCGTTTGATAAAACGCCGCGGCAGTAAATCACTTACAGTTGGAGGCCACCAAATGCAGCTAAAATAGTTCAAAGACACCGCCAAGAACTTTAACGGCTGTATTATGCTGTGGCGCAGTCCTGGTTTTTAAGAATTTTCCGCCGGCGCAATTGCCCCGACGGAATCCGTCGACGTAGTGCGCTGTAACAATTTTACTAAATTACCTTATTTACTGATGACTGATGGAAAATGTCTTTCGACCAATTTGTTTGTTGCTAAGTTACACCAAACAAAAAACTGAAAATTTTCTGTCATGCAAACAGCGACAGACTTAAAATACAGCAAAACGGATTTCCGTCAACGCAATCGCATCTTTGATGTATATGTTGAAAATTAGAGGTGACAAGGCACATCCCTTCCGGATATATATTTCTCTTCATCCTGCTCAAATTCTATAACTGAAGTTTGCTCTTTGTATAGATTATTTATTATAAATTATCTACCTAAATTTAAAATGTTTTAGGGAGAAAATATGGACATGGTATTTGAATTGAAATTTACAATTAAAACTACAAATGGCAATTATTTCAGAGACTATTCCAGTAGAATAGAAGCAGTATACAAAAAATATTTTCTCGTCTGTTGGCAATTTTCATATCCGACTGGTTTTTACACCAAGAAAATAGGACGAACTCAATTGCGACAGAAATTCTTCCATTTAATTGTTCTTTTGCAGTTCTGCTACATTCAAGCAAAAAAACTTTATTGCCCAACAATTACAGATTTATTTATAACAAATGTCGTGATCTCGATTTCAAAAATCCAAACGGTTTATGCAAATGCGAGCAAATGTCACTTCTTGAAGTGTTAGGCATGGCACAGTGGTACATATAAGTTAACCCTGACAAGCAGCGGCAATTAAAAACTAACAGTGTCGTAAAATATGTATACCTATGTGTGTTAGTATGGCTTGCTGAGCAATTCAGTTGAAACATGCTGGAAGTGTCGCGGAACCTCATTAAAAATAATTACGTTACCATTTGTAACGATTTTACAATACTTCGATTATACACGATCTTGCCAATTGAAAACCTGACAAGAGTGACTTATTATTTTGTTATGGTGTGTGTATTGTACGACAGCCTCCTCCTAAGCAACAATCTCTAATGGCAGTTGGTTCTCTATGGGATTCTATCCATTTAGTAATATTTATTGCTTGTTGAAACAAGACGTAAATAAACTATTGCAGCCATTGAAACTATTTGATCCATGGAGAACTACGAGTGAAATACACCTCATGGAAAAACCCCAAAAGAAGTATTGTTGCGCTAAGTTAGTGATCCTAGCGTTCGATTTTAAGATCTCGGTCCGCTTTTTAAAATAGTTTTTATTTTTCATCTTACATTCCCTTCCCATATTGTGTTACAAATTTATTTTTTATTTTTCGCTCCTTCACTTCCAGCACATTATTCAAAAATTGAAATCTTAGTACAGTAAAATCGAACAACTCTTTTCGACGAGCTTCCAACATAAACTCTAGCCATATTCTGTAAATGGTGGGGTAGAAATTGCAGTTACTCTAGTTGCTCTAATTGTCAGGCATATCAAGAATATCCTATGGAACGTATAAGACTGGTTGTTAAATCAGCTTCTCTTGCATACCATGAACATTATTTTTATCAGTCATAAGCATGCACTGCTGGATTCTTGGGGCATCCTGATGGTAGTTTATAAACCTTACAGAGCCGCGTTGGCTAGGAAGGTTGGTGAGGAGAGTTGATCTCATCGCGGAATATTGGATGGGAACATGGTTTTTTGTGCTGTCCACCCATCCTAACATAAACTGTGGTAATCACCACTAAACTTTCGTAAACGAAAGGCTACTTAGGTATATACAGATACTGCTCTGCAACTCATTGCACCTCGTGCAAAAATTTATTATTATTACTATTATTTACAAACGTATGTGATGCTTATAATAGCACTAAACGCTTAAAATTTGTTAAAACGTAGCTCAAATTTACACCCCTAAATATCGCCTCCGTGCATTGTAGACCCCAAAAACCAACCCATATGATGAGCTCTGGTTCGTTCTCTTTCCAACTAGCTCAAAGTAAAATTTGGTTAAGAGAAATATTCGATATAACGGTATGGAACGTTTAAAGTTTGCTAAAAACGTACCTCAAACTTACACCCCCATAATTTCGCCCTCGTGCATCGCAGACCTCAAAATCCAATCCAAACGAAGTTGGCTGGTTCAACCTCTTTGTAACTAGCCCAAAATCAAAGTTGGATGTTTCATAAAATATACGATATAACAGCACCGAACGCTTCCGTGCCCAAAAAATCGTTTTAACACCCGTATTTTCGCACCCTCGAACCTTACATTTTCTATTCCTCTCTCCAAAGTTCGCATTTGACGAGATCTTCAAAATGACACCAAAAACATTGGCCTAGCATACGTATAACTTGCAGAAACTCCCAAAAACTGCGAAATTTCCAGGGGTTACATAAATCGCTACTTGGACCCCCGCGTATACTGTCACACTTCCAACTCGTTAAACATTTTCAATGTTAAACCTAAACGAAACGTTTTTCGGTAAATCCATGAGAATGTGCCGGTACAGCAGAAAAAGTGCTCTAATAATGTATGCATATCATTTCGATACAAGGTCGCAAATAGTCGAATTACCTACAGGGTAAAAACGAAATGAGAATTTTGTTGATCTAACTCGTAAACCGTTTGAGATCGATCAGATTCCTCAACGGCATATTAAAGAGCATCAAATTCTGAAAAAGTGACAAATTTAAACTGCCCCCTACCATTTCAAATAAACGAGATCCCAAGGATGGCCCTCGAATTTGAATCATCCTGTATACTTTATAAGTTATGTTGTTGTTGGCGAGAACTGATATTTATTTACAGGTGCGAACGTGCTTCTATTGCAATATTTGGTGCTCAAATTCTGCAGTTATTAGTAGTAATAAGCAACTTGCATTTAGTAATATGCACAAAAAATATTTAACATTCCCTCGTAGTGCTATTACTTGATAGAGAAATATCTATTCGCAAATACACTTAGTTTTCAGATAAACATACGATATAGATGATGAGGCACGATCTGAACTGAACGGGTTCTAGACACTTCTTCGTGATCACTGAAGGTTAAAACAGCTAGTCCGATTGGCGCATCAAAGACGTCTGAGAGTTGTGAATGAGTCCAGTAGGACGCATTTTGAGTCAACATACATTTCCTTATATGCAAGATACTGGCGGCGCATCTCGAGCATTTGCAAAACTGGATCTGGTTAAAATTCTCGTTATAGTAATAGCCAATCATAGGGTTTTGTTTGAATAACGTCCAAAGATTTATTTCCCAGTCTCTATGATAAATTAGGTGAACTGTATTATTCGTATCTAAATAATAGTTTAATAATATAAATAACGTCAAGAGATAACAAGAGAAGGTATATAAAACGTTGTGCTAAAAGTAGGAATATTTAACAATAAATTCAGATCCATAACCAGCAGGCAGATTGGATAAACGAGAATTGGGAAGAAAAATCACGATAGGTATGTTGTAAGGAATTCATCACGTAGGTAAGTCAGCCAGTATCTGATTAGGAGTGAACTAGTCATTTTAGTTAAGTATAATGAATATAAACATACGAAAAATTTTAAAAGATAAATAAAACGAAGTACCTTCAAAGTAATAAAAAATTGAAAAGGGGAACTCATCAGGCAAAAGAGATAGGGACGCCTTTTACCAACAAAACATTTTACTGTGTACCTGCGCAACTACTCTTGGTGAGGGTTTTATTTGAAACAAAGGAAGCTTTTTATTAAAGTTGTAAAATGAATAGGTAAAGTAAGTTTTTATGCAGGTCTCATACGGTTCCCCTTCTACACTTGCATTGAAGTCTCCGGGTATAATAGACAAGCTTAATTGATTTAATGGGAGCTCCGAGCCCAAAAGTAAAGTAAAGTATACTTAAAGAAAGCTAGAATTCTTAAAATAACTCTGACTCAACTGAATCAACGCATCCTTACCTAATGAGTGATCTTGTAACGATTAAATATTAAATGTAAATATCTGCTTTTTGATTTTTTGTGATGTCTTGCTGTGTTGCAGGTACCTAAATAATAAATCTAATTTTTCGAATAAAATACCTGTGATCGGTAGGAACAAGTAGACGAATCTAAAACAAATTAAAAATGTTTGCGAGATTCAAAAAACAAGAGGACGACATAACAAACTTATAAGAAGTAGCAAACTTATAAGAAGTGTGTAATTTAATTTGATTTATTTTAACTGGAATTGGTATTCCACCACCCAGTACACCGATTTACTATACCCTACTACTTGCAAAACTGCGTTTCAGACAACAAATGGGTTGCATACAATGGGTAGTAGCGAGACCGTCACGTGCTCGAATACAGAATATCTTGCTGCGCATAGAAGCAGTAGTAAGTAGTACCGGTTGCATTCGAGACAGTATAATAAATACTATTTTTATCATTTTGATTTTATGGCTTCTTTATTTTGTCTCGCGCACTCTTTCGCGTCCGTTACAATGACATTTGCATACCAACAATGGCCAAGGTCGTACAGTAGTAGAGCAGCATAAAACGATGAAAATATATCTAAAAGTTTTCTTTTGTTTTGTTGGTTACAATTCCAATATTGTAGTTAAATTCAAAACCTGTTAGATACGTTCTTCTCAAATCATCTGAAGTATGAAATACATAATTACACAAGGTTAAATTGATATCCTCTACGAAAATAATCACCGACGTATTTGTTTCGAGCAAATAACTGTTAAGCGGTCACCCAGGACCACCACAGCAAACACGTATCCTGGTTAAAACAAGCATTGCCTTCCTTGTTTTTATTACAACGGTGGCAATCGTGTTTGAAAAAATCATATAAAAATATAATTTTTTTAAACTACAATTGGCTTGATTGTGGTCCGTAATAAAATGTAACAAACACTAATAAGGGCCGGTTGTTGGTACGGGAATCAAAATGTAAGGCCAGGCTACATTTAATTCGGCTTTCGTTGCTAAGGTACTGACTTCGTGATTGGTTGTATCATAGCAACGAAAGTCGAATTAAATGTAGCATCGCGTTACATTTTGATCCGCGTTTTAACAACCGGCCCTTAGTGTTTTATAATCAACGCAAACAGTAATTAAATCTGATATTAAACCAAAATGGTTTACGGATAATTTTTTTTATATAATAGTATCTCTACTCACTCCTGCTAACCCTAAGGTTAGCCCCAGAAGCTAACTATACTTATAGCTTGTGCGGGACGGAGGAGGCGGCATATTACTATTGGCCGCAGGTGCGTCACAGGAACGACCTACATTTGTTAGTACCTTACCCACCATTTAGTGCGAGAATGAGGAAAACCTGGAAAACCTCATTAGGTAAAGCTGGATAGGCGATCCAAGGCGCGCCCTAGCCACAGCGCAGAAATGAGTCACCCATCCATAGCCAAACCGCGGGCACTGTTGCTAAGCATTAACGACTACTCACTCGCGCATGCCAGCAAGATCCCACGGCTCAAGTATGAATGACATGAACAAATCTTGGCTTTCCACCTCGGTTTCCACTTTACCTTAATAGTCCGTTTTTATCCTTTTACATTTACACACAATATTTCAGTAAGGATAACACTGCCCTAAGTTAAATCACCCTACCACTTGAACGGAAAACCTTGAACGAAAGCTAGGACACGTTTTTATATGAGAACAAAACCTTGCTGATTGACGCGGCAGTCAAAACTAGTTTTCCGTTTTCGAAAAACTCATCGAGTCAGTAGACCATAAAGATCTTAAAAAATCGTCTAGCAATCTTGCAGAATTGCCCAAGATTTCATTTTCACTGAACCCAGTAGGTAATAGTGGTAAATCAGTTTAATATGCGGTTATGCGATATTGTTTTGCCGTTAGTATGTACTGAGCACAATTAACGCTGAATGAAAACAAATAAGATTTATGCCTAGGTACTTTTAGTATGACAACAAACCGCAGCTTGTCCTTATGTTGTGGTTATGCGTTTAAAGGCTGTGAAGTACACTTTCAGCAGGATCATTTAATTTTATACATCTTCATAAAGCAGAGCAATGTTGAACTTTAATGAGTACTCATTACTTAAATAGTTAAATTATAAAATGTACTTACACCTATTAAAGGAACATAAAAATAAATAATATTCCTACTAGTATTGGGCAACCAAGGTATACCATTCTCGTTTAATGCGGTCACAAATTTTATTGCTTTTGTGTGGTACGGTCTTACCACTACAGCTAAGATGAAATATTTCAAAATACTGTCTGGAGTTGAGAGCAGACACATTTTACGGGTTTCTTTGCGAAGAGGTTGATTCAAATATAATTGCCACCATTAGAACTCCGATTGTCTCGATTTATATTTGGGAAAGTTGTTGAATTTGGTTCTGATTAAGAATGTGCTGAAAATAATTCCATATTTTTATCGTCTTCATGTTTTTTGTACTGTTATATTTCACAGTGGACTTACTTTTTATACTGGTCGCCGTCTGACTGACGTTTTCGTTGTCTATTTTCCGTAACGTACATAAGTCATTTATCCCATCCCAACGGACTTGTACGTAGGGCTAGTGTCTAATACTGAAACTGGTGGAATGGCGTGTTTGCTTCAATGATCTAAAGAGCCGAACCATAGATTTAACCATAATGTGGAGGTTTTTAATAGGAAGACAGACTAAATCAAATTCCTGAAAGAGGGCAACCGCTCTTTCAGCAATCAGAGTGGCAGAAGGTGTGGGGATCGGTATGGCACTGTGATACAAACTCTGCGATGTGGAAGGCAAAGGGAACCTACTACTTTATTTTGCCCCTGGAACACCTTACAAAATTTTATGATGATGGTACTTTACTTTATATAATAATAGTACTAACGATTTTGTTATTGCAAATTTCGTGTCACAAATTGAATATATTCACTATTTTATGTTTGTTTGGAGCTTACGTTTTATAGATTTTTGTTGCGCTGACAAGTTGAAAACTAAAGGTATGTTCGACTTTTCTCTTGATATTCCAGCCCCAAAAATGTTCAGCGATTATCTGAAATTAGTAGACATTTTAAGAACAAATTATATCTGCGAATAGTTTTCCAATGGAGCAAATAACTTCAGCATTTTCTTAAATTTCAAGAATATAGTATGAAATTACCTTATGAAATAATATTATCCGAAAGTTACTATAAAATATCTTGCAACACCGATGTTTTGTCTGAAGTCTGTACCCTGTCCATTTCTTGAAGTATTTCAAAATTATATTACCTATATACATATATTGACTTCTATGAATCTCAAATAAAAATATATTTGGCACCATGGCAACAAATTACAGTATGACATCATTCCATTCTTAACATGTATATAATATATTTCGTTGGGTTTTGCAGTTTTTACGATTTATTTTCTTCCAAAACTGAATGAAAGCAATTTGGAGCATCGCGCAGTGATAAAAGTTTTTCACTAAAGAAGGAAATAGACCAAAAGTCATTCATGAAAGAATGTCGACGGCCCATCTTATTTCAGGAAGACCGGTTGAGGCAAGAACAAACTGAGGCAACCATCAGCCTTGTTGAAGATTTTGCTTCTGTCAGATCGACGAATGAAGATCCCAGTGCTTTATAAACAAGTTGGAGTATTCAAAACTACAATTTTTAAGATTGTGAAGACGAAGCTTTAGGAATGACAAAAGTATCTGCACAATACCAGAGCAGGAACTGTCGAGGAAAGAAACTTCTCAAGAACATTTGGTCGTTTTAGAGAACGACGAGAGTTATTTTTCGCACAGGTGACGAGACTTGGGTGCTCCACTGGGATTCTCCCATGAAGCAGAAGTCGATATAACTGGTTCATTAAAGCTCTCCACCTCCAAAGAACACGAAGGCTCGGTCGACTTCTGGAAAATTGATGTTGACCGTTTTTCGGGACTGCGAGGGAATTTTACTTACTGAATATATGGAAAGAAGCTCCACAATAATTGGAGAAGTTTACAGAAGAACTATCCAAAACCATCAATATCTTTTCATGATATTTCTTCAACATTTAAGTTGCAATATCGACCCTATACTGGTTAAATATTTGAGTCGTCCAGTTCCAAAAGGCACCATGTACACCATAGACAAATTTGAGGAAATAGCGAAAAACCTGTATGATGGTTTGCATTAGTGCTATGACAATTTAATTTTTTTCTAAATTTTGAAAAAAATAAAAGATATTATGTCTACCAACACCTATAAATCAATAATTTATAGTAAACAAAAAAAAATAC
Organism: Xestobium rufovillosum; assembly: GCA_963966045.1. NCBI lineage: Eukaryota > Metazoa > Arthropoda > Insecta > Coleoptera > Ptinidae > Xestobium > Xestobium rufovillosum. The sequence goes on along the minus strand of OZ014493.1, from coordinate 25,332,616 downwards.
AAAAACAGTTGTACATGGTGGGTTTTGGAACTGTAAATGCCTTTTATTAGGTTTTGAAAACGTAAACACAAAAAGTCAGCCTTATTTTTTCATTTCCTTTTACTTAAATAGCGTCCTTTTGGAATTATTAATAAAAAATTTTAAACTACAATGAAAATTTCGAATATTTAGGGAAATAATGTTTCGTCGTCAGGTATTGAAGTCATCATTTTCGGGGTTTCTTCCCGTTTCGTGCGTTCCCGTTTCGTGCGTTTTGGGGTTTCTACCTGTATTCGTGCCGATTCGAGCGTCAAGAATTTACTGGGTAATTAAATAGTGCCAGTTCGTGCGTTATAGGTACTTGTGCAATAAAGGCATACAAAACGTACTGCTTTGTTTTATAGTTGCCCGTCACTCAATATGGCCAAAAAAGTGGTTCCACGGCCCACTATTTCCGGTCTGTGGGCAAGCTTAGCGAGCGGAGCGTTTAAGTCTCCCCCCGCCCCCTTCCCCCAAAACAAAAACATTAACATTTGAAAACAATAGGAGAGAAATCAACTTACAATTCCGCATTGAAGTCTAGTTATTAACAGCGTTGTGTTGTAAAGATAAACTCGAATTAGGGGCTTTACTGCATTATCAGCAGGTCAGCGCCCGAAACGGCACTCAAACCAGGTAGAGGTAAATAGCGTCCTTTTGGGATTATTAATAAAAAATTTTAAACTACAATGAAAATTTCGAATATTTAGGGAAATAATGTTTCGTCGTCAGGTATTGAAGTCATCATTTTCGGGGTTTCTTCCCGTTTCGTGCGTTCCCGTTTCGTGCGTTTTGGGGTTTCTACCTGTATTCGTGCCGATTCGAGCGTCAAGAATTTACTGGGTAATTAAATAGTGCCAGTTCGTGCGTTATAGGTACTTGTGCAATAAAGGCATACAAAACGTACTGCTTTGTTTTATAGTTGCCCGTCACTCAATATAGCCAAAAAAGTGGTTCCGCGGCCCACTATTTCCGGTCTGTGGGCAAGCTTAGCGAGCGGAGCGTTTAAGTCTCCCCCCGCCCCCTCCCCCCAAAACAAAAACATTAACATTTGAAAACAATAGGAGAGAAATCAACTTACAATTCCGCATTGAAGTCTAGTTATTAACAGCATTGTGTTGTAAAGATAAACTCGAATTAGGGGCTTTACTGCATTATCAGCAGGTCAGCGCCCGAAACGGCACTCAAACCAGGTAGAGGTTTGGGACGACTACGCACGAAACGGGAAAATTTTCATCGACGCACGGAAAGGGAACGCACGAAATGGGACTAAATCATTTTCGGAGCCTTCTTCGGCAACTAAAATATCATTTTGCCTGTTACAAGAGTGTTACAAACATAATTAAACTAAAATGCCTAAAAATATAAACGATCACATAGGGGGTTTTGAACGCAAATGAAATACATTATACGGATTTTTATATTAGACATAGGGGGGTTTGATTTACAACTATTTTACAGCAGATGGAGCGTTTTGGAACAGAATTTGTATGTTAGATAGGGGGTTTTGAATCAGAAGCCGTATTTCAACGGCGATTTTATACTGTTTGTAGAGGGTTTTGGAACTAAATAATTGCACAGGTGGATCTACGGGCAAAAATGCTATATATTCCAGTGAAAGTAGAAAATTCGTTAAAAGTGTATTTAGGGGGTTTTGGAACTGGACGACTCATTTAGGCCCGGTTTTTCAAAGAATCCAACACCGGATTAAGTCTGACACCGGCTTTGTTGCTATGCTACAACCAATCAGAAAGCCGGTATCATAGCAACGAAGCCGGTGTCAGACTTAATCCGGTGTTGGATTCTTTGAAAAACCGGGCCTTAGAGTATTTCAGAAATATTGTAATATCAATAAATGTACACTAAATGTTAATTCAATATCAGAGTAATCTGACTTTCACCATATTCATATAATATTGAAAAGTGATGGAGGAGGGGGTGCAAATGTGGAAACAGGAGGGTAGTGTGGAAACGGCAAGTTTTTTTACTGCAGAGAGCTTCACTCTAACGGCACGGCGATTGCTTTAAACAGTCACTCTCGTTTCTATTCGACACGGCGCAGCCCTAGCAATCAGTCGGGCATTGCAGTTAATGGTTGTGCGTCGATTTCTGTTTCGTGATTTTCGTGAAGTTTTTGGAGGCAAGTTTGTGGTATTATTTGGTCTAACCTACCATGTTATCATAGATACGTAATGCGTATCAGAGTATTGGGAAAGGGAGTTCTAGGGAAGGTATTGTTGGATTTCAATGAATCATAAGCTAACGTTTTCTTGACTTAACACGTAAAATCCAGATTGGCTAAAGTGCGGGTAACTTGGAAACATGTGGATGGGGGCAATGTGTTATATTTTTTATCAACGAATAATGTTTTCTATGAATAAAAACATATTATAAAAAGAATATAATGCTTAAAGTTCAATATTCCAACATCTTTATGTGTTTACACATTGATATACTGTATTTTTAGGGTGTTTCCACATTTACACCACTTCCTCTACTTACGTAATTAATATGCAATATGCAATATGTCTTAAATATTTAAGTTGCAATACCGATGTATACTGGTCAGAAAAAAGCAAGTTAAGTATTAAAATTTAGAAATATCAACTCGCCTGTTACCCGTTTAAACAAGTTAAACGGCTGTTGGTAACTATGAGAGGGCAAAGAATAAATTGAGTTAAAAAGAAAAGGAGATACGTAAGTATTGTGGGTTGTCTAAGTCTTGAGATGCTTCACTCTCGATTCAATTCAGTTGGTTTTAATAAATATTGTAAGATTTGATCTACTGTTATGGGACGAGAGCAATTTATTGTTGAAACATGGAACACAATAGTCTACTCCACATAAAATCGGTAATAAATCTGGAAACAGTCGCGGGCATCGAATTATGACTCCATAAAGTGAAACATTTCAAAAACAATTTTCTATAATATGGTGTTTAAGAAAAAGAATTAATAAACATCAAACAAAAGCTGAAAGAGCACGCCGCAGCCAACGATTCTGCGGCGAGTAAATAATTTCCAACAACAAAGTCTAGTAATATCTTCTTTCTGAAGCAAGACAAACGCTACAAGAACAACCAGCACTTGTTTTGTTTTGGTACGGAACAATAAACATGACAATGATGCAAGGCCATCCATATTTTCTGCTCATTTTTCTGCGACGAGTGCAGTCTATAAAAATATATATATAACTGACACATGCCCATTCAATTCTGGACTTTGATTGAAAACCATTGACTGATAATTGATAATTAGAATTCTTCAGCAAATATATAGACCAGATTAAGTACACCGTTAACGAAGCAAATTGTTTGCCAACACAAGAATCGAACTATTAAATATAATATTGCCTGCAAAAAGTTGACTCTAATAACATCAACACAACAGAGGCCCGTTGCAGACCAGTAACCAGGTATGGGATATGGAACATATACAGGGTGTCTTATGAGCGAGACGGATGATGAAAATAAATAAAGAATAGATCATTTGGAAAACTTATTGGGCTGATTCACGTTTAGATTTAGGTTCAGACGAACATAATATAAGTGCTTAAGTTAGTTTGAGTGACCTGCTGGTACCAATTAACAGCAAAGTTTTTTTCTTTGAAATTTGTGTATTCAAATAAATGGGAAACATTAAAAATAAAAGAAATATGAAGGACAAAATCTAGTCGGTAATAATTCACGTGAGCGAACAGCAAACGAGCACTGGATCTTGAACCAGGTTTCGTACCTAAGCAATTCTTCCAGTGACGGTACCCTAGCAACCGCCGATCGTCCCGTATTAGGATGATTTAAACTGTGTACTCGGTGTCTGGATTTGTCGTCGCCACACGGATGCGCAATCCAGACGGGATTTAGATCTAAGATGTACTTTTCAGCTACTAGCGGCAATCACTTAATAGGATGGCCTTTAACTAGCACGTGCGCAGTTGTATAACCGGTTTTCATCTCAACCGTGCGAAATGTTCAATCGCTTACTGCAGTAGCTAAATGGAGGAGTGCCAATTTTCACGGCACCGAATATTTTCAAGCAGTGCAAATTCGTGGATTGAGCATCTACGGCTCCTGTTTGGTTCTAGAACAAGCCTTAATTAGCCTGTTATACCTCTACAATGGATCAACTAACGTATGTGTAATTATTGGTAACCTCACAGCAACAATAATAATTAAACACCGGAACTCACTTCTGGTAATCTATCGTCGGTATATTATTTGTACAGCAGTAAATCACACCACGCAACGAAAGACAGGTATTCAGGTACTTTCAATAGTTCGAAAAGATACAACGAACATCAGTGGTAGATGTTATGATGGCAGCGTACCAAGCCATTGAGATAAGTTAAGATCTCAGTGTTCACGAACAAAAATTGCCTGACTGGTGTCATCCTTTAATCTCTTATTTAATTTTCACATTTGAAATAGGGTTTTGTCAGGAGCCCCATCTGCCGTCACATCGATTCAGTGGCGTAAAAAACATTAGGTAATGAAAAAAATCTATCCGAATAAGGAACTTCGTACCAACCTGCTTTCAAAGAGATCAATTTAACCTAGGTAATGAACGAACCACTAGAATCACATTGGAAAAGATAATTTTGGCTTTCAAAGCATATTTCTCAAACCCTACTACAAATTGAAAATCATGCAATAACATTTTGCAAAAGCTATGAGACACAATTTGGTATTACAGCTAAATAACTAAATAAAAATAACATTTATAGATAAATAACATTTCTGCGTTTCTTCCAGTTACTGAAACTATACAGAACACTCTAATATTATGTCTAACAACATACTATTTTATTATTAGTATTCCGGTAGTGGTGAAAATTAGTATATCGCTGAAAACATAATGCGAAACAAATTGCACGATGTGACGATTGAAACAAAAAATTGTCCTTCCGACAATTGTTAGAATTTCAAAATTTAGTTACCCACTAATCTTCAATTTCACGTGGCGGTATTTCACACCAAAATTGATCAATTAAAACATTATTGATGCAATTTGTATGAAAGCTTAGGTTATGAAGAGAGTTTAATTATATGGACACTGTAATCCCACCCCACATGCCAGTTGCGCATTCGTTCTTCATCAATACGTTCACATAATAAACAGTACACTCATTGTTCTATAGTTCATTAAAATAAAGCTTATATTGTTGAAGCTTATTTATTGCTCGTTACAAATAATGCCCGACTCCGTTTAGTTAATATTAAATTCCCCAGGTACACCCATCCTTTATTTTATTATAAACAGTGGCGACTCGTGAAACCGCCAGTTCATTCGTTTCTTTAAGAAGCCAATATATACACACTTATGTAAGATAGTAAATGTTAATAATGTTATTAACTTACATTACATTTCACTATAATTACGGAAATTTCCTAAGAGTTTATTTATGTATCAAGGTAGCAAAGTGTGATTGAAGTCCGACGCGCAAAGCGCCGAGGGATGCAATAAGGTGTAGTACATACTCGATTTTACGCACGATCGAACAAACATGATACCGTTCAAAACAATTATGATTCATTTAATTTTCTAAACAAGAGAGCAATAGCATTTTTAGTGTTCGCAGTTTTCAACACATAGATTATAGGCCTTAGTGTCGAAATTTACTAATTTCACCATCTTAAAATATTGATACTCCAAAATATTTCACGTAATCCCCTGAACTGTTTTTTGACTACTGTTAATCCCTCTACAAATTGATAAGATGATCTGCTTGAAGTTCAGAATAAACTTTTTTCTCGACCAACCGCATTATCTGGAATGTGTGAATGGTCTCCCTAAGATCCAGAAGTTCGATAATCCCTTTCGTCTAATTATTGTAGTTGAAATTAGTTCTGCTAATATTTCACGTAATCCCCTGAACTGTTTTAGGACTACTGTTAATCCTTCTACAAATTGATAAGATGCTCTGCATGATGTTCAGAATAAACTTTTTTCTCGACCAACCGCATTATCCGGAATGTGTGAATGGTCTCCTTAAGATTCAGAAGTTCGATGATCCCTTTCGTAGCTGCATTTAGTTCTGCCACTTAAAAATTCATGAGATATGTCGTTTTTATATTAAATTTCCTTGTAGGAAGGGCTCTTCCTTTATCCTTAATTCTAAGCATTTTGAAGGAAAGTTTCATAATCTAAAAATCTAGCCTCAAGACTTTCTAGTGAACGTCTATGACAAATTTCTTTTTGCTAATGTTTCGAAGTATCTCGAATTTCATTTGGATCACCAAACACCTCCTACTGTACAACGGTTCTTCATCAGAAAACCATGTCTCATTTTCACAGGTTCCCCGTTTTGCAAACAGTTCTCTGAACTTAATTAGGTACCTCCATTGGTTCTCTCCAGTGCAGTTGCTAACATTTCCTTAGAATTACGGAATTTTTGTTATAATTATAGCCTTAAATCGTTTATGAAGCAAACTGATGCTGCTTTCTTGGTTTGGTTATTTTGTAAACCCTGATATAAACCGCCCCACCAAGATCCTAATCCCATAAGTTCAATGTAATTTTTTTTCTATTTTGAATCAGTGGTTGAGTACACTGATGAATTTTATTGTCTCATATACCTACACCATAATAGATTCTGATTTTTTGCAGTGCTCTTAGGGCTGCGTGCGTTTCGTTTAGTAATAGGTAACTGCGAGCATTAAATTATTGAATATTCGATTAATTTCACACAAAATTCCTGGGGTGACGTTCTTGCATCAGCCGCCACTGATCCTATAGGCGTCCATTACGAACAAAAAAAACGATGAATTATGATGGTAAGAGGTTTTATTCCACGGACATATTTACTAATAGCATCACTTATCTCGCTGTTATATACTATTAATACGATAGAGGTTCGGAAAAATTGCCGGCCTTGACTTGCTGCAGGTCATAATGTTAAAACTACCACCGCTTTATTCCTTTCTTTTATGGCATTTTTCTTTTTCTTCTTCAAGACAACAAAATTGAATAGAATTAACGAGTACGTTATGCTTGAAGCATTAAACCACATATTATTTTATGTTAATACTTATAGCCTGAAGGTTCGAGTTTTACGAAACGTGTGTATATAACGAGTTCATTTTTGAATCGTAATTATAACACTGGAACAGCTTCCGTAAGTTGCGTTGGCGTGGAGAGATTTATATTAGTCTGTGTTTCTCCTCTCTTTTTTAATTGAATAATAAATAGTATTGGCATTTTTCATCGCCGTATCCCATTAATTTTACTTGTAGAATAAAATAAGCGTTCGAAGGCGTAATTTACATTGATTATGGACATTTTTGGAATTAATTTTGTGATTTTGTAACCTGAGCTTTTATATATTTGTGGGTTTATTGTTAGTGTTGCACGTATAATGGTTTTCATTAAAACAAGTAAAGCCCACTATTACTAGAACAAATTCTTTACGATTTTCAACATAATTGTCCCAGCTTAAGGGTGAACTCGCGTGCGATTGGGGTAGCAATGTTGTAGCAATGGGAATGACTAAAATAGTTATGCAAAAGATTAAGTAAGTATTTAGGGAACATATTTAAGAGCCATGGCAAAGGCTTAATCATATAGATGTTCAATATATTGGGGTTTATTCCTCAACATAATACGTACAAAACACCTGCTATATTCTTAAGAGAAATACAACAGTAGTACCTAAAAAATACGTTGTGAATTATTATTAGGGCTGCTACAGATTTGTCAACCAATCTGAATAGCTTGGTGGATTATAAAAATCCCGCAATAAACTGTGTTGACTGTGAGTGGAACTGGACCGTTCGAACAACTACTCCTCGGCCAAATACCCCGCCAAGCATTGAATTATACAGGATGTTTTTTTATGTGCCGTTAACATTCCTATCTTTTTAATCTTAATAGATTGAAGTTCGGTTAAATGGGAGAAAAGTTGCGTCTATTCAAGCATAAAGAAGTGCCGTTTGCAGAAGTTGATTATCTCTTTTCGTTTTTGAGATGATCGAAAAAATTTAGAATTTTGACTTTTACATTTGTGTTCATATTTTCCTTATTTGGCATTCAATCTTCAATCTGCAAAAACTTCTCGGGACGACTTTTCAACCTCTTTCCATTTGTGGTAGCAGAAAGTACCTACCACGTTTCGTTTTTTCAGAATCATCATCAGGTTCATTTTTTATTATGGTGCCATCTAAGATTTTTTCACCATGAAATAGCCCATTTTTGTCTGAATAAAGTGATATAACATGTTTGTATGTTTAAATCGCATTTAGGCCCAGAATTTTAATAAAACACGATAAAAATTGTTTTTCCATCTATTAATCACAATTGCCGTGAAAACAAAAATTTTTCTACTTTGTCAACTCAAACGTCAAGAAACTTTTATAATACGATTGTGCTTTATTGGGTTACAATGGATTACTCTAATGACGAAAAGGTTGACATATTTGTTTATGCTACTGCCTGAAGAAATGCTGAAAACGTGGCTGCAATGTATCGTGAATCGTATTAAAAAAGTTTCTTGACGTTTGAGTTGACAAAGTAGATAATCTTTTGTCTTCACGGCAATTGTGATTAGATGGACAAGCAATTTTTATCGTTTTATTAAAATTCTGGGTCTAAATGCGATTTAAACATGCTACATCATTTTATTCAGAAAAAAATGGGTTATTTCATGGTGAAAAAATCTAAGATGGCGCCATAAGAGAAAATGAACCTGATGATGATTCTGAAGAAACGAAACGTGGTAGGTACTTTCTGCTACCACAAATAGAAAGAGGATGAAAAGTCGTCCCAAGAAGTTTTTTCAGATTGAAGATTGAATGCCAAATAAGGAAAATATGAACACAAATGTAAAAGTCATAATTCTAATTTTTTTCGATTATTTCAAAAACGAAAAGAGATAATCAACTTCTGCAAACGGCACTTCTTTATGCTTGAATAGACGCAACTTTTCTCCCATTTAACCGAACCTGTATCTATTAAGATTAAAAAGATAGCAATGTTACCGGCACATAAAAAAACATCCTGTAGAACTAAATCCAGATTTTATGTACTACGAGATCCATTCTGAATGCTACCCCAAACATATCGTTGGGCTTGGAACATCCTTAGATCTCTACGTACTTTCCTGTTCAACTAGCAGTTAGTAAGTACGTTAGAAGTTTTTCAAAATTGCATGTTTCGAATGTTCATGGAAAACCGTAGACCACTGGTTTCGTCCCAAAAGTCCCAAAAGGACGAAACCAGTGGTCTACAGTTTTCCATGCATATTCGAAACATGCAATATTGAAAAACTTCTAACTGTGTTGACTGTGTTAAGGAGCACCACTCTGGCACTATTTATGACTGGAAATTTTTCCATTACCACACTGACACTGGGCTGTTACTCGTTTCCTATGTTTAAAATAACCGTTTTGCGATTTAAATTATTATACCGCAAACTTTTCTTGATAAGTTAACCCACCCTGTAGTTGGGTGGGGAATTGTTTTGATAAAAAATAACTTTCCGCATTTCTCAAGAGGTCTCACAACGGAGAACAGAGAATGGTTCGTATATATGTATTCTTCCTTCCTTACGTTAACGCAAACGACCTTGCGGCAGATTTTGCAAAAGTTAAAAGCTTCTCTTCCAGCATGTTTATGTCTAATATTTGGGAGGAATAATACTTGCTAAAATACCCAGACATGATTGGGAGTACCATAGATAATTCGCATAGTAGTTTCTCATTGGGAATCTATACTAGGTATAGGTCCATAAAGCGTAACATTATTCTGTAAATATGGCTATGAGCAGTGTGTTTGCGTGAGTCCTCAAGTTAAACCTAAGAATGCTTCGGTGGCAGGCCTTCCGAGTTTCAAAATGGTGAAAATCTTAACCTGAAACTAGTTTGGTTAAAACAATAATGACCACTTCAATAATAAATAAACTATCTAGCTTTTTACAAGTTCCATTTGCCACAGGTTGCTGTACGGCATTTTGGCATCTACCTTCAACTCCTTCAAGGTGAAAGGCTTTGACAGAGTTTTCCCCTGACTCTGTAAGTACTCTTCATTCACCGAATTTCATTCTCAGTGTTGGATGTGCGAAATTTATTTTTGTATGATACCTATCTGTCTACGTTTCTCTTCTTGGACGTTAAGATGATGTTGAAGTTCGTCAGCAATTTCTAGTTTCAGGGAACACGAAATATAGTGCATCCAAGAACCTCTAGGTATAGTTCCTTCTGCTGCAGCTTTAATAAATCCTATGAATTTGTTGATGTTATTGTAATTTAGTGGAATCGAAAAACTGAAATTCCATGGCGATTTCTGTAATGAATCGACGAATGGAATCTGCCCACCAACAGGAATCAGTACTTATTGGTTTATTGTGTTGGCTATAAGGGATGTCATTTAAAACAGAACGTGTACTCTATATTTAACGGTTAATCCGGGGGTTAATCATAATTTACTGTTCTTCTTGACTAAATAGAGGTCTTGGTTATGCTAGTTGGCAGAGACTAGATCAAGTACCAGAAAGAGGGCAGCAGCTCTTTCAGTAATCAGAGTGGCAGAGATTGTGGTGGTCGGTACAGCACTTTGATACTCACTCTGTGATGTGGAAGGCAACAGGAAACCACCACATTATTTTATCCCTAGAACAATGTACTGACTACCCGTAGTTTTTTAAATGAAGTGCTTTAGAAGCCATTTTCAAACATTTTCATGCAAGAAATTTCACTCACCGCAATATTTAACAAAAAGCCCAAATCCAAAAGGTTAAACTTTCGCACACAACTTTTACCGCGAACTTTCGAAAAGCATTTGATAAGTACTGCGCACAGGCTTAGGACGTCCATTTAATTTTATTTCAAGTTTTTCGTCAAAAGTCTATATTTAGATAAAATATTCATTTTTAACTGAATGGAGTATTTCAATACAATAATAATTTTGAAAATTGCACAAATCAGGCGACCACTTTGTTAAAGTTCACTCCACAATGTTTAAGTGTTGACTTTAACAAAACCACTACCTTTAGCCATGCTAAGTATTGGAAATTTCAATATTTAAAAATGAACACAATAATGCATCTAATTACTCACGTTATAAGCAAAGCAACGTGCTATCTGAGACCTAAATATGGTAAACAAAAACAATAAACACTGCCGCAGAAGTACAAATTCCCGCGTCCCGTGCTTCGCCCAACAGTAAGTGATCGCTCAAACAGCTCTCCCAGACGAGCGATAATTCTTCCACCTAAAAGCACGACGAAATTTTCCCGAATCGCGCCGATCTCGCTCCCATATCGAATATGCATTTGCCTTAGAGTGCCACACCTCAGTACTCGGACGGCTGGTTGCGTGTGTGGTAGGCATTTTGAAAGACGACGAGGAATGCTTAGAGCGCGTACTATTTATTATCTCGCATAATAATTAATATACATATATTGCGGCAGAGATTCAAAAAGTTTTAAACTTATTAGTTTATAATTATAAGGTTTGAACCTTTTATCAAAAAAGGTTAAAACCATATTTTTGTAGGCAGTGCGCGCGCACGAGCGCACTTATTAAGGAGCCGCCTCTGGAAGAAGGAAAGTTAGAAAACTTGAAAATAGAGATAGTTGTATAGGTATAAGTAAGGTACGATGGCCAGAAGCTGAAGACTTTTGGAGCGGACATTTTAGAGTAATGCACACAGGGTCGATAGGTGGAAATTTGGGAATTGTTATGAAGAAGAAAATAAGGCAGAGTGTAGAAAATTTCCACTAGAAAAGTGACAGTGTAGTTATGTTTAGGTTAGATTCGAAACCTGTAAATACTGTAATAATACAGGTACATATGCCCGCATCTAATTATTATAGTGATGAGGTTGTAGAGGCAGTTTATAGCGATATCGAATATGTGCTAGAATGTGCGAAAGGGCAGGAAAGTTTAATAATTGTGGGACATTTTAAGGCAGTTGTAGGTACAGGGAGAGAACATGGAATAACCGGTCCCTTTGGATTAAGTAATATGAACGACAGAGGAGTTAGATTGATAAATTTTTGGATAACAAAGGATCTTGTGACTCTTATAGATGAAAGGCTAAAATACAAAAATAGACTAGATGAAGGGGGGAAGAAAAGGTATAAGGTGGTTAAGTGGGAAATTATTCGGAAATGTAGGAAAGCGAAAGAGCAGTGGATTGATAACAAATGCAAAGAAGTGAAAGATAAGTTCGAAGTTGGAAAAACTGACGAAGCGTACAAAATAATTAGGAGGAATTTCAGAGAAATTGGATCTAGCAGCCAGAACATTAGAACATTCTAATCGGAAGAGAGGAAAATTCAGATAGGTGGAAGGCATATTATTTAGGAACCTTATATGCAGGACAAGAACTAGGAGATAGTAAAAAAGGAAATCAGTGTGGAGGGGGATAACGAGTTTGTGCTAGCATTAGAAAGTTTAAAGGGCAGAAATTTTAAAGTGTACAGGCCAAAATGTAAGAGAGCGCTTATTTAAACTAGTTAGACGTATATTCGAGACAGGTGAGATTTCAGCATATTACAAAAGGAACATCATAGCCGCTTTGTCAAAAAGGAAAGGCGCGGATACTTCCGAAAATTTCAGAACTGTCAGTTTAACTCACAACGCATCAAAAATTTTAAGCAGAATTGTGCAAAAGAGGATGGAGAAAAGGGCGGAAGAAATATTAGGTTATTTCGGATTTAGACGAAATAGAGGAACGCGCGAGGTCATTCTAGCTTTACGAGTAATTAAAAAGGGAGCATTTTTAATGAATTATTATGATAAGAACATTTTATTTTCAAAACTCCGTCGCGTCCTTAAGTCGTACAGATAAGAAGTGAACTACTTGTGTACTTAAATATTATCAGAATCTTGTCTTAAAAAATCTAATAAATTTCGATATCCAAATTTTTATTCAGATCATACTTGACATAATGCCTGCCGGCATGTAAACTACTATTATGGCAAATATAATGTACATTTAACCCCGTTTTCGAGAAGTACGCATGAATGGTATAAAACAAAGTGGAAAGCAGATATTTTAGGACCGTAGGCGTATAAGTTGTTGTAACCAATAAGGTTCACCTAGAAATGACGTATTTTTGTGATATTGAGAGCGCAGACGATAAAAGGTACCTACACATGCACATTATTTTTATATCGACGAATGGATGCGAGAGAAAATGTAATACTTCCAAGAAAATAGACCATTTACTTAAAATGCAACCTGCATTTTGTAAACCATATTTCTAACTAGAAAATTGCTTCTTTGATGTATGTCTTGCCGAACGAAAAATAAACGAGTATTCCTTCAACTATAGTCATTTGAAATCTCGGTACTAATTAACTCGCGGATGATTGAAAATGCCATTAGAAAACTGCTGTTCAAAATATTTGAATCACGTAATAAATACAAAACAAAAGCTTAACGTGAACGTGCAACGCACTCAATCCATTTACCTAGCTGAACAGAATCCGGAAGAGAAAATACACTCTAAAAACAGTTATCCGATTTTTTTATTTCTTGTTTCGTATTGCCAGGAAAAAATAATTAAGTAACCATTTGCTCTTTTGCACCTATCATAAATAAACAATTATGACACCTAATTGTGTTTGTGAGTGTAGGTAGGCATCTAAAACGAACCAGATCAATCAATCAAGTTTTTGCATAAGTTTTATTTAAATAAAAGCAAGCTGGCATTCTTTCAATTAAAATTGCATAATGAGTTTCGATTCGTTGCCCTTAACATCTGCATCTTTGTATGACTATAAATTTATAATGTAGATTTAAGCAGGTAACCAAACATTGATTTGTGTCTGAAGAGAAAATGAAAGCAGTGAAGGATATTCCCCAGTTCAAATGCCCAATGTACCCAAAACAGAAAAAAAATTAAATATTGATTATTCTAAATTTTAGAATCATAATCATAAAGTTTTGAGTTAACCTACGCATTTACCCGAAGTAGAATATTCTACATCCTCAACTATTTGCGAAGTGTCCTAATTTGCACCTACCCCTGTTGTAACTCTTTGCATGCTAAGTCTGTCTTTAATGTTCAAGAAGTAAAAATCATTCGTGTCTCAGAAAGTGTTCCAACATCCCTCTCTATCATTTGTTATATAGTTATCCAAAAATATACCGTCCTTTTCCTTAACACTTCCTGATACCTTCCCAATTGCTTAACTTATATATCCCCGGTATAGTTGTAATATGTCTGTATCACCACATTTCAAACCCTTCTGTTTGCAACCGTACTGTCATGATACGTACGTTCCGAGCTTCAAAATTTCTCATTCTCAAGTATAATACTTAATTGTTTGTTTTTGTTGAATGTGACTCGACTCTGCCTTCTTCTTTATTTCATGTCCCTGCCATTTCCATACCATCCCAAAATTCAAAATAGTAGAAATCCCCGACTCCCACTAACATCCGCTTATTTTAGTTTTAGACCTATTTTCGCGTCCCCTACAGACCAGAATACTTACAGCATAAACTTCTACTTTAATTTCGTCCAAAGCTGCTTCTAATTACTATTCTTCTTTGCTAAAACCGCTATGTCAACCAACAGTCTGAACATATTAATCGTTTGATCCCATATATTTATTCAGGGAAGGTATATACCGCGACCTAAATACATAATATCAATCATCCCTTGATCCGGAAATCGAAAATTACCATTACCAACCCGCTTCCCTCTCTTATACTCCTTTTCGAATATCCTTCCGTTTGCTCTTATGTTCCTACACTTCATCCCCATACAAGACGTCACTAAAATGAGTGGGCATGACTTAACTCCAGATTCCTGGACCAAAAATAACTTACACGCCTATATCCAAATGCTTTTCGTGCAGCCAGTATTATTAAAAAATATGAGAACAGAATACTTGTATATATTCGGAATGAAATTTGGTATGGCATTATTCCAAATAGATTTAAATCATCTTTTGAGATGGAATTGGTTATTACCAGTAGACCACTAGTGTACAAAACATACCCATGTGTCGTGACCCGGATCAGAACGAAACTTTCATGGCAAGACCGATAACTTCAAATTTTCTTTTCAGAAAGGTAAATTCAATTGCAAAATTTTTTGTAACTTTGCAATATGTGATATCTCCTACAGTTCAGACACAAAGAAATAAAATCTGAGTAACTGCCTCCTGCCTTTTTTAAAAAAACTTGTGTGTGTCAGCTCCGACGCACGACTGGAGTTTACTCGTTACGAACGATTATTTATTTTAACTTCAATCACTTGATAATTCAGTTTCTAGTAAGTCCATTTCCAGTTTAATTAAAAATTATAAAACGTTTAATTATGCATATTTACTGATAAAAATGAATCGCCGTTTATTCAAAATAACAATAAAAGTAAAAAAAGAAAACTAACCGTCATTGGATTTGAACCTCCGTATTCTGGATTCAATATCGGCGGCGTGCGATTGAACTCACTATACTTGGGCCGCCCAACAGACGGAGTGATCACCCTGCAATCACGAGCTCTAGACGGGACCACTATCAATTTAGGACGACAGAACCGCAGTGATGCGCTTTCTTTAGACCCAACGAAGTCGCACCACTCCAATTCGGTCGTCATAAATTAATATTGGCCCCGGTAGAGGCACGTTCTTGCAGGGTGATCACTCCGTCTGTTGAGCGGCCTAAGTATAATCCATTGCGACATGGCTGTCGGCTTCTTTACACTTGTATTTAAACGAAGTTGATTCCCACGCGATATATTTTTGGAAATATTTTTGATATTTTTTGTTAAATTTTGGAAAATATTGCACAAAAACGTTTTCTGGTGCACATTGTATGTGTCCTGATACTCGGAATATCCTTAAAACACTTTGGGGACATAGAAATCGTTTTACTTTTAGTTAACGCGGAATGTAACGCTTGATTTTACTACTCATGTACTCATAAAATTTCGGTACCGCGGGCTATAATTGAAAATCGATTCTTAAGGAGTCAACTCCGAAAAGTGTAATCTAGTAGTCCGATCTAGTAGTCTGATCTATACACCTACCAATAAACCGGACTACTAGATTACAATTTTTATAAGTAATGTGTGACCCAGCTACATAGATATTATTTTCTTTCCCTAATCCCTAATTTGGTCGGGTATTAAATGCTTTATCCCTAACAAACAAATGTCACAAATTTAAAAGATACGAATTAGTTTTCTATTGAATCTCTCTTTCTGATGCTTTTTTAAAGTTATCAGACTTGCCATTAAAGAGTTGCTGCTGTCTGTATGGTGCCTCCCAAGCGTCGAGTGCTAAATACTAATGGTCCATTGATAATAACCATTGCCATATGATAAGATGTCTTAAAGACGTATGCCAAATAACGACCAAATCGAGGAAAACGTTCTGCTGTTATAAGCAAAATAATTTTCAGAACTTTCAAGTAGAATACTGACTTAACGAAACGCATTTTTTTTGGATACAGGTAAGTTTCGTTAAATTAATCGCCGTATTTTGAACCCAGGAAGCTGTGTTTAAGCAATGTCTCCACATTTTAGAGACACCCAATATACATTTTTGACTATTTAAATTATCCTTTTCCGTTTTACATTGTCGAAAGCAGGCTCCTCTCTCTATCGCTTTATCTATTGTGTATTATTACTGGTAATAAACCTAGAACAACCTATCGCCTTATTCCATAATTATCCAAACTTCGCTCGTTCCTATATGCAATTCTTCGTTTTGATAGAGTTACTGTGATGTTTCCTTCGTATCTTCTGGAATCTCACTTGTCTGGTTTATGCAGTTTAATAATTTAAATAAATCTCGTGCATTTTAAAAGTTCAGTCTGTAATTCTAGCTCATTGAATAATAGCCAAGCTCGCCTCCCTCTACATTAAATCCGTTTAGTATAGGTATCTCCAGCCTCGTTTTTATTGTTTTTCTTGCTTCCCCATCCGATTTCTATAAAATTTCATCTATTCGAAATTGTCGAGTGGCGATCATTTGAGTGGCGACCAGATGAGGTCGCCAGTCGCGGTTACCAGTCGCAGTCGCGGTTACCAGTCGCTGTCGCGGTTACCAGTCGCTGTCGCCAGTGGCCTTCGCCAGTCGCGCGTTTCAAAATATATTGCACGCGACGTACTTACTCATTTATTATCAATTTCTGCTTTTTAGCTTTCCTGTGGATATTTCCGAATGAGTTCCCACTTTGTAACTTTGTTGTCGTATTCCATTTAGACGATTTTTATATTCCTTCATCGCCTCCATTAGATTCACATTGTCTGTTGTTACCCAAGGTTTTCCACTTTCACTTTGTTTTATTGCATTTCCTTTCTGTCTCTACGTTCCTGAAATTAATTTCACCGGCGCGACGTCTTATATCTTCTGTACCCTTCCGTAACGAAAATTTTTCAAAAATTTTACATTATCTCTCGCCGCATTCTTACACGTATATCTCGTTATTTCGAAAATGTAATCAAAACAAATACCACTTTAACCGGCCTGTGCACACTTTCCAAGTAATTGGCCCTTAAACAGCAAATGTGTACTAACTGAGACCTTTTAACCTTTTACATAAAAATTTGAAGTCGAATTCGTGACCCAATAGGAAACTTTATGTCCATAAAGGTATGCTAACACGAACTCTTTAAATCATTTTGTCACTATAAAGTCACGACGTCTCTTTATTTAAGATTGCTCGAAACATACTGCCTATTTGAGTCCCATCCCCGGTATTATTACTTAGTTATTGTAACGTCTTGTAAGAGATATTTTTCTCACTCTCATGGTCAGGCTAATTACGTTCATTTAAGTCTCAAAGCACCGACTGTTTTAGAAATTTATAGTTGCAATATACCGGTAAGATTCTCAAATTAATTCTCTTTATTAATTGTCTTGTCGGCAGAACTATAATATTATTTATTGAGTGTATTGCATAGTAAATACAATTTACAGTCGAACAAACAAAAAAAAAGATATTCAAGTGTAAGTTCAAAAGGAACTAAGCTCTTTCTAATTAAACCAAAAAACTTTAGAGCTCATTAATATATGAGTCTAATGCAAATGATAAAATATGTAGAAGTATAATAAAGAGTACATACATATACATATGTTAAACAAATATTTAAATAATTTCAAAAAATAATTAGCATATAAGAATATGCAATAGAAAAAGTCACCTTATAAAAACAAGCAAAATCGAAATCTACTGTCGAAAATATGGTCTTCCTTTAAAAAAATAAAGTTGATAGCCATTTCCGGTATAACCTGAAGCATCGTGACTTTATATAAAGATTCTCTGGAACTATTGCAAAACAACTAAAATAATACAATGCAAATAAAACAAACTATTAATTTAACTATAAGCATAAAATCAATGTTAAAATAAAAACGTATGTACAGCACAAGAATCTGACGATCAAATTCGGTATCGCTTATATACGGAGCATGTGACTTACAGATAACGTATTTCGCGCTGGGCGATATAAGTTACCGGTCGGGCACACGTTCGGAAAATTGCCAACCAAAATCTACGGATGAATGCAAATCGTAATTCCTGCTGTGGCTATTCATTGGGAGCAAATGCTGTTTTCGGTGTAATATAACGGCGAGGGACTCACGCAGTCTTTCGATGGCGAACTTTCCCTGATGAGTGTGCGTAGAAGAGAATTATTCCGTTTTGCGATTGGCACAATTCCCTTGTGCAGGTGGTTGGAAATTTGTTTGTGTATAAGCAGTCAAATTCAATGCTAAAGAACTCTGCACTGAATTTAACCCCAAGAGCGGCGGGTACTCGCCGCCAGGCAACTTAGGAGTGTAATAAATTATACTTGCCTTTCGACTAGCTCTAATCAATTACCTGCATTTACATATTAACAGAAAATGTCCCTTCACATATATTCAGGGCCACATCCAATTTAGTACTAGTATCTGTAGAACCTCAGTTATTACGATGAGAAATATCAAGTATTTAACAATTATATCGGCGGTACGACAGACAGCGTTTAATCTCATAAACGTGATCGTCTTCGGAGTCACCCCGAGTTATACTGCTTTGCAGCTTTGCTCGAGTAGTGCCAGAAAAGTGCTGTCAATTCCATGCGCGACCAGTAGGAGTGGGGGGCTGCGGCTCAAGTATCCCATTACCTACTTCTGGGAATTGGTCGTTATTTTCGTTATTTTTGGTATTTGCTAAAATTTTCTGACAAGTGCAAGTTTGAAGATCTTCCTGAAATATTAACACTGAACAGACTATTGTATTGTGCCCTGATACTATAAACTATTTTGTTTATGAAAAAGGTTTTTACCTACTCTAGAACATATGAAGGTGTATAAAGAACACTGGAAGCATGTGGATGGGTTACGAAATTATCGAGTTTCATTCTAAAGTGTTAAAGTTAAGCCTTTAGCTGATTGTACAGAAAATTGGAGAAACCATTTCTTGTCATTGCGAAAGCGTTGCCGCCTATAGCAAAGCTTCTTCCCATGTTTTACGGCATAAATGTCCGACTAGTTAATCAGAGAACAGCTGCGGGTTAAATTTTTCGCCACTTCGCGACTTCGTTTATTGTTTTCATATTTTTTAACAAATTTCAAAACAGCAATAGTAGATTTGCATTTTAAGAAATGTTTGCAAACAAAAACAATTTTATATCATTTATAGTTGTTGTTGAAATATTTTACAAACAGACAAACTTCTACCCCTTACGTTGCTCCCAATATGCCTGTGTGTCGGGCTCTTAAGAAGTGTTTTCAGTACTGCTTGAAATGTCTGGCGGCAGATGTCCTTAAACACGCACTTTTTGTCAGATCTATATATCTTTCTGGTGAGAATCGCGCCTTCGCTTCTGCAACCAATTATACACCTCTAGCTGGCTATTTCTATTTACCATGCAGCATGCAATGTTGTTCAGTATAAAATATCTACGCCGGGATATCGTTTCGTTTCTAGAATTAATTCACGTAGCCTTAGTTCCGTACAGTGGTTATCCAAATTGGAACAGGCACACCATTGGCATCTCATAAATTATTAGCATAGAGAACATTAATACGAACAAAGTTGCAATGTATGTTGACGAGTAATATTCCAATTAATGTACCCTATTATATATAATATGTATGTAAAGTTGAACATCCGACATCCCCAACTATTTGCGAGCATTATTCTGCTCTGGGTCTACCTCTGCTTCTTTTCATTCTTATCTCAGCCTCTAGTACCTACATAGCGAAACATCTTATCTCTGCTATTCTTTGTTGCTTTCCGTCATTTTCTTTCCTTAACTCTTTCTAATGCCTCCCAATAGCTAACCTTATCTATCCACGGTACCGTGATCTGCAAAGACCACATTTCAAACCCTTCTAATTAATTCCTACCCGCTTACCATTAGAAAAACGTCCTGCATACATATTATGTATTTGGCGAGGTATTTACCATCAATAAATCCAGTGGCGGTTCGTGAGGGACAGCCCAAGGACCCTAGACTGACATAATTTTTACCTAAAACAAAAGAAATGCAGCAGGAACAAAAAATAGGGTGTTTTATTAATTTTATACGGACTAATTATAGCAAATTCATGCATCAATAATAAATAAAATAAATCATAAATTACCAATAGGTATGTGATTTAAAACATCTTTCTGACAAAATTAGAAAACATGGAAATTCGGTAAAACATAACATAACATAACATAACATAACATAACATAACATAACATAACATAACATAACATAACATAACATAACATAACATAACATAACATAACATAACATAACATAACATAACATAACATAACATAACATAACATAACATAACATAACATAACATAACATAACATAACATAACATAACATAACATAACATAACATAACATAACATAACATAACATAACATAACATAACATAACATAACATAACATAACATAACATAACATAACATAACATAACATAACATAACATAACATAACATAACATAACATAACATAACATAACATAACATAACATAACATATCATAACATAAGGGTGTTGTGAATGGTAATCTTACAATTTGTAAGTTACAAAAATTACTGTAAAATTACCGTAAAATTACCCGAAGTCCTAAAATGACGGTAATTTATGTAAGTTTTAAAAATTACTAAAATTTTTGGTACATTACATGACTATTTGAATTTCTCGCCGTTGTGTCTTCATAAGTTTCCAAAAATTACTATAAAAAATTACATAAATGACGGAAACTTACTTAGGTAATTTATGTAAGTAACTTAACCTACAAAATCTCGGTCTGAAGCGCCGGTGTCGCTAACTTTCGAGGTTATGTTATATGTTAATGTCTACTGATCATACCAATTTTATGAGTTTAGTAAAGTGAAATTGTTTTCGTACGTATTTTGCATACAGCTCAAGCATGGTAAAAACAAAAACTGCTAAGGCATAGCGAAAATTTTATTTTGTTTTTCTAGTTGTTAATTATTACGTTTTTATCTTTACGCGTAGGTATATTAGGCCTGATATACAACTTTGCTTTAGAAAATGTTTTTGTTTTTTTTTCAAAAAAATGATCTATGAATTCTTAATAAGTTAACCCCACACGCCAAAAGACACTGTCACTGTCTTTTGGCGTGTGGGGTTAACTTATTAAGAATTCATAGCGAATTTACGTCAAAGTTTTTGATCCATCTACTGATGTGTGCAAAAAAAATATGCTGAGTTTTTAGATTTTGGGAAATAAATATGCTAATAAAAAAATTCACGCTTATTTTGCCAACAGTTTAGAGGGTAGAAATAAATAGAAAATATGATTTTCTTGTAAAACTGGAATCAATATAATATAAAATAAAAAATCTACATAAATTACATAAGTTTCCAACCGAAAATGTAAGTTACACGTAAAATTACCTGTGAAAGGTAACTTTTATAAACTACTATACATCACTAAGCCGAACACGGGAAGTCGTGCAAGCAAGAAAAAATCCATTTCTGGACGTGTTTCATTTGTTCGACAAGGGAGTGGCGCATCTTCTAGCAACCTCCGATATTAATTTTATGTTTTATGTGGTTAAAAGCACGCAACCGAATTTCTGAAAGGGTAGCCGTATAACAGAATTGTAAGACGGGGAAAGACATTTAAATTCAGGTCGATTTTCACCGAACTTTTTATGGTTATGCAAAATTGTCGCTTAAAAATGTAAGTAACTAGTCCTTTTTGGAGGGTTGCAGCCGAATTGCAGCACTCATCTTGTACCTATTCTTGATGGGTCAAACAAAAAAATTACACAATTTTTCAATACAATTCTGAATCACCCTGTATAACAGTCTTGTAAATCAATGAGCAATATTCAGTTATTTGTTGAATTTTTCACTATAAAAAATTCACACGGAGTTCAGATAATACAAAGTTAATTTAAAATTCTTCCCGAAGGCTTGACCTGTAGCGATCGGCCAGCCGTAGTATTGGTACTGGGAATATGGTACTTTATCGTCATCAACTCACTAGTAATGACACGGATTGCAGACTGCAGAATGCAGAAGTAATAGACCAAAGATATTTTAATTTTAAATGCGGCGCCGTGGAGAAATGCATCGGGTCTGATGTTCTTGATGTCTCCCACGGAAACAATTTAACAGATTCTAACTCAGGCACGTCCGGAATGTCTGAATATCTGTCGATTTATAATAGTGAGTAGCATTAATTGCCAATAAATCTCAAAAATTAATAACTTATAATTTTGCATAATTTAAGATGCAGATTCACAGAATTCTTGTATATCTAATTATTGTGTATCTAGGGATTTATGAAGAGACGTTCTAGGCTTAAATTGATAATTAAAAGGAATAAAAATGTTATCAGGATACCATAAAATTACTTATAAGCATTTTTTCGCGTGAGAGACTGAGAGAAAAATAATGCATATCTAATAATTCTTTTAGCGCCCAGTTATACCTCTTAAAGTGTTTGAGCTGAATTAATTAGCTGTAATTATTTATTGCAGTTACACTACAAGTGCCGCAGTAGTAGGTAGAAATCACTAACGGAACACTTAGGGGCGGGGAATTTGAGCGCTAAAAACTGGACATGTAGACACATTTTTATTCCAACACCATTCTGAAATTAAAGTAGATAGGGCGTCTTGATTCGTTACTTGCTTGAACCGGCGTGTTGGAATAAAAATCATGTTGCAATTTCTCCACCTTGTTTACATTTAGCCGAGATACACACTAAACTGGGCATTCTTTAGTGGATAGTCGTCTAAAATTGTGTGGCCAGTGCAATGCAGATGGCGCTGGCACAGTCGGTATTCAGTTTATCCTCTTGTTTAGTGATGCCGTCGAGACGAGAATTTTCTCGTCTCGTCTCGACGAGACGAGAAAAATCGAGAAGAGACTTGATATTTTTCTCGTCTCGAATTCGAGACGAGATCGAGAAAACCGATATCGAGATCTCGCCGAGACGAGAAATCAGGTCGAGAATTCTCGAAAGAAGTTGTTTCTTAATTTCAGGTAGGTACAGAGTAGGAAAGCAAATAAGTAACAAACTGTATGTTTATGCAGAAATACTGTATTCATAAAAATGTATAAACATATGTAGATACATGTAAGTATCTACGATATTAAGTAAAAGCGTAAATAATTGCACTTATATAAGTACCCACACTTTAAAATAAAGTAGGTGCGCAGTCTGGAGGTAATACTCATGAAAATAAAAAATGAGTTAGCAATAGTTCATAATCAGAACAAATTAAAGTAGATCCTAAAGACTTCTAGAATGGACCTGGCGTCCTTATGCAACAGCTGATTTTGTTGTGAAGCCTACACGGTCGTTGGTCAGCGGGTCGCGGGGAGCGTTGTTTGTTATTATATTCAAGCAACGGACCAGGCGACTGTTCCGCGATATTCTGTTTCCGCGGCGGCACCTGTTTACTGCGCAACTGGTCGGCTGCTTTTTTTTGCCTTTTCCACACACAAACGCTTATACTGTGAGTATTCCTCCTGCTTCAGTCGTAAATGTAAATAGCTATACTTGGGCCGCCCAACAGACGGAGTGATCACCCTGCAAAAACGTGCTCTAGCGGGGCCAATAGTAATTTATGACGACCGAATTGGAGTGATGCGACTTCGTTGGGTCTCAAGAAAGCGCATCACTGTGGTTCGGTCGTCCTAAATTGATAGTGGTCCTGCCTAGAGCTCGTGATTGCAGGGTGATCACTCCGTCTGTTGGGTGGCCCAAGTATAAGTCCCCTCTACAAGTCTTTGGTAGATCCTAGCTCGAGACGAGAAATTTCGAGAATTCTCGCGTCGAGACGAGAAATGCACGGCCGAGACATTTTCGATACGAGAGTAAAAGTAATTTCTCGTCTCGACAGTCGAGACGAGATCGAGAATCAGCATTTCTCGACGAGACGAGACGAGACGGCACCACTACTCTTGTTTCTAAATAATAATTCGAAGATAGCACCGCCGACTAATCCTCCCAGATTTATTCGCTGCCGCCAAAGCAAAAAACCTTGATAATTCCAAGCTGGGGGTGTTCCGTCTAAAGTGGTTGCAACTGTGATAAAAACCAATCATAATAGATTGTGAATATATTTTGCATCATCCTAATCACATTTTTGGGCGATAGGTGGCAGCACTTTATAGACGTTTGTCCAGAATTACTATTTAACAACTGATAAATCCCACCCTTAAATCTTGATCCGAAATATGATGCATTGGAACATAGTCTTACCCTTAGGTATAAAAGCGAAATACAAATTCAAGGTGGCATTTATTAAACATTTTGAACACCAGCTGTCGAGGGATCGCGAGCTGTTCGCGAGCGCCGGTAGATACGTATATACCTTTAGGTTATCAGACTTACTTTTGTATTTTCTATAGTTGCAGTTACATATATACTACAGGTGCCAGCAGTAGGTAGAAATTCGCTAACGGAACACTTAAAACTTGATCCGAAATACGATGCATTGAAACATAGCCTTATCCTTAGATATAAAAGCGAAATACAATAATACAAATTCAAGGTGGCATTTAAACATTCTGAGCACTGTTGGGGTATAGTGAGGTGCGCCGGTGGATACGAACCTTTAGTTACCAAACTTGCTTCTCTATTATTTATAGTTTTACTCAGATGATTTGACCCACTCGCCTTCGGCTCGTGGGCTCAAACATCATCTTCGTGAATAATGGCTGTCCTAATCGCTCATATAATAATATACTATTTTGTCAATTTTATATTTTTTAATGCTTTTTACTAAATAAATCTTGACAAAGCCCCCGAACGGGCGCGATTATATTATACAGTTATTTATCTATGCCAGAATTTCACAAACTTTTAAACTATTATTATAAAGAGTTGCGCGGGAAACTGTTTGCTTGAACTGAATTAGTGGGTTTGGGTTTGGGTACCATACTTAGCTTTACTTCAAGAACTCTTTTAAACTACTATGTGTACAGGGAGATGGTATCGATACAAGCAACTAAATTAGTCGCGATTCAATTTGGGAGCCGGTTCAATATGGGCGACTACCCTACTTAATTAGCATTTGGATTAATCAATTACCATGTCAGCGACCATGATTTCGTTTACAGCACAACAAATGTTTCTCAACCAACCAACCAACCTCAACCAACAATAATAATTCAAATAAGAGATTTTACATTTTAATTTTTAAGGAATTGGAAGTGTGGCAGTATACAGGGGTTCCAGTTGCGATTTCTGTGACGCCTGGAAATTTCCCAGTTTTTGCAAAATTTTTGCAAGTTCTACGTACGCCAGGTCAATGATTTTGGTGTCATTTTGAAGATCTCATCAAATGCGAACTTTGGGGGGAGGGATAGAAAATGTAAGATTCGAAAGGGCGAAAATACGGAGGTTAAAACGATTTTTTGGACACGGAATCGTTCGGTGTTGTTTCATCGCATACTTTGTGAAACACCCAACTTTAATTTTGGGCTAGTTGGAAAGAGGATGAATCAGGTATGGGTTGGTTTTTGGGGTCTGAGATGCACGGGGGCGATATTTGGGGATGTAAATTTGTGATACGTTTGTAGCAAATTTTAAGCGTTTGTTGCTGTTACATCGCATACATTTGTAAATAATAATAAATGTAAGATTCGAAGGATCAAAAATACAGTGGTTAAAACGATTTTTTGGACACGGAAGCGTTCGGTGCTGTTAAATCGCATACTTTATGAAACACCCAACTTTGATTTTGGACTAGTTGGAAAGAGGATGAACCATCCAACATCGTATGGGTTGGTTTTTGGGATTTGCGATGTACGAGGGCGAGATTATGCGGGTGTAAATTTGAGCTCCCACCATAGCGAGTTATTTGACTTCCTAAATAGTAGAAATCTGAGACTTCCGCTATATTCTCGTTTCCAATTTGTATTTTAGTTTTAGTCCCATTTTCACGCCCTCTACACACCAAAATTTCGTTTTTCTCTTTATTGATCTTCATACCATAGCCCTCCGTCAAAACCGCTTCCATTTCGTTCAGAGCCCTTCCTAGTATTCTTCTTTGCTGGATTCTGATGCTGCTATATCAACGACGAATCTGAGCATATTCATAGTTTGGCCCTGTATATTAATTCCAGCCGCTATTCTTCTTTAACAATATTAATCGCATCTTCGATATATAAATTGAAAACTAGAGACGATAACGCACATCTTCTCTATGTTCCTGCTCAAATTTTATAACTGCCGTTTGCTCTTTGTAAAGATTATGAATTATTCTTCTATTCCTGTACTTCATCCCTACATTTTTCTTTCCATAGAAGCCTAAAATAAAGTTTCGTTTATAAACTGTCCAAAATTCAACACTTGAATTTTCACCGTTTAGAAATGAGCGTAGTACTACGAAGTTAGTTTTCAGGTTCATTTTAAAGGGATTTGTCGGACTCTTAACGGCAAACATTGATTAGATGAGAATCTTTACATCAGCCCAGGCAATGGACCACAATGCTGGAAATCCCTGTTCTGCAACATTCTTGCCTAATGAGTGATCTCGCAGCTGCTAATCCAACAGTCACTGCATACTGGAACTACTGAGGTCAAGAATAATAGGCAGGTTCGGTAATTTTCAAATTTCATTAAAATTGATAGAGTTTATTATACTGAAGGCAGTTATGTTGTTAGTTTTTGTTTAAAAAAATTCCTTCGCCTGTGAAGCCGTTGCAAAGTTTTCCGTCGGTGCGAGGCTAGAAATCGTACCTTGCAGCGAGAGTAGGCCGCGTGACGCCAGAACTTAGTATAACGTACAAGTCCCAGCTTCAGCGCGCAGCAGTCCCATAAGTATTATGCATATGCATGTGTAGTTAAATTGTTAAATATTATTAACTGGTTCTAACTGGTGTTTTCTGTTTTGTACCCAGACTAATACATCATACAGCACACCAATAAAACGGAAAAAGTGGTTCGTTGGAGCCAGAAGGAAAATCGGTCAGCATTATCGATATTTTCGCGAGTTAGTTTATCATTGCAAAAGTTTATAAAATTATCGGCTGCCCCATTGCAGCCACTCTAAATAAAATCGAACATAATGTAATTTATCGACAGTTTTCTGGGACCCCTTGGTACTTGGTAACGTGTTACGGTTAGCATAATTTGAAACAGGATGCTAGGAGCATGACGTAGCCAAATACTGAATCGCCGTAGCGTTCCCTCCCTGAACTAAAAAATGAAATTTTATTAACTATTTTACAATAATAATTAAATAGTACGTCATCATAAAGTTCTCTTTTGAAGACTGGTAGGACGCGTACCTCCATCCTTTCCCTGAGCTAGCCTACGCATTTCCGTAAAAGTAGAACATTCTACATCCCCAACTATTTGAGAGCAGTAGTCTAATCTGCTTCAACCTCTACCTCTTTATTCCTATCTCTGACTCTAGTATGTCGCGAACTATTCTTTTGTGTCTCACAATAATAATTAAATAGTACGTCATCATAAAGTTCTCTTTTGAAGACTGGTAGGACGCGTACCTCCATCCTTTCTCTGAGCTAGCCTACGCATTTCCGTAAAAGTAGAACATTCTACATCCCAACTATTTGAGAGCAGTAGTCTAATCTGCTTCAACCTCTACCTCTTTATTCCTATCTCTGACTCTAGTATGTCGCGAACTATTCTTTTGTGTCTCAGAAGGTGTCCTACCATCCTACGATCCTATCCCCTATTCTTTATTGTCTTCCATACTTTTCCCTTTTCTCCAACTCTTTCTAATTCCTCCGTATTGCTAACTTGTCTATCCACGGTATCTTCAACACCTTCTGTAGCATCACATTTCAAACGCTTCTACTCTTTTTCAATTCGCTTCTCCCATTGTCCAAGTTTCGCACCCATAGGTATAATTTCGTACTCCATACATGCGTCTTTAAGAGTCTCTTCCGAGTTTCTACATTAACCGTTCCAGAATATAGCAGTTGTTTCTTTTTGTTAAACAAGTACCTACCTAGTACCTACGTAGCGTAGTTTTTGATTCGCGTGAGTTGTATTTGTTTCCGTTTTTTTTAATTCCAATCCGTTATAAAACTGTTAACTTGATAACTTGTCAATCACTTAGGTATACATACCTACATAAATGAGTAGGTATGTATTGTATTGTAATAGAGAATATAGGTAGGTACCTATTTTACAAACAGAAGTAAGCAGGTATCTATCTACAATCTACATACCTACTTATACTGAATTATAAAAGGCATGTACAGTTAATAAATTGTTGACTTTGTTTTACTTATACCGGTCTGCCTTTACACTACTGTCTTGAGGTTTAATGAAATTGGAGTTAGATGCAAGAATCACACACCATTCCCACATTTACCGGGACATTTACCTACCTACTACATAAATATAGCAAATTATGTGAATCGGACTTTTGATACCTTTGTTGCATCATTATATCGATTATGTTGTCTTTGTTTTATGTTTCCTTGACACCTTACTTTAAAAATTCACGCTCGAAATAGTCCCAATAAGAATGTTATGAGATAGGTACCGCTTCACGGGCACTTCAAGAGAAGTGGGAGGAGCGCCTTACGAATCTCTGACGTCAAACCAATAACAAAGCGAACTAGCATGTGGGCGTAATAAGCTAATTTCTTTCGCTTATTACGCCGCAAAAAATTTTTTAGAAAAAAATTTCGCCGTAAATCAATTACAATAACAATTTTCTGTCATTTTCAAGCCAAAAATAGATATCTTATTTTTCTCCGAACCTCCCTATTCTTGAATTTAATTTCTTGTGATTTACTATTTTTTGTTGTTGTTGTTGTTGTGTTTCTGTTTATGTATACCTGTGTGTTGAAGAAGAATAATAATGGGTTCAGGACTAAAAATTTGATCAATTTAGCAATTCGTTCGTATCTACCAAACAAAAAAAAATACCAATTGGCTTTTAATTTCAGAAAAAATAATAAACTTAATATACATAATATCAGAGACTGTAATCAGTGACACTTAAAACGGAAAATGTAATTTTAATAAAAAACGAGACCTTTTAGAAATTGTTTATTGTAAGAAATGATATTGCGCTAAACGTTCTTGCAGAGTTATTACAAAGCCCACACTCTAACATAATCAACTTGCAGAGCAGCGCTGTTGGTCTCTAAATGCCAAGTTGGTAACCATTGGTCACGGGCGTTCCAAAATTGATTACGTGCCTGAAAATTGAGTTCAATAATTATTAACGTAAAATAATGTAAGTGCCTAGGACATTCAAAAAGAACTTGAAGGTAAAAATTAAACGTTATCGGAGAGTAGTAGTATAAGAAACATTTCTCATTTTATGGCTCAAACAAAAAAGGCTATACTGCTGCACACTAAATTATCTATTTCATATTTTTTGGGTTAATCGTCATTTTGGTCGCTACTGCCACCCGCGTTACTCGCGAATCTACACTTTATTTCTTTCCTTCACTATAAACCTGTTTCCCTACATGTGTTTCAGCAACCCAGTACAAAGCTAAATCCGTTGCGTTTACTATCCCGCTCTTTCACCGACTAAAATTTGCATCCTAGCAGTGCAAACTAGGGTTGTGCATTTCTCGTCTCGATTCTCGCCGAGACCGAGAGTGAATGAAAATCTCGGGTGCGAGACCGAGACGAGAACTGTCCAATGAAATCGAGATCAAGACCGAGAGTCAATTGCACGAGATCGAGACCCTCGCTCGAGAAATCGTCGAGGGTCTCGATTTCTCGACATTATTTTTTTGATCAATGTTATTTTTCTGTATTTTTGTCAAGAATAATAGGTGATAATTAATAATACTAAGCTAAACTGTTATGTGAGAAAATTATATTTATTTTTGTAAAGCAAAATAAAGGAGCTTCTAGAAAATAAATTTAAAATAAAATCGTAGTAACTGCATAATTAATGTCCTCGTTAATATCACAACAAAAATACTTATTTGGAAAATAATAAATTGATAAAAATAATGTAGAAACAGTGCGAAAAATGCTGTGTCCGTTTTTTAAATTTCCAACGGATGCAAATAGGTAAGTGTCATTTCATTAGATTTTGTAAAATATAATTGTGAAGTTTCCCCTTGATAACTTTTTCGCAATAACTCAGTTTTACTTAATTTGCGTATTTCAGTCACTAAAACACAAGAAACGTTGATTTAAACACGATATATGTATGTACGATACATACATTTCAGTGCAAAAACAATACATTACAGAACAACTCAAAAAACAAAACTTAATCCAATATTTACGGATCGCGTGTGGTTTTGCTAATAGAGATGGAAAAATAAAAACCCTTGCCACAATATTTCAGGAATTGAAGTGTACTAAATACGTATTTCGGCAGCTAAAGTGCCGTCATCAGTATAGTCTACGAGCTACGAGATTGTGTATCTGTACTAAATACGTATTTTGGCATCTTTGCTGGCTAAATGCGTATTTAGTACAACTAAATTTTGTGAAATATTGTGGTAAGGGCTTTTATTTTTCAATTTTTAAAACTGCATCCGCTTGTAGAAACTTTTACAAAGGCATCTTATTTTAAAATCCAAACTTAACACAATATTCAATCGTTCAATCGCGAAAAAGAAAAGGTAAGTATTTTGTTGCAACCTGTGGTTCACTTAATAAGAACAGATCCGCGTCATTACGCCCAAAAATGTTCTTCAATTCATAATTAGGAGGGTGGTATTTTGATTGGATCATCCTGTACCTTTTTATAAGACGTTCTGTTAGAAAATGTTTTGAATATGTATTTGTATTCTGGACATTTTTTATTTCAATATTCTGCGTTCTAAAAACGTTCCCGAGCCCAAACAAACTGTTCTGAACGCGGTCCTGATACGAAAACTGCTGGTGCCGCGTCATGCGATACACCATCCCCTTATCACAGGCGAAAATCGACCGTATGGTACTTGGCTTCCAAAGTACAAAGGATACCACCTACTTCTTAATAAATTCGAGATCGAGAACCGAGAGTCTCGAGGCGAGACGAGATATTCGCAGTCGAGAGTTTTTCGAGATCAAGACGAGACCGAAGAGGTTCGAGAATTTTCGAGATCAAGACGAGAGTGGGCCAACTCTCGCCGAGATCTCGATCTCGCCCAACCCTAGTGCAAACTGAACGGCCTCTTAAGATCTTCTATAGTTATGGTCACATACAATTTTTATGTCAAATAACTAGTGAAATGAGTTCTCAAATTTTACGTCTTTTCTACCTCACTACGTCACGTTGCATTTAATGCTTTAGGCTCACGGTACTTTATAAATAATATTTTTGAGCTGAGTAGGTGAAAAAAATCCTCACTTACATCACTTGATCCTTGTGTCCAAGGTTTCCTAACGCCATCGGCATTATCTGGGAAGTACCATCCGCCGATAGCGACATTAAATATAAAGTAAAATTCTTGATCGAATGGAGCCATTCTGCTTCCGGAACTCCAAATGTTGGAACCGCTTAATTGCCCTAATTCCCAGAAACCGCCAGCTGGTGGTTGAATCATTCCAAGGAAGGTATCGTCTACTATCCACATAATGTGGTCTGGGGTCCATTCCACTCCGTACTTATGGAATGCATTGTTGTACGGAGTAGACGTATTCACGTGTGAGAAATGAGTGCGAGAATATTGGTTATTGTTCGAATCAGGTCCCCAGTGAAGAGTAGATTCCATAAAAGCGGAACCAATTTGATTGTTGTTTTGGTGATAATTTACGTTTCCACGGGTTTCAAGAATATCAAGTTCTCCAGAACGAGGCCAGCCGCCGTAAACTGAATCTTTCGGCATCATCCACAAAGCAGGCCATAACCAATCTCCAGTGGGAGACTTAGCGCTAATTTCTAAATATCCATATTTGAAGTTGAAAGAATCTCTTGTTACAAGGCGAGCACTCTGTACTGGACTTAGGTCTGGTCTTCCTTCGGTTAAGGAAGGTTTAACGTTGAGAACACCATTTTCAACGAATGAATTTACGCAGCATCTGTCAGTATAATATTCGAATTCTTCATTCTGTAAAGAATAATAATAATTTCACTTTGAGTGTCAAGATCACTGTAACTTTTATGTTTATGGTAGGATTTTCAGAAACATTTTTCAGATTGTAGAGAATGAGAAACGTATTCAGCCAAATTAGCCGAAATCCAAAACTCATCGCATACAACGATAAAATACATAGACTTAAATTTGCGAAACTTTGCCTGGTGTCCGGCTAAGATTGGCGTCCGGCCATTTCTCTGAAACTACTCATCCATAGTTTTCAGAAAATAAATCTCGGTATAAAAGTGGCCACAAAAAAATTCTCTCTACTTCTGTGTTTTACATTGGCATAGCATAGGATGGCCTATGTGGCGAGGCCTTAAGGTATAATCAACACAGATGAGAGATGACGCGATACAAGCGCCAGAACACCCGAAGGATATACAGCGAAAGCAGCTATAGGTACAGGAAAAAATTACGAAAAATTATGAAAAAGATACTGAGCAAATAAACTGATAAAGATATTGTGTGCGCGATGGAAAATTAATTCACCATAATGCTGTCGCAAATTTTTGATATTACCGTATTCCAAAAGAAAAATCAGCTTTGATAAATCAATTTTCAAAAAGAATTTGTGACCCTCTGCACTTCAAAATAAATTATCATCAGTATCAAAATAATTATTATGGGCATGCTAAAAAACATTAGAAATTCAATTGATAGCTAGATATAGTAGCCTCGAAATAAATATCTTATCTAAAATCCTCCAAACTGCTCGGTTCGCCTCTTCACTCAAACTTGGGAAAATTTATCAAAACGCTTGTTGGCAGTCAAGATAGACCTCGATAGGTGCTAATATTTTGTCAATGGTAAATTTATTTAAATTCTCTTAAATTAATTAAATCTTAAACCACCTCTTATGACATGAGCACTGTTGAAGGTATAAATAACCAAATGGATCATTGAATGGAATTTTTCAGTCAGTATCTGAACAGGTACATAATATGTAGGTGCATGTCTTTTGTCAAAAAAATATTTATTAAAAGTTTAATTCTTTGAATTTATTTAGATATAAAAATAATTGTACACTGTACATTTCGATAGGTACTGTATTTTACTATGTTTTTAAAGTAAGTGCATCCTGTACCTGAATGAATGTATTTTCGGATTCCTTAATTGATTTTTATGTGAAGTTATTCACAGTATTTGGAAAATCTCAATGGAATTAGATTTTTATCTACATCCTATTTAAAATTTTCTCTCATTTTTTAAACTTTTTTAAAGATCCTCTAGATATGTATACAATTCGGTTCGTACAAATAATCTTAGAGCTTTCAAGATAGGGTAATGTAGATGTTGAGATGATGGCATTAAATATTACTCGAGAACCCAAATTCAATTTTCGGGACAGTAGAGACTCAATAAAATTTTGTACAGGACGTCTCTACTTTATTTTCAGCTCATATATTTTTGGAGAACCAAATTATCACATTTGCTTGATACCTAGTGGTGCACACAGTCAAATTATTTCGATCAACTTTAAGTATGACACTTCCTCTATTCAAGATAGTAATCTCTTGATCACCACTTGATCCTTACACTGGCCAAAATGTTGTTGAACAAAGGTCACTTCCATTGTTTTCTTTGTTTCTTAGCAAACATCTTAAATTTAGTAAGTACTTCGCGTTTCATATTGCACATACAGTTACCTACATATAATTTTAAGCGATTACTTTAAAGTTCACAAATACTCTGTTTCCTAATTTTAACATGCGAATCATCAAGTCCAATGCGTCCCACATGCAAATTCAACTCAAATCGTTATCTCGCTAATCACGCATGTGTGCAGCCTAAACACTAAATCTGAAACAAGAAGATCAAAGTGTCGACAGCAGAATGAAAATGTTGTATATTAATATTGTAATTAGGGGCAACTTATCACATCACACCAGTAAAAATCACAAGAAATTAAAGATTACGATTGCGTTCTGAAGTAACCGAAAGACTATGGCCACAGTTGTTCGAAAAAGTAATACAGACAAGTCTGACGCCGGTTCAGTATGATACAACTAATCAGGAAGTGGGTAACACAGCAAAATTCGCTTTTGCACACACTTGGAGTTGGCTAATTAAGTTTCTCAATATTCCTTCATTATCAGTATGGACCAGACCCCTATGATGATGAACAAGAAGATTTAACATGCGCCTGAGATCTCAAACCTGACTCGCTTTCTGATTTGGCAGTAATTTTGCAAATAATAAACGACAACGTTTGAATCAAGAGTGTACCAAACTCAAGGGAATATATGGCATTCTATGAAGTATAGTAGTATACAAAGTCAGGACTTCATTATTCCTGGCGGGGTTTTTGCCCCATACGCTGTTGTGCGAACGGTTCGGTAGGTAGGTACTACTCACAGTGGTGTGATGAACCGCTGCAGTAGAAAAAGGCGACAATATTATAAATGTACAAAAAAAATTATGTCGAAAATTTATGCCTGTAGTAGGTACTCGTCAAAATAAATATCTGGCCTAAAATATTAAAAGTTATGGGGCGATAATTAAGGAAATAACCAGAATTTTGTCTATTTAACTCTTACCATTGTTCAACCTATAGAAAAAATCCAACTTCGTCTGAACTCCTTTAAGAGCTTATAACTCCCTAGAGATACGTTTTAAGCCAAGTATTTATAGAAACTTTTAAACTTACTTTTATGAGTAGTTGTATCATGTAGTACTCATGAAAATAAGTTAAAAAGTTTATATAAACATTTGGCCTAAAATATAAAAAGGCATGCGGCGATGACTAAGGAAATAACCAAAATTTTGTCTATTTAACTTTTACCATTGTTCAGCCTATAGAAAAAAATACAGAATTTGCAATTTAGCACTTTCGTTAAGGCATTGAAAATGAACTTGGCTATAAGTTTCAAGTATACTCAGTATAAATCAATGTAACAATTTATAAACAATGAGAGTGATAAAATTTTCTCGAAATCGAAACACTGACAGACGTCCACATACTGCAACAAACAGAACAGTGGGGACTTCGTTAAACGTAAGTTACTGCACGTTGCCAATGGTCGTCTGCGCTGATGACATTGCCACGAAATATTATTCATTGAGTTCTCAAGCTTTTATTATTTATTATTTGACATGTTTGTCTGTCTGTTAGATAATTTTCTAATTTGGAAAGTGTATTTCATACACTCGTGTGATTTCTGAACTCGGCTGCGCCTCGTGCATAAATTTACTTATTGCTATTACTACCTATTAATGTAATTAATGTTAATGCTATTTTTATTTAAAAAAGTGTGCGATGTAACAACTCCAAACGCTTAAAATTTGCTAGAAACGTAGCTCAACTTTACACCCCTGCCCCGTGCATCCAAGACCCCAAAAACCAACCCATACGATGTGCGCTGGTTTGTCGTCTTTCCATCTAGCCCAAAATCAAATTTGGATATTACAAAAAGTACACGATATAACAGTATCGAACCTTTAAAATTTGCTAAAAGCGTACCTCAACTTTACACCCCCATAATGTCGTCCCGTATGCATCACAGATACAAGAAACCAACCCATACGATGTTGGCTGGTTCATCCTCTGTCCAGTTAGCCGAAAATCAAAGTTGGATGTTTCACAAAAGTATGCGATGTAAGAGTACCGAACCCTTCAGTGTCCAAAAGATCGTTTCAACCCCTGTATTCTCGCCCATAGAATTTTACATTTTCTGTCTCTTCACCCAAAGTGCGCATTCGACGATATCTCAAAAACATTTAAATACCTGGCATACGTAGAACTTGAAAAAACTCGCAAAAATTGCGAAATTTCTAGGCTTCACAGAAATCGCTACTGGGGCCTCCGTATACTGGCACACTTCCAATTCGTTTTAAATATTTTCCATGTTAAAATTCAATTTGATCTGAACTTCTTATAACTCCCTATGACCTATTTTGATGAGTACTGCTCGCTGCAGAAATTTTCGACAGTATTTTTAATACCCTGTACTTATGTGGTACCTACCAGCAATTACATGATCAAATTGGAGAACTCGATAATTTTAAATGAAACTGTTTAATTTTTGTCAGCTGTTTTCTATTCCAAATTTGTGGAAATAGGTGCATTTTCATATTAGCAGAAAAAATTGATACCTACATTAAATTATTTACACTTGGCAATTTTTCCTTTGTGAATCAGAATTGTTCCATTTAAAAAGAGTAAGTTGCCGACTGTGCATAAATTAGAAAATCAAAAGCAACAGGACTCTCTCATATTACTTATTTTTCCAAAAGTGTAATAGATGAAGCACGCTTATGTGGGCCATTCTGGGGGAATGACCCGAAGAAAAAAATTAGAATATCTGAGAAAGCTCTTATTGAAGTCACTTACTGCGGGGGTATTTGTGCTTTGGTACGACCATTTTCCTTCGTCGAATTCGTCGAAATTATCTTCGAAAAGCAGCTGTGCCTTACATAGTGGTCCAGTTGGAGCTCTAGAGCCGCTGACTGTAGTGAGTGTTGATTCACACTGGGCTTTCACTTGAGCAACCCCCAAACAAACCGTTAATACCAACAGAA
Organism: Xestobium rufovillosum; assembly: GCA_963966045.1. NCBI lineage: Eukaryota > Metazoa > Arthropoda > Insecta > Coleoptera > Ptinidae > Xestobium > Xestobium rufovillosum. Next base: position 25,295,671 of record OZ014493.1, on the reverse strand, counting down.
AAATCATTTCGATTTGTTGATGCTGGAGTCAATTTTCAATTGGCAGATTGAAATTTTTATTTTATATATATATATATATAACAGGAAAAAATCGATGATATCTGCTCATTTACGATAACACTTCAAAAAAGAAATTTAAAGTGCGTGACGTAATATACAGAATACTTCACAAGTCAAAAATAAAAAATACAAGGCAATAATTGCATTGAGATAGAAATCGTTATATTAAAAGGATTCAGAACAATTTTGCGCCTTTGTAAATTATCAAATTCAATAGAAGATAAGATTAAAAATCTGTACCTGCCCATAAGGAGTCTGCGTATTTCGTTTTCGGCCCAATTTGAATAGAATTCAGAATATTTTTGGTATTTCTTTACCGCAAAAAGTTTGCTGACGAGAAAATGAAAACATATTGACCAAAAATACCCTCTAATATTTCTTACTTGCTACAGGGAATACAACTTTTTGACAAAAATTCAACTTCAGAACACCAAAATATTTTATGTTAATTCACAATCAAGATTTAATTATTTACTTAGAACTAAGAACATCGAGAAATCCTTGATGACACTGTTAGCGGAAGAAAATTCTTCTCATTTGAAGATTCACGTCTTAACTAATAGGTAGCACATATTTCCGTTATCATCAAGAGAAGCCATGCACTTGAGGTTTAACAACGATGGTATAGGTATATCTATTTCATTTGTCAAATGTTCGACTTCATGAAGTGAGAATTTAAAAATAAAAAATTACAAATTTAAGTTTAATTTTAAATTGAAGATAGTAAAACTATGAATTATTACTTTTTCTCTTAAAATGCGAAATAAGAAAGTTTACAGGTATAGCATAGCATAGCAAGGCATAGCATGGCATAGCATAGCATAGCATAGCATAGCATAGCATAGCATGACATGGCATAGCATGGCATAGCATAGCATAGCATAGCATAGCATAGCATAGCATAGCATTAAGTCCATCTGGGGACACTGTATATTCGGGTTCTGGGGTGCATCGAGTTTGTTATTGCTTGACTATAATTACGAAGGTCCCTATGGGCCCGCGAGGGATGCGCCAGTTACCCTCGCAAATTTCGTTCCGATCGACAAAAGTTTCGCTTCGGAAAAAATTCTTTACGATTTTTCACTTTTCCGCCCCTCGCTATTTGCGTATGACGTACAGGGTGATATCGTGGTACCTTCGGTCCCGCGTTGTCCCCTTCGTTTTGATCGATATAGTTCAAAACATTGTCGATCCTCTTAAAAATATACGTTTTAAAAGAAATTTGGCGTACCTGTTATAAAAAATTATTTGATTCGGATTCATTTATTAAATGAATCTGATCAACAAACGGACGCCTAAAGTTGCTTTGTTTAAGATTCAAAGAGTTCACGCATCTATTTGATATATTAATTTCCAAACGTGATTAGCAAGAAATTGGAACATTTATTCTAAAGAAGCAGCTTTGAGAAAAGGTGAAAATCGCAAGGATCTAACAAAAAGACACTTCAAGACTATGTGTTGCTATTTCGTGCTCCGATTGCAGCTTCTAGACATCACCTTATTCTTAAAATTCACGTGTGAATTAATTCCTGCTGAATATTTTCCCGCACTTGTGGAAGGGCTTTCCAACGCTTCCCAAAATTATTTAGGGGATTATACTCGTAATTCTAGCAGTATGTGTCAGAGCACTTTTCTGCCCAAAGAATGCACACCTTTACAGGCGTTAGAAGTGGATATTTCGTATACATTTCATGAAGCGAACATCCACTTCTGCGGTTGCTGTCATGAGAGGATTGTTATTCAAGACAGTCCACTTTAATATCCATTTCGTAAAATGTATAGTTAGGCTAAATGAGTACGACGTATACAATAAAGATAAATGTACGGTGTACCCATCGCAAAATACACCTTCCCCCATACCATAACTGATTCACCACAATTTCTGAAGTCTTCTCCAAACATTTGCATGCCATTCAGAATCTGGATTCATAAGTGAATGATAGCTGTGTACCGTACCGACAATAGTATCTATATTTTACAACAAGAGATGAAAATACGAAAAAAACGTATTTCATCTCGAGTAGGAAATTCTATTTTTTCTACACATATCTGTGTAATTGGGGGTCTGTATGATAGACAGTATTCACTTTCTGAGTCCATTTAAAATGCTATTAAATTATAAGCGAACCCTCACAATGTAAATTATTAATTGTTTATTTAGTCGTTGCTAGGTAATATAGATACGCAGGCTTCTAAATGAGTGTTTCTTTTATCCATTACTAGCTGGTACCCGGCGCGTTGCTGCCTCTGAAGAAATAATTGTGGTATGTGGTAAAATCGTTTGAAACTTGATAAACTGCGAATGACATATGCCGTTTGACGTTTGCTGTCAATTTTCACTTTATAAATAAATTATTAGCTGCCCGGTACGACACGCGCGGCACCTACTGTATGTCAATCTTCAGATTAGCCCAGCGAGTGTTCCTGTGAAGTTTGGTAGCGATCGGATCAACAGAATTTTTTTTTGTTTTGTGCGAAGCCGGGGCTTGATATGACACATATCAACTGTCAGATTTGACAAAAATTTATTTAATACTTTCTGACGGTCTGAATTTTATTTGTCAAATCTGACAGTTCATGTGTCATATCAAGCCCCGGCTTCTCACAAAACCAAGAAAAAAATCTGTTGATCCGATCGCTACTAAACTTCACAGGAACACCCGCTGGGCTAATCTGAAGATTTCCTGAAAATTTCATCAACATCGGTCCAGCCGTTTCGGAGTCTATAACGGACATAGGTAGAAACATTTTTTGTGTTTTATAGATATAGATTAAAACTAAATTTGACATTTTCATTTTCACTTCTAGAGATGAAAATATTTTCATCTCTAGGGTAAAAAAATGTCACTTTCATACAGAGTAGACAGTTGAAAAATTGCTATTTTCATATATATGTGTAGAAAAAATATTAATTTTGATTTTAATAAATTCCACTTTGTTGAGCAGAATTCATAACAATGACTTTGATAATGTGATAATTAAATTAATTTGATTGTTGTTCTTGTTCCATGGTACTTAAGTTGTTTTTAAATGCTTATAATAAACATAAAATACTCTACAGTAGAGCAACACTTTATTTAGTCATTGGTTTTTAAATCACCACCCTCGTCACCACCTATTATTAATAACAATAAATAATTTATTGTCTAAGTATAATAATTACTCATACATAATGCAGTTTTCTGTAATGATTTTTGCGCAACATGTTTGATATACCTACTCAAACACACTTTACAAAGACAAATAATGTATTTATTAATTATATTTCGGACAAAGGACAAAACTCAGTACTATGATGTCAGTACTGTTCAAATAGGGGTCATACCCGTAAAGTACATCACAGTACCTGTTCGAAGTGTGACAGAGCCAGAGTTTCCTGCTACATAATAATAATAATAATTTTATTGACACCAATATTACTGTACAAAAACCAAAAAGCAAAAATAAACACAAAATTTACACTGGTGTCAAATGGCAAGCATTCAGGCATTTCCAAATATCAAATCTGCAAAGCCTGATCTTCCATGCTTGCCAATTAAACTTAAACTAGAAACAACATAAGAAAATAATAATTCTAGAAATTTAACTAAATAGTACTTAAATAAATAAATAAGCAGCGAAACAGAATTTAAGGAAGCAAGTAAGAGAAGAAGAGTCAGTTGGGAAAGGCAGAGAAGCAAAACCCACGAAATGCAAACCAAGTATGGGCAAAATGAATCCGCATAAACGGCTACTGCTGGTCAATGAAAATTTTGAATAGCTCACGCTTCACGACAGCGCAAGGAACAGCCAAGAGCGAGTGAAATTGATTTAGTAAAGACACAACGTTGCAAGAGAACGATCTCTTGAATATTTTACTGAGTAAATTTTGAGTGCGCATTTTAAACACATTTTTAAAGGGCAATTCCCGAGTGCAACCAAGAGGTTCTTTATGATGTCGCCCCCATCAATACTGAAGCCGAACAATCCGTTTACTGCAGCCCTAGTATATTCTTTTCAAATAAAATAGGTAGTGAAAGTTTTATCAGGGTTAATTTTTAAGGGATGCAGAAAGCAAAATGTGCGCTACCACAACACCACAAGCTAAAAGCATCGCATTATTTGTAAGTACTATAATGTTTCGTAGCTCATGATCACCGTGATTAAGCATCGTATTATTCAAATGCTTCGTCATTAAACTCTCTGCACCAAGACGTATAATACAATATCGAGTATCCTCAAACTTATGAGCAACCATAAAAATTTATGAATTTAGAAATTAAACAAAGGAATTCAGTGCTACCTTCATAGAAATACAAGCAACAATTAAAAATTACACCAAATGCGCATTAGTACCTACATTGTTCTTAACTTTATACTCTATATACACTTTGCAGTTTCATGGCCGAAAACCTCTTTATGGTAAAATTATTTTTACAGTTTCTCTTCGCGTCCCATACTTACAAACCCAGGAACTTTGTATTTTAACCCAGAGAAAAATTTCAAAAAATTTGAAAATTGCAACAGTCGGCTTCCTCTAATTCCAGGATCTTGAACTACTGGAGCGCTAGATGGGTAAGTGAGGGACAGCCCTGGAATTTATAGGTAAAACGGGCAAAATCACCATTAGTCAGAGCTCAAATGAAAGAGGAGGTTCGCGCTATGATTCGCAGTAATTCATGTCGATGACTCGTGGCATCCGGTGTTTCAGTAAGTACCCAAAGCTCGTGAAATTTATAAATGTCTCGCATTATTTTCTTTTTAAAGTGAAACTTCTTTTATCTCGGTAGAGTAAGTTCCTGTGTTGGCAAATGCAAGCGTCACGAAAAGTGAAACGCATGGAGTCGAGCAGTCTGAGAAGACGGCCAGAGGAGAAAGGGAATATCGAACGCCCCATTCTTTAGCCACGCGCTCTCTCTCATGCTTCATGCTCCTTCTCTCAAGCAAGCGTCAGTAAAGCGAGATCACAGCGTTTCAGTTCTCGTGACGCCACAAAGCGCTTGGTTAGAAGCATTAAAATTCGATTTATTCTTTCATTATTATTATGACAACTGCTCTAATACAGCTAAACCTGTGTTACAAGGCGAGGATATGGATTAGGTACTAATAGTGGACAACTCGCACTGGAAAAAGCTGTACAAAGACTGCTTTACACTTTGAGAAGAGACGCGCGTCTATACTCAAGTATGTTCTCAGAAAATAGCATGCGTAGGTTGTCGGTAGCAATAAAATGATTACGTGACGGTTTGACGTATGATGGCCCTCCAAGGGACCAAGGAACTCAAAATCCTCCCGTTCCTGCAGTTCTAGAAGGAACATTTGTTCTGTTGCCGAAATATTTTCCTGTGAGATATAAGTCCAATTGAAGACCTTGAAGATCTTCAAAAACGCATTAGAAAATTCCAAGTTCGATTCTTCACTGAAAATGATCGAAGCTGCTACAACCACTTATGGTGTGGGCAAACTGCAAAGAAACGGCCTAAGGACCTTCTAATGCATAACTCAGAACTTAAAAAGGTAATCGAGCTATACCCTGTTGCTAAACGGGAAGATATTTCTCCGACTGGACAAAACTTCATTCTAGAAGTGGGCTACGGAAAAGATGATGCACTTCAGGTCCATTGATCCATTGCATTATTTGATTCGGCCCACTTGTTCCTGACTATTGAGAACGTACTATTGTTAGGTAATCGCGCGTTATTTCTGAAGTTGTAAAACAGTTTGTCCCTTTTATATTTTTAGCTTCCTAGCCGAGCTAGGTAGCTATTGTGATAGTCGTTTTTGACCATGGTGTTTTTTCATCAAATGTGGACGTTTCAGGTCATTCTAAAACTTTTTGGCAATGTGGCACATTTCCGTCCGTATGTATGTGTGTGTGGGTGTGTGTGCGTGCGTGCGTGCGTGTGTATGTTTGTTGGCACTTTTGCGAGAAAACGGCTCCACAGATTTTGCTGAAATTTTGCATACGTATATCAGAGATGGTCCATAGGAAACTGAGGGGGCAGTTTTTTTAAAGCACTTTTGAGCCGAGATGTGGCGTCATCGAACATTTTTTTCAATGAGACCGTATATATTTTTGTATTGCATCGGATAGAGGGTATTTTTCTCTACACGATGTGCGAAGATCGTAATAGGTTGTATAAGGAAAAAATTGAGAAAAAAAATACGAAAAGAGGGCGCGCGGCAAGCGCGCCCTTCAGTTCAGCTGTGGCTGTGGGTAGGAAGCTGTTCTGTCAATGCATTGACAACTAGTTTTCATTGCGAATTGTGCACTGTTAATATTTAATCCTCTTCTTCGCATTGTTACAAGTTCAACTAGATCAGAGCATTTTACTTTATTTATGTGCTTGTTATAAATATGTAGGTGCACGAATGGTTTGGCAACAAATTAGGGGTAATAGAATTGGACTGAGGCTTCATGAATGAAGGGGTTTTTCACCGTACAATGAAGAAGCTGCCAGCATTGAATTCACAGCTGCATGTTACTGACTGCAATTATTGTAAGACTAGTTGCACATGTGTACGTGAATGTCAGCGTTCGATTCTTGTTTGTCTTAAATATGTGGGAAATTTCTCGGTATCAGTTGTGAAAAATCCCCCAAAAAGATTAATTTTACATTCTAACGAAGCAGTACAATTATTTTACAATTTTGTTGAAAATCGCGTGAGCAAACACACATCTGAAATTTGTACTTATGGAGTAAGAATGTTCGAGGAAGCAAAATCTCTGCATAACAAAATACGTATGTATGGAGTACGGCATTTTACGGGTGCAAAACTTGGACAATAGGAGAAACGGATCGAAAAAGAATAGAAGTGTTCGAAATGTGATGCTGATGCAGGCGCGTGATGTAGATACCGTGGATAGATAAGGTTAGTAATAGGGAGGTATTAGAAAGAATTGGGAAAACGCGAAAGATATGGGAGACTATAAAGAATGGGAGAGATAGGATCGTAGAGCATCTTCTGAGACACGAAAAGAGGTAGGAGGTAGGTCCAGATCAGACTAGTGTCCTCAAATAGGTGGGGATGTAGGATGTTCTACTTTTATGGAAATGCGTAGGTTACCTCAGGATAGCAGAGGATGGAGGAACACGTCCAACCAGTTTTCGAACTGAACACTTTATGATGATGAACAGAAAATAGAGAATGCACACAAGAAACGAAGAGGTGGTGATCTTACCACAAACAATAATCATAACTGCAGAGTTGTGCAACCAACACGATTGAATACTGTAGATTGTCTTGTTTTCCTACTGTCAAAATGTAATCGATTTGGCTGGTCGTGCATAAGAACGCTCAAAACAGCTTACTTTTGGCGTACCCAACACAATCTTACTTCTTACTGCTGCCGAATGGCGTTCTTGAAGACGATGTAACCGATAACGATTAAAGATCATTCTTTTATATGTAAAAGTATGTAATATTTTTAAACGTTGACTCTTTCTGGGGATCTTCGTTATTTTACACCATGGTGTATCGTAATTTCTCATTACAACCTATAAAGTAAATTTCGTGATGTGCAAGCAAGCTTTCAGGATGAGCAGAGCAGCGTACTCTCCGTAAGCAACCGTGGCTTCCAATTGCAACGTGCGCGTATTTATAGAAAGATTATTTCTCCCCAGGAAAAGTTTGTCTGGAGCATTTGTTTGCTATGAAGAGTACATCTATCTACGGCAGAAAAAAGAAAAATATTTTAGAATTTCAGCCGGTTTGAGTGGCAACGCCGGCTGTGAGGCAGCATCGCCATAAAACTGCTTAAAATAACAGTTTGTTTTTATGTAAATTACCCTCCAGGAGTTCAACTGCCTTGATTCCCTAAAGTTATCAGAGGAGACAGAAAACCATCAAATATAACAACTGTATCAGCTTTACAGAAGATTTTGGTGTGATTTTTTAGACATAAAATTTCTGAACTATACGCGGTTTGTAAATTCCTCCTTTTATCAACTTAGTTAGGCAACCGAACTTGCATCACCAAAATGTATTCTATTTCGCTTTAGAATCAATGGGAAATGTTGAGTTACCTTTAAGAAGTTAAACGTTAGAAATATCATTATTTAGGTAAGTTGCAAAGTTGCTCTGTAAAGTTTAAAATGTTTGCTTTAACATCGCCAAGACACATTAAGTTCTCATATTAAGCAAACGTATTACGCATGATATGTCTTCAAATTTATTAGGATATCTATTATCTGGTTAGGGGTTAGGGTGCTATCTTCCACACTTTTGTTTTTAGCAAGGTAGATTATAATTATTCTTACCCACCCTCAGGGTACCTAAAGACTACCCAAAAAATGTATTCTTACAACATACAATTCACATATCTAGCGCGTAAAAAAATGTTTGAAACTCGCAGTTTGTTCTAGTAGCAAGAAATATATTTTAGTATGGTATTTTACATATTATGCAACAACTGAACATAAATGATCTTAACGAGAAAACGATGTAGATGAATGTGATGCAATTATAATGCCCATACTCTGACATAGTCAACTTGCAGAGCAGCATTATTGGACCCCAAATCCCAAGTTGGTAACCATTGGTCACGAGCGTTCCAGAATTCTTGAAGGCCCTAAAATTTTTATTATGTTTACATTTATTAACTACAGTCTTATAACATTCTTACATTAGCAGATCCATAGCTCCATGGCTTTGGACTTGGGTTTGATGCATCATCTGGGAAGTACCAGCCTCCAATTGCAACATTCATTACGAAGAAGAATTCTTGATCAAATGGAGCCATTTTGGAACCTGAAGCCCAAACATTATTGTCCCAGTTATCTGCCAATTCTCCTAACTCCCAGAAACCACCGTCTGGTGGTCGAATTGATCCAATAGATTCACCGTCAATTATCCACGTTATACCATCAGGTGACCAGTCAAGACCAAATGTATGGAATTCAGCGTTGTACGGAGTTGAAGTATTTACGTGTGAGAAATGAGTACGCCACGATTGGTTCCAGTCAGGATTTGGTCCCCAGTGAAGAGTGGATTCCATAAATCTCGCGCCAATTTCTTCACCAGCAGGATTGTAGTAATTCACGTTTCCTCTTGTTTCTACAATATCAAGTTCACCAGATAGTGGCCATCCACCGTATACTTCCCCTTTCGGGTACATCCACAGAGCTGGCCATAGCCAATCTCCAGTGGGAGTTTTGGCTCTGATTTCTACGCGCCCGTATTTGAAGTAAAAGGAATCGCTAGTTACAATACGAGCACTGGTTACAGGGCTTATGCCATCTCTTGAAGATAAAGATGGCTTGATGTTCAGTACTCCGTCAGTAATGAATGTATTTTCGCAACATTCAGGGGTATAAAACTCGAACTCTGCGTTCTGAAAGAAAACGAACTTTTAGTGGCATATGTTGAATTATAGGCAAAGAATCAGCAGTACTCATTAAAATATTATGAATTTATTTACATACTTTGAAACTCGGAAATTATTTTGGTCCTGGTCAAATCTAATAATTAAGGGTTTCTAAAATGTTGCAAACTTGGGAACTATTACTTTAAGTGGTAGACACAACATTCATAAATGTCAGCGTAAGGATACGGATCGGCAGGTAGAAAAAAGAGCTACAAAATTAGCTGAACAAAGAAAAAGTTGCTCCATTTTATGAACGCTTCAGACTTGATTTCAAGTTTGGGAATTTTTTCATGAACATAGGAGTAAATAAAATCTCTAAAGTTTTACTTGTTTCAATAATTTTCTACTTCGTCGCATCGAAACGTTGAATATTTTCTGAGGAAAGTCAAGTCAATCTGCCATATTTTGTGAAAAAGTATTCTGACTGCATCTGTGTAAATTCAAGGAACACGCCCAAAAATTATTTGATGTTGATGATGATTTCTTTGTTTGCCTCCGAAAATGATGATTCAGTTCACAACATCATGTTACCAGACCATCGGATTGGGGTAAACCAATATCAGAGGTATTGATGATTTTATTACATAATTCACTTCAATTTATGGAGCGTGGGAGAAATTCCTGAAAAATGGAACACTAGCTACTTGAGTGTTGTTTAGAAGTGAGTAGCGAGTGAGTGGCGGAACACTCCTACCCTATTTGAAAACTATATCTATGCTAATTTTTAACCCGAATTAAAATTATCATCATGGATGAAATTTGGGTAAATTTTTACGACCTGGAAATAACATCGAAGGAATGGAAATACTCTGGTTCTAGAAAGCTTAGGAAGTTTCTCGTTGAAAAATCTTGTGTCGATTTTTTGGACAGGCGCTGAAGATGAAGGTCGTAAAATTTCCCTTATTGAAGAGGTAATAGAGACAATGACTAGTTTCTGATAAAAATAGTTATCGAGAAAAAGCTGTTGGCCAGTTTGAATCTGAGAAGATCACCAAGAACGGATCGAAATCTAAATTTTTTTGGACAGAAACCCCACATACCTACCAATGCGGAGAGAAGTAGTTTGTAAAAAGAGAAGAAATTATATTATATTTTAGTGAAGCTAAAATAAAATTGGTCGACTGCCTTCTTATTTAATCGATTTTTCACCCTTACCACTTTCAATACTCCAGGTGAGTGGGATTTAATTTTTTTGTAAATTTCTTCAAAAATTCGTTCTTATTCATAATTTCAATTTTGTCCCCTCCATCATTGATGACTAGATCTTATACAATCTTATACAATCAGAGAAGAACTTGAGCAGTAACGGATATCTGCGCAGAAGCAGTGACAAGGGTGTACCCTTTCGCTGATAGAATTGACCCACGGCGTTACTGCCCAAGTTTGATGTATACTCGTATGTTCTTCTCTGATTGTATAAGCCCTACAATACTGGACATTGTCATTCAGTTTAAAACATAAATTAATAAAACTAACTGTGCGTAAAAATGGCGAATATACAAACTTTGACATCAATATTATTTCCGTTCTTTCTTACTTACAGGTGCATTTATGCTTTCAAATATCCATCTACCTTCTTCAAATGTGTCGAAATTCTCTTCGAAAATTAATTGACCAGCGCAAAGTGGTGCTGCTGGAGCCGCAGGCCCACTGGCAGTTGTCGGTGTTTCTGTGCACTGACTCCTTGCGCGTCCAAAGATCATAAACACTAATATTAACGGAAGGAAATTCATCGTGATGCAACGCATAAACTAATAACGTGTATGGACACTGGACAGTAAATCTAATGATGTTTTCTAAACAGCGTGTCGAGTTATATCCAACTTGCTAATCTTGTCGCATTTTGAATTATCGATATTACAAAGTTTAAGGACCTGTTGAACTCAACTTGTTAATTTTGCTTAAATACACTTAAAAGAATCAAAAATATAAGCTCTCAAAAGCAAGATAAAACAGCTGGTCCCACTCAAGCCAAAGCCAAAAACAGGCCTGACTAAGTCATGTTTGCCCCAGTTCAAGAAATCGTATTATACAGTATGGGTAAAATAACTGTAGTAATACAACTTAGCAACAAGAATTCTTTTATCAAATTGACATACGTTGTTAATAGATATGCAAGTTTCATTAAATTTTCACACCACAAATTTTATTTGGCACGATTATTTTATGAAGTTAAATAATAATTATTACAAGTGGAACCCGTGGGCTACGCCACACGTCTTTTCAGAATTGTTGTTTGGAAAATTATAATTACACGACAAAGAAAAACTAAAAAGATAAGGACACTTCACATTATCGAAGAGATGCCAAGGGCCCAGTCGCGCAGTGTATGGTTTGGTTAATACTAATATTTTGTCGGTGATCGAGTGCGAGTTATTCACAGAACATGTTCTGTGGAGTATTAATGATAGTTATAAGTACAACTAATGTGAAAGTCTAGTGAGTCTGTAGTACAACTTGCTTTTGGGCGACATCTAACAACTAACATCTAAGATTATTAAAGATTCTTTTCTGCATGGGAAATATGTGGTAACCGGTGGCCGGGATATCAATACTATTTTTTTCAAATCAGTACCTTAACTTTTTCTGCAATGCAAGCTGTCTCGTATCCTAACCTGAACGGTTGGTGTGTACTTGCGAGTGAAGAACTGAAAATCTAATTTTGGTACTGACTGAATATAGGTAAGACAACGTAGGTCGGAACTACGTGAATTGCAGAAATGGACATGTTTTGCAGTGTGTGCGGTAGTAGACAACACATGGAATTCGACACTATAATAAATTGGTACGTAGCTATTTTAAAAAATCTAAACTTATGCGTAAAGGAAAATCTTATTTGTAGGAAAATGTGAAAGATGCAATTGTATGCCATACATAATGGCACATGAACTGAAAACTACAAATGTATGCCGCTGTTCAGCATGTTCAGCAATATATCTGCGAATGTGCGAATACAACCAATATTGCCAAATATGTGGGCACACAGAAGAAAAAAGTAAGATAATAAGAAACAAAAGAGCAGCTCAAATAAGAGAAAGCATATCAGAGTAAAAGAGCTGCCTTGGAAAAAATAAATAAAAGAAGAATATTATTATTATTATTATTATAGAAAGATGGAATGTATTCAATCAGCTCTATCATCACCTCTGCCTTCACGCCAAGAATTGAATGAATCATTTTCATCTAAAAAAAATACCGATGGCGATTCAGGCATCGCTGCACCAACCTTTTCGTCTGCAGGTGAAGAACTTCTTAAATTATTTTTATCTATAGATGACAATTTAGACAATGCTCTGTCTCAACTTGTAGACAACTTAGAAAAATCGGATAAAAATGAGAATGAATCGTTAGAATTAAGTGAGAACTGAAACCTTAGAATGAGTTCTTTTTTCATAGCATTATAATACTTTTTTTTTATTTTATTTTTTATGGCATATTAGATGTTTTATTTTATGAGTAACGTAAATAAATGTTTTTGTTATATAATATTAGTTGTACTCGCATTACTTCATAATTTTGTAAAAAACAAATATAAAAGATGTTGAAAAGTTATTATTTGATTTATACCTACATAAAGATATACATATTATAGAACTTCAGTGTAAACAACATTACGCGTAAATTTACCTAAATAGTGTGGAAAAGAACCTTTTATTTTAGAGTCCGTGTCCGTGATTAAAATTTGTATGGAGTCAAATTTTCGAACGCGCGAAAGAGCTACGTAAAAGCTGTCCATGGGAAAATACAGGCTCTGGAAGGCAAAGGGCGATTTCCTTAAGCGTTTGTCCTTGACTTTTGTTTTCTGTTAAACAAAAATGCTAAGCGAAGTGGGAATTGTGTACGTTCAAATTGAAAAGGTAAAGCAGAATCACATGGTTTTCATTTAACCTTAGGTATAAGTACACATTCTCGACGCTTTGCTCCAGTTAAAATTTCGCATTCCATAATTATTTAATTTCAAAGGCATGGCACTCTACTTTTGTCGGAAAATACCTAATATTGGACATTACATAATATTAATAGCTACCTAAAATGTAACAAATGCTTTTTAAACCCCGAAAAGGTACATCTACAGCTTAAGAGCTTTCCGGTAGAGCCCACAATTGTTGAAATTGAAATCGATGGAGTCCTCGATGAGATATCCGGCGAACAAAGTTTCAATGTAAAATCACCTTCGCTAAATTATTTAATTGTCAAAGGCATGGCACTCTCTACTTTTGTCGGAAAATAATATTGGACATTTTATTACAAATTAATAGCTAGGTACCTAAAATGTAACAAATGCTTTTTAAGTCCCCAAAACCCCGAAAAGGCGCATCTACAGCATTAGAGCTTTCCGTAGAGCCCACAATTGTTAAAATCGATGGAGTCCTCGATGAGATATCCGGCTAACAGAGTTTCAATGTAAAATCACTTTCGCTATTAATATATAAGGATTATCTGATGTTATTATTTTAACGTTAGGACAGGACCGAACGGTACTAAAACTGCTAGGTGTAGAAAATATCCTGAAAACTGTTAAAAACACAATCCTGTATTAGGGTTCAGAAAGACGACCGTTTTCTTGCTAACACACGAGCAATTTTCTATCAATCTTATTCCCATATTTTAATCACTCTATGTAATAACAATATTATCTCTTAGATCGTAGGGATGGTATCTGTTTAATTTGGGCCATGGCTCATCTCGAATTTTGCTACATATAAAAATATCCTTTAGATTACCATCGCAATTACATGTCAATTTTTTCTACTTGTATAAATTACAGTAAATAAGATGTTTGATTTTATTTTGTTTTTAGAGATAATTTTTATGATGCAAAACAATATTATGATTGCGTCTGAATGTTGTCATGTGGACAGATATCTAATTGGTATTGTCAATAGGTGTTTTCCTACATCTGGTGAAACAACTTAAATGAAAAACTATTTTCATAAAAAACTAACCCATTTTTACCAATGAAATGCACCAGCCTAGAAAAACATATTTCCAGTGGTTCTCATATGCATATATACAGATGTTCCACCGTTTATGGAGGACGAGAAATGCAATATACGTAGTTTCGATGTGCCGATAAATTAGAAAAACCACAAAGAAGCAGTATATCTACTACTTTAAAAAAAGATAAATTCGTCAGCACTTCACAAATTTCTTGAAAATTTCACTTTCCAGAAATTTAGCATTGCCATGATCTCCATGGGTTTCAATACCGTATTGGCAAATCTTCTAGATATAGTTTGCGAATGTCCTCTTGATAAATGTTTACACATTGCTCCAAAAGCTGTTGAGAAGTTTCAGGTGTTACCAGTGGGTTTCTATTCCTAATCAAATGATTTTGTTATGAAGCCAACGAAAGTACTTTCTAGAGATACCAATTCTACTTTGGCTTTCAGGCTTCCGCTGCGCGTTACTATGTCGGTAAAATGACGTGGTAAAATGACGTTTAAGAATATCGTTATCGGCTAGTGTCACCAGCGGTCTCGGTGGGTGTTCGGATATGGTACAGAATTGCCATTTTGTTCTCCTACGGTTAGACGAGTTCTGACCCCGCAGCGGTTTGATGTATTTTGCTTGTTTTTACATCATCTTTTTTCCAAAAAATGCGTGTGTCTGATGCGAGAGGGCAAGAAAGGGCTTTGTTTAAAATACGTTCTATCAGCTTAATTTTTTTACGCCTATACTATATGCGGAAGCCTGAAAGCCAAAGTAGAATTGGTATCTCTAGAATCAAGTGCCAACGAATGCTCAGTGAGACTGAGATCTGGACACCGCCACTCCATCATAGAAACAGTGCTGTCTGCGTTATATGAGTCAACAAGCATTCTCCTGCTGAAAAAAAAGCCTCGACTAGTGAGAGCAGTAGAGCAGCGACCAAACCAAACAAACATTCTTTGTTTTATAAGAGTTTCAAGAAAGTAACTATCACCAGATTATGTAACTACTAGATGCATAAAACAGTACCAATAATTTGTTTGTGACAGTTGTTACATGTAACTAAACCGTGGGATTTATTACTCCTCCCCTAGTATTGTCATAATAGTACAAAAACCTTAAGGCTCCTCTACACGTTGGCCAATGCGTTGGCCAACACGCTGGCCAATGCTTTTTGGCCATCGCGTAGACTTGCGGCATTGGCAAAGCTGGTTCAAGCGTTGGCGACCGATCCGTCGTGGTGTCGGTTTTTCAAGACACATCAAAGGCCGTTGGCCTTGGCGCTGGCGGACGCTGGTAGTCACGTCCACACGTTGTCTGCACTGGCCTAGTATGTGAAGAGCTGTCACAGGGATAGTGTGTAGATTTATGTTGTGCTGTGCATTGTTTATTATTTGTGTATTTGGTGGTACATAATGGCGGCGATGAATAACGAAATAAATAAATAAATAAATAAACTGCAGCAGCTGCTACTCTCATGGTCTCATGCCGTCCATGTTGTTATTCATATTGGTCTGCGTCGAACAAACGGAACGTCCTTCCAACGTGTGGACAGATTACCAATTTCCTTGCCACCATGTTGGCCTGCGTGTTGGCCAACGCATTGGCCAACGTGTAGAGGAGCCTTTTATAAACACCGTTAGAAAACGTGTATCATTACTTTTATAATAACCTAACAGTTATAACTGTCACTGCTACTTAAAAAGGCGACAACTTGTAATGGTTGCGATAAACGTCGCGCGTGCTCATTTTTCGTCATATTTATCTTTATCGTACCACTATGCCATCGTTGTTTCTTCTTCTTTATTTAACAGGCAGTTGGCATCTGCGTGAAATCCGAAGTGTCATTCCTTCAAGGTCATCAGTCTGGATGGCACGCAAAGGCATATGTTGCATGGCAGTAAATTATATTAAAGAGTTTTGTCTTATTTACACTTAAAATTAATTAATAAGAAGGTATTTTGGAATTAGTAGATGTAATACATTTAAAATAGTAAACTAAAGTGAAGTGGTTAATAAGGGAGTAGTTGTAAATAACAGATTTGTGCGACTGGTTATAATTTAAGTTTTTACGCGTTATTTTCCCTCATTTATTAACTATTAAGTGATATGTGTATTGAACACAAAAGAAGGTACCTACTACGTTACAAACTTTATTTTAGAGAATTGGGAAAGTTCATGATATGGACCATTAAATGAAAAATTTTTCAAACATTGATATCTCGACTTTTTTAAATGGAATGGTATATCCATTTTTGCACCATTAGACGCAGATTTTTATACCCTTTCAATTTCATTAAAACCATTTTTTCTGTCTGCTAGTTTTTGAAATATTTCGAATTTTCTGATTTTTCAATGAGTTTTCATATTTTCAAGCTGTAACAAGGTGGTTTTATTTTACAATAGACCTTTTCATTTCATTTGATTTCGTTAGTGCGCATGTGCAGAAGTACAGTGACAATCAGCTGTTCTTAGTTTATCAGACGAATGTCACTGTCAGTTTTTGAAGTTCGTGAAGGATATTCGCAAGTAAATAGTAGAGTACAATTTTTTTTAACGTTTTCCGAAAAGACGAAGTCCACAAGATCCTTCGTTTCGAAAGTTGTTAGAAAGAAAATTTAAAAACGCATTAAAAAATCAGAAAATCCGAAATATTCTAACAACTAACAAAGACAGACCAAAATAGTTTAAATATAATTGAAAGAGTGAAAAAATCTGCTTCTGTTGGCCTAAAAATTATCTAATATACGTTCCATTTAAAAAAGTCGAGACATCAATGATTGAAAATCTCAAATTTAACTTTCCCAATTCTGTAAAATAAAGTTTGCAGCGTAGCAACTTTTTTCTAATTTAGTCTCCAAGATATCATTTTTAATTTTTTAAAGCGCTGCAAACGTCAAATTTCTCGAAAAATTTCAAATTACGACCAAACTGTGCATTTTAGGTGTAAAGAGTTTTTAACAAAGTGTTCTCAAATAATACACAGGCAATAATACACAGGCCGTTCCAATTAAAATAACGAACTTAGTATCTATTTCCGCCATAACCGGAAGTCCGCCATCTTTGAAAATAGTTTTAAAATATGCAGCTGACAAATTAGAACAACTTTTGTACTCAGCAGTTTTTCGTATTTCTAGCGGTAGTGGATTTATGGAGGAAATACGCTAACATGGGTCACCCTGTATGTTGGGCGCAAATACTATTTTTTGACCAATTCTAGGTTTGAACGTTCTATTGCTACCAAACTACGAAACATATCTCGCCTTCGGGCTTTGATCGTTTGCAAGCAGCTAAACCTAGGATTGGGCAAATGCGAAATGTTCAAAGTTAGAATTATTAATGTGTGGTTTCTTTGGTTCATGTGTCGTTGCCTGCATGAAGTGGTGCATCTCTTATTGTAATGAGGTTATTAAGTAAGAGAGTCTCTTGCATCACCACACATTGACAAATTTTGTCAATGTGTGGTGATGCAAGAGACTCTCTTCATAGCAACACGACCCTCTAAAAGCGCATGTTCACTAATCAAGAGAATAATCTTTGAGGGAATAATATTATTATAAACGCTAACGACTGTCACTTATAACGCTCCGCTCGCTTCGCTTCACTCCTCTTGACTTTAACCTGATAAATTGTTGTATTTCATAAAAACTCGTGTGATGTCCCACTCGTATGAAATATGTCACTTTCTATGTTCGTTACGTAATATTAATAATCAAACCTTCCAAAACAAGGAATCTGAAATGAGATGACATATTGGCAACATGTATATTGACAATAAAAATATTGGTCGTGGAAGTGTACCTTTATAGAAACTGATTCTTTGTTTGGATCCGTCAAAAATATACAGGGTGTTATTTATAAACAAAAATACTAGGAGTGGTACCTATGTCTGCTGCCTCCAAAGTGGTTAGATATTTGGGTTAGTTGTTCTTCGTCATTCATCAACGCTATAAAGTCCATTTCGTTATATTCTATAATTTAGGAACTACAGCCCGAGTAAAACATGCTGGTGGGCCGGAAAAGTATACAATTAGATAACTAAAATATAAATTATTATACTTTATTCAGATTTAAAAAACTGACAATTAACTATGTGCATATATGATATATCCCATGAATATATCAATTAAGCTTCACTAAGACAGATAGCACTGTTATTAAGTTCCATAATAAAAGGCCAGTTTTTAATTTATTGGACGACACCTGTGTTACTTAAGCAGTCACGCACAAGTTAATGCAAAGTAACTGATACTGTTACAAATTTAATTACCTCGGTGAATCGAAATCGCGAAGCCGAAAAATAAACAAATTTGAGGTAAATGAACTTGAACTGCAAATCGTATCGTAAATTTTCATCCTCTTCGCCCTACACGTACGGGAAGCACCAGTTTTAAGTTTTAACGTAGTGCAGTATTCGGCAGTTCGATCCGTTGGATTATGTTCGAGTTCAATGTAATGTTCTGTCATCGACCTTCAGATACGCTATTATTCCAAAAGTACTTGGTAGGACGCTTGCGAGCAAACACTTAGAGAATGGTCCGGTAGATATATACGAGGTGTTTTTAATGGCTTCCTCTATAACTTCTATATATGGCTTTTCTGGCTGTAACCAAATTTGAAATCAGTGAGTAAGAGAGCATCCCAATAATATTTCATAGCAAAAAATTATCGATTTCGAGCGATCTAAAATAGTCAAAAATCATTTCCTGGACCAAAGTTGATAAGCAAAATAATTATTCCCCCGAAACACAACCAGAAACGTCGGTACGTTTAAAATATGGACATTCATGTTAACAATTTATTTATTTATTTATTTATCTTGTTGGTTGTGTTGAAGAATAACAACTTGAAACGGCAACTTAAACTTTATTCTTGGTAACACACTTTTATTGGAAATCGGAAAACTTAAACTTTATTCTAATTCTGAACGGCTGTACAATATTTACAACTTAAAAACTGAATTATGACCACTATCAGGCACGCAGCCTCACGCCCTGTACTCTGAAGATTAAAAGACTTGGATATAGTGTCCAAATTCAGGCTCAATTACCACTACCGGGTATGCAGTTTCATTCCGTTCCCTGAAGAGAAAGACTTGGAAATAGTGGTTTGAGTCGAATTACTCAATTGTTCCGGCAGCTTCGCTTCTTTTATATTAAACTGAAAAGTCCCCAAGTCCACTTCACCCAATCGGAGATCTTGTCCAAATCAACGTCGCCTAATCGGAGTTCTTGCATATTACATCAGGATCTATTTTTGTGAACCAGTGTTTGCATTTGGAACAGATGAGGCGGCTCCCCATTCAGTTGAAGAGTTCAGAAAAATCCTAACTTCGACAAGATTTCCCGCTTTTAAAAAATACAACTTTTTGACTTCTTCCTGTTTCAGTTTTCGAGGTACACGCTGCATGTTCAGGATAATTGGTAGGTACCTCCGATGTCGGTAACAATGTGAGTTTCATCCGTCTGCCATTGTATATGCCAGTCAAGGCGAATTTTTTAATCCGATTTCTTGCAGGACCTAAATTGTTCTAAATTGTTCTCATGCATTTACTCAAAGTTGGTCGTGTACCCCAGATTTCGTCACAGGGCTGTAGTTGGCCACACCCGCAGACGCGATATCTTATCTCTGAAATTATCATATCCTGCCGAGCACTACCTATATCCTATAAAATTGTGACTGCAACACTTCCCAGAAAGGTTTGACGCCAATTGAGATTCATCAAGATATGGTAAATGTGTTAGGAGACGATGCTCCAACTTATCAGATTGTCAAAAAATGGTCCAGAGATTTTAAACTTGGCCACCCCGCAAATTTCGCGTTGTGCCGTCCGCTGGAAAACTCATGGCAACAATTTTTTGGGATGCCGAAGGAATTTTGTTAACAGACTACTTGGAACATGTAACGTGGACACACTATAACAGGGATTTACTACGCTGGATTAATAAGAAAATTGCACGAAGCCATTAAAGAGAAAAGAGGAGGAAAGTTGACCGCTGGAATTCTCCTTCACCATGACAATGCCCCTGTTCACAAGAGTCGCGTTTCAATGAGTGCCATTTGTGAATCTGGGTTTGAATTGCTGGAGCACCCGCCTTATTCGTCATGCATAGCCCCCAGTGACTACCACCCATTTCCAAAACTGAAGGAACATCTTCGTGGACATCATTATCCCAATGAAAATGCGGTTATCCAGGCTGTAAATGGGTGGTTGGAGGAGCAACCAAGAGAATTTTTTCTGAGCGGCATCAAAGCTTTGGAACACAGATATGCAAAGTATATTTCAGTCCATGGGGACTATGTAGAAAAATAAATATATTTCTGTTGTGCTAGACTTCTTCTTTCTATGTTAGGGACAATAATTAGTGTACGACCCTCGTAAGCAACTACTTCCAAAATGTACTGCAGTCAGCAGTACCGCAACATAAAGGCGGGTTTTCCTAGCGACGCACATTTCGTGCGACGCAGAACGTAATACACCCGGCGTAAAAGCTGTGAACTTGTTCAATAAAAATCAAATAGAAGCGTTTTACTGCACAGCGCAAAGCGTTGTACGCCAGCAACCTAATAGGGCAACTGCTTCAAGAGTAGTCTGTTAAGTTATGCGCTGCGTGTTAAAGTCGAATTTTCCAGGTTTTTTTGTGCAAAAGTTGCCGTGTTTAGTTTTTTTTTGAAAATATAATATACCTACCTTAATGTTGGTCCCAGTTTTTCAGCCGGCGAAATAGGATTTCACACACGATTGCAAGGCTCAACACTTAAATCTTCTTTGACAAGATCGAGAAGAAACGAGAATTGCTGAGTTGTAAATCTAAAATATTATTTGAATTTTACTTCGTCGTCTAGTAGATGTCAATGGATAAGTAATTTAAATGCTCCTTCGCTGCTTCTCTTCTGAAATAATCGACTAAAAGAATTCCTAGTTTTAGTATAAATCATAGATAATATTTCAATTTCTTCTATTAAAATTTCATTTTCTTGTTACATCACTAAAGCTAAAGCTTTTTTTATTTCTCAACACACTCATAACGCGGCTCGTAAACATACACAACTAGAGAAACACTTTTACGCAGCGCGTTGGATGTTACGTTATGCCAGGCGTATTACGTTCTACAACGCGAAATGTGCGTCGCTAGGAAAACGTAGCTTTTTACGCTAAGAAAAAACTGAGGGGTAAACCGCTGAGGAATTTTGGTGTACAAAGCGCAGGAATTGCCGAGGAATTTCGGGAATTGCAGAGGAATTGCGAGGAATTTCCGAGGAATTTCGGGAATTGCAGAGGAATTTCGGGAATTTCCGAGGAATTGCGCAGGAATTGCAGAGGAATTTCGGGAAATGCCGAGGAATTGTCCAGGAATTGCGAGGAATTTTGTGGGTATCGTCAGGAATTGACGGGTATTTGGGGGAATTGCCAGGTGTTGTGGAAAAATTTGCGCTTGCACGTCAAACAGTTGGAAGTTGGAATGCGAATTAAGACATACATTTAGTAGTGTGTTTGAATGCAGCATATAGTGTAGTTTTGAATCCGTGTTTTTATACATATAAAATATGAAAGGTAGGTGATTAGGTACCTAGTTAATTAGCTAGTCCGGGTAACAATGACAAATATATTAACCAGTTTTTGTTAGGGACCACTATTAAGTTTCTCGTCGATCAGTAGAGTCCAATAGTTAGGTTATGTTTCACTTTGGGCGGGCAGCGTATTTCAAACGTGTTGTTGTGCATTGAATAACAGTTAATGGCGTACTACGCGGTCTATTATGAAGAAAGATGGTACATTGGACGAATTATAGAAAATTCTGGAAATAAATTTAAAATTAAATTCTTATCTGAACAGTTAGATCTCTTTTTATTGTCTAAAAATGAAGATGTTGCTTGGGATGGGAAAAAATATTGATTCGAATTTTTGCCCCGCAAGCGACGCTCCTGGTAATGAGTCATTCTGTTTGTCTGCAAGCCGCAATTGTTTATTATGGCGTTGACCTTGTCTGTTTATGAGACTAGAAAAATCGATCGATGGAACAATCGATCTCTGGTGGTTTCCAGTTCCCGAATGTTCGAAGAAAACTATTTATTGGGAACTAAGAAGCCGGGAGGACAGTTTTGAAGTTAGTTTTTGAAGTCTTTGCTTTCAGATGCGAAGAGGGATAGAATCGGGCGAGTACCTATACAAGTATTATGTCAATGTCTTACCTCTTCAAGGATTAAGATGTAAGAGACTGAGAATCAATTGTACCCCTAACCACATAAATTTTGAAATACTATATACGCATTTCGGCAGCTAAGCTGCCATCTTCAGTAGCAGGGAAAAACCTATGGTAATAAAAATAGCAATAACAATAATAATGAAAAAAAAAAACAATTATATATATGACAATAATAATACCAACAATAATGATGATGTGAAACAATGATAGTGACAATAACAATAATATAGGTCAGGTATTTTCTGCTCACCACTCCGAAAGAATCGAAGTGCACTCGATCAGCTCTCAAGCTAGAATGAACTCCGCACGGAGAAAATCCCCAAATATATACTTAAAGTGACGTAGCACTGACGTTACTTGTGACATCAACATTAATCACACTAGGATAGAAAATTCAATATCCGGGCATACGGTCATTTTCATACCACTCTATTCTTATTTTCACTATCACAAATGTACAAAAAGGTTGCCATTGCCATCTTTACTGCAGTTTCAATTAAAATATCTTCAGGATAATTGACTTGAATGAAACAAAAAGAGAAAATGAATCCCATATTACCAAATAACCTCGAAGGTCCATGGCTTATATGGGCTAGCAAATAACTACAGTAAACTGCAATAAAGAAGACCTTGACCCCTGCACCCTTTCATTTTTCTACACTCCTACACATTAACGACATTTGTACATTTGTACAAATGTACATTGTACATTTGTGATAGTGAAAATAAGAATAGAGTGGTATGAAAATGACCGTATGCCCGGATATTGAATTTTCTATCCTAGTGTGATTAATGTTGATGTCACAAGTAACGTCAGTGCTACGTCACTTTAAGTATATATTTGGGGGATTTTCTCCGTGCGGAGTTCATTCTAGCTTGAGAGCTGATCGAGTGCACTTCGATTCTTTCGGAGTGGTGAGCAGAAAATACCTGACCTATATTATTGTTATTGTCACTATCATTGTTTCACATCATCATTATTGTTGTTATTATTATTGTCATATATATATAATTGTTTTTTTCTTTCCCATTAATATTGTTATTGCTATTTTTATTACCATAGGTTTTTCCCTGCTACTGAAGATGGCAGCTTAGCTGCCGAAATGCGTATATAGTATTTCAAAATTTATGTGGTTAGGGGTACAATTGATTCTTACCTCTTACATGCGTTTCGTTTAAAGTTTTGGTATCGATATGTGCGTGCGAATTTTGTCGCGTTTTTAAGTGTACCGGGGTGTTTTCGGATCTGATTAACCGTTGGTTGTAAGAGTGTTTTCAGAGAATCTCGAACTGTTGATTTGTGTATTGTGGATTGTTTAGGTTAGGTAATTAGTTGTTAATTATTTAATTGTTCGCTGGTAGTTATTTAATTGTTATTGCATGTTGTAGTTTATTTGTTGCTTGTATATTTCGCTGCTTATTGTTAATAATTCTAAAATTGCATGTTCTCAAATCACTTTTAATTATAAATATTTGTACATACCTAAGTCACTGTAAATAAATCGTGTAAATACGAAATACGTTACAATATGTTTTTACGGCCCTATTGAATTAATAGGCAGCGGACCATTTCAACTCAAGAGATCTGATAAAATAAATATTGATAAGATCTTTCAAAATATATGAGTAGTTTCTAAGTAAGTAAATGAATGCCATTTTCAAAGGAGTTGTGTTATTTTTTTATTTTAAAGCAGTAGTTTAATTTTTAATTTGTACCTTTTCGTAAGTAAGAACTGATGTTCTCTTGCCATTTTGTTATCGTGTTGTTAAAATCGAATTTTATTCTTTATTTTGTAACGATTGACTTTTGTTGTTTTTTTTTATTTTTATTATGCGAGTCTCAAAATTCATTTGTTTCGGAATACAGTGGGGCCTAGGTGCACTTTAAAGTAGATATCACTATTAATAATGCTCGGTAAGATACAAATCTCTTTGTGATGCTTCAAATTAACGCATACTTTCCACAGCAGGTAGGTACATAGAGTTTAATCATTCTATCAATTAATTCAAAAATTTATTTGGAAACCATCCCTTTATCAAGTTATTTTTGCACAAGTGTTCAGTAGAAAAATGTGGAAGCTCGAAAGAGACTCCTAAAGACGTATATATAGATTACGGCACTGTGAGGGTGTGAAACTTGGACAATAGGAGAAGCGGATCTAAAGAGAATAGAAGCGCTTGAAATGTGGTGCTACAGGCGCATGATGAAGATACCGTGGATAGATAAGGTTA